>CM060979.1:64282500-65532500 GCA_030765065.1 Deroplatys truncata | reverse complement strand
GTTTAATTAGTGATAACCTCAATATACACCAGCACACCTCACATAACATGAACTAGACATAAGTTCCTGCACGTGCTCTCCTCGCTCTCCCAGCAACTATGTAAATTAATCAAAAATATAGTAGCTATTTTTATACAACCTCCGGGTTATTATTCAATGCCTTTTCCCCGACCTACCACTTGCACCCTGGCTTTTTTCAAGTGGAGGAGAAAATGATTTATTACTAACCCAACCCCGATGGGAGTCGGGACTGAGAGTGTGGGACTCACCGATAGTCGGCATACGCACTAAACATTCCTCCATCGGATGGAAAAATGGAATTAAACGTGGCTTTGTGCGGTCCCACATAGCACCCGCGTTAGTATCTGAAGAATGTTGGCTGCCGCCCTAAGAGCGGGAGCGGGTAAAGGAAGTTACTAGGTTGCAGCCATGAAACCTGACTGCAACACTAGTGGGAATGGCGAGGGTTTGGAAGAGAATAGACGTTAGGAATGAGGATAGTGGTGGTGATGATGCTGCTGCTGTTGCTGGTTGAACCCCTTGCATTGCTGCAAGAAGCTCGCGACTCTCTCCGGGTTCGTCTTCAGCCTGGGACCAAGAGATGAGAGCCGGATGGCTTCGGTGATGGCTGTCAGTCTAGATGAAGTGCTGTCGAACTGCCCAGCCAGAAAAATCTGTTGAGTAGCTGTTGTGGTTTGAAGATCCCTCATGAGTTGCTCCAGGGCTGTCAGCTTCGTCGTCATGTTCAGGAACTCCTCGTGGAGATCCTGAACGGCGTCATGTAGGTCCTGGACTTCCTCGATGATCGGTGTTAGTGATCGTACTGGTGTCGGCGATGGAGATAGTTCTGGTGTCGGACCTGGTGTCGGCGGCTGTGGAGCTCCCGCTGACTGCGGCGTAGGTGCTGGCGGCATCGGCCATGCCTTCCTGCGGGGATGCAGGGGCAGAGTGCCTGGCCGGTGCAGTGCGTTGACCCTCCACAGGTTGAACAGTAGCGGCGGCGGCGAAGGTCGTGCTGATACACGATGAGGTGGTGGAGGCGGAACCACAGTAGTGACACCTTGGTTGTGCAGAGCAGGTCGTCTCTTCGTGCCCGTAGGCACAGCATCGCCTGCAGGGGACCTGACATTCTACTCGGCTGGCCTCGATGCGTAAGCACCGCCCTAACAAAGGCAGGCCCGCCCTCAAGGCAGCTTCATAGGGTCGGCGAACTTGATCCTCACGAGCGAAGTGGGTCTCTGAGCTCCGAAGATCCGAGTGGTGTTCAAGGCTGAAGGCCACTGCAAGTGAGCTGCGCTGGTGAGAAACCTGCCTGGCAGGTCCCTCGGACTCCTCGAATAACAGCGCTGTACCTCCCATGAAGTACAGGCTAGATCTGCGCAGGCTGGGTGCTTCCCAGGATTAGCGGCGTAGATGGCGGCAACTGCGGAGGCAGTCGTGGCGAAACTGCGCAGGCTGGCGGCGAAGCGGCGGTCGAGGCATAAGTTGCCTCGAGCTGCGGCGAGTTCTCCTCGGTGGGTGCCGGAGGAGTCGAAGAGGTTCCTGCCTTAGCAGGAGCGGCGACAGAGCTTACCTTCTTCTTCGCCATCTCGGAGCTGAGTAGAAAATGTATGACCCTGTCTACCCACCCGATAGCAACTCGCTCTCCTTCATGTGCGACTACCGCCCTTCGTGTTATAGGCTCTCCGTGGGCTAACTACCGCAAGAGTTGTTACAATATTCTTAAATAAGATGATTTTTATATTCCAAACTTAAGATTTGAACGCAGTTTCGAGTTGTGCTATAAGTTTCGTTAGCATTAGAGGCAGGTGATCTCTGTTCTTCTGGAGCATATACTTTACTGAAGGGACAGATTAGTATATGCAACTATTACACTAAAACCTTGGTATGTAGTTATTAAATGTGATAAACGAGATAAGAAATATTTAGTTAGAGTATCTGATATAAACGGATTGATAAGGATTGCCATCACAAACTCGATTAATATCAGTTAATAGGCCCTATAAAAGGATGAAGGGTCTTTTGAATACTGCTGCTGAAACAAATCGAAGGACTAAACCATAAGCAGCTACTTGCTTATGATGATAATGACATATAGAACTCGGCGCAAAATACGCTAAAAGCTTAAAATATGCAGGCAAATAGGCACTACCACCAGTTCAAAATAAGTACTAACATACACTATCAGGAATGATAATCATTGAAATAGGCAGAATTGATATCAAATATACAATAGTTATATCCACTTACCATATATTAAATTTAATATATTCCCATATTCTCTTAATGCAGTGTAAACCTGTAAACATTATTTCTTTAAATTTTCACTACTGTGTATTTTTTATGGTAATTCCCATTATAATTTTAAGCCATTTTTCTCTTGAATAGTTTTTACCTCCTATATGGGATTGCAATTGTAACTGGGTCTATAACGCATTATTTTTACGCGAGGTATCGCTGTGTTTTCACCCACGTGTGGAGTACGAAACTGTAAAGCCACCATATTAATGAACAAAGCGATGAGTTAATACTTATGTGATCGATTTCCCAATCGTAAACCAACATTTTTTTTTATTTGACTATTTACTGTACTCTTTAATGTGCTAAGTAGTGAGTATTCAATGTAACTTCTGACGTTAAAAAAGGAATGTCGAGATTACAAACATCCTGAGGCACGTTGTCAACGACGGCACATTGGCTCACATACGAAATATTAACTGCAACACTAAGGTTAGCATCACATTTCTAAATAACCGTCAATAAAAGTAATGAAATTGCGATAGCTAAAACCCTTCATGAAGGTTTTCATTTACTAAAGGAACCTACGGCTGCCGAGGAGCCCGAAGAAATACACGTTATGAAAATGAGCACTTAAAGGCAAATATAGTATACTTTACTCAGTAAGCATGAAACATATTTATGTAATTTATATAAAATATTTATTTTACTTATTATATATATTTATACACAGGAACTAAACAGAAATATAGGCAACGAACAAGCTCTAATGATGAATGATGGTGATAAAGAATTAGAGGATGGTCAATTTTTACAATATTACAGCTGATAAGGAAGAGGGGAAAAATGGCCTGAATCGCTGGGTGAGAAGAAACTGCTTGCTAGGACATTCATTGGAAGAATTGGTGACTAGAGAAGGCGTTTGAGGAAGAAGAGACACCAGCTGGTAGCCAGGGTTAAATTCAGTGACTCATAATCGGACTAAAAGGAGGAATCCAAAAAAAAGGGGTGGAAGAGGAAATGCTGGGATTGTAGAGAAGAATCCCACGCTATGGTTGAGGAGCAAACGCTATGGTTGATTACATTTGTTCTTCTCTTCCCTTTTCCTCCTTCCTTTTCTGCTTTTCTCTTCTCTTCTTTGAAACGTTCAGTTCTAAGATATATATTCTCTTCCTTCTGGTAGGGTATTTTGGAACTTAAATTAAAAACCTTTTACTTGTTCCACAATATTTTCATATGTAATCGTTTCTTATTTAACATAGGATAATAAATTATATTAGTTTGTTTTGTTTCCTGGTGTGGTCAAGTCATATTGTTCTGCTATTCCTCATAGCAATTATTAGTATTCGCTTCATTCTGTAGTGTGTTTATTACAATGTGACATATCATAAAACTTCATCTGCATATATGCAAGATGAAAGGTAACTTTAATTCTAATTGGATTTATGAGAAATAAAA
Organism: Deroplatys truncata; assembly: GCA_030765065.1. NCBI lineage: Eukaryota > Metazoa > Arthropoda > Insecta > Mantodea > Mantidae > Deroplatys > Deroplatys truncata. The sequence continues at coordinate 65,528,804 of CM060979.1, read as the reverse complement.
AAACTGTGGATGCTGCGTAGTAGTTGAACTTCGGAAAACTAAGTCGTAACAACGAATATTTCCAAAACTGTAAGCGGTTAAAGTTATTTGAAGTAAACTGTTTATTTCAATGACCTCTACATTTTCCTATGGGGAATAAGTATGTTTCTCATGTTCTACAAGCTACTTATAAAGAATTGTATAATCTTAATTTCGAACTTAATGGGTTATTCAGAGAAGACTCAAAATACGTATCATTGGTCATGCATATTTGAAACAAAAAAAAGTTCTCAAAGCGAGTTTTGAGAGAGTAAAAAGTACAGATTCTGAACTTCAAAAGCAAGTTTCGTGCTTATTAGTAATGTTGTTTTTACTTTCTCTACTACGTATAGTATGTAAGGGAAGTATTGTATTCTACCCAAAAATTCGATACCGAGATTTCACCGGATATACATGTTTTGAGACCCCTCAATCCAAAAAAAGCATTTTTGGAAACATGTCTGTGTGTGTCTGTGTATGTGTGTGTGTGTGTGTGTGTGTGTGTGTGTGTGTGTGTGTGTCTGTGAGCAGCATAACTCAGGAACGAACAGTCGGATAAACACCAAACTTGGATTTAGGTTCAGAATCATCCAGAGATGCGACACGAAGGTTTTCAAGAAAATCCCCCCACCCCAGGCTACCTTTTACATGGAAAATTTTTCGAAAATTTTAATTTTCTCAAAAATGGCTTTAACGATTTTGATAAAATATCATATGTTTAAGATATTTCCATGATAAATGAAATGTATATCTCGAATTTTCTGGGAATGTCTCCAAAAGTATTCTTCATTTTGAAAGACTTTTGCATTAACTGGTAAAGCATAAGAGATAGACAAAATTTTCCTGCACAAAAAATGTAGATCGCGTTAAAATACACAGTTTATGTCATATACATTTTTTTATTGGGTGAACCATTTTGGATATATTGCTTGTTATTCTCTTAAATTTTGCAATACTTATACTTTTTCTCAAATTCGTTATTCAATGCAAAGATAATGGAATTCTCCACATAGCAACCACCTCTTAAAATACTTGGCTGTTGCTTAAACCCTAGCAATTTCCCTTGCACCTACAAGAAAATTAGCAATAAGATTAACTTGAAACATATGGAGAATAAGCGTTTGTAAAAATAGCTTGTACAAGAGTAGAGAAAGTCATGTGAGTGTAACACATCAGATTTTTTAGTTATGCTGCACAAACATACGCATTAGTCAACCACGATACGAGTGCACTTGGAGGAGGGCGCCACTGTTTTTGTTGGTGTTGCCAACGTCATCAAGACAAGGATCAGAGGGGAGTGAGGGGCAAGGCGATAAGGGAATGTACACTGCACAATGAAAACAGCATCCATTACATTTGTACGTCTAAGCTTCGCTTAGTGTAAATGCAAATGTTTTCTTTAATTGATTGTGCTACCAATGCCCCGCCCACTTATTCAGTAACTATTCACTTCCTTTTCCAACCGAGCGCGCATACATATACATACTGTAATAAATGAGAATACGAGTTTTACTAAACACGCTTTGCCGCTTAGGTGCTCAGCGTAGCAAAACTTTACACTTGAGATACTTTTAACACATACTGAGAACAGAACACAACTGATCCGTCAAATCGAGTGACAACTGAACTGCTGAGTCACAATTCAAACTGAATTGCACTCGACACTGTACAAACTCTTTGACTCCTTGACGGCACATAACTTCGTAACCTTTTAACCAACACAGCTGAACTGAACTGACCGAGAAAGAGCAACCCCTTACATAGGCCTCGTATACAAAGCGGAACGTTCTCAAAGAGAAACCCATTCGAAACGGTACATAGGAATTCTCTGTAGGGGGTAAGCGGCAAATAATGGGCTTATTGTTCTGCACGGTTAATGTTCTGAAGGTACCAGACAGGTAGACGTACAGGGAGACACTCGTAGCGCCAGTCCGTAGGTAACTTCCCTCGCGTGGTCACAATACATATATAATTGTTTTCGTGTTGAAGAAATGACGAAAAATGTATTTCCGGTGATAGCCATTATCACATTTTTGTTTAGAGTGCAATCTTCCTGTCTAACATAGACAACTTTAAGAGAAAATAAAAATTGGAGAACATGCAAAATATAATTTTTAGATTAATTTCTGTTTCCGCATCATTTTATGGCAGTTTTTATTGTAACATAAAATAAAGCTAACACAATTCAAGGGGTATTTTAGGTCACAAGATGAAGAAGAAGGCATAGGATATAAAACTAGAGATAAGACCTAGAATGTTAACTGTCCGCCTTTTATGAGGTCAGTCCCAGACCTTGAGTATATATAGCGATTGTTTCAAAAAATGACTATGGTAGAAAGTACCACCCTTACAAAACTTAAGTTTGAAGTTTGACGATGCTACGTTGTTTAGTAATTGTTTGGCACCCATTAATAGTGAACTCTCTCAGCAAATTTGTAAACAGGATAAACCTGGCCATCGTTATGTGATACAATGCTTTCATTTGATACCTCTTAGTCCAACTAATATTAAAACTGAGCTAGATTCTACTATGGAGGAGTCTGCCCCTTCGTTTACAACAGTAAAATATTGGGTGACAGAGTTTAAGCGAGCCGTAATAGCTGCGAAGACGAACATCGCAGTGGTCAATCAAATGAGGTGACCACGCCAGAAATTGTGATGAAAATTCACAAAATGGTTTTGGATGACTGTCGACTGAAAGTACACTAACAGACATCGTAGGCATTTCAAAAAGTACTGTACATTGCCCACCAACTGAAAATTTAGACATTAGAAAGCTGTGCGCAAGATGAGTGCCGCGTTTACTTACAATGGAACAAAAGCAGCGTCGTGAGGATATTTAAGTCGAGTGTTTGGTGATGTTTCGCTGCAATAAAGCCGAGCTTTTGCGTCGATTCATAACCATGGATGAAACATTGGTCCATCACTTCACATCTGAGAGAAAGAAAGAACAGTCAGAACAGTGGATTGAAAGGGGAGAATCAGCTCCAAAGAAATCAAGACAGTTTCATCTGCAGGCATGGTCATGGCGTCAGTTTTGGGATGCGCGTGGGATAATTTTCATTGTCTTCAAAAAGGAAAAGCAATCAATGACGAGTATTAAGCAAACTTATTGCAGCGTTTGAATGCTTCCTCATGCAGCGTATTCACCAGGCTTAGTCCCCTCTGATTATTTTCTGTTTCGAAAGTTGAAGAAATGGCTTGGTGGTGAAATATTTGCCAACAATGAAGAGGTAGAGTTTACAGTAGGTGGCAATTTTGCAGAACTCGACGGTTCTCACCATAAACAACAGGGTATCGAAGCTATTGAACATCGATGGGAAAAGAGTGTATCGAGCTGAAAGGAGACTATGTAGAGAAATAAAAAGATTTATTCCCAAAATGTTTGTGTTTTCTTTGTTAGGTCACGTACTTCTGGTACAGCCCTCGTATATGAGAGCGGCAGTTAGACTGGACGGCACCCTAATGCCATCTCCTCAGCACGAAGCAGAAGATCCGGTTGCTTTGCGCTAGGATCTCTGTGTACATGACGAAGCGGGTGGTTACAGGGATGAAACCTAGAAGGCCAACTGTCCGCCACACCTCGATCTAAGAGTTACGCCCTAACACATCCTTTGCGATATGACCCTGTAGTTAAAGCGACGTAAAATAGAGTAATAGTAATAATACTCTAAGAAATTAACAATTAAGCTTAGGGACATTTGCATTAAAATACAGAAACATTGGTTGGCCCTTTAATTAAATGAACGATTAAAGCTATCTGCTACTGATCACAAATTATTCTAAATCAGAAGAACGCCAAATGTACGGACAAGATAATTCTGAACAAATTTTACGAAGATTGCATTTACTTAATATGAAATAAGAGCAACAATAATAAAGGAATTCCAGAATTTCATTTGCAGTTGCAATCAACACCGTAAAAAAAGATAACTTAATGCAGGTACAGAATAGCGTAAGCAGCTTGCACCTTGTCGATCATTTCCTTGGAACAACATAAAACATGACATCTTGTGCTGCCGACACGCTGTCGCTTATCGTGATACCTACGCAGCCATTTTCGGCAGAGATAGAAAATGACAACGGTTTTTTCCTTACTTTATTGTATATGATGTTGCAGCTTCGTGCACGCATCGATAGTTTATATCGTGTTCCTCTTACAAAAGAAATTTTATGTTTACAAGCGCTTGTGGAAAGTCTTTTGTGCTGGTGAGAACATAACTCATGAAAGTAGACACAGCGTGCTGGAGAACGGATAAAAAAAATGCCGAGGATAAGATGCGGTATATGGCCAAGACTGCTTCAGGGTGGATCAAGTTGATATCTCGATTTTGTATTTCGGGCATATGCAAAATTGGTGTTAGTTCATTAGTATTCTTACTGCTAAACTATAATAATTAGAGGAAGTACCTATTGTATTTGAAGTAGGTAGTTTGTATTGAAGGAGTTGTATTATATTTCAACTGTTGAGGAGCCAAACACTTGAAGTGTTGCAACCGCACGTATAGTAAACAGTTTCCGGTAGCCTTCGCCCCAAGTATAAAAAAAATATTAACTTTGTAATTTGACTGTTTCTTTAAATATTATATATTTATGTTTGCCTCGGCTGCGTCAGTATTTATTTTAGAGACAAGGATATCTTGGCAGGGTTGTGATGCAACAAGAATGTAGGCTTACACAGATTATAATTTTACTTCACTCTTTTTATTAATACAGGATAAGATTTAAATAACACTTCACTGATATAAAGAGCTGTGAGATTGTTTTTATTAATTAATTATACCTTTTTTAACACGTAAACTTAGTTTTCGTCTCACACAAATACATATTATATTTCTTGAAGACACTTTTTGCGTCTGGTTAGTAACTCTGTCTGCAGGCAAATCACTTCTAGATTTGTAAATTTTGGTATATTTCAGTTTTTGATTGGCTAATCCTATTACAATAAAATGCCTTCATTTAACTAAAGCTTTTTCTGGTTGTTGAATGGCTATTTTATAAATTGTCACTAAAATTACATTATTTTTACTTCAAGAATCACAAGTAGTACTGTTAAATTTCTTACTCATTATTGACTCAAGGTTACCTCATTGTTAGCAACTTTTAACTTATTATACTCACAGCTCCTACACTACTAAATTACGTAATATATTCACATAACATTGCTACACATGAGTGCAATAATATAAGCATATGCAATGACTGTTACATACATTTTAAAAATTATTACATACACATATTGCTTCAAGGTGGGCTGTTATTGAATTTACGTATTATATAATTAGACTGAAATTATTTAAGTGTTAAAAATACTGGCTCATATTTTATTAAACAAATATATTGTGTTTTCACCGAAAACACACGTTTTGTAGTCCCTCGAATAATAAATGATAAAAAATAGGTGTGTGTCAACGAACGCAACTAGAAAACGAAAAATCCTGTAAATACATGTATCAAACTTGGTATATTCAGCGTCTTTCAAGAACGCGACACTAAATTCAACAAAATTCCTCCGCTTCAAACTACACCTCACATCAAAAACCTTTCGTTATTTGTGCCTTCTCCACTATATATATATATATATATATATATATATAGTGGTAGGGGAAGTATGGTTTTACACCCGAAATTTTGATGTCGAGATTTTACCGGAGATATATTTATAGACACTCTGAACCAAGAAGAAGCATTTTTAAAGAAAGGTCCCTGTGTGTGTGTGTGTGTGTGTGTGTGTGTGTGTGTGTGTGTGTGTGTGTGTGTGTGTGTGTGTGTACAGCATAACTGAAAAACGAAAAGTCCAATAAATACTAAACTTGGTGTTTCATTTCAGTAACTTCCAAAGATGCGACACGAAGATTTTCAAGAAAATCCGTAAAACCAACTACCTTTACATAAAATATTATTACCTTTTACATAAGACATTTTTCAAAGTGTTTTATTTTCCAAAAATGTCTAATGTTTTTTATTAAAATGACATGGCTTAAAGATATTTACATGACAAAGAAAAGTTAAAAATCAAATAAAATACATAGACTTACGGCACGTAAAAGAACCTCAAGCCTGCTAAAGAGGCCTCTGAGCAAAATTACCGATCTTCCGCGGCCACTATGGAATGGGACGCTAAGGACCCCAGCAGTTAAAGAGCGTCCACAAATAAACTCAGTTTAATTTAGTTTTTCACAAATAAAATGTACACCTTGAATTTTCTGGGAATAGTCTCTGAAGTCCACTTCATTCGGAAGGAAATTTGTATAAGCTTGTATAGCTGGCAAAAGTTAAGCGATAGACGAAAACGTGCTTCACAAAAAATGTAGATCTCTTTAAGACATCCAATTTATATTAAATAAATTTTTGTGGCATAAGCCATATCTGAGATAACCGCTATTAATGGTTTGAATTGTTCAATGCTTTGACAATCTTTTAAACTCCTGGCGATTCAGCTGTTTCTGGCGACTGTTTGGAAAGAGTGTGGAATTCTAAGGACAGCGTATAGCGTCCAGTTTTTAAACATTTGAGTATCGCTGCTTCCGATTGATGGATAATTAAGTGTGTAATATGGTTATTACTGCAAAGATTTATCTGGATTAAAATGAAGTGGACAGAACAGTATTATTTAGTAAGGATAGTTTGTATAGTTTGTATAAACGATAGAGGATAGAGAAAGTCATATGAATGTAACGCATCTGATTTTGAATTAATAAAATGGTTATAATTATATTTAATAACCTATCATAGGTTTGAAATATAGATGAACTGCATACAAGGAATTTTCTGTGAATAAGTAGTCTTTATTCCTATTGAATTTTGTATAACTTTATATAACTCGGAAACCATGCTAGATAGACAAAATTTACACCTACGTAAATCTCGGTAAAATAAACAGTTTGTTTCAAGCAAGCATTTTCCCATTATCAGCATTTTCTGAAAAAGAAAATAGTTTGTATTTAACTTTAATTAAAGCAACACTTTCGAGTTACCTTTGTTTTACTACTTTTTTTCGTTTTTTCACCAGAGTTTGAGTTTGAAAACATGTAATACAAAGGCATGCACATATAAACAACTATCTGGCCTCAGCCTCCTACATTGATTTGTACAGAGGATACAAAATACCTATTGAAAGCACTTTGCCAACATTTATCACGATTATTCGAATTAGATAGAAAAACAAGCTTTTTTATGAATAATTGTAGAATAATGTTGACAATGCGTGGAGAAAGTAATGTGATTGTATCGCTATAGTTTTTTTCAATTGAAGGTACTTTTCTCACAATGTTATCATTATGGCTCTAAATATTTTTTGAAGTTTGTGTATCTTAGTTTGCATTGATTTGTTGTAGCTTATGTCAGCCCCAGACTTGTATTTATTTCCAAGGAATGTTTGCCAATGAAGGGATATTTTTTTCTATGTCCCGCATGTTGTAGTTTATGGAATTTTTAAAATTATATTATTTCCTCCTGATAATCTTATGGACTGCTCTTTTGCAGCACTACAAATGCAGCCTTTACTTTGGAGCTTATTGCCAATTGGCAATGGTGTTAACTCGTATTCTCTTGTCGTTGGATATCTTGTACTTTTTAATCATTAGATCACACACTTACACATTCACTCTCTCATACATATTTCCAAACCCTAGAGAGGATAGAGAATAATCTTGCATAGAAAGCAATTACCACCCCTAGCCGGGAATCGAACCCGGACCCCTCGCACAGCAGGCAGGTGCTCTACCGACTGAGCTACTGCGCCAGCCGATAATTCTTACTCATTTGCTTATTGACCTGTTTTCAGCTGTTACTAAGGAAATCTGTAAGATATGATGAAAGAGAACTCACATATTTCATCCGGCTTTGAATTTTAATTCTTAGAATATTGTAGCGTATGTGTGTGTGTTGTCGTGTCGGACACATTATTGCTGTGTATGATATTGTTGAGCTAATTGTTGGGTTTGTCTGTTAAGTTCTTGTTCGGCGCGGCAACTCCATCTCCCTAGTTGGGGTTGAAGGCAATTGAGGGAATAGCTCTCTTTGTGTGTGGATTAGATTAGATTAGATTAGATTGCATTCTGTGAGTTCACTAGGAGCCAAAATGGCTTGTGAACATATAACATGTCAAGGAAATTTGGTGGTGTGGCTTGGCTTGGCTAGGCTAGGTTTGGCGTCAGTTGTAGGCAGAGAGTCGTGTGTTTTAGCATGTGTGAAAGAGTGCGTGTTGCCATGTGTTGCGTGGGTATCTGCCCCAGTGTTTTGTCTGTTACCTTTTCGTGTACCATGTAGAGCACCTTAATTTATAATAAACCTGAGCAAAATGTGAATTCAAATGTAATTATTTATAAATATCCCACGCCCGCTATAGCTTTGTGCAGCAAGTTCTTGGTATCTTTCGCCGCCTCTGAGTCTGCGTCCCCCAATGTTTATGCCGGGGTAACTAAATTTAATATTTTAGCTGCAAACCTTTCGGCCTCACCCCGGTGTATAACAATATGAAGCAACCAATCTCTAAAATATGCCTATAACGAGTATTAGTTTTTGCATTATATATGAAATTATTCTATTTATATCGTTATATTATTTGAGAAAACAATAAAGGAAATACGAAAATATATATTGAGATGTTATCTCTGGAATAAAATTTATTACACTAAAACAATTTTTGGCTCAATAATCCTTCTCTTCTAAAATCATATAATTCTTCTGAAACATAAACCTGTATGTTGTTTATTTGTTACGCTCAGTCTCTGCCGAAGTATTATTTGTATCCTAGGGATGATGTCCACGTCTCTGATCAGTATGGCTAAGTCGAACTTAAGCTACTTAGCCCAACAGAATGAACAAATCCAGCAGAGCGTGAGAAGTACTGAGATTTGAATTATAGACCTTAGAAGAAATTATCATTACCTAACAACTCGGTTTTAATATTCCCTTTACCTTTAGAAAAGCCGATTCCAGACACGAGCTTACCAGTTGTCTCCCTAGGGAAAGAGTTTTCGCCACTGTCCTAAATACATTAAAGTTTTACCGTGTGGTATAAAATCACATTAACTAATGAAGTTTTAATACGTTTCTCTCCGGAAAATGGGTATAACCCATCCTGCTCAATAGGATTTTCTAGAAGGGAATATACTTATTAAATTCGTTGTTCTCATTTGTATTTTGGCGAGTTTGCAAAGATGGAAAATGCCACTCTTGTAGCTTCCCTTTCATAGTTCCAGCTGCATGGCAATGGCATTCAATTTGCGTTTATACACAGTCTTAGAATCTGCCATGAAGACTTTCCAATTGGAACTATGTCGCTATCCAACACTGCTTTTTAATAAGTGCTAACGTGCTACGTTATTTGAATTTCTTTAAAGACGCGGTATGGTGCGACAATTCTGAAGTCGTTTACTATACCTGCTTCTAAAGTTGTCGTTCTGTTGTCTCGTGCGCCAGCTGCTCCAGTGGTAGAGCTATGGGTACCTTCTCAGGGTATACATGGGTGTAATGTAAAAGGATAACACCAGTTTAAATTCACTGAGAAATTTAATTCGATGTGATACTTGAAATATTGAAGCGAGTTGCCGATCGTTTGAAGATAGAGAATGAAACTGGTTATGAATCGTAGTATTCAAAACTATGACAATTGAATTATTATACCTGGTAACTTCTGCAGTATCAATGTTACAGTTGGAAATAACTGTTTCCGCAGTGAAAGAAACTAGAAACGTAACTTGCGTGAGTCGCTAAAATGCTTACCGGCAAGACACCTCGCAATAACCAATTAATCTTGCTCACAAAAGCGCATCACTAGCGCCTAAAATAACACACGAGTAGTCAAAAGGATCCAGAGTGACGAACGTATGCACAAACGAGTATTTGCACGCATACGAATGCCTCTATTAAATTGCATGCTTTTATATTAACACAAACCCCGTCAACATTAGAAGTGCCCCACCAAAATTCTGCTTCATTCGTTGCCAAATCTCAAAACTCTATGTTTATGTGGCACTGTTACTAGGCAATGGCTCGCTTTTATAAGAATTTCTTTCCCCTCTCTAAGAGCTTAAGTGCCTTTCTCTTATTCAGGATATCTGCCTACGCGAACCAGCAAACGTATAGAACTTAACTCTTAAACTGCATTCCCAGAATTCTTATGCTAACGCGTTCGCCAATTCGGCTGTTACTTATGACATTTCCTAACATAATTCACTAATGACGTTTCTTCCTGACAAGTATTTTCAATAATTTAATATACTTAAATTATATTGAAGTTGGGGTTTTCCTTACGTTGTTTGCACCACGCTTTGGGCGTCAATTTGAAGTAGGTAGTTGCTGCTACGTACGAAAAGTCAGTTTGAAGATGATGTATTGTATTTCAACTATTGGGGAGCCGAACTTGTAGTAGTTGCAACAGCACGTATTATAAACAGTTTCCGGTAGCCTTCGCCACAAATGCACTTTCAGGTGCACCAACTTTGCACCAACTTTAAAAAATATTAACTTTGTAATTTGATTGTTTCTTTAAGTATTAAATATGTTTACCTCGTTTGCGTTAGTATTATTCTTAGAGACATGGAAGTCTTGGCAGGGCTTGATGCGACAAGAATGTAGGCTTACACAGATCAATTGATTTTGGCATGGCGATAATGGAGGTGGGAACTGGTTAATTGTCTTGTTGAAACAGAAGTTTCTTTTTCGCTAAATGCGGCCGTTTTTTGCTTGATTTCATCATTCAAACGCTGCAATAAGTTTTCATAGTACTAGCCATTGATTGCTTTTCCTTTTTGAAGATAATCAATGAAAATTATCCCGCGCGCATCCCAAAAAACATACGCTATGACCTTGCCTGCAGAAGCAACTGCTTTTGCCTTCTTTGGAGCTGATTCTCCCCTTTCAATCCACTGTTCTGACTGCTCTTTCTCTCAGATGTGAAGTGATGGACCAATGTTTCATCCATGGTCATGAATCGACGCTAAAACTCGGATTTATTGCAGTGAAACATCCCCCAATACTCGACTGAAATATCCTCACGACGCTGCTTTTGTTGCATTGTAAGTAAACGCGGCACTCATCTTGCGCACAGCTTTCTAATGTCTAAATTTTCAGTTGGTGGGCAATGTACAGTACTTTTTGAAATGCCTACGATGTCTGTTAGTGTACTTTCAGTCGACAGACATCCAATACCATTTTGTGAATTTTCATCACAATTTCTGGCGTGGTCACCTCATTTGGTCGATCACTGCGTTGTTCGGCTTCGCAGCTCTTACGGCTCGCTTAAACTCTGTCACCCAATATTTTACTGTTGTAACCGAAGGAGCAGACTCCTCCATAGTAGAATCAAGCTTAGCTTTAATATTAGTTGGATTGAGCTTTCAAATGAGAGCATTGTATCACACATAACGATGGCCAGTTTTATCCTATTTACAAATTTTCTGAGAGAGTTCACTATTAGTGGCTGCCAAACAATTACTAAACAACGTAGCATCGTCAAACTTCAAACTTTAGTTTTATAAGGGTGCTACTTTCTACCATAGTCATTTTTTGAAACAACCGCTATATATACGTCAAGGTCTGGGACTGCCCTCACAGAAGGCGGACAGTTAACCTTCTAGGTCTCGTCCCTAGTTTTAATCTCCTATGCCTTCGTCTTCTTGTGACCTGTAATGCCGCTTGAATTGTGTTAGCTTTATTTTATGTTACAATAAAAATTGCATAAAATGATGCAGAAACCGAAATTAATCTAAAAGTTGTATTTCTCACGTTTTCCAATTTTTATTTTCTCTAAAACTTGCTTATGTTAGACAGGAAGATTGGACTCCAAACAAAATCTGTGAGTTAAAATTTGGAATTGCTTCCTCATGCACCCTATTCGCCAGACTTAACCCCTCTGATTATTTTCTGTTTCCAAAGTTGAAGAAATGGCTTCGTGATAAAATATTTTCCAACAATGAAGAGGTGAGTTTGCAGTAGATGGCGGTTCTCACCAATAAACACGATATCGAAGCTATTGAACATCGCAGGGAAAAGAGTGTATCGAGCTGAAAGGAGACTATGTAGAGAAATAAAGAGATTTATTCCAAAATTTTTTGTGTTTTCTTTGTTAGGTCACGTACTTCTGGGACAGCCCTCGTATATGAGAGCAGCTGTTAGACTGGACGGCACCCTAATCCCATCTCCTCAGCACGAAGCACGAATTAATTTCTCGAGGACGCATCATGCATCCGGTTACAATCACTGTCTGCAGGCAACTGAATTGATTTCAACCGTCTAAACTTGTAAATTTCTGTATTTCAAGTCTTTGATTGGCTATTTTTTACTCCAATAGAATACCTGCATTTAACTAAAGCTTTTTCTGGTTGTTGATTGGTTAATTTTTATAAACTGTCACTAAAATTACATTAATGCTTCCAAGAATCACAAATAACATTTAAACTCTCAAACACATTATTGCCTCAAGGTTACCTCATTGTTACCTCATTATTAACAACTTTTGACCTATTTCTTACATCTCCTACATTATTAAATTACGTAATACATTCACATAACATTATTACACATTGATACAATAATATAAACATATGCAATGACTGTTACATACATTTTACAAATTATTACATACATATGTTCTTTAAGTTCATCCCATTAGACCTATGGAGGTGTCCTGTGCATGACCTATAGCTGTAGTACCTAAAACCAGCATCTTCTCTTTATTGGATACTTCTTCTTTATTGGATTACCCTCCTTTTGAAGCATGATACGCCGCACGTGTGGGTGCCAGTTTGAAGAAGGTATTGTTCTTGGAGTTTATTTCCTTTTATTTAGCCTTACGCTTGAGAAGCCAACTTGCAGATATTGTCTTTATGTTGGAGTTTTGTTTATTTAGCTCCACGTATGGACGTAAATTTGAAGTGGATTGTTTATTACATAATATGCTACTACGTATGTGAAGCAGATTTGAAGATGTTGTATTTTTTGTTGTTACGCTTCAAGTTTAAGAAATATTAATTAAATTTGTTATTAAACTGCTTCTTTAGATATTATTTATGTTTATGTTTGCCTCGACTGCTTCAGTATTGTTTTAGAGTCACGTATCTCTTAATCAGGGCGTGGTGCGACAAGAATGTAGGCTTACACAGATTTTGAGTTTAAATTAACTTCTTTTTGTTTATCCTTGACACAAATTAAATAACACTACACTGATAGCAAGATGTGAGATTATTTAATTTAATATCTTGCACTTTGTTATCACGTATACATAATTTTCGTTTCACACAAATACGTAATATTTCTTTAGAGAACACATCTTCCATCTGGTCACTACCAAGGTTTACAGCAACTGAACATATTTCAATCGTCAAAACCCGTAAGCTTCTGTATTTCGAGTCTCTGATTGGCTAATCCTAGTCCAATAGAATACCTGCATTTAATTAAACCTTTTTCTGGCTGTTGATTGGCTAATTTTAAAATGTCACAAAATTTACATTATCGTTGCTCTAATCATGACTAGTAGCATTTAAACTCCCAAACTCATTGTTGCCTCAAGGTTACCTCATTGTTACCTCATTGTTAGCAACTTTAAACTTATTATGATCACAGCTCTTACATTATTAAATTATGTAATGTGTCCACATAACATTATTGAACATGTTTACAATGATATAAGCATTTGCTATGACTGTTGCATACATTTTTTACAAATTATTACATACATATTGCTTCAAGGCGGGCTGTTATTGAATTTACATATTAATTAATTTAATTGAAATTATTCAACTGTTTAAAATACTGAGTCATCCTCGTGGGACTTAGAAAACCTCCAAGGAAAAGCTAATGCCTTGTGCAGCAGCCTATCGAGGAGCAAACGTTTGGATCATAGCATATCCAGGATAGGTCTGGTATGGTGATAAAAAAAATGTAATAACAGACACGTTTAGAAAATAATTAGATCATTGCATTTTATGTGACTTTAATATAATGAAGGTAGCATTTTCTGCAATGTGCTCTACAATTTAAATTAACACTTTTACTATGAAAAAGGACTACAAAACGGATATTAATTACAGAACACGCGGTGTTGACACCTTCAATGGGCGAACTAATTATACTCCCTCTGGCAGAGTAGGTAAGTGCACATACCGCGTACATAGAAAGCGAGAATGAGGGATTCAAGTCTGCAATATGAATGCAATGTTTTCATTTATTCACTGATTCACCGCATACGTGTCGGGATAGATATATCCTATTAGAAACCATTACAACGCGCTGAATAATCTCTTCTGTGAATGTTGCAGCACAAATCTGAGTCCTTTACGTGCATGTTTAGTTGCATCCAAATCAATACACTGCTCTGTGCATCATATCATTTCCTTAGTGATTAAATACTCGACGTGCTGTCACTGTACGTAGAAGTGCACAAAACGGTGAGTAAATTATAAAAGGATCATAATAAACAACAGGGAAAGAAATGCAAACTTAACATAATTTATTCCTCCTGATATCTGAGAAACAATTAATTATAAACTTACCGATGATTGGAAGCTGCATTGACGTATATTTTCCTTTGAGTCTATGCTGATTTATCCGTCTCCATCAGCGCTTATCTATCTCACCACGTAGTTTGAAAGATGAAAGACAGATTGCAGTGTATAACATTTGTTCGAACTATTCATGACCTAAAGTAATTCTTATTCACATTTAGGTTCAATGCTCTTGGACATTAATTAATTAAAAATGCAATCTGTCTTTGGAGCTTCCTCCCAATCATAATTTCTATTAACTATTCCAGCCCAATTTTACAATATTGCGTATATTGTTTTGTTGAAAATGTGGTAAATTGTTGGTTTTGTATTACCTTAATATAATCCTCTTTCTTTGTTGGTACATATGTCGATTATTCATTTAAATTTATTAATATAAACATGGCTTAAAATAAGTTAAACGAAAACACTACAGTGCTACCGAAATCTCCTCAATGTTCATGCAAACCAACCACCGTTTATTTATCTGTGTGCCCACCCCGTCCCTTGGTGGCATTGCAAAAAAGGTTCGAACTTAGGTAAGAAAAATAAATTCGGCTGGAAGGTTTTTGCAGTTGAAAAATGGAAGGCTGCATACAAGAAAATTATAAGAGACTGACACTTGATGTAACAGATGTCATTCAGTTACAATTTGATAAAAACGTTAGGAGGAATTGTTAAGGTATAATATTATACCTCAAAGTTGCATAAGAACCGCAAGCCTGATAAGAGGCCTCTGAGCAAAGTTACCGGTCTTTCACACCCAATATAGAATGGACGCTAAGGACCATAGAGCGCCCATAAATAAAACTCAATTTAATTTAATTTCAAAGTTGCAGTAATGCTTTAAGCGCTTATTTTGCCCCCATATTAATGCAGTCTTGTATTGCTGGGCCAAATTGTACCTTATACATAGTTTATTTTTAGTGAGCTTTGTGGCTTTACTGTAACAGATGAATGCATGCTTCGCAGTTATATTAATCGATGAATGTGTCTTTCGTAGTTGTATTCTTCTTTATACTATGTGCTTAAAAATAAAAAGGACTCAGGTGTTACAAAAACACGAGTTTCTCTGCCAATTACAACTTATTTTCAAAATGTTACAGAATATTTACGTAAAAGTTGAAATTTTAATGCACTGTCTGATTATCATGGAAAGGTTTTACAAAGAAGACTTGGTATGCCTTTAAGCTACTTGCTAGCAGTTTTGTAGTGGTAACGCGTGCGACTCGCATTCGGGAGATTACGAGTTCGATTCCCGCAACCACCCATTCTGACGAATGGTTTTTTCCGAGTCGTCAGCCGAATGCTGGAATGGTTTCTTTCAGCCCCCCAATTCCCTGTCCCTCCATGTCGTTCCATTCATCTTTCACACCCTTAGGTCTGTTTCAGGGTTGTAACTGTCGGCGATGGTATTCCGGTGTGGCATGGCTGGGAACGGACCGCCCCTCGGAGTGGGGTGTTGAAACCTCTGTGTGGGCGGGGATCCCAGGTCTGCCTGTCCGACTGTCGGGGAATTTCAATCTGGGAATTGTAGGGACTCTGCCATTACTTCCGGCCACACAATGTCTCCTCTCCCCTTCATCTCCCTCTCTGGGATGCCCCCTTGTGGGGATATAGGTACAGTACTCTATCTGGAGCAGTGTCGTGTCCCCTCCGATCATCAGAAAAGAAGTCACTCCAGCAAGGGAGTTTAATGATAAAACAAATATTCCATAATCTTCATATGAGCAGGTAATAAACTGAACCATCAAAATAATATTTTCAAACGGATTGCTTAAAATATTTTAAAACTCAAACCAACAAAAGTAAACACATCAGAAAGGGATATGAGATGAAAGATTTTTGCAAAAATATTCTTATTGGCGAGTTCTGTATTTTATTTACTTTAACAAATATATGTGGGTGGTAGAGGAAGTATTGCATTTCACACACACAAAAAACAGAAAAGAAATCGGTGCTAAGCTTTCACACGAAAGAGCTCTTTAAGGTCTCTTAAATAAAGATGAATTTTAGAAATGTTTCACAATTGCGTATCTAATCTTTCTGTGAAGAGCGTAACTCAAAAGCAAAGAGGAGAAACACACAATGCCATACTTGTATCAAACACTCTAAGTACACCCAAGAACTTCAAGACAATTCCCATCGAACTACCCTCTATATTAAAACATTTAGTTATTAATTTTTCGAAAACGACTCTAACAAACCTGATTAGAATAAAATTTATGTGATGTATTACCACATTGTAAAATAAATGCATATTTGAATATTCTGTATCTAGCCTGTAACGTGTCGTGATTCAAGTTTGTGTAATTCTGTGTAACTGGAAAACTGTAAGAGATAGGAGAAAGCTCAGCAGGGTAATCGTGTGTATCCTTAAAATACAGTTTGAGTTAAATAAGTATAATCCTGGATAAAGAAAACTTCACATCCTACAGTCGGGAATCGAACATAGGATCTCTGGGTTTGGAGAGGTAGATACCGGTATACCGTAAAATGTTTTTGTTGTTTGTATAAAAATTGGAAATCTATATTCTCGAATTGCTAAGAAGCAGGTCATTAATGACACCGGTATCTACCTCATGTGTTTTAATTATGCTGTTCTCTCACGCTCTCTCTCTTCCTCTCTCTCACCGAAAGTTTCTTTTATCTCATGCAAGTAAGTGTAGATAAAATAATATCATTTGCTGTAGAAGTATATAAAATTGTTAGACTTGGGCGAAGGATCTTCGCCATTCATCCCAAAATGATCCTGGGCTGAAGTTAGGTGTTAATCTAATTGCTTTGATTTTTAATTATTCTATTAACCATGGTAAACTTGGACGTTGACAAAAGCTGACAAAACTGAGATACAGGTTCCTGAGATGAGATCCCTGAGAGTGGTAAAGGGATCTACACTTTTGGACAAAATCTCAAACGCAAAAATAAAATAAAGGTACAGTTATAAATAAGTTCCTTGGAAGAAAAAATTATAAATTATAGAAATGAATGCAGACAGCATATTGATAGAAAGTCGAAAGAGAGAATCCCAAGGAAAGTGTTGTACTAAAGGAGAAAGACATTCAAGAAGACCAAGAAAACAAAGGTCAGACAAGTTCTGAGCCGAAACAGGCCGTATACCTGATCCTTGTAGTGTGGAACGAAAGAAGAACTATATTTAATCTCTCTCTCCCTTCACAATAAAATGTCTCCTCTGTCTAGTGCACATAAACTGTAGAGAAAGTAATATTATTGCTTGTAGATCTCTTTTCCTAAACCTTATTTGTCCTAATACACATTATAGCGTGATAGTTTTTGTGGTTGAGATGTTTATGTAACAATTACAAATCTGTTTACTCTAATTCCTAAGAAGCAGTTATTAAGGAGTACTAAGTTATAACACCAGTACCTGTCTCATAGGAAGATGAGTAGATACCTGCAAATATGACGTTTACTATCTCATCGCCTGCCTTTTCATTTGAACAGGTTACCGTAATATTGGGGTGAACCTCTGGGAGGAGATTACGGTGAATCCTGATAGGCTCGATGCCAAGCGCTGTAGCAATCAATTGAGACACGGGTGTTACGGAGGGGGTGATGATTTATTGATGGGGAAGTTCGCACCCTGAAGCTTTGCGACCCCAATCTTATGCCATATCCATTAACGGCTTAAAACTAAGTCCCTTTTGGTTTCAAATTGGCTTGCTTGGCGATTTCTGAGCAAAGCGCGGCATACAGACCATTAACGTTACATGCAAGATTTGATTACCCCCTTTTCCTTAATTACGTTATGCTTTATTAATTTTCTTATTCTTGAGAAGGATTTAATAGCGGCTGAAATATGGAAGGCACTAAGAAATGCATTAATTGTGGTAGAATCTTATTTCAAGCCGTGTCAAAGGATATTCGTGAGAATATGAGCAAAGTGAAATATTTCAGATTCGTATTCCTTGGGCCCTAGGTTACTCTGATACGTGACTTACATTTCAGCTAAATTGCTTGGATTATTTGTAGTTAATCATATTAAATAGTTAGGAGGAAAAAAGGTGGCTATTTTAACATATCACGCACAGCTCAAATAACAACCCCAGAGGTATATCTATTTCAGCTACTTTCAGTAATTAATTACCATATGCTGTTATAATATGCGAAAATCCTACTGATTGTGAAAGCCATCTAAAACACACACACACACACACACATATATATATATATATTTCGAATAATTACCTGCCTGATAATAGAGCACCATATAAATCATTATTTGAAAAAAGTAAGTAAATCTTTAAGTAATTCTACTTAAATTATCTTATGTGTGTAGATTCAAGACAGTTATAACTATGTTTCATGTGAACAAACACACAGTTATGATATTCGTAACAATCAAATGCTAAAATATCTGAAAAATTGGTTAAATATTTTGGCAAAGGCCCAAATTATATGAAAAGTATATGAAAATTTACCAATTCAATAAAAATATAATGTTAAAAGTTAATTTTGTAATTCCATCAAGACTATATTAATAAAAAAAGCCTTTTAAGATGTGTCATTTTTATATTAGAATAGAAATATTAACCGTTTGAAAAATACACCTATTGTTCTGTTTTTATGTTTTATATATTGTGAAGTGCAAAACAATTGGCCCATAAGTGGCTGCTTATGTTGCTACTGACAAACATAGTCCTACCCTGTGACAATGCGCACATTTATAGCCACTGCAAGGACGGAGTACTTTACCTCCCCAAAATATAGTCGAAATGCTGAACTAGTTATCCCTGTTCTCACTATCGGAGTACCGTTAAGGCAATGCTGCGTTAAACTTGACGAAGAAATATAAGATAATATAATCGTAGAGATAAACACGAAAGTGTTAAAATTTGTTAAAACCGGTTTTCTTAATGTCGTTTGATGGCGCCAATGAGCTTTGTCTCCATATCGATAATGAAAGTTATCGTATAAATGTTGTAGATGTTGTCCAGTTTAACGACACATTAAATAATTCTTCTTCCCTTCCTCAAGAAGGCCGAATTATGTTGTATTGATTTAACCTTTTCTCGTGTACCAGTCGTAACGAAACTCGTTCACAACTTCATTTTCAATGATTATAACGTCGTTCACGATTCGTTTTTACATAAACATCCCAAAATTGTTTTCCAGACGTCACATAGAGAATTCATACCACTTGGCTGGAGTCAAAGATTGGTTATCTTAAAGTGGATACTTTATGGAGGGAAAATACTATTGCGATCTAGGGGAATACCCTCTTTTTATGCATGTTGATGTATTGCTTTGTATGCAGTTTATAGCAAAAGATAAAGGGACCGCACAGGAATTGTGCGAACTGTGTAATGAATTTCCAGGTACGTGAACAGTTAGACTGCTCATTATCCTCCGTGGTTCGATTCCTGTGGCCACAACTGAGACTTGTCAGTCGCTCTGTCAGGTATTCTCTAAGCACAAAGGCCAGCTACATATTGAAGGTAGCACAGTACAGCTGAGTATAAGGCAGAAAATGTCAAAGTCGTCATCAAAGAGGAATAGGTTTCTGTACTAACACCGCATATTGATACCAGCAGACCTTGCCCTTGGTTTAAGGACTTTAAAATATGACAAACGATTACCTTTAATGACTTTTCTTAATGTCAAAGCGAGGAGTGTAAACAACCACGTTTATGATTCAGTAGGATAAAGTTTGAGAAAAATAACAAATCAATTAAAAATTACATAAGACAAATGGAATAATATTCCCAGCAAATATATTGGTACTTAAACAGTTTACATGATGTACATTATAACATGTTTATGATAAACGTCTTAAAAAGATACTTCTCTTATATGATAATATATGAACGCGTGTATGGAGTACGATCACGGATTAAACAGCTCATAAAATGGAACACATGGATAATTGTAAAACACATGAACTCTCTCACTGATGTACCTCGCAGATAAAAAGAAAACTTTTCTTTCCAATACTTGACTGCTGGGATTTTTTCACGGGGCTGTAGAATACTTTTGTTCTGGGTGTACTTGTGTATAATCCTTTATGAACATAAAAGGGAGTGCTAAAATGCCGAATAGACTGAGAGTTTTGCTTGCTGAGTGCAGCTCATAAGGCTCTTAGATTATATTTAGAACATCTCACAGAGGCTCCTTGCCATTAAGGAATGTGTGCTAATGGAAAAACTACGTGAATTCCAAAAGGCATGTTCATAGTCGCACTGCGTTGTTAATACCGAACATAAAGCTGCAACCAGAATAGATTACAGGAAAAAGTGAACATTTATTAGTAACAAACTTTTACTGATCGCCAGGAAATAAATCTACAGCGGTGGTGGATGAGAATGCACAATTGAAATCGAAACTGAAGACTTTAGAACTTTTTGTTTTCCTTGGATGGAAGCTGGTTCTTGAATATATTTGTTACAAGATGGCAATATAAATAGTAAGTTATAACCCTAGACGATAGGGAAAGGAAACTGTGTTGTTATGGAATACAAAATAAAAAGAACGACATCCGAAATTATATGCTCCTCTTACGTTATTTATCTATCAGAGAAATACAGCGAATGCGTTTTTTAATTTCCTCGTACTTGATTTTGTTTTTTAGTGTGGATAACTGATTCTTACTACTAAGAAATAATGGAAGTTCAATCAGAGATAGTTTAAGTCTGTTTGCATTATCATAAACCATTAGTTCTTATGTAGCGTTTTCTTTTGTTTTAACGACTTTAAAGTGTGAAGCTGAAGGGAAACGGTAGCAGTATGGATTGCTTAATTTGTTTGTAATCCAAACAACTGTTGTGTATTTTAACCAGGACAGTTTAAGTTATAAGATAATCTTTGTCATTTGATTTGGCACCACTTCTCCACCAGTTAGCATGAATGATGGAGGCTATGCCGCTTGAATGGACAATATCCGCAATGCTAGTATTGGCTAGCATCATGTTGAGTGGAGAAATTACACTCTTTGGATACTCAATCCTCGCAATGTTGATGTTGGCTAGCGTTATGTTGAGTGGCTAGATTACACTGCTGAAATCTCAATCCCCCAATGCTGGTGTTGAGTGGCGAGATTACAACGTTGGACTATCAATCCTCGCAGTGCTATTGTTGGCTAGCGTTATGTTGAGTGGCTAGATTACACCGTTGGACTCTCATTCCTCGCAGTGCTAGTGTTGGATAACGTGATGCTGAGTGTCAAAGTTACACTGTTGAACACTCAATCCCTCACTGCTAGTGTTGACTAGATTGGTATTTAGTGATGAGATTACACAGCATAAATCTCAATCCTCCAGTACTAATGTTGACTAGCGTGATGTTGAATGGCTAGGCTACACTGTTGAACACTCAATCCCTCACTGCTAATGTTGACTAGCGTGATGTTGAATGGCTAGGCTACACTGTTGAACACTCAATCCCTCACTGCTAATGTTGACTAGCGTGATGTTGAATGGCTAGGCTACACTGTTGAACACTCAATCCCTCACTGCTAATGTTGACTAGCGTGATGTTGAATGGTGAGATTACACTGTTGGACTATCAATCCTCGCAGTGATAGCGTTGGCGCTGAGTGTCAAGGTTACACTGTCGAACTCCCAATCTCCGCACTGCTAGTGTTGGATAGAGTGATGTTTAGTGGTGAGGTTACGCTGTCCAATAACCGAGCAGGATGTTTTAGGATGTTACGCCTTGAGGTCCGCATTCGGGAAGTCGTGGGCTCGATTCCCGCGGCCGACCAGGCTTTACCGAAACACTAGGCGAATGCTGGAAAGCTCACGGACTCTCGAATTTCTCTTCCCTCATTCCCTCTCATTATATCTTCCTCTTTCCGTTACAGGTTGGCTTCAGGGCTATGTGTCGGATGCTGCGGAAAGGTGGCTTGCGTTTTGGAATTTCTTCTTGGCCCCGTCAGATGGAGGTCGCGCTATTCTCCGCTCTTGGGTCGAGCTGTCCCTGGTCTCCGCTGGAGGGGGCCTGTGAGTTACCATTCAGTGGTTTGGTAGGGCTGCCTTGAGCGCTCTCCGGCTGGGTGGTCAGGCTTGTACTGTTAGGGATCTCTGCGTCGGCCGGTCTTGCAGTCCATACGTCACCTCCCGGGGGTGTATGCATAAAAGACCCTTGTGTGGGTCGAGGTGCTAGGTGATCATCCATAGCATAATCGTAATCCTAATTCTACACTGTCGCACTCCCAATCTCTGCACTACTTGTTTTAGCTAACATGATGTTGAGTGGCTAGGATAAATTGCTGAACTTTCAATCCGTGCACTGCTAGTGTTAGCTAATGTGATGGCGAGTGGCTAGACACACACACAAACACAAATGTATATTTTTCTAAAAGTACTTTTGTTTAATTTCGAGGATGCCTCAAATCATGTATGTTTGGTAAAATATCGACAGTAGGTAGTAGAAAAACTAAACATGCTTTTATTCGGCTCGGTGACCTCAAAAAATGTGTTTTTGGCGAAATCTAAATATACATTTTTGGATGTAACAATGTACTACATTTGTATATGCAGGTAAATGACAGACAAAGTAAAAATTGTGAGCTGTCTGACATTAATTACAAGTGTGCTGCCGCCCCAGCAGAAAGTATGATCAGCGCTACAGTATTACTCGAGAGGGACTCGTGAACGACCTAAACAAAGCCAAACGGCTACATAAGTTGGTAGGAGGGACAGTGCAATAAAGACAAGTGTTTACAGCCCAACTGTAAGAGGCCTACCTGCGCAAATTGGTCAGCGCAGGATCAGTAACGTGCAATCCATCTCAGGCATTCGTGGTCGTTGCTGCTAGTCATGTTCAGCTCTGCTATAGCAGATACAATTAAAATGATGGATAACTCTTTCCCAGACGGAGATATTTCACAGTATTCCAGTGGTTTTCACTTTGATTTGACCACCTCAAGCTGAAATTAACGTAAACGTTTTGTAGTTTTAAAATACATACCTTAATTCCAAGTTGGAAGATTCTTAGCAATCAATAGGATAACAAGCCAAAAGGTTTATAATTTTGATGATACAAATACTATGCAAGGTAGATTAAATCTGCTGGATCACTCATTAACCTCGCCAGAGGAAACTGCAATTCCTTAGAGAAATGACAAAGCTAATTTTACTGAAGACAATGAAAGCTGTAACATTATATAATGAAAAAAAGTGCTGCAATTGTTTTTTCATATGGAAAATGTGTTACCAGCAGGGAATTCTACTACGTGTAGTAATTAGTTCGTAATTGCAAACTGGAATGGATGCAGCGCATGCAAATTGTCAACTCTGCCTCTGATACTGTGAAAAAATGAACCGCATTATGACGCTTTAAGGGTAGATTATACTAAAAAACTATTTTCGCAAAATTTTCTCCAAACACTTTATTGAAGTGATTACTAGGCCTGATCAGGATTTGTTGGTCAATCAATTAGGTGCCTGGAAATATAATATATTTATTCTTATCTTTAAGAAGGGATACTAATATAACTGAAAGATTTTCAGATTTTAGCCCTGTTATCTCAGAACACAAATATATGACAATACTTTAACAACACTGAGAAACAAATTATAATAACATTTAGGATAATTTCTTTTAAAGCTCTTGACTAGCCTAATTTGAGTAAATTTTGTATTGAAACAACTAAAAATGTTGCAATAAATCAGATTGGCCTACTCTTGAAAACAACATTCCTATTAGAAGTTGCTTTCCCTAACCTCGTATATTGACAACAATTACAGCAAATTATAAACAAACGTCATTAATAACTAGAATATACCACATTATAGCAACTATATTCATTTTTATTAGTTAGTGCAATATTAGAACATTTAATCGCAAATGAGCAAAACCTTGGACATGTTTTACACCTTAGTCACTACAAAGTGTAGCACAAAATAAATGTTGTGGGCTCCATTTTGACGATGATGGAGCTGTGTGGACTGGACTGGACTGTTAGTATGACATAAATGATAGAAAGAATGCATGACTTTCTCTACCCTGTGTTGTTTATTATTAGTGTGTATACGAACCATCCTTACTAAATCTTATTACTTTCTCTACTACGTATAGTAAGTAGGGGAAGTATTGTATTTCACCCAAAAATTCAGTACCGAGATTTCACCGGAAATATATGTTTTGAGACCCCCTGAATCCAAAAAAAAAGCATTTTCTGAGTTATGCATGTCTGTGAACAGCATAACTCAGAAACGAACAGTCGGATAAACACCAAACTTGGTATTTCGGTTCAGTATCTTCTAGAGATGCGACACGAAGGATTTCAAAAAACCCCCCCACCTCAGATTACCCTTTACATGGAAAATTTTCGAACATTTTAACGCAAAAATGGCTCTAACAATTTTGATTAAAATATCATACGTTTAAGATATTTTCATGACAAATAAAATGTATATCTTGAATTTTCTGGGAATGTCTCTAAAAGTATTCTTCATTGTGAACGACTTTTGCATAACTGGTAAACCATAAGAGATAGACAACATTTTACTACACAGAAAATGTAGATCGCGTTAAAATACACAATTTATGCCATATACATTTTTTTGTTGAGTGAACCATTTTCGAGATATTGCTTGTTATTCCCTTAAATTTTTCAATGCTTATACCTTCTCTCAAATGGGAACTCGTTATTCATTTTTTTTGTCCTGGTAATGCAAAGAGAACGGAATACTCCACATAGCAACCAGCTTGGTTACCCCCGCAGTAGGTGATTACACTAGGGGGATGATAGCTCAGAGGTAGGGGGGATGCGTCTATTGCTTAAAACCTACCAATTCCCCTTGCATCTACAAGAAAATTAGCAATAAGATTAACATCTCGATATCTCAGTTAACATGAAGTATTAGGAGAAAAATCGTTTGTAAGAATAGTTTGTACAAGAGTAGAGAAAGTCATGTGAGATTAACACATCATATTTTGACATATCCGTTATTAAAGATGCAAATTGCTCAATGTTTAGTCCTTTAAAAGTCCCATCGATTTTCAGTTGTTTCTGGCGATTACATGGAAACACTATGGAATTTTAAGGCCTACACATTGCGTTCAGTTCGTACATATTTGACCATCGCTGTTCTCTTTGTATCTATATGTGTAATGTAGCTATTTTTGCAAAGGTTCATTTGGATTAAAATATAGTAGAAGAAAATTAAGGTATAAGAATAGCTTGTATACTCACTAATATACCATAGAGGATAGAGAAAGTCATGTGAATATATCACATCAGATTTTTTTTCCTATAGGTTGACAATTTTATTTTACATCGAAGTTGCGAAGATGTATACATTTAACATGTGAGAAAACAGAGCTAAAGATTAAATGTGGATTTTATTTAAATGGGCAGCCTTTGAAATGAACCCTTCAGAACAAATGAATTCAGACACATTTAAACCAAGCTTGGTGAGTTTCTTTACCACGAGAGTTTTGTACAACATATATTTTCCAGTATATCTTAATAAAATGTCCATCCAAAAAAGAGAAAAAGATAAAAGTGCATGTTCCGATGCAAAAATAAAAAATGTGCTGCAAAAATAGATCAGTAATTTAAAATGTTACACGTCACAATGACATCCTACTCCTCAGAAAACTAGAAAAAAATTAAATTTTAAATCTACTGCAGATGTCAGTTGATGCGGTATTACTTATAATGTTTGTTTACATCATGTGTTGAATCCATCTTGTGACGTCATTCATTTGTTCGGTTTGTAGCTCCATCTAGTGTTAGCAATTTGTGGTAGTATTAGTGTTTGAAAGAATTTTAAGTTTTGTTTACTGTCCTCCGGCTAGCTATTATTTCTCAGTCGAACATGTCTCTTGATCAGAGTGTGTAAACGGAAAGGAATCTTTTATCCAAATATAACACTGATGAAGAAATTTGTTTTACACATTTATTGTCCAACACGTTAACTATCACATTTATACATTGATCTTAACACTCGCCAAACTGAAACTGTTTTAATAACTTCATTACTAATCACTCTTAATTCGCGTACTTCAACTTTGTGTATAATTAACTTTATAATACTTTAGATTTTCGTAACTTGTGAATCTATAGCCGACGTATCTCATACAAACATTTTTACGAACTGACGAACTGAAGACGACGTGTAGTGCACAAAGAATTTTGATGAACTGAGCGACTGAAGGCGACGTGTAATGTATTGAGATTTTCGATGAACTGACCGCGATCTACCTCTGACTTGGCTTTTTATACACCCACTCCCCGATATGCCTAAAGATTATAACTGAGTTACCATTGGCTAATAAAACGCGCCAACATTAGCGTCTATTTTAATATCCAATGAAAATTATGAATACATATGCTCTAGGGAAATATTCCAGAAGGTTCTAAACGGAAAAACGCGCCAACATTACGTAACTTCCTCGTTTCCAATAATCATAAACAGCTCACCCCCCCTCGCTGCATTATTGCGCGCTATTATTGACAGTTTCAGTAAGGTCGTATAAACTTACTTATCAACAATAATTACAGTCAAGAAACATCTTAAATCAATGTCACATAAAAATGCATATTCATATTACAATTATTATTTACATTTAAGTAATTTGTGATACAAATTACTGCATCACAGTTTATCGCCTCAAGAATTTGTGAAATTTATATACGTATATTAAATTTTAACAGCCTAGAGGATTATGAAGTCAGTTGTGGATACGGACTAGTGGTGTGCGTAATTCTTTGTTATATTCCCAATTGAAGTATGGAAAATTTTGAGTTTGGAAGGATGTACTTTCGAACAAATATGCTCACTTCTTAACATTAAGTAAAGTATAAAATAATACATCCATGATTTAATTTGTAGTAGGAGAGTAATGAACGCCATCTGTTGCTTCAAAGGTCATATATGGCTGGGTTAAACACATAAAGAAACAACTCGTACAAGAAAAAAGAAATTATTTTTACGTTACGGCCACTGAACTTATGGGTACATTGCTGTTGCGTAGTACAAACGATAAATGAATTTCGGACTTGGTTGTGACTGCGAAACTGTAAATTGCTGTCCAGTAAACATTGTAAAACAGCACATAACAATGTTGTGGTTTATGTTTATTTTTTAGATCAGCAGGTTGTTACTACAGTGGACCAAAAAGAACTGGATCGTAAAACATCTGGACAGTTTCAAATGCCTGGTATTGCGTGTGTGGAAGATAATAGTGAGGGAATGTTACATGTTTTGAAAATGTTAAAAAAACACAGCGTGGCTGAAGAAAATCAACAGAAAATGTTTCACATCAAAATATATGTTATTGTACAGTCCCCACAGAAATGATTAACAGAGAAGTGGGAGTAAGCAGTTGGTGAAAGTTAGATAAAGCAGGGTTGTCTCGTGTCTGGCGTTATTACTATAAAGGATTAAAGGTACGGAATAACGAAGGAGGCCCCTGAAACCGGGACGGCACACCGCATATACGCATATAGGCATATACGCCCTTGTCTTCTACCTGACTCCCGGATGATGAAGTAGGTTGTATTGAAGGAGTTGTAATATGTGGGGGTATTATTGTTGTTCGCCCCACATTGGGGAAACAATATGTAGTGGTATTAATGTTGGTAGTTGGAAGATGTTTCATTTCTATCTGCCGCACGTATGAAAGACAATTTGTCGCGGTCACTTCGTGTTATCTTTTACTTTGCGCCTGTTATTGTATTTAATTTTGGGTTCACTGTCCTCCAGCTAGCTATTATTTTTCGGTCAAGCACTTATCTTATACAGGTGTGTAAACGGAAAGGAGTTTTTTATCCAAAGATAACACTGATAAAAGAATTTGTTTTACACTTTTATTGTCGTTACACATTATTCACTTTCACATATTAATCTTGACACTCGCCAAACTGAAATTGTAATAATAACTTATTTTTACTGCACATTATTAATTCGCGTACTTCAACTTTTTGTGTAATTAACTTTACGACACGAGAGATTTTTCATAACTTTGCGACGCGTAACCTTGAACTGTGTGCGATGCATACTCCATCAGTGTCTCCGTTGAACTACATGAAACTTAAACCTGATACTGAATTTATACTTCCTCGCCCCAATATGCCTAAAGATTATAAACGAGCTGCTATTGGTTAATAAAACGCGCCAACATTAGCGTCTATATTTATATCCAATGAAAATTACAAAAACATATACTCTGGGGAAATATGTTCCAGCAAATTCTAAAAAAAACGCGCCACTCTGACCTCATTTGCTCGTCTCTAATAATGATAAACAGCTCACCCCCTCGCTACATTATTGCACGCTATTATTGTCAGTTTCAGTAAGGCCGTATAAACCCACTTCTCAACAATGATTACAATCAACAAACATCTCAAATCAATGTCACACAACAATACATATTGACACTACAATCAGTCTGACATTTACATTTTTGTGATACAAATTACTGCGTCAATTATAGTTGTTATGTTGGGGAACCGAACTTGTAGTAGTTGCAACCGCACGTATAGTAAACAGTTTCCGGTAACCTTTGCCGCAAATGTACTTTCAGGTGGCCTTTGCCCCAACTTAAAAAAATATTAACTTTGTAATTTAACTGTTTCTTTAAATATTATGTATTTAGGTTTGCCTCGGCTGCGTCAGTAATTATTTTAGAGGCATGGATGTCTTGGCAGGGTTGTGGTGCGACTTAAGAATGTAGGCCTACGCAGATTATAATTTTACTTTACTCCTTTTATTAATACTCGATTCGATTTAAATAACACTTCACTGATATAGAGCTGTGAGATTCTTTTATGAATTACTTGCACTTTTTAACACGAAAACGTATTTTTCGTCTCACACGAATACGTATTAAATTTCTCGAGGACGCATCTCGCAGCCGGTTACAAACACTATCTGCAGGAAAAGGAACTGATTTCAACCGCCTAAACTTGTAACTTTCTGTATTTCAAGTCTCTGATTGACTATTCCTAATCCAATAGAATACCTTCATTTAACTAAAGCTTTTTCTGGTTATTAATTGGCTATTTTTATAAACTGTCACTAAAATTACATTACTGCTTCCAATAATCACAAGTAACATTAAACTCTCAAACTCATTATTGCCTCAAGGTTACTTCATTGTTAGCAACTTTTAACCTAATTCTCACAGCTCCTACATTAATATATTCACATAACATTATTGAACATGTATACAATAATATAAGCATATCCAATGACCGTTACATACATTTTTATGTATTGTTACATACACATATTGCTTTAAGGCGGGCTGTTATTGAATTTACATATTATATAATTAGACTGAAATCATTTAAGTGTTAAAAACACTGCCTTAATGATGACGGGCGCAAGCACAGACGAAATCCCTAATGTTACCAAATTGAATGCCTCCAACGCCACCTGAGACCACTGTATTGGGTCCCGAGTCTCCAGGAAGCTCAATTATCAAAAACGTATACTTTTCACATGGAATTTGAAAGCTATTGCATAACGATCCTCTTTTTTAAAAATCTGACTATCGCTTTAGCCTTCTGTATCCTCCTTATACCTACATACAACGTTGTCCTCCATAGTCTACTAGTACCATTAGGAACCTCTAGGTCCTGAGGTTCAAACTTGGTGATGGGTTTTTTTCGGGCGTAAAAACACTTAATATGGCTACCTTCGGAAGGGAGATAAAGCCGGTGGTTCCGTGTCGTGGATTTATGGCACGTAAAATAACCTCAGGTATGGGCAAAATTTCTGGTTTTTCACGTCCAGTATAGAATGGGAATCCAAAGAACACGGTAGTTATAGAGTGTACGTAAATAAAATACTATTGAATATTTTATACCTACAACGAAATGTAAATATGGAATAATAAACCAGAAATATAAATAAAAGTATAAAACGTAGGAGAGTGAGTAAGGAGTGTTATGTAAATGCAACATACGAGATTTTTAAACATTTTATTGCTGAGTGATATGTTTGTATAAACGTTTTAATTACAAGTTCAAAATGTCAGGACAGTATCCAAAATGCAGAGAATTTATTGTTGTTTTTCTTCGTCATTTAGCATATTAACTCGCTTGAATTAAATTCCGTAAGGAAAAAGAAAGTTTATGCTCGAAAAAACATCTGGTTTTCGTTCTAAACCTGTGTTGGTAATAATAATAATACCGTGCCTTTAGTACCGCCGCATTCAAACTATGTTGCAGTTAACAACGCTTTTTGTGGTATCAGCAACGGCAAAGGATTTAATTCTGCAATACATTAAGCAACAGAGAAACCAAATGGTAATCGTGATAAGCATTATCGGTTCTCTCGCTGACAGGCGGGCTTGTTTCCCCTAATAGCCATTTGGTTGCTGCGAAGTTTATACTGGAAGCAAACTGGAATATGAAGTAGTGAGTGAATACTTACTGAATTTTTTTGCATTTCTTTTCATTACTTGCACATAGTTCAGATAAAACTTATCCTTAACGGTTGACGCAGTATTTTATATCACAACACTGTGAATGCCAGAGTGATTGTAGTGTAAATTAACATTATTGTATGACAATGATTTGAGAAGTTTGTTAATTATAAGCATTGTTAGGAAATAAGTTTACACGGCCTCACTGAAACTGATAATAGGAGCGGGTAACAATGAGCGAGGGGGTGAGTTGTTTATTAATTAGAAGAGACAAACAAATGACGTCAGAGTAGCGCGCTTTTCTTTAGAAATGGAGGGAATATCGTCCCTAGAGCATATGTGTTCGTAATTTTGTTTGGATATAAAAATAGACGCTAATGTTGGCGCGCTATATTAACCAATAGCAGCTCGATTATAATCTTTAGGCATATCGGGGTGAGGGAGTATAAATTCCGTGCCAGAGACGGGTAACGCGCAGTTTAATAGAACCATTCACGGGTTACACGTCGCGCAATTCTACAGAAATATAACAGTTTCAGTCGGGCGTGTATCAAGAGTAAATATATGAAATCAATAAAGTGTGACGGCAATAAAAGTGTAAAAACAAATTCTTTTATCAGTGTTATCTTTTAGTAACAACTCTTTTCCGTTTACACACACCCTGTTCAAGAGATTTGCTCGACTGAGCAATAATAGTTAGCCGGAGGACAAAGAACCCAAAATTTAAAAATAGTAGAACAATAACAGGCGCTCAGCAAATAAGATAACACGAAAGTTACCGCGACACGGTATCTAGTTTTTGTATTTCTTTATGTCTCTTTTCGTATTTACTACAGCACTGAATTTATACAAAATAAGTCAGTTAGCTATATTTATATACGAAAGAGAGCTAGAATTAAATTACTCCCAAAGAAAAAAAAATTCTATTTATGGACCTCTACAACTACTATGGTTCTTAGCGTCTCATTCTATACAGGGCGTGAAAGAGGGAAAGCCTTTTATCAGGCTTGACGTTCTTTCACGTGCCGTAAATCTTACGACACGGGATCACCGGGGTTACTTCCCTTCTTAAGGAAGCCATGCTAAGGTTTTTTTACGCCGAAAAGATCCATCGTCCTCCGCCAGGTTCCCGCGACCTAGAGGATACCATGGTACCCTTAGACCATGGAAGACGACTCACTTCAAACGGGTCCGCTGTTTTAAATAGTGTAATTGTCACTCACTAGGCGGGGTTCGTCAGTTAGATTATGGCTAAATTGTTCAACATTATCATCATTTCAGTTTTCTACAACTTTTAATGTTTGTACCATTAACTTTTATACTCCTTGACTAATTTTGCTACCGGAATGATTAAATTTCGTTATGTTGTAATTTAAATGTGGATATTGTTTTAGTGGATTTTAAAACCTTAAGTATGATTAATTCTCATTTGGAATTGTAGTAACATTTGGTATTTAAATTGCTATGTGATTAACTTTTCGGTTAAGGAACGTTATTAGAGCTAAATACTATGAATTTAAAGGTTTTCTTTTTCTACAAATTTGGTTGAAAACAAAAATATTAACGACACCTTTTTGAAAATTTAATTTTACATCGCTCAAAGAAAGAGAGAGGGTGGGAGAGAGATATCCTAAACGTTATGCTCTAAAGGGGAAAAAAACTATGATAATCTCCACAACAAAGAGCTTTGTGATTCGTGGAGTCTTCCGTAAGAGGAGAGAAAAATAGCATGTCTTATTCTTCAACGGATTGCCCTCCTCTGATCACAGAATATCCAGGATGGGTGATCAGCTACTGCTTGATATGGTGGTGAAGAAGAAGTAGAAAGAAATGAAATGTGATGAAAGGGATGATAGCAAAATCCACCGATAAAACCATTAAAGATGCTCAAATTTTGTGTACACACTTACATACATTTGAATGCATTTTCACAAAAAAAAGAGTCATTTTTGTGAAGGTGTGTTTTTACATATGCCGTTGTGTAATTGATTTTTAAGATATGAAGGCCAATGTTTCCAAATTTCTTTAGGTTGTGTTGCAAGAGTTTCTAACTGTGCCTAATAACAACTGACTGCATTATATTGTATTAGAGTATAATCTGAAGAATCTAACACACCCATTCTTACGTCTTCCATTTAGCTGTTCATAACAAAGCCTTTTAGACCGTATTAGTTCTACATGTGTTTTGAGAAAAAGTTACAGAAACATTAACAGGGAATCGATCAATGATAATAGGGAAGACACATGAAAATTACTCCCTCTTTAACTTCCATTGTCAGAAACATGAATGCACAAATAAGTTGTAACTTGAAGTTTTGTTTTCCCAGATGTATATTTTTTATTCTACATCACTTTTACGTTGGGTTTTCCAAAGCAAAAGGTTTGTGTTTCCATGAATATAAATAATTACATGATTTTTTTATTGTTATTGTATAAATTAATTATACTTTTAATAGACCTTAGCCTGGCCTAGGCAAGTTTTTAACGTAGAGTCAACTAAAAAAATTCAATGCCACAGCCGGGATTTGAACACGGTTCTCCCGTTCTGTGACAACATGCCGGTGGGGCATTGAATTCCCCAATTGACTCAAATTGTTTCCCAGACATACCTACCAAGGCATCTCCATCGAGATGACAAACTTAGCGGCGACCTGCTTATTGCAAGTACTTCAGTGCTGGGTACATAATTTATTCAGGGATTTTAATTTTTTTTATTGTTATTGTATAAATTAATTATATTTTTAATGGACCTTAGCCTGGCCTAGGCAAGTTTTTAATGTAGAGTCGACTGAAAAATTCAACGTAGAAAGAACCGCACGGAGAGCGGGAGAACCGTGTTCAAATCCCGGCTGTGGCGTTGAATTTTTCAGTTCACTCTACATTAAAAAGTAAATGAAGTTCACTCTGATATATTCAAAATTATTAAATTTACCCGTTTAAAAGAAAGCCTTATTTTCATCGGTGCTCCCTTGGATTCTATTTCGTTTTTTATTGGCGTTTTATGTATGGCAAAAATATTTAAAACTATTGGAGGTGAAAAATCCTCACTGAATCACCCTGTATAATGAAGACTTAGTTCACACCTGTAGGCAATTGCTCACAAACAAACAAATGTATACGAACTGTATAAATCTGTCGACATTTGTGTATGAACAGTATGCTATGTTTGCCAAGAAGTGTTTGTTTTTAGTTTTTTGTTCCATCCGAGATGGAATAAAAGTCTGATGACAATTACAAACACAGCTCTGGACGTGTCTGTCTCCAGATTCTTTCAGCGATCACTTCAAGAAATTTAATTTGATAAAATATGCCTAGATAGTAGTAACAGTTACCTTCACAAAACGTTTTAAAGCTTCTTTGAGAGCTTGACAAACTTTTGGCACTGACTGAAATGGACTGTTTTGAAATTTAATATGTGTACATAAGGTTAGTGAAGCAATCACCACTTGCCAAGAATCTGAGAGTTACTGTTAATCGCTCTGTTGTGCGTATAGGCATTCTATATTTAGTGTCACGTTTAAACATTTTAGGGCTCATCATTTCAATCGGTGCTTCAAAATCTTGGTATCAGTCTGACAAAACCTTCAAACCCAGCAACATCATTTAATTTAATGCCCCTTAAAATATCTTCAGTGTATGCTGGATCACCTTTGAGAAATTTACGCCTTAGCCAATGTCTTTTACCTGTCTGTTTCTTGAAGGAGAAATATGCAGGATCATGCATAAGTAAGGAACAATGCAAATAAAACTAAAATAAACTAATTTTTAAAACCTGCTCGGACACGTCAAAGTATCTATTTTTAACATAAAGTTGAGGCAGTATTTTTAACATTTAAATGATTTCAGTCTAATTATGTAATAATATAAATTTAATAACAGCCCACCTTAAAGCAATATGTGTATGCAACAATATATAAAAGTGTATATTACAGTCATTGTATATGTTTACATTATTGTATACATGTATAATAATGTTATGTGAATGTATTACGTAATTTAATATTGTAGGAGCTGTGAGAATAATAGGTTAAAAGTGGCTAACAATGAGGTAACAATGAGATAACCTTGAAGCAATAATAAATTTGAAAGTTTAATAATGCTGCTTGTGATTCTTGGGAGCAATAATGTAATTTTTGTGACAGTTTATAAAATAGCCAATCCCTAACCAGAAAAAGCTTTAGTTTAATGAAGTATTCTATTGGACTAGTATTAGCCAATCAGAAACTAAAATGGAGCAAAATTTACAAATTCAGAAGTCAGTTGCTTGTAGACAGTGTTCCTAGCCGGACGCGAGGTGCGTCCTCGAGAAACTTAATACGTATTCGTGTGAGACGAAAATATTTTTACGTGTTGAAAAGTGCAAGTAATTAATAGAAAATATCTCACAGCTTTCTATATCAGTGAAGTGTTATTTAAATCGTATCAAGCATTTATAAAAGGAGTGAAGTATAATTATAATCTGTGCAAGCCTACAACCTTCAGTCGCACCACTCACTGCTAAGACATTCATGTCTCTAAAAAATATAAATACTGACGCAGCCGAGGCAAACATAAATATATAATATATAAAGAAACAGTCAAAATTACAAAGTTAATATTTTTTAAACATTTTTGGGACAAAGACCACCGGAAAGTACATTTGGGGCAAAGGCTACCGGAACCTTTTTACCATACGTAGCAACAACAAACCTTCTTCAAATTGGTCCCGAAAGCGTGGGGCAAATAACGTAAAGACAATAACTTTTTCAAAGTTTTACAGAAAATAAGCATTTCCAGCCATTATTGTACAGGTGTGATGTCCTTAAACAAAATGTTAAACGGCAACATATTCTTTCATTTCTACTTTCTCTGTCACGTATAATAGGTAGGAGAAGTATTGCATTCCACCCAAGAATTCGATAACGAGATTTCACCGGAAATACATATTTTGAGGTTCCCTGAATCCAAATAGAGCATTTTAGGTAGCATGTCCTTGTGTGTGTCAATATCTTCGAAAGATGCGAAGCGAAGATTTTAAAGAAGACCCCCTACCCTAAACTACCCTTTACATTGGGCATTTTTCGAAAATGTTGACTTCATCAAGAATGGTTCTAAATATTTTGATTAAAATAACATGTGTAAGATATTCTTATAGCAAACGAAATGTATATCTTGAATTTTATGATTATGTTCTCAAAAGACCTCTTCATTCTGAATGACTTTCGCATAACTGGTAAACCATATGAGATAAACTAAATTTTACTACATAGAGATGTTGATCTAGTTAAAACACAATTTATGTCATATACACTTTTCTGTCGAGTGAACTAATTTCGAGATATTCCTTGTTTTTTGTTTGAATTGAGGCAGTATTATTAACACTTAAATGATTTCAGTCTAATTATATAATATAAAATATAATAACAGCCCTCATTAAAGCAATATATGTGTACTACAATATATATATAATTATGTAATAGTCATTGTATTATGTTTATATTATTTTGTACATGTTTAATAATAGTATGTGAATATTACGCAATTTAATAATGTAGGAGCTGTGATAACAGAAGCTGAAAGTTGCTAATAGTGAGGTAACCTTAAGGCAATAATGAATTGGAAAGTTTAATAATGCTACTAGTAATTCTTGGAAACAATAATGTAATATTTAAAACAGTTTATAAATAGCCAATCAAATACTAGAAAAGCTGAAAGTTAAATAAAAGTATTCTATTGGAGTATAATTCGCCAATCAGAGACGTGAAATAGGAACATTTACAAATGTAAGCGGTAAACGCCAGTAGCTAGAAGGCAACGTACCTGAGCAGTTCATTCCCTCGCTACGTATCCGGTGTGAGACAAAAATTCATTACGGCGAGAATATTATAAAGTTTATGTGTTAAAATGTGCAAGTAATTAATAAATAAACTCGTAGCTCTCTATATCAGTGAAGTGTTATTTAATGTCGTGAAGGATAAATAAATGGAGTGAAGTAAAAGAATTAGAATTACATTCTTTAACCGCATCACCCCGTGCAAAGAGATACATGTTTCTACAAATTAATACTGACGCTGCCAAGGCAAATATTTAAAGAAACATTAAAATACAAAGTTGATTCTTAAAAGTTGGGGCGAAGGCCACCGGAAAGTAAACTTGGGGCGAAGGCCACCGGAAAGTGAACGCTGGGGCGAAGGCGACCGGAAACTTTGTACCGTACGTGGGGCCAACACTTTAATAAACTACTTCAAGTTTGGCTTTCCAACAGCGAGACATTCAAAATCTTAGAAGTTAGCAATATTTATACTTTTTCTAAACTGGGAATTTGTTATTCGCTTTTTGGATCTGGACATGTAAAGAGAAAGAAATGCTCCACGTATCAACCAGCTCTTAAAAGATTTGACTATCCCTTAAAGCCTACCATATTCCCCTTGCATCTATAAGAAAATTAGCAATAAGTTTCTGCAAAGTATGTCTCCTTTAACCTGAAGTAGATAGCGAATAAACGTTTGTAAAAATAGTTTGTACAAGAGTAGAGAATGTCATGTGAGTGTAACACATCAGATAAGTTTCGTTTTATTGTTATCTGCATTATTCCTTTCTTATGAAAGACTTTGCATGTAAACAACACAAATGCCCGCAGCTGTGAACACGTGTTTGCGACTAGATGTGGACAACCCTTCAACACTCTTGAAAATGTAGTGGCTTTCCTTAAACTGTTCACAAGCATTAAAAGTCTTTATTTGTCTATTGACAAACATTCAGTGTGTTTGTATGAAAACAGTGGTATTTTGGTTTGCGGACAGTTGATTCAGGTATCGGTTAGGCCTAAGGGATATCCAAACAGTATGTCGCTGTCAACACATTAGTTAACCACCAGTCGGGAAAGAACGCATCTTCAACCTGTAAATTCTCCTTCAACACGTGATATTTCTGGCTT
The DNA here is from genome assembly GCA_030765065.1 of Deroplatys truncata. NCBI lineage: Eukaryota > Metazoa > Arthropoda > Insecta > Mantodea > Mantidae > Deroplatys > Deroplatys truncata. Next base: position 65,491,037 of record CM060979.1, on the reverse strand, counting down.
TGTCTGTCTTTAATTCTCGGGATAAGCGTTTACTAACAAATCTGGTTGAAACGCCTGTTTTAAGCTCGATGTTGTATCTGCTTCTCTAGATAGTCGCCTTGAATCCTGCAGCTTAAGTGCTTTAGAAGTACAGGTCACTAAGAGAGATTTCCTCAGCCCCAAATAATTCAATGAAAGCATTTAGTATAACTTGTTTGGATTTATGTAAATTTAACTTTAACTAGATAATCACTACACGCGTACGATGCCTGGTGGCCGCCCTTTCTGACTATGGGTTTTTCCGTGGTTTTCCCTGATTGAGAAGCCGAATGCTGGAGCTGGTTCTTCTACCACGACTCTCCTGGTCCCTTATTTGCTTTCATTTTATCTCCATTTTTCACGTTACAGGTTCACTCCGGGGTTGTGTGTCGATCGCGACGGGCTGATGGCGCAGGGGCTTCCGCTTTGGAACTCATTCTCGATCCCGTCAGCCGGGTAGTCAAGCCAAGTATTAGGGAACTATGCCCGTCTCTCTCGTCTGCGCCGGCCAGTCCTTGGCCCAGACATCTCCTGCGGTTTCTTCATCTCATTCGTAGGATCCTAATCCTACACAGTAATTAAACCAACTTTAATTTGGCATTATAATCCAAATAACTAAATAACTACAGATATCCTCCTCTGAAACAAACAAACAAACAAACAAACCAACAGAGCAACATGGATGTACGCTGTCGTGTATAAAAGGTACCCATCCCCTCTAGATCGCCATAGTGTTTTTCGTTTCGTTAGATTTCCACCTTCAGGTAACCAATTTAGACTGCATCCAGCAGGTATCTGTTCTCTATTTGACTTAATTGAAAAACAATTCAAATGTGCATAAAAACCAACCAATCAGGTCCGTATTTAGAGGGGGGATTTCTAGGGTTCAAACCCTCCCACTAAACTTCTGGCAGTTTTATTTATTTAAATTCATAGCAAATCAACATGGGAAATGTCGTTAGATAACAGTAGCACATTTACAATAAAAAGGGAAATTTAATATCGACGCCTTACATCGGTAAGGTGACCATACATTCTGGTTTTCGAAGCAGTCTCCGTGTTTTGTGCTGTAAGGTGAAATAGCCTCATTCTGGTGAGTTTTTCTTGTCTATATACTGTCTCCAAGCGATTTTCTTATCCATGTAATGTCTATATACAATGTCTAGGTACAAGGAAACTGTGTGGGATACTGTTAAGTTTATATCTACTTGTGGAAAACTCTCCCCGATTTTTTTTTTCTGGGTACGGCATGCAAACAATGGCCGATGTTTATCATCAATGTGAAATGAAGGGGGTGTTACAGATACCACCTCTAAGAAAGCGCTTCGCTGCGATTGGTACATAAGGAAAGGCTAAACCAATTATAATATAATTCGGCCTTCTAGAGGAAGGGGTGAAGAATCATTTGCATGTGTGGTTAAGCTGAACAACAGCTATGATATTTACATACACGAGACCTCTTATCAGCGACATAGAGACGACATTTCTACTAAAGGCAATAAGAAAACTGTAATGTAGCATGAAAATATAAGCTTTAAGTTGTAATGTTACCCTTCGTGTAATGTTACCGTTCAAAAGTTCGTCCAACTTTGCGGGAGGTAAATTATCCTGCCATTAGCTTGGCAGGATAATTTTAGCCAATCTAATGGCTAGAATTATGCTTGAAAAATACAGGTGGTCACGTTTGTAGAACGTGAGGCTAGATTGCCAGTACCAACATAAACAGCTCCATTCCATTATGGGTCATATTATTTTATCCTCGCCAATAAACTAAAAAACGCAAAGCGCTAAATTTCAGGGGTGGAAAACAATGTAGTGACAGTTGTAAAATTTAATTATAATTATTTTGAAACAGATCTTAAATATCGTAAGCCAGTTTCTCCAAATAATCATTTGAAATGTGTCGATAAAGTTGAATCATAATCTTATATTTTAACTCTCTACGTGTGGCTACTTGCACCTTGTATGGGAGCCAAACTTGTAACGTTGCTGTAGTCGATGTTGTTCTCTGGGTCTTTCTCGCTGTGTTTATGTTACCCAATTAAGTACTTAACCATGTCTGCTTGTTATTTTGCTGTTTCTTTCTTGCCTCGGCCATTGCAGTTTTGATGTGGTAGACACATCTTTAACTTAGCAGCGGTAGAAACGGGTAAGGAAAATAAACCTGAGCAACATGAAATTTAACACAAGGGTTTTTGAACAGTGCCCTCATTTTAATGCACACGGGATCATGGATTAAAACACTTTGCACTGCTTTATGATTATTTAACGTGTTCGTTGAAACTGTGTGGTGTTACATGTCTGTTAACAGAAAAATTTTAAGTTCATACGTAACAAGTTACATATTTATCACAACTACCTAAATTCAATATCTGCGTACTCATATATCTTGGCCAATGTATGGTTCCTGCTAATCGGTACACCTTAGCATGCCTTATATTTGTGCAGTGCTTGGTAGCTTGAACAATGGGTCTTAGAATACATTCCTGTCAAACCTCCTGTTATGTACTAAAATATCGCTGTTCCTTTAGTGTTAGTGAATCATAATATGGACTTTTTCTGTGCTACATGTTTTTCATATATGTATTGCTTGCTTCGGAAGTCCTTTATGCTCTAAAATAACCCATATAAGCTGTACACATTGTCGAAGGCTTCTTCCAAATCTGTGATTAATATATCGAATATTGTATTTCTGTCTTTCTTTTCTTTTCTACAATTTATTTAAGCTTGAATGTCCGGTACCTCTAAACACAGTTGTGAAATGTAATGTATGCAAATGTTCAGTCTGTGAGAATAAAGATGATTGCAGAGGTGTGATCATCTTCAAGGTAAAATTGGTTTAAAATTGTTTTAAATTTGAGTCAATATTTTACATGATTTTAGGCGTTCAAATATCACAACTTCATATTCAGAAATTAATGATACAATTTCAATACCATTCAATGTGAGCACGCAAGAATCGCCAAAAACAAATTTTAGCAATTTGCGCCAAAATCATAGCACTTAACATACTATTTATTACAGAAAGTTCAATTACATACATAAAATATTATTGTTATAATTGGACATAAAATGATTATACAATAAATATTTGAAGATGGTTGTTTGTTGTATTGTTATTTGCCCCACGCTTTGGGAGCCAATTTGAAGAAGGTTTGTTGCTGCTACGTATGGTAAAAAGTTTCCGGTAGCCTTCGCCCCAGATGTACTTTCCGGTGGCCTTTGCCCCAAAAATGTTTAAAAATATTAACGTTGTAATTTGGCTGTTTCGTTATATATTATATATTTATGTTTGCCTCGGCTGCGTCAGTATTTATATCTTTTGGAGTCCTGAATGTCTTAGCATGGAGTGATGCGACTGAAGAATGTAGGCTTACACAGATTATAATTTCACTTCACTCGTTTTATTAATGCTTGATACGATTTAAATAACACTTCACTGATATAGAGAGCTGTGAGATTTTTTTTATTAATTTTTAACACGTAAACTATTTTTGTCTCACACAAACTACATATTAAATTTCTCGAAGAATTTGTAAGGTTTGCTCCATTTTAGTTTCTGATTTGGTAATCCTAGCCCCATATTTAACTAAAGCTTTTTCTGGTTGTTGATTGACTATTTTATTAACTGACACAAAAATTACATTATTGCTTCCAAGAATCACAAGTATCATTAAACATTCAAACTCATTATTGCCTCAAGATTACCTCATTGTTACCAACTTTTAACCTATTATTCCCACAACTCATACATTATTAAATTACGTAATACATTCACATAACATTATTACATATGTATACAATAACATAAACATATACAATGACTGTAATATACACTTTTATATATTGTTACATACACATATTGCTTTAAGGCGGGCTGTTATTGAAATTATATATTATATAATTAGACTGAAATGATTAAGATTTTAAAAATACTGCCTCATATTTCAGAAGAAGCACAGCCTAATTGCCCGGTTCAGAATGTTAATAGCTGCTAAAAACAAATAGAACGGTAGAAAAGCATGCAAATGTTGGAGGTTGACAGAGTGTGTAGAAGAAACTGTCGGCTTAATTATTAACGTCGTAAAGCAGCTGCTAACCCCTTTGTTTACTTTTACTGTGCCTCTTCACCAAAACAAAGCGGCAGACTTGAAGTAATTCTTCATTCCTAAAGCTGTGACTCACACTTGTTTTGTTGTTTCAGGTTGCTAAGGAATGAAAGCGCTGTTCTCCCACAAATGAGGTGAGTAGTAACCTGAACTTTCGGTATAATGTAGTTGAGAACTTCTTGTGGTAAACACCACATATGAAGGAGCGGTGCTTCTTGCAACTTAAGTGGCCTGAAAATGAACCCTATTAATGTTAATAAAAACACCCGGATGCATTTAAAGACTAGGGAAAGCGTTATGGCGGTAAAAAAGAAGCTATTTGTTATTATACCTCAGATTTTAAGGCAAACTAGTGTTTCTAGGTATACATGAAAATAATTGCAAAGCTTTACGAACCATGTTAGATTAAACCCACATAATATTGTCTAAAATTTACGAAAAGGCATTTGGTAAATTTACATGGCATTTTCATTTCTTTCCTCCAAAGAGATTACACTGTATCATGAAGTATAGCTATATAAGGAAATAGAGTTTGTTTTTTAATTTCTGTAAAACGAAGTATAAAGTATATTTTTGGAAATTAGCATAGGCTGAGATTTAAAGAAGTTACCTTCGGATTATTGGTAAACGCCTCTCGGCCTTCACCTGTAGCCCCTACAACCGGCCGTCGGAAAAACAGGCAGCGTGGAATAGCTAGTGCGGTACGATAGCCATTGTGTGTCACTTACCTGTTCGAGAAAATACCTTTCGGCATGTTCCAATAGGTTCCTCCTCTAGAAGGTCCCGCGTTGTATGCGAGACCTATATAAGGGGCTGCTCTTGTCGGACAGGCAAAACAAAGTAATGGAGTGGAAAGTGAAAGTGGACAGGCTAGTGCAGTTCAGTTGTGAATTGTAATTCAAAGGATCAATTGCGTTGTATTCCCAGTATGTGCCAAACGAGACATAAATATAACCGTAAGCTACGCTGACAGCCTAAGTGATTAATATAGTGTGTTTCGCAATAACTAGTGTTCATATTTGTTAGAGTACTACCTTAGCACAATCGAACCAACTAATATTCGATACATTATTAATCTGTATTTGGATATTTAACTCTCATTTCTGTTTGTCATGGTAAACAGAAATTAATTACGTTTAATTTTTTACTAACACCAAATGAAACGCCGCTTTACTACCTATTTTGAACATATCACAGTCATAGACATTTTTGGAGAGGAAAAGGGAGGAAGAGAGAGGGAACGAACAACCTCAGTAGTTAACGCAATGGCGCGATAGGGGTTACAGGCCCTCTAGTTAAATATTAAGGCGTCCACGCATAGAGAAACCGACTATGGATGTAACTGGCCTGCATTGCACGCACTTAACCACAGGGAGTCCTGAAATAGGTCTATGAAATTACACAATGGAAGTATACCCTAAAATCTGCTGCTACATTGCATTGCCTGTAATTGATTTTATATAATGGTACCTCCATCCCGCCGGGAAGTATAACGGCTGTAGTTAACTTCTCATTGACCGTACCACAACTTGTTCCATAAACTGAACTCTAGCGTGGTGTCTAACAATCTGGCCGTTCGTGATCAAACTTGATCTCACCGAAGCGGCCCGGGTTCAATCCCAGGGACCCGCATGTGGGATTTGTGGTGGACAAAGCGACGTCTGGGCGAGTTTTCTCCGGGTTCTCTAGTTTCCCCCGCCATTCATTCCACCAACTGCTCCATCATCACCTTTCCTTTCATCCATTTCACCATCATTTCGTTTCATCTACTGCCTTCCACCCATACCAGGCATCAGGCTGATTACCCATCCTGGATATTCTGTCTGATCCATGAGTGTCTGCTCCTCGACGTGCCACTGACCCCAGGCACCTGCCTGTAAGTACTGGGGGTGTAAGAGGAGGTTAAACAGAGAAAGAAGAAGATTTTACAAGAAAAATTTTCAAATATTGAAAAACCTTCTCTAAGTTTGGACAAGACTTGTCCATCTTGTCAAGGACCTGATAAGCATTGATAACGACATAAACGTGGTTTTGGTTGAGCATACTATAATAAGCTGATTACATGTGACATAACGGAACTATTATTGCATCTATAATACTAAAGCGACTCATTATGAACTTACTCGGCGGCGCGGACAACTTCCCTAACACCCATATCCTTCAACACCTTCAAAGCAGCAGTCCACTGATATAAACAATGAAATATGCTTATTTAAAGTAAAATAAAATTGCTTTAATTTGTGTTGCTTTCACGTAACCTGTCAAAATCTATAAATATGACGTGGACTAAACAGTGTTTCTGTCTGTTGCACTAATTGGAAACACGCTCAAGATCACGATATGATCAACATTCTATTGCAGACAATTATTAGGCTAGATCTTTTTGTAAAATTTCCAAGTTTTGAAATTATAGTGCGCTCGACCAAAAACAAGCGTAACTTGACTATAATAATAATAATAATAATAATAATAATAATAATAATAATATAATAATAAGAATAATAATAAGAATAATATAAATTAATCACTACTATTATAGTCCTGTTGCACAATATACTTATTTACACGTTTTCTTTCTGCAAAACACATTGATAACGTATCACGTGCATTAGTATTAATATGTCGGTATAACAATTTCAATTAAAGTCTTGCTTCGTGGTGTAGCGGTTACCATACTAGCCTCTAGTTCCCGAGGTCGCGTGTTCAAACCAGAGGGAGGACGATGGATTTTTTCGGGCGTAAAAATCCTTAGCATGGCCGGTGTTCCTGTAGATTTAGGACACGTATGGGAACCTCAAGCCTGATAAAGTGGTCTCTGAGCAAAATTACCGCCCTTGACGCCCAATATAGAATGGGATACTAAGGACCACAGTAGTTATAGAGCGTCCATAAATAAAACTCAACTTTATTTTTTTTTTCAATGAAATATTCTTCTTTGCGTAATTCCATAGCATTTTCGTGTATTATGGTCCATTAAATCAGATTACGATTAAGAATTGCATTAGAAATAATGCGAATTGATAGGTTAGCTACACAATAAAACATTCCATTAATGCATTATTCTATACTTCGCGAGGTTGCCTGGCAATTTGGACATATGCTCTCGTTTTCTTCGTCTTGTTGAGGTAATCCACGGAGCACACACGGAGCCAGCTTTCGTTTAACCTAATCAGTATAGGACATACCTGTTTTTAGCCATTTTTGTTTACTTTTCACTTTCGCCATCATGCAGATTTCGTGACGCACTGTAAATACTCGCATTTCAATGGCCAAAATTATCAAATCATTGTGAAACCATAGATCTTTTATAGCTTGTCCTTTTTTGCTTTCAAGACTTTCAAACGACAGCGACTAAACTGCTCGCCTCTCACCAAGGCGACCCGGATTCAATCCCAGGGAACTTATGCGGATTTGTGGTAGACAAAGCGGCGTCTAGATGGGTTTTCTTCGGGTGCTCCGATTTCCCCCGCCATTCATTCCACCAACTGCACCATCACGTTTCCTATTATTCATCTCACCGTTATTTCATAAACAGGAAATAGGTCTTTTAAAGGTTTTAAAAATATTGGATGTAATTTGACAAGAAAGGTTGTGACAACTATTAGAAGGTCTTGTAAAGCATTGAAAGTGACAAAAATGTTATTGTGTACAAGGAATTTAACTTGTTCTGCAACCTTAGGTAATACTACTATGGGATGTATTCCGGGCTGTTGAATGAAAGTAAGTTTTAGATGCAATGTTTGTCAACCTGTGAGAAAAATAAAAAGGCGATATAGTGAAAATTGCTGTAGAAGTGTTTAAGTTGGAGAAGAAACAATAAGATTTAAACCTAACTATGCCCACACTTCCTGTCACCTAAACACTGATTAACAATCACAGTAATACTAGGGGTTACGTTATTATTATTATTATTGCTACTAATACTTCCCATCACAAGATACACGCCACTTTAAACCAAGAACTACTAGCTATTCTTACAGCTTGTTTCATAACAATCTAGTATTCCGAAGCTCTCCAGCCAACTAGTACCCTTTATTTTCAGAATTTTTACTTTCCCTACTACGTAGGGTAAGTAGGGGAATATTGTATTACACCCAAAAATTCGATACCGAGATTTCACCGGAAATATATGTTTTGAGGCTCCCTGAATCCAAAATAAGCATTTTTAGAAACATGTCCGTGTCTGTTTCTGTGTGACTGTCTGTTTGCGTGTCTGTGAACAGCATAATTCAGAAACGAACAGTCGGATAAACACCAAACTTGGTTTTTGGGTTCAGCATCTTCCAGAAATGCGACACGAAGGTTTTCAAGAAAATCCTCCCACCCCAGATTACCCTTTACATGGAACAGTTTTCGAACATTTTAATTTTATCGAAAATGGCTAACGATTTTGTTTAAAATATCATATCTTTAAGATATTTTCATGGCAAATGAAATGTATATCTCGAATTTTCTGGAAATTTCTTCAAAAGCATTCTTCATTGTGAACTACTTTTGCATAACTGGTAAAACATAAGAGATAGACAAACTTTTACTACACAAAAAACATAGATCGCATTAAAATACACAATTATTCCATATACAATTTTTTTGTTGAGTGAACCATTTTCGAGGTACTGCTTGTTATTCCGCTAAATTTTCCAATACTTATACTTTCTCTCAAATAGGAATTTGTTATTAATTTTTTTTGTCCTGTTAATGCAAAGAGAATGGAATACTCCACATAGCAACCAGCTCTTAAAATATTTGACTATCGCTTAAAGCCTTCCAATTCTCCTTGCATCTACAAGAAGATTAGAAATAAGATTAACATCTCGATATCTCGATTAACATGAAGCATATGAAGAATAAGCGTTTATAAAAATAGTTTGTACAAGAGTAGAGGAAGTCATGTGAGTGTAACATATCAGATTTTTTTCTATGAGGTGAACAATCCTTGGCAGGACCGATTTCTCGGCGTGTTGCCGTACAGCGAGGCTGATTGCTGAGTTGGCGGTGCGGGTGACAGACCTCCGCAATAAATTTAGAATGGATTGTCGTGCAAGTTATTTCTAGTAACCAGAACATAACACTTAAAAGAATGGAAACTTACTCACATATATCAAGCAAAGAGATGAAGGAACTCCCTCCTTTCGTTGTTCAAGCATTTCTGTAGCCTGCTTAGGAAAATGCACAATACACTCTGCAGTTGTCTCTGAGAAATGGCAAAAATGTCTTGACGAATGTTATCTTTAAGTTCATCTAAAGACTCTGTGGATTTTTTCATAGTTCTTCTTCTTTAATCCCCTCCAAGATAAAACTCGCAGGGGGTTAAATCAGGGGAAAAAGGGACCATTAAAAGAGAAAGAGTCTTTGCTTGTTATAGTGAGAAATTTACTCTTCTGTTTAAGGATTTATGATTTATGAGTTAGAAACACCTTACACGATAAACCATACAATATTTAATGCGGACTTCTTTAACCGCACCGCCGATACAGCAACCAACCTCTTCGGCCGGTCACCAGTTGCTGGCCTGAGACATAATGAGCCCGTTGTTTTCAAGTCAATTTCTTTAAACTCAGTGCTTTATGCCTGTCTTTACGATCTCTTAAGTAAAATACAGCAGATGTTTAAAAATCACAGTACAGGAACAAAATACTTTATTAGTTTGAGGGAAGAAATTCATAACAAAACTTTTGAACTATTTATTGTTTAAATCTATATTTAGAAAAATACGGGTAATTATCAACAGAATTGTACTAGGAAAGAACATTATTTTTACATTTGGTTATATACTTAAAAACTGCAAATTTTGAGTTCGGCATTGTGTGTTTTTGTTGAAGCATGTGACTTCACTATTTAATCCTAAACTCTAGCCCGTTTCACTAAATGGTGTACTTATAACTTCTGTAGCAGCAGAATTTCTGTAACTCATTCTTATATGAGAAATTTAACTAATTACAGGTTGTATTCTAAGTGCAGTTCCTTACTAGTTAATGACATAATACGGGAATGCTTTTAAGAGAACAGTTAGCCTATGACTAAGAAGTATAACGCTTCTTGGTATAGTGTACAAACTATTTCAGTGTCTACCAGTTGTTCTACGAAATTCTCTTTCACTACTGTGAAAGGACTTAATTTTAAAGGGAAGAGCTTCATTTTAATATCATGTAGAATGTAAACATCCTTAATGGCGAATTTTTTTGTGAAGGTAGCTATTTAAGGTAGGAACTGTTGCGTAAATTTGTCCTTACTAAATTAAGTTTAACTTTAATAAGAGCAGAGGAGCAAATAGTGGAAGACATGCAACGAGAGGAAAATATCGCAGCTAATGAGCGACGGAAGCACAAGGGAGAAAATCAGGAAACATAGGAGATGAAGAAGGAACGTAAAGGTGTAAACCACTAGGCAGGACCTGCTAAAGGGTCTCATGTAACGAGATCGTAACTCTAAGATTTAAACATTTGTTGTTGAACTGCAAAATAACATGGACCATAACACCTGCAGTGTCTTTTATAAAGTACTAGCTGGCTGCCCGTTGCACGAGTGGCTTTTAAAACTCAACTGACGATTTAATAAATTTCATTTACCTCCCCTCGTTCTTTATGAAATTATTGTGCAGTGATATGCCCATGTTTATAGTGAATTCTCTCCTTTACACCTTGTAATAATTTGTGATTTCATACAGTCGTCATATTCCTAATAACTAATGAAACATCTCTTATTCACCCAAAAGAACGTGAAATAATGGCGGAATTCTAACTCGCTTAACTTGCTCCTGATAGTCTTCCAAGCTGTGAAAATGTTGTACAGCCTATAAGTACCCTTTGACTGTGGAAAACTCATGGATCTGAATGGTCAAGCAATTTGTTAGATGATAAGCTGAGCTATTTACCAGAGGGGGGACACTTCGACATAGATCTATATCCACGAGAGTCAGGGATGAAGGGAAGAAGCTGCAGGAGGTCGCAGTTCCAATACCTAAAATGTGTCATTCTTGTATCAGATTAGTTTAAAAATTTCCGAAACAATCCATGTTAGTATCTTGATATCTAATTTACAAATAGATTAAAAAAAATTGTCAATTTTGTAACATATTTCACACGTTAGTATATAATAGTTCATTGGTATCTCTTGAGTTTTTATGTAAGTTTGGACAGTTTTCAAAGAAATCTCTCGGATAATATTTTAGAAATTCTTGGAATTGTCAAGATGAACAGCTGCATAGCTCTTTTTTCTTTGTCTGGCTACATCTGCCAAATCCCCGCTTACTGAAAGTAATAAAACAGGCAAAGAATATTGCAAAAAAAGCATATCTTAGTCTCAAATATCTGAAATTTTCTTGTCATTCATATATGTATAAGAACAATGGAAAGTACTTTTTTTACTTTCTCTACTACGTATAGTAAGTAGGACAAGTATTGTATTCCACCCAAAAATTCGATACCGAGATTTCACCGGAAATACACGTTTTGAGGTACACTGAATAAAAAAAGCATTTTTGGAAACATGTCCATGTGTGTGTCTGTGTGTATGTGAACAGCATAACTCAGAAACGAACAGTCGGATAAACACCAAACTTGGTATTTAGGTTCAGTATCTTCCAGAGATGCTTCAAATCACACACGTAAGTACCGCTGACGATATCAGCAAGAGAGTAAATTTCTGATTAAGATGACCACCTTCTTGTTACTTAAACCACGACCACATTATAGTTACTCCGTCTAACAACATTTTTCACGCGCAACCAATACTTAAAACTACGCCTCTTAACTTTTTTACCGTGCTGATTTAGTTAAACTCTCAGAAATGCCTTTCATTTCACTTTTTCAAAACTTTGGCCTACGTGACTGTGCAAGCCTACTGAACTTGCAACCTAACTGCGTTCCCACAAATCTTTAAGCTAATGCGCTCACTACTTCGGTTGTCGCTAATGAATTTGACTAACCTGATTTCCTAATTACCTTCGTCTTTCCGGACAAAATATTTAACTCGAACTTGTTACATTATACATCGATTTAATATACGGAAATTATTTATTGTAATTATTTCTCAATCTTACTATTATTTCTTTACTTAATCAGCTGATTCGATTCGACGGATCAGCTGTGTTCTGTTCTGAGCACGTGTTAAAGATGTCAAGTGTAAAGTTTGTGCTTTACTGAGCACCTGAGTGGCAAATAAAGTGTTTATCGACACCTGGAGTTTTCATTTATTACAACATGCTGATAAATTCTGTACAGAGTGGGTGAAATTTGTGTGATTTAGAGCCTTTCAAAAACGTATACGAGCCTTCTATAGGCTTACCAACACAGAGCGCAATATTCCAGTGGGCACAAAAGCAAAAGGTTCATCACGGTTACTCAAAATAATAATTATGTTTTATAAGCCATTTTTCAGTTGTCAGTTGAATTGTAAATCTATAAATTAATATAAGTCAATACGTAAACACAGAATATTATTTGGCTGACAATGTACTAATAATAATGGAGTAACTAGAATGAGTAACTACAGTAAACAATCTGTAGTGTTTCTCGCATAGAATGCATGCCTGATGACATGTGGGTATACAATTTCCATCACGCTACAATTTTAGAGAGTGGAATTCTTCTTCTTCATCTTCCTTTCAAGTATTAGTCCTGTTGCCATCTCACAGTTGAATTTTCAATCCAGTGTTTCCTTGGACGACCTAACATATTTCCTCCATTTGGGCGATAGTGAAGCACGACCTATAGAATTCTATTTTTACACAGGCAATACATATGATTCATGCATTTGTTCTGGTAATGCTGACCACTTGGTCAAACTAAAACTAACCGGTCTCTTAAACAGTTACACTTTTTCAAAGTCCCTTCGACTGAGCGCGCTGTTCACAACCGTCAACGTCTATGCGCCGCTTTGGCTAACTCTATAATACAAGCCACAAGGCACTGATTATGCTCTTAACTTCTACACAAGTAGCTCGAGTTCGACCCTTCTTAGTGATTGTTATCTTTTAGCTTTTACAAATATTTTACTGTTATTTACTTAAATAATAATGCTTGTGTTACTTCATTTTACTTACAAATATAATTACAATAATAGTGAAATTTGTGGTTGTAAAATTAAACTGACATAGTATGAAACCTACTCCCGATCAATAAATTGTCATGGTTGCCATCTACCGGGATGACGGACTACTGAATAAACACTACATAACTTATAAAATCAAGAAAATTTGTTATATTTTTACTCATGTGTTTAAAATGAAACTGGAAAGAAAGCAAATTTGAACTTGAAACCTCAGGAACAGTAAGCTAAGTCTCTACCACTGAGTAAGCGTCGTGTAGGGATAGGGTTAACAAGCTTTATTCACACTCCACATGAGAACCATTAATCAATAAAACGTGTTGCTATTACAAATATTCAGTGTTGAAACACTCTGAAACACTTTTTTTTAAAATCCCGTGTATTAATTAATTTCTCGAAAGACATTAGTAATTATAGTTGTGTTCCCCATTATAACTACTACAGGGAAATACGCAGCTTTGTGATAAAAACCTGACTGTCACGAGAATTCATGGAATTAACCCGTTCGAGCTCAGTCTCTCATACTCGGCCAGTTTTAAAAACCTGTGTACAGGTTCTAATTGTAATTCTTACATTACTTCCTCATCGTTTATCATCCCATTTGGTACTTCCTGCTATGTATATATTTGAGTTCATTAACAGTTGTTCACTTTCATCTTTCTCTCTTAATCCGTAACAAACTACAGGTCTCACGAAGGTCATGTATAAAAACCATAAAATGAAATGAATTTACATATTCAAGTGATAATTGGTAATCATTTGATCCATGAAATTTGAGTTTTGAAAGTTTATTTTGTTTTGTGTAGCCACTAAATTTCTTCGTTTTGTGTCTATCACTTTGAAAGATGACTCTCCTACATTTTTGAAGCCAGAGGGCTCTCTGGAGCTATTAAGTTACTTGTACATAATGCTTTTACAGGTCGAAAATGGCTTCCTGTCATTATTGTTAGGAAAAAATTACTGGGGCATTTTTAATCAAGTATTTGTGGTGTACATAATGGAACAATTTGCCTGTGTATTTCCTCCTGGCTAGATATGCAGGATCTGTCAGAGCAGCTATAAAATGTTTCATTTCTTTAATGAGATCAGACGCTGTCAAATACTTTTTCGATGATGGTGCTTTTTGATCCACTTCCAGTTCATGCTGTCATGATGGAAAATTGAATTTCTTACTGGTAACCCAACCTACCTGCGTGTTTTATCTATTTTACTATACGTATGTGCATGTACACGAGCTTCCATTTATGCCGTCATCGCAGCTTTGGTAGACATTCTATTGACCTTCACAGGTGGTATATGCATGTATAGCAAAGAGGAGGTGTATACATCTGTTTACCTTTTCGCGTATTCAGTGGCGTCCTGTTTTACATGCACAATTCTTATTCACATAACTTTGAGCAATAGTTTTACTCTTCACCACTTAAAATAATCATGATTAAATATATAGGTGACTAAATAAAGCCCTGTATTACATAATATCTCCACAAAAATAGTTTTAATGGCAACATAATGTAAGATTAAAAGACATACTTTATACCCTCAAACAGGACACATTTACTAGAGGGTATTGGAATCATCTTCCAATCCAAATATACAACAAAATTAAACAATGTTCTGCACAGTTTCCCCAGAAAAAGTATTTTAATGACGATATAAAGTAAAACTGAAGTAAATTATACTTTTTACTATCAAAGAAGACTTAATTACTCGATATTGTTTTAATAAACTCTGCAATCTCCATTCTTTCCAATACCTGGTTTACCGCCTTAATCATTCGTCGCCCTCTGGGACACTGTCAGAAAATATGAGAACATTTGCGTTTAGAGTCTGAGTTCTTCCAGTACAAAAGTGATTCAATGCCCAGGCGGCTAAATCAGGTGTTGGAGAGGGTATGCGTGATTGTACTTTGAAAGGATAACACCAGTTTAAGTTAGTTGATAAGTTTAATCTTGACTAAAATTTTCAGTTTGAGAAGAGGCACGGATTGTTGCATTTAAAAATTAATTGCTTCTATAACAATAATCAAGCGAAGTGTCAGTTGCCGTAAGTCGCAGAAATGTTACTCGGAAAGATCACTCGCAATTGCCGCCAAGTCGTCACTAGGCGCTACACAACTTAAAATGAAACTATCTAAACGCGTAGTCACAAGGGTCGTCTTTACACGATTAAGTCACATGATTGAATGAATAATTCCAAAGAGAATATGTCTGATTTAGAGTGCACGAACTTTTCTTAACTTAAGCTCCATTCACTTCTGGCTACCCCTACCGATGTCCTTTATCGCGCGGGCCAATCTTAAAAATCCTACATATGCGTCTCTTAACTGTTATCATGTGGTACTTCCCCGAATCTAAGAATTTAATTCCCTTTCTAATTTATAGAATTTCTGTCAACGTGACTTGGCAAACGTACTGAACTTAGTCAAAACTGCACTCCAGGAAACTAACCTCTGCTGTTATTGATGTCTTCCTTACGTGAATTGCTAATTACCTTTTTTTTCTTTCCGGACAAAATTTTCAACTCAAGCTTATTATTTATTGCAGTTATTTTTTCATATTGCTATAATTTCTTTATTTAAGTGTTTATATTTTCCAGTCAGTTAAGTATCCTTGTGCAGATAACTGGTTGGAACAATTGACATCCATAAAACTATGGATACTTGAAATCGAATCGCAGATATATTTTCAAATAACTAATATACAAATTCATTTCAACTGAAAACTCATATACTATTTACTCTCATTAACATTAAAGTAGGGGTTCTGATGTTCCCATTGGATGCTAGCGCCCCATTGAGGTAGCCTTAAACCGGCCCTGGAACAGAGATATATGTTGCAAGAACGCAGATCTAGTTAAGTGTAAGGCGACATCGACTTGTGACACAGGTCGGGCAAATGTCCAAAGCAAGTTACGTAAGTCAGGTTGTGTCCACATTGTGTACTACTGTCTCTTTGTGATGCCAGCCACAGGCTCCCGAAATAGGCCATGATGTGCTTGACATTCTTGCCGTTCAATGCACTCCTAGAGGTACGATGGCAGGAATCCCCTGGTATTCAATGTATGCATGCATACCGATGCAACTACGATATCCAGGATATCTTCTGCTGATAACATACCAATTCACTATGCTATTTCTTTCCTTTCTCAATCCATGCTGACCTAACTGTATTCATATTAAGGATAACTGTAATATTTACAACAGAGACTTCCATTTTCAGTATCAAATTTGGCTAGATATTTTAAAAAGAATCGGACACATTTAGTCACAAGGTTACAATATTTTTCTATAACATCTGGTTTGTTTTATGCATAAGCCCATCTATGAATGCTCAAAGGAGACCGGGTTGATACTCTGGCTTCCTTAGAAAATAAAACTCGACAAACGTAACTTCACTTTATAGTTTATTTTCTCTAGCCAAATATGTATATTATGACTTTGTCCAGTTTTTCATCTGTCTCACTGTCCCTGTTCTTATCTGTCACCGCTTCAATGGGAGTTCACTTTACTGATGTCACTTCATTAAGGTGAACTAGTTCAATTATCCATCACTTCACTTCCTTCGTGACGTAGCCTCTTTACACCGACGGTTCACTTCGCTCGGGAGTCGAGTACAAGACCTCCACAACCGTCTCACCGCGATAGCACTCGCTGTACGTCACAACAGCCGTCACCAACTCGCTCAAAGAATCGCTCTTGATGGTGCACCAGAAACGCAGTCGCTAACTCGCTCGCTCACTTACTCAACAGCTCTCCTCAACTCGCTCTGATTCTACTGCCGCGAGAGCGCTCGCTTATATAGCCACGAAGTTCTAGAACTATTTCCACACACTTCCTGGAGTAGAAGCAGCTTCCAGAAAGTTCTAGTTGTCTACCGATAGCGCGCCCGGTGGTTACACTGGTGAGCGCAGTTATCGTTGTTTACAATGACCACCCGGCGCCGACCTCCTAATAACCTTGGGCCATAACCGCTGCGTCACAATGTTTACACTACACTACATATAATACTTACTTTAATAAATATTTAGCTATTCTGTAAATTGATTCTAAGCCACTGCTTTACCTTAGTTGGTATTCAGAGGTACCAAATTTTCAATCCTTCATTTATTTCATTAACGTTGTCGCTTGCAACCTAGGAATATTTGCTTCCAAACAAGTACTTATTGTTAGGGTGAACATAAGAGTTAGAAATTAAAAGCCATATTTGTGTAGTAGTAACATTGATGGCTTTAGCAAAATAAGAGAATCATTACTGGAGAACATGCGGATGAAACGCTTCTAAAAACTAATATTTATCGAGGTTCTATTTATGGTCGCTCTTTAACTGCTGTGGTTGTTAGTTTCCCATTCTGTATTGGGCGTGAGAGAACGGTAATTTTGCTCAAAGGCCTCTTTATGAGGCTTGAGGTTCTTTTACGTGCCGTAAATCTACGACACGGGACCACCGGCTTTACTTCCCTTTCAAAGGAAGCTTTGCTAAGGATTTTGACACCCTCCGCCAGGTTTGAACCCGCGACCTCGGGAACTAGAGGCTAGCATGGTAACCACTACATCACAGAGGAATACACTCTAAATTTAAGGAAATGCAGTGTTGTTTATTAGTTCATGAGCACCATGTTATGTACTATCAACAGTAGTGGCACTAGTACTAACAGTTTTACGACAATTTAATTGAGCTCAAGGAATGCTTCTTTTCATGATAATTATTTCGGGACCGAATATCGAGAAATATTTATCTTACAAAAAGATGCACGAGTTTGAAGCCGAAATTAAATTGTCATGTAAAACTAGCAGCACGAGTGCTACTCGGCTAGATAATCACACGAAAACCTTATTATGAACTTACCTAGTTTAGCGGCAACCATGTTTGTTAGTCCTGTAGAATGGAAGCAATCTGTTTGTCGCTAACTGAGCCGTCAATTTTATAATTTCTCTCCGTACGGAATTCCGAAAATTGGTTCCACGCCATATTTTTGTTCTTCTGTATGTTTTATGGCACAGATGGTTTTATATTACCAATATTTTGGCTTCCAAAGCGCGGCATTTTGAGTTGCTATTATTGTAGCTACACCTACGTGATCTCACTCACTGCATTCCAAATTAAAAACAAGTGCACCACCATGAAATATTATCAGTGTAGTAATCGAACGTGAATTACTATCTGTGTAGTACGGCTTTGATTGGCCAGCTAACTAGCATACCCTACCTGTCATTGGCTAATGGCATATTGAGTGCGATTATCGATATAATTCTGTCATCGTTGGTCAGTTCGGTGGTTAATTGCCTGAGAAACGTTAAACTTAAATTATCTCCATAGTCCACTAATAGTGATGCAACATGAAACTAGGTCTGCGAATAAATATGTAATTATTTATTTATGATTTTTAAATAAAGAGCGACTCGTTATAAACTAGTCGCCAAATTTTATATCTGTAATAGCAAAAAGCAGCAGTAGCATCAACAGCAGAACTGTTCTACGCAACGTTAAGGCTGCAGCTCTGACTTTGTTCTCTCTATACTGCAAGCAGAAGAACAAGTAAGCTTGCATTCTTGTCTCGTTTACACTTGCCAATAGAATTGCTGGCTCTATTCATTGTCAATATGAATTCCGTTGCGTTAATACGACAAACGGAAAATATTTTGGAGCAAACACGGACACAAATTATACATGTATAAAATGCATATAAGCACGGTCCCCTCAAAATACAAAATTGCATTAAGATACAAAATAAAAACCAAATAACGTAGCTAGTTTAACTAAAACGTAGTAAAATTTAAAAACATTCTGATCTTTAGCGCCTTTAATTTGAAATTTGAGTACAACAATCACGATTTAATAAAGAACATGCAGACAAAATTTCAGGCATATTTTTAGTTTGTTCCATATATTAAGGTTTTGTTGGTATCTTTTGTTGTTTTTAAAGATGCAGCTATTACCTTAAAATGATTATTTTATAATTAATCTCTTTAACTCTTATTAATAATTTGGAAACAAATGTTAACATGAGACTTCTATGTTTCGCTTAAAATTTTACAAAATATGAATATTAATGCCTAATATCGTCTAAACAAAGCACGTTAACAAAAATTCATCAGGGCACTTTTATAACCTGGTAGTAACAAGAAGGTACACAAAATTTCATTTATTTATACCGAGAAAGTATATCGTGTGCAACAATTTGAAAGTTGGAATTTGCTGGCAAATGAAAAACAGAAAAAAGAGTATTTAAAAGTCTCATGTGATGCACTCGCATGACTTTCTCTACACTTATACAAACTATTTTTACATACACTTACTCTCGATCTATTTCATGTTAATCGAGATAAACATTTGCATCTTATTGCTTATTTTCTTGTTGGTACAAGGGGAATACAGGCTTTAAGCGATAGTTAAATATTTTAAGAGCTAGTTGCTATGTGGAGGATTACATTTACATTGCATGTTCAGGACATTAAAGAAAAGTAGAGAATAAAGAATTCACATTTGAGAAAAAGTATTGAAAAAATTCAAATAATATAACAAGGAAAATCTCGAAAATGATTCACTCGGCATAAGAAAATATGTGACATAATTTGTGTGTTTTTGGGGTAGTAAGGTATTGTCTATCTCTTACGGTTTACCAGTTATGCAAAAGTCAATGAAGGGGACTTTTGGGGGAAATTCCCTGAAAATTCAAGATATATATTTAAATTTCCATAAAAATATCTTAAACTTAATATATTTTAATCAAAATCGTTAAAGCCATTTTTTGAGGAAATTAAAACTTCCAAAATAATCTTCCATGTAAAGGATAGTCTGGGGTGGGGATTTTCTTGAAAATATTCATGTCGCGTCTTTGAAAGATATGAATCAAAATACCAACTTCGCTATTTACACGACTTTTCGTTTTTGAGTTATGCTGCTCGCAGGCACGCAGACACAAACACACACAGGACGTTTACTTGAAAATACTTCTTTCTTTATTTAGGGGACTTCAAAATATGTATTCCCGGTGAAATCTTGGTAGCAAAATTTTGGGTTGAATATAATTATTTTCCCACTTACTATAGTTAGAAGAGAAAGTAGAAATAATAAGGATTAAATAAAAGGCTTTCTTACTCTGTTGATCAAAACCCATTTGGACCTTACTTTGTCTTTTTATGCTCCTCTGCAACTATTTAGCACTTAAGACACCTGCGGCCTTCTCTGCAATGGTTGTTCACTTTTGTATAGGCAAAGCTTATCTTTTTACTTTCTCTACTACGTAGAGTAAGTAGGGGAAGTATTGTATTCCACCCAAAAATTCGATACCAAGATTTCACCGGAAATATATGCAAAAAAAGCATTTTTGTAAAAATGTTCGTGTGTGTGTCTGTGTGTGTGTATGTATGTGTGCGTGTGTCTGTGAACAGCATAACTCAGAAACGAACAATCGAATAAACACCAAACTTGGTATTTAGGCTCAGTATCTTCCAGATATGCGACACGAACGTTTTCAAGTAAATCCCTCCCCCTAGATTATCCCTACATGCAACATTTTTCGCAAATTTTAATTTCCTCAAAAATGTCTCTAACGATTTTGATTAAAGTATCATATTTAAGATACTTTCATGACAAATAAAATGTATATCTTGAATTTTCTGGGAATGTCTCCAAAAGTATTCTTCATTGTGAACGACTTTTGCAAAACTGGTAAACTATAAGAGATATACAAAATTTTACTACACAAAAAATGTCTGTGTGTGTGTGTGTCTGTATGTGTGTCTATGAACAGCATAACTCGGAAACGAACAGTTGGATGAACACCAAACTTGGTACCTAGGTTCAGTATCTTCCAGAGATGTGACACGAAGGTTTTCAAGAAAATCCTCCCATCCCATTACCCTTTACATGGAACATTTTTCGAAAATTTTAATTTTCTCAAAAATGCCTCTAACAATTTTAATTAAAATATCATATGTTTGAAATATTTTCATTGCGAATGAAATGTATATCTCGAATTTTCTGGGAATGTCTCCAAAAGTATTCTTCATTGTGAACGACTTTTGCATAACTGGTAAACCATAAGAGATAGACAAACTTTTGCTACACAAAAAACGTAGATCACGTTAAAATACACAATTTATGTCTTATACATGTTTTTTGTTGAGTGAACCATTTTCGAGATATTGCACTTTATTCCCTTAAATTTTCCAACGCATGCTTTTTCTCAAATTCGTTATTCATTTTTTTTGTCCTGGTAATGCAAAGAGAATGGAATACTCCACATAGCCACCACCTCTTAAAATATTTGACTATCGCTTAAAGCCTAGCAATTTCCCTTGCATCTACAAGAAAATTAGCAATAAGTTTAACATCTCGATATCTCGATTAACATGAAGAATAAGCGTTTGTAAAAATAGTTTGTGCAAGAGTAGAGAAAGTCATGTGAGTGCAACACATCAGACTTTTTATCAAGTTTCACAGCTTTCTTCCTTTCCCTAGATTTTCTTCTGTTCTGTGTTTTTGTTTTTTGTCACAATTAATGCACAATAGAAAAACAATAGACCTACAATGGCCTGCTTGTAGCCTTCCAAGTTATGGAGTTACTGTAGGCTGTACATTCCATTAAGAGAACTGTGAATTCATGAACCTGATTTTGTGCTGGTCCAGAAAGGACTTCACGTTTGGAGCATGTATTTGAAGTATGTGGTTTAGCTATGAATCAAAACCGGCGGAGGGCAATGGACTTTTTTCGGGCGTAAACATTCTTTCCATGGCTTTCTTTGGAAGGGAAGTAATGTCGGTAGTCTCGTGTCGTAGATTTACGGCACGTAAAAGAACCTCAAGCCTGAAAGAGGTCTCGGCAACATTTCCGATCCTTCACGCCCAGTATGGAATGGGACGCTAAGAACTACATAGTTAAAGCGCGTCCATAAATAAAAAAAGAAATCTATGATGCATTCACATGACCTTCACTACCCTCCATCTTTATTTGTGGGTTTACAAAATATTTCTATTAAAGTCTATTTGTCTATCTACTACATTTTAATCCAAACAAACCTTTGCAGAAATAGCTACATTACCACTTTTCGTTATAGATACAAAGAGAACAGTTAAATATTTAAGAACTGGACGCTATATGCCGGTCTTAAATTCCATACTATTTCCATGCAATCGCGACAAACACCTGAAAATCGCTGAAACGTGAAACGAATAAGTATTGAACAATTCGAACCTTTAATAACGATATCTCAGAAACACCTTATACCAGAAAAACTTATTTTAAGTAAATTGTGTGTTTTAAAGACAAATCTACATTCTTGTATACTACTTTTTCGTCTATCGCTTAACGTTTATTAGTTATACAATAATGTACAAATTACGAATGAAGAAGACCTCACGGCTATTTCCTAAAAATTCAAGATGTACATGCTATTTGTTATGTAAAGATCTCTAGTATATGATATTTTAATTGAAATTGTTAGCCATTTTTTAAAAATCAAGCTTTTCGAAAGATTTTCCATGTAAAGGTAGTTAGGATAGGGGGGATTTTCTTGAAAATCTCTGTGTTGCATATGTGGCAGGTACTGAACCTAAATACCAAGTGTGATATTTATCGGACTTTTCATTCTTGAGTTATGCTGTTCACAGACACATACACAGATGTTTATATAAAAATTATTTTGTTGGATTCAGGGGACCTCAAAACACATATTTCTGCTGAAATAAGTTATAACCTTATAATTTAGCTCTGTTTTCTTTTATAGCTGCTCGACTTATGAAATATGTCACATAGTAATTTAAATGTCTGTTTGTAATCCTAGCTGCCAATAAAATTGTAGTAAAAAATCACATGACTTTTACACTCGCTGACTTTCTCTACTCTTGTACAAACTAGTTTTACAAACCCTTAATCTCCATATGCTTAATGTTAATCGAGATGTTAATCTTATTGCTAAGTTTCTTGTAGGTGCAAGGGGAATACGGTACGCTTTAAGCGATAGTCAAATCTAGGGAAAGGAAGAAAGCTGTGAAACTTGATAAAAAAATCTGATGTGTTACACTCACATGAATTTCTCTACTCTTGTAAAACTATTTTTACAAATGCTTATTCTCCATATGCTTCATATTAATCGAGATATCGAAATGTTAATCTTATTGCTAATTTTCTTGTAGATGCAAGGGGAATTGGTAGGCTTTAAGCGATAGTCAAATATTTTAAGAGCTGGTTGTTATGTGGAGTATTCCATTATCTTTGCATTACCAGGACAAAAATGAATAACGAATTTGAGAAAAAATATAAGTATTGGAAAATTTAAGGGAAAAACAAGCAATATCTCGAAAATGATTCGCTCAATAAAAAAAACCTCTATGACATAAATTGTATATTTTAACGCGATCTTGTTTCCAAAAATGCTGTTTTTGGATTCAGGGGGTCTCAAAACATTTATTTCCGGTGAAATCTCGCTATCGAATTTTTGAGTGGAATACAATACTTCCCTTACTTACTATGCGTAGTAGAGAAAGTAAAAATTTCAGAAACTGTACAATCAAATACTGATCTCTGGATAATTAGTATCACTTGCCTGGGCTCCGTCTCACGTCGAAATTCTGGGAAATTATTCATCTGATCAGGCAGCCAAAAAGCCACCAAACATCCCCCTCAGAACATCAAGATGCCACACACGGACGTCATCAACTTCATCAAAAAGGCTTGCATTAATCAATGGAAGCAAACATGGAAAGCCATATCTAGAAGCAAGTTCCATGATGTCTACCTTTCCGCGTCCAAACTTCAACACTATTATTTTAACCGCAATGACCAAGTTGTATTAACCCGACTATGTACTGTGTACAAACATCCCCTCAACCGTGACCCTTCTCCTGTGTGTGACCTTTGCAGATCTAACCTCACAGTTCATCATTTCCTTACAACTTGTCGCCGCTATGTACAACACAGAGAAACACGTGGAATCCCCAACAGCCTTCCACACGCCCAAAATTCAGTGCAACAAAGAATGAACTTTGTAAAAACGACAACATTGCATAACAATGTATAGACACTTATTTAGAAAATTTAATGTTTATGTACTATTCTGTTTTAAAATATTATATTTTTCATTGTAATCATTTTATTCTAAAGTAGTCGCGATATGAATTTATAGTTGAAGCGACAGTAAAGAATATACCTATAAAGAATGGAACGAAAATTAGAAGTCAGAATATCGTTTTCCTCTACTCGTCGAGAACCCTTTCCAAATATGTAAACGGAATAATTAATTCAAGGCACCCGTCAGCTGCCTATTCAGAAATTATTACCATGTCGATGGGGTTTATAACAGGAGAACATAGAATTAACAGTGTTTACAAGCGCCTTTTTTGTTTTTACTCTGTTGTAGGGAATCCGCCAGCTTTTGTTCTCAGTGTTTTCACTTGAATGTTTCGGATATTATTCATTTTCGTGTTGGAAAAATATTGAAAACCGGCTATTGTTCATATTCACCGCGACTAAAATATAGATAATGTATTATAATAGCTTCAGTCTCTGTATTATTCATTTTAGCTGTCATCATTCTCCATTTAAAATCATATTTTTTTCCTATGACGCAGATACATCCAGATTTTGATGACAGGATAATTTCTAAAGGATTATAGTCCCCGTTTACCGGATCTACTGTGTACGATTTTTATTTGTGGGGAACTCTAAAAAGTAACGTTTTTAGGAACAAACCCCACACCATAGACGAACTTAAGGACGATATAAGAACGAAACTATGAAAATTATGCAAGAACAGATGGTCATCAACATACGAATTTGTTTATTGATTAAAACCTCAGATATTTTTGACATGGTGGATATTATGCTTAAGGGTCTATGATTTCCATAATATACAAAGCATATCTGGTTCATAGTTTTAACTTCTTTTTCTTTTTTACCTTTCTAAGAATGTACTAGGATGGGTCTAATCATTTTAGGTTTTAAACATGTCGCTTTTATTTGAAGGTTCATTTTGACAATGAACGTGTTATTAAGATAGGTGTTGAAAGTTCTAATTTCCGGATTAAACTCGCCAGAGTATCCCATATTTAACTGTATTAGTACACAGCCTTAAAGGTACATACACCAATACTAGCAAATCTACCAACAGCACCCAAGTACTCAGCTTTAGGAGAATAAAGTTTTATGATGCGCACGCATAGCTACCTCCGGGTTGCTGGAGAGTGCATCTCAACCCGGTACCTGGGTTGTGACCTCAGCCGGCCTTTAGAACAATAGACGCAAAACGAACCTATTATGTGCTGTTTACCGGAAGTTTTTATTGCTCCAGAAAATATCTTTCAGCCATTTTCAGTAGTTTCCCCTTCTAGAACATCTCCCTTTCTATGCTGGGCCTATATGAGGGAACTGCTTTCGTCCGGGAGTAAAGAAGTTACGAATTGCAGTCAAGAAGTCGAAGAGTTTGGACAGTTAAGTCAGTGCACTGCTGACTCTGCAGTTCAGTTGTGATTCGATTTGGCGATTCAATTATGTTCTGTTCTGAATGTGTGTCAAATGTGTCTCAAGTTAAATTTTGTACTACTTTGAGCACCTAATTGACAAATGTCTGTCTGAGAAGGATGGCTTATGCAAGCGAACGAAATATATATATATATATATATATTTAATATATAACAATTATAAATAAGAATCAAAGTCGACTATTAGAATAACTGTCTCAAAATTTAGACTAGAAACTTTCTACTCTATCTGACTTGCCGCTACGTTACTGGTCACTACAGCATGATAATACTGACATTGATAATTCGAATTTGTAAACAAGGTGTTTGTATTAGAAACTGCATGTTGCATTTTAGATTTATTACTCATTGCTGTAGTATTCGTATTTATTATTTGTGTAATATATTTATTAATTACTTTGCTAGTCTCGTGCAGCTCAAATTTTTCCAATGATTTGATATACAGTGTGAAAGGTGTATATATGCCTATCTTTAACTTACGAATACAATTCGTTGAATGAGGCAGAAAGTATTAATAATCTTTGACCCATATCCAAGTGTTTCTGCAAAAGTAAACAAGTTTGCAATGCAATATTTGGTAACATAGGATCTTCGAAGCACGAGCTGTATTCCACTCCATGCTGTCATGTCGTATGAAAGAAGTAAACGACGCCGGCCTCACTCGGGGGTATGGGTAGCGTGTATGATGTGTTTACTTTTTAATCTACACCAAATTTAATCACAATTGACAAAATTTTACAACCAATGGAATACTGCAAAGCAATGAAATGCTCAAGTTAGCTATTAACAAACATATCATGTAGGTATACTATCGTAATGCTTAATGTGTCCTCAGAATCGTCATCAAAATAGATCATATTAGTGTTTTTCCTGTAGTTATTTTTTCTCCTATAGGTTTCAAATTAACAATATTTCAAGACAATATTTATCATTACTTCTTTGTGCCATTAGCATCTAAAGTTTAATGGCGCTGAGTAATTTACACTTGATGCGCTCATTTTTGCTACACTTTTAATTGTAATCTTGGACTCATCCCTCACAAAATTAGTGGTTTAACATGGAAGTTCACTATGGTCGTTCACGTTACCTCTGAGGTTATGAGAAACGTTATTCTAAGTTTTTTTACACGTAATTGATCTTATATTTATCTTCCGTTTAAAACTCTATATATATTAAGACGACCTAAATCCTTATTTCAAGGGAGTTTATTTTAAAGTATTGACGAAAATGCTGCACACTGACCTGCTTTTATAATGTTTATTTTCCAAGATCTAGTATTGGTGAAAGTTCAATGGCTGCACTGTGACTCTACTAAGGCCAAATTTATTCTGATGGGTTTATAAATCCGTTATATGTGTCACGAGCTAGAATACGAAATACTTTTACTGATCGTTTCAGATAAAAACAAAACAATGTATAATAATTACTGCTTAAAAATACGACTTAATTAATTTATGGTATAATAAAATAACGTAGCGGGATGGTAACATCTGTCGGGAGATCGCGGATTCAAGCCTCCTGCGCCAGCCAATCAAAGATTTCTTCGTAGTTTTCCTCGGTCGTTAGGCGAATACTAGGTTGGATAATTTGTTCAGCAAATTTTCCTATCATCCCTTTCAACACTAAATTTTATTACCTTTTTCTTCACCGCCATACCAGGCATTGGGCTAACTACCCATCCTGACATGCTATGATCCAAGGCTTCCTTGTCCCTCGACAGACTACTGACCCAAGGCATTGGCTTGTAAGACCTACAAGAGGAGGTTAATCATTTAAATAAGAAGTAATATAATTAAAGTTATGATCAGCAATAATACCCATATTCACCATAATAATTTAGTATATTGCTCCCATGTATGTGGCAACACGAAAAACGTTTGCAGGAAGTTCCGCAGCAATGCATTTGAGGCAGTATTTTTAACACTTAAATGCTTTCAGTGAAATTATATAATATAAAATTGAATAACAGCCCGCCTTAAAGCAATATGTGTATGTAACAATATATAAAAGTGTATATGTTTATATTATTACGTACATGTTAAATAATGTTATGTAAATGTATTACGTAATTTAATAATGTAGGAGCTATGAGAATAATAGGTTAAAAGTTGCTAACAATGAGGTAACAATGAAGTAACCTTGAGGCAGTAATGAATTAGAAAGTTTAATAATGCTACTCGCAATTCTTGGAGCAACAGTAATGTAATTTTTGAGACAGTTTATAAAAATAGCCAATCAACAACCAGAAAAAAGCTAAAGTTATATAAAAGTATACTATTGGAGTAGGAATATCCAATAGGGCAAGTTGTACAAAATCAGAATTCAGTTGCTAGTAGACAGCGTTCCTAACCGGGCGCGAGACGCGTCCTCGAGAAATTTAATACGTATACAGTGTGAGACAGAAATAGTTTACCTGTTAAAAAGTGCAAGTAATTAATAAATAATCTCACAGTTCTCTATATCAGTGCAGTGTTGTTTAAATCGTGTCAAGAATTAATAAATGGAGTGAAGTAAAAATTATAATCCGTGTAAGTCTACATTTTTAGCCGCACCATACTCTCCAAAGAAATTCATATCTCTAGCAATAATACTTACGCAGCCGACGCAAACATAAGTATATAGTATTTAAAGAAACAGTCAAATTACAAAGTTAATATTTTTAAACTTGGGGCGAAGGCTGTCGGAAACATTTTACCATACGTGCAGTTGCAACTGCTTCAAGTTCGACTCTCCAACATTCGAAATATAACACAACCTACTTCAAATTGGCTCTTCATACGTGGGGCAGAAACTTCGTTTCTCACGTCCTAGCAAATTCTCCTCGAAAATAGTAGGTGTGTTACCAGTTCCTTAATTTTTCTTGACTGCAATTAACCAGTCTTCCGCATCGTTGATCTACAGAAATACACACTAATACACACTAGTGAAATACGTTTTGGAAAGCGTTCTCTTCAAATGCTATAGCAGAGAGGGCATATGCTAGTACTTGCCTACATCATCTAAGCTCTTAAACCTTTGCAACTGTATGAACGGGTTTGTGCTAAATTTATAGTGTGTTCCACCATAAACAAAATGTAATATCCCTCTTGTGGACCAGAGGTTAACGAAAACATGCAATGTGGCTTTCCTAGCAATCATTGTCCCTTCCAGCATAGAAAAGCCTGTGTAGCAGCCCCTGCTGAGGTGTAGTTAACTCGAGGTTTCTAACACTAAGGGGATGGAGTAACTCAGACGGTGGAGAGCGGAATATAGTTGGTAGTGCGTAGGTGGGTGCTTTTACAAGCACAGGCACTGAATAAAAGCCCGGGGGTTGTACTAAAACTAGAAGTTGTATCAATACTTAAAGTACATAGCTACCGTGCGAGCAGACTTATCGGTAGTGCATCTTTCTTGGGGTAGTTTTAGTCTTGAAATGTCCACAATTGAAAGATTAACTTAATTACGCTGGGGGTGTGAAGCACCCCTGCGGCCCGGAGCTTCGTCGTCGAGTATGGCCTCTAGACGAGAGTGAGAGTAAATATTGCACCGTGACCTAAATCCACTTCTCTTAAGTAATATATTGACTGCCAACTACGCGGTCTTGGGTTCGTCGTGTCACAGGGTTTCAACATTTTCTGGAGTGCTGGTAATACTAACGCAATCCATCGATACTTTGTTCGAACCATGCTGCTAACAATAGCCGACCTTGCAGATAGTGAATTCCTTATATCAATGCTCAATGGAGCATCCCGTATTTCCTTCTGTATTCCTACAGAATTTTACTGAAACATCCCGTATGTAAGATGCAGATAAATGGGTAGAGGGTAGAGAAACTACATATTAGAAGTGTTCTTCTAACGGAAGAGAAAATTACACGTATTATTATTTTAAACACTTTCGCCAAAACATCTCCTATGTGATCTTCAGTATTCTTTTGACATTGTTTGCTTGTAAGATTAAGAAATGAGATTAGAACACAAGGGTGATAAAGAAGAATGGACGTTACAAAGTATTGCAAACATTCAGCTGAGGAGAAGGACCGCCCTGAGGGATGTGAGGGACCAAATTCATTATTTAAAGTGGACAGGACACTCAGGACTTCCCTTAGCCTTCAACATAGCAAATGGGCTGATGCAGATACACCGTCGAATTCATTTATTTAAAGAAGGAGCTGAACTAAGAGCATTTGTAAGAGAAAGCAACCGTGACAGTATTAGTGATCACGGGGCCAAAATAATAAGAAGTAGCTTAAATGAATTTTGTGTATCTGAATCCATAAAGCGCTCAAGTTAGTCGCAACTCTTGAATAAAAATGTAAATTTTGAGGCAGTATCTTTAACACTTAAATGATTTCAGTCAAATTATATAATATAAAATATAATAACAGCACACCTTAAAGCAAATGTATGTGTAACAAGATATAAAAAGTGCATATTATAGTCAGTGTATATGTTTATATTATTGTATACATGTGTAATAATGTTATGTGAATGTATTACGTAATTTAATAATGTAGGAGCTGTGAGAATAATAGGTCAAAAGTTGCTAACAATCAAGTAACCTTGAGGCAATAATGAATTTGAAAGTTTAGCAATACCACTTGTAATTCTTGGAAACAATAATGTAATTTTTGTGACAGTTTATAAAATAGCCAATCAACAACCAGAAAAAAGTTTTAATTAAATGAAGGTATTGTACTGCACTATGATTAGCCAATCAGATACTTGAAATACAGAAATTTACAAATTTAGGCGGTACAAATCAAGTCAGTTGCTTGTAGACAGCGCTAATAACTGGAAAGTTGCTTGCAGACAGTGTTCGTAACCGGACGCGAGATGTGTCCTCGAGAAATTTAATACGTAGTTTTGTGTGAGAAAATATTTTACGTGTTTAAAAAGTGCAAGCATTTAATAAAAGAATATTACAGCTCTCTAAATCAGTGAAGTGTTATTTAAATCGTGTCAAGTATTAATAAAAGCAGTGAAGTAAAGTTATAATCTGTGTAAGCCTATATTCTTCAGTCGCACCATTCCCTGCTAAGAGATTCATGTCTCTAAAAGATATAAATACTGACGCAGCCGAGGCAAACACAAATATATAATATTTAAAGAAACAGTAAAAAATTACAAAGTTATTATTTTTTTAAACATGTGGGGCAAAGGCCACCGGAAAGTACATTTGGGGCGAAGGCTACCGGAAACTTCTTACCATACGTGCGGTTGCAACTACTTCAAGTTCGGCTCCCCAACAGTTGAACTACAATACAACTCCTGTTTCAAATTGGCTTTACATACCTGAAGCAACAACCTACTTCAAATTGGCTCCCAAGCGTGGGGCAAAAAATACTGCAACAATACAACTACTTCAATTTGGTATTCGTATTAAAGCAATAGGATACGTTATTTTAATAATCTAAGGCTTTATAGGAAAACAAATTTATTTAGGAACAAAAATGTGTTACATTTGTGTATGTTTAATATTTTGCAATTATTAAAGAATTTCTAAAATATTAAGTTGCAAGCAGCACTCAACGATGAGTGTGATTTGGAGTTTATATCCACGTAACAGTTTTGGTAATATACCCACGAGGGTTCAGTAAGCCAATGGGTAGCAGCATATAGGTGCTTATCGAGCAAGTTGGCTACGTTTGTAACGTTTGAAAATCGTATTCAGGAGGTCCCAGGTTCGATTTGCACGACCGCTCATGCTGACCTTGGGTTTTTCGTGGTTTTCCCTAGTCAGTAATCGAATAACGGGGTGGTTTCTTAACTCATTTCCCTTTCAGATGCCCATTCGTTTTACCTGTTTGATTTAATCAAACAATACCAACCCAGTTTAGAGTTAAGTTTGGAAGTATTTTGTTTAGCATATTTCAGAGGAAAACGCTCATTAAAACCATCTAAAATAATTTTTAGTAGTTTATCGAAAATGCAACCAATATTGGAGTTAGCAGTATTATTTTCATTAAGATGATTCTAATCGACTGCACAAATAAGTTTAGCCTTCTTCAATCTCGATCTATTCGACTGCAGAGTTTATATTACTAAATAAATACAGAGCCTTCCTTTGGACGCATGGCAGGTCTAAAAGATAATTTTCTCTGCCACCAGTAGCACCCTGCTTGTCTGGGGAGAGAATACTCATAGACCCTAAGTTCAAGGGCATAGATCTTTCATACAAATAAACTACAATAACTACTAACCTCCGTCACAGAAAAGATTGGAATTTAAGTTTTTGTGCCGTTATACAACTGTTACACCTTATAAGAGTATATGCATTAACACTTTTTAAATGGCTACGTAAATAAAACATCCTTCGTCTGTAAAAAAAATAATTAATTAAACGTAAGGCAATACAGCGATGATTAACATTATCTGACAACCAATTGCACAAATTAATTCTACTCACATTATTACGGACTTAACTATACTTATTTTAATGTTTAGTGGCTAACCAGCCGAGGTAAAAACTTCTTCAAACTTCGTGCTCTCTTTTCTTCGATACTATTAAGTTTTTTCACGGTTAGAACATGGCAATTTAATTTCGGTTTTTTATGAAGAGTAGAATCCGTTTCGCTAAATCGTTTTACAAGGTAATGAACCCCTTCTATCTAAGGCGCACTAACAGCAAGGAAACTGTGTATAAATCACCGTTTCACTTATCTACAAGGGTTTGTTACCACAAAGGAACATTGAAACATGTGGTCTCACAACGTATCAACCTGTATACAACACAGATTTTGAGGAAGTAATTGAAGGAGTTGTATTATATTTCAACTGTTGGGGAGCCGAACTTGAAATTCGTTGCAATCGCACGTACAGTACCCGGTTTCCGGTAGCCTCCGCCCCAAATTTAAAAGTATTAGCTTTGTAATTTGACTGTTTCTTTAGTTATTATATTTATGTTTGCCTCGGCTGCGTAAGTATTATTGTTAGAGACATGTTTCGCTTGATAGAGTCGTGGTGCGACTGAAGAATGTTGACTTACACAGATTTTAAGTTTTAATTCACTCCTTTTTATTAATGCTTGACACAAATTAAATAGCACTTCACTGATATAGAGAGCTGCGAGATTCTTTAATTACTTAATTGTACTTTTTAACACGTAAACTATTTTCGTCTCACACGAATAGGTATTTAATTTCTCGAGGACGTGTCTCGCGTCCGATTAGAAACCCTGTTTGCAGGCAACATGTCTGGTTATGAGCACTTTCTAGAAACAAATGGACGCTTTTCCACCGCCTAAATTTTTGAAATTCTATATTTCAAGTCTCTGATTGGCTAATTCTAGTCCAATAGAATACCTTCATTTAACTAAAGCTTTTTCTGGTTGTTGATTGGCTATTTTATAATCTGTCTCAAAATTTACATTATTGTTGCTCCAATAATGACTAGTAGCATTTAAATTCCTTACTCATTATTACCTCATTGTTAACTCATTGTTAGCAACTTTAAACCTATTTCTCACGCTCCTACATTATTAAATTACGTAAATTATTACATAACATTATTGAACATGTACACTATGAGGCAGTATTTTATATCACAACATTGTAAATGCCAGAGTGATTGTAGTGTAAATTAGCATTATTGTATGACAATGATTTGAGATGTTTGTTAATTATAAGCATTGTTAGCAAATAAGTTCGCACGGCCTAACTGAAACTGACAATAGGAGCGGGTAACAATGTAGCGAGGGGGTGAGTTGTTTATCAATTAGAAGAGTCAAACAAATGACGTCAGGATAGCGCGCTTTTCTTTAGAAATGGAGGGAATATCTTCCCTAGAGCATATGTGTTCGTAATTTTGATTGGATATAAAAATAGACGCTAATGTTGGCGCGCTTTATTAACCAATAGCAGCTCGATTGTAATCTTTAGGCATATCGGGGTGAGGGAGTATAAATTCTAAAGCCAGAGACGGGTATCGCACAGTTCAACAGAATCATCCACGGGTTACACTCGCACAGTTCAACAGAATCATCCACGGGTTACACGTCGCACAGTTCAACAGAATCATCCACAGTTTACACGCCGTGCAGTTCAACAGAATCATTCACGAAGTACACGTTACGTAATTCTACAGAATCTCTCGCGTCGTAAAGCTAGTTACAAAAAAATGTGAAATACTCGAATTAATAATGTGCGGCAAATAAGTGATTATAGTTACATTCGAAAATATAACAGTTTCAGTCGGGCGTGTATCAAGAGTAAATATGTGAAATCAATCAATTCTTTTATCAGTGTTATCTTTAGTAACAACTACTTTCCGTTTACACACCCTATTCAAGAGATTTGCTCGACTGAGTAATAATAGCTAGCCGGAGGACAAAGAACTCAAAATTCAAAATATTAAAACAATAACAGGCGCTCAGCAAATAAGATAACACGAAAGTTACCGCGACAACTATAATATAAACATTTACAATGACTGTAATATACACTTTTTAGATGTTGTTACATACACATATTGCTTTAAGGCGGTCTGTTATTGAATTTATATATTATATAATTAGACTGAAATTATTTAAGTGTTAAAAATACTGCCTCAATATTGCGTGAACCAATTAGCCGGCACACAGGGGTGGTGGAGGGGAAACATAACCCTTAAAAACAGCGCAGTACAATTCCCCTTAATACGGTCACTCGTAGAAACGAAGGCTCTATATTTCTTCCAGTAAGCAACAGGAAGATTCTAAAGCCTCATCCAACAAATAGGCGCGATTTCGATGTATGGTTAATTTTTTCAGTTGAATTACATAATTTATAACGCTTTATAGTTATAAGTGGCTTGAAAAGCCCTAAATATTCAGAATTCTACACAACTGGCTCTAGTAAATGAGTGGAAATTTTTGATGAAAAGGGCGATGTTGACAGACACGTAGTTGTTTGTACGTGCTACAGGATGCCTAATTGAAAGCCGGTGCTTTGATGTTAAATATCACTGGGAAACTTCTCGGAGGGTGGCGTAGATATTAACAAGCACGTACGTTCTTTAGAGAGAGCGCTTCAAAATGTAATCCTATAAATGTATTGGAGGAACGCGAAGCGTGATAAACATCACGGTCCATGGTAGTTGACCTCTCGGCGTTTTATTATATATCTGTGCACCAAGCTGATGCTCACTTGCTTTTAGCTTAGTGGATATAACTTCTGAAACCGGCAGGTGTAACTGAAAACCAAAAATAGACGCACTTTTTAAATGTAAGTTTGTAATAAAATAACATACCTAAAGCGCCAGAAAAAAGTGTTTTGCACGAAATGAAACATTCTGTAAGAGACATAATTCAGGTATCCAAGGGATAAAGACAGAATCCAAATAATACAGAAAAGGATACAAAAAAGTAAAGCACAGCAGGAAAAATGTACAAATGATATTTATTGCTTTAGACCGCGGACACAATTAAAATTGAGAAGTATATCATAATTAAATCGCAGTATAGTGAAGTACATACTATTTGGTAGTACTTGGAGACGGGTAAAGCTATGCATCTGCAGGTTGTAAGTTCAAATGCTGTTTTTATTCAGAGCAGGGAAAAATTCAGTGAGGAAGGTTAACATTAAAAGCGTTCTTAAGCTAAGGTTTCTTCAGTGCAACACCTTTGCTTTTTGAATATGAAAATAGGTATAAGGTATAGGTTATACAATGGAAGAGGACACCTCGCTCGCTACGACACGCGTATTGCGACTGCCAGCCCGCAGGAGCAAGGGATGAAGTGAAGGAACCACAGGGGGTTACAGACCGCAAAGACGCGCGGAAATCCCTAGCAGTTCCTGGCTAGAAGCCCCGACCCCACTACTAAATATGTCCAGAGAGAGCAGTGAACGAACCGTCGAACCAGGCAGCACAAGGAGAATACTTGGAGCAAGCTGAAGCAGCAAGATTGCAGCACCATAAGGCTTCAATTTGAAGCAGTAACGATGGCGGCACTTTTGAAGCCATATACTTTACCTGCTGCGTTTTTTATTTTACTGTCGTGATCCCGTAGCTCGTTCTGTTGTCTCGTGCGCCAGCTGCTTCAGTGGTAAGCTTTGAGATCTTGTAGATACATTGTGAAGAGAGAACACCAGTTTAAATTGACTGAGAAATTTATTGTGAACTAATACTTGAGATATTGAAGTGTGTTTGGGATGAAGATATAGCCTGGCTCTGAATTATTGGTACTGGAAATTGTAGTAACTGAATTATGTCTGGAAATAACTGTTTCCGTAATAAAAGAAACTAATAGCTTGAAACTTGCCTTGAATTGCTAAAACGCTTATCGACGAGATCTCTTGCAATAGCCGCAAATCCTTACTCACACAAGCGCATCACTGGGCGCTTAAAAATATTACATAAGCAATACGCACCGGTGACGGTACCAGGCAGAGAGTAACTCTCTAATTTAAAACTACACGCCTCTTATTATTTTAGCTCTGCCTACTTTAGAATTTCTCCCAACATTATTTTACGCCCGGATCAATACTTCATCCCTCTTCTTCCACGTCTCTTACTTTGTTGCTAACAGAGTCTTTCACTTTTCTGAGAATCTCTTTTGCCTCCCTAGTTTACGGAATTGACCTATGCGATTGGTAACGTACTGAATTCCCAGAATCTTTAAGCTAATGCGTTTGCTACTTCGGCTGATTCTATGATTTTCGCTTACTTAATTTCCTAATTACCTTCATCCTTCTGGACAAACATGTCAACTACTTGTTACATTATATAATGATCTAATATACAGAAATTATTTATTGCGATTATATCTTTATCTTACTATCATTTATTTATTTGATTATTTATGTATTCCCGTCGATAATTACGGTATAAGGGCATTGCTGCATCTGTCCGATACAACCTCACGCCACACCTGAAACATGAGAAGGAATCAGATTAAAAGGAAAATTATGGAAAGCAGATCGTAGTAGACGAGAGACTACCCCAGGATTCGTCTACCGACGAGATAAAGAGGGGAATCCCAAGATCAGGGTTGATATTCGATGGGAATCGATACCCTGTCCGGAACTTCCAGAATGGGAACCTCTCACGTTACCACGGAGTCATTTCACTCGTTTATGACAATAATACTTTGCATCATTAACCTCTCAGGCACCCTAATCACAGCAGTATCTTTAAAGCGATTAGCAAATAGAGCGCCATGAAATTATGCATGGCTATTATAACCAGGCAATGGATTTTTGTAAGAAACGAGACTGTATGGCACGTGCCACCTGGAGAGAAATTCAAGTTCCGTGATGACTAAAGAGTATTAGAATACAGGCGAGTCATATGTGGATATGCTTGAGCGACTTTCACTCAGGCAGGTACTAACGCCTCCACCTTCTTAGCTTGTTTATAAACATTAAATATTAAAGCTCACACTTTGTCAAGTAAACATTTTGTGCCTTAATCATTTCTGAGACTTTTTTTTAATAATTTAAATTTTCATATACTTATCCTTTTTCAAGGAGAGACTCCCTATTTTCCTTTCTCGTAGCGCTGCAAAGATCATAGAATTTTAAAGTCTCTCATGGCGCCCCGATATTTGAAAATCTGACCATTGCTTTAGTCCCCTGTATCTCCCTTATTCTTTAAACGGAAATGTAAATGTGTAATGAAATTTAAACCTTTATAAAAATGTTTTGTAGGAAATGTGGTAGAGAATGTCATGTAAATGCAAGGGATATTTAATCGATTGTTATGAAATGTGCTGTAGACATTATTTATGTCCCACTTAGTGAAAGGTTACATTATCACGGGTTAAGTGGTTTCCTAAAGGGAAGCTTTTAACGTGGTACGAAGTTATAAAATAAACTTATGTTACAAAAGTTTAGATGCATAAAGTATCTGAAAGGTGTTGCTGGTTGCAACATTTAAACAAAATGAATATTTTAAGAAAAACAAATTTTAATTGCGGAGTGCTTTTTGGCGTCGCTTTGCCCCTGTGTTCGTAGTACGCACGGAACAAAGCCAATATAATTATGAAACTGAGATTATAAATATATACTAGATTTTGAAGAAAATGAATCTACAGATTTCAAATTTTGTTCAAATCGGTATAACATTGAGAAAAGTCGAGCTGAGGAGATTCCTATAAAGTTTCCAACTTTTAGACGAACCACTTCGAGTATGGATTTGAAATTTTATACACAAGAGTTTGAACAAAATATGTGAACACACTGGAAATAAACTTGTATTAAATTTGTGCAACATAACATGTAGTTAAAAACACTCTTAAACATTATTTTGTGAGCGTACGTAATTTAAATCAGGAGGGAGAAAATATTTTTTATTTTTAAAGTGTTTATTATAATTAGAAACTGAATTCAAACCCAATGGAATCCAAAGCAGTACAAAGAACATAAGCAGGCTTTTCATTTTAAAGTAGTATTTACCCGCGGCTTCTCTTGCGTGCATTAATTCAACCGCTAGATGTTTCTGAAATAATGTATTTGACCACAAAGAATAACTAAAACATAATATTTATTAACGCTGGCATATTATAGAGCTTCAGGATAAACAGTATTTATTAAGTACCCTTCCATTTAGAGTTAATATGTACACTCGGTCAATTTAAAACTGGCCGGCGTCTGAAAGATGAGCTCGAATCGGGTACCTCCATGAACGCTCGGGACAGCCAAGCTTTTTTTCGCAACTCCGCATATATTCTTGTAGTAGTAATAATGGGGAGCACAACTATAATCGGAACACTTTACGAGAAATTAATTCATATACGGGATTTCAAGCAGACAGATTTTTCATAGCCTTTCAACACTGAATAGTTGTAATCAAAACATACTTCAGTGATTCGTGGTTCCCAAGTGAAGTATGACTAAACCTAGTTACATTGTCAAGCTTTTTCTTGAATACATGAGTGAAAATGTAACAGGATTTCTTCATTTATTGTGCATGCAGGGTTTATTCAGTAGTCTGCCATACTGGTTGATAGCAACCATAACATTGTTTTATTGGACGGGAGGAGGTTTCATTCTAAGTCAATTTAATTTTATAACCACAAATTTCACCATTATTCTACCTAAAGATATTTGTATGTAAGTGAAGCAATGCAAGAAATATTATTTAACTGCATTGCAGCTAAAACGAGTTGAAAATAAAACATAACAATGCACAACGGAGAATCGAACTTGACCGAGTGTACATATTGACCTTAGTTTGACCGAGTGTACAGATTGTTTAGATTTTGAACTCTTGAACAACCCGGTATATGTAGGCTAACACCTACCCATAACCAGTAACATATAGATATGTAAATAATTAAGATAAAATACATTCATAATCAGTGAGCACAGAAATACTAATAAATACAACACACAATAAATAACAGTGAACCTATAATTAAAGGGAAATAAAATGTAAATAGAACAGATATAAATATCAGAAAGGTTATAAATAGTATATGTTTTAAAAACTCAGAATTTCATGTATATGATATTGTAAAAACCGTTAACCAGGGAAAGTCGATGTAGCATCTGGGACAATTAGTAATTGAACTTTGTAATACACTAAGTTGGAAAACTGAATCTGCAACGAGAGAGAGGACCAATAATAGAAAGAGATGCAGATAGAGTGTAATTCCTGAAAGCTTCAGGAAGTTGGACAAAATGAGAGACTACAAGACAGAAAGTCCGTGTGTAAAAGACAAGAAGATAGAAGGAAATTCCGCAATAGACACGTGAAACCTTACCCCTAAAAATTGGACAATTGTTTAGCTCACATACCGCGCTTAACAGTTACCATTCAAAAGACACATTACAAATATTCGCGCAAATTTTGGCGTTGGGATATTTCTGTATAAAAGCAGGTAGTCACCCAGAACTTGACACACTCTTGTTTTGCTACTGATGGTGAGAAGAGACGCTGCATCTGCTTCGTGTTGTGAAGGATGGAGGAGATAGTGTGTGACTATGAAGTATAACTTCCCCAAAACACATTGAGATAGTGGATATAGGAAGTAACATATACCACTTTATATCTTTTTATTTGTTGTTCCTGGAATAAAAGCAAGTTTTAAAGCTGAACACGTGGTTATGATTTGTCTTCACTTACACACTGAAATTGCGGCTAGTTTTGACTTTCAGCGTTTCCGGGAGCGAGAGAACGAGCAGCCGACAGACACAACCCAGAACTCCCAGATGACCAGAGAGGACTCGCGCTGAAGGTACCGTGACCAGCGCGCACCTGCTACATATAGTGTATCATGAGAAAAACACGTTTTCTGAAGCTCGGGAACCTAAAGTGATTGCCTTTGTCCTTAGGTGGTGCTCATAACTAACGGGGATTTACAGACGCCTAAATAGAAAAGGTGTATCCGAAGAGATGATTGAGATCTTAGGAACAAATACTACTTCGCCCGCAGCACCTTCAATCATGGTAGTGGTTTCAGTAATATTAGGTATCAATTTCCTAATGGAGTAAGTTTCTATTGCAGAGAGAAGCAGAATCTTCAGTTCCAAGATGAGCAAGGGTAGTGCAGGTGGCATCTTGTTGTTAAAAATTTCTGTGAAAAGTGAAATTAAATTGGGTTCTATTTATGAACGCTGTTTAACTACTATGGTCCTTAGCGTCTTATTCTACAGTGTGCGGCAATGCAATACGGCGGTTTTTAGAATGCGTTCATTTCTAGCGATTTTGAGTGACGTAACCAGCGGTATTGCTAATGAGATCCCTAAATCCCCAATTGTTTTTCTCAGTGTTGTGAAAGATAATAAGGATAACTGGCCTATGGCAGAACGTGTATATGCAGAAACAATTTTTTGGAATTGAAATCGATCTTTAATGTGCAGAGATTTAGAAACGGCACGAAAGAATTCCATCCCGATACATTATCTTAAAGTGGGCGAGTAAATTTAACAACTCTTGCATGTTCATGATAAATTTGTTGGTAGTGCAAAAACAGTCCGCACGCCTGAGAATATTGTGAGTGAGAGAAAGTGCAGCAAAGTCCAACTCGCCCTACAAGTCGTCAGGTAATGGTTCTGAATCCATCGGACAGAAGTTTTCGCCACTTCCCACACTGTGACCTCAAATTTCAATTTCTGCATCGAGTTAAAGCAACTGATAAACTTTCTCGAATGCAGTTTTGTAGACAGTCTACTGACATTTTGAATTGCAATCCCATTGCCGGGCCCTATAGATTGGGAGTAAAAGACCGGAAATATAAAAAGGAGGTCTCTCTATCAGACTTGAGGTTCTTTTACGTTCCATAAATCTATGACACTGGACCACCGGCTTTACTTCCCTTCCGAGGGGGCATGCTAAGTATTTTCACCCCGAAATAGTTAATCACCCTTCTTGAAACAAGAATTGCTCTTTGACATAGCCCTGCGTGATCAGGAAATGCTGTGCCAATTTTGGAAACATGTCTCTTTCAGCTGTTATTGGTTTGTAACAGTAAATTGTTCCTATGCTTTGCAGCGTCACTTGTGCATCCTTAACATCCGAAGTCACAGCAGCGTTATCGGCAAATTTATAGGCACAGGAATAACTGTTCATATGGACACGCATATATGCGCCCTGGTTCCGCGGGGAATTCCCTGAAACTGCACATTACGTCCAGAAGCAAATGATTATTATATATAATAATATTCATGCTTATGTCATGCTTTATATTAATTTTAGAGGCATGTGTAGCATCGGAGGCTGATGACAATATACGTTCGCTGGGAAACACAGACCACATTAGAAATACAGTACGCAAACTTTCTCTAGGGCGCCAGCATATCGACGGTCAGAGGTCTTTGTAGTTATGGTGTAAGTGTTCAGAACAATAGACTCTAGAATTATATTTTAAAGGAAAGGTTTTAGTGAGATGTGTCTTATCTTGAGATCGCATCAGTTCTATGAAACTTTAAAACATTTATATTTCAAACACATGTAAGAGAGCTAAGTGTGGAAGTTCTGTAATAGTTATTCACCAATAGGGAAATTATACTTATTTTAAGGAATTCTGACAAGAAATAATATTAAAGAATGTGTTACGTAATTTTATAGGAGAAACACACGAATTATATGGCGAGATTTGAAATACAATTTCAACTTGAAAGTACGTAGAGGTGAACATGTAAAGCACTTACATTTGGAAATATGTGGCGGCGAATATGTAAAGCTTATAAACTGAAAATACAAGTAATTCATAAAGTGGAAGTACGTGATGCGATGTTGGTGAACGTTAAAGGTCTTCAGGTGCAGTAAAGGAAGGTACTATTGCAAATGGTTTGCTAAGACAAAAAGATACAAAATAAATTGTTGTGTGGTCAAAATCGAACCGCGGGAGTGGAGTTAAACGAAAAATTGAAAGTGCAAGTGAATAAAGTTATTTAGCAGTAAACAGTATCTTTATTGGGCATCGGAAAACACGACAGGAGATAAGAGATCCATCATTTCGCCCACGCATCATTCCCTCTCCTTCCCCCCGCGAAGGAGTTCCTGCACCAAACCGGATGCGTCCGTCAAAAGTCGCTTGTCAGTACCACAGGATACCTCACATTCTGTGGTTGTTGCATCTGAGGTCTTTCTAGGTGAGATCCAGTGTGTCGAATGCGGCTTTGTGGGGAATGCTACACTCATCTAGGAAATATAAGAATATGTATTAATAAAAGA
The DNA here is from genome assembly GCA_030765065.1 of Deroplatys truncata. Taxonomy (NCBI): domain Eukaryota; kingdom Metazoa; phylum Arthropoda; class Insecta; order Mantodea; family Mantidae; genus Deroplatys; species Deroplatys truncata. The sequence continues at coordinate 65,448,806 of CM060979.1, read as the reverse complement.
TACGAACAAGTAAATGAAATCAATATCGAATTATTATTATAAAACGAACCATCTACACTATCGTTACTATCGATATATTAAAGTAAATGGTATAAAAATCCGTATCGTACAGTTTAATTAATTTAATATTTCTCATAACTTGCAAAAGAATGCGAAAATTAAAAATCCTAATTCGAGTTATACATTCGTGCACGTATGTTAAAAAGTTCAGAACTCTGCGTGACATAGATTTGACTGGACACAGCGCACAAACGCATACTTCGTTTTATTGTTGTAGATTTATTTCTATTAATGAGACCTAAAACTACAGTCCTTCGGTATGTGTTTGGAAATGCTAGGTTTACCTGAATACCTCTTAACAGTATAAAAATACTACTAAAAGTAAATAAAACTTTGGGGAATCTCATATATTCACAAAACGCCCTAACGCGGAACGCAATGTTAATACCCCATTCATTAGTCAGGCTTGCAAAACGCAAACTGCGCACTGATGAATGTAATAAAAAGACATCTCTCATGTTGGTATTGTTTAAATGACGTGAGAATAAGTAAAGGTGTTATATAAACAATGATAACAAATGCTGAGCGAATATCCATAATTATAGTCTGTTTGAAATTAATTCAAATGTAAGGGTATCTTATACGTGGGGAAACTGCTGAGATTACTGAAAGTGCACTTTTTTTTAGGATTATTAAAATGTCTACTAAAGAACAGAACACAAAATGCTGCGGATGGACCTGAAATGTAGTGGTAAAAGCACCTACAGTGGACCTGTTTTACGTAAACAAGATACAGGGGAAACAATATACTTCCGATCGTATAAGTCAGTAAGGAAAAGGCACACGTTTGCATACCTTTCATGACATTCCAGAAATGCAGTATTATTACAGGTTTTCAAAACATCGTATTAAATTTACGTTGCATAGAGAGAGACACAGGAGTCAATAGTGGGAGAGGGAGAGGAGATGCACAGTTAGACGGTTACAGTCATGGAGGGCGAGAGAGGTGGAGGAGAAATAGGAATATTCGCAGTTAACATAATAACGCAAGTGGACTTGGGGATTCTGTTAGTATCAAATATACTTATTTGCAAGCATGCGAAATCTTAAGCAGCTGGTTTCAACTTATCTGTATTCAAATTATATGTCAACAGAAAGAGTGTAAACAACAGCGGCCAAGGGCCACTAGCGGTCAAGTAAACACGTTCTGGTGAATACTGTCTGCAAACCCAAACACATTGTATGAGGGATGTAGGTGGTTTTTACTGCTTGCGGCGTCTTTGTCTAAAGTCCAGGAACAGTTCAGCTTTATTTCCTTTAATGCTTAGAAAATTCTCTACCTATTTATTACTTTCTCTACTACGTACAGAAAGCAGGGGAAGTATTGCATTCTCAAAAATTCTATGCAGAGGTTTCACCAGAAATACGTATTTTGAGGCCTCCTGGATCCAAAGAAGCATTTTTAGAAAAAGGTCCGAGCGCGTGCGTGTCTGTGTAGTTGTGAACAGCATAATTAAAATATAAAAAAGTCTAATAAATACAAAACTAGGTATTTAAATTAAGTATCTTTCAAAGATGCGACATGAAGATTTTCAAGAAAATCCCCATACCCTAGACTACCCTTTACATGGAACATTTTTAGAAAATTTTGATTTTCTCAAAAATGGCTCTTAACGATTTTGATTAAAATATCATATGTTAGAGATATTCACTCAATATGAAATGTGTATCTTGAATTATCTGGGAGTGTCCCCAAAAGTTCTCTTCATTCTGAATGACTTTTGCGTCGTAAACCGTAAGAGATAGACTAAAGTTTACTACATAAAAATATAGATCTTGTTAAAACACATAATTTATATTATATACACGTTTTTGTAGAGTGAACCATTTCCGAGATATTCGTTGTTATTTGTTTCAATTTTCCAATACTTTTTCTCAAATGGGAATACGTTATTCGTTTCCTTATGTCCTGGATATACAAAGAGAATGGAATGTTCCATATAGCAACCAGCTCTTAAAATATTTGACTATCGCTTAAAGCCTACATATTCCCCTACAAGAAAATTAGCAATAAGATTTATCTAAATTAATATGAAGTAGGTGGAGAACAAGCGTTTGTAAAAATAGTTTGTACAGGAGTAGGGAAAGTCATGTGATGGCAACACATCAGACTTCTTTTTTCTAGCATTACCTTAAGAATGGTAAGATGAAGCACTTCTATCGTTTTGAAGCCAAAGAAAGCGGTTCATTTTATTCGCTTTCTCAGCCCACGTTCTGTTATTAAACAATAACTGGTCAAGCTATAGGAGCGCTCTCCATCAATTGTTTAATGGGTGTTAGTTCCGCGGCTTTTGTGTTGTTTGTTGTGGGATCGCTGCGGTAACGCACCCCTTCTTTTGGACGCTGCGGGAATATGGAGGCTACAACAGCAAAGAAACATAGCCTAAAAATAAATGGAACACAAAAGATACTCCATACTCGTACTGCAATTATTCCATGAATATACCACTTCTGTTTTAAACATTAATATAGTTAAATTTTTGCTGTGCATATAACGGCCACTACTTCGCAAACAACCAAATCGTGATTATGTGGATTTCTAGTTTATGCATTTAGTGAGGCAAGTATATGAACAAAAAGCTGTTGTAGAACACTTTCTTCCAAATGAACCACTGAAACATGATCATTTATATCTTACCGTCCAAAAGTATATTAAAAATCTGAGATGTTGCATTCCCATTACTTTCTCTACTCACGCCTCTGTACTACTCTTACAAAATCGTATTATTCTACGTCCTTATTGTTCTTCTTCTTTATTTGTTTAACCCCCTCTTATGTAGGACTTACATCCCCAGGACTTCCAGGCGGGTGCCTGGGGTCAGAGGCCCGTCGAGGAGCAGACACTCATGGATCAGACAGAATATCCAGGATGGGTGATCAGCCTGATGCCTGGTATGGGAGGAAGGAAGTAGATGAAACGAAATGATGGTGAAATGGATGAAAGGAAGGTGATGATGGAGCAGTTGGTAGACTGAATGGCGGGGGAAACCGGAGAACCCGGAGAAAACCCGCCCAGACGCCGCTTTGTCCACCACAAATCCCACATGCGGGTCCCTGGGATTGAACACGGGCCGCCTCGGTGAGAGGCGAGCGGATGTCCTTATTGTTAATCCATATAAATATTCAGTTCACATTTGCACACTTCGTTGCGGGTATAAGAAACATACAGTGGGTAAAGCGTTAGTCAGATTTTTAAAGAGCTTTTCGCTACGTGATAACTTTGAAACTCTATGCTTTTTGAATGACCACGCTAAAAATAAATTCTGATGTGTTATATTCACATGACTTTCTCTACCTCTATTGGTGGGTATACACATAAACTTACGAAGTTTATTTTCCTACCTACTTCATTTTAATCGAGATAAACATTTCCGAAATAGCAGCACTGCATATTTCGTTACAGATCCAAAGCGGATAATCATAGTCTAATGTTTTAGAACTGGACACAATACACTGGCCTGAAATTTCCATACTCTGGGCATCATATCCGGGAAACAAAAATAAATAAATCTGAATATACTATCTCGGCACCTTTGTTATTACACCGGGATGTGCATTCAAACTTTACATGTATTCTCATAACACATTTGCGCTTTATATAGAATCAAATTGTTTCAGACAAAATAACTAAAAGCTACACAGTGTCCACAAAATAATAAGTAACAATATAAAGACTAGAAAGAAAAAGAGGAGAAATTATTGTGTTAGAGTAAAAGCGTAAACAAAACTTAATTACAATTCTAAATTCTATATTTATCTACATTCCTGGAAAACAGCAAACTTAGCAACTGGCAGCAAGCTACTATCTACTCATATTTAAGTATGTTCACGGAAATCAGCAAAGAAATACTAGTAGCCAGCACATAACCTTCTACTAAGCTCTTAATCATTTTAATAAGTTTATTTATATTTTATTCAAAAAATTCCCCAATAGAATTATAAAGTTAAAATTGTCTACTCACAGTATTTTATTGCTTTCATAATAAATAAGTAATTATTTAATTTATATCATTATATGCTTTGTTTAATTTATTTATTACTATATATTTATTTAAGCATTTATATATTTATATATTTATAGAATATCTTTTTTGTCTGTTTTATACACCATTTTTAAAATTTTATCACTATATTCTAAATTTCCGAGAAACAGCTGAAAATCGACAGGACTTTAAAAGAATGCCTAAGTATTGAATAATGTCACAAAAACATTTTTTGAAATAAATCGTGTGTTTTAAAGAGATCTACATTTCTTGTGTAGCATGTTTTAGTCTATCGCTTAACGTTTACCAGTTATACAAGATTATACAGAATTCCTTCCGAATGAAAGGACTCACAAGCATTTCCCATAAAATTCAAGATATGCAGTTTATTTAGCATGTAAATATGTTTAATATACGGTATTTTAATCAAAATCTTTCGAGCCATTTGCCAGAATAATAGGTATAAATCTATGGTTTGCACTACAAACTTCTAAAGATTGTCCATAAAATACTCAAAAAAGGATACTTTATTTTAATAATTCTGGAGTTGACTAGGTAGAATCTTATTTAAATTTGGATTAAATTATTATGTTAATTTGTGTAAATATTATTGTATTTTTTCAGGTTCAATATAACTTATATCATCAAGAATTCCTAAAACTCCTCCATATAAAGGGTTTGGGTTGGAAGAATTTTTTTGAAAATTTTCCTGTTCCATCTTTAGAAGGCACTGAGCCTAAATACTAAATTTGTTGTTTATCTGACTTTCCGTTTCTGAGTTATGCTGTTCACAGACACCCACACACGGACCTTTTTCTAAACAGGCTTTTTTGGATTCAGGGAGGCACAATACATGTATTTTCGGTTAAATATCGGTATCGAAACTTTGGGTGGAATGCAATATCATCTGTACGTACTATGTTACATGGGAGCGAAAGTAAAAATAATCTGTAATACATTCACATGACCTTCTCTTCCCACTACGGTTTATTTTTTGTAAAACTTCGACAACCATTCTTACAATACCTTGTTTCTGTCTAATTCATGGTATCGAGATAAACGTTTACACAATTAAGTTCATTACAAATTTTGTTGTAGTTGAAAATTGGATGCAGGAAAGCGATGCAATAGTTCTGTAGGCTTTCACGGTGGTGTCATAACTAAGTAAGAAACACCCCGTGCTAGTAGGCCGTGGTCTACTGGGTTCCTCCATCTTCCGAGGCATCAACAAGCACAGTTCGACCACGATACTGCCACCGATGATGTCTACCGTAAATTTAAACCAAACATCTGGGAAGATGAAGAAAGAGGAGCCCAATAGACTATGCCTACAAGCCCGGAATATTTATAACTTTGCTCGACAGTAAAATGTTTAAATGCTGGTCGCTGTTTCCATAACAACGCGAGTAACAACTTAATTCCAACAGCACAGAAAATTCAAGATATACATTTTATTTGTCGTGTAAGTATCTAAAATATATGGTATTTTAATCAAAATTTTATACACATTTTTGGAAAGATCAAACATTTCTAAAATTTTTTCATGTAAAAGATACTGAAACTAAATACCGTGTCTTGATAAACAGCGTTTTATTTACGGACGCTCTTTAACTGCTGTGGTCCTTAGCGTCCCATTCTATGTTGAGCGTGATAGACCGGAAATTTTGCTCAGAGGCCTCTTTATCAGCATTAGGTTCTTTTACATGCCGTAAATCGACGACACGGGACCACTGGCTTTATTTCCCTTCAGAAGGAAGCCATGCTAAGGATTTTTACACCAGAAAAAATCCATCGCCCTCCGCCGGGTTTGAACCCGCGACCTCGGAACTAGAGGCTAGCATGGTAACCACTACACCACGGATGACGACAAAGAAATAGCGAGTCTGGTTTTTATTAGACATTTCTATTTTAAGTTATGCTTTTCAGATACACACAGCATACAAACAGACCTCTTTTTAAAACTTTTTTTTTGTATACAGCGAGATTCAAAACATGCATTTCCGGTGAAATCTGGATATCAAATGTTTAGGTTGAAATACCTTCTCTACCTACTAGTAGAGAAAGGAATAAGCCGATAGCGAGTTACCGTTGAGAAATGTATAGGGACTTGAAAATCCAAACCAATAATAAGAAATATCTCGGACATGGACACAAAAAGATTGACATATATTGTGTGCTTTAACGAGATCTATATTTTTTGTAGGATTTTTCCTAACTCTGACGGTTTATAAATTACAGCAAAGTAATTCGGAATGAGCAGGATTTCATAGGGTATTTCCAAAAAATTCAAGAAATGCATTTTACGTGTATTGCAAATGTCTTACCCATGTGGTGTACTAATCAAAATCGTTAGCCATGTCTTAGAAAATAAAAGTAACAAAATATTCTGCATGTAAAGGGTAGTTCGGGGTGGAGGAATTTTCTTGAAAATTTACATATAGTATCCTTGGAAGATGCTGAACTTAAATACCAAGTTTGGTGTTTCACAGGCTTTTCTTTTTTGAGTTCTATGTTCACATACACACACACACTCGAAGCTTTTTATTAATTTGTTTTACCGTGAAACCTTCTAATTGAATTTTTGGGTGGAATCAATAATTTCTCTGATGTGCTTGTAAACAAGTTATTTTCATCTTCCTCTTCTGTTTTGTTTATGTGAGTTTTGTTGTTAGTTTTTCTGCTTCTTTTTCCAATTCTGATAAAATATCATTAACGTTAAAGTATAGTGTGATAAATATGGACTAAAACATATGGGCTACAGTGTATTGTATAAGCACGTACGGTCTATCTGACCCGTGCAATGTACGAGTTTGAACGTGTAAAATATCTAAGACCAACAAATACACTACTCTACTCTACTTATGGGTAAGTAGTTGGGAAAGAAACAGTGGATTAGTTTAGAACTATTAAAAGAGCAGGTTTGTCCTTTCAGACACCGACAGAAGAAATAGAGACCAAAAAGATGATAATGGATTATTCCTCTCCATACAACCAGCCTGAACCTCTGTTAAACTTTGTCCATTCTTACTTTACTGCGGCTTTCAAACGCCTGGATATGACATAATGATAAATGAAGATACCGTCGCGTGTAAGTATACCGTAGCGTTTTCCTTTCCTGTCTTTGATCTCCTACAAATAAAATTTGATGTGTTACATTAACATGAATTTTCTGTATCTGCTATCATTTATTTTTATAACTCTTCTACAAACTCTTCTTGAAGAAGCTTATTTTTCTATCTACTCCTAGTGAACTGGGATATCGTTATCAGATTTTTTGGGGGGAGGCAATTTCGTTGTAGCTACAAGAGAGGTACAGGAATCTGAAGTAATAAAAAATATTTAAAAGGAAGGCATAACATTGTGGCGTATTAATAATTTGGGGGTTACATTGACTTGTCATTACCAGATATATTGTTGTTTTCCTTTTATTTTGACTGGGATTACGTCACTCCTGGCTGGTCACTTTGCTAGCCACGAGTGGTGGGGATAGCGTCTGTCTAGTTAGGATTCCGTGAGAAGCGGATCGCGTATGCAAGCCAGCTTTTGGATAGGTGGACATCTCCTCTCATCACTCATATTTAATAATGTAGGAACCCCAAACGGTCGGAAATAATCTAAGAATATGTAAGTAGATTTGTTATGAATTTCGTGCAGTGAAAAACCTACGCCTTCCTCTTAACCTCCACACCACGTTTCGGTCCTCCGTAGCCAATTATTGTCCCCTCAATGTACGTGCTGGGCACTAAAAATTAATTAAATTTTCATGGGAACTTTTAGGCCTCTACCCAGCATGTAAGAATATGCTGGCTTCAAAACTATATACTCTTTGCTTGACATCACGCGAAACAAAATAATATTGACTTACTGTTTCAAAATTGAGTAATAAGTTACTGGAAAATTCATATCAGCAGCGACAAGTATGTTGGAAATGGTTAATGTTACACTAATGTACCTCAATTATTGTATTTTAACGAAGTATACACTTTTTCTGTAGTATGTTTCTCTCTCTTACGATTTACAAGTTGTATAAACCTTATAAAATTCATGCAAAATAAGGATGACTTCACAAGCTATTGGTAGAAGTTCAAGATGTTCATTTTATAACCCGTGTATAATGTAATGTCCTAAGCATATAGTGTTTTCATCAACTAAACAAATAACCAAAACTTTCAATTAAAGGCTAGTCGAGTTTGTCTTTAAAATCTTCAAGTCATATCCATGAAAGTTACCGAGCTTAAATAAGAAGTTTGGTAGTTTTCTTCTTTTCATTTCTGAATTAAGTTTCTTACACATACATATGTGCAGGAACATATTCTCGAAATGGTTTATAGGGTTCAGGAACTTTAAACCATGCATTAAACATCGATAGCTTTTTGTGGAATACAATACCTGCTCTACCTAGTAAGTAACTGAAACATCAAAGTAAAACAAATGCCGTAGCCTACTTTATAGAAGAAAGTCAAGAAATTGAAGTTTGTTTAATACATACAAATCACAATGCAGTGACAAAATCCTAGCAACACCATGAAACCAATTATGTTCAGGCCCTTGTTCACACGAATTTTGGTAAGAATACACCCTCCAAATATCGGACATCACCTTTTTTATACCCTATTTAGTCTACTTCTATTTCCTGCCCGAAATCCCAAATTACATACCCTGTATTAAGTTTCACATAACATGTATTGCTTTTGCTTTTAATAGACGCCGTTTTAAGCCTTCAAATTTTGGATAAAGCATTTAAACATGATATCTTAATTAGATTAACCTCTCCAGCGCTTTTTATAGCCTTTCATTACATGTTTGCTGATTGTGTTATCGCTTCATTGAGCGTGGAATAATCTTGTTGAGGACAAAATCATTACACAAATGTTTTGTGTTCATCGATATCACTAAGTGTTTTTATTATATTCGTTTAAAAACGCTGCTGCTAAAACACACCGGATTAGGCAGTGATAATACATGTGTCGAATATTTTAGTAAGCAATTTTTAAAGTCGTCAAATTGTATTAGAGCTGTGTTTGAAAAAACAAGTAAAACTGGTAAAGAGGTATATTATATTTTTAGATCTTGTTATTACATTTTATACAATATCTATAAATAAATCTGAATTTCTTTAATAAACATTAGAAATCGAAGAAACTGGTTAGATTTTTTCAAAGTGTATACACTAATGTGTATGGAAGTGTACGGTTAAATGAGAAATCAAGTGTAAATTTTATAATGGACAAAGCAACGAAACAAGAAGAAATACTTAGTGTTAGTATTTATAGATCAAATCATTAAACTTTGCAGGAGAACTATAAATAAAAAGTGGACAATTGGAACTTGAGACCAGTATATTTACAATCACTTCTCTATGCTGACGATATACTACTAATTAGTAGTAATATTCAACACTTGCAACTAGAGGCAACAGAATTGGTAAGTTCACTTGATGAGAGAGGTATGAAAATAAATATAAATAAACGTAAAATAATGAAGATTGTAGAAGATGAAGATATAAATATAGAATAAAAACACGACAAACTGGAACAATGAATATAATAAAACACCTGGCAAAACAATTGAAACTAATAACCATAAATTAAGTAAACGTTATTTATTACCAGATCTTTAATACAATAATTGGAAGGCAAGGAATATCAAAAAAGGTGAAAATTAAAATATGCGAAACACTAAATTCACCCACCTTGGATTGGATAGTGAATGGAAGGGATTTGGCACCGATCCAGGAATGAGGATATTCTACCGAAGCCCACGAGGGGCAGCCCCGGGAGGGAGGAATGAGGTGAAGGGAGACACCTGGCTGCCGGAACCAGGATTGAAGCCATAGAAATGGCAGGGTCCACACTGTTTCCAAATTGAAACGCCCCGGCAATCGAACAGACGGGACTCCACCTCACACAAGGTTCAACATCCGCCCCAAGGGGCGGTCTTTATACCCCGGCAACCAGCCGAAGGCGAGGGACGGAGAAAGTTTGCAGAGAGCATCATTTTTCTCCGCCACGCTGCACCGAAATACCATCAGAATAATAATAATAATAATAATAATAATAATAAATCATTCACATGGCAATCGCCGTTTATTTTACGTGGGTCCGCCCCATCCTTTCCCGTAGGCTTGGTAACACTGCAACGAGGATTCGAAATCCTAACCAGTGATGTTCATTGCTGAGCTATATAGCTGAGCTTAAAGCATGCTCTAGGGCATACGTATCTATCTTATATCACCAGGTTTCAAAAGTATTTTTCAGCCGAAAATAAAGTGGGCTGGAGAGGGTTAAATATCGTCGGAAATAGATCTGATGCTCATTTTTGTGGGTATACAGAAGTGCCAGGAGACTGAGAAGACAGTCACTTGTATTCAGAGTAGCTCATACTCATATACACTATTGCTAATATTGCATAGTCTTTGCACCCGCACCTGATGAATAACAGATCCGTGTTGATAGTAATCGGCTTGACGCTCTTAAACAAAAAAGAAAAAAAAATGGCGGATTTTTTGGAAATTATCAATGCCACTCTAGATTTTTGTATATTTTAATAAAATGTGCATCTTCTCTGTGATAGGTTTTTTTTTTCTATATCGTATGGTTTCCCAGTTACAGAAAATTCCATGAAAATAAAAGCAATTTCACGCATCTTTTGCGGAAAATATAAGACAATTTTCTCATATCATTATGTGCAAATTATTTAATCAGAACCATTAGCAATTCCAGGGAAAATAAATAATAAAGAATTTTATTCTAACTGGCGGGTTGTATGGGGGAAGTTAATGAAATTCTTTAAAGTTTGCGATTTAATTAAAAGGGAGTTATTCATCCCCTTTTTGGTTTCAAGTTATGGACCCCCCACACATACATGCATAGATTTTCAGCTTTTAATCTTTCATCCAATATCATAAACTTATGTGTCAACTCATTAAGAACCTTTACTGGACTTACATTAATTCCAAAATCTTTATGATTATCCCCTCGAACTATTCTATGAAATGTAGTTATTAATAAACCCAGGAAGAATTTAACACACATCTCTCTCGCTCTCTCCCTCCCTCCCTCCCTCCCTCCCTCCTCTTTTGTGTTAACGCTTTCTTTTTTTCTTTGTCTACGGAATACTATTCTATAGTAAGTAGAGCAAGTGTTGTATTCCACCTAAAAATTCGATATTGATATTTCACCGGAAATGTATGTTTTGTGGATCCTGAATCAAAAATAGTGTTTTCAGAAAGAGGACCTTCTCTCGCCCCCTCTCTCCCTCTCTGTGTGAGTGTGTGTGTGTGTGTGTGTGTGTGTGTGTGTGTGTGTGTGTGTGTGTGGACAGCATAACTCACAAACGAAACTTGTTAAGACCAGAATTCTATTTAAGTTGAGTACCTTCCAGAAATAACGCAGGAATGTTTTAAAGAAGATCTTCAGCCAAATATATCCTTTACAGGGAACAATCTGTAATTTTTTAGTTACTCAAGCAGAGCTACTATTATTTTCATTAAAATACCATGTTTTTAAGTTGTTTGCATGACATTATGGTATTCTAATCAATATCATGATAGCTACTTTTGAGAAAATAAAAAATAACAAAAAATGTTCCATGTGATTGGTAGTTTGGGCTGGAGGGATTTATCTAAAAATCCTCATATCCCATCTTTGGAAGACGACCTTAAACGCCAATTTTGTCAGTTATTCGGTATTTCGTCTGGGATTTATGCTGTTCGAAGACAGACACATGGACCCTTTTCTAGCTTCCTTCGGAAGGGAAGTAAAGCCGGTGGTCCCTTGTCTAGATTTACGGCACGTAAAAGAACTCAAGCCTGATAAAGAGGCCTGTGAGCAAAATTGCCGGTCTTTTACGTCCAATATAGAATGAGACGCTAAGGAACAAGCAATTAAAGAGCTGTACAACTGAATTTAATTGGATCGTTTTCTAAGAATCATTATGGGGGAATTCAGGGATCTCAAAACGTGTATTTCAAGTGTACTCTCGGTATCAAAATTTTTAGTGGAATGGAATACTTCCTCTACTTGCTATAGGTAAGGTAACCTTCACTTAAATCCGTTACAAGACCACTTATTCCGCATAATTACCTTTTAAGCATATGAATAACGTAACGTTTAATAGAAACAGCTGTAGAAAAATACGTCACCAAAAGTTGCTGTAGCAGGGAAGGTGGACTTCATTTGCAGTAAGTTCCAACTCACAGGAAAGTAAAGCTGCAAGGAGTATGCGGCTTGTATGTCCCACATCTTAAACTTGCAAAAGTGTGAGAGAAGATTTTGTCAACTCCTCTCATGTGAAAGAGTATTCTTCTATGCAGGACGCCTTCATAACAAATAATAGAGTGGAAATCCGCAAACATATGCGTCAAAAGTACAAGGAAGAAAGAACTTTAGAAAGAATAAGAACTCAGTTGTATTCGAATCTTGTGATTGATTTAATAAAGCCTAATGTTTAAAATGTTACTATCCACTGTTACTTAATCATTGTGTATGAGATTCCTATTTGGAAAACACTCTTTAGCTTTGATTCTGCGCATGCTTCATTTCTACACCAAAGAATTGTTTGTTAAACAAAATAATCAAATGTTTATTAATATTTAATTGGTGAAGGGTATGTATAAAGTAGATAAATTTGCCGATTTAGAGGGGAAGTAAGACGAGAGGGAGAGCAAGCAACACATAATTTACCAAGGACTGGACTTCATGCATAACCCAAGAACTTGATTCCAAGTTTTTGCATTCCAAATACCACAACCATACACAAGCTTGATGAGGCCCAGCCTCAGGTACTACGAACTAGGTTTTGAAAGCATGAAGTAACGAAAAATGTGGACGAGAATAATTACTTAATTGGATGATACCTTGGTTGTTCACGAGTTCCATGAACGGTGTAATTTCCATGAGTATTAAGCAGAAGATTTCAGTAATATGGAGGGTAACTGTCAAGACAAAGAATAGGGTTATTGGTGGTGTCAAGTTCGCAGATTTTCACAGAGAGGCCACGAGAGACGTGGGCGATCATCCTTGCTGCTCGTTTAGAATTTTTAAAACATGCGATTTGAGCAAACGAGAACGTAATAGAATATTTTTCTACAGTAGAGGGAGATTTTAGAATTGCGAAATACAGTGTATAGCCACAGAAGTTTGACATGAGCTTTGACGATCGAGTTAGTGTATTTGAAGGGGCGTTTATTGTTTGAATGTAGATAGAGATATCTGATCGTAAGTGTATTGGCGATAGCAGAGCTGAGCATACGGAGGCTGTTTGGTGGAAGTACTCACCAATGGGGTTTGCAGTGTTAATGTTGATACACCACTTCGTAAAACCAAATTAGAAGCTAACGAAGATACTCTTGAATTCCACGTATGATTATTGGTGGAATAACACACAGAAGCCGCGTATTGGAGAATCAGCTGTATACAAGAGGTAGAGTGTCGGTCCAAGAACAGAACCTTCAGGAGCGTCTACTTTGACAAGTTGCAAGCGTATGATATATGACCGGGAGAAAGCTGAAATGAGTGAAAGTGCAGACCGTGGACAAGTAAATCAGGGAATTGAGCATTGTGGCATTTGATGTTTTTAAGTTATAAAATATGAGATTTTCAGGCTTCAAATAAATAATAAGTGAGCATTAAAATGTAGTGATTAGGTCATAGGAGAGAAGCTTCAGTTTTAACCCCTCACCCATTCGCTCTTCACCATAATGCACGGTATAAAGGTCACAAATACATATACAAAGGCAGTCCCAGACGTATATAGCGTATGTTGTTTCAAGAAAATGACTATGGTAGAGAGTAACACCCTTATAAGGCTTAAGTTTGAAGTTTGACGATGCTACGTTGTTTAGTAATTGTTTGGCAGCCATTAATAGTGAACTCTCTCAGCGAATTTGTAAACATGGATAAAACTGGCCATCGTTGTGTGATACATTACTTTCATTTGAAAGATCTTAGTCCAACTAATATTAAATCTGAGCTGGAATCTACTCTGAGGGAGTCTGTTCCTTTGTTTACAACAATAAAATATTGGTTGGCAGAGTTTAAGCAAGGCCGTACGAGCTGCCAAGACGAACATCGCAGTGGTCAACCAAATGAGGTGATCATGCCAGAAATTGTGAAGAAAATCCACAAAATTGTAATGGATGACCGTCGACTGAACGTGCGCGAGCTAGCAAACATCGTAGGTATTTCAAAAAGTGTTGTACATCGCATACTAACTGAAAATTTAGAAATGAGAAAGCTGTGCGTAAGATGAGTGACGCATTTACTCACAATGGAACAAAAGCAGCATCGTAAAGATGTTTCAGTCGAGTGTTTGGCGATGTTTTGCTGCAATAAAGACGAGATTTTGCGATTCATAACCATGGATGAAACACGGGTCCATCACTTTGCATCTGAGACGAAGGATTAAAACGGTAGAATCAGCTCCAAAGAAGGCGAAGACAGTTCCATCTGCAGGCAAGGTCATGGCGTCAGTTATTTGGGATGCGCGTGGGATAATTTTCATTGATTATCTTCAAAAAGGAAAAACAATCAATGGCGAGTGTTATGTAAACTTGTTGCAGAGCTTGAATGATGAAATCAAGCAAAAACTGTCGCATTTAGCGAAAAAGAAAGTTCTGTTTCATCAAGACAATGCACACATCCATTATCGCCATGGCCAAAATCAATGAGTTAAAGTTCGAATTGCTTCCTCATGCATCCTATTCGCCAGACTTAGCCCCGTTTGACTATTTTCTGGCTTGGTGGTAAAAGATTTGCAAACAATGAAGAGGTGGAGTTTGTAGTTGATGACTATTTTGCAAAACTCAACGGTTCTCACTATAAACAAGAAATCGAAGCTATTGAACATCGCTGGGAAAAGTGTATCGAGCTGAAAGGAGATTATGTAAAGAGATAAAGATGTTTTTCCCTAAAATTTTTGTGTTTTCTTTTTTAGATTGGGTACTTCTGGAATAGCTCCTGTACATGGTCTCCACATCTTTGCATGTTTCAAAATTTCTCTTTAATATATTATAATAAAAATATAAAATCACTGAATTATGCTAAAAAAACGGCTTCTTATATACAAGTAACTTGTACAAGTAATTAATTTGCAAGTTCACTTCAATAACAGAAGAGCTTTATTAAAATTAAGCTAAAATTAAGCCTTTCAGGTATACCGGGCCTTCCATTGGAAGCCCCAAACCAGTGCTCTCCACTATGAATGCGTCTCTTGATTAACTTATCAGTAATTGCGAATAAACTTAACCGGGGCATCTTGAATAGAACTGCGCGCGCACGAGTAATAAGACGTTATTGCTGCAGCTTGGAAACTGCGGGGAATAAGATGGGAGGTACCTCAGACGTTGATAAAGCGGTATTGGGGAGCGTGAAGGATTGCATGCCTGAGACTGGCAGTAAAACCTCTCGGAGAGGTATAACCCTCTAAATTCAGCAACACTCACCTTGCTCGAGGGAGCGAGTTCGATTCTATGGCAGCTGCTCCCGTCGGCAGTATAATTTACAAATTCAGGGAGATTGAGCTGTGCAAACTTTAGCTCCTTGGCTTACATGCCATGGAAATAATTTGATGTGATACATTCACATGACTTTCTCTACCTTCTATCTATATTAGTGAGTGTACAAGCTATTCTTAATACAACTTATTTTTATTTCTACTGCATTTTAATCCAAACAAGCATTTGCAGAAATACATACGTTAGACATTTCGTTACTGATATAAAGAGAACAGCAATAGTCAAATGTTGAAGAACTGGACGCTATATGCTGGCCTTATAATAACGAAATACCGGGAAACAACTGAATGCTGAAAAAACCTTGAGAAAGACCAAGTAATGAACAATTCGAACCTTTAATTACGGATTTCTCAGAAATAGCTGAAACTATAAAAAAGCTTATTTGAAACAAACTATGTTTTAAACAGATCTATATTTTTGTCTAGTACGTTTTCGTCTATCGCTTAACGTTTACCAGCTATACCAAATTATATAAAATTCCTTCCTAATGAAGAGGACTTTACGGGCAATTCCCAAAAAATTCAATATATACATTTTATTTGTCATATAAATATCTTTAATATACGGTATTTTAATAAAATTAGTTAGAGAAATTTTTTAGAAAAACAAAATTTTCGAAAAATTTTCCATGTAAAGGGTAGTTCAGTTGGGGGCGTTTTCTTGAAAATCTTCGTGTCACATCTTTGTGAGTTACTGAGCCTAAATACCAAGTTTTGTACTTACATGACTTTTCGTTTTTGAGTATGCTGTTCATAGACATACACACGCTGACACACACGGACCTTTTTCTAAAAATGCTTCTTTTTGGATTCAGGGGGCCTCAAACTTTTATTTCCGGTGAAATCTCGGTATCAAATTTTTGGGTGGAATGCAATACCGTCTCTACCTACTAAGTATATGCTAGAGAAAATAAAAAACTGGGATCGCTTGATGTCTGCATTTTACTAGTCTAAAATATCAAACAAAACACGTATGCGTTGGATATACAGGTTTATATAAACTATTGCTTTCTCTATCACGTAAAGGTCCAATATTGGAGTTTAATAGGAATTATCTCTAACAAAACTATAATAAAAATATATATGATAAGTTGCTATCAGGTGAAATTCTCTACTAACTTTTCTACCAACTGTTCTCCTTCTTCTTATTCCGAACAAACTTTCAATTCGAATTTACACATTCCTTTGTAAGCAAGTCAGATTTATTACAAAGCGTGTCGCTATGTAGTGGCTCTGAAACACATTTGTTTGCATGGCCAGGGGAAAAAAGAATAGATGTTTTCCATTTGTGAAACCATTTGTAAAGTAACAACAAATATCTCTGAAATGTTAACTGGACAAAAAAACATTGACATAAATTGTGTGGCTTAACGAGATATACATCTTTTGTGCAGTGATGTTTTGCCTATCTCTTACGGCTTAGCAATTATATAAAGGTCATTTGATGAAGAAGACTTAACGGACTATTTCCATAAAATTCAAGAGGTATACGTTTTACTTGTCACGTAAATATCTTTTAATATATGGTATTTTGATAAAAATCATTGGAGCCACGTTTTAGAAAATAAAATTTTTCGAAAAATCTTCCATGTAAGGGCTAGTTGGGAGAATTTCCTTGAAAATCTTCGTGTTGTATCCTTGGAAGATACTGGACTTAAATAGTTTGGTATTTATCGGACTATTAGTCTTTTAGTTATACTTTTCACAGACGCACACACGGTATCGTTCTAATTATAATAGGATCCTTTTAAGTGCAGCCCTATATAAGGCACCCTATGATAGTTTGCTTTCCTTCTAGTACCATGGGAATAAATATCTGTATTTTAAGAAGTTTTGTGCCAGTATAGTTACTTTGTATGCATACATGCCAATGATAGTTAATATTTTATTACTTCTAAAGAATGGCTTACATGTGCCAGTAACTTTTAAATGATAAATATAACGTAAGAATCTCTTCTGCAGTAACAATAACGTATTTAATTTTTTCACCTCACACCGACCCCAAATTTCTATACCATATTTCAAGTGGGCATATATTATTCCATAAGATGTATATAGATCTAAGGTGTTCTACATTAAAGTAGTTAGAAAATTATTTTAGTATATATGCATTTTTTTGTAATTTTTTGCAGACTTCATTTACATGTACTTCATATGTTAAGTGTTATTCTAAATATATTCCCAAAAAATTGTAACTAGGACCTGATCTACCTGATATTTTACAGCTATTCGCTATACGCTAGCGCCTAGAAATTCCATACTCTACCCATAACATCGGGGGAAGCAACTGAATAGCGACAGTACTTTTTAAATGGTGTTAAACAACTCAAAAAGATAGCGCAGGTATATCTTGAAAATGGCTAATACGGCAAATAGTTTTGGTAAATAAAACTGTGCGTTTAAAATAATCTACATTTTTTGAGTGTTACATTTTTGTCCGTCTTTTGTCGTTCACAAGTTATACAAAATTATATAAAACTCTTCCAAATGAAAAGCACTTCGCGGTTTGTTCCCATAAATTCACTGCATATATTTAACTTTTTAAATGCATATATCTTAAACATACGATATTTTAATCAAATGCTTTAGTCATTTTTGATAAAATCGAAAATGTCGACAAAATCTTCTATGCAAAGGGTAGTTTACGGTAGGTGGATTTTCTTGAAAATGTTCATGTCATATTTATGGAATATTATTAACTTAAATGCCAAGTTAGGTGTTTATCCAACATTTTTTATTATAATGCTGTTTACAGAGACACACAACAATTTTTTTTATTTAGGGGCCCTCAAAAAATATATTTCATGTGATTTGGTCATGAGAGCTATGGATCTATACGGCAGCAACATCATCTAAAGCTGTATTTCTTTCCGCTTTGAGTTGAGTCTGATAATATTATAGCTATTCCTTACAATGAATGATTTAAACAAAATTTTATGAAATCTGGGCATTAAAAGCAGGCTGTTCATAATTATTGTCTAAAACAAAATTGTAATGAATTTATGGAAATGAACACATCCATACTCGATGCGATTTAAATTTCCTGAAAAATCCTTAGGCTCTTTGCAATGAGGTGCTTAAGCTAACAATAGAAATTGTCATTCACCAACACATCAGAATCGCAGATAAAAATAATTTTGTCACTTATTCCAACTATTAACATAGGTTTCTTATGGGTTTTCTCCTATGCGAGCCTTTGATTCTTTACTGAATTAATAAAACATATTGGAAAAACTGTAAAATATAATGCAAATTAAAATTTTATGTCAAAATGTATTTTGTGTCTCTTTCTGCATATTGATGATAAGTGAGGAATGATGATGTCACTGTAAACAAACTGGACAAGCATGTGCTCTCATAGGTAGTGAACACGAAATTAACACCTTATTTTGTTTTATAATTTGCTATACATTTATAATACTGGGACTGAATGGGACTCACATATGTCGGTTTTTATGCTACGTGTGATGATTATCACATTCGCTTTGTACATTCGTTTATACGCAATCCGCCATATTACAAGAATTTTACATTTGTTATATAAATCAAGCTTACTGTAGATATTGTCACTTTATTCGGTTTTTTACTGTTGCTTCACTAATGTGATTTAGTTCAGCTGTCACTGTTACGTTTCCTCGCGCGTAGCAGCGTAATGACACTCGAGAAGCATACCTTTTTTCCTCCGCTTCACTCACTGGGGGTTCGAACACAAGAACTCTCTAATCGCTCGAAGTAACAGAACTCGCTGTACATCACAACTATCGTCACAAACTGACTCGTAGAATACTCCGAGTAAACAACACCTTAATTTCTTTTCAAGAACAACAAATCACTCGCTCACTCATTCACATGCACACTCACTCACATGCTGACTTATATAAAGCTAGATAGTTTCTGAAAGCTTCGTGAGAGGGGAAAGAAGCTTCTAGCAAAAGCCCGTTATTTCTCTACAGTGCTTTGGAGATTAATATTGAGGGCAAAATACTCCTCCTTTTCTCTTCTTATCTCTTCATCCGGCCAGTCGGTCGGCGAAATGCGCTTAATAAGATTGGCGCATGGTTGTGTCACAATATATAGAAAATGCTTACCAGGTAGCCCTAACAAGCCGTTCTTTGCAGTTTTATGTTTCCCGTATACATACAGGATGTAATAAAATGTTATCCAATGTTTTGCTGACTTACGTTAGAAGCCAGATTTCATGATATATCCGAAGGCGAAACATAGCAATGCACATATTATCCACGAGTTGCTGAGTTCCTAAACGCCGAATATAACGATATGACTAAACATGCCTGGTAAACTTAAGCCAAGTGCTATGTTGGACACTGAGGTTCTACCAGCAATTAAAGATAGTTGGGATTAGCGAAACTAAATGTATAATACAGTATTGGGATTAATTTATGGAACTATATCGGTAACTGTACACTGTAAAATGCAAGAAGCTCATCAGCTATTCCATAAGCTTATGCTAACTTCATGTAACCATTGATCAACAAGTCTTCACTCAATACAATAAAACAAATAGTTATACAATATTTTGGTGACAGAATTTCGTAATGTCCTTTCTTGTTTGTAACACAAAAATGCATTTATATTTTAAAACAATGATGCATTTCATCTACCATGCGCCACAATGTCTCAAACGCATTATTGATTAAAGTATTTCTAGTTATTTTCGAGAAAATAAAAAAAAAAAAAACACAACGAACTTTTTTGAGGTGGGAGAATTTCCTGAAAAACTTCGTACTGCATCCTTAAAAATCTGATGTGTTGCACTCGCATGACTTTCTCTACTCTTGTACAAATATTTTTACATCGCTTATTCACCATTTAATTCATATTAATCGAGATAAATATTGATCTTATTGCTAATTTTCTTGTAAGTGCAAGGGGAATATGGTAGGCTTTAAGTGATAGTCTAATCTTTTAAGAGCTGGTTGTTATGTGGAGCATTCAATTTTCTTTGCATGTCCAGGACATTAAAAAGCGAATAACGGATTCACATTTTAGAAAAAGTATAAGTTTTGGAATATTTAAACAAATAATAAGTAATATCTCGGAAATGGCTCATTGGCTACATTTTTTTGTGTAACAACATTTTGTCTATCACTTGCATTTTACGAGTTATGGGAAAGTCGTTCAGATTGAAGAGAACTTTTGGGGTCATTCGCAGAAAATTTAAGATATACATTTCGTTTACCATGAAATTATCTTAAACGTGTGAAATTTTAATCAAAATCGTTAGTCATTTTTGAGAAAATAAAAATGTTCGAACAATGATCAATGTAAAGGGTAGTCTTGCGTGCGGGAATTTCCTTGAAAATCTTCGTGTCGCATATTTGGAAGATACTAAGCTGAAATACCAAGTTTGGTATTTATACGACGTTTCGTTTTTGACTTATGCTGTTCACAGTCAGACACACACACGGACATGTTTCCAAAAGTGCTTTATTTGTATTCAGAGCGCCTCAAAACATGCATTTTCGGTGAAACCTCCATATCGAATTTTTGGGTGGAATGTAATACCTCCCCCACTTAATCTACGTAATAGTGAAAGTAAAAATGGTTGAGTTAAGATTAAAATTTACCACGTATTCCGTTATATTCACACATAACGACTTTTTGGTTAAAGTTCTTTTCTTTTTCGAACTCGGTGGGAATCGGAAAGTGAATTTTCATGGGAATGTAGACAAGGAGTTTTAAGTAAAATGTAATATTTCCCCTGTCTTAGCTGGTAGTTTAGTTTGAGAGACGTTGGAGGATACACAGACACCCGCACCTCGAACATTAGAAGTCTTTTGTGCTGCCCCTTGTAAGCATGGGAACTCATGGGCACATAACGGGATTCAAAGCCGAAGTAAAACGCTCCAGCAACCCGGTTACGCGAGGTCTCCTATGTCTTAGCTAAGTAGTAAATAAAGTAAAAAAATCTGATGTATTACACTCACATGACTTTCTCTACTCTTGTACAAACAATTTTTACAAACGCTTGTTCTCCATATGCTTCATGTTAATCGAGATATCAAGATGTTAATCTTCTTGCTAATTTTCTTGTAGATGCAAGGGGAATTGCTAGGCTTTAAGCAATAGTCAAATATTTTAAAAGGTGGTTGCTATGTGGAGTATTCCATTCTCTTGGCATTACCAGGACAAAAAAAATGAATAACGAATTTGAGAAAAAGTATAAGTATTGGAAAAAATTCATGGAATAACAAGCAATATCTCCAAAATGGTTCACCCAACAAAAACATATGACATAAATTGTTTATTTTAATGCCATCCACATTTTTGTGCAGTAAAATTTTGTCTATCTCTTATGGTTTACCAGTTATGCAAAAGTCGCTCACAATGAAGAATACTTTTGGAGACATTCGCAGAAAATTCGAGATATACATTTCATTTTTCATAAAAATATCTTAAACATATGTTATTTTAATCAAAATCGTTAGATTCATTTTTGAGAAAATTAAAATTTTCGAAAAACGTTCCATATAAAGGGTAATCTGGGGTAGGGGAATTTTCTTGAAAACCTTGGTGAAAGATAATGAGCCTAAATACCAAGTTTGGTGTTTATCTGACTGTTCGTTTCTGAGTTATACTGTTCACAGACACACAGACAGGCACACACGGACATCTTTCCAAAAATACTTTTTTTGGATTCAGGAGGCCTTAAAACATATATTTCCGGTGAAATCTCGGTATCGAATTTTTGGGTGAAATGCAATACTTTCCCTACTTACTCTACGTGAAAAGATATAGGCAATGGAATTGCTACCGAGCAACTCTGAAAATTTGCTTCACTGATTTAAGCTAAAAAAAAATATCTGCATTTTTAGACCAAATTAGTACCTTCATTGATGGGTAAATGCCTTAAGGAAGGGCTGATAGAGAACTTTCAAAGCGAGGCAGTCTGGGATTCGAAAGGTCGTGGAGAGAATACAAACGACTACCAGTTAAGTGAATAAACTTAAGTAGATGTAAATCGCTAGCAGAGCAAGCGAATGACTAATGAACGGCTTAGTTGCTGGTGCCAGTTCAGCACTTCTCTTAGCCGCGTTCGCGACCAGCAAAATGGGATAACATGATCATTTTGTGTGTAGGAGCTTAATTACAGTACTGATTTGTCGAGCACCAGAATATATTGACCACTTTATAAGACGCGCCTACAATTGTCTGCGTCGTATTCACTGGACGGCTGTAACGTACAGAAAAACCTGATGTTACTTAAGACCAGGTATCAGTATTCAAGCAGTTGGCTTCCATATAGTTACATTCAAACCCTCATCAGCACATAAAACGTTACACAACAGCTACTTCACTGACAACAGGTAAAACTGGTCTCGAGGCTGGTCTGCGCACGTCAACAGACTCTACGAGGGATGGGGGTGGTTTGTTATCTACAACGCAGCGTGAAGTCCGGTAACAGCTCAAACAAATTTCCTTTCGTCCTGGCTTTAATGTTCAGAAATTTCTGTGACTGCTTATGAGTCTTATGTGGCTTTTTATAACTATTCTAACGAAAGCTTAGTTTTCCAATGTTCAAGTTAAAATAATTTTTTTTTTCATTTTGTTGAAGGTACAAGGCAGATAGAGGAAACCGAATCGGTAGATATTTAAAAGCAAGTCGCTATATTCTGACCTTGAAATTCCATACTCCTTACATAATATCTCAAGAAACAAGCAAATAGCGACAGTACTAAGGCTTGCAAAGTATTTAGAAATCAAAACCAACAAGAATACTTGGGATAATCTAGTGTCTTAAAGAGATGTAATATTTTGTGTAGTACTTTTTTGTTTACCTCTTAGCGTTTACAAAGTTAGAATGAAGAAATCTTTACAGCCCATTCCCAAAAACGTAATTGTATGCATTTTACTTGCCATATAATATCTAAAATATATGGTATTTTCATTAAAATTGTTAGTACTATTTTTGAAAAGAATAAAAAAGGTTTAGAAAGTGTTCCATGTAAAGGGTATATTGGGGAAGGAGGATTTTCTTGAAAGCTTCATGTTCCATCTTTGAAAGATATGGAACTTAAATGCCAAATATGGTAATTATTCGAGTTTGGTTTTTCAGTTACCTAGAGACGCACACGCCCACATATGCTTATACACAAGACATCACACACACATACACAAACACGAACCTTTTGCTAAAACCTTTGTTATTCAGGGACTTCAAAACATATATTTCCGATGAAATCTCGATATGGAATTTTGGATTCAATACAATACCTTCTATACCTATCTCCCCTAGGTGCGTATTAGAGAAATAAAGTATGTACAATATATTAAGTCAAACGTAATTACGATCGTAGGCCAATTCGTGAAGGTTGCGCGAAGAGGAATCTTTTCTTATGCGTGCTGATGGTGCATCATCTCGAAGCATCCACAATAATGCTTGCTTCTGCATTCGTTTCACGCATCTGAGCCAGGAGAATCGAGCCAGATGGCTCCATGGTAACATGTGAGGCTCGCATTTGGTAGGTTCCAGGTTAGATTCCCACTCTGGCCACAAAAGTTTTTCGTGGTTTCACGGTAGGCGAATGCTGGGCGCATTTCCTGTCCACATTACTTAAGTTCATTGTTTTAGGGTTGTAGGACCAGGTGACAGCGGTTGGAGTGTTGTGGTAGGACGTGGAGTTTGCGCTTTAGAAAGATTTCTCACTGGCGCTTAGAGGGGCTTCTGAGTCCCCTTCCTTCCTGAACTGTTTCGTCTACTCCCAGGATTTCCAGGTTGCGGATAGCTAAGGCAATGCTAGCTGGCGTTAGGATTGATATGTTGGAATAGTAAGAGACTCCTTCCTTTTCCATTATATTTAAAATCATTATTAGTTTTTTGTATACTGCCTAAAACAAAACCCTTTTCCCGAGAACACAATCACAAATAATTTTAATTTTATATGCAATTATTATTTATGATTATTATTAATCTTCATTATTTTCCATTGCACACGATCTGTAAATTTTAACATCCTTCTTTTCCTGGCGCATACGTTAGAGGTGAAGGAAAATTTCAGAATTGAAGCCAAGTCTAGGTCTTGGAAGGGATGAAGTGATGGAGCTCTAAGGGCGGTCAATTTGGATTTTGGCAACCACAGCACTACGGGGTAACTAGCATTTTCAGATTGTGTATTCCGGCAGATCCTCTGTGAGGCTACACGTATTCTCAGTGAAAGGTTCTCGCAGATGGTTCATCAAAGCACATTCTCTGCATATAACGCATACCTCTGTACACCACGCTCGACCCTGTGTCTTTGAAAGATTGAGTGAGAGAAGGGAGAACGGTTTCTTGGTTACAGACTTATAAAAAATGTTTGGAGCATACCAACACTGTGGCCAGGATTTGACCTATTGCGGCCACGTCACCTCCGAAGAAAGTGATGGAAGAGGTAATGGGAGTACGGAGGGTGGCAAGTTCCAGTGGCGGTAGGCACAAGGTTGGTGGCTTTCAGAGACGCATACTCGAACAGAGTGTTTCCCAAAGTTTGCTTTACTCTTAAAGATAAGTTCAGGCAGAGGATCATATGCCTGACGCCAGGATAAAAGACCTTCTTCACAACATGTCCACCTCGCCCGGTCAGCGATGAAAGACTTTGAAATGAGTGGAAACGAAAAACGGGAAAATTCTCGTATTTGAGCGTTTGCCTAGCGACCTGGTAATATCCGAAAGATTCTTGGTAAAGGTAGTAAGTATCATTGGAATCTGAATTGTCGTCCTCCGTCGTGTAGTGGTGACCATGCTGGTATCTTGTTCCGGAGTCGCGGGTAAAAATCCTTAGCATGGCTTCCTTCGGAAGAGAAGTAAAGCCGGTGGTCTCGTGTTGTATATTTACGGCACGTAAAAGAACCTCAAGCCTCATAAAGAGGCATTTGAGCAAAATTACCAGTCTTTCACGCCCAATATAGAATGGGATGCTAAGGACCACAGCAGTTAAACAGCGTCCACAAATACAACTAAATTTAATTTTGACTGAGGAGATCCGTATTGTAATTATTATTTTATATTAATTGACATTATTTTATTAACCTGTCACAAGATTCTGAATTCATATAGAATCATATTTTATATTCTTAATTCTGCTCAAGTCCTAGTAAATTGTATATATGACAGAAAATAGCGGCCTGCTACTTCACTTGATATTTCCAAGGGATGTCACTATGTCATAATTTTCTGAGGAGTAGTGTCTTTCTGCAGGCTCTTAGATGCACCTTAAACCGCGTTATTTCACATGGAATGTTCTAGAAAATTGACGTTTCGAGTTATGATTGGCCGCTATATTTCAGACCCAGGGCGGTGGCAGACCATATTTGGCAATAGCTGCCACGGTATTAGAATGAACCCCTCTAAGGTATTCAACTCTATATAACTAAGTCCTCAAGCTCTGCTCCGGGAACTTTGTGTTGTAACGTGGTAGGGACCACTATGGTACCCGTCGTCGGCCGCTGCACGGCCGCTCCGGATGGTTTCACTTGGCACCACTAGCGGCTTGACAAAGTGGTGTTGAGTATTGGCTCTCATCATCCACGACGAGACGTTTCTCAAGGTAAGCACCATAAAATAAATTGTTAATAATAATGTTAGCTCGTACCATCATCATCCCTGATCTTGTAAACCCAACTATCGCATGGTAGAAATGTAACTCTTTAGAATATAGTCAGATAGCTCTAGCCAAGCGTTTTAATGATTGCCTCTACCTCTGCAATCCCTCGTTTAGCTATTCCCCCCAGTGTCACAACTTAGCACGTGGCAATATGATGCCATACGAGACGTTTCGTTCTAGTGCAGGAAATTAACTGAATACATACAAAAGCGTGTCGTGGCACATTCTCTAGCATAGTAATTAAATATGCATTGAAGTAACCAGAATTCAGATACGTGAACACGATGAAAGTATTCCACATAAATGCAGATTTTGTTTTAAAACAGTAAAATTATATGGTTATTTCCAACCCCCTGTTTATATAATACCAAGATCTACGATCATAGTATTTATTCCGTAAATTCTTTCTTTTCTTACTATGTCGGTTACATTTACCTATTTTCCCCATTTTTAATTAATATTGTCAAATTTTTACATTGCCTCGACCTAAATAACAACTGCAATGCAAGGTGGCTAAGATACTGCATTAAAATGTAATTATTTTATCTAACCTCGAAAAATAAGATGTAGTGGTATTATTTATTTATTAGCCTCACGTTGTAGTAGCCAATTATGTGGCAGCATTATTAATGTTTGTAATTGAAAATGCTACTGTTTATTTGCCGCGCGTATAAAAGCCAATTTGTCGCGGTCACCTCGTGTTATCTTTTACTGAGCGCCTGTTATTGTATTTAATTTTGTGTTCACTGTCATCCGGCTAGCTATGATTTCTCGGTCAAGCACTTCTCTTGTACAAGGTGTGTAAACGGAAAGGAGTTTTTATCCAAAGATAACACTGATGAAAGAATTTGTTTTACACTTTTATTCGTAACACATTATTCACTTTCACCTATTAATCTTGACACTCGCCAAACTGAAACTGTTATAATAACTTCTTTACTGCCCATTATTAATTCGCGTACTTCAACTTTTTGTGTAATTAACTTTACGACACGAGAGATTTTTCATAACTTTGCTACGTGTAACCTGCAAATCGATAAACTGTGGGATGTATTCA
Source organism: Deroplatys truncata (assembly GCA_030765065.1). Classification (NCBI taxonomy): domain Eukaryota; kingdom Metazoa; phylum Arthropoda; class Insecta; order Mantodea; family Mantidae; genus Deroplatys; species Deroplatys truncata. The sequence continues at coordinate 65,421,588 of CM060979.1, read as the reverse complement.
CCATGACTGCTTCCGTTGAACTACGTGAAACTTGACCCTGACACTGAATTTATACTTCCTCGCCCCAATATGCCTAAAGATTATAACCGAGCTGCTATTGGTTAATAAAACGCGCCAACATTAGCGTCTATATTTATATCCAATGAAAATTACGAAAACATATGCTCTGGTGAAAATGTTTCAGCAAATTCTAAGAAAAACACGCCACTCTGACGTCATTTGCTCGTCTCTAATAATGATAAACAGCTCACCCCCTCGCTACATTATTGCACGCTATTATTGTCAGTTTCAGTAAGGCCGTATAAACACACTTCTCGACAATAATTACAATCAACAAACATCTCAAATCAATGTCACACAACAATGCATATTCACACTACAATCACTTTGATATTTAGATAATTTGTGATACAAATTACTGCGTCAAAGACCACCTCTGTGTTGTTTGAAGTAGGTGTTTTATTATCTCCACGTATGGACGCCAATTTGAAGAAGTTGTTTTGTTACCTTATTGTTATTATATTTCAACTCTTGAGGAGCGAAACTTGAAGTTTGTTTGCAACCGCACGTATGGTACCCGGTTTCCGGTAGCCTTCGCCCCAAATGTACTTTCAGGTGGCCTTTGCCCCAAGTTTAAAAATATTAACTTTGTAATTTAAACTGTTTCTTTAAATATTATATATTTAGCCTCGGCTGCGTCAGTATTTATTTTAGACACACGTTTCTCTTAGCAGGGTTTTGGTGTGACAAGAATGTAGGATTACACAGATTATAATTTTACTTCACTCCTTTTATTAATACTTGATACGATTTAAATAACACTTCACTGATATAGAGAGACAGAGAGAGCTGTGAGATGTTTTTATTAAATACTTTCACTTTTAACACGTAAACTATTTTCGTCTCACTCAAAATACGTATTATGTTTCTCGAGGATGCATCACGCATCCAGTTACAAACACTGTCCGCAGGCAACTGACTTCTGTTTCCGCTTTTCAGTTTCTGATTGGCTAATCCTACTCCAATAGAATACCTTCATTTAACTAAAGCTTTTTCTGGTTGTTGATTGACTATTTTATAAACTGTCACTTAAATTACATTATTGCTTACAAGAATCAGAAGTAGTATTGTTAAAGTTTCAAACTCATTATTCCCTCAAGGTTACCTCATTGTTACCTCATTGTTAGGAATTTTTGACCTATTTCTCACAGCTCCTACATTACTAAATTGCGTAATACATTCACATAACATTATTAAACATGGATACAATAATATAAGCATATGCAATGACTGTTACATACGTTTTACAAATTATTACATACACATATTGCTTCAAGGCGGGCTGTTATTGAATTAAATATTATATAATTAGACTGAAATTATTTAAGTGTTAAAAGTACTGCCTCATGTTTATCTCTGCAGAAAATTTGTAAGGATGTCCAAACCGATTGCTTGGATAGGCCACAGCACGGTTCTGGCTCATTGAGTACCTTTTTGGCTAGTAAGCATTAGTAAAAATAAGGTTTTATCAGAGAGAAATTGTTTGGAACTAATTTCCCCGTCTCGATGAGTATTCTATTCAATTTCACCAACACAACGGTCTTTTGTTATTCTGCCTTTACCCCATTACCAGTGTTAACGAAACAAGTAGTTCCATTTGACATAGGTGTCTCATGTAAGTGTAGAGAGAGCGTGCCAAGAAGCTGGGGATATGAAGGGGAAATTCTGGCCATTGTTTTCTCCCGGACATTGTTAATTAGGCCAAAGGGGTGATGTAACACTGGGATGATTATACACGCGCGATGTTCCTTTGTTTTTACCCCCGTGCTAGATTAAATTTCCAGACCCTTCTTTCCTTCTTCTTCTTGCTCATGCTCCACGCCTCTTAATCTCCACAGCCTTCCCCATCCAATCCACTTAAACCATAGCAGCCGCTACCACCTTTCTTGATTAAATGGGCAAGTGCATAAGAGGGGAAAGTTCGTATAGTAATGTTAGTTTAACAGTCAGCCGCCGCAGGGAAACGGCGCCTCAAACGTTTCTGCATCAAAATGTTTCTCTTAAACCTAATTTCTGCTTTTGAGGTCTTTGTGCATCTCGGTGCATTCTGTTGCACTTGTTGGAGAGCGTTGGCCTTATTGTTTAGAAGAGGAGAAAGGAAAAATAGGTACCTCTTCATTTCTTTTAGGTAGGCCATCTTGGTAATTAAGCAAAATAGTCAATAAAATCCTACATTGTGTTTTCAACTCGTAACATATATATAAATACAGGGAAAGCCAAAAAACTACGAACCGGCTGCGCGGTGTTTTTCGTGTCCGCATCCTCGGCGTTCGTTGCCGCTGCCGCTATCATCTAAATTCATTCTCGAATAGCTAAAACATTACAAAGGAACTATAAACCATTTGTACTTGGATACGAACACATTGCGGTTACAAAACAACATACTTACGAAGAAGAATTTGAATTTTAGTTGAGAATACCATGGAGTAGAAACTAGTTTTTCCTAGTCAACGGAAAATGCATGTAAAATAAAACAAACGCCGCGGATATTTCTTCCAAGTAGTGTAGATATAGGTTACTCAACGAAGGGGAACACCTCTTGCACTCTACCGCGACTGCCACTTCCCAGGAGGACAAGATGAAGAGGAACCACAGAAGGCTACAGGCCGCATTACAGAGACACACGGAGGTCCCTAACATTTCCAACCTCAAAGACTTGTCCCATTGCTGGAGGCTGCCTAGAGACGGCGATTTTAAGACCGACGACCAAGCAGACTTCTGAAGAGTACTTTTGCCCTTGATTATGCAACCGCACCATATGTTTGCCACAGTCATATGCCACATAACCTAGAAACGCGGCTGAAAGATGAGAAGGAAATGGAATGAAAGGAAAATGATGGAAAAGGAAATAGTGGTAGAGAACAAACCACCCCAGCATCCGCCTACCGATCCAGAAACTACGAAAAACCCAGGGGTCAGAGTTTGAGATTTCAGCGGATTTGAGAAACATTTTAGAAACAAGTCCGTGTGTCCTACGCCTGAAAGGTATCCTTCGAAAAATTGTTTTTACAATTACATTTAATGCCATGCATCATTAGTGTCCACTACCTATGCCGTCTTATTGTAACGACCCTGAGTGGATGTCCACATACGTCCAGCAATTTGTATGAAGTTATGTCAAGTTTCAAAAGCGTGTTGTAAGATAGAAGCGCTAACAATGAGGACGCCAGTATTACTGATCTGTCCCTCCAAAACGTATTTATTGACCACGTAAGTGGGTCAGCACTCTCAACTCTTCTCGCGAGCAGCTGATACGCAGAGGCTACGTAGAGGCTACGCAGTTTCGAGTTTCATATCCCAACATAATTAGTAAATCTTTAATCAGTGCTTCAAGTCCTGCTAGAGTTATTCAAGTGAGTCATAGAAAGGTAAATCTAAGGTCCTTCATGATAGATCACCTTCGAGAGTCTCCAACTTTCAATCCTATTTTATTCAACAACATAGTACATAGATTTTTATAGAATCCGTTCTATTCATTTCACATCCGCTATCTTCCCCGAGGCACTACTCCCCCGTTACCGACCACCTCTCGCTTCTGAGCTATTACCCCCGGTTGTTAGTAATCCCCGGGGCTGCCCGCCACAAGGGTCGGTTCAGTATCCAGTACAAATGGACGTTATACACTATTTAAAAATCCGTTTGTGAACAGCGTAATTCACAAAAGAAAACGGGGATAAAATATCACACTTCATACTCAACTTGAAGTTTCAAGGAGGCAAAACGAAGGTTTTGAGAAAATTCTACCCTTTGCATAGAAAACTTTATTTTTAATTTTATAAAAATGCCTCTAATGTTTTTGATTAAATGTTCCTAATATTTTTAAGACGTTTAATAACAAATGAAATGTATATTTATATTTTCTGTAACTAGCCTGTAAAACCCTCTTCATTAAGCATGGTCTACGCTTAATCTTATATAGCTGATGAACCACAGGAGTAAGATAAGCATTTACTGGATAAAAAAGATGTGCATCTGTTTAAAACACGCAATGTATTTCAGATAACTTTCTTTCTGGTATAAATAATTTCCGAAATATTATTAGTTTAATTTCTCAATATTTTATCATTTTTGAAATGACGTCACCATTCAGTCGTACTATGATGTTATGGGAGGAGTATGGGATTTCAAAGAAGGCATATAGCCACCCTCTCTTTAAAAATTTGACTTTGTTTCGGCCTTCTGTATCCTTTCTACTGAGGCAGTATTTTTAACACTTAAATAATTTCAGTCTATTTATATAAATGTAAATTCAATAACAGCCCGCCTTGAAGCAATATGTGTATGTAATAATTTGTAAAATGTATGTAACAGTCATTGTATATGCTTATATTATTATATCCATGTGTAATAATGTTATGTGAATATATTACGTAATTTAATAATGTAGGAGCTGTGAGAATAATAAGTTAAAAGTTGCTAACAATGAGGTAAAAATGAGGTAACCTTGAGTCAATAATGAGTAAGAAAGTTTAACAGTACTACTTGTGATTCTTGGAGTAAGAATAATGTAATTTTAGTGACAGTTTATAAAATGGCCAATCAAAAACCAAACAGCCAAAGCTTTAGTTAAATGAAGGTATTCTATTGGTCTAGGATTAGCCAATCAGAAATTGAAAAATAGCAAAATTTACAAATCTAGAAGTCAGTTGCCTGCAAACAGTGTTACTAATCAGACGCGAGACATAGCCTCGAGAGATTTAATACGTATTTTCGTGTGAGACGAAAAATAAGTTAACGTGTTAAAAAGTGTAATTAATTAATAAAAAGAATCTCACAGCTATCTATATCAGTGAAGTGTTATTTTAATCATATCAAGTATTAATAAAAGGATTGAAGTAAAATTATAATCTGTGTAAGCCAACATTCTTGTCACACCACAACCCTGCTAACAGAAACGTGTCTCTAAAATAAATACTGACGCAGTCGAGGCAAACTTAAATATATAATATTTAGTGAAACAGTTTAAATTACAAAGTTAATATTTTTAAACTTTGGGGCAAATGCCACCTGAAAGTACATTTGAGGCGAAGGCTACCGGAAACCGGGTACCATAAGTGCGGTTGCAAACAAACTTCATGTTCGGCTTCCCAACTGTTAAAATATAATACAACTACTACAATACAACACCTTTCTTCACTACTTACAACAAAATGTATAATGAAATTATTTTTGTAGATATATATTTATATATAATTATATTCTACAAATGTAATATAATATATTCTGTAATATTGTATATACATTCTAAAATATAGAAATATTTCGATAGACATGAAATAGGTAGAAGCAGAAGCTTTTTCAAATTATTTTGTAAAAAAGGGATAAATATAAACGACATTACTTAGAGTGTTAGTCATGTGAGTGTTAAATATCAGATTATTATTTTGCTGCTGCATTGTATTACTGCATATAGTTTTCAGGTTAAAATTCTGCTGAAAAGCGCTTAAACCATGTCCATTTATTAGTTAGTATTTTTTGTGTGTTGGAAATTTGTGACAGAAAAACTCTGGCGCCCTCAAATGTATGCAGTAAGAAATACGTATGTAACCACGGATTTATAACCTAACACCCTATAGGTGACTACGTCCACTCTAAAAGTAGTGCTGTCCAAACGTAAAAGAAACAGTTGCATATTTCCATAATCCCTGAACTCGGTGCTCTTAACCATTGATTTACATTCTGCCTACACAAAGTAAGTGGAGTTCAATGTCTAAGGGTGTAATATTATTTCTTGCGTGACTTCCTTTACCTTAGGCGTTGAAAACTGGTGAAGTTTAGTAGAATTTCGAATGGTCCGTATGGCGTAGGAACTCCTTTGTTGAGCTTGCAGAGACCAGCATACCGTTTTCAACTATGGTACTTGTCGCTAAGTGTTACGTTTATAATATCATGGGATATAAGTGAAGTGCATATTGGAGAGGAACCAATTAGTTAGGAAACTGATATATCTGAAGGAGACTCAATGCCACTTGATCCATTACAAATACCACTTAAGTGCATTGAAATTGAACCAGCATTCTATTGTGGTTGGCTCCAATGGTCAAAGCACTCAAACTTATTGATTGAAAACGATACTAAAGCATTAGTAATATAATATATAATTACTAGTCGGCCACGGTATGAGTGCGTTCGTTGGGAAGAGGAATTGAACGGCTACAAAACAATTGGGCGGGGCATCGGAAGGGCAGTCGGGTAAAAAAAATATACGCTGTTCTGAGTTGCGAGGCTGAAGCGTGCAAATATAGCACTGTTTTCATTGTGCAACTGTACATTCCCAATATCGCCTTGCCCCTTGATCCTAGCCTTGATGACGTTACGTACTGTCAACAAAACAGTGTCGTCCTCCGTGGACTAGTGATACCGTGCTAGCCTCTAGTTCCCGAGGTCGCGGGTTCAAAACCGGATGAGGGTGACGGATTTTTTTCGGGCGTAAAAATCCTTAGGAAGGGAAGTAAAGCCGGTGGTTCCGTGTCGTAGATTTACGGCAATTAAAAGAACCTCAAGCCTGATAAGAGGCCTCTGAGCAAAATTTCCTGTCTTTCACGCCTAACATAGAATAGAACGCTGAGAACCATAGAAGTTAAAGAGCGTCCATATATAAAACAAAAAAAAGTGGTTCCCTCCTCCAAGTGCACTCATATCGTGGCCGACTACAAGGTAGTATTTTACACTATAGGCTCAATCCGGTCTAAGAAACGATCCTGATGTAAACAAACACACTCTCACACCTTTCAAGTGAGTGAAAATAGCTTGTTACTGCACTAGATGTATTATCCTCCTTTTTGTACATGAAATAATAAAGGAGACTAATAAGCACAATGATTTAATAATCGTTACATTTAAACATAACTTAAAAATTAGCTTCTGTTTCTTAGCACGTACTGCAGCCATCGGCATTCCCGCGTTTACTGGAGAGAAGAAACGGTCGTACTAATCACTGTTGTTTATATCGTGATCATGGCTGAGTGCGTAGTCGTTCAGGGTGTGTAATTAAATGGCAAAGTCTTAAAATGGTAAAAATGTAGTTTTGAATACAGTCAAGTATTTTTTTTAGCGTCATGATACCTTGCTGTTAAGGATGTCATTAAATTGGCATCGGAAGTAACTGGTGTGTCTGTGAAGTCGTCTTCATTCTAAAAGACATCATAATTGATAAACCATAAGATTGTATATAATAGTATTACATTTATCGTTATGTAATTTCATTACATTTTATCATTAAAACACACATTTTGAGAAATTCTTTGAATGTTTAATTTTTGTAATAAAGCTATATTCGTACTTCTTAACTGGAAATTCACTTTTGTTCTCTTCTGGTGCTCATGCTGAGTATGGTATTTCAAAGCACACAGAAAACGTTCCTTAATTTCTGCTTTCGCTTTGCCTATTGTACCCTACAACGAAGACTGTAAATGTGAATTAAAATTAACAAGACTTAGATGGAATAATAAGCTGTTGTAAGAATACTTTGTAGAGGAATGAGAGAGAATTTGATGCAATACAATAGATATTTTATTGATAAACCCATGAGTTGGGAGGGAGAAGAGTCACCTATTTCTTGCTGCCGTCATTCTGGGACTTATAGATGTAACAACGAACATTTCGAAACGATCTTGCGCTACAAAAAGTATACTTGAATACATTTTGTATTTCGATGACATAAGCTTTCGTCCACCTGTCATGGTTTATAAGTCGCGCAAAATTTTGTGAAATGATTGGACTTCAAAATATTTACTTTACTGCAATCTCGATATCGAATTGTGGGTGTTTTTATAATATATTCTTACCTACTGTAGGTAAATGGAAGGAATATAATTACCAGCTAGTTCTAATTTGTTTCCTACTATAAGAAGAAGAAGAATTAAAACCTGTTTTGTTTTGATCAATTGTTTTCGGTGAAGTAAAGTGAATTTTAAGGTACAGAATATACAACGGAGGGAGACACTGCGACCCATGAGATATGTATTTCGGCTTCCACACCCAGGAGCTAGGGATAAATTGAAGGAACCACAGAAGGCAACAGTCCACAGAGACGGGCGGAAGTCCTAATATTTCCTGGCTCGAAGACACGTCCCACAAGTAGCTGTCCAGTGGGGGCGATGAAGGACTCGTCAACCAAGCAGCCCTCCAATGTCCACGGGGAATACCCTTTTCTGGAGGAAGTATACGTGCCATCTGTCCGACACTGCCATACGCCACGAAACCTGAAACATGAGAAGGAAACGGAATTAAAATTTAATGATGTATAAAAAACCGTGGTAAATGAGAAGGCACCCCAACATTTGCCTACCGACAAGTGAAAACCACGAAAAGCGCAACAGCATTCAGAGTGAGCGGTCTACGGAAATCGAAGCCGGAACCTCCAGAATATGAGCCTCATAAAAACCGCGGAGCTATCGCATCGGTAATTAAGTAAACTGCTGATTTGTAAATTAGTTTGAAGTGTCTGTCTGAGAGACAGTAATTCCCTTAATGGCGATAATAATTAGCTCGAATGACTATGGAGTATTACCTTTTGAAAAGTCCAGAGATTGGGCAGAAAATAAAATTTGTAGATAACATAACAAGACGTTTTAAATATTTATGCTTACTTTACGCAACGCATTTGTAACACATTTCAAAAGGCAAAAATAAATTTGAAAATAGTACTAAAAATGTCCGATGTGTTATATTCACAGGACTATCTCTACACACCTTTGCAGAACCTATTATATCTACTTAATATTAGGCGAGGCAGTATTTTTAACACTTAAATGATTTCAGTCTAATTATATGATATGTAAATTCAATAACAGCCCGCCTTAAAGCAATATGTGTAAGTCACTGTATATGTTTATATTATTGTATACATGTTCAATAATGTTATGTGAATGTATTACGTAATTTAATAATGTAGGAGCTGTGAGAAATAGTTCAAAAGTTGCTAGCAAAGAGGTAATAACGAGGTAACCTTGAGGCAATAATGAATTAGAAAGTAGTAATACTGCTGGTGATTCTTGGAAGCAATAATGCAATTTTTGTGACAGTTTATAAAATAGCCCATCAACAACCAGAAAAATCTTTAGTTAAATGAAGGTATTCTATTGGACTAGAATTAGCCAATCAGAAATTGAAATATAGCAAAATTTACAAATTTAGAAGTCACTTGTTTGTAGACAGCGCTCATAACTGGACGCGTTAGTTGTAGACAGCGTTCCTAACCGGACGCAAGATGTGTCCTCGAGAAGTTTAATATGTATTCAGTGAGAGACGAAAATAGTTTAGGTGTTTAAAAAGTGCAAGTATTTAATAAAAGAATCCTACAGCTCTCTATATCAGTGAAGTGTTATTTAAATCGTGCCAAGAATTAATAAAAAGGAGTGAATTAAAAAAATTATAATCTGTGTAAGCCTACATTCTTCAGCCGCACCACGCCTAGCAAAGAAATCCATGTCTCTAACAATAATACTGACGCATCCGAGGCAAACGTAAATACATAATATTTAAAGAAAAAGTCAAAATTACAAAGTTGATATTTTTAAACTTGGGGCAAAGTCCACCGAAAAGTACATTTTTGGGGCGAAGGCTACCGGAAACTTTTTACCATATGTGCGGTTGCAACTACTTCAAGTTAGGCTCCCCAACAGTCGAAATATAACAACATTCTTTAAATTGGCTTTCCATACGTAGCAGCAACAAACCTTCAAATTGGCTTCCAAAGCGTGGGGCAAACAACGTAATAACTTCTTCAAAGGGCAACAAGTTAGTAACATCCGTATTATAGATTTTTGCTATAACCACAGGACGAATTCAGTCACTGAATACCAGAATGAAACAAACCATTTATCTTTAATTTCACATTTGAAAAATGTTTCGTTTATATGTAACACCGAAAACTCCCATTTGTATATACTCTTAAAACTTTTGACTTTTTGAATTCTTAAATAAGAAGGAAACTTAAAAATTAATAACTGCAAGTAAGTCTAATTTAATGCAGTACGTAAACCTGACTTAAAGCAGCACTTGAGTCTTCAGTGCAATTAAAGACCTGCATACAATAAGGAAAATTTAAAAGTCTGTGTTATTTTATAGCGTGTTTGTACAGTTACATAGGACCTTCATTTACATACAAAGCCAGGACAACTCAGAATATTGCATTAGCTAACACTCGCCGTTGAAACTCTGTCGTGCGTGTACTAATAAGAGATGTGACTGCAAACCTGTTTTATTGTACTCCTGTGGACTAACGCTTTTGGATTAAATACCCCTCTTGCATGAGCACATTACTGCAAAAAATAATCTTAATCCCCATAACACAATCTGATGTGTTACATTCTTCTGTAGTCTTTTTCTTTAACAGATTACCTGACTTGTAGAGCTTACACTCCACTCCCCCAAAGGGCTAGGGTCAGTAGTCTGTCGAGGAGCAAGCAAACTCTTTGTCATAGCATATCCAAGAGAGGTGATCAACGCAACAATGGCGGCGAAGAAGAAGGAAATGAAATGCAGTGATGAAAGAGATGATAGGAAAAGTCGAAGATCAAATTATCAAACCCAGCATTTACCTAGTGTCCTAGGAATACTGCCAAAAGCCTTAAAATTGGTCGTCTAAAAATAAAATTATAACTCCTATTATTCATGTATAATAGAATTTATATGTTCCAAAGTATATTCCTCGTCCAATATGAAAGTAAATACAAATAAAAAATATTGAAACACCTTTGGCGTGTAGAGTTTGTAAAAAGCATGCTTACTTTAGGAATGGTTTGTTAGCTTCACGTATGGAAGCCAATTTGAAGAAGTTATTGTCTTTACGTTGTTTGCACCACAATATGGGCATCAATTTGAAGTAGTTGTATTGAAGGAGTTGTATTATATATCAACTGTTGGGGAGCCGAACTTGAAGTAGTTGCAACCGCACGTGTGGTAAACATTTCCGGTAGCCTTCGCCCCAAATGTACTTTCAGGTGGCCTTTGCCCCAAGTTTAAGAAAATATTAACTCTGTAATTTGACTGTTTTTTAAATGTTATATCTTTATGTTTGCCTCGACTGCGTCAGTATTTTTGTTAGAGACACGTTTCTCTTAGCAGGGTTATGGTGCGACAAGAATCCAGGCTTACACAGATTGAAATTTTACTTTACTCATTTTATTAATGCTTCATACGATGTAAATAACACTTCACTGATATATAGAGAGAGCTGTGAGATTGTTTTAATTAATTAATTACACTTTTTTAACACGTAAACTTATTGTTAGTCTCACACGAATACATATGATATTTCTTGAGGACACTTTTTGCGTCCGGTTAGTAACGCTGTCTGCAGGCAACTGACTTCTTAATTTGTAAAATTTTCACCTTTTCAATTTCTGATTTGCTAATCCTTGTCCAATAGAATACCTTCATTTAACTAAAGCTTTTTCAGGTTGTTCATTGGTTATTTTATAAACTGTCACTAAAATTACATTATTGCTTTCAAGAATCAGAAGTAGTATTGCCTCAAGGTTACCTCATTGCTAGCAACTTTTAACCTATTATTCTCACAGCTCCTACATTATTAAATTACGTAATACATTCACCTAATATTATTAAACTTGGATACAATAATATAAACATATGCAATGACTGTAATATACACTTTTTATATATAGTTGCATATACATTCCTTTAAGGCGGCCTGTTAATGAATTATATATATAAATATGAATGAAATATATATATATATATTATAATTAGACTGAAATCATTTGTGTTAAACATGCTGCCTCCAATTTACGTCTCGACAAATATGACTTACTCTAGAGAAGGCTAAATCAATAAGAGTTGAATTCTCAGGGATTTGAAATCGTGACTTACCGAATGCGAGTCTCAGACGTTACCGCTGGATCTTTCTAGTCACTAGTTTATTGCCTTTCTCTATTTCTTTATAGTAAGTAGATGAAGTATTCTAGGTTGTTTTGGGACTCACTGAAACCTAAAAGGTAATTTCCAGAAGAAGTTCTGTATACGTCTGTCTGACTCTGAAAAGCATAACTTAAACTTAGTATTTAGGTGCAACATATTTCGAGGGTGCAATTAGACAATTTTCAAGAAAAAATACTACACCAAACTACCATTAACATAGAATTATTTTGGTTATTTTTGTGTTCTCAGAAATAGCTGTAACGATTTTGATTAAAATATCATATAGCACTGACGCCCCTTGTTTTTATGGCCACATACATGAAAGGAGGGAAAAATTATACATCGGAGGGCCAAGAGAAATAATACAGCTCCCTAGAAAACAGAGCATGTAATTTCCGTAAGGAGATAATCGTGCATAAGTTGAGGCAGTATTTTTAACACTTAAATGATTTCAGTCTAATTATATAATATATAAATTCAATAACAGCCCACCTTAAAAGCAATATATGTATCTAACAAGATATAAAATGTATGTAAGTCATTTTATTAATGTTTATATTAATATATACATGTTTAATAATGGTATGTGAATGTATTACGAAATTTAATAATGTAGGAGCTGTGAGAATAATAGGTTAAAAGTTGCTAACAATGAGGTAATCTTGAGCCAGTAATGAGTAAGATAGTTTAATAATGCTACTAGTCATTATTGGAACAACAATAATGTAAATTTTGAGGCAGTTTATAAAATAGCCAATCAACAACCAGATAAAAAACTTAAGTTAAACAAAAGTATTCTATTGGATTAGGAATAGCCAACCTGAGACTTGAAATACAGCAATTTACAAATTTAGGCGGTAGAAATCAAGTCAGTTGCTTGTAGACAGCGCTCATAACTGGACGCGTTGGTTGTAGACAGTGTTCTAACCGGACGCGAGATACGTCCTCGAGATGTTTAATACTTATTCAGTGTGAGACGAAAAATAGTTTACGTGTTAAAAAGTGCAAGTAATTAATAAAAGAATCTCACAGCTATCTATATCAGTGAAATGTTATTTAAATTGTGTCAAGAATTAATAAATGTAGTGAAGTAAAAATTTTAATCTGTGTAAGCCTACATTCTTAGCCGCACTACGTCTTGCAAAGAAATCCATGTCTCTAAAAAAAATACTGACGCAGTCGAGGCAACATAATGATATGATATATTTAAAGAAACAGTGAAATTACAAAGTTAATATCTATAAACATTTGGGGCAAAGACCACCGGAAAGTACATTTGGTGTGAAGGCTACCGGAAACCTTTTACCGTACGTGCGGTTGCAACTACTTCAAGTTCGGCTCCCCAACATAAGAACTACAATACAACTCCTACTTTAAATCGGCTTTCCATACATGAAGAAACAAGGTACTTCAAAACTATACTAAATGCATATCCATTAACTGACCATGTATTAACAATATATTTTGCCTTAGCCGGGATTTGTGCAACAAATCTTCAGCTTTTCGTGGTTCAAACCCTGGCTATGGCATTTTATTTTTCAGTCTGACTCCACCTTTCGATATCCAAACGTTAGGCATCGGACCAAGTACAGTTAAATACAATCGTACTCTCCACTGAGGTTTTTCTCTTCAGTAGGCCAGTAATGATAGTTTATAGAGAGGGTTTTTTCCGCATTCAAAACGAAAGATTTTAAGCAAGAGTTTACTTATCTTGGGAGGGATCATGACTTTTTGAATGTTTCGCTGAATCTAGTGCAGATGAAGCGTGAGTTAACTACATATATTTGCGCGCTGACCAGTCATGACCTTTGCAGCAGTTTAGTGCATAAAGCGCGAGTTAATTACCTCTGTGCTAGCATTGCGTTTGTGTGTGTTGCAAACCACAATTCGGGTGGTACAGTGAATGAGAAGTGTTTGGGAAATTCTATTTCTGCTGCCAGTATTGAGACAAAAAAGTCTATAACATTTTATTAATTTCCAGACGACAAACAGTCATACCACATTAGGATAGCAACGGATACCCGTGAACCGAAGAGAAACTTAGCGAGTAGACATGGGAGTTCCTCTGTACCATCAACATTCATGTTCAAATTCCGACCAGATTTCCATTTACGTACCGAAGTCTAATGCTCTAACAGTGCTATTATTTGTGAGATAGATTACATACTACAAGTATTCTTATTATTTAAGTTCATTCTAAAAATCCAAAGTCTTGGTCTATGTAGCACCCAGGATGGACCATTTAAGTTGAAATTGTACACTATCTCCAAAGCTAAACGTTTTAGAAAGAAATATATTTCATAACAGTTTGAAGGAAGTTTTATTTTAGGAGGAGCTGTATTGTAGTTCAAATGCTGCGGAGCCGAACTTGAAGTAGTTGCAACCATGTATTGTACAAAGTTTTCGGTGGCTTCGCCCCAAGTTTACTTTCCGGCGGCCTCCAACCCAAAGATTATGAATGAACTTTATATTTTATTTTTCTTTAAATATTATTTATATTTAGGTTTGCCTCGGCTGCGTCTGTATTAAATTGTAGAAACATGTGTTTCTTTGCAGGGTGTGGTGCGGCTGAAGAATGTAGGCTTACAGGAATTATAATTTTTACTTCACTCCTTTTAGTAATCCTTGACACGATTAAATAACACTTCACTATATAGAGAGCTGTGAGATTATTTATTAATTACTTGAACTTTTTAACACGTAAACTTTATAATATTCTCGTCTTACACTGAATACGTATTAAACTTCTCAAGGATGCGTCTCGCGTCCAGTTGGGAACGCTTTCTACAAGCAACTTCTCTGATTTCTACCGCCTGAATTTGCAAATTTCATCTATTTCAAGTCTCTGATTGGCTATTTCTAATCCAATAGAATACTTTTATTTAACTTTCAGGATTTTCTGGTTGTTGAGTGGCTATTTATAAGCTGTCTCAAAAATTACAGTATTGTTGCTCCAAGAATTACTAGTAGAATTATTAAACTTTCCAATTCATTAATGCCTCAAGGTTACCTCATTGTTAGCAACTTTTGACCTATATTCTCACAGCTCCTACATTATTAAATTACGTAATACATTCACATAACATTATTAAACATGTATATAATAATATAAACATTAATACAATGACTGTTACATACACTTTTTATATTGTATTTATACACATATTGCTTTAAGAGGTGTGTTATTGAATTTATATATTATGTAATTAGACTGAAATCATTTAAGTGTTAAAAATACTGCTTCAAGTTGCTTATGTTACGGGGGAAAGTAAACGCCATTAGTCATGTTTTGTTTGGAGGACTAAAATGGTTTTAGGGTTAATTTAATCTTTTAAAATAGGAACCTATATTTTGTATGTTGTTTCCTCATGGTTTATAAAAACTGTTTATTTTGTGCTGAGGAAAAAGGAAACAAAATAAAAAATGTTGGTTCCCAATTACGAAGCGTATTTGACCCTCAAATGACCATCCATGGATGGTCCAACCATTCATTGCGCTCTTCGTACACAGTCAATCAAAATTTTTGTTGTTATTTACGTTGGTGTAAGAAAAATCGCAAAGAGCTTTACACAAATGTTGTTTAGTTTTTTATGAGGGGAGAGAAAACAACATAAAAATGTTAGCTTCCCATTTAAAAAGTTAAAACGACCATCCCAACGTCCTCCAAACAAAACACGACTAATGGCATTTACTTTCCCCCTCAATATCAAGCCACTTTTATTAAACTCATTTCCTTCTACAACGCTTAGTTTTGGAGATATTGTACAGTCTCAACTTAAATGATCCATCCTGTATATTTGTAAGCTCTGTGTCTTATGCAATTTAATTATTATTCATTTAAATATGTTTTATCGTGTATCAGAATAAAAAGTGCTGCCTAATGGGAAAGACTAGCTACAAACTCGACGATCAGTGAAGCTATGACGTGGTACGTTAACATTGCATTTCAGTACTAAAATCGACATGAAGTTTTATTTGAGACTAAAATAATTGACAAGTGAACTTTAAATTAAGTTCTTTTAGCAGCGGTGTTTATTTTAATTGCCATAGAATACTGATATACTAATTAAAATTAAAATGTTGGGTATTTTCTAATATCCAACAAATGAAATTTCGCTATTTCAAAAACGTGTGTTAATTTTACAGCTTTTGAGATCTCATTCAAAGTTTTTGTTATATTATATACAACCACAAGTCTTAAATGCCCTTGCAACCTTTAATCGTATCTCTAATGGCTCCCACTATTTTGCATTTCAGTAACACAATAACATAAAATGTCATGTCCTGCATTGAAAATCTTCAGTTTTATGCCCTTAAGTACTTAATTATGGAACCAAATTTCTTTCTTAAAAATTGTTTCCAGAAATCTACTTTAAAAACCGCTGGAAAAACTACAAGTAGATTATGTGGTGCACAGTGGAAGTTATAATGAACCTGGCTTTACAAAAAGCTTAAAGTAAGAATAATTGAAGGTGGACTTTAATACAATATTTCGCCGTTACTTTTCCTTCCAACCTTTAACTCTTTCGCTGCATTGCACGGTGCACATCTGTTTGCTCAACTCTTGAATCACAGAAGGTCAATAAATGTGACGTCAGCATTCAGCAGTGCTAACACACTTATCGTCAAATTGAAACAAGAGAAGTATACCTACTGGTACCTTATATATAAGAAAAAAACGAACTTGGGCCAAAGCCAAAAATACTGATTATTCAAACGAGATTTTTCAGCTCATAACACGCAGATTTCTCTAAGGGGAGAGAAGAAACCAAAATTAATCATAAATGATGACCACGAAATCATACAGGCTCCGACCATAGATGTGTCTAGAGCTGAGTATATTTAATTCCGGGTTATTAAATACTATTAAAGTACTATTGTATAATATAAGAGCTATAAGGTGAATAAATTAATAAAATGTATCAATAAAACTATACAGGGTGGGCTATTTAATTTAAGACTGTACATATCTCCAAAACTAACCACTGTAGAAAGAAATATCTTCAATAGTAGTTCCTTGAAATTATGGGGGAAAACAAGTACCATTAGTCATGTTTTGTTTGGAGGGCGTTGTGTTGATCATTTTAGGGTCAATTAAATTTTACCCTAATTGTAGGTTCTCATTTAATAAAAATTAAATTCACCCTAAAATGACTATCATAACTTCCTGCAAACAAAACACGACATTTGCTTTCCTCCATAATATCAAGCAACTTTTATTAAAGACATTCCTTTCCTCAGCGCTTAGTTTTGAAAATACAACCTGTATAGTGAAGTGAATTATTAATGAATACTAAAATATCCAAAGAAGATATTAAAATATTTTAGCATAGCTTTCATTAGCTTGTTGTAATATTGTATTCGTAAGTTTCTTTTATAAAATGCAAATCTGAAAACATTGAGTTCATTTAAATTATATCGCTAGAAAGTTTTAATATATATATATATTTCTTTTAAAAAATTTCTTAGTTTTAAAATTTGATTCGAGAATACGTCGAGCGGCTTCTTTTTGAGTTGAAGCTTAAGTTATTAAAATCAAGTTAGTTACACAGTTAAATATTTTTTCCCGTAGTTGTTGTCAGAGACTGATAGATTCTGCTGTCGGAAGTGATCTGTATTTCTATTTTTTTCTAGGGTAAAGGAATACATTTTTAGCAAGCGATTACTCCCGATGTGAAACGAACCTGAATCCTCCAGAAAAAGTATCGGTAGATTAATATGAATTTGTATTATATTTCATAAATTTATATTCAGTATTATGCTTAACCTCCACAGCCAAAATAGTACAAAATGAAGCCCTTTGATGCGCCTTTGTTTCATTGTATTTGTAATAGCAGTTATACGAAAATGATAAATGCACCGAGCGTAATTTTAATATAGACGAAATTCAATGAAAGGGAAGCAATAAACAAGTGAGGGCGCTTTTTTGATTTTAAATATGAATAGAGGGGACGAATATCACCCAATGGACAAAAGGTTATAAATAGTCATGAAAAATTGCTCTTCAAATAGCAACCAAACGCCAGAATTACCAACTGACGAGCTTTTTAAGACTCTTTGTTAGGAGGTTCTCTGCATCTCTCTTCCTTTCTCACCCATCCATGGGAATTTCTTTATCGCGCCTTCTCCTCTTCCATTCTCTGCCTCTCCCTCAATATGCATCTCCTCTCTTATTGTTTTTCTCCTTACTGACTTTTTCTCACTTCACCCTCAATTTTGATTCACCATCTCACTTCCTACCGTTGTCGTGCTCTGTGGTGTAGTGGTTACCATGCTAGCCTCTAGTTCCGGAGGTCGCGGGTTCAAACCCGGCGAAGGGCAACGAACTTTTTTCGGGCGTAAAAATCCTTAGCATGTTTTCTTTCGGAATGGAAGTAAAGCCGATGGTTCCGTGTCATAGATTTACGGCACGTAAAAGAACCTCAAGCGTGATAAAGAGGCCTGTGAGAAAAATTACCGGTCTTTCACACCCAATACAGACTGGGACGCTAAAGACCACAGCAGTTAAAAGGCGTCCATAAATAGGGTATTGCATTTATTCAATCCGATTCTACCTTTCCAGCATACCAACTGTTATTAATAGGGAAATATTAGCCTTATGCAATATTCAATCTGTTAAATTCATAGTTCATTATCTCAAAAACTACTTAAGATTTTAGACTGAAGTTTGGCATCTGATGTACTTTAATACAATAAATTTTTTATTAAGGAATATGGCATGATTTTCTTAATTATATGATCTATTTATTAACACGTATCTCCAATTACATTGTTAAAATTAACCAAACATGTATTTATCACCAAAGTAGATCAAAATTAGCAATTAGATATTTTTTATCATTCCAAAATTTCAGTTAGCTATCTTCAATAGTTTCCGAGAAAATGGGGCATTTATACAACAAAATGGCATTCATACATAGAGTTGTTCAAAACAAAACAAACCCGCATATATTTACAAACAAAGAAACCACGTGGTTTGTGCACACGTGCTTAACAGTAATACTAGTAGAGCAAAACTTTCCGTAAAAGATGGGCTAAAGTTTACCACTCTACTCAAGAGTATTAAGGGTTATCATTTTTTTATTCATGAAGTGTTGCAGAATTAAATTATAAAATGGCACATATAGTTTAGCATTTTTAAAAGTATATACATATACCTATATTTAATATATAAAATTATGTATTTATTAATAAAATATATAAGGCAAATTCCAATTAATAAGGCTGTGCAAAGAATGAAACGTGTAACGCTTTGTCAATGTTTGTCATTTACTCTCCCTTTAATTTTTCGAAATAATTGGTAACAAATTTTGCACCTTAAAATAACAGGAAGCAAATAATAGCGGAAGTGGAGAGCTGAGGCACCTGCTGACGAAAAAATTCCACCGTAGAAATGGAGTTTGGGTTCTGTCTCTCAATCTCTGGATTTATTTTTATGGTTCGCCCTCCCTCTCTCCCTTCCTCCCGACCTAGGCGGAGGTTTGCATTATCAAGCGGAGTAAGTCGAGCCAGGAACAGAGAGTATTTTAGAGGCTTCTTTAAAACATATAAAATATCGGGGCAACGTTGTACGGTTGAGCGCGCCCATAAACTACTTGGAACATGCGCCACTTCTCGCAAGGTGCTGACAGATAATGTGTCTCACTACAGTAGTGCCACCACACATAAACTACTGCTGCACAAAGCGTTTCTCGTAGTGTCGCCATAGTGCTTCTCGCTAGACAGCTCAAACACATAAACTGTTGCATAGCGCTTCATAAGGAGCACACATACAGCACAACTCACTATATTGGTTTTATCATAGTCATACTAAACATATGTCCACAGACTTGACCGTCTTTACATAAGCAAGGAAACACTCGAGTTAAACCTTTGCCGAACTAGTTGATTTACGCATAGGAAAATACAATTGAACAAAGAATATTTATATATCCTCAACTGAAATGTCAGTGTAAATGTGGCCAAAAGAAAAAGAATGCCAAAACGAAAAGCAAGCCTGATGTGTTTGAGGCAGTATTTTTAACACTTAAATAATTTCAGTTTAATTATATAATATATAAATTCAATAACAGCCCGCCTTAAAGCAATATGTGTGTAACGATATATAAAAAGTGTATATTACAGTCATTGTATATATTCATATTATTGTAAACATGTGTTATAATGTTATGTGAATGTATTACGTAATTTAATAATGTAGGAGCTGTGAGAATAATAAGTTAAAAGTTGCTAACAATGAGGTAACCTTGAGGCAATAATGAGTTTGAGAGTTTAATAATGTTACTTGTGATTCTTGGAGCAACAATAATGTAAATTTTGAGAAAGTTTAAAAATAGCCAATCAACAACCAGAAAAAGCTTTAGTTAAATGAAGGTATTCCATTGGATTTGGAATAGCCAATCAGAGACTTTAAGTACAGAAATTTACAGGTTTAGGCGGTTGAAATCAATTCAGTTGGTTGCAGACAGCGTTACTAACCAGACGCAAAGGTGTCCTCAAGAAATTTAATACGTATTCTTGTGAGACGAAAATAGTTTACGTGTTAAAAGGTGCAAGTAATTCATAAAAGAATCTCATAGCTGTATATCAGTGAAGTGTTATTTAAATCGTATCAAGCATTAATAAAAGGAGTGAAGTAAATTATGATCTGTGTAAGCCTACATTCTTAGTCACACCACAACCCTGCTAAGAGAAACGTGTCTCTAACAATAATACTGACGCAACCGAGGCAAACATAAATATATAATATTTAAAGAAACAGTCGAATTACAAAGTTAATATTCTTTTGAACTTGGGGCAAAGGCCACCTGAAAGTACATTTGGGGTGAAGGCTACCGGAAACTGTTTACCATATGTGCGGTTGCAACTACTTCAGGTGTTCGGTTCTCCAACAGTTGAACTACAATACAACTCATACTTCATATTGGCTTTCCACATGTGAAGCAAAACAACTTTTTCATGTTACGGAAAGGTAAAAATCAGATGACTGAAAAATTCAATGCCATAACCATTTTGCTATCGAATTTGTTGTAAATACATTGAAAAAATTAAATGTGTGGCAATCACATTTCACATGGCGAAATAACCGATATTAGATTTCTTGTATTGCAATACGCCTATTTATAACGTTGCTGAGAAAGTATTCTCCAAATTCAACATAAAGAAACATTGTTTTGTTTAGCTTACTGTAAGATAAATTTAATGCCCCAAATTTCCTTGGTAATCCAAATATTTTGAAAAATGCTCCGCGTCATGCAATTTGGAGCTTCTATTTAGTTTCGCTCTCAATTAATTATAAACGAATTTAATGAATGTGTTGATTGATAAACCTTATTTTTACAAAAGTTTTGTCGACAGTTAGTAAGTTAATATGACATAACTTGGGGCAGTATTTTATATCACAGCACTGTGAATGCCAGAGTGATTGCAGTGTAAATTAACATTATTGTATGACAATGATTTTAGATGTTTGTTAGCCTTAAGCATTGTTAGGAAATAAGTTTCACGGCCTCACTCAAACTGACAATAAGAGTGGGTAACAATGAAGCGCTGGGTTGAGTTGTTTATCACTTAGAAGAGACAAACAAATGAGGACAGAGTAGCGTGCCTTTCTTTAGAAATGGAGGGAATATCTTCCCTAGAGCATATGTTTTAGTAATTATGATTGGCTGACAAAACAGACGCTAATGTTGGCGCGATTTAGTAACCAATAGCAGCTCTATTATCATGTTTAGGCATATCGGGTTGAGGGAGTATAAATTCTTCAGCCAAAAGAAAGTATCGCGCAGTTCTACAGAATCATTCACGAGGTACACATCGCGCAGTTCGCAGCAATCTCTCGCGAGGTATACATCACGCAGTTTTAATGAATCATTCGCGAGGTAAACCGCACAGTCTTGAGGAATCTCTCGTGAGGTGAATGCTATACAGTTTGGAAGAATCTCTGGAGTCGTAAAGTTAGTTACAGACTATGAAGTACGCGACAACTATTACGACAGTAATTACGTTCGGAAATATAGCAGTTTCAGTCAGGCGTGTATCAAGATTAAATATGTGAAATTAATTAGGTGTGACGGCAAGAAAAGTTTAAAAACAAATTCTTTTATCTGAGTTATCTTTTAGTAACAACTCCTTTCCGTTTACACGCCCTGCTTAGAGATATTTGCTCGACTGAGTAATAATAGCTAGACGGAGGACAAAGAACCCAAAATTCAAAATAGTAAAACAATAACAGGCGCCAAGTAAAAAAGATAACATGAACAGATTACTGCGACAAATTTCATCTGGTTCAGCATAAGCATTCACATAGAATTTATAATTTCTGATTTGCCGTTTCTCGGAAAAAATTACAGAACCTTCATTACAGAATATTTTGAAAAATTTAAATGATAGTGAAATATTTACAAAGAGTAGGTAAACAACATATGTCATTTTTATATTGTATCTTGAAACAGATATGGAACAAAATTCGAGTTAATTCTCAAACTAGAACTTCAAAGAATGTAAAGTGCTAAAAATTTGAAATTTGAAAAAAATGGAGGTTCGAACAAATTACGCCTTTTTTTTTGCTTTAAATTTGGAAACAGTTTTTTTTATTTTAAACAGCAGGAGGGGATAAATAAGAGTTTTTATATTATTTTTGTAAGCAAAGATCAGAGTATCAGATTTCCAATAAAGCTTTTCAATTTTTGCAGCCTTAAACAGCAGAATACTAAGTTTAAATTCATACCAGAATGAAACTTAAAAGTTCACACTGGCATACTGTCTGTTCAGCAACGTTTTAGCTAGTAGAATGGTGTGACTTTAATTGGTGCGAGGGGTAGCGACGGGTACACAGTATGCTGAACTCCTGCTGCGTGTGATGTGGACAGTAGAAAACAGCCAACAGTCTTTCACTATTGCGCGTCCTTACTCCTCACTTGCTCCCACCAAGTAAACACTTCCAGTAGCTCCAGTGGCTAAACTTCTACGGACTTGGAAGGGCATCTCTATCCACTAAACAGAAGTACCTACATATTGAGTAGAAGAATGATCTATCATATTATATATATTATGATATTATGTTATTTAACTTTTTCATCGTTGGCCTTAAACTACACAATCTCTGGCTGCATATATTCTGCATTAAAAGTAATAAATATACTCCTACAAGCAGATTATTTGTAGTAATGTAGACAAAATATTTAAAACTCCTTTCGGTATATAATTTCAACATGTACTACTCGAAATGCTTTCTATGGCCTAAGTCCCCTGAAGTGATTGTTGAAATGAAATGAAGATAGTGCAAATGTGATTCTCTGCAACAATAGGAACAAAAAGCGAATGATTTACTTCATAAAGCAAAGCTATCAAAGATCGTGATATGCTAAACGCACAAAAACTTGCTTATAATTCCCTCAACAGTTTTAATACATTATTTTATTTGCCTCTTAAGGTGATAAACAAGGCAAACTCTGCGTTAATCATGTTTTAATTCGCCAGTCGTTCCTATCTTAACTTGTAGAATAGGCAATATTTTGAAATTAGTATTCTATCCCCATACAACAATTAGGAATAATTCACAATGAGAAATTGTTATGCTCGTTTTTTATAAAGATATCGGCTACACAGAGGAAAAAAATCCTAGTAATATCTTCGAAGAATAAATGCTTTCGATCATTTAAAAGCTATTAGGTTCTCTTTGGGATGAGGTTTGTGAGTAAAATCACTGTATATATTCAAAAACTCGTAAACAGTCTAATAATATATACAAGAGAATCACCTGTGCTTAATAGTTCTAATTTATACAACCTATTAAGCGGCAGGTGTACCTTTTGTCCGTATTCGTCGCTCGTTTTACAGCTCATTTATTTAATTAGATACACGAGGCCTCATAACATACGAGGAGCACTCCACGCGTTTGAAACTGAAGTTTGCTTGGTTTTCGCGGGTAGTTAGCTGAGATAGTGTACCACTCAGGAACTGAAACAGTTTGGCTCTAAGTGATATTTAGCGCCGTTTCTGAGCGTGGAAATTCCTAGCGTTTAGCGCGTGGATGCCAACATTAAACAAAGCGAAAGAGGCTCTACGCGTGGAGTATAAACCCAAGCATTCGAAACTTCGATGCATGAAAACGGCTCTCCAAGCCCTGTTTCGTATATCTAACCTTGCTGACATGTGTCTTCCGCGCCCCCTTACCCCTGATTGGCTAGTTAGCACCTATAAATGGCAATGTATGACAAATAAGCCTTGTGCATTGCAAGGTAAAGTGAAAAAGCGATAAAAACACCGTTAAAATAGATGAACGTCCTTTGTCATCCTGAGAGGCAGGTTTAAACAAAAGGATTCCCTACCTATTTGTTGATAAAAATTTACATGTATTTACATGTTATTAACCTATTCACGTAACATTTTCGATTCATACGTTTATGAAAA
The DNA here is from genome assembly GCA_030765065.1 of Deroplatys truncata. Taxonomy (NCBI): domain Eukaryota; kingdom Metazoa; phylum Arthropoda; class Insecta; order Mantodea; family Mantidae; genus Deroplatys; species Deroplatys truncata. The sequence goes on along the minus strand of CM060979.1, from coordinate 65,397,231 downwards.
TATAAATTTGGTGATTTTCTTCGAATAAATTAAGATAAATGATCATGTTAAACACGAAACTAGTTTGTATCACACAACAACCTATTCCACGACAAGCCAATCAGAAGTAACTAGTATACCCGGCAGTTAAGAGATACGCGGCCATCTGACCTTGTAAGCTGAACGAAATCCCGTTTAGAACGAATGGTCCTTATTAATGATAAAAAAACCGTTGAAGGAACACAATTCATTTTTGGTTGAGATAAAGCTCAAAGCACAACCGTTTCTACTAGAGCTATAACAGTTTTCTAGCAGATTTTATAAACTTTAAATATTCAGTGCATTGATACCTACCTCTGAGTCACCCTACAAGAGAAAAGCCTAACCATATGGATCAGCCAAAAAGAAAATGGCATTTATAAACAACTACATAAATGATAGGCTACAACCAATTTAAGAGAGACGTCTATACCCAAAAGATACTGGTGTGATATTTCAAGCTTGATGTGAATTTTGTCTCGTGAGGTAGCTTGTGTTGTTTGATTAATAAGGATAAAAAATTAATGCTTCTTAAAGGTCTTCTTAACAAAGGTCTTCTTCTTAACAATTCGAAGTGAAAACAGGAATTCGCCCACGATAAAGCTAGATTAAAGTTGTTTAAAAGGTTCTGCTTTTCCAGTGCCAAAACATCTTAGTTATCTAAAGAGTATAATTAATTGCTGTGGGTATCCTTTCTCAAGTAGTATTCCCCAAAGTTTTTGACCTTTTAACTTTATCAAATGCCTTCTCATAATCAATAAATAATAAATGAATTTCAATGTTAAATTGTCTTCTTTTCTCTAGTATCTGCTTTGTAACAAAGATATAATCAGTGGTTGATTTTCCTTTTCTAAATCTATGCTGTTCGTTTAATATTTATGATATTTGGTTAAGGGTCTTGTTATTTTGCATATAATTTATAACAGTTCCCAAAAAACTTATACTTCTATAGTGACTACAAGTGTAACTATTAGTTTAAAAATGTAGATGCAAATTTGATTGAATTTCTACACAGAGAAAGCAATTAACAAGCAGATATACTATTGGCAGCTTAATTCCCTTACTTCATTGGTATGGAGTAGGGATAGGACCTCGATATCTCGATACTGTTGAAAATCGGTGTTATCGATTGAGGTTTAATACTTTGAAATAAACCTTGTATACTTTTAAGTTTTTAAGTTTCTCATTATTGAAAGTTGTTACGTTTAGCTTTATGCTAGATAAGGAATGAAAAGAGCTGAGACTTCATGTTATTGCTTCGCACGTGTTCCCAAAGTGTTTTTGGACTACAGTTCTTGATAAACCTTAACTGCGATGACTGCAATATTCCATAGACCCTTGTGCCTAAATGAAAACATGCAAAATTCGTGCTCGTGTAATATGCAGCGTTAATTGAGTTATGAATTAAGCTGATTTAGCTGACGCACTAAATCACGTTTCTGCAATAACCTGGCTTGGTGACTCCCTCTCAACCATTACATTTACCAAAATCTGTGAATCCAGCAGAAACAAATTAGAACTTTGACGTGAGTTAATACATGCGTATGCAAATACTTGTGCTGTTCATGAATGCTCCTGTTCTTAAATAAAAATCTTTGATTCGTTTGTATCTTTGCATTTTATATAATACCTCCTTGATTTTTTCTTCAAATCTTTAATTGTGTCTAATATGCTTTGAAATTAAACATGTATATACTAATGTATGAAGGTGTAATTAGAGAGGTTTAAACCACGAACTTACTATGTTTTTGAGTGTTATATGGCTAACTACTAATTACTGGAATATATATATATATATATATATATATATATATATATATATATATATATATATATATATGTGTGTGTGTCATGCGTTTGTACACAGAGAACTACTAATAAGAACATAATTCAATGAACAAGCTATCGCCTTTATAGTTTTTTATAAGGGAGTATCGAGTATCGAATTCGGTACTCAAAAATCGGTATCGAGTACCGAGAAATAGTGGTATCGTGTCATCACTAGTACGGGGTAAAATGTCTTCATGTGTAGTAAACCTCTTAGCGCTATGTTTCAACTGGTTTCAGAAAGAAGGAACTTAAAAATGCGAAATATTTGTCGTTTATCTAGTAAACGTTTTTTAGAAGCTGAAGCTTTGTTTTAGGAGAACTAAAATATATAATTGTGAGCATTTGAAGATATGTATAGGTGTATATATTGTCAATACAGTATTTTTACTTACTCTACTACTTAAAGTAGGGGAAGTATTGTATTCCATAAAAAAATTCGATACTGAGATTTCACTGGAAATATATGCTTTGAGACCCCTGAATCCAAAAAAAAGTATTTTTGCAAACATCTCCGTGTGTGTGTCTGTCTGTCTGCTAACAGCATAACTCAGAAGCGAACAGTCGGATAAACACCAAACTTGGTATTTAGGTTCAGTATCTCCAGAGATGCGACACGAAGATTTTAAAGAAAACCCCCCACCCCAGATTACCCTTTACATGGAACATTTTCCGAAAATTGTAACGATTTCGATTACAACATCATGTTTAAGATATTTTCATGACAAATGAAACGTATATCTCGAATTCTTTGGGAATGTCTCCAAAAGTATTCTTCATTGTGAACGACTTTTGCATAACTGGTAAACCATAAGAGATAGAAAAACTTTTACTACACAAAAAATGTGGATCGCGTTAAGATACACAATTTATGTCATATACATTTTTTTTGAGTGAACCATTTTCGAGATATTGCTTGTTATTCCCTTACATTTTCCAATACTTATAGTTTTCTCAAATGGGAATTGGTTTTCATTTCTTTTATGTCCTGGACATGCAAAGAGAATGGAATACTTCACATAGCAACCAGCTCTTAAAATATTTGACTATCGCTTAAAGCCTAGCAATTTCCCTTGCATCTACAAGAAAATTAGCAATAAGATTAACATCTCGATTAACATGATGCATATGGAGAATAAGCGTTTTTAAAAAGTAACACATCAGATCTTTTATATTTATCTTTATATGCAATCAGAAAAACCCATGTGTCTTGGATTAGCTGCATGACCATATAATGCTTGTACTTTGCGCTCCCCATCCTTGCGAGATGTACATCCTCGGAGTCCCGTACAGAATAAGTCCAAATATACCTGCTCCGGAAGGATTATAGTTACCTTTTTACCCCTGCTTTGAATTGTGTTTAAAGCACACTTACTTAATATTTTTAACATATTTTGTACAGCAACTGAACGGACCCTTTGTCATTTGCTGTTTCAGTTTATAAAAAGGTATAATCTGAGGCGTGGCACTCCTGATAACATTCTACAGCATAAAGCTTTCATAGGTGTAGAAAACGTTTGTGATGCTCTCGCACATCTTTTTCTATCCCTTACAAACTCTCATATATGCATCATATAATAAGTGGCTCTCCTATCCACATAAAGTTAATACAAAAGCTTACAAAAGTAATCCAGAGGTCTTGGTTACGAGCTCTTACGAAGGAAAAGAGATACGTAGTAATGCAAAATTTGATGCAGTATTTTAAACACTTGAATAATTTCAGTCTAATTATATAAGTATGTAAATTCAATAACAGCCCGCTTTAAAACAATAATGTGTATGTAACAATAACTTGTAAAATGTATGTAACAGTCGTTTGGGGCGATCTTAAAGTTTGTTAGCCCCACTTTTGGGAGCCAGTTTGCGGCGATCACCTCCTCATCCGTTGCTGTAGCTTACCTTGATGCTTCTCCCGTTGCTTCCAGAAGTTCTCAGCGTGTTGGTTCTTCCCTTCGATTTATCCTCGGCTAGCCTCAGTAATTTTTCTTAAATTATATGGGAGCATGGACTTATCCTCGGTAAAGGAAAACGTAGATCTCGGGTGGTGATATAGGAAGACATAGACTTGCTTTGTTTATGAAAAGATGACACTGCCGTTTCTTTTTATTTAATTAACACTCGTAGTATACAAAAATGGTATTGCCGCTGTAAAATACTGTCCACCGCTGTTAAACTATGGCGTGGATATGGCACGAAATATAACTATTCTTATTGTCGCTTTCAGAGTAGCGGATCTTAGGTGTGTGGCTAAAACTATTTTGATTCCCTGTTTTGGCGCGATATCTCACACATCCTGCAGCATCTCTCCCTGACCACACATTACGTAAACTCTCGAATAAAATGCAATACTAAGCTGACATGAAAAATTTGACTTGATTCCCTTTTTGGCGCGATATTTCACACATCCTGCAGCATCTCTCCCTAACCACACACATGACATAAACTGTCTCGAATTTTCCCCAAACAGATCCATTTATAGTCTCAGGCTCCTGAGGCTGCTTCCTTTCCTATTGGTACATTTTTAGCGCGACTCGACGCGTCTAACTATTTCGAATAAACTTCCAGGGATTTCATTGGTCCAATTTTAATATAAATCGCGGCTTTTCCTACATGTACCGTTAGATTGTCCTTCTCACTCACTTGGTCACGGCGAATTATCAAATAATGGGACAAAGGCTCTACACCCTCGCTGTAGGAATAATAGCACTGCGACCGAAGAGAGGTAATAAAACTAGGTTTTCTGCCTTCGAAAGCACTATTCCTGTAGCTAAAACATTCCACCGTGGACAGTATTTTAACATAGCGCTTAAATTATTTACATTAAACCATTTATGACTCTACTAATATTAGTAACCTAGATAGATACATAATGTTAAATCACCCTTCTTAAAATATACAAGCAGTATTGAGAAAAAGATATTTACATAGTACGATTTAACATCAATAAAAGTTAATTAATAAATTATCTAGAATTACTGTTCTCGGGCCCGGCCTAGAGTTGCCGTTTCAAATTGCCCTGTTCTGGAAAAGAATAAATTTTTCAGCACTTGATACAATTTTCTTTTCCAGAATAATTCCTCTGATTATGGCCTTTGTAGGTTTGTTTTGTTGACAGAGACCCTTCGCTATACCTGTTCCTTCACAAGGGTTCTGCCAAACCAGTGGTGTTTATATTTGGGTCATTCACTCTACATTTGTTATGGTTGATCCCCTCTCACCATTTAAAAACAGGTTTCCGAGAGACATTCTTACACAATACATTTCCCGCACACGAATAACTTGTGGTGGAGAGAAATACGCTAATACCTAAATTAAGTTCTAAAATTAAATCTATTTACATACATATTAATACATAATTATTATGCATTTATTTATTTCTTTACATCCTTATTTATCGGGTGTATTACCTTTACTATTTGTTCACAGGGTTGCTACCTCATTTCGAGTAAAACTAACCTGATTCTTTTCATTTCATTCTTCACCCTTCTCATTTTCTAAACATTTGTATGGTTTGAGCAACTGTTTATGATATCTCCCTACGATCTTGGAATTCTTTATTTCTTGTAACTCAAATGTATCCGAGCCAAAAATGTTAATCACCCGGTATGGACCTTTAAATAAATTTTCCATTCTATGATACCTCTTCTTTTTTATAATTAATAGAACTAATTTATATGTTTAAAGAAAACTGTCAGCATATTGCTAGCATACCAACCAATTAATAATTTACAAATATTGCTAAATATAAAAAAAAAAAAATAAATATTCTGATAATAAAAGCTGTTTCAACCTTAAGACAAACTTATTCAAGCAGAAAGAAACTGAAACAACAAATGGCAAAGGTGTTTCTTGTTCTTCTTCACTATCACTAATGAGCATTTAATACTCAAGTCTCTTTAGTAATGCAAAAAATATTCTCCATAACTGCTTAAGATAATTCATTAATTCACATGTGAAAGCTCTCCTTTCCAGGCACTGTAGAGTCAGGATCAATGATATTATGTCTTTCTTTTTCTTTTCTTTTTTTTTTTTTAATTTGAATGCTGGATTTTTTTTTTATACCCATACTAATTCTCCAAGTTCGATCAACCCTTTCTTTCGCTTCCTTGTTTTAAATTCCTCCTTTCTTTTCTGCGCCTTTTTTGACATTCTTTCAAAAGCTTTCTTTAACGTCTCTTCTCCCGTTAGTGTTTTCGGATCTTTAGTTTCCAGTGTCTGTGGTAATTTCCCTTCAAGTGTTTCTATTAACTTCCCCTTCATCAGCTCAACTAATTTCCCCTCTAGACTCTTATTTTGTTCACTTAAGTTTCTTTCTAAGTCCTTACTCTGCTTACTTAATTTCCCTTCGAAATCCTTACGTTCGCTCAGTTTTCGTTCTACGTCCTTACTCTGCTCATTTACGATTCTTTCTAAGTCCTTACTCTGCTCATTTGATTTCCCTTCTAAATTCTTATCTTGTTCCCTTACGATTCTTTCTAAGTCCTTACTCTGCTCATTTGATTTCCCTTCGAAATCCTTATTCTGTTCACTCAGTTTTCTTTCTAAGTCCTTACTCTGCTCATTTAATTTCCCTTCGCAATTCTTATCTTGTTCACTTACGATTCTTTCTAAGTCCTTACTCTGCTTACTTACGATTCTTTCTAAGTCCTTATTCTGCTCATTTGATTTCCCTTCTAGATTCTTATCTTGTTCCCTTACGATTCTTTCTAAGTCTTTACTCTGCTTACTTACGATTCTTTCTAAGTCCTTACTCTTCCCCTTTAATTTCCCTTCGAAATTCTTATCTTGTACATCTATGATTCTTTCTAAGTTCTTACTTTGCTTACTTACGATTCTTTCTAAGTCCATATTATGCTCATTTGATTTACCTTCTAAATTCTTATCTTGTTGACTTAAGTCCTTCCTCTGCTCATTTACTCTGCTTTCTAACTTTTTACCCCGCTCCTCTACTATGCTTTCTAAGTTCTTACTATGTTCACCTAAAATCTTACCCCGTTCATTTAATATGCTTTCTAAGTTTTTACCCCGCTCATCTATGATTCTTTCTAAGTTCTTACTATGTTCACTTAAGATCTTACCTAATTTCCCCTCTAAATTCTTACTTTGTTCACTTAATTGCTCACCTAATTTCCCCTCTAAATTCTTACTTTGTTCGTCTATCTTTGTGCTCAAATGTTGAAGCAATATTAGCAGCTGGTTTTGACCTGCGTCAATGACCTGCTCAATCGGTGATTGCCTTTCCAGCCTAACTTCTCCCTCTGCCTTACTCATATTTTCTCCATCTGTTGTTATTCCGACAATAGCCTCCCCATCCAGTTCTTTCAAATCTTCCCTTGACCTACTCATGGTTCCGTTAGCAAGTTCTACCTCTCTAGTAATGACTTTACCCCCTCTCAATAACATGTGTTCACAAAACTGAATCACTACTCTGCATGCCTTTTTGTTTGTTTTTGATTAAATGTTCCAACCTGTATTTTTTCAATGTTAACTGATGCGTTCCGGGTTCGAATCCTGGTGAAGTTCTAGAAGCGATGTTCTCAGCTGTTTTGTTGTCCCACGTAGGTAGACTAGAAGTTCGCGTTGTAATTTTGTTCTGCTGTGCCCCTTTCCTCTGAAGATTCTTCGTCTGTTCGTTGTTTTCTAGTCCTCCGTTTATGTTGGTCTTCCCTTCGAGCTGGTCTTCCCTTCGAGCTCCACGTTATGGCGCCAGTTTGCGGCGATCTTAAAGTTTGTTAGCCCCACTTTTGGGAGCCAGTTTGCGGCGATCACCTCCTCATCCGTTGCTGTAGCTTACCTTGATGCTTCTCCCGTTGCTTCCAGAAGTTCTCAGCGTGTTGGTTCTTCCCTTCGATTTATCCTCGGCTAGCCTCAGTAATTTTTCTTAAATTATATGGGAGCATGGACTTATCCTCGGTAAAGGAAAACGTAGATCTCGGGTGGTGATATAGGAAGACATAGACTTGCTTTGTTTATGAAAAGATGACACTGCCGTTTCTTTTTATTTAATTAACACTCGTAGTATACAAAAATGGTATTGCCGCTGTAAAATACTGTCCACCGCTGTTAAACTATGGCGTGGATATGGCACGAAATATAACTATTCTTATTGTCGCTTTCAGAGTAGCGGATCTTAGGTGTGTGGCTAAAACTATTTTGATTCCCTGTTTTGGCGCGATATCTCACACATCCTGCAGCATCTCTCCCTGACCACACATTACGTAAACTCTCGAATAAAATGCAATACTAAGCTGACATGAAAAATTTGACTTGATTCCCTTTTTGGCGCGATATTTCACACATCCTGCAGCATCTCTCCCTAACCACACACATGACATAAACTGTCTCGAATTTTCCCCAAACAGATCCATTTATAGTCTCAGGCTCCTGAGGCTGCTTCCTTTCCTATTGGTACATTTTTAGCGCGACTCGACGCGTCTAACTATTTCGAATAAACTTCCAGGGATTTCACTGGTCCAATTTTAATATAAATCGCGGCTTTTCCTACATGTACCGTTAGATTGTCCTTCTCACTCACTTGGTCACGGCGAATTATCAAATAATGGGACAAAGGCTCTACACCCTCGCTGTAGGAATAATAGCACTGCGACCGAAGAGAGGTAATAAAACTAGGTTTTCTGCCTTCGAAAGCACTATTCCTGTAGCTAAAACATTCCACCGTGGACAGTATTTTAACATAGCGCTTAAATTATTTACATTAAACCATTTATAACTCTACTAATATTAGTAACCTAGATAGATACATAATGTTAAATCACCCTTCTTAAAATATACAAGCAGTATTGAGAAAAAGATATTTACATAGTACGATTTAACATCAATAAAAGTTAATTAATAAATTATCTAGAATTACTGTTCTCGGGCCCGGCCTAGAGTTGCCGTTTCACATTGCATATGCTTATATTATTGTATACATGTTCAATAATGCTATGTGAATATATTACGTAATTTAAGAATGTAGGAGTTGTGATAAATAGGTCAAAAGTTGCTAACAAAGAGGTAACAATGAGGTAACCTTGAGTCAATAATGAGTAAGAAAGTTTAACAGTACTACTTATGATTATTGGAGCAACAATAATGAAATTTAAGTGACAGTTTAAAAATAGCCAATCAACAACCAGAAAAAGCTTAAGTTAAATACAGGTATTCCATTGGAGTAGGATTAGTCAATCCGAGACTTGAAATACAGAAATTTACAAGTTTAGGCGGTTTAAATCAATTCAGTTGCCTCCAAACAGTGCTCATAACCAGACGTGTTGCCTGTAGACAGAGTTACTAACCAGACGCAAAAAGTGTCCTCAAGATATATGTGTATTCGTGTGAGACGAAAATTATTAAAAACAATCTTACAGCTCTCTATATCAGTGAAGTGTTATTTAAATCGTATCAAGTATTAATAAAAGCAGTGAAGTAAAAATTATAATCTGTGTAAGTCTACATTCTTATTCGTATCACAACCCTGCCTAAGAGAAACGTGTCTCTAACAAACACTGACGCAGCCGAGGCAAACATAAATATAATATTTAAAGAAGCAGTAAAAATACATTTGGCCGAAGGCTACTGGAAACTGTTTACTATACGTGCGGTTGAAACTAGTATAAGTTCGGTTCACCAACAGTTGAAATATAATACAAACTTCAATACAAACTTCTTAAACTGACTTTCCATACGTAGGAGCAACAACCTCTTCTAAAATACTGCTTTCTCAAATTAAAATTGGTACCCTTTTACCGATGTGTTTTCGTTTTCTGTATATTTTTAGTATTAAATTGTTATTTATTTAACCAAAATTGCAAATTATTTTAAAAATTGCAAGTGGTAATTATAAGTCAACCCAAATCACTGTTTCATCATGTTCAAGGTTTGAACCTTGCTCAAGATCCCTTCCGTCCCCATTAATAAACTGGTCTCCTCATCTACGCCTTGGGTCTTCCTATATTCCTTTCTCCAATCCAATAGTTTGTGTTCTGTTAACATTTTTGGTAGTCTTCCCTCATTCATCTTTTGAACATGATGTCTCCAGTTTTCCTTGTTTTGGTTTATCCTTTCTACGGGTTTAAATATTTTCAATTAATCACTTATCTCCTGGCTGTATTTGCGATCCAGCAAAGAGTATCCAGCACTGCCAATTCAATTTTTCTTTCCTTCTTTCTGTTTAGGATCCACGTTTCACTTGAATATAAAGGTACAGGAACACCATTGTTTTATAAACTTTTATCTGTCTCCTTCCTTGTCTGTCAGTATTCTTCTTATTATGCCACACATGAGATTAAATTTATGGAGTTTCTCTACATCTCTTTCATGTAATACCGCAGTTAAATCGCACCCCAAGTATCTAAATATTGGAACTTGTTCGACGAATTCATCATTAATTACAATCTTGTTTCTAGTATGCTCTTTACTTTCAAATGCTAAAGCTTTGGTTTCATTGTTTGATATTTTCAGACTGTAATTCCTCAATAATTGATTTAATAATTATACTTACATTTGTAAGTTTTCTTCTGTTTCAGCCACTATTACCTGGTCGTCAATATACAATATAGTGTCCATTTCTTGTGTGTTAATTTTAAAATGTTTATTAAAACCTCTTTGATTTATTTCGATAGTGTGGGAACTGATGCTATTCATTACGTCTACTTTCCAGGTTGTCCCTATTTCCTTTACTATTTCCACTATATGTGCTGAAACTCCTTTTATCGTCATGCCCCATAGTATGTTCTACTGAACACAGTCGGAAGCTTTCTCGTAATCTATAAAAGGTACTTTGTGTTCTCGTCTCCTCTTTACCAATATTAACTGTTTTAAAATATGTATACAATATATGCAAGATCTTTCTTTCCTAAATCCTCTTTGGTTATCAGGATGAAAGAATCCATTATAATACTTAAGACGTCACGCTATCATTTTGGAAAATATTTAGTGCAATGATCATGAACGTATGCCCCTGCAGTTTGTGCATAACGACTTATTGCCTTTTTAATTTTCTATTAAGTATAGGAATTAGGTGAAGTATATGCACCGGAAATACACGTTTTGAGGTACCCTAAAGCATTTTTAGAAATATGTGCTGTGCGTATCTGTATGTGTATCTCTCTGTGAAAAGCATAACTCAAAAACGAAAAGTCAGATAAGTATCAAACTTAGTATTTGAGTTTAATATCTTCCAAGGATGCGACACAAAGATTTTCAGCAAAATCCCTCACCTCAGACTACCCTTTAAATCGAACATTTCTTGAAAATTTTGGTTCTCTCAAAAATGTCTCTAATGATTTTGATTAAAATATCATAAGTTTAAGACATTTTCATGACAAATGAAATGTATACCTTGAATTTTCTGGGAATGTTTCCAAAAGTCGTCTTTATTCTGAATGACTTTCACATAACTGGTAAACCGTAAGAGATATACAAAATATTACTAAACAAAAAATGTAGATCTCGTTAAAACATACAATATATGTCGCATACTTTTTTGTCGAGTGAGGTATTTCCGAAATATTCCTTGTTATTTGTTTAAATTTTTCAATACTTATACTTTTTCTCAAATGGGAGCTTTTTATTCGTTTTTTATGTCCTGGACTGCAGAGAGAATGGAATGCTCAACATAGCAATCAGATCTTAAAAGATTTGACAATTGTCTAAAGCGATCATATTCCCTTTGCACCTATAAGAAGATTAACAATAAGATACTGCAAATGTTTATCTGGATTAACATGTTGTATATGGAGAATAGGCGTTTGTACAAATGGTTTGTAGAAGAGTAGAGAAAACCATGAAAATTTTTAACAGACACACAGAAATACGCACGGAAAGTGTTCTAAATATGCCCTTGTTTTATTCAGTGGGCTTCAAAACATGTACTTCCAGCGAAATCTTGGCATAAATGTTTGGGTGGAATGCAATATCTTCTCTACCTGCTAAGTACGTGGTAGAGAAAGCAAAAATGATTTATATATCAGGTTCAGTAAAGCAAAGATATAGAAGTGCTGCAAGAAATACTTCAGACTTTCATGAAAGAAAAACGGAAGCCCAAGTGTACCTTCTCTACACTACAGTAGTTAATATCAAGAATTTTACTGATTCCTTTATGCTGAGATGAATGAAGATTACTGTCGAGGTCTCTGATCAAATTAGCGCAAAAGAAGCAGCAAACGTTTGCAGCGTATCATGGTAGTACGTGAGCGGGCACCTTTAACAGACAATCAATTTCAGACCTCGTGGAAAGAAAGGCTTACTTGAGAAGGAAAGGGTGGCTCACAGACGGATTGGTTCAATCACCCGCGAGAGTTCTCTTGCTGAGAGTGGTCCTGAGATCCATTCTGTCCTCTTCGAGTGCCACTTGTGTTGATTTGTCTTTGGTCGTCCAGGAAAACGTAGTAAATTGAAAACTTCTCTCAACATATTTTCTGTGCTAGCTACACAGACTTTGAAATCTATCTCCAGCAATGGAAAGAAAGAGTCGACACATAGATATCGCTACATCGCTAGAAATAAATTAGTTTGAGGTTATCTGTTGCTTCCTAAAAGCCCTTTTCATAAATATATCCATAAAGTGTAAATATGTGAATGCCAAAAACTAAACGTTAATCTTTATCGAGTGTTGAGCTACTACAATTCATTTGGGCATGATCAGCGTCGAGCCCTGGCTCCTATTGCCGATCATACCCAAGCTTACAGCATTTAAAATCATGTGCGTTGAGTTTGCTTCATTACACTAACAGTTCCTCATTTAAACTCAATATACTGTTTAGTATTCCTTTCCCATTCCCATCTCACTTCCCTTACTTCCTCCGATCGTCTGTTAGATATATATCAGATTTCATACCTAGGGATATCTTAAGAAAGTATGGAGAAAATTTGAATGAGTTTTTTACTTCAATACGGAACATTCATAGTTTTTTATTTTCTCGTAGGTATATCCACAAGAGTTTTGACTGAAACATCATATGCTTTATGTTGAGTAAAACGTTTATCCCAAAATTTGTGTAAAAATCCTGTGAATTACTCTTTTTCCCTCCTCTGGGGTACACGGGTAGTGTGTCTGCCCCCATTCAAAAGTTTTCGAGTTTTAATCTCGTTTAGGATGAGTTACTCCGATAAGGTTTTTCCTTGGTTTTTCCTATCCTGAAAAAATAAATGTCAGGTACTTCAAGCTCTATGTACTTTGGACTTATGTGAGCATCATTTCAACCATTCATCCTCCTATATGACATAACCAGTTAAAGCACGCTCATCCCCTCCCAAAAAGCACTCTCCTTATTTATAAAAACATGTGATGCATTCACACGACTTTCCCTACCAATGACAAATTCTAATACAGTACTTATATATTGTGACAGCGCGCGCTAAGTTCCTATGGACCGGCAGTAAGAGCTTCCCGGCCCATTTAACTGCTGTGAGATAGACTAATGGCCGGTCCCTCTCTAGAACAAGGGACGCTTGGAATAATAGTCATTGCGTGTCACTTCCACGCTCCAGAGGATTCCTTTTGCCCCTTTCTAGTAGGTTCTCCATCTCGAAAGTTCCGTTTTGTATGCGAGGCCTATATAAGGAACTGCTGGCGGCAGGACTAGTCAGTGTTGAATTGAGTCAAGTGTTGAGCTCTTTTAGTAGTGACAGTGCAGTTTAACTGAGAGTTATAACTCAGCAGTCAGTTGTGAGTCGTGTAATTCAGTTGCCATATGATTCGACGGATTAGTTGTGTTGTATTCTAGTGTGTGCCAAAGTGACTCAAGTATAGCGTTGAATGCTTTGTGATAAATAAATTGTGTTTTTGCAGTAACTGATGTTTTCATTTGTTACATATACCATTTATATAAAACGTAATTCTTCTATCTTCGCTGTTACCTACGTTATATTTTGGCCTAGAAATTATTTAAAGTTATGTTAGAAGGTTTCAGCATGCGGAAATAGCATACACATGTGTATTCCTGTTAACAATCCATTACGATGGAAAGTTAAGAAAGGAAGGAGTTTGTAAAAGCTAGAATCGCAGTTGCTCAAACATGTCCTCTTAAGAAATGTCTATATTTGCAACGTGAATATTTTGAAAGTGGGTAAAAGTACAGAAACAATTCACACAAATTCTGTATTGTAATATGTTCTATATGTTTGCTGTCGTAAGAATTTGTCCAATATGAGGCAGTATTTTATATCACAACACTGTGAATGCCAGAGTGATTGTAGTCTAAATTAATATTATTGTATGTACAGGATTTTAGATGTTTGTTAGCCATAAGTATTGTTGGGAAATAAGTTTACACGGCCTCACTGAAACTGACAATAGAATTGGGTAACAATAAACCAAGGGGGTGAGTTGTTTATCACTAAGAAGAGACAAACAAATGACTTCAGGGTAGCGTGCCTTTTTTTTAGAAATGGAGGGAATATCTTCCCTAGAGTAAATATGTTAGCAGTAGTGATTGGCTGACAAAACAGACGCTAAAGTGGGCGCGATTTGGTAACCAATAGCAGTTCTATTATAATGTTTAGGCAATTCGGGGTGAAGGAGTATATATTTTCGAGCCATAAGCAAGTGTCGCGCAATTTTGAAGAATCTTTCAGGAGGTACACGTCACACAGTTGCGAAGAATCTTTCACGAGGTGCACGTCACACAGTTCTGAATAATATCTCAGTTGTACGTCGCGGAGTTAGTTACAAAAATGTAAAGTGCGCGAAGCAATCGGTACGCGGCAACTAATACGACTGTAGTTACCTTCGGAAATATCACAGTTTCAATCAGGCGTGTATAGAGATTAAATATGTGAATTATTAATTATGTGTGACGGCAATAAAAGTGTAGAAAAAATTCTTTTTTATCAGTGTTATCTTTTAGCAACAACTCCTTCCGTTTACACGCCCTGCTTAGAGACACTTGCTCGACTGAGTTATAATAGCTAGCCGTAGGACAAAGAACCCAAATTTAAAATAATAAACATGAGGCGCTCAACAAATAAGATAACACGAGCCAGAGAACTGCGATAAATATCAGGATTTCCTTAATCTTTCTTAGATTAGTGAACTTATATAACCAAGTTTGGTATTAAACCGAATTTTCACTTTTTATTATGCTGTTACTGAGCGAAGTGGCTCAACGTTAATGTCTGTGACGCGGGTTCAAACCCCTTGTCCGACCAATCTGAGCGAAAGATTTTCGCAGCTTTCCTCGGTCGCTAGGTGAATGTTGGCTGATTGACTTGATCCACAAACTTTTTTTCTATCACCACATTTAATTTCCTCCTTCACCGCCATACTAGGCATTGGGCTGATCAAGCATTCTGGGTATGCTATGATCCAGAGTTTACTTCTACTGGACATACTACCGATTCAAGGCATTGGCTTGTAGATCCTTGAGGGTGTAAGTCCTTCAAAGTTGAGGGTAATCAGAAGAAGGAGAAGAAGACTATACTCCTTACACACATATTCGCATGCGCAAACGCACTGCCTGTTGTAGAAATGCTTTTGTTTATGTTCAGGGATCTCAAAACGCGTATCTCCAGTGAGATCTCGCTTTCGGGTATTTGGATGGAATACCATACTTCCTCTTACCTGCATAGGAGAAGGTAGAGAGCGTAAAAATGTACTCGTTTGAGTATCATTTCGTTCATTTATCGTTCGATATGACCTAACAGGCTGAAGGGGGTTAAATTTCAAGCTAATAAAGCTATAGATAAAATGCAGATTCCGTTAAAATATAAAATACAATAAAAGGTTTTATACCAGGGAAAACTTCGGAATTATTTTCTTATGTTGGATGTGCTTTTATTGGAGGGGGACACCTCGCACACTGCGTCCAGCTTGATATATTGTGGCTACACCCCTCGGGGGTAGGGATGAGGTGAAGGAGCCATAGGAAGTCCGCAGGCAGACAGGTACATAGAGACGCACATAAGTCCCTAATATTACAAGTTTGAACAATCGCGCACCAGTAGAGGAGAAGACTCGCAAGGGAGGTCTATGAAGCGACCCTAGCGGGCGCGACAATGGACCCTGGCGTTAATGGGGAGAAATATTTCCAATGCGCAAGCATCTACGCTATCTGCTCAACACCGCCGGCACCGTAGGACCTGAAAAAACACCGAAAACGTGAAAGGGAGAGATGAAATGAGAGGAAATGGGGTAAAGGAGAAATCGTGAAGTACACCATCCCGGTATTCTCCTAGGCGACCAGGAAAAAATCACGAAAAAAACAATGGTCATAGAGGGGGTCACCGAAATTGGGTCGTCCTCCATGGATTAGTGGTACCAGCCCAGCCTCCAGTTCCCAAGGTCGCGGGTTGAAACCTGGTGGAGGGCGATGTATTTTTCGAGCGTAAATCCCTTTGGAAGGGAAGTAAATCCGGTAGTCCCTTGTCGTAGATTTACGGCACGTAAAAGAACCTCGAGCCTGATAAAGAGGCCTCTGAGCTAAATTACCGGTGCTTCACGCCCAATATAGAATGAAACTTGAAGTGATAAGATCCGTCCGAATAATAATAAATAATAACGAATAAGAAGAATAATTAATAAGCATATCATCAAAATAATAAGAAGGAATACCAGTATGAGGGAAGAATAAAAGAGAGCATTAATAATTAGAGTAAGGGGGAAATAAAACCATTAAGAGAGAAAAAACGTAGAGGATAGATATTAATTAATAATAAGAACATGAAATAAAATATAGGAAACGTGTAGTCTGAGAACGAACAAACTTGGCGAAAATCACATAAATATAGCAGACGTAGGAAAGGACAGGAAAAAGAACATTAGGAACCGGTTTAGTGACAATAGGAACCGAGTTGTGCAGATAGGATGTCAAGACAACGGGCAGGAAACCGAAGTTAATCAAGCGCACAGAAAACTCAGTAAAGAGAACAATTTGTTAATGGTAGACGCGAGCGAGACTCAGGCGATGAGATTGAGAGCCAATGGTAGACGGAAGAAAAATTCAGAGACGTAACCAATCGGAACACATAAAAGTCACGTGAGCAAAAAGTGAGAGAGAAACTAGAAAAGTAGTGGTGAAATAGAAAATTATCTATGAAGCAGAGAGACGTTCAGACGTGCCTAAGATACTTCACTCAGCGTCGAAACGTCGGGGAGAGAAGAAGACTCTGTGTCGAAACGTCGGGGAGAGAAGAAGACTCTGTGTCGAAACGTCGGGGAGAGAAGAAGACTCTGTGTACAAACGTCGGGGAGAGAAGAAGACTCTGTGTACAAACGTCGGGGAGAGAAGAAGACTCTGTGTACAAACGTCGGGGAGAGAAGAAGACTCTATGTACAAACGTCGGGGAGAGAAGAAGACTCTGTGTCGAAACGTCGGGGAGAGATGATGATTTGGAGGGAAAGAAATTGATTTGTGTAGGAAACGTGAGGGAAAGTAAGATAGATCTAGAAATTCAAAATATCTTATGTTAAAGAGGGAAACAGTGTAACGGTCTTCAAATAAATATTTATGTATTGAAAACCAGTTTAAGGCAGCCGTGAGTAACAGGGTAGCTAGCGAATGGCAAAAGGGAAATGTCATTAGCGTAATTTTGTAACACACTTCAACTTCGCAAAGTAATTAAGAAAGGGTAAGAGCACGGAAACAGTAGCAGGGGTGACAGGAAAAATCGCGTCTTGTTTGGAAAGGAGATTCGTACGAGGACATCAGTGTGGATCATCAATAAACGGGCCATCTGAGAGGAGAAAGTGAACTTCATTTATCTCCCATCCACACTCACTGAAGTAAGAGACTCCTGAACCTAAATTCCTCTGCCTGAGTAGCCGGCAGCAACAACAATCCAACCACCATGATCCGCACCATTACAGCCTATTTTTCCATTCCCAAACCCCGCTACAAACTCTAAGGACAATAGCATTAAAGAACGTCCATAAATAAAACTCAATTCAACTTTAATTTTTCCGGAAAATGAACCCGGGACCTCCTGAATGCTGTCCACAGATCCGCCTGAGCCATCCCGCTCGGTTTTCCTTATGTACATTTGAATTTTCAAATATTTTAAACAGTGCATTATGAAATGTCGATCTCTGGGTTAGGTAAGAATCCTTAGAAATCTACTGATTATGCCATCCAGGACGAGCTATGGTATAAGGGAAGGAAGCATAATCCTTAATTTATTGGGTAATCAGCGAAATTGAAAACAAACCACAACATCGCTATTTCTAACCCATAATTCTTTGCACTATACCCGGCTATTTTGTAACGTTATTGTACTGTATACTCCAAGTTATCTGCTAAAACAATGCTTATTTGCTACTCATTGGCACAGAAATAACAAAATTCAACAGAAACTATGCGCATTTTCACGGATTATAAAAGGAACATTTCACAATGCACTTTATTTTTTTTGCAGTTTGATTATTTCATTCCAATCCTGCTTGCGTTCCCTGATTTAAACAAGTACAATTTAGTTAGTACGGAATAAATGCGTGCGTCTAAAATCATTATTTCTTGAACTGCATAAAGTTGGCCCTGCAATAGCTTATTGTCCTCCGATTTAAGCTCTGATTTAATCAATTGAAGCACAAATAAGCCCTCCTTCATTACACAATAACATGAATATGGTGAAAAAGGGTGATAATTAGGAGGAGCCGAACTTGAAGTAGTTCCAACCGCACGTATGGTAAAATATTTCCGTTAGCCTACGCCCCCAAAAAATGTACTTTCCGGTGGCCTTTGCCCCAAATGTTTAAAAACTTTGTAATTTTTACTGTTTCTTTAAATATTATGTACTTATGTTTGCCTCGGCTGCGTCAGTATTTATATTTTTAGAGACATGTATGTCTTAGCAGGGAGTGGTGCGACTGAAGAATGTAGGTTTACACAGATTATAATTTTTCTTCACTCCTTTTATTAATGCTTGGCACGATTAAATAACACTTCACTGATATATAGAGAGAGATCTATAAGATTTTTTATACTTGCACTTTATAACACGTAAACTATTTTTGTCCCACACAAAATACGCATTAAATTTCTCGAGGACGGATCTCGCGTCCAGTTAAGAACACAGTCTACAAGCAACTGACTACTGAATTTGTAAATTTTGCTTCATTTTAGTTTTTGATTGGCTAATCCTAGTCCAATAGAACATCTTCATTCAACCAAAGCCTTCTCCAGTTATTGAATGGCCATTTTACAAACGGTCACAAAAATTACATCATTGCCTCCAAGAATCAAAAGTAGCATTATTAAACCTTCAAATTCACTATTGCCTCAAGGTTACCTCATTGCTACCTCATTGTTAGCAGCTTTTAACGTATTATGCTCACAGCTCCCACATTATCAAACCACTCAACACACCCACACACCACCACCACACATGTACACAATAATATAAACACATACAATGACTGTAATATACACTTTTTATATCTTGTTACATACACATATTGCTCCAAGGCGGGCTGTTATTGAATTTATATATTATATAACTAATCTAACTATAACTAAAATCATAAGTGTTAAAAATACTACCTGAATGGTTGCTAAACTTCGTCAGGTTATATTGTGTACTTTTATTGTACTTTAAACAACTCCAAGTGAAGTGGTTTCTTATTCACAAAGTGTTATAAATGTGTCTACCTTTGGCGGTGTCTATATTGTGCCAATGTAAAGAATTCTTGGCAAAGAATTGCTTGGCATCTACACACCAAAGGTATAACAACAAAAGGTTGTTTTCTTTTCAGTGTCTTTGGTAATCAGAATTGCGGGTACACAGTCAGTGAAGTTAACTGTGTGTTTCAAAGTTTTGATCTATATTTCTCTCTTATAACTAGGGACAGACAAAGTATGAAATCTGAAATTCGAAATTATGTTTGTTCTAATTATTGCAGCAAAGTATTTTTACATTTTGCAGTATGCAGAATTCAATGCACGTAACACCCTAATTCATATTGCATATTATTTTGGTAAAACATTAACATTTTATGAAATTTGTGCATTTATTCATATTTTGTAAGCTTTAAAATTTTTTGCTTTTAGTCTAATTTCCGTTAGCACCGAACCCGGTTTCCAAATATTGTATTTGGCAGTGTTTAGTGAAACTCATTTAGTAAACCCAAGGCATTCTTTAGAATAGATCAGGCACAATCGGAAAAAATATGTGCCTTTTCCTTTATGCGACGTGGAGTGGTAAATTAAACATCCTGTATTCTTGAAGAGATTTTGTTTTCGCGAAGCGGTGCTGTTAGTGGCATACTGTATTTAGATTAAGCAACGGCAAAGCAACTATTAATTCTTTTTCTTTTTTTCCTAAGCTTTATGGGTTTCAGAATGATTAAAACCCTATATTATATGCAATTTGTTGTGTTATTATTTGAATGTTTTTATTAAATACGAATAAAAATCTAAAAAGCCTATTTTTAAACTAACAAAGTAAAGGTATCTCAAACCTAAAAGTATTAGGATGTTTTGGCATAGATGTTCTAATAATTTGGGATTTTTGATTCATATTGTATCCAAAAACTCATATTTTGACAGATTTTTCTTTATATTTTGCCTATATCTACTCATAACCTATACTTTCTATACTATAATCAATCATGTAAACGCCTTTGAGAGAATTTCACAAGCTACCTCCAACTTGGCACTATTTTAACGCCATTTCCAGGTCTTGTGTATTTAGTGTGCAATGGTGAAACGCACATACAAAGAAGAAGAAAATCTTTTTTTATTCTGCGGTGATATATAAATTATCCCGGCAGGAGATGCCGTGAAAAACCTAGTATCTTGCAAGGAACACGTCAATCTTCGTGGCGCCACTAGGTTGTTTGTCAGCATGTCAACTGTGTGGTGTTTGATCACCTGCCAACTTCGCTATGTATTAGATATAGTGACTTCTTATTTGTTTTCGAGAATATAAAATATATCTGTAATAAAGGCTTGCTTAAACCTTTATAATACCTAAATTATGTTATAATTTTTCATGCTGATATTTCGAGAGCTTTATGTCATATCCAATAGTACTTAAGTGACATAAAGGATCTAAAATTGAATGTCAAAGTGAGGGTGGGTATTGAGTAGCAGTTTACGGGAGGGGTTTAGGGAATTTCCGCTTCTCCTAGCTTCTTAAACGATTTCCTTCCCTATCATAAATAATATTTTGATTTTTGTTTTTAATTTATTCTATATCTCATCTCTCTCATGTTCTCTCTCTCTCTCTCATGCACACATTACACAAAAACAGTTATAAACCATTAAACACAGAGTAATCGAATAACATACGAATCGGGCGCATAAAAATTTCTGAATTGTCAAAAAAAAATGATTTTAATGGAGTAAGGAATCGAGACTGCCTCGGTCGACATGGAACCAAAACCTAGACAACCGGATAGCAGTGTTTGTGGATGATAACACTTACTGTTTCTGCTACACACATACGCATGCAGCTTTATACATGAGAGGGAATGAAATAGGATCGTTTATGCTGTTGTAAATGGTTTACTGTTTTTTGTTTAAATACACTTTCTTCAAATATATGGAAGTGGATAGTTCATGTTATCCTTGCATATACTCAGTTATATCTGATGCACTTTATCTATCCTGCAGAATTACTTTCCACATAAATTACATTCCACGTACTTTCAAACCCACGAGTTTTCTGTTTTCTATCTGAAACATAAAATCTGAATTGTTAATTAGTTCTTATGATTGTGAATTTAGTGACTAAAGAGTTTTAATTTATACAAAACATGAAACGAAGTATGTCCTCTAAAACTTGCTGAGTAATTATTGTTTACAAAGATACCATGACTGCTATGTCTACCCGGTATCAGAAGTTACGCTCTAATACTGGTTATGACAAGTGTGATTCGCTCTAATAAGCCAAGAGTTATTTTACAACCAACCCTAAATTCCAATGGTTACTCATTAGCTCCAATTTATTCCTTTATCAGCATAAAAGTAAGCCATAAAATTTTTAAAATCAGATACCAACAAATTATACGTATATGTTAGACTTCAGAACGCCTGTTCTTATTACTTGTCTCATTTGCATTTGCGATCCCATGTGCGTGAGAAACTGGAACTACACAGTTACGGAACAAGTGGGATCGAAGGACAGTCAGGTAAAGAAAACATCCGCAGTACTGTTTTCATTTGAAAATGTGTTATTTTAGGAGAAGTTGTTTATTTCGAATGTTGGGGAGCCGAACTTGAAGTAGTTGCAACCACACGTATGGTAAATACTTTCCGGTGGCCTTTACCCCAAAAATGTTTAAAAATATTAACTTTGTAATTTGAATGTTTCTTTAAATATTATATATTTATGTTGTCTCGGTTGCATCAGTATTTATTTTTTTAGAGACATGAATGTCTTAGCAAGGAGTGGTGCGACTGAGGAATGTAGGTTTACACAGATTATAATTTCACTTCACTCCTTTTGTTAATGCTTGACATGATTTAAATAACACTTCACTGATATATGAGAGAGATTGATCTGTGAGATTTTTTTCTTAATTACTTGCACTTTTTAACACGTAAAGTATTTTTGTCTCACACAAAATACGTATTAAATTTCTCGAGAACGCATCTCGCGTCCGGTTAGAAACACTGTCTACAAGCAACGCGTCCAGTTATGAGCGCTGCCTACAAGCAACTGACTTGATTTCTACCGCCTAAATTTGTAAATTTCTGTATTTCAAGGCTCTGATTGGCTAATCACAGTCCAATAGAATACCTTCATTTAACTAAAGCTTTTTCTAGTTGTTGATTGGCTATTTTATAAACTGTCACTAAAATTAAATTATTGCTTCCAAGAATCATAAGTAACATTATTAAACTCAAACTCATTAATACCTCAAGGTTACCTCATTGTTACCTCATTGTTAGCAACTTTTAACCTACTATTCTCACAACTCCTACATTATAAAATTATGTAATACATTCATATAACGTTATTGAACATGCATACAATAATATAAACATATACAATGACTGTAATGTACACCTTTTATATATTGTTACATACACATATTGCTTTAAGGCGGGCTGTTATTGAATTTATATTTTATATAATTAGACTGAAATCATTTAAGTGTTAAAAATACTGCCTCAAAGTAACCACCATCCTCCGACGTACCTTTACCGAGTTCTTTACAGCTGTTTGAAGTGTATCCGGCAATATAGGTTTGAGGGGCACAGCAAGCACACTGACGTTTGTTTACAACAGCTTATTCAAACGACATCGCCTCTTTCTTGTCCTTCACGTCTGGTTAAGTTTGAGCTCTGAGACGCACAACCCAATTTAACTCAAGTGTTTGTGAACAACAGCTCCACGCATACCACCTCCAGAAAATACAGGGCAAAGGACCTCATGATCAGTTTGGCCAGTGGTTTCTGCAACGAAGTCTCGCAGATCCTACATCACCCGCGCATGTCTTGTTTTTACCGATGAGACCTGCTTCGCACGTGGCGGTACTTCAGCAACAAGAACAGCCACATCTGGTATGTTAACAACCCTCATGCAGTGTTCGTTAGACATCACCAACAAAAGTATTCCGTAAACATCTAGGTTGGAATCGTTGATGATCATCTGCTGGGACCTTTCGTTTGGCCACCCGTTTGAGTTAAATTGGTCTGTGCGTCTCGGAACTATCAAACCTAACCAGACATAAGGAACAAGAAAGGGGCAATTCCATTTGATTTAGCAGTTATAAACGAAGTAAAAGTGTACTGGTTGTGCCTCTGAAACCTATCCTAACGGGTACGCTTCAAACAGGAGTGAATAACTCCGTAACGATACGTCGGAGGATAGTGCTTGGTTGATAAAAAATGTTCCCCTCTGCAAGATATATCGTTCCTCAGAGTTTTTTCACAGAGGACATTATGTATACGTTACTAAAATGGAAGAGTTAACCGTTGAAAATCGCAATAAAGACGTGAAATAAAGGGAACACACATGTTTGAAATACATCACCGACATTTTTGAACCTCTTTAGCTAATTTGGTACTAAAAAGAGTAAGATAATACCATTTATTTGATAATTTCTCAATGTCATAGACCTAAATATTCAGTTTTAATATTATCTTTCGCACATTTTTAATATTATTTATCTATTTACTGCGGCACAGCTAAGGTAATTTGCCTTCTTTCCCACTCAACTACATAGAAAAATCCTGAATACAACATTTTGAACACGGGAGCCAGGCTGACGCAGTGGTTTTCTTTCTGAGGTTCCGGGGTGGCAATTTTAAGTCCGCGTTTTCCACGCCTTCCCCTTTGTCTTCTCACAAGAAGTATCCCCAAGGCCCAACGTGGTTTGGAGTCCACGATAAAAGTTGGAGGTCTTCGCATTCCACCGCTATCCTCAAAATCGTCCTAACATGGAAGCTACAGCAGCTACTGGGTGCCTTCCCCTTAGAAATGGGCTCAATTATCGCATGGGGAATGAGCTATCCCCGAAGGTCACAGGCCATATAGGGGTCATTAGAAACAAGGACATATTGAATATAATGATGGTGCAGGTAAACTATATCCAAAGGAACATAAAACAGAAATAACACAAATATTAGAAGAAAAATAAACACATTAATTGAAGCTGACCCCGTAACTCAGTCGATAGAGCAATTGCCTGCTGTGCGAGAGACCCCGGGTTCGATTCCCGGCAGGGGGTGGGAATTTTTCTCTAGCTAAGATTAATCCCTATTCTCCCCAGAATCTGGAAGTATGAATGAAATTGTGAATGTGTGTAGGATCTAATGATTAAAAAACCTAAGTGCAAGAAACCCACCGACAAAAGTTATACGTGTTAACACCATTGACAATAGGCAGAAAGTTCCTAAGGAAAGGCCGTCAAGGCGGGGTATAATTGGAACTTTAAAATAATTAATTGAAAATACAGAATAACTAAGTTAAAAGTGATAAATATCTTTAAAATGTATGCGTAAAGCTACATATACAATGAAATTGAGGATATTGTATCTTAATGAAGAGTTATTTTGTACTAAAGGCAATGAAAAAGACCATTTAACGTTTAACAGCCTAGAGGCTATGACAACCTTTGTGGCGAAAGGTGATTATAGAGATTTTCGGTGCAGTGGTACTGAAAGTGTGGGACGGTTGTGAGATAGGGCAAACTTTTAAAGCGATAAGCTATGTAAGTAGAAGTATGAAGTTTAGAGAGAAGTAAAAGATAATGAATACTTCTACGGCCAATTAGACTCGTGGAGAGATGGTGTTATATTATCGTAACGACATACATCATAGATGTAACGTACACACTTATTATGTGAGGGAGTATTTTTAACACTTAAATGATTTCAGTCAAATTATATAATATAAATTTAGCAATATGTGTACGCAACAATATATAAAAGTGTATATTACAGTCATAGTATATGTTTGTATTATTGTATACATGTATAATAATGCTATGTGAATGTATTACGTAATCTAATAATGTAGGAGCTGTGAGAACAATAGGTTAAAAGTTGCTAACAATGAGGTAACATTGAGGCAATAATGAATTTTAAAGTTTAACAATACTCTAGTCATTATTGGAGCAACAATAATGTCAATTTTGTGACAGTTCATAAAATAGCCAATCTATAACCAGAAAAAAGCTCAAGTTAAATAAAAGTATTCTATTGGATTAGGAATAGCCAATCAGAGACTTGAAATACAGAAATTTACAAATTTAGGCGGTAGAAATCAGGTCAGTTGCTTGTAGACAGCGCTCATAACTGGACACGTTGCTTGTAGACAGTGTTCTTAACCGGACGCGAGATGTGTCCTCGAGAAGTTTAATACGTATTCGGTGAGACGAAAATAGTTTACGTGTTAAAAAGTGCAAGTATTTAATAAAACAATCTTACAGCTCTCTATATCAGTGAAGTGTTATTTAAATCGCGTCTAGAATTAATAAAAAGGAGTGTATTAAAATTATAATCTGTGTAAGCCTACATTCTTTAGCCGTACCACGCCTTGCAAAGAAATCCATGTCTCTAACAATAATACTGACGCAGCCGAGGCGAACATAAATATATAATATTTAAAGAAACAGTCAAATTACAAGGTTAATATTCTTTAAACGTGGGGCAAATAGCAATACACAAATAATACATCTTCTTCATATGAGCTAGCTGTAATTTATGTGACAAATCGGATCTTAAACCTGTGAAGAGGGAATCGCAATAATCGAACTGGGGATCATCGTAATAATTAAGTACATAAAACATTTTGAACGAAATCCCCTATCTGCTTTTCTTTTTCTGAAACTGCTTTTACTTGCTATGGATTCAACTGTCTGTCCAACAAGCTCTTTAAAAAACGTGATCTGACCCTCTTCCACTTGAGAGAACTTTATCCGTCCAATAGGGGCCGTCTAACTTTCATCAGCCCTTATTCCTTTTTTGTTTATTCTTCAGGCAAGATGAAAGAGATGACTACTAGAAATGGAAAAGCATAGGAAAGATTCGATATGTTCCCTCAGAGATACATTCTGTATTTGGTCAGGCGCAAGGTTTTGCAGTTCCCTTGCAGAACCGAGAAAGCGTAGGACTACCTCCAGTGCAAAGCTTCTGGCAGTGTTCGAAGTTCTCAACTTGATATAACTTCTAGTATTCAGGACAAAAAAGAGTCAAAGGATTCTTGAACCGTTTCATTTTAAACTATTCAGGTGTACACTGATGCTCAATTTAATCTTTACTTTTTCTGCAGCTTACCAATGGAAAATACAGGAAGCATCGTATTCCACAGACTACATGTTTGTGAAATTTGGTAAAAATGAAAAATTTGAAGATGTTCAGTTATTTTTATTTCTATTACACCTAAAAGGTACTATCATTATGACTAATTGGTTTTTTAATATAAAAAAATTTAAATCCAAAAGTGACTATTTAATCTGTCCGTTTCTGTACAGATAAGACATCCATTGAACTTCAAACTCCAATTTTCACAATTACCTTTATTCAGAATTTTTTCACTATTCAAAATACACCTTGGACCACATTTATAGCCTATTATCTTGAAATTTCCTTGAAAATTTCAGGAATTACGTGATTAAAATATTACATTTATTAAAAAGTTCAGTTAAATTAATCATATTCCATAGTTATTTCATAATATTCAAAAAGCTAAAAAAAAATCTACATGTTGTGGCTTTGTCTACAACTGTCACTTACCTCAGCTCTCACTGTCACTATTTTATCTAGCTCAACTTTCACAGTGACTTAACTTAGTTCACACTGTCACTTAACCTTCTTCGTGATATTGTCTCTCCTTCCGGAAGGTTCACTCGCTGGGGAGTGAACACAAGGCTTCCACAATCTCTCGCTCCGCAGTAGCACTCGCAAAACGTACAACAGTCGTCACGAGCTCGCTAGGAGAACAGCACTTTTCGTCGCACCAGAAACGCACTCGCTGGTTAACTCGCTGGTTAACTCGCTCAACTAACTGCTCTCGCGAGAGCGCTCACTTATATAGTCAGTGGAATCTTCCAGAACATTCTAGAACTCCCTCACATGCGTGCTGGAGGAAGGGGAAGGAATTTACAGAAAACTCTCATTATTTGCTGATAGCTGTTTCTATTTTACGGGGGAGCGCGTTGCTTATCTCTGTTTACCTTTGACTTGTTGGCGCCGACCTCCCGATAACCTTGGACCATATTCACTGCGTCACAATATGTACATTTTTATTCTTTAAAATTAAGAAAGGCCTGCACAATTTCTTTGTATAGAAGCTGAAATTAAAAATGATAAATGATAAATGATAAATAGAATAGAGTCCTAGAGGCATTTCATATTACCATATCAAAGGTGATTAATTATAAATGAAACATTAATGTGGTAAAGGCTTGATATAGAGGCTCATTAGAATGTTGTGTATACTATATTTTATGTCCTGAAAAAACGACAAGGTCAAAGCAATCGGAAGATAACTGTAGATTTCTTTTTTTTTCACCGATATATTAACTAAAATGTCGTATAAATATTTCGCCGCAAATACGCTGCAGCAAATATGCACATTCACATGATCATTCTCTTCTGGAAAACGTTTCTTAGATAACTTTATATACTGTTTTAGCTAGTGTTAATTGAGATAAAATTTTGTGGAAATGATATCGTTATTGGTACAAGAGAAACACAGGAGCCAGAAGCCATTTTCAAATATTTAAAAAGCGGGTCCCTGTATGTTGGCTTAGATAATCCACACTTTTATTGTCACATCATAAGATAAACAATAATGGAGCTTTAATGCTGTAAAAATATATAATTCAGTTGGCAAGTTCGAACCCAATGAAAGGAATATGCCAGAAATGGTTAATGCGACAAAAATATATTTTACATAAACATTTTGCTGTAGTTCACCAGTAATAAAAAATTATACGGAAGTCATTCGGAAGGAGGAGTACTTCATAGACCATTAACATAAAATTCAAGGCAGTTCAATTATTCATGGCAAAATTGTGACGCATCGGATGTGGATTAAGGTGATCGGCAGGCCAGTGGAGAACACAACGATAACTGCCGCTCGCGTAAACATCGGTCGCACTATCGGCAGATAACAATAATCTTCTGGAAGTTTCTTCTCTCCCGAAAAGTGTCGAAATAGTTCTAAAACGTCCGAGAACCTTGTGGAAAGATTCCATTAACTATACAAGCGAGCGCTCTTGCTAGAGCAGTCAGAGTTGTGATGTGCAGCGAGTCTTCTGCGGAGCGACGGGTTGTGGAAGTCCTGTGTTGGACTCCACAATGAGTGAACCGTCCCGAAGAGGAGGCTACGTCGCGAGGAAATGAAGTGACGGATAATTCACCTAGTTCACCTTATTGGTATCACTGAAGTGAACTTCGAGTGAAGTTGAACTGGATAAGAACAGTGACATTGAGAACTTAGAGTGATAGTTGAAAAAGTGGACAAAGTTACTATCTTATACATATGACATTTTAATTTAAATTGTTAAGGCAATTTTTATGAAACAAAATATAACAAAAGGCATTTCATATTGAAGTACGTATTTTGTTGTAGGAGTTTGCACCACGCTTTGGGCGTCAATTTAAAGTAGGTTGTATTGAAGGAGTTGTATTTCATTTCAACAGTTGGGGAGCCGAACATGTAGTAGTTGCAACCGCACGTATAGTAAACAGTTTCCGGTAGCCTTTGCCCTAAATGTACTTTCAGGTTTTAAAAAAATATTAACTTTGTAATTTGACTGCTTCTTTAAATATTATATATTTTTGTTTGCCTCGGCTGCGTCAGTATTATTGCTACAGACACGTTTGTCTTAGCAGGGTTGTGATGCGACAAGAATGTAGGTTTACACAGATTATAATTTTACTTCACTCCTTTTATTACTGCTTGACATGATTTAAGTAACATTTCACTATTAGAGAGAGAGAGAGAGCTGTGAGGTGTTTTATTAATTAATTACACTTTTTAACACGTAAACTTATTTTTTGTCTCACACGAATACATATTATATTTGTTGAGGACACCTTTTGCGTCTGGTTAGTAACGCTGTCTGCAGGCAACTGACATCTAGATTTGTAAATTTTGCTATACTTCAGTTTCTGATTAGTTAATCCTACTCCAATAGAATACCTTCATTTAAGTAAAGCTTTTTCTGGTTGTTGATTGGCTATTTTATAAACTGTCACTAAAATTACGTTATTGTTACTCCAAGAATCACAAGTAGTATTGTTAAACTTTCTTACTCATTATTGACTTAAGGTTACCTCATTGTTACCTCATTGTTAGCAACTTTTCACTTATTATTCTCACAGCTCCTACATTATTAAATTACGCAATATATTCACATAACATTATTACACATGGATACAATAATATAAGCATATGCAATGACTGTTACATACATTTTACAAATTAATATATACACACATTGCTTCAAGCCGGGCTGTTATTGAATTTACATATTATATAATTAGACTGAAATTTAAGTGTTAAAAATATTGCCTCAATATAAAAGATATGCGTCTTTGGAACATGCTGAATTTCAATACTAAGTTTGGTACTTATTTATACCACTTTTTGTATTCAGCAGTCTCAAAACATTTATTTCTGAATTAAAACTCCATGATGATTTTTTGGGATGAGTACAATGGAAAAGTCCTCTACAATTGGAAGATGATGCGAATAAAAAAGAAAGCCTGTAAGAGAGCCAAATAACCCAAAACGATAAGTCCGATAACCAACAAACCTAAAATTTTGGTTAAATATTACAACTTTTAGATATTACATACAAGTACACTGCATGCTTTGAAAGTTCTATGATTACCTGTAAAGTTCTATTCATTGATATTTAGTTTCACATAATTTTATTTAAATGCAAAAGAATAAGAGGTAATAAAAATGCAGAACCGTTTGAAGTACACATAATCATCCCCCACGTCTTGTCTCTTAAGACTAAGGTAGAATTATTTCTGATGTTTCTACTTTCTATAGCTTCAAAAATAATAATCTTATGTGCAAATATAAAGCTGCGCGTTCTTTCTAAGCAGTGATATCCTCATACTTGCATTTTTATTTTATCATTTCAATTAAATGCGTACATAATCCATTACATTTTTATTATTTTTTGGTGTACTAATAAGCTTCTAAAAAGTATCATTTCGCATCCATATCTAACCCGTATGTTAATTTTGGCACTGATATTTCTTTCCTACATTTTAATATAAGAGTTGTAATAAGGAACTGGGTTCGTTCTCTAACAACTCGATGAGCATGACGACAATGTAATCTCCTTCAATGTGTTCCCCTCCCCGGACCTACGTTGCTCCATGTGAGTTTTCTGCTGTTGGAAGCAGTGCTGCAGGTGATTGAGCTATGTTGATCAACAATTGTGTCACTTTTGCTTTGACTGCATCCAAAGACTACAACGGTTCTGTTTTTCTTTTTTACTTTCTCTACTACGTATAATAAGTAGAAGTATTGTATTCCACACAAAAATTCAATACCGAGATTTCACCAGAAATATATGTTTTGAGGCCTCCTGAATCCAAAAAAAGCATTTTTGGAAACATGTCCCGTGTGTGCATCTGTGTGTGTGAACAGCATAACTCAGAAACGAACAGTCACATAAACACCAAACTTGGTATTTAGATTCAGTATCTTCCAGAGATGCGACACGAAGGTTTTCAAGAAAATCCCCCCACCCCAGATTACCCTTTACATGGAACATTTTCTGAAAATTTTAATTTTCTCAAAAATGGCTATAACGATTTTAATTAAAATATCGTATATTTAAGATACTTTCATTACAAATAAAAATGTATATCTTGAATTTTCTGGGAATGTTTCCAAAAGTATTCTTCATTGTGAACGACTTTTGCATAACTGGTAAACCATAAGAGATAGACAAAATCTCACTACACCAAAAAATGTAAATCGCCTTAAAATACATTTTTTTGTTGAGTGAATCATTTTGGAGATATTGCTTGTTATTTCCTTAAATTTTCTAATACCTATACTTTTTCTCAAATGGAAATTCGTTATTCATTTTTTTTTATGTCCTGGACATGCAAAGAGAATGGAATGCGCCACATAACAACCAGCTCTTAAAAGATTTAACTATCGCTTAAAGCCTACCGTATTCCACTTGCACCTAAAAGAAAATTAGCAATAATATTAACATCTCGATTAACATAAAGCATATGGAGAATAAGCATTTGTAAAAATAGTTTGTACAAGAGTAGAGAAAGTCATGTGAGTGTAACACATCAGAATTTTTTCCTATTTATTTTACGTCGCTTTAACTATGCAGTCATATCCCGAAGGATTTTTTAGGATATGCCTCGCAGCTCCGTGTATGGCGGACAGTTAGTCTTCTAGGTCTCATTCCTGTACCATACCATCTTGCTCCGTCAGGTGTCCGGAGACCTTAGCGCCAGGCAATTGTATCTCTACTTCTGCAAGTACCGAACAGATTGCATTAGAGTGCTGTCCAGTCTACCTGTTTTCGTTACCTGTGGATAGATGGCAGAGCATTCGCTATTACCATCTATTTTCATTTTTACGATTGTGATAAACTTAAGGTGTAACTTTGGGTCGTTGTATTAAATATCTAATCCGGCATTTACCTTGGAAACTGAGGGAAACCAGTCAGAAGTTCCAGTCAGATTCGTCCGTACATGGATTTAAACCTGGGAGCTCCCGAATTCCGTTCACAGAAGTTACCGCCTGAGTCAACCGTTCGGTAACTGCAACGTTGTTTTTCACCAAATTAACTCTTTGCAGATAGCGTGTTGTGGTTTGGGGCATTGTCCTAGTGAAGGATACATGGGATATTCTTCCGCCATTCTTGTATTCGTCGCACATCTTCAAAACCTTTCTATAATAAACCTGAATGAAAGAATACTTTGTTTTGCTTTGTAGTGCACTCAGTGTCCGTTTGGGTGCATAAACTGACATAGTACAGAATATGTGAAAAGTAAATTTTTATATCTTTAGGCAATTTCAGATATTCGTTGTTATGCAAGCTCTCCCAGGCTGAAGCCTACATTTGTCGCTATGTATGAATTTCGAACCGGTGCTGTCCTCGTTGGTATAATTTATATATTATTTGTCTTGGAATGTTTTAACGAAAAATATATCTATTTACTCAGAAGGGATTTTAGTTCCCACAACACAAGATACAATACAAACTTCCAAACATTGTTTTTAAGGTTAAGTAAAATACACAACACGCATACTTTATGCAATTAATGTTTATAATCTGCTTCTTTAGAGTATAATAATCTTTAATTTAAAACAGCATAGGATTCATTTAAATTTAAGGTTAAAAATATATTAATCGAGGACCTACAAACAAATAATGAGACTTATGATGTTTATTACACCATTTTTATGTTTACATAAGCTTTTTCCAAGTAATTCCCTCCTACTTCAATGCACTTTTTATAGCGTCTCTGCCAGTCCTCGAACGCATGGTGTAGGCCATTCTGGTGATGACCTAAAGAATTGCCTCACCTTTCTTGAGCACTGCTTCAGAGTTCTCAAATCGAATGGCCCGGAGCTTTGCCTTTAATGATGGGAATTAAAAAAATATCACAGGTGCAAGATCGAGCTATAAGGCGAGCGCGATAGACAGGTAATATCCCGTTTAACCACAAACTGCATGACTTGATTTGCGACGTCAGGCCGCGCGTTTTTATGATGAAGTCACCATCCAGTCCGATGAAGTTCTGGTCGTTTAATTGCAATATGCTTCCTCAGTTTAGCCAGTAAAGACGAGTTGCGCTGTACTGCTCCTCCCCCGACACTTCCATTTTGTGGTATGCGGAATACATACAGTGTTTACAAAACAGAGCATTACTACCCACCTACCGATACTAGAGTGCTGCCGCCTATGGACATTATACGTAAAACCCCGCTGTTTTCAAATATTCATGGTACAGACAGGAAACTATCAAGTAAGCTACAGGAAAAAATCTGTCTGTCTTTGGTGATCAGCCCTCGTAGTTTGCATAAACGTCTTATTGCAATTTCCAAGTTCTAAGTTATTCATAATTTACTTATAGAACGTTTTTTGTTCAATTTCCTAATTCAATTTGGTCATAACGTATTCTATGAACATGTACGTTTTATTTTGTTGTCAATTTCATGACCAGTTGTATCTTATAGTTAAAGGATATATTATTATTATTATTATTATTATTATTATTTATTTGTTGCTTTCTCCTACACTTATACTACGAATAGGCAAGAACAAGAATTGTAAGGCTCCAAAAACTCGATATGGAGATTTCACTGAATATCTACACATTTTGGGATTCCTAATCTCACCCAGAAATGAATAACTTTTAGAAAATAGTATTTGTGAGAGAGGGAGAGAGAGAGAGAGCAAGAGCAAAGACAGCATAACTGTAAAACGAAAAGTCGGATAAACACTAAACCTTGTATCTAACTTCATCTTCAAATGATAGACACAAAAGAGCTTTAAAAAATATCCCCACCCCAAACTACCTTATCACGAAAAAATTTACTTATTCTTGCTTTTCCAAAACGTCTCTAACGATTATTTATAAAATACCACTGGTTTAAAATATTTAAAAACTAATAAAATCTGTTTTTACCTACGATTAATCCAATATATATCCTGAAAGAGTTTGCGTTATTTTTTATAACTAGTAAACCATAAGAAATACATGCACTTACTGCTTGAATAACCTAGATCTCTTTCAAAAGCACAAGTTATTTCTGATTTTTGTGGCATTAACCATTTCCGAAGTATTGTAATTGATTCAAATGTTCAAATACTGTATAAATCTTTAAAGTGCTGTCACCATTCTGTTATTTGCCGCGATACTACGGAAAGAGTGTGGAATTTCAAAGCCAGTATACCCGCTTTTTAAAGGCTTAATTATAACTTAATTGCTATACGAAAAGTGAAATTAAACCATTTTTGCAAACGCTATGTTGGTTAATATGAAGTTAATGTTAAAATAAGCCTTTTTATTACAATTTTACTTAAGATCGCTTTAACTGTGTTAGTCTAATCGCGAACGATTTAAATTTTTTTCAGTATACTTCTACAACATAACACAATGCTATAAGGAAAATCTGTTGTGCAAAATTCACATCGCTTATTTGGGTATTATAAAATGGCAATTTTTTTTGGTTCAATATGATATATACCTTTAATTTTTACTAAACAAATTCTTCTTTCGAAGTTTATTTTGTTATCTGCTTCAGTTTAAATCAGATAAACCTTCTCGGAAATAGCTACATTACATATTTTATTCTAGATACAAGGGGAATTGCAATAATAAATGCTTTAGAACTGGACGCTATATGCTGGCCTTAAAATCCCATACTATTTTAATGCCATCAACTAAAAATCGGCATAACTTTAAAAGAATAGCTAAGAATTGAACAATTCAAAACATTAATAACGCATATCTCGGAAATGACTGATTTTAAATTATTTGAAACAAAATTTGTGTTTTAAAGAGCCAAATTCCTTCCAATAAAGAGAACTTACAGGATTTTCCCGGAAAATTCAGAATATGCCTACATTTTATTTGTCTTATAAATATCCTTAATATATGGATTTTAATAAAAATCTTCAGAGCCATGTTTTCGAAAATCAATAATTTTAAAAAGTATTGCATTTAAAAGGCGGTTTGGGGTGGAGGATTTTCTTTAAAATCTTCGTGCTGCATCTTTGGAGGTTACTGAACCTAAATACCAAGCTTGATATTTAACCTACTTTTCGTTTTAGAGTTATGCTGTTCACAAAGACGCAGAAGAAGACAATGTATGCACAAGGACCTTTTTCTAAAAATGCTCTTTTGGATTCAGAGGCCTCAAAACACGTATTTCCTGTGAAAACTCTGTATCTAATTTTTCGGTGGAATGGAATACCTTCGATACCTCTATATACATGGTAGAGAATATAATAATGAAAAAATATTGTAATAACAAGTGGCTTCTTAACCGTTTTGTTTAAACTTGATTGTATAATGCTGTTGCTTTGAGTAAGTTTATTGTGTTTCGAATGATGGATACGTCATTAAAGAGTTGGAATACCAAATTGTCTGCGCTGTTAATCGAATACTGGGCATGTCAATATGGTGTGCTCTGGTTATAGTGTTATTTGGAACTTACATTAATTCAAATGGGCGTAGAATATTTGTTCAACAGGTAAGATTGAGTATATATAAAAAGAAATTATATTCCTTCCAGTTTCACAACGAGGGGTTGCCTAATGACAAAACATAGTTAACAACAAATATGAATAATTAAAAATAACGATTAAAACAAGAATATAAACAGGCTACAGTATAATAAAATTCTAAGAATGCAAGAAATTCAGTTATAACATATATAAATACAAATATTGTGCTCATAAAAGTGATTTTTTACTTTCTCTACTATGTTTAGTAAGTAGGGGAAATATTGCATTCTACCCAAAAACTCGATACCGAGATTCCACCGGAAATACATGTTTTGAGGATCACTGAGTGCAAATAAAGCATTTTTGGAAACATGTCCGTGTGTGTCTGTGAACAGCATAACCCAGAAACGAACAGTCGGATAAACATCAAACTTCGTATTTAGGTTCAGTATCTTCCAGAGATGCGACACGAAGGCTTTCAAGAAAATCCCCTCACCCAAGATTACCCTTTACATGGAACATTGTTCGAAAATTTTAACTTTCTCAAAAATGGCACTAACGAGTTTGATTAAAATATTATATATTTAAGATACTTTCATGACAAATAAAACTTATATCTTGAATTTTCTGGGAATCTCTCCAAAAGTATTCTTCATTGTGAACGACTTTTGCATAATTGGTAAACCATGAGAGATAGACAAACTTTTAGTAAACAAAAAATGTAGATCGCGTTAAAATATACAATTTATGTCATATACGCTTTTGTTGTTGAGTGAACCATTTTCGAGATATTGCTTGTTATTCCCTTAAATTTTCCAAAACTTATACTTTTTCTCAAATTGGAATTTGTTATTCATTTTTTTTTGTCCTGGCAATGCAAAGAGAATGGAATACTTCACATAGCAACCAACTCTTAAATTATTTGACTATCACTTAAAGCGTACCAATTTAACTTGCATCTACAAGAAAATTAGCAATAAGATTAACATCTGGATAATTTGATTAACATGAAGCATATGGAGAATAAGCGTTTGAAAAACTAGTTTGTACAAGAGTAGACAAAGTCTAGTGTGTGTAACACATCAATTTTTTTTTATTTATATACAACATTTTTGTACCTTGGTAACTATCCTTGGAAGAATTTTTGGTTCCTGTACTGCGTTCGTAGCAAAACTTGACGAACACCTCAGAGTTAGTGCCCCTGGCACCAATCACCTTGATGTATGAGAGATTGTGTTTGTTCTTATAATAATGGAATGGTTGCTTCGTAGATGAATTACTTTTCTTCATGAACGACCTGAGGCTGGCTGTCATAAGATTCATTTCGAACAGTGGGATCAGATATTGGTTCCATTACAAGAACTGCAATCAATATGGATGATATCAATGCGTCCGTCGCCTTTCTCTGCTGCTCAATGAACCTTTTCCTGGACTTGGAAACCTTTGCTTCTTAACGCATCTGTAGTATGAAAGATTCTCGGACTGGTTAATAAAATTTCGTTTTTACACTGGAGCTTCTTAACTGCTTAACATGTAGATGAATTCAGTCATACATTATGAAGCCTACTGTTGGAGTTTTGCAGCAAACTAATCTAACAATGGTTTTTACGTCCCTTGAAGTATAACTGAATTGTAGTAAGGAGTTGTTGTGGCTGGATTCTCTGAGGATAATCGTTTTGCTTCTTTTGCAGCAACATCAGCTTTCTCGTTTCCCGTAATGCTCTGGTGGTAAAGTGTCCACAAAATGTACTTACCCAAGTTAAATAGAGTGGTACAGAGAGTGTGTATGTTTTGAACGATGCAGTTAGTAGAATACATGCTTTGAAGAGCTCTTAAAGCAGACTGGAAGTCACTGGTGATAAGGATGTAGGTAAATTCCAGCGCCTTTTTAGTGGCATACAATTCACAGCTTAACACAAAAAAATCTTATGTGTTACACTCACATGACTTTCTCCACTCTTGTACAAACTATTTTTACAAACGCTTATTCTCCATATGCTTCATGTTATTCGAGATATCGAGATGTTAATCTTATTGTTAATTTTCTTGTAGATGCAAGGGCAATTGGTAGACTTTAAGATATAGTAACATATTTTAAGAGCTGGTTGCTATGTGGAGTATTTCATTCTCCAGGACAAAAAAAATGAATAACGAATTCCCATTTGAAAAAAAGGATAAGTATTGGTAAGTTTAAGGGAATAACAAGCAATATCTCGAAAATGGTTCAACAAAAAAAATGTTTGACATAAATTGTGTATTTTAGCCTGATCTATATTTCTTGTGTAGTAAAATTTTGTCTATCTCTTATGGTTTACCAGCTATACAAAAGTCGTTCACAATGAAGAATACTTTTGGTGACATTCTCAGAAAATTCAAGTTATACATTTCATTTGTCATGAAAATATCTTAAACATATGATATTTTAATAAAAATCGTTAGAGCCATTTTTCATAAAATTAAAATTTTCGAAAAATGTTCCATGTAAAGGGTAATCTGGGGTGAGGGGATTTTCTTGAAAAACTTCGTGTCGCATCTCTGGAAGATATGAACCTAAATACCAAGTTTGGTGTTTATCCGACTGTTCGTTTCTGAGTTATACTGTGCACAGACAGGCAGACAGACAGACACACACACAGACACACACGTACATGTTTCCAAAAATGCTTTTTTTGGATTCAGGGATCTCAAAATGTGTATTTCCGGTGAAATCTCAGTATCGAATTTTTGGGTGGAATGCAATACTTCCCCTACTTACTATACGTAGTAGAGGAAAACAAATGATGGCAGTTTTTATTGAAATCTGCGATCATTACATACTATAGTGTAAGGGTGGCAAAAACGACTTCCTTCCGCGAGTCACCAAATATGCAACACGCACGGCGTCACTCATGAGCATGTGAAAATCAAACGGACGGTTGCAGAGAGGGAACGTGCGCCTGCGAGTCAAAATAACTCGCGAGTCACGTTTTCGCCACCTCTGCTATAGTGCATCCATTTACTTTGTGCTTTATCTATAATGTATAGTAAGGTATAGTAATGGATAGGTTTTATTTATGGACGCTTTTTAACTACCATGGTCCTAATGTCCTATTTTGGGCATAGAAGACAGCAATTTATGCTCTGAGGTCTCTTTATTAGCCTTAAGGCTCTTTTACGTGCCGTAAACCTACGACACGGGATCACCTTTCTTCCAAAGGAAGCCATGTTAATGATTTTACGCCCGAAAAAAATCCATCGCCCTCCACTGGGTTCGATCCCGCGACCTCGGGAGTTAGAGGCTAGCATGGTACTCTTAGACCACGGAGGACGACTTATAGTAAGTATCGGAAATATTTTATTTCACCGAAGGATTCGATATTAAGATTTCACGGGATATATGCGTTTTGAGGTTTCCTGAACCCCCTCCAAAAGAAAGCTTTTTTATAAAAAGTTCCGTGTGTATGTGTGAGTGTTTCTGAAGCATAACTCAAACAAAATGTCAGTTAAATACCAAATTTGGTATTTAACTGTCACAGGTTTTAGTATTTACGATAACTCGAACATGTACACAAATTCTTTATTTTCTCTGGAGGTAACACTTTTATCAATGTGAGGCGCGGAGAT
This sequence comes from Deroplatys truncata, assembly GCA_030765065.1. NCBI lineage: Eukaryota > Metazoa > Arthropoda > Insecta > Mantodea > Mantidae > Deroplatys > Deroplatys truncata. The sequence continues at coordinate 65,358,209 of CM060979.1, read as the reverse complement.
AAGCGTCACTAGGTTTAGGTATATAAAGCGGAACAAAGCCCCAGATTTTCACTCTCTTCTAGAGTTTCGTCAACACGATGTGCTACGCTTTTGATGACAAATACTCTTGTGTGCATATGGGTGGGAATAGCTTAGGCTCCTGATTTATTTAAATGATGAGAATTGGTATAATGGAAAAGCTACCGCCCATAAATATTTGAATTGATAATAAACCACATTTATTAAGGGAAATGCAGTATATTTTAATTTGTCTCACCTACAGTAACCCTGAAATCCAAGAGTTAGCTATATAGTAAAGATTAGGAATGGTAAACACCATTGCCGACGAGCAGCAATAGCCGAGACAAGAACACTGCAGATAGCATCACCCAGAGGAACGGCGCTTTCCAGATGCTACTGATCAACGATTTCCCGCCATAAATGCCATTTTATTTCTGATCTATTATTTGTTCAAAGTATGTTTTAAGTAACGTAATATTTTCGATATCGTGTAATTTTCACCCTTATAAATGCCGGGAAGAAATTAAAGAAAGTCTAAACGAATTGGTTTGATGGAATAGTTAAATTAAAGCAGGGTAGGATTCAATTAGGATTCAAGCGTTTTAAGGTGATCCCGCAGTTTTCACTTCGGAAAGAGATTCGATTTATTGGCTACAGGTCTTTGTATACACAGAATTAGATTAAAATGGCTATAGATATGAAAAAAACTGCCTTTAAGTTTCGAGAAAATAGCACTACTATATTTTTCTAAAATACAGAAATCACAGTAGTGTAATTGGTTGATTTCATGCATTCATACGGTATATAAACCAGAATGGTTATATTCCGACATTCTTTAGCACCTGGTTTCAAAAGATAACCAATGTGGATTTTGTGCTTTGTATACAACTATGGTGACCAGTCTTCCCAAATTTTTCGGGTCAGTCAAGTATTTTAAGATTACATCCCAAAGAATACTGTCGTAGGAAGGAATCCAGGTTAAGATAAAGATCCAGTGATAAGCATACGTTTTAGAAAAGATTATAACTTCAAGAATAAACCAGAAAGCGTACAACTGAATTAATTTTAGATTTTATGAAAAAGTTAGAATAGTTATTTTAGTAGGCATTTATCAAATGTTTTCTTAAGTGTTTTCTGAAGATAAATGTCAAATTAGATTCAGGTAATGAAAATATTTCTACGTTTATAGAAGAAAAACGATATAATTTAAACTCAGTCTCTCCGCGTTGTAACTCCCAAAATGCTCAAACGTCCACTTTTTTGGCTGTATTGTCCTTTATTCTTCACCTACGGAATTGGGACACCATAGTTACAACTGTGGGAAATCTACACAGGAGTTATTATTTAAATGTCAATATTGTGATAACTGGAATCGTAAAACTTATGTTCAAAGAAAAGCGGAACAAATATTTACTCTTTTTGAAACATTTTGATTAAAATTCAATTTCGAGTCATCGGAACTTGATGGCAGAACTGCTAAGAGAGATATCTGTGTTTCATAAACCTTTCATTAGAATGTTTTGTGGGTGTGCTTGTAATTAATTTATTAATTAACTAATTAATTTAACTTCTGCAAAAATTCCAATACATCCTCTCTAACCTTAAGGAAATATGTGTGATGTGATAAAGAAGTTGTAATTTTATGAGAGGTTTATTGACAACCCGTCATTTTGTTCAGTTGTAACAAAATTAGGTTAACTTGGCCGCACACATGACTAGCTGTGTAAGATGGCTGCATTACTATTTTATTCGAATTTGTTGTATTTCAAATTTGTTTTATTGGATTTTCATATGTTGAATTTTCTTTGTTTTTTGAGCATCCATTCAATCAATAAGTAAAAAATATCAGTAAGGTAAATAAAGTAATCATAAGTAGAGTATTACTTAGATTTTAAATTATTACGTACCCTCTTGCGGATACCTGATTTATCGGTAGATACATTAGAAAAGATGCATAACTCTATGATAAGGGCGATTTCGTTACACGGAAGTGAAATCTGGGGATGGGAAAGAGCAGAGCATGTAAATAAAACACAGGTAGCATTTTGGAAAAGAGTTGTTGGAGTTTCACAAGGCACATCAAATTCGAGGGTATTGAGCGAGGTGGGATGTTACAAAGACACAATACAATGTAAAATAAGAGCAGCGAAGTACTGGCTGAGGCTGATGCAGGGAGAAACTCAACACTACGATCCAAATGTTATAAATACCAGCGAGAAAACCTGTCTCCTAAGTTTTGGGCAGCTGATTTAGAAAGGGGTTTGCGGAGAGTAGGAATGGGGCCAGTATGGCAAAGAGCTGAAACAAATGACAAAAATATATGGAAAGGTGTCAAAAGAAAACTAAGAGACATCATTCAAAAGGAAATAGAATAATTAAACCTTCTCTAAGTCTAGCAAATGAAATAAAATTAAATTGGTGTAAAGAGGCATATATGCAAAAAGAAAGGAAAGATCAGGAATGGCATGGTTTGGACTGAGGGGCTGGAGGACACAAAAACTGGCTGAGAATTCTGGCAGGAGAAACTGCCTATTCTGTGATTTGGATGAGAACTGGGTACATATTTTGGTGGAATGCGCTCAGTGGGAGAACCAGCGAGCAATTAAACTCAAAGAAGATTTCTTAAGTCCGTCAAGAAAGAGGTTGGCATGTTGGGATCTATTGGCTGACCATAGCTACTGGCAAAGCATGGACAATTTCTTGTCTAAAGTACGCAAAGCTAGGTCATATTTGTTCAGTTATTCAAAGGTAATTTATCTCTGTTTTCCTTTTTCTTGTTCTTTTTTATTTTATTTTCTTTTTCTGTTGTTTATTTTGTCCCATACCTTATATCCTGAATATACATGTACGGTCAATGACTCATGCACTAAATAGTTGTGTAATAACTTCAATCATTTGAAACCAATAAAGATACCTTATTTATCTACTTAAATGTCGATGCGAAGTTTACTGCCTTACCATATACCCTGAGGAATTGGATAGACGCCCACATTGTTAATCCCTGCATTCTTTACCAGTTACAGTGATGTCTACTTAGGACGTGAGAATACCTCTGAACAGAATTAGGCCATGGAAAGCAAAGGTTAACCTATTTTGTGTGACGTGATGCAACATTCCTCGTATGCAGTGAGAAATGGCGAATGATATAACCCAAGTTTTCCCCCTGTGTAACTTCAATGCTGTTGAGTAAGGTTTACGGCTTTCTTTATTAAAGCTACGAATGTAACAAGGGAGCACAATCTTGGTTGTAGACTACAGCTGAGTGCGCATCACATGCAGTCAGCACTTAACCTAGTTCGCGACACTGAAACTTCAGCCGTCTTCATTAGTTGGTTGCAAAGTTTTCCAAACTTACGGAACAGCAAGGTAGGCTAATGGCGTGGCCGGTGTATGAACCTAGGAACCGTGACGCCATGTTTGTGTGTGTAAAGGCCATTCCTCTGGCGGACAAGCCATCATCAATCTTACTTTGTGTGCGGGAAGCGGTAAAAATAGCACTGTGGCAATGTCGTCTTCTTCCACTTTATTTGCTCCTCTTTCTGTAATAAAGAAGGGACCATGACACAGCTGGGATAGACGCTAATGTGGCCGAACCATCTGATTACGTCCCACATTGTTGACTAAAGGTCATTGTTAGACTAGGCTGCAACGGACGCGAGGAATTCTGTGCAGAAACAAGGTAAGAAACTATTATATGTTTAAAGCAACATACCAGTTGTTTACTTCCTTAGGTCACAATGCTACTTAAACTGGTAAATGTGTCGTATCTTTGGACTTGCAGAGAACTTTTGTAATATACTATTTTTGGGTATATACACAAGATAGACAAACGTAAAACGATTACTGTAATATTCCTACTATATCTCTGTTAACTTTTATGTTTATACACAGTGGCGACTGTTGCACAAGACCACGTGAACATTCCAACTTTGGATACCTTTCATGTTTATTGGTTACTTTTTCTTTGAATTCTATAAACGTTACGTGTATGCGGCAATTTAAATCTACGGGGTTAAAACAGATGCTATCACATCTTGGCTTGTGCACGTTTTAAGGAGCTTCTGCGCATGTGCAACTAGTATGCTGTAATTACCTTATGTGGCTAAATAACATACGAAGAAGTGCTCTAGGACGAATCTTTTCCCTCACTCTGTTGTCATAGTGTCACTACAATTTATGTCAATCCCACTAGGTGGTAGCTCACTACGGTAGATGTCAGCCACCGTAGCAGGGGTACTGCATTCCTCTGACGAGAATGTGGCCGTAAGTAATGTGATGACATCCAAAATTCTAGCACTATCTGAGAATGCATACGCTCCTGCGCTAGCAATGCTGAATACAAGTAAAGATTCATAAGGCATAGGAATGAATTGAGATTCCTTTGTATAACTTTATTTCCTTTCTTACTTAGAATTGCAAATAACTAGAACACACACTGCTCCAAGTGAAACATACTGAAATACTAACGTTGCGCGATATTTTTAATGTGGATAGTAGATTTATTTATAACATCATTGTGAGCTACCATTGTCTCCCCCTCGCTCCTACGGAGAGCAGAACACCGCGCAAACGTTTTCTCGTCAGAGGCCTAAGGTAGGTAATGTGCACAAGCGCGGAAGCACTTCCCGATTTTTTCATACCATACATATCTCGGCTATAATTTAATTTATACACAGCCCGTACACGGTGTACTTAATTTGTACCAATAACAAACATAACAATAAACTCCTTCGTCAGACAAGTTATGTATTGTTGCCAGTATTATTATTATTATTATTATTATTATTATTATTATTATTATTATTATTATTATTATTATTTTGTTTGGGAACACCAAAAATGTACACTCACGAGTAGCTACCATTCATATGTGTGCATTTATAGGAAAAGTAGAAACAAATTCTATGTGAAAACACACACACACATACACTCTCTCTAGTTTCTCTGTCCATGATAAATTAATATAATATACCCGTTGTACATGTGTTATAAAATTCACAAAAAAGTGGTTATTCTGTTGACATTACGTTATTCAATGTTATGTTTTTGCTTAGAATTACCTTCAAATTAAGCAATAAGTAATTAATTACATACAGCACCCGCAAAGAGCATTCGAATGTTGAGTCTGGGTGATAAACTGTTGTCTGTACCGTTGTGATGAAAAGAATCTTTAACACTTTCGCTCACCAAATGACATACTTGGAAAAGTTTAGTCGTGCAGCATGGAACACTTCCAAAATAATGCTACGAAACAATTAGTAAGACATTGTCTATCCCAGCGACGTCAATCAAAGCTGGCCGTCAGCGAATGCGCGCGCCCCGGGGGCTTAACATACCCCTGTTGCTTAACAGAAGTCCGTGAGTGCTACTGCTTGGAAAAATGTAAAGCAGGGCAGTACAACGTGTGCGCTATAGAAAGCGAAACTATAGTTAGTTCAATCCAGAATTGGACATAGTGTTTTTAAATAAGGAAATTGGTGCGGATATACAATTCTTAATGTGCAGAACACAAGTACGAGTGGAGTTATGTTTGTTATATTACAATATCGGTATCAGTTTAATTTTGAATTCTAAAGCTAAAAGTTAAATAAATGATGGTCATCATTTGTGGGTATAATAGTTTAGTTTTGTACAATTAATTTATACAGGGTGAATCACCTAAAGCTTGCACCGCAAATATTTCGGAAATGGAAAGTGCTATTGATGTGCAGTTTTCACAGTATTGATTGGATTAGGGGCTCGTACATTTAGCCTGTAAAGAGATTTTAATAATACTGATAAAGTGTATTTTTGAACAAATCCAGAATTTTTAAATGGAACAAATCCTAGTTACATCAACAGAATAAAGGCAGGGTAAATTATAATGGTTTCCCTCAGCCACTAAATTAAATACCGAATTGTAAATTTAATACCATGACCCAAAGTTCCACCTTAAGTCTAAACCAATAGTAAACATGAAAATAGGTGGTAATAGCGAAGGCTGTGCCATCTATCTACAGACAATGAAAGCAGGCAGCCTCGACGGCACACTATTGCCATCTCCACGGCACGAAGCAGAAGATCCGGCTGCTATGCGCTAGGGTCTTCGTGGACATGTGACGAAGCAAGAAGGCATAGTTACATTGATGAGACCTAGAAGGCTAACTATCCGCGTTTCTGTATGAAAGCACCAGTTAAACTGGACGACACTCTAATGCCATCTGCACGGCACGAAGCAGAAGATCCAGTTGCTATGCCCTAAGGTCTATGTGGACGCAGCGAAGCGAATGAGACCTAGAAGGCTAACTGTTCACCACACCTCGATCTAAGAGTTATTACAAATAGATCCGTCCCGATATGGCCTTGTAGTTAAAGCGACGTAAAATAAATATTGAGTAACAGTGATTAAATATTTTACTAGATATTATGTCGGACATGATCGCAGTCATATGCAACATATGCTCATTGTATATTGGTAGCCTTGGAGCTTGTCGTGCAGTAGCGCCATTGTTGGGATATCAACTATTAAAACATATTGTTGACTATGGGACTGCAGAAGTTTAGTAACATTATGAAAATAAATATCTCTGCAAGTAAATAAATTAAAGAGAGCTATTAAGCAATATTAAAATATTAAAATTAATATAGAAACATGAAATAAAGCACTACGGAAGAAAAATGAAAAGTTTTTCTCGTAGTAGATTTATCATTATGTATTCGCATGTTGGTGTTTGGTTACGGAAAGTAACTGAATGGAAAAAATGAATTTGATGTACTGGTTTGAAAACAGAAAAAATGAAATTTCTGATCGTATGAAACAAAAATTCGGAAGCAATTTTAAATAGCTAGAATTAATAGAATTTGTAGTAACAGTAATATCGCTGTAATAGCATTTCTGTCAAGCATCGTGTGATAACTATATTTAAATGGTGGCAATGATAAATAATTTTATAGGTTCTGGGTGTTTGTAAACACAATGTCTAATGGCCATAACAAAATAAAGAACTTGAGTTAGAACCATATTGACCGCACAACTCCAGTTAAATACCAAACCCTGTGGAGATTAAATGGAGCACAAGTGAGACTAAAAGTCTTCGGCACATTGGACTTAAGCTGAGAAAATGGATTTAAATTTCCACTTCACGTATACGCCAGTTATTAGAATGCAGTCGAGTTGGATTAGTTCTGTTGATTCTGTGGAAATTGGCTATTGTTTTGGACGCAATTGTTTTGGACGCGTTTTTGTTAGTACTAAAATTGCAAAATACTTATTTTTGTTATGAATTATAATTTTTTGTACCTCCCGAGCAGCTGGTCCTCTTTTTGTCAAATATCCTGGCCTCAAATTTGAAGAAGGTGTATGCAACTCCTGTCTAGCCCAAAATGGAAATGTATATCACGTCCCCAAGATACTTTATTCGTTGAAAATCAGACATAAAGAAAATCGTATTTAATACACTTTCGTGGAAGTGTAAAACATATTAATATGAACGAAAAGTTATTAGTTCTGAATTTGAAATGGCTCTCAACAGTGGTATCAGGCAAGATTGGAGAATAAAGATGACTGTATAAGGTTACAAATTTCAACTGCGGCCGGTCTGCAGAGAACTGAAATACTATTGCCTGGCTAAATTACAGGATTCAAATACGTACACTACCTCAAAGTATTCGTTATTTTAATTTTTTTTTATTTTTATTTTATTAATTAATTTTATTTTAATTATTCGTTTGCACCTTAAAACTTCTAGCAGCAAAATGTAATTTTTTAACATAAACATGAAGTAGTAATACAGTTTATGTACTTTGGAGGCTTTGCAATCGTTAATTTTATCAGTTTTATAATTTCTTTAACAATATGCCAAAATTGCAACTCTTTTTACGTGGTGTTTTCAAAATTATTTTATATGAAATGAGTAGAGCAGTTTTGTTTTGTCTATTACTTGATTCTGCAGTGAAAATACGACCTTATTTGACGGAGAAATAAAATGTCAAAGCTGAGAATTTTCAACGTCTTTGCCTTAATTCCTCTTTTTCGGTTCATTTTTACCACTTCACGAACTTATTTCTTCACCAGTTTGTCACATGTTGATGTAAGTGTGTGGATACATGCACAAAAATGCTCTACGGAATATATGAAAAATAATTTTGTAAACATCGCATACATAAAAGTTAAAATTTTCGCATATTTTTAAAAAAATGTATAAAACTTATAAAATGAACAATCTGAAAATCCACCAAAACGCGTAAACTGTACTACCATTTGATATTATGTACAAAAATTTCGATTTTTCCTGAATTAATTTGGATGCTAAAATATTTTTTTAAAATGTCTATGAATACTTTCTTGAAAGGGCATAGTTAGTTTTAATTAATCTCCGAAGAGAGTTGGTTACATTTCTGTCACACCTCTTCACATAGGGATATCGTAGTAGTGCTTTCTTAATCAGATGGATTTCTGTAATTCCGCCACTAAGCGCGCATGGTTGCAGGAGATTAGCCCACTGCCCATAGATAGCCCCATGGGAGAGAAGCAGGTGGTGCAATGGCTAAACGTTTTGCTCAAGACATTCTCTTTGAAGTTATGATGTTCTCTTATGTACAAATAAATATTACATGGGTTCAACATCTTGACTTCCCTTCCATTCCCAAAGAGGCCATGCTAAGAATTTTACGCCCGAAGAAATGTAGTGCTCTCCACCGAGTTTGGCCCGGAGCTCGGGAATCAGAGGCTAGCTTGTCGTTCAAAAGATGTAAGCAAATATTTTTAAATGATGTTCCTGAAGATAAACCGAAGAATTGTATGATACGCACATTTTGTGATTACCTGATTGACTGTTGCGTATCAGCAGATTCTCAGTACACTTAAAACATAGTATAATGACTACTGAACATAATCTGGAAATTTCCTAGCCAAAATTGTGATTCATAATACCCCTGTTGAACAAGATATTGACTAATTATTTGGAAGCTTTCATTGTGAAAGGGGATATATTATAAATATAAAGGAATTGTACATATGAAAGGGGAACCATACATATAAGTATTGTACAGTAATAATGTAAGTCACTAACATGTTAAAATATTCAACATCTAACATCTGTACAGAGCTGATTGTAAGAAACGGGCGAGCTAGCAAAAATTCCAGGAAAACATAAAGTGCGTACATTTCACCAAACCAACAGGCACGGAACCGGTAACGGTACGGAGAAATAGAAAGAGACAGATAGAGAAAAGAAAGAGACGGAGAATGGAACTCGTTCTACAACGCTACAAGTTGGCGCTTAAGCGCACGGATCTTAAGCCACACATTCTCATACATGTAAAGGTAACGCGGTCTGAAGGCCGATAGGAAACGTCATTACATTTTAAACGCAGAGGTGAGCGTCACTAGGCTCCCGTATATAAGGGCAGGCAAGGCCTCGGAGCCCACTCTCTCCCTCTCGCTAATTGATCTTTTAGAATTGTCGTCCGCACGAGGTACTGCAAATGCACGTGGATGCATACAAGGGTGGGAGTGCGTGTGCAGATAGCTATGCTCCTGACTAATTCAAAGTAGTGGGATTATAATAATGGGGAAAGCTAGCCGCCCATAATTATTTCAATTGTGATTAAACTTCATTTAGTAAGGGAAAATTGCAGTTTATTTCTTAAACTTGCCTCACCCACTATAACCTGAGAATTAATAATTAGATATAGTTAGGAATGGAATACGCAACAACCGACGAGCACCAATAGCCGAGGAAGAAGAACACTGCAACAGGCAACAACAATCCAAGGATCGACGATTTCGTGCTACAAATAGCGCACAGCACCGTTTCCCGCTATAAACGTCGCCCAACGACGATTTCCCGCTACAATTGGCAAGGACAGAACAAAGGATGTAAATAGAAAACTAAATTTATTCCAATATATATGTGGAACAATCAGAAGAAGTTTATCAAGGAAAGTCCGCAAAGAAACTCTACTGAAACCTGAAAGATATTAGCATTTTCTGTATATTATATGAGTCTGAATTTTGCTTAAATAAAGATTCTTTGACACGGATTGAAGTTGGGAAATGAAATTCTTAAAGTTCTAATGGGTAAACAGAAAAGTGAAGATAGAGAATAACTGGGAATATTTAAACTAACGGACAAAATAGCAGAATACAAGAAAAACTGATACAACCATGTCTGGAGAATGGAATAGTATAGAATTCCTCAAAGAGCACTAAATTATAAACCAACAGGACAACGAAGATGCTAGAAGATGGATAGAGCACTTTAGTTTGGAGTCGGTACAGATCACCAGGATATAATTTCTGTTGTATGATGATGAGGACTTCAAACATTTGGGATAATAAGTCACAGAAAACTACATTTATAATAACCACAATAACCAAGTAAGTCAGTGAATAATAAGGTGAAGCGAAATAAAGAATTAAAACATAAAAAAGCTATTCAAAATAAACGGAGAATAGTTTCGTAAATGTCTGAACGACCAACGAGAGGACTTTCTATTAAGACAAATCCTTTTAAAACACATTCCTCACCTACATTCGTCATATATGGTTGGCGTATCTATTTCGTATTCAAGAGGTACAAGTTCGAATATCCGCGAGTTACTACGATATGGGTCTTTTCAGTGACTTTATGAAATCTTCTCAATGCAAATATTGGATAACTCCAAGCTCTATGGACAGTAATTTCACTCCTTTATTCGTTCACTGTCCGTACGATGTAGAGAGCTAAATGAGGTTTCACTCACAAGAAAGAAAGATAAGAAGGGAGGAAGAACAGAAAGGAGGGAGGGAGAACCGAAGTTTGGTTATTACCTACTTCAACAACCCCATTCAGAAAACAAATAGGGTCAGAAATTAAAACAGCTAGTCGAGGGCTCAGCCCCTGTTTCAATTAAATAAGTCAGTGACTCCACTGCGAAGATTCAGTAATGTTCTCCATGCCCAAGGGATCAAAAGTAGTAAGGTCTGCTTCTAAACATCACCAGTAGGCTAAAAGGAGCCTGGAATAAGAGTACCATATATTCCACCCTTATGATTGATTAACCTTGCTGAGAGCCGTACAATTTAAAGGGAAATATGAAACCTTTGGGACTGTGGTGAGAGAAGCTGTGTAGTAAGAAGACCATGTCCACAAAATTATCCGCCAACTTCAACTGTCGGAATCCTGCAACGCAGTACACGAAGGACATGAACATCCCTGCTTGAAGACGAGCGAACCTGCAAAATCGCTACACATTCCTGCCCCTTTCTTGCTCTTAAAAAGGCTTTATAAGCCGGGAGATAGGGGCGCAACAATTTAGTATTTCTTGTACAGTTTATGCGCAATTTCACTCTTGATTTCGGAACTTTATGATTATAACTAGGCAGGTTATTCATGGACAAGAGTGACTTTAGCTCGTTGTGTGCACCTTATCGTTATCCCGGCGGAACTACTTTAACTATTGCGAGTTTTAACCTTACGAACTTTCCCTCAAGCGTGAGGCAATTAGTTCAGTGTTTTTAAGAGCTATGGAGAAGGGTGATCGTTCAGTATTCAAGGGACAGTATTACCTGCTGGGAACAACATTCATCATTATCTCTCTGTAGAACTTGTTTCTTTTGTTTCGACATTTACTTAATATTTTGAAGCAATAATTTGAATAAAATGTGCTTGTTTGGGACATCTTGAACCTACTAGTCGGCCACGATATGAATGCGTGTGGTGTGAAGAGGAGCTAGAGTTGTGGAAAAAGTAGGTGAGACATCAGAAGGACAGTCAGGTAAAGAAAACATCTGGAATTCCGACTTGCATTTACTAGGGAGGCTTAGGCCTGCAGATGCAGTACTGCTTTCATTTCGCAACTGTACATACCCTACTGTACATACTCCTAGCCTTAGTGACGTTCGTATTGCCCAAGCTCACTCATATCGTGGCCGACTACTACCGCAAATGCACAACAAACAAAAGCGATAAACACACAGTGAAGGAAACTTACAAATGTGGATGGTATCACATCGGTGTTAAATAATTAGCAGTCATAACAATTCTTACGCAGTTGGTTTTCAAGTTATACACGTTCAAACCATTATGCCTCTACAAATAATGTAAACAATGACAAAAAGGCACTGACGGCAGGTAAACATAGTCTGGTGAGGGCTGTATGCAAACGCCAGCTCAATATTGTCGTATACCTCACATATTTAATTATTATTTAACTTCAGAGGAGAGCAACTCGCTTATGAGAGGGATCGTTGAACAAACAAAGAACTTTAAACTCGAGGTATCGACAAGGGACGCAGCTAAGTTATATCACAAAATATTCTTACACCAACATAATTCCTGGCTGAAGGGAGAGGCAAGGATTCTATTCTACCATAATAAAAGTTGAAAAGAAAGGATAACTGGTAGATTTATTATAATAAGTTCTTACCCCATGTGTCTGCCGGGCGAGGACGCCATGTCGCAGTTATCCGTCTAACTCACGCGAAGCTTAGCGTCAGTAACGCCATATCCCCACCAAATGACACACTGCTTCCCCTGAATCGCCCCTACTCTCAGATAAACTGCCACCCTTCGATTCGGTAACCAGAGGGCGTATTACCATTAATATAATCCGTGCACATGCCACAATATATGAAGGATTGTGATGGCGTGTACCCTGCGAGTCCTTGCATAAAGTCCAGTAACAGTTCAATTTCATTTGTTATCACCTCAGCTTTAATGTTTAAAGATTCCTAAGACAAAATGCGTAAAAATTTGGGATAAAACAAATGTTTTTGAAAGCATGTGGTCAATTTTCACGGATACATTCTATAATAATAAAGGATCCATTTTTATTAGCTATTGATTAGAATATCTTAAGGAATGTCGCAAAATACGATTCAATTTTAACCTCTTGCTCAATTTGTGTAAGAAAACCCGAGTTTTTCCCGCCGAGTCTGGAGAAGCTTGAAGTACAGTCATAGCTCGACCGAATAGAGAGCGAACCTAGATAAAACCGGACGAGTTTGTTGTGCAGTTTGAGGCAGTATTTTAATACCTGAATAATATCAATTGTATTTTATATAGAAGTAAATTCAATAACAGCCCGCCTTGAAACAATATGTATGTAATAATTATTTAAAATGTGTGTAACAGTCATTGCATATGCTTATTTTTATTATAAAAATGTTTTGTTAATGTTATGTGAATACATTGTATACTTTAATAATGCAAGAGCTGTAAGAATAATAAGTTTTAAGTAGCTAACAATGACGTAAAAATGTGGTAACCTTGTAGCAATAATGTAATTCTACGTGTGAATCGTAAAATATGTATACGCGCTAAGTGAATGTATTGAAGATTCTTAAAAAGTGTAGTTCTTTATAAAAATGTGCAAGAATTAATAAAGAAAGTAAATTTAAAAAAAACAACCTAAATTCTGTGATGTCTACAATCATTGTCATACCGCACCCTGACTAAGAAACGTGACTCTACAAACATTAATGAAGCAGCCGAGGCAAATTTAAACATAAGTAATATAAAGAAGCAGTGTTAATAACAAAGTTAAATATTATAGTGTAAAACTTGGAGTGTAACAACACTTTTACATCGTAAAATCAGCTTATCATACGTAGCAGCATATTGCGTAATAATAGTAACCATTACGTAATCAACAAATTCAAACCGATGCCCAAAGCGTGTTGCAAACTCCATAAAGCAACTAAATATTACGTAAAATACAATTACGTAAGCATACATCTTCTTCAAGTTAAACAAAAATAACGCAACAACATATTTTCTTCAAGTTGGCTTCCCAAGCTTGTAGCTAAAATAACGATCGTAAAAACAATACGTAACAAATAATAAACTACTTTAAGTTTCTAAGTCTCCGATATGAACATCATAGGACAAATCCTTTTATAATAAAATTTCGGTATATATTTTAACATTAAGTATTTTCTACCCCCTTTTTAGAAGAAACCTGGTTCAAGCTTTTTGTCCAAGATTTTAGTTGTAAAATATAACTGCGGAAAGTCAGCTTACGAATTTGTAGACGTCCATTAGAAGTTATACCTTGGCCTACCCCTAACATATGCCTTGAAGAACATTTGAGTTTGGGTTTGGCATTCAACTCCGCACTCACAATCGTAGACGGTTAGTACTTTTTGCTAAGTCAGAATTTGTCGTCTTCTTTCAGGATTTAGGCATCAGACAAATTCGGTCTCTAAAGATTGCTACCACCACCTCGGTTTTGTGCATCCTAGTTTTCTATTGTCTCTGGCAAATAATACTTATGGATTGTCTGACTATGTTGCTTTGAGGTCGTATGTTTAATTGTTCTTCCCAATTAGTTATATATTCATTTAGTAAAGAGACGTTCAATTACATTCTTACTTCATTTTCTTCTTATTGTTTACTGATAGCTTGTCATAGATCTAAGAAATTTCATTCTTGCTGCCTGGATACAGTTTCAACCAAGTTTTGTTATCATCCATATTTTGGATACAAGGAGCAAAAAAGGAACACCATAGCTTGGTAAAATTTGAGAAATTTTATTTTCCATGCCCTTCCCTTGAATTAATGAAATTGAGTTTTTATTTAAGGACGCTCTTTAACTGATATGGTTCTTAACGGGAAGACCAGAAATTTTATCAGGTTTGAGGTTCTTTTACTTACTGCAAATCTCCGACGGGGACCACCGGCTTTGGTTCCCTTCCGAAGGAAGCCATGCTAAGAATTTCTACGCCCGAAAAAATCCATCTCCTTCCGCCGGGTTTCAACCCGCAACCTCAGGAACCAGAGGCTAGCGTGGTATCCCTAGACCACAATCCCCTTGAATGTTGTTATATTAGTGACACATACTATTTGAAAATTACTTTTCTATATAGTAGTTAACATTATAGTTAAAACTAAGTTGCTCGATCATTCTACTGTTTCATACTACTTTCCCCCTTATTGGAAATTTTCCACGGAAAGCAATTTAGTTCCCTCCGTAAGTTGGAAAGGTATAATCGGATGACTGAAAAATTCAATGCCATAGCCGGGATTAAAACCACGGATCTCACGGTTCAAATCCCGACTATGACATTGAATTTTTCAGTCATCCGATTCTACCTTTCCAACCTTGTCCAGCACACGGCTTGTGTGGATGAACAATTAATTCTCTCCATAAGGATTTTACGATTATATGAATTATTTTAAAACCGTATTATTGTAACCGGCAATAACTTTGTCTACATTATTGAGTGATCTTTGTAAGACCACTCTCTGATTCTGCTAAGGATCTGGTAAGAATTCTTTACTGCTAATATCAAAATCCTTTTGATTGCTTATGTGCAGTCGTGTACACGAAAACGTGCTGATGGTTTTTTTTATTCGACTTCCTATAATATTTTTCTTTATTTAATGTTTACAGAAACTCCTTATCCTCTGTGTTACACACCAGTTCTTGGTAAACTAGTCTCTTATGAATTTGAATTTTTAAGTCAAACCACACGCATTAGCCTATGAACAAAGGTCAGGCCTAGGTGATCGGCGAAAGAGGAGTATCAAGGAGGAATACATTTTACCTGGGTGGTGGGAAGGAATGCTTCGCACACCAGCCCCTCGGTGAGGCCATCGGTATATTGGTTCGATGTCAAAATTCTGGTACTCAAATATTAACCTAGGAATATAGGTCTATTTCAAGCTAAGGAGCAAAGGAAAAGCGGAAAGTAAGACAAAAAGTGGAGTGCTAGAACCAGGTAAGGGACAAGACTGGGTATGGCAGAGGCAGTTTAATATGTCCTGCGGCAGTAGCTCCTCCTATCCGAAGTTGTTCTTGTTCGTATGCCCGTAGCTCGCGGCTTACCTTTCTGCAGCCTGCGTGTAGATCCCGGATGTTCGTGCTTCAGTTACAAAAAGAAGACACCACTTTTTTCTTTATTTTGTTACTTCTGGTAATTCACAACACTGATATTGTCGCCGTTAAAACACTGTCCACTGTTGTTGAAACACGGCGCTGATATGACGCGATGTTTATATACTTAAGAAATCTCTTTGCTTGTAGCGATTCTTATGTGTGTAGCGAAACCTGTCTTAATTCACTAACTTTTGGCGCGACATCTCTTAAGTATCCAGCAACATCATTCTCTGCCTGTAGTTTCGAAGTAACTCCTCGATCTTTAGTCTTAACAAATCTATTTATAGTCGCGGGCTTCTTGGGCTACTTAATTTCCTATTGGTGCATTTTTAGCGCCACTCAACGCGTCTCACTATTTCATATCAATTTACTGGGATCTCATTGGTCCTCTTCCATCCCCTCTTGCTCAATTTTAACATAAATCGCGGCTTTTCCTAATTTTACCGTTAAGCTTGTCTCCCTCACTCCGGTCACGGCGAATTACCGTACAAAAGGACAATAGCTCTACGCCCTCCCTGTATGAACAATACTTGTGCTAGCAGAGAGACATCGTAAAACTCAATTGTTGCCTTCGGAGACACTTTTCCTGCATCTAAGATATCTCGTCGTGGACAGTATTTTAACATAGCGCTTAAATTATTTACATTAAACAATTTATTACTCCTCTACTGTTAGTAACCTAAATACAAACATTAAATCACCCTTCTTAAGCTATATAGGCAGTAAATAGAAAAATAGTTGTACATAGCATAATTTAATTTCACTAAAAAGTAATTACTGAAATTATTAATAATTACATAGCTCGAGCTCGGCCTAGAGTTGCCGTTTCAGTCCTTAATATCATAAACCACTATGCATTATATGGGCATGATTCCATGCACTCGATTGTACAGGAAGAGCGGAATTTACATATTTCATTTTATATTAAATTTCCATTGTGTTTGTAAGCATTACATTCAAAAAATATCTGCTCTACTAAATCCATGGTTTAATTTTGAAAATATCGCTCATAAAAGAGCGAAATGATTGTGGAGTATTCCAAAAATTACTGTCTGTTATTTATAGGCACAAAAATGAGAATTTTCTCTGCGTTGGCTGCAAGAATTTTTTAAAGTGGTATACCTAACTTTCTGTTCTCACTGTATATTATCAAAAAAGTTTGTTTAAAACGCCTGCTGGATTGCCGCTTTCATCGGTTATTTATCTCGAAAATCCCTATAATGTGTCTTTTTAATAATATTTGTTCTTTGTTTTGCTTAGTTCTTTCGTTTTTATGTTGGAAACAAAGCTAGGTCCTCGGAAAATATTTTTATTCCTTTATGCGGATTAGTCAGGGAAATGTTTTACTTATCCAAACTTGTTTTCCCGGAATACTTAAACCCATAGCGTATCCAATTTGTTCTATTCTTTTTCATCACGCTAAAGCTGTTCTAACCAGATCTAGAGAGCTGTTTTTTTAATACTTGCTCTTGTGCTTATAAAACCTTTCCAAAATGTTTTCTCTAGCGCTCTGCTACGTGAATATGCATTGCTTTTTAGGTTCGGAATATGTTTCAGCACAATACGTAAAAAACGTACTTAAAGCAGTTTTTCTACACTTATTTTTTTAACATCAACAGAATGATGAGGGGTATAAACGAAAAAAAATCAATAGAGGTATTCATGTATGTCAACTATGAGAAAGATGATGGTTTGTTTCTGCCATACGTATGGAAAGCCAACTTAAGAAATATGTTTATTAGCCACAAGTATGGACGCCAATTTGAGAAGATGGTTTGTTACGTTATTTTTTTACCACGCTTTGGGCGTCAATTTAAAGTAGTTTATATTGAAGGAGTGGTATTATATTTCAACTGTTGGGGAGCCGAACTTGTAATTCGTTGCAACCACGCGTATAGTACCCCTTTCCGGTAGCCTTTGACCCAAAGGTACCTTCAGGTGGTCTTTGCCCCAAGTTTTAAAAAAAATAATTAACTTTATAATTTGAATCTTTCTTTAAATATTATATTTATGTTTGCCTCGGCTGCGCCAGTATTATTTTTATAGACACGTTTTTCTTAGCAGGGTTGTGATGTGACAAGAATGGAGGCTTACACAGATGATAATTTTACTTCACTCCTTTTATTAATGCTTGATACGATTTTAAATAACATTCACTGATATAGAGAAAGAGCTGTGAGATTCTTTTTATCAATTAATTGCCCTGTTTAACACGTAAACTATTTTCGTCTCACACGAATACGGATTATATTTCTTGAGGACACATTTTGCGTCTGGTTAGTAACGCTGTCTGCAACCAACTGACTTCTGAATTTGTAAAATTTTCTCCTTTTCAGTTACTGATTGGCTAATCCTACTGCAATATAATACCTTCATTTAACTAAAGCTTTTTCTGGTTGTTGATTGGCTATTTTATAAACTGCCTCAAAATTTACATTATTGCCTCCAAGAATCAGAAGTAGTACTGTTAAACTCTCAAACTCATTATTGCCACAAGATTACCTCATTGTTGCCTCATTGTTAGCAACTTTTAATCTATTATTCTGACAGCTGCTACATTATTAAATTACGTAATACATTAACATAACGTTACTAAACATGGATACAATAATATAAACATTTACAATGACTGTAATATACACTTTTTATATATAGTTACATATACATATTGCTTTAAGGCGTGCTGTTATTGAATTTATATATTATATAATAGGACTGAAATCATTTAACTGCTAAAAATACTGCTTCAACTAATAGATAACTACCTTTATTAAATAATAATTGTATTACTATTATTATTATTATTATTATTATTATTATTATTATTATTATTATTATTATTATATTGCAAATGAGGTCACGTAACAAAGTGCTTTCTTTGTTCTTCTTTGAATCCATAGTTCTCTCATTCTTTGGAAATGGGCTTTCTTTCTCTTGTCTGTTCATGTTGTTCCCGTTTTTTTCTTCGGTTTTCGTCTTGGTCAACTTGCCATTTATGCACTTACATTCTAAAGATATCTCCGTTTAGGATATCTTCTTGTGTAGTTCCTGTCAATTTTAAGTCATTTTTTATTTCAGCAATCCACTTCATAGTACCAACATGTGCTTTGTTTCTATTTTCATAGAATTCCATTATCTGTTTTGTGAGCCTGTTTGAGTTCACTTGTTTAATATATCCATAAAGTATTATTATAATTATTGCTGGCGGTATAAAAGACATAATTTTATTCACAATCATTAGAATTATGAAACTGCTGTGAATAGAACTTTAATAAAAATAAATAAGTTTATCGCTATTCAAAGGTCGCAATATTGTGTTACATATACAACAACATATAAATTTGTTACTGAAATATCATACTGCGTTCTTAAATTATTTACAGTTGTCCAACACACAGGTCTGTCCAACACACTGATTGCATTAAGTTAAATTACGAGTCTCCTAGTTAATGAGGTTAATCTGAGCACACATTTTATAATAATAATAATATAATAATAATAATAATTAATAATAATAATAATAACAATTGTCACAAGTTGTTAAAATATTGATTGTTACTTAGTTTGTGCAAACGTTAATCACTTATCTCCCGTTTTGTACAACTATGATATGGTATCCGTCACACATTGTCTTACACACACAGTTATGATCCGGTTCGTGGAGATTTCTGCATATCTTGTGGTGATATCCATGTCCCGCCATCGATGTCACGGTTCCTGGTTTGTTCCTGTCCAGTAGCAGTTTATCATAGTCTCCGTTGTGTAAAATTCCATCCAGATGGCCTCTCTCTTGCTTATTCTCTCGTATAGTGCCTTCTTCTAGGTGAGAGTGGAGAGCAGATGAAACTTCGTTTTGAGTTCTTCTTTCAAAGTCTCTCGAGCGAGCAAGTATATTGGTATGCATAAATTGTGGCCCATAATACAGATTTACTTGCGTTTAAAGCGGCAACAACTACACCACCATGTCACTGATGAAAGCTCTCATATAAGTAAATATCGTAGATGTCATTCAGTTTTGAAGTAGGTTTATTTTAAGTGTTGTATTGTAGTTCTTATGTTGGGGAGCCAAACTTGAAGTAATTGCAACGCACGTATGGTAAAAAGTTTCCAGTAGCCTTCGCCCTAAATGCACTTTCCGCTGGCCTTTGCCCCAACAATGTTTAAAAAGTATTAACTTTGTAATTTTGACTATTTCTTTAAATAATATATATTTACGTTTGCCTCGGCTGCGTCAGTATTTATTTTTTAGAGACATAAATGTCTTCAGGGAGTGGTGCGACTGAAGAAAGTAAGCTTTCACAGATTATAATTTTACTTCACTCCATTTATTAATGCTTGACACGATTTAAATAACACTTCTCTGATGTATAGAGAGAGAGCTGTGAGATTTGTTTATTACTTACGGGCACTTTTTAACACGTAAAATATTTTACGTCTCACACTGAATACGTATTAAATTTCTCGAGGACACATCTCGCGTCCGGTTAGGAACACTGTCCTCAACCAACACGTCCAGTTATAAGCGCTGTCTACAAGCAACTGACTTGATTTCTACCACCTAAATTTGTAAATTTCTGTATTTCAAGTCTCTGATTGGCTATTCCTAATCCAATAGAATACCTTCATTTAACTAAAGCTTTTTTTGGTTGTTGATTGGCTATTTTTAAACTGTCTCAAAATTTACATTATTGTTGCTCCAATAACGACTAGTAGCATTATTAAACTCTCTTACTCATTATTGCCTCAAGGTTACCACATTGTGCAAGGAAAGCTTCAACTAAATTTACTGCTTTCCTAACAATTGAAGTTCAATTCCTTCGACTGAGTAACTTTAACAATGTTCGTATTAAATAATGCTTTCGTCTTACAAACATTAACAGCATTAAATCCTTAGTACAGAAACAGTTGAACTCCTGAATACATCTACGTAAAACCCAATTTTACAATAAAACATTCTTAACATCTCGAGTTCTTCAAACGTTACGGAATTGTTGATAAATTTGCGTAAGTCAATATTTCACTCGTTCCTTCTCTATTCCATTCAGCCTGCTAATAACTAACGAACCTGCTCGAAAATTTGTATCAGAAATTACAACTGTAAAGAAAAATTAATTTAGCTTCAAATGTTCTATATGACCTTTGCTTCGCTAATTTTTTTACAAGACAAGCTTCTGAAAGTATACATACGTACACCTTGAATCTAAACTTAGAAAATTATTACTTACAAATGATGTTGAAGCTGAATTTAGAATAGGGCCGAAGGAATTGGTGTACTCGTAACTCGCTGCTCGCGAGTCTCCAGCAATAAAACATCTGTCGACGATTGGGACTCGCTATACTCTCTTGTCTCTCTTGTCCGCCAGCGTAGCTGTTCAGTTCCAGCCGGGGAGGGGAGGCACTCGGAGACTTCACTGTCCTTTCCCTATTGGTGGCCAAAGGGTGAACTTCTCTCTGCTTAGCCGTCGTCATACTCCCAGCTGCGCGGAAGTAGAAGATTATTTGTGATGGCTAATGAAGTCTCGTGAGACCAGTGCATCGTTTCTGATAATAATCTTGTCATGGTGGGTTGCGCAAAACAGCCAAGGAAAAATATTTTATAAATTCAGATCGCCCTTGTCGATATTTAAATGCCCAAATGTGTCATCTAAACGGAAATATGCAACTGTGTTGGAATACCACGACAAACTTTAAAACTTCATTTTCCGGGAATGTTGTTTCCTTTAACATTTACCGCTTTAAAATGTTCCCTATGATACCATATCCTTCTACAGTTCCTTTTCTTGACATCAGTTATGGTTTTGGAATTAGGTTTCAAAATTTAATGCAGGATTGATTTTTATAAAAATTAAATTTTATACATACTTCATAAGTTTTCCATAAAATATTTTAATGCTACACGGTTTAATTATTATTTGTAAATAAACATATTCGAGGAGTATTACGCAACATTACGAATTTAAACAAACCCCAAATTTTCTAAACAGGTATTCTCATATGAGACACAATTTTGACGTTTTAAATATGCTTTTGGAGGTTAGTTGTATAGGATCATGAAAAGTTAACTTTTTGCTGTTATTCTTTTTAAGTGACATGATTTTCAGCTAAATTTGTTGAAATTTCTAGAAAATATCAACTTTTAATACAGCTAAGAAGTTGTAGCTGCCATGTTAATGTAGAAATATTTATTAACATACTAAATATCTTCGATTTGAGACCTTTATAACGGTTGAAATGAAACCACATTCTTAACCTGTGATTTATTTTTAAAATTAACATCCATGCAAACGTTTGTCATTCAATCACGTTTTAAAGAAATTCGTGAAGTTAGGAAAACCAAGGCATTAACAAAGAACTTCAGCAAAACTGATGGTTATCCACGACTTCAAATTTTTTGTTCATCTTTCGGATCAGAGTTAATTTTGACCGTCCTTGCAGCTACCGTAGAAAACAGTTTGCTCTACGAAATGCATATATGTTAATTTTAAGTCTGGTTTTAAAACTAATAAGTAACTCATAAAATGAAACATTTGAAAACCACCAGAACATGCAAACTGTATTATCCTTCTTTTTCGTTCGTTCTTTCTTTTTTGTTTTATTATGTTTTTTATTTTATTTGAATCCTGGAATTTTTTAAACTGATGCAGATTTTGTTTTATTCTCTCACTTTTCTGTATTTATAGCGTAAAATCTTTGTATGAGCTCGTATATAATCTGTAATGGCATATATGAAAATCCACTCCTGTTCTAATATACAGCGTTATGCACATGCTGAATTAATAACTATTATTTATACTGGAATATCCCACGAATTCGTGAACTTTTTACGTATTATAAGGCATTCATCACTTTTACTTTAGCATATACATGCGTCATGTGGCTAATCATCTAAATCAGTAGGGTTGTTGCAAACCACGAACCTCCCTGAAGCTCGTAACGTACAGTGACAGCAACCCCCGACCACCCCAACATGGAAGGCCACTTTACAAATTTACCTGCTTGAGCGCATGGAAACAAATGACGAGGTCAAACACAAACGGCACTTCGATCTCTGTCATTCACAGCGGAATGACATTAGGCAATTAAAATTTCTCCAAACTATTGTGTCTGCGGGAATTTTTGTTCAATGGAACACGTGCGAACAGTGTTTTACTGCCCTTTAGTATGATCGTATAAAAATAGCTTTTAACACAATGTTTTTGTAAGAAATATTGACATTTTATACAAATCAAAACACCCACAATAGTCCATAAAATGCGTGTACTGTTTCAAAACTGCTTTTAGTTTTAAAATCGTAAAATCTGATACTTTCCGGTCAAAATGATTATATTTAAAATATCTTGGTTTTTCTATAACGAATTTCTACTCGATGTAAATCTGGTTTAAAAGGAAATCTGGATGGCTCAGTCTAATCATGAGGTATACATAATACAGAGAGCCAAAAAGCTACGAACCGGCTGCGAGGTGTTTTTCCTGTCCGCGTTCCCGGCGCTCGTTGCGGTCTGCCGCTATCATAGAAAGCGCGGATGAAACCATACAACATTTTTATAACTACTTTTAAAGGTTTTACTGACCAACTTTATAACAGGAGATTCTAAAACTAGCCACCGTCGTTGTCCATACATTTTTGGTACCTCTTTAGGAAACTATCCATCACTCGAGGTAGTTCACGTTGAGAAATGCTGGCAATTTCCTGACGGATGTTTTGTTTTAATTCTTCAAGCGTATGTGGGTTTGTCTTGTACACTTTGTTTTAATTACCCCAGAGATAGAAATCGCAGGGGGTTAGTTCGGGGGATCGAGGGGGCTGAAATCTCTACTAATAATTATGTCCTCAAATACACTTTCATAAAGTTGTTAAGTAAAGCCTTTAAAATTAGTTTTAAAGATGTTGTATGGTTTCATCCGCGCCTTCCTATGATAGAGGTAAATGGCAACGAGCGCCGAGGACGCGGACAGCAAAAATACCGCGCACCCGGTTCATAGTCTTTTGGCTCTGCATGCATATAGTTTATGTAAAGAGAGCTAACTTGATAATCAACACGAGACTGAAAATCGAATCTTCATAAATATATACTTCTGTATCTTGCAGTAATGATTTACTTTCGGGAACCTACAATTTTGATTTTGGTTTTATAAGACTTTGTCATAACAATTTATAGCTTTTATACTTTTAATTTTTACTTTCTCTAGTACTTTGGCATTCCATTCAAATAATCCATCTCGAGATTTCACCGCAAGTAGGTATATGTTTTCAGGCTCCCTGAACCCAAAAAGTTATTTTTAGAAAATGGTCCGTGTGGGTGTCTATAAATAGCATAACAAAATGCCGCATAAATATTATTGTTACACGAAAATGTTTAAGGAAGTTCTCTTACTCCAAAGTGCCATTTGCAACTTTTGATTTTCTGAAAAATGGCTCTAACGATTTTGATTAAAATATTTACATCAAAAATAAAACATATCTTGAATTTTTTGGGACTAGCTTGTGAAGTCCTCTTCATTCAAATGGAAATTTATACAATACTGCTCAACCGTAAACGTTAAGCGATATAAGAAAGCGTAGTACACAAAAAATGTGTATCTCTTTAACGCACATGATTTATTTTAATTAACTTTTTGAGGCATTAACCACTTCCGAGATATGTTATTAATGGTTCGAATGTTAAAATTTTTGCAATTCTTTTAAAGTCCTGTCGATTTTCAGTTTTTTCTCGCGATATTTGGAAAGAGTATGGAAGTTTAAGGTCAGCGAATGGCGTCCAGGTCTAAAACATTTGACTATCGATGTTCCCTTTGTGTCTGTATCTAACTCATTTTAATCGAAATAAAAGTTACCAGAAATGTTCTTATTGCACCTTTCCTTGTTGCACAAGGGGATTAGGGGAATATAGTAAGCGGTGGTAAAATCTCTTAAGAGCGGGTCGCTACGTAATAGCTTTGAAATTTCGTTCTCCCTGCATGGTCAAAAAAGAATAGCTACTTTCCTCTTAAAAAAACTAACAATTTTAAAATCCAAACCAATAACAATTTATTTGCAGAAAGTTTAGGATATACATTTTGTTTGGCATGAAAATATTATAAAGGCATGGTATTTTAATCAATATTAATAAAATGTTTTTGAGAAAATAGAATTGTTTTAAAGTTATCAATGTAAAGGGCGGCTTGGTGTGGGGGATATTCAAAAAACCTTCATGTCACATCACTTGAAGATGTTGAATTTAAATATAAAATTTGCCATTAACTGACTTTTCGTTTTTGAGTTAAGCATTCACAAACACACACACACGGATCTTTTTCTAAAATTGCACCTTTTTGGCTAAAGGGGTCTGAAAACATGTATATCCAGTGCAATCTCGGTAGAAACTTTTTGGGTGGAATGCAATACTTCCTCTACTTTAAGTATGTCGTCCTCCGTGGTGTAGTGGTTGCCATGCTAGCCTCTAGTTCCCGAGGTCACAGTTGAAACCCGGCTGAAGGGTGATGGATTTTTTCGGGCGTAAAATTTATTAGCATGGCTTTCTTCGGAAGGGAAGTAGATTTATGACACGTAAAAGAACCTCAAGCCTGAGTTTCACGCCCAACATACAATGGGACGCTAAGGACCAGAGCAGTTAAAGAGCGTCCATAAATAAAACTCAATCTAATTTTAAGTATGTAGTAGAGAAACTAAATAATATTGGTCTTGCAACCACCGTTATCACTCTTACAGGTACTGTGAATATTATACCACTAATGAAAATGCCTCTTTATGCGTTCATTATAATCATTTAATACTTATCCCAAAACGTACCAAATTAATTCCCAGAAGGGTCGGGAAAGAACTTGGTGCTTTGATGTAGGTCTGTGTACTCCAGTAAGGAAACTCAGTTCAATTGATGTGTATGAAGCCTTTAGTCAGGAGCCTCCATAAATAAGGAAAATAAAAAACCATTGAAGCTCTACAAACAATTTTCACAGCAAAGATTAGACTATATTAAAGTTTATTCGTCCCCCTATGCCTAGTGCCGGCATTTTTGTAGTCCTTCAACAACAGGGCGGGTTGTGAGTTTATCAACCACTTTGAAGTCTGTAAAGTGCTCGCTTGTTTGGAATACCCTCTCACGTGTAGATAAGTGATTCTCTTCATCTTCTGGTTAATTCCAACACTGCAAGGCTGCTGGACGAGAAAGATGAACGTAAATAAACATAGGCGACTATGAACCTGCTCCTGCAAAACTTTGGACCTCCTACCAGAAATTTACAATCCTCTAACTCGTTCCCTCTTTGTACTGGATATCCACTTATAAATTAGTTTGCCACAAAGAAAAATACGGTTCCAGGAAGGTTTAATGTTTAAGTAATGATTGATTCTTACTGCTACGTATTTTGATAGTTAAAACTTGGCAGTAATCAGCATTGCTTATGTATCCATACTATAATTATGCAGAGAAATTGCATGTTTTGTGGGTGGTGGTATTTTACTAAAATACTAAAAAGTATTTACAAGCTCTAGATATTGCCAGACTGATGAGTTTTAACCGCCACTTCACTTATTAGTTTTTAAGTAGTAAGTCGAATATGTCAGTTTTCTTTTCTTTGCGCGTAGCGATGTAATGAATCACGTAGTCTCTTCTTACAGCCGTTTAGCATGTTGGAGTGTCGAACATAAGACTCCTCTTCCCTCTTCCGGATGCTCACTAACTGTGAAACACAGAATTTCTATTCTTCCGATCGCTTCCTAGCTGTCAAACTGAGGCAGTATTTTTAACACTTAAATGATTTCAGTCTGGTTATAATGTGTAGCAGTGTGTGTTTGTGGTAGTTTGTAAAATGTATGTAACAGTCATTGCATATGCTTATATTATTTTAACCATGTGTAATAATGTTATGTGAATATATTACGTAATTTAATAATGTAGGAGCTGTGAGAAAAATAAGTTAAAAGCTGCTAACAATGAGGTAACAATGAGTAACCTTGAGTCAATAATGAGTAAGAAAGTTTAACAGTACTACTTGTGATTCTTGGAGTAACAATAATGTAATATTACTGACAGTTTATAAAATAGCCAATCAACAACTAGAAAAAGCTTTAGTTAAATGAAGGTATTCTATTGGAGTAGGATTAGCCAATCAGAAACTGAAATATAGCAAAATTTACAAATCTATAAGTCAGTTGCCTGCGGACAGTATTTGTAACTGGATGCGTGATGCGTCCTCGAGAAATATAATACGTATTCATGTGAGACAAAAATATTATAGGTGTTAAAAAGTGCAAGTATTAAATAAAAGAATCTTACAGCTCTCGATGTCAATGACTATTTAATTTGTGTCAAGGATTAATAAAAAGGAGTGAATTAAAACTTAAAAACTGCCTACACTCTTGTCGCATCACGCCCTGCCAAGATATCTATGTCTCTAAAATAATACTGACGCATCCGAGGCAAACATAAATATATAATACTTAAAGGAACAGTTAAACTACAAAGATATTATTTTTAAACTTGGGGCAAAGACCAGCTGAAAGTACATTTGGGGCGAAGGCTACCGGAAACTGTTTACCATACGTGCGGTTGCTTCTACTTCAAGTGTTCGTCTCCCCAACAGTTGAAATATAATACAGCATCTACAAACTGACTTTCAATACGTAGCAGCAACTAACTACTTCAAATTGACGCCCAAAGCGTGGTGCAAATAACGTAACAAAACACCTTCCTCAAAACACAGGACTTCATTTCTCTGGCATTATGAGCAGCACTCGCTGCACGTCACAACAACAAACTCGCTAACTTCTGCGAGCACTTTCTCTAATATAAAGTCTCGGGAGCTTCGAGAGCGTTCGTATTAGGCGTTATCTCGCGATAGCACTTCTGGGATTTATGTTGGGTGAGACGGTCGCCGTCTTTCTCTCCAACCAGCTAGTTGGACGGTGTGGAAGGATGCCGACATATACGCTACAAGCTCGTCTCACTGCATCTGCGTTACAGTATTAAATACAAATGTGCTGGAGGTATAAAATTACATATTTGTAAAAGTAGCTTGACTTTCCATTGAGTAAAAAACTCTTTTTTCCCGTTGAGAATTGCATGGAGTACAAAATGTATATTACTACAAGGAAAATACCTGTAAAAATAAGGGTATTTAATTTCAAATAATGATTACGATTTTGCAATTGATAAAAATACAAGGCTGCCTCTGTGTTAATAGTGATGATCGTTCCTGGCTGGTAAGGAAAGAATTATTCTTTAACTAGAACCCCTCCAAGCTCTTCCCAAAGTTTGGTGTATTTATGTGAGAGAGAAAGCAAGTGTATTTAGTGCTAAAGGTGGTAAAAACCAATATTAACCCTTCAATAGGAATCACGCAAGTTAATGTAACCTGTTTACTTGCGTGGTGAATACGTTTCACCCATTTGATATCCCTTATTTAATCACCTGTTCTGGACATTTTGTGAATGAGGATGCTTATGTGTGCTATAATAAAGTAGATTTTACTTACATAAAAATAAATATGTTGTGGCAGTAATTTGTATCACAATAATATAAATGCCAGAGTGATTGTAGTGTAAATAAGCATTATTGTATGACATTGATTTGAGATGTTTGTTAATTATATGCATTGTTAGGAAATAAGTTTACACGACCTCACTGAAACTGACAATAGGAGCGGATAACAATGTGCGAGGGGGTGAGTTGAATATTAATTAGAAGAGACAAACAAATGACGTCAGATTGGCGCGCTTTTCTTAGAAATAGCGGGAATATTTTCCCTAGAGCATATGTTTTCGTAATTTTTGATTGGATATAAAAATAGACGCTAATGTTGGCGCGTTTTATTAACCACTGGCAGCTCGGTTATGATCTTTAGGCATACCGGGGTGTGGGAGTATAAAAAGCTAAAGTCAGAGGCAGATTTCGTCAGTCCAACAGAAACATTTGTGCATTACACGTCGCTGAGGGCCAACAGAATCATTCAGAAGTTAAACGTCGTTTAGTTCATCAGAATCGTTCGCGAGTTACACGTCGCGTCTTAAAGTTTGTTATAAATGTGAAACACGCGAATTAATAATGTGCAGTAAATAAGTGATTATAGTGATATTAGAAAATATAACAGTTTCAGTTTGGCGTGTATCACGAGTCAATATGTGAACTTAATTAATTGTGACGGTAATAGAAGTGTAAAAACAAATTCTTTTATCAGTGTTATCTTTGAGTAACAAATCCTTTCCGTTTACACCTTGTTTAAGAGATGTGCTCGACTGAATAATAATAATAGCTAGCCGGAGGAAAATGAACCCAACATTCAAAGTAGTAATTCAATAACAGGCGCCCAGCAAAAGATAACACGAAGTGACCGCGACAAATTGGCTTCCATATGTGGTGCAGATAAACATGAAGCATCTTCCAACTACCAACTAATAACATATATACTACTTCAAATTGGCTCCCAAACGTGGGGCTAACAAATATATCTACTAACTAAAAATATTCAACTACCCACGAATATACTACTTCAAATTGGCGCACAAACGTGGGGCTAACAAACCACACACTTCAATGTGTGAAGAATAACAGTTATATTCATAAAAATTATAAATATTTATGAATGAAATACAAGTATCTCTCACGTTTGCAATTTGAAAAAGAGCTAAGAATGTTTACACTAACATTCTTTCATGCTTTCTGTAGAAAGATACCTAAATAGCCTGTACCTCATCCCAGCCACCCCAGGTAGCATCGTTGTTAGAATTCCACTCGAATGTCCTTGTTTATAGCTTATCTCTTCGTAATGCACTATGAAATCTAACATAATAACTTTATATCTTTTGGGACAGTATGAAACAAGTGTTTTGTTCCTATCAAAGGAAAAAAGAAGATATTAGGAGTCTTTGTTTCGGTGTTATGAATTTCTTTAGAATTTCCTTTTTGATTTGCAGAGGGTACACACAGGTCAAACCATTTTCTTTCAGACTTTCACTAAGAGGAATGTTGCTAACCAATTTTATTATCTTCCTAATATTTCTATTACTTTCTCGATCGGATCAGTGAGTCTCATCCGTACATCCTTTTTTTTAGTTACTAAGCTTAGTGTCCTGGTTCAGTACCAAGGAATGTTTCCAGAGTGAGGGTGATGGTAGTGATAACAGGAAGAAAAATAAAATAAACACTATAAAAAGAAACTGCAAATACACCTAACGACGTGAAAATCTCAAGAATGTTTAACATACAAAATATAAAACAAGCAATAATGAAATATGGAATACAGAGAGTAAAGCGCATATGAAACAGTTACCAAGACTATGCAAAAACTGTAGCGTGTAAGATCGTGTGGTTGATAGAAACTTGAGCTACACAGGCTAACTACAGAACTAAAACTGGAAGTGTTATTTCTTTTTTGCCTTCTTTGGAATCTACGGTTGCCGTGCGATAGCTGCACGGCTGGTATCCTTTTCTGAGAGATACAATAATGAAAACAAATATGCGGTTCACAAGTGTCAACCACGTGAGTACTTAACGGTTGGAACTTACAGCCAACGAGCTGTTTTTCGCGTCAATAGTTGAAGGTTTTATTAGCTCCACGTATGGAAGCCAATTTGAAGTATGTAGTATCTTTACGTTATTTGCACCACACTTTGGGCGTCAATTTGAAGTAGTTTGTATTGAAGGTGTTGTATTATATTTCAACTGTTGGGGAGCCGAACT
Organism: Deroplatys truncata; assembly: GCA_030765065.1. Taxonomy (NCBI): domain Eukaryota; kingdom Metazoa; phylum Arthropoda; class Insecta; order Mantodea; family Mantidae; genus Deroplatys; species Deroplatys truncata. The sequence goes on along the minus strand of CM060979.1, from coordinate 65,327,688 downwards.
TGTAGTAGCTGCAACCGCACGTATAGTAAACAGTTTCCGGTAGCCTTCGCCCCAAATGTACTTTCAGGTGGCCTTCACCCCAAGTTTAAAAAAAAATATTAACTTTGTATTTTAACTGCTCTTTAAATATTATATGTTTGTGTTTGTGTCGGCTACGTCAGTATTTTTGCTAGAGACATGGATGTCGTAGTATGACTTAAGAATGTAGGCTTACACTTCACTCCTTTTATTAATACTTGATACGATTTAAATAACACTTCACTGATATAGAGACCTGTGAGATTCTTTAGTTAATTACTTGCACTTTTAACACGTAAAACTATTTTCGTCTCACACAAATACGTATTAAATTTCTTAAGGACAATTTCTGCGTCTGGTTAGTAACGCTGTCTGCAACCAACTGAACTGATTTCAACCGCCTAAACTTGTAAATTTATGTATTTCATGTCTTAGATTGGATATTCCTAATGCAATGGAATACCTTCTTTTAACTAAAACTTTTCCTGGTTATTGATTGGCTATTTTTATAAACTGTCACTAAAATTACATTATTGCTTCTAAGAATCACAAGTAACATTTAAAATTTCTAATTCATTATTGCCTCAAGGTTACCTCGTTGTTACCTCATTGTTAGCAACTTTTAATCTATTATTCTCACAGCTCCTACATTATTTAATTACGTGATATATTCACATAACATTATTACACATGGATACAATAATACCAAAACATACAATGACTGTTATATACACTTTTTATATATTGCTACATACACATATTGCTCTAAGGCGGGCTGTTATTGAATTTATATATTATATAATTAGACTGAAATCATTTAAGTGTTAAAAATACTGCCTCACAGTTCACAATATGCCCATATAAGTTAAAAAAAAACACACAGCAAAACAAAAGACATTCGGATTTTCTTGCAGCGGTACGATAATATTCCTTATGTAAGAAAACAGTTACTCTGTTTCCTTTGTACGAACGTTGTAATCAAGTTGTTATAAGTGTGTACCATATAACCAAGAGAGAACATTTTGTTCAGCCTAACACTACAAATTAGCCCAACACAATTTTGTAATCTCGTTGAGATTATTTTTCTAAATGACTGCCTGTTCCAAAGTCTTTAATTTGGTGATCTCAGGGTCGAAAAACTTCACGTTCTCCAGTTTCTTCATATTTTCTTTCTCCAGTATTTGAAAGCTCTTTAGGTTTCTTGTTATTAAATAAATACCTACAGTGCCAAACATAAGGTAAAAAGTTTCAAAGCTTCATCTTCTGTGACTGTGTATAATGGCATGCATAAAATGTGACCCATAATGGAACAAGTTGTATTTGTTGGTGCTAAGAAAATCTAGCCCCATCACCTATCAGCGGGAGTACCTCTGGTTTTCGAGAACTTGATCACTGGATTGATAGAGTACTTTACCTCTCCCAAAGTATGCCCGAACCTTCGGAGGGTAACATCACAATTTAAACCTTACATTTTTATGGTACACTACAGTTTACATAATGCCGGTTTTCTTATTGCCGTTTAGTAGCGGCAATAACTTAACCTTCGTCTCCATGTCGCTGATGAAAGCTCTAATATATGTAAGTAAATGTCATTTCTATTAATCAATTTAACCTCGCATGCAAAACATTCTTCAGCCTTTCTCTAGAAGGCCACATTATCTGTAATTGGCTTAGCCTTTCCTTGTGTGCCAATCAAGCGAAAATGTTTATAGAGGTGGTATCCTAACCACCCCTACATTTAGATTATAAACATCGTTCATTGGTTAGTTTGTATAGTCCCCTGGTGCTTCTAAGATCGGTAACACTGAGAGTGGAGTCAAAAGTTGGTTACCTGAAGATGGAAACTTTACGAAGGGAAAACTACTATGGCGATCTAGGGGAATGGGCTATTTTTCTGCATGATGTTGTATCACAAATTACTCGACCATTTCGACAATTCCTTCACCGCTAAAATATACTTGTAGACCGTTCCTAGAGTTTGGAGGACTGTCAGGGAAGATAAAGTCCGAAATAAATCATTCACCAATATTTCATACCAGTATAGGTGAATATCAGAGACATTTTATTGATATCACGTGGTTTTACGAATTAGAATTAAATAAAAAACGTCCAGGATTAACCATAACGTTTTTCTAGGTGACTATACGATGACTTCATGAGTACGGGGAGGTAAATAAAGTAAATATATTGCCAGTCTGGGATTAAACAGCAGCCTCTGAATCATCGGGTAAACAACCAGTACTACATAAAAAGGAAATAAAGAATGTTGTTAATACCATTTAATTCTAGGTCAAAGGCAAAACAGATGTTCAGCGTGTGTTACAGAAGTTCTGACTATATCCCACCAATCACTGAGCGAGATGGGTTCGATTCCGTCGGGCCAACCATGGGTTCTTTCGTACTTTCTCCGGATCAGTAGGCGAATTTCTAACAATAGGTCTCTTTCTACCACGAATTTTCTGTCCAGTTTCTATCCCCATAATTTCCCTTTATCTGTTTTAGCTCACCTCTTTCAGTGTAGTAGGGCCAGGCGACAGCGGTTGATGTGTTGAGGAAGGACGGTTAGAATTTGGGCTTTGGAAACATTTTTCCCTGGCACTTTTTGGGACTACTGGGGTCCCCTTCTTTCCTGAGGGCTGTCTGTCGGCAACATCAGTTTACGGGTGGCATAGGCAGGTCTAACTGGTGTCAGGATTGGTGCTATGTTGGAATCGTCCTTGCTAGCCTGCATCGTTGTCCGAATCAGATCGCCCTTCGGGTGTTCCGTTCGTTCCTTCCATCCAGAGGTCACATTAGAAGCATAAAGGGCCCATCATGTTCTATGTGCTGCGCTATGTTCCAGTTATTGGAAGTCCCTACGTCTGACCATTCCTAATTCCTAACCCCGATGCCAATCACCGCTTATATTACTTGGGACAACCCAGCACTTGGTAGTATCATAGGGAGGTTCTCAATAGTGAAATTCCACCAATTGAGCCAAAGTAACGGTTTCTCAGGGGACTAGCGTTTCTGCTATTTTTAAACCTTATTACTTAAGAAATATCAGCGCGTTTTACTTTCCCTACCCCGTACATTGAAGAAGAGAAGCTATTCATTCCACCCAAAAATTCAATATTGAGATTTCACTGGAAATACATGTTTTGAGGCCTCCTGAATCAAAATAAAGCATTTTTTGAAATATGTCCATGTGTGCCTGGGAACAACTGAAGTAGTTGGTTTGTTACGTTATTTGTTTGCACCACGCTTTGGGCCTCAATTTTAAGTAGTTTGTGTTGAAGGAGGTGTATTATATTTCAACTGTTGGGGAGCCGAACTTGTAGTAGTTGCAACCGCACGTATAGTAAACAGTTTCCGGTAGCCTTCGCCCCAAATGTACTTTCAGGTGGCCTTTGCCTCAAGTTTAAAAAAAAATATTAACTTTGTAATTTTACTGTTTCTTTAAATATTTAATATTTATATTTGCCTCGGCTGCGTCAGTATTTATTTTTAGAAACACGTTTCTCTTAGCAGGGTTGTGGTGCGACTGAAGAATGTAGGCTTACTCAGATTATAATTTTACTTCACTCCTTTTATTAATGCTTGATACGATTTAAATAACATTTCACTGATATAGAAAGCTGTGAGATTCTTTTTATTAATTAATTACACTTTTTAACACGTAAACTTATTTTTCGTCTCACACGAATACATATTATATTCCTTGAGGACACTTCTTGCGTCTGGTTAGTAACGCTGTCTACAGGCAACTGAACTCTAAATTTGTAAAATTTTCTCCCTTTCAGTTTCTGATTGGCTAATCCTAGTCGAATAGAATATCTTCATTTAACTAAACATTTTTCTGGTTGTTGATGGGCTTTTTTTAAACCTTCTCAAAATTTACATTATTATTGCTCCAATAATGACTAGTAACATTATTAAATATTCTTACTCATTATTGCCTCAAGGGTACCTCATTATTAGCAGATTTTAACCTATTATTCTCACAGCTCCTACATTAATAAATTACGTAATACATTCATATAACATTATTGAACATGTTTACAATAATATAAGCATATGCAATGACTTAGATATATTTTACAAATTATTGCATACTCATATTACTTCAAGGCGGGCTGTTATTGAATTTACATATTATATAATTTGACTGAAATAATTTAAGTCTTAAAAATACTGCTTCACAATATAACTTAAAAACTAAAAGTGGATAAATACCATCCTTGGAATTTAATTTCAATATCTTCTAAGGACACGACATGAAGATTTTCAAGAAAATCCTCCCACTCCAAACTACCCTTTTCATGGAATATTCTTCGAAGATTTTGATTTTCTAAAAATGGTCTAACGATGTTTTATTAAAATGTCATAAATTAATGACATTTGCATAACATATAAAGTGTATAAAGTTATTCTAAAACAAGTTCCCATTTTGAAATAGCTGTATCTTCTTTACGTATTAGCAGTTTAGTTTCATATTATACCACTGCTATTTATGGCGTTATCTAAAAGAAAAGACATTTCTTACCAGACACACTACACGTGAAGAACTGAGGCAGTCAATATCGGATTACATTGAGCACATCCCTAGGAATGCACTTGCTAATGCCGCTTATAGCAAAGAAGAAAGGGTATTGCTTATTGAACAACAAGTGGTGGTCATATTTAGTTTTATCTTGTTCTAATAAAGTCCCAAATCGGTGTTTTTAGTTTCCTGGAATCTAAATGTTTGACGAATTTATTAAACTGAGAAGTTACTTTAGAATAACGTTATATATCTTGAATTTCTGGGAATATCCTGTGAAGTCCTCTTCATTCGGAAGGAGTTTTGTATAATCTTGTTTAACTGGTAAAGTTTAGCGATAGACGAAAACGAACTATACAAAAAATTTAGGTTTCTTTATACACACAACTTATTTTATTTTTGTAGCATAAACCATTTCCGAGATATGTTATTAATAATTCAAATTGTTCATTACTTGGTCATTCTTTAGAGTCTTTTCAACATTCAGTTGTTTGTTTCGATCCCATTGAAACAGTATGGAATTGTAAGGCAACAAATAGCTCCCAGTTCTTAAACATTTGACTATCGCTGTTCTCTTTGTATTTATAATGAAATATATAATGTAGCTATTTATGCATAACTTTATTTGGATTAAAACAAGCTATAGTAAAGATAGTTTGTATTCCCACTAATAAAGATAGAGGATAGCGAACTTATGTGAATGTATCACATCAGGTTTTTACGAGAGTGACCTAATGGTGCAGAGTATAATTAGGGTACAGACTGTGGCTATGATAACATATGTGGATGCATGACATGTCATAACATTGTATTTTAGTGTTAAAATCACACTAGACAATAATCCTACCCCTATATTCCTAGTAAAAGCTGAGGTGGAAGCATCTGCTGGGATCGCCGGAAAAGCCTCAAGTAGAGTAATCTAATTAATCTACTAGGTGGTGTTGCAGTTGTTATGCATTTATAGTATCGGGATAAGAAAAGAAACATGCAAGATGTTTAAGGAAGGCAATTATAAGACCTTTTTATCTCAGCTTTCATTACTTCAACAGTGAATGCATACAGAGCTTTAGATACTAAATTTTGAGGCAGTGTGCTTAACACTTAAATGATTTTAGTCAAATTATATAATATGTAAATTCAATAACAGCCCACCTTGAAACAACATGTGTATGTAATAATTTGTAAAATGTATGTAACAGTCATTGAATATGCTTATATTATTGTAAACATGTTCAATAATGGTATGTGAATGCATTACGTAATTTAATAATGTAGGAGCTCTGAGAATAATAAGTTAAAAGTTGCTAACAATGAGGTAACAATAAGGTAGCCTTGAGGCAATAATGAGTTCGAGAGTTTAATAATACTACTTCTGATTATTGAATAACAATAATTTAAATTTAGTGAAAGTTTATAAAATAGACAAATCAACAACCAGAAAAAGCTTTAGTTAACATAAGGTATTCTATTGGATTACAAATAGCCAATCAGAGACTTGAAATACAGAAATGTACGAGTTTAAACGGTTGAAATCAGTTCAGTTGCCTGAAGACGGTGCTCATAACTGGTTGCGTTGCTTGTGCGTCCTCGAGAGATTTAATACGTATTCGTGTGAGACGAGAAATGAGTTTACGTGTTAAAAGGTGTAATTAATTAATAAAAAGTATCTTACAGCTCTCTATAGCAGTGAAGTGTTGTTCAAATCGTATAAAGCATTAATAAAAGGAGTGAAGTAAAATTATAATCTTTGTAAGCCTACATTGTTGTCGCATCACAACCCTGCAAAGAGAAACGTGTCTCTAACAATAATACTGACGCAGCCGAGGCAATCATAAATATATAATATTTAAAGAAACAGTCAAATTACAAAGTTAATATTTTTTTTTAAACTTGGGGCAAAGGCCACCTGAAAGTACAGTGGGGCGAAGGCTACTGGAAAGCGGGTACTATACGTGCGGTTGCAACTACTTCAAGTTCGGCTCCCCAACAGTTGAACTATAATACAACTCCTTGAATACAAACTACTTCAAATTGACGCCAAAAGCGTGGTGCAAATAACGTAACAAACCACCTTCTTCAAATTGGCTTCCATACGCGAGGAAAATAACAATACAACTCCTACAACAAAAATATCATCTCGAAATGACTTCCATACGTGGAGCTAAGAAACAATAATCATCTCAAGAATTGGCGTCCATACGTGGAGCTAATAAAATAAATATCTTCTCAAATTGGCGACCATGCGTGGAGCTAATAAATTATCATCTCAATTATAACAGATCAGAATGGTGTTTACCTTCAAAAGATTGCAAATGTAAGGGAATGCCATATCACATTTGGTGTGTTGTACACGCTGCATACAGTCAAGATTAGTATTTATAACTTTTTCGCTAGGAACCTGAAGACTGCATATTTTACGTAATTTAATTCATTTGATTTATTTGCTACGTATTTGTTGCACATATCCATTTTCCTTGATTGTGTTGACTTGATTAATTTGCTTAATTAATTTAATTAGTAAATTGCAGTTAATATAGCATCACAACAATATTAGTTGAGTACAGTAGTTTGATATACGAGGGGTGATCAGAAACTAAGGTCACAATGCCTGCAGTGAAGTTTTATTTCATACAACAAATACTGCCAACTGAGAGTAGATGCATTAGGTTATTTTTCGACATATTCTCTATATCGGTTTGGGCACTTGTCGCTTCGTGGGATGAGTTTGTTCTTGCGTGTTTCGCCACGTTGTTGCGAAGTGTTTCACCTCGTCTTCTAAAGCGAATCGTCGGGCTCATAGACGCTCCTTCAAGGAAAAAGGTGAAAGTCGCTTAGAGCAAGGTCCGGGCTGTAGAGATGGTGGTCGATAATGTCCCAGCGAATCTCTTTAACAGCGTGGTGGTCTTCTGGACTGTATGAGGTCGTGCGTTGTTGTGAAGGAAGATGACGCTCTCGGTGTAAAGTCCTGGCTGTTTCTTCCCGATTGCTTCGCGTAATCGTATCAAGGTCTCGCAGTATCTGTCAGCGGTTACTGTGCCCTCTTTCCAAAAACTCCACGAGTATGATACCTATGTTGTTCCAAAATACTGTGGCCATCATCATCCCGGCAGATGACATCACCTTAAAGTTCTTTGTCTTTGGAAAGGAGGGGTTTTTCCACTACATTGATGACCGCTTCCTGCTAGAGGTGTAGTGGTGGATCCATGTTTCGTTACCAGTGACAATGTGATAAATAAATTGTTCCCTTCCGCGGAGAACCGCTGCAAAAGTTGTAGACTTTCCTCCATGTGCTTCTGCTTGTGTTGGTTGAATAGATTTCGTAGAACCCATCGAGAACGAACTTTCCGGTACTGCAGAATATCGTGAATAATGTGATGAAGGCTTCCAAACGACATTCCCAATTCTACCAGCATGTGCTATAACGTGATCCTCCTGTTGTCCTGAATCAGCTCCTCTATACGAGCTGTGTTCAAATCTGTTGACGTCTGCTGGGTCGGCCACTGCGATCCTCGTCGGTGACGTTTTCTCTACCGACCAATATTGTGCGACATACTGACGAGACATTGCAGTCCCTCCGTAAACCTCTGCCAGCCGGTGAATTTCAGCCGCAGTTACATGTTTCGCCCACAGTAATCGAATAACTGAGCGGATTTCATCGGAAATCAGTTTTGCAAACGACGACCACCATTTGCATTTACCTACAACTAGCGCTGTAGGTGGTGTGTGGTTGAAACTCTGCAAGTTGCCAACCGCATGAATTAGAACTACCGCGCACTACTATTTTCTCTATAACGGACGAAACTCCAGGAATATCGGCCTTGTAACCCTAGCTTCTGATCATCCCTCGTATATTACTATTTCCAACAGACCAAAAAGTGCCTTTAGTCTTTAGAATGCCAAATAAGTATTTTCGAGTGTATCCATACTTATTTACAACCTTTTTTAAGCGTTACAGTTATGCCTTTAATAAACGTACTGACTTTTATATGTATCATTCTGCGATTTGTCAAGTTTAAGACGGTGCTTAATGTTTCTAAAGTTTCTTATTATGAGTGCGTAAATCTCACAAGACAGCTTATAGGTATTAATATTTTCCTTTGCCTATAAACAACCTAGATATAGCATAAAATCATTGAAGTACATTAAAGAGGTAAATGATTCAGACTTTTTATAGTCTATACGGAGTGATTAATCCTTGGTGGGACAGTTTTGGTGGCGTGTGACCGACCGGCGAGGCTGGTTGCTGTGTCGGGCAGTGCGGCTGACAAGAAATCCGCAGTACGCTATGTCGCATAAGAGAAAATTTACAAATCAATTCCCCACACTTTAGATGAACTTAAAAATAACATTCCTTGAGAAAATACTGTCATTTCTCATACGGATTTGCAGGGTGTAATGGGCAATTTCTAAGCAGGTGCAAGAAGTGCTTGAACAACGGAGGCAAATTCAGCTTCTCCTTGTCATTGTCCTTGACACGTTGTCATTTACTTTTCTTTTTAAGTGTTTATATTGTGCGTGTTAGAAATAACTTTCAGGATAAACCGTACAATATGCACTGCGGACTTCTTGTCGCCTGAATCGCCGACGCAGGAACCAACCTCGCCGGCCGGACGGACGCACGCCACAAAATCGGTCCCGCCAAGAATAGCTCACCCGATATCATGCTGCACAATGAGAAATATTGAAGCCCATGTTTTACTGAAAGTTTGGTTGTTAGGCCCACTAGATGTGCTATGCTTAAAGCAGTCTTAACTGCCTTGTTCGCGTAATTGCATAAATCGAAAAACTGATTTACATAAAATAATAATAATATAAAATATGTTGCATTACGATTTTTACCCTTGCATTGTAACATTTATTTTAAAGAAACATTATTTGTCTCCAAAGCTTCATAAGCAGTTGCGCAATCTTTTCAGCGTAAACTGTCTTTTTCCATCTTTTTCCTTGCGATATACTAAAAGGTTTGGAAAACCTGTTTTCATCGAAACTAAATGGTGTTTGTAATGGTTCAGCGGATATCTACGAGGTTGTATTCTATAGTGGGCGTATGTTTGCTTTGTAAGCTTACAGTGGTGCTAAAAGAAATATTATCTGCGGAGATTCTGACCATATCACATTAAATTTAGTACTGTTCTACTGTTAGATGAAGAGTCGTTCTGAATTCTGAAATATATAGTCAGATATTGGCAGACTGCAGAAAGCAAACTAAGATACCCCTACGGCAATATACACAAAATGTTGTCACGAATTTATCACAAATAGAACTACTGACAGTAAAATATACACTGAAACAGATAAACGTTCACCTGTAGTTGCATATAAAAGGAAATACCTGTTGCGTGTTGTTGACATAAATATATAATAATCTCATTATATTATAATATGAGATTTTTATCAGCGACTCAAGACTATTCTTATTAGAAATAAATGAATGTAGAATCCAGTTTGATTGACCGTTTTGGTTGAGTTTGAACAATCTTTTGGTATGCCGTTAATTTAAACATATACAGCCTGAATAGAAATAATTTTGATATTATCCAAAACATTTATGGCTGGTCAATTAATGAGGGAAAACGTTATAGTAGGTATAAAAAATCTGATGTGTTACATTTATTCTATCGCTTAATAGTGAGTACAAAAATTATGCTTGCCAAAGCTTAGCTTTCTATCTACTTCATTTTAGTCGAGATAAACCTTTCCGGAAATAGCTTCATTATACATTTCCTTATAGATACAAAGAGAATAGTGACAGTCAAATATTTTGGAACTGAACACTATACCCTAGCCTTAAAATTCCATAGCCTTTCCATGACATCACGAGAAACAACTGAAATAGACAGTATTTTAAAAGAATGGGTAAATACTGAACAATTCTAACAATTAATAGAGAATATCTCCGAAATGAATGCATTTGGAATAAAGTGGGTGTTTTATAGAGAACTACGTTTCTTGTGCAGTACGTTTTCGTCTATCGCTTAACGTTTACCAGTTATACAAGATTATACAGATGTTTTCCGAATGAATAAGTCTTCACAGGCTATACCCAGAAAATTCAAGATATACATTTTGTCATATACGTATGTTTAATATATGATATTTGAATCAAAATCGTTTGAGCCAAAATGTTTTTTTTCAGGGGTCCTCAAAATATACATTTCCGTTGAAACCTGGGAGTTGAATTTTTCGGTGGAATACAGTACTTCACATACTTACTATACGTAGCAGGGAAATTAAAAACACATTTTAATGAAGATGCTCCCTCTCAAAAGGGGGGGAAGAGAAAAAGAAATTTATACTACCGTTACTGTTTATGATAAATATTAATTTATATAGAAGCATTGATGTGTTACCGAAACAGATAATAGACACTAAAGATTGTTTGTTACCGTTTAGTTACATAAATGATATTACTCTCACTAACCAAGGTTTATATTTTTATTATGGAGAAGATGATAGTCCTGTTTACATAATATTTTGCGCACCTCTAGCACATTATGCATTGCGCACCTCTAGCACATTATGCATTGCGCAACCCCCCAATATACGTCCCTAAATTTAATGTTCCCCGCAATCGGAGTTTAGCATCGTTTCGTGTATGTACACACACATGCATAGTTGTAAACACGCTGCCTTGGATTAGCAGTCACTAGCTTACAAGTGATGGTTTCAGCAGAACACTATAAGCTGGTAAATCTTACAAGCGAATTCTATATACAGGCACGCGTTGTCACTACTAGTGTAATCGATGGAAAAACAAGTTTCATTAATTAATACCGGGTTTATCTTGAACGACGAGACTAGCGGTCACCGGGCCTCACTAGTAGCAGGTATCGGGTTAAAGTGTCTCGCTCTGCGGTAGGCTAGCTCATCACAGTTAAGTCTGATGTTCTACTTTGGTATATTTATAATAGAAGTTACGTTATTTGAAGCTTGCATGCCCACTAGTTGGTTATATAATGCGGTAGAAATTATTGCTAAGTATAAACTTAACATAAGATTAAGCTGTAGTAAAATTTTAGATGTTTATAACAACCAGGATTAATATACACATTTAATAAGTTGAAAATATCCAAATATTTCAAGAAATATAAACATTTACAATACTTTCAAATAATTCTTTTGACTCCCCTTATAATTGATGTTAAACCCCATCTCTCATATTCTTATTCTAGATATATTTGTCTTTTGTCTTCATCAAAGATGAAGGCGTTTCCATAGCCTTGTTTAAGATCTTTGGTTACATTTTCAATCAATGTCAACTTGCTTCCTAATTTTATTCCTGCTTCCACGAATTGTAAGGTTATGAAATTAAGCTTGAACAAGACAGCATCAAGAAATAGCCTAGGCCTCAAGTGACGTAATTCTTAGCGCCTTGGCTCTGGTATCTGGCCTTGTGGGTTGCCAATTGTGCGGTATCACTCACTGTTGATTCCAGCATATAGTTTAGTCTATCCTTAAGTTACGTCACAACCTGTTGAAAGGTAGCTGAAAATACAAAAGCCAACTGGTAATTTTGAATTCCTCATTGTGCTTATTTCATCAAGTATGCCCAATTATGCAAGGTCAGTATACAGTAAATGGTATATTAGGGCTCAGATATAGAGAAATACTACTTTATATTCGAATACTGTTCTTTCAGTTAACCTGAAGACACCAAGATGAAAAACTGAAGAATTTACTACGGAACTGCGACTTTCCGTGACATCGTCCTACCTCTCGGATGAAATTAAAAACTTTGATGTGTTATACTCATATGCCTTTCTCTGCTCTTGTAAAACAATTTTTACAAACGCTTATTCTCCATCTACTTCATGTTAATCTAGATAATTGCTTGCAGAAAAACCTTTGCATCTTATTGCTAAATTTCTTGTAGGTGCTACGGGAATGCGGTAGGCTTTAAGCGATAGTCAAATGTTTTAAGAGCTGGTTGCTATGTGGAGCATTCCATTCTTTTTTTCTCTCTCTCTTTCTCCCTATTTTATTTTACGTCGCTTTAACTCACTGGTCATATTTCAACGGATCTGTTGGTGGATAACTCTTATAAGGATATGTGATGGACAGTTAGCACTCTAGGTCTCATCCCTGTAACCACCCGCTCCGTCACGTGTCACAGAGACCCTAGCGCATAGCTACCGAATCTTCTGCTTCGTGCCGTGCTGACGGCATTGGGGTTCCGTCCAGTCACACCGCTGCCCCCATATAAAGGCGGAAGTTAGCCTTCTAGGTCTCGTCCCTGTAACCATCTGCTTCATGCCGTGCAGATGGCATTAGGGTGCCGTCCAGTCCAACCGCCGCCCTCACACAGAAAGGCCAACAGTTAGCCATCTAGAGGACATAAAGACGAATAAGGAATTCCCGTTTGAGATAAAGTATAAGTACTGGAAAATTCAAACAATTAACTAGGAATATCTCGGAAATGGTTCACTCGACAAACAAAAAGTATATGACATAAATTGTGTGTTTTTAACGAGATCTACATCTTTTGTGTCTCTTAGGTTTATCAGTTTGCGAAACTTATCCAGAATGAAGAGGACTTTTGGGAACATTCCCAGAAAATATAAGATATACATTTTGTCATTAAAATATCTTAAATATATGATATTTTAATCAAAATCGTTAGAGCCGTTTCTGAGAAAATAAAAAATGTTGAAAAATATTCCATGTGAAGGGTAGTCTGAGGTGGTGAGATTTTCTTGAAAATATTCGTGTCGCGTCCTTGAACGATACTATACTCAAATACCAAGTTTGGTATTTATCCGACTTTTTGTTTTTGAGTTATGCTGTTCTCAGACAGACAGACCGACAGACACACACGGACATGTTTCCAAAAATGCTTCATTTGGATTCAGGGCACCTCAAAATATGTATTCCCAGTGAAATCTTTGTATCGAAATTTTGGATTAAATGCAATACTTCCCCCTAGTATATCTAATAGAGAAAGTAAAGATATAACCGTCTCGTACTGGAAGTCAGTCAGTCTTTTGTTACAATGTACTTGTGCGGAAAAAACAAGAACTGCTGATTTGAAAACGTTTTCATGCTCATCCATCATATTTCAGCCTGAGATTTAAGAACGAATATTTTCTGAACGGCTAATGCCACGGAAAAGTTAAATGATACATAGTGTATAATTATACCCAACTAAACATATCAACACTATATTTTCAGACATGCAGAACATTTTTATAGCATCCTATAATGGAACTGCTACTCTCGTAGGGCACAGAAGGCATTATTGACTCTTAATGTGGGAACTTTCTCACTGTATCCCTCAGTTTTATTATCTACTCTGAGGGATTGTTAAACCTCCAGGAATGTGAAGACTTACAGTATTTTTGGTTGGTATTGCAGATCTAAAGTAATAGGTATGCTAACAAGAATCCGCCAGGATTCACAAAATGCTGCCGTTTTGTTTGGCAGTGGGATAGCAGATAAGCATATTCATTATGAAATTTGGGACCGGCAATCACAAGAAAATGTGGTAGTAGGACAAAAATCTGATGTGTTACACTCACATGACTTTCTCTGCTCTTGTACAAAGTATTCTTACAAACTCTTATTCTCCATCTATTTCATATTAATCCAGATAAACATTTGCAGAAACGATCTTTTGACATGCAAAGATTATTACGTTTTACACAGCGACCAGCTCTAAAAATATTTGACTTTCGCTTAAGGCGTACCATGTTCCCCTTGTTTTGTATTTGCAAGGGCAATATAGAAATACAGTAGCCTTGAAGCATAGACATATCTCTTAATAGCTGGTTGCTATGTAGCTGTTGTATTCTCTTCGCCACAAATTAATACTCTTTGCATATCCAAGACAAAAAAATGAATAACTAATTCCCGTTTGAGAAAATAAGTATTGAAAAATTTAAGGGAATAACAAGCTATATCTCGAAAATGGTTCACTCAACAAAAAAATGTATATGACATTAATTGTGTATTTTAACGCGATGTACATTTTTGGTGCAGTAAAATTTTGTCTATCTCTTATGGTTTACCAGTTATGCAAAAGTCGTTTACAATGAAGAATACTTTTGGAGACATTCCCAGAAAGTTCAAGATATACATTTTATTTTTCATGAAAATGTCTTAAACATATGATATTTTAATCAAAATCGTTAGCCATTTTTGAGTTCAGGGGGTCTCAAAACATTTATTTCCGGTGAAATCTCGGTATCGAATTTTTGGTTGGAATACAATACTTCCCCTACTTACTATACGTAGTAGAGAAAGTAAAAAATGTGCAAAAAGCTTAACACTTTCCAATATAGAGCCGGCTGAAAATTTCAATACCAAAGCCGGGGTTTGTATACGTTCACCCACTCTCCGTGCGGTTACTCTAGCCAATGAGTCACTGTAGCGACATGCCGGTGGGGCATTGAATTCCCTAATTGACTCAAGTTGTTTCTCAGACAGATCACCAAGGCATCTCACTCAAGATGACAATCCCAATTGCGACTTGTCGTCGTAAGTACTTTAATACTGGGTTCTTATGGGTTTCTTAAGGTTATGTTTTTAATTGCATGTATATAATTAATTGAAATGAAGTATACTTTTTAGAGACCTTAGCCTGGACTTGGCGAGTTTTAAATACAGAGTCAACTGAAAAACTGCAGTGACACAGCCGGTATTTGAACACGTTTCTCGGATGTGGCATTGCATTTTTACTTTCTCTACTACGTATAGTAAGTAGGGGAAGTATTGCATTCGACCCAAAAATTCGATACCGAGATTTCACCGGAAATACATGTTTTGAGACTCCCTGAATCCAAAAAAAGCATTTTTGGAAACATGTCCGTGTGTGTGTCTGTGTGTGTGTGTGTGTGTCTGTGTGTGTGTGTCTGTGTGTGTGTATGAGAACAGCATAGCTCAGAAACAAACAGTCGGATAAACACCAAACTTGGTATTTAGGTTCAGTATCTTCCAGAGATGCGACACGAAGGTTTTCAAGAAAATCCCCCCACCCCAGACTACCCTTTACATGGAACATTTTTCGAAAATTTTAATTTTCTCAAAAATGGCTCTAACGATTTTGATTAAAATATTATATGTTTAAGGTATTTTCATGACAAATGAAATGTATATCTCGAAATTTCTGGGAATGTCTCCAAAAGTGTTCTTCATTCTGAACGACTTTTGCATAACTGGTAAACCATAAGAGATAGACAAAATTTTACTGCACAAAAAATGTAGATCGCGTTACAATACACAATTTATGTCATATACATTTTTGTTGTTGAGTGAACCGTTTTCGAGATATTGCTTGTTATTCCCTTAAATTTTCCAATGCTTATACTTTTTCTCAAATTCGTTACTCATTTTTTTATGTCCTGGACATGCAAAGAGAATGGAATGCGCCACATAGCAACCAGCGTTAAAATATTTGACTATCGCTTAAAAGCTACCATATTCCCGTTGCATCTACAAGAAAATTACCAATAAGATTGACATCTCGATATCTCGATTAACATGAAGCATATGGAGAATGGGCGTTTGTAAAATTAGGTTGTACAAAAGTAGGGAAAGTTATGTGAGTGTAACACATCAGATTTTTTCATTTGAAGCTATATTAAAAACTTTCAAAGAGCAGGCCAAGATCTCTAAAAATTGTAATGAATTTTAATTAATTGTATATAACAAGTATAAAAAAAATCTGAAGTGTTACACTCACATGACTTTCTATACTCATGTACAAACTATTTTTACAAACCCTTATTCTCCATATGCTTCATGTTAATCGAGATGTCGAGATGTTAATCTTATTGGTAATTTACATGTAGATGCAAGGGAAATATGGTAGGTTTTAAGCAATAGTCAAATATTTAAAGCGCTAGTTTCTATGTGGCGCATTCCATTCTCTTTGTATGTCCAGGGCATAAAAAAGTGAACAACGAATTTGAGAAAAAGTATAAAATATTGGAAAATTTAAGGGAATAACAAGCAATATCTCGAAAACGGTTAACTCAACAAAAAATGTATATAACATAAACGTTGTATTTTAACGTGATCTACATTTTTTGTGTATTAAACTTTTGTCTATCTCTTATGGTTTACCAGCTATGCAAAAGTCGTTCTCAATGAAGATTAGTTTTGGAGACATTCTCAGAAAATTCGAGATATACATTTTAGTTCTCATGACAATATCCTAAACATATGATATTTTAATCAAAATCGTTAGAGCCATTTTTGTGAAAATTAAAATTTTCGAAAAATGTTCCATGTAAAGGGTAGTCTGGGATAGGGGGATTTTCTTGAAAACCTTCATATCGCATCTCTGGAAGATAGTGAACCTAAATACCAGGTTTGGTGTTTATCCGACTGTTCGTTTCTGAGTTATGCTGTTCACAGACACACACGGACATGTTTCCAAAAATGCTTCTTTTGGATTCAGGGGGTCTCAAAACATGTATTTCCTGTGAAATCTTGGTATCGAATTTTTGGGTGGAATGCAATACTTCCCCTACTTACTATACGTACTAGAGAAAGTAAAAAAACTTACCACTTATTGATGTAAACAAAGTATATTTCCTCCATTGCATATAAAACTGCTGTTACGAAGAACTTTGTGAAGGCGATGGACAAATGAGGAAGAGCATTTCAACGCTTAAGTGGTAAATTCCAAGGATTGAATGAGGAAACAGTAAAGGAAGGCGTCTTTATAGGTCCACAAATACGCGATCTCCTGTATGGTTCTGTATATGAAAGGACTCTCAATTCTGTGGGGAAGAAATTCTGGCTTGCTTTCAAATCGGCATGTGTCAATTTTCTGGGAAACTATACAGCAGACAATTACAGAGATAGGGCGAAAGATTTGTTTAGGTCTTACAAAATCCTGGGATGTTTCCTAAGATTCGCTTTCACCATTTCCGCCAGAATTTATTTCCATCAAACTTGGACGTGATCGACGATGAGTATGGGGAAAGTTTCCATCAGGACTTATTGCAAATGGAAAGGCAGTACATAGGAAAATCAGTGTCCAGTATGTCAGCTTATTATGTTGAAAACTTATCACTGACATGTTGGAGTCTTCTAACCGCTCTATATCACGCAGAAAGAAACTTTAAACAAGTGAGAATGTCTCCTGTATTTAGGTTTCCATTCTAACGTTCATACAAAATATAATTCTCAAAATCCCTTTTATTGTGTATTGCATTAATTATATGTAGCCTATATATATTATATAGTTATTTTGTTGTAGGAGTTAGCACCACGCTTTAGGCGTCAATTTGAAGTAGGTTGTATTGAAGGAGTTGTATCATATTTCAACTGTTGGGGAGCCGAACTTGTAGTAGTTGCAACCGCACGTATAGTAAACAGTTTCCGGTAGCCTTCGCCCCAAATGTACTTTTACGCGGCCTTTGCCCCAAGTTTAAAAAAATATTAACTCTGTAATTAACCTGTTTCTTTAAATATTTAATATTTATGTTTGCCTCGGCTGCGTCAGTATTTATTTTAGAGACATGGATATCTTGGCATGGTTGTGATGCAACAAGAATATAGCCTTACGAAGATTATAATTTAACTTCACCCCTTTTATTAATGCTTGACACGATTTAAATAACACTTCACTGACAGAGAGCTGCGAGATTCTTTTATAAATTACTTCACTTTTTTAACACGTAAACTTATTTTTCGTCTCACACGAATACGTATTATATTTCTTGAGGACACTAACGCTGTCTGCAGCCAACTGAACTCTAAATTTGTAAAATTTTGTCCTTTTCAGTTTCTGATTGGCTAATCCTACTCCAATAGAATACCTTCATTTAACTAAAGCTTTTTCCGGTTGTTGATTGGCTTTTTTATAAACTGTCACTAAAATTACATTATTGCTTCCAAGAATCAGAAGTGGTATTGTTAACCTCTCAAACTCATTATTGCCTCAAGGTTACCTCATTGTTATCTCATTATTAGCAACGTTTAACCTATTATTCTCACAGCTCCTACATTATTAAATTACGTAATACATTCACATAACATTTTTAAACATGGATACAATAGTATAAACATCTACATTGACTGTAATATACACTTTTTATACATAGATACATACATACACACTTTGCTTCAAGGCGGGCTGTTATTGAATTATATTATATAATTAGACTGAAATCATTTTAGTGTTAAAAATACTGCCTCAATATATACCGCGTGAGTCTTCTCATCCCGCGGATTCGTAACTAGGCAGCCCTGTGTTTTACAGATGATGCATTCATCAACCCGCTGATTAGCGCTACGGTGGTACTTATTGTTAACGTGCTCTAGTAGCTCAATGGTTAACATGCTGGAAAGTCATGGTGGATGTCAGGAGTTCAGATCACACCTGCAAACAAACGGGTTTTTATTCATTTCTTGCATTTATTTATGATGTTCATTAAAGCATATTCTAACAAGTAACAATTTGTTTTAATGAAGTTCACATAATTAAACTAATTAAGTGATACGATACTTCCATGCCAAACTAATCAGTTGCCGTTAAATTTACTAAACATAAAAAGTACCTTGAAGTGGCAGTATTTGAACCTGTGAACTTCACATCGAAGGCCATCGCGCACACTGTTGCTCTACGAGTGCACGTCGCTCTACGAGTGCACGTCACTGTGTAGCCAGCGGTGCAAGGCAGTTATTTCGGCCGAAATTGATACGACGCGATGGAGTGGACAGTGTTTACGGCATAGCCTGTACAACGCCGTGACTGCATAACTTCTCAATCTGCAGAATGGGAAGACTCACCCGGTATATATATATATATATATATATATATATATATACACGCACAACATACTTAGTCTATCAATAAGTCACGTAAGCAATTGATGCAGCTAACGCCATCTGTCTGGTATACACTGAATGACAATCAGTCCATTCAACGGGTCATATTAGAAGTCCTCCACCAATAGGTAGGTACCTACCATGCTACTGCTTTCACATTTAGTTTATGCGCGCCGCAGTGCGCAACCCGAAACTCAAAGCATTCGAAAGTAAATAGCACTTAGCAACAGCGTTATTATTCTCCATATTTCCATTAATGTCGAATGGTAGTGCAATGTTAAACAGCTCGTGAGCAACTAACGAAGCAAGGAAAAGAATGGGCACCATGTTTACAAATTTCAAAATGTAGCTGCCGCATTGTGCATGCGAGAATTCCCATCAGCCATCAATCACATTAGTGTCTAATGCGCGTCCATACGTCAAAACAAGCCTCATTTCGCAAATCACGTGCTCTTATTAGAGACCGTCCTGCTTCAAGCGGAAGGGATAAATCCTCTTTTAAATGTTAGCGCACTTTGTGTACTATATTATCATTTGAAAGCTACCAAGCGCTCTCCACTGCTGTAATATTGCTGCACAATTGCCGTTCAAGTGGCAAGAGAAGCTGTGGATGAAACAAAGTGGGAGAAGAGTGTTGGATATTCGCGTCTAAGCATTAAGCTAATTTTCTGTCTCTATCTGTAGCAACCAGCTGTGTCTAACAAACAGATAAGCAACACCGCTCAAAATTGAATGTAGAATTACAAAAATGGTTATTGATTTTCTTTGCTTTTTAAACATTTCTGTTGTATCAGAATAACAGTGCAAACGTAGATATTTGATAGTTTTAACGTAACATGCGGTAAAAAATATTGATATGTTTCCTATCTACGTCATTTTAATCGAGATAAACCGTTCGGGAAACAACTGTATTTCACATTTAATTATAGATACAAAGGGAACAGTGACAGTCAAATGTTTAAGAACTGCACGCTATATGCTAACCTTAAAATTCCATACTTTTTCCAAGATATTGCGAGAAACAGCTGAAAATCGACAGACCTTAAAATAATGGCTAAGTATTGCCAATTCAAAACATTAAAAACTGATATCTCGGAAATGGCTGATGCCACAAAAAATTATTTGAAATAACTTGTGTATTTTAAAGAGATCTACATTTTTGTGTAGTACGTTTTCTTCTATGTCTTAACGTTTACCAGTTATACAAGATTATGTGAAATTCCTTTCGAATGAGGTCTTCACAGGCTATTCCCAGAAACTTCAAGATATCATTTTATTTGTAATGTAAGCATATTTAACATATATACTTTTAATCAAAATCATTAAAGCCGTTTTTAGAATATAAAACATTCCGAAAATGTTCCATGTAAAGTGTAATTTGGTGTGCGGCTGTTTCTTGAAAATCTTCATGTTACATTTTTGGAAGATAGTGAACGTAAATACCAAGTTTGGTATTTATACGGCGTTTTATTTTTGAGTTACGCTGTGCACAAACACACACGCGGACCTTTTTTTAAAAATCCTTTTCTTGTATTCAAGGAGCCCCAAAGTTTGTGTTTCCGGTGGACTCTCGGTATCGAATTTTTGACTGAAACTCAATACCTTCTATACTTACTATGTACGTGGTAAAGAAAGTAACAAAATATTTTTAAAGTGTTATGCTTTTTCTCTCCCCCTCCCTCCCTCCTAGAAATGTTATGGACATTGCAAAGATTGAGCATCTTTCTCCTATTTACAAGTGAACAATGAGTGGAAAGAACATAATTTAAACCAGAGATAGAACTTGATAAGCACATTGAAAAATCTTATTTACATTTACATTTTGTGTAGTAAGATTTTGTCTGTCTACTTCGTTTAAACCATTACAAAAGGCATACAGAATGAAAAAACACTTGGCAGGCTATAGTCAGAAAGTTCAAGATATACATTTTATTTGTTATGCAAATGGACATTTTAAATCAAACTCGCCAGACCCCTTTTTCAGAAAACCAAACATGTCGAAATACTTTTGACGACGTATCTCTTTGCGATACTTTTGATGCTGTCGCTAATATCTGATGATGAATCTACTGCCGGCTGCTACAGTGGAGAGCTATGAGGTCTTTCTCCCAGGGTATGCTTGGGAGGGTGTAAGAGAGTTAATAGTTTATGCATTAAACCTTAAAATACAGTTAAGTTGGTTGAAAGCCATTTGAAACTACTTGCCGAAAGTTTGAGGATGAAGAATTTAAACGGCTTTTAAATCTTAGCACGCAAAACTGTAACAATTGAATTATTATATCTTCTAGTTTCTTAAGTATCAAATGAACGGTTTAAAATATCGGTTTCCGTAATAACAATGAGAAGCATAAGTTGACGTCAATCGCTGAAATTCTAACCGGTGAAACCCCTTTTGTCTGCCACCAAGTGTGTGATGACACAAGCGCAGTCCTTGGGTGTTATGCACTGCCGAAAATTCATCAAGAGTAAAATACTGAAGAAAGAAAGTAAAAGCCACTAATTTTAGAAATATACGCTTCTTTATAAACTTAAGTCCCGCCTACCTTACAATACCCCACCAAAGTTCCTACGTTATGCATTGCCTAATCTTAAGCTTATTCTAATCTGAAGCATAACTTTTACTCTTTTATTGGCTAAGTTCTAAGAATTCCTTTTCTTTCTAATTTTCAGAACTGGTCTAAGTGCACTTTCGCGCAACTCTCTGATTTCTTAACGTACTGAGTTCGATATACCTGAACTTGAGCTAATGGTTGCTTGTTGACTGAGTTTCGCGGAACACCTAGTTGCTTTATCTACTCTGACTTCTAACTAGTTGTTTTTCCCGAATACGTAATTTTCTCGTCACTGGCAGAATTATAACTAATTCTCCTTACATCGTGCATTGATTTTAATATTTGGAATTAATTATCGATCACCCTATAATGTCTTTACAAAATTATCAATCGAGCCAGGTACTAATTCCGACACCATTTCTCATTTAAAGGGTATTCTCTTGAAAGATCCAACTGACTTTTCGTTTTTAGTTATACTATTCACAGATTAGATATATACGGACCTCTTATTTTAAATACTCTTTTGATTCAGGTGGCCTCAAAGTATGCATTTCTGGTGATGTCTGGTTATCGAAATTTTGGGCGGAATGTAATCCTTTTTCTATTTACTATAGGTGAGCGGTAGAGTAAATAAAAACGATATATAGATGTTTTTAAAGCTTTCATCTATACATTGCTACCAACAATAGCCTGGGATTTGTGAATTGATTTGTGTGAATTAAGCGAAAGTTCCAGCAATTATATTCCACAGCATTTGATTAATGAATATACATTTTATGTACCCAGAAGAGCATCAAAGCGTAGCTCACATTAGCAAATACGGACGTTGCGATATTAACATTCCACTCGCAATATTAAATAATTTATAAATAAGAGTGCATTAAAAATAAATTTCTAATTACAATATTGTGGTATATCATTTCAGCATATAGTACGTATGGCTGACCTAGAAAAACCGAAATATTTGCAGAGTTTTTATAAAATATATATATTCTTGTTTAAATACGAACGGAAACGTTCTACTGACAAATAATATGAATGATGAATTTTTTAATCTATAAACTTGGCTAGCATTTGCATAAATAGTTTATGCATTAACCGCTCGCCTCTCACCGAGGCGGCCCGGGTTCAATCCCAAGGACCCGCATGTGGGATTTGTGGTGGACAAAGCGGCGTCTGGGCGGGTTTTCTCCGGGTTCTGCGGTTTCTCCCACCATTCATTCCACCAACTGCTCCATCATCACCTTTCCTTTCATCCATTTCACCATCATTTCGTTTCATCTACTTCCTTCCTTCCTTCCTCCCATACCAGCCTGGATATTCTGTATGATCCATGAGTGTCTGCTCCTCGACGGGCCTCTGACCCCAGGTACCCGCCTGTAAGTCCTGAGGGGTGTAAGTTCTACATAAAGAGGAGGCTAATCAGAGAAAGAAGAAGTCTATGCATTAACGGAATTTAATTATAAGTCATTTGAGAGCAAAGATAATAATTTAACCTATGAATAAGCAATTTATAGTTCTTTAATGGTGAATAATTTGTTCTGGTTACGTTCTGATGTCGCACATAAATGTATAACACTTGAGCATGTATCCTTTTGTCTGAAGATTTGACAACAATTGTAGCTGAACGAATAATATGCTCTGAAGTAGTGTTGGTATAAGTGCTTGTACAACTCTAACTGAATGAAACTGCTCGTGAAAGTACGTAGGCTTATACAACCAGAGTCAGTATGAGAAAGAAAGGGTTTTGGACTGTATAACCGTGATCGAGCGGAAAAGTTCCTGGTTCCATACGTTTCGTATGCAACTAGGCAGACATCTTCATGATCCGAAGACTCGCAGTGTAGGTTTTGGCGGCTACTCAGGTGCTTTTCTTTTCGAGTGAAGGAGACAAGCACAGTTACGTGCTAACCACCGCCCCGAAGGGGTTCAAAGACGGTGAGTGTGGCACTCGCCAGTAGGTGGCCATACCCACCGAAAGGAAAATAGAAGGAAAAAGAGGAATTTAGTGATGAGAATAAGGCAGCACGACTGTTACACCTGCTTATTGTTCGAAAGAATATATTGGCCGGTCACAGAGAACCTAAGTCTCTGAAGGTAAGGTGCCAGGACGCAAGCATCGCCGAGGACCTACTTACGACCTGGGAATTCAGAGTGATAAGTGAAGGAAGTATTGGCTGTTAGGGATAAAGGAAGTAGCCTACTTAGATCTCCGACACCCTCGATATTGTTGCGCTGGAGCCTCGTAGCGTGCCACAATCGGGCGGATCATAGTATAGAACCGGCATTTGGTCATTCAGTTTCGTCTGAAGGGCTGCTACCTCCTTCCTGATGACTTTTTGACTGAGGAAAAGCGTTCTTGGAAGAATCCTAGGAGCAAAACTTTGGCCGGCATGTGCGGAATTGGTTTGCTGTTTTGGAGCACGGTTCGGTGTCTGATTGTAGCTCTGCCAGTGCTCCCTCCAGTTGTAGTAATATCCAGAAGCTGCGCCTACGTATCCTCCAGCTTCTGCATGAAGACAGATTCGGAGGCGATGAGGTGAGCCTGAGTAATGGCAGTGGGGAGCGGCGACACAGCTGTCGGCGAGATGTCCATACTGGCAGCAGCGTTGGCACGGCACAGGGCGAACACTACGACTAGCCTCTAGAGGGTAGTTCTGCGCCCGGGGTAGTTGATTAAGCACCCCTGTACACAAACTTGAGTCTTACCAGCGGTTTGGCTCCCCGTTTGTTCCCAATCCTGCTTACCCTAGCCACAGTGAGCCAGAGGCAATGAGAAGCAATGTGGCCGGAAGCTGGCGATGAACATTCCTGACCCCGGCTGAGAAGTGAGGATGCAGGCGATGAGGCGACGAGTGGCTAGCTGGGTTGCGCGGCGGGCTGATGATGACCGCTTCGGCTAGCGGCAAGCTGGTCCTTGATTGCGCTTTGATCTTTGCTTCCCATCAGAAAAGCAAGCTCGGCGCCTGCGGTGTGAACTTTCTTCTTTTTGCCCATGTTTACTTGATGAGAAGTGACGGTCCTCCGCAACTTACGTTCTTTTACATCGGTAGGTGAAAGGGACCTTGCTTCTGATTTGGTCGCTTCAGTGTACATAGACGACCATGTAGTACGCTGTCAAGAATCTAATTTGCAACCAGCAATCAAGGTTCACCTGGGCGGAATGTTAATCGCTGCATTACTTATTGCGGCTTTACCTTGGGATACAGAAGATTTAAGGAATGTTCGCAAGGTTTAGTTTAGTAAACGGGCCGAGTTTAGCCCCCTGCGCTGCCATTGGCTTGTCCACGGAGGGCCACTTGAGGGGTTATCTGTCGAAGTGGTGAACCCGCTCAATGCTGCTTAACTTTGTCGGCCGCTTGCATGGTAATCAAGTTAAACATTTCGGCTGGCAGGAACACAGAATAGGAATAAGTTAGTGGTATTGAGTTATCACCTAAAACAAGTGAGCGGGTACTGCTGCCCGGTCACCCATCCAGCGGAGGCCGAGCTCTGTGCTGCTTAACGTGGATATTAATAGCAGTCTTTCCTAACAGAGGCCCCACTCAGCAGGTAACTCTTTCTCCTTCTAGATGCCCTGTGGTCATAGTGACTCACGGTATGCACCAGGTTAGTATGGGTGGCTAATTTAGTGTATAGCGTACGGGTTCTCTCCCTTACCGTATCTACGATGTAAGGGAGACCGGAATAGGTATAGGGGGTGTGAGACGGGAATCTATGCTGGGTATCATAGATCAAAAATCCTGTCACCGTAGTCATTCAACACAGAAACAACGCCAGCCCCTCAGACCAATCAGGAAGCAGCTAGCACTGAAGTAAATATATTCTTTATACAGTCATAAGGAATGCGCTGCAAGGGCAATAGTTATTAAATTGGAAAATACTAATACTATATGCAACGGTACTCGAAGTGGTAGAAAACTCTCGGGAAACAGCTACATTTCACATTTCATTATAGATAAAAAGGGAACAGCAACATTCAAATGTTTAAGAACTGGACGCTATATGTTGCTCTTAAAAGTTCATACTCTTTCCATGACATTGCAAGAAACAGCTGAAAATCGCCACACTTTAAAAGAATGGCTACGTATTGCACATTTCGAAACATTAAAAACTGATATCTCTGAAGTGGCTGATGCCGCAATAAATTGCGTTCTAAAGAGATATACATTTTTTGCATAGTACGCTTTCGTCTATCGCTTAACGTTTACCAGTTTTACGAGAATAAAACTACAAAAAATAAAGTTTTTTCCAATAAAGAGGACTTCACAGGTTATGCTTAGAATAATAAAAATATACATTTTATTAGTCATGTGGATATCTTTATTATATGTTGCTTTTAATAACATTCGTTAGAGCCATATTTTATAGAATCAAAAAATGTTTAAAAATGTTCCAGTAAAGGGCAGTTTGGGGCAGAGATATTTTCTTGAAAATCCTCATGTCACACCTTTGGAAGGTACAGAATGTAAATACCAGGTTTGTATTTATTCGATTTTTTGTTTTTGAGTTTTGCTGGGGCGGCGCCGTGACCGAATGGTTAGACCGCTCGCCTCTCACCGAGGCGGCCCGGGTTCAATCACAGGGACCCACATGTGGGATTTGTGGTGGACGAAGCGGCGTCTGGGCGGGTTTTCTCCGGGTTCTCCGGTATCCCCCGCCATTCACTCCACCGACTGCTCCATCATCACCTTTCCTTTCATCCATTTCGCCATCATTTCGTTTCATTAACTCCTTTCATTCCATTCCAGGCATCGTGCTGATTACTCATCCCGGCTATTCTGTCTGCTCCTCGACGGGCCTCTGACCCCAGGCACCCGCCTGTAAGTCCTGGGGGGTGCAAGTCCTACATAAGATGAGGATAAACAGGGAATGAATGAATGAGTTTTGCTGTTCACACATACACACACGCGCGCGCACGCACACAAACACGGACCCTTTTTCTAAAAATGTTTCTTTAGTTAAGAAGGCCTCAAAACATGCATTTCCGGTGAAATCTTGGTACCCAATTTTTAGTAGAATGCCATACCTTCTCCACCTACTAGGAATGTGATAGACAAAGTAAAAATATCACATGTATATATGTCTCTTTCATTTACACAATTAATTATTTTGTGGCTTTCCAGAAAAAAAAATAAGTTCCAAAAACGGTTTGTTAGATGAGGGGCACAAATGTTATAACTTCAGGTTCATTTCTCTCAGGAACCAATTCAAGCAGACAGATTTGTACTACAATTGAATGCATTCTGTCTGATACCACTGAATTAAGGAAATTAAGGTGTCAGTATTATATCTAGTTCTAAGTTTTGTTTCTTCTTTGAAGAAAATAAACCAAAATTTATATCTAAAGCTGTTTAAACAAAGTCCTCGATTTCTTTTAACAATATCTAAAAATTTAACCATTTAAGTGCACGCAGTGGATTATCCCACACAGTGTGCAAACTTTCAGGATTATAACTTTCAGAGAAAAAAGAGTATATGTTCGGAAATATGTAGTTTTGAGATAATCGCAGAAATATGACAAACTTTAGGGATTACTGAAGAATATAACTTAGAGATATATGTCCAAAAAACAAAGACAATGACATTTCAAGAAAGATTTCCTCCTAAATATAAATTAGTGATACAGAACTAAAGCATTGTACAAGTAAGCTCCTTCAGATTCCTAGGGTGTGAACTGTCATATATAGGAGAAATAGATGCAGAACGGAGGATTGAAAAATTTATTGCATGTGTCAGACTATCAAAAGAACTTTAAAAGGTAGGGTCAGGAGGGACACACACGAAATTTTACAAAACCATGGCTGTACCATGAAGTAGGTATGTTCTTTCTGCCCCACGTATGGGTGCCAATTTGAAGTAGGTATTTTATTGTTGAAGTTTATTTTTTTATTTAGCTCCACGTATGGACGTCAATTTGAAGAAAGTTGTTGTTTTAGTTTTAGTTGGAGTTTTTCACCACGATTTGGGCGTAAATTTGAAGTGGATTGTTTGTTACGTAATATGTTGCTACGTATGAGAAACCGATTTGAGGATTTATTTTCTTGTTGCTACGCTCCAAGTTTAAAATATTATATTAAACTGCTTCTATAGATAATATTTATGTTTATGTTTGCCTCAGGTGCGTCAGTATGGTTTTAGAGTCACGTATCTCTTATACAGGGCGTTGTGCGACAAGAATGTAGGCTTACACAGATTTTAAGTTTAAATTTACTTCTTTTTTATTAATCCTTGGCACAAATTAAAGGGCACTACACTGATATTAAGAGCTGTGAGATGTTTTAATTTAAAACTTGCACTTTGTTATCACGTATACTTAATTCTCGTTACACAAGAATACGTAATATTTCTCTAGAGACCACATCTTCCATCCGGTTACTAACAAGGTTTGCAGGCAACTGAACATATTTCAAACGAATAAATTTTTAAATCTTTGTATTTCAAGTCTCTGATTGGCTAATCCTAGTCCAATAGAATATCTGCATTTAACTAAATCTTTTTCTGGCTGTTGATTGGCTATTTTTAAAACTGTCACACAATTTACATTATGGTTGCTCTAATTATGACTAGTAGCATTTAAACTCCCCAACTCATTATTGCCTCAAGGTTACCTCTTTGCTACCTCATTATTAGCAACTTTAAACCTAGTATTCTCACAGCTCTTACACTACTAAACTACGTAATGCATTCACATAACATTACTAAACATGTTTTATAATAATATAAGCATTTGCAATAACTGTTACATACATTTTTTTACAAATTATTACATACATATTGCTTAATTGCGGGCTGTTATTGAATTTACATATTATATAATGACATATGACATGCAACAGACCGTAAGGTTTAATGCCTGAAGAAGAAAAATAAGAAGAATAGTGGATTACAGGAGAGTAGTTAACAATACTCGCATAAGTTTTGACTTATGTTTAAATTATATGCATTTTGACCTAGGACCACCTGGATGTCAGACTGCCAAACTGTATCGTTAGCGGATAACAAAAGGAAACCAAAAATATCAAAACAGGAAAACGCTTAAATGTCGCCTAACTGAGAATCGCTAAACTTAGAATACCGCCCCATTGACGAAAAGTGCAAAAATGGCCAAAAATTAAAAATTAAAAAAACCGGTTCAAATGCTAAATATAGCAAAATAGGATACGTTAGAACTGCGTAATGCCGAAAAATCTCCAAAACTAATGCAAAGGGACGCACAAATAGCAACAAAGTAAAATGCTTAAAAATCGCTAAACTGAGAATACCCCCCCCTGACGAAAAGTGCAAAAATGTCCAAAAAATAAAAATTAAAGAAACTAGTGCAAATGCTACCAATAGCAAAATAGGATACGTTAGAACTGCGTAATACCAAAAAAACTACAAAACGAATGCAAAGGGACGCAGAAATAGCAATAATGTAATATGCTTAAAAATCGCTAAACTGAGAATACCCCTCCATTGACGAAAAGTGCAAAAATGGCAAAGAAATAAAAATTATAAAAAACTGGTGCAAATGCTACATATAGCAAAATAGGATACGTTAGTACTGCGTAATGCCTAAAAATCTACAAAACAAATGCAAAGGGACGCAGAAATAGCAATAAAGTAAAATGGTTAAAAATCGCTAAACTGAAAATACCCCCCCCCATTGACGAAAAGTGCAAAAATGGACCAAAAATAAACATTAAAGAAACTGGCGCAAATGCTAAATATAGCAAAGTAGGATACGTTAGAACTGCGTAATGACTAAAAATAGTAATAATGTAAAATGCTTAGAAATCGCTAAACTGAGAATACCGCTTTATTTTTTGGGCATTTTTGCACTTTTCGTCAATGGGGGGTATTCTCAGTTTAGCGATTTTTAAGCGTTTTACATTATTGCTATTTTTGCGTCCATTTGCATTCGTTTTGTAGATTTTTCGGCGTTATGCAGTTCTAACGTATCCTATTTTGCTATATGTAGCATTTGCACCAGTTTTTTTAATTTTTATTTTTTGGCCATTTTTTCACTTTTCGTCAATTGCGGCAGTATTAATGTTTGTAATTGAAAATGCTACTGTTTATCTGCCGCACGTATGAAATGCAATTTGTCGCGGTCACTTCGTGTTATCGTTTACTGAGCGCTTGTTATTGTATTTTATTTTTGGTTCACTGTCCTTCGGCTAGCTATGATCTCTCGGTCAAGCACTTATCTTATACAGGTGTGTAAACGGAAAGGAGTTTTTATCCAAAGATAACACTGATGAAAGAATTTGTTTTACACTTTTTATTGTGTTGACACATTATTCATTTTCACGTATTAATCATGACACTCGCCAAACTGAAACTGTTATAACTACTTCTTTACTGCCCATTATTAATTCGCGTACTTCAACTTATTATGTAATTAACTTTACGACACTTGAGATTTTTCATAACTTTGCTACGCGTAACCTGCGAATCGATAAACTATGCTATGTATTCACCATGACTGTTTCTGTTAAACTCGACGACGTGTAATGTACAAATGTTTCCGATGGACTGGAGCCTACGTGTAATATACAAATGTTTCCGATGGACTGGAGGAATCTACCTCTGACTTAGCCCTTTTTATACTCCCACACCCCGATATACCTAAAGATTATAACCGAGCTGCTATTGGTTAAACGCGCCAACATTAGCGTCTATATTTATATCCAATGAAAATTATGAAAACATATGCTCTGAGGAAAATGTTCCAGCAAATTCTAGGAAAAACACGCAACTCTGACGTCATTTGCTCGTCTCTAATAATGGTAAACAGCTCACCCCCTCGCTACATTATTGTACGCTATTATTGTCAGTTTCAGTAAGGCCGTATAAACCCACTTCTCGACAATGCTTACAATCAACAAACATCTCAAATCAATATCACACAACAATGCATATTCACACTACAATCACTCTTTACATTAACATAATTTGTGATACAAATTACTGCGTCATATGCCCCACTAGAAACATAATTATAAATATTTACAACTTGTTTTCGAAATTTTATAATTGGGTTTTTAGTCTCCTAAATCTTGGAACACACGCTATTTATCACTTTCACTTAACACTTCACACGCTTTAACAATCGACATATGTTTTGCCTTTATCTCGCCACTATTTACTGGCTCTGGTTTAATGTGTTTATATATATATATACATCTAACATTATAATTCTTTTATAGCAAATACTGTACCCTGAATTATTTAGTTACTGTTACAAAATGGTTTACTGTCTTAGGTTGTTGACAAAAATTTATACATTCAAGACTTTTAACCTGTTTCATTTTGTCATAATTGAACACATTTACCAAAATATTTATCCTCTACACAAACATATTTACAACACTTAATTCCAGACACAATTTCACATTATCTGTGTGCTACATAAGTATTTGTTTTAATTATCTTTACCCCCTTTTTTGTTGTTTTGTACTTTATATTCAAAATACTATTTGAATTATATCTACATACTTTTACTTAAAAATGACATTAATTATTTTTATTACATTTATTTTTGTCCTTAATTTATTTCTCCTTTCTTATGACATATATAAATAGTTAACCCTCTTACATTCCAATACATTGCTCTACAGTTCAGCTTTAACTATCCTGGATTTGCTTACTTTTTTTTTCGCGGTCATTTCTATTCCCTTTCCTGGATCAAATTGCGTATGGCTAAGCATTACTCGTAGCTGTATCTTAACCTTCCAAAACATGTTCATGAATAGCCTCTTTAAGGATTCATATGAAATTTCTCCCCCTGATAACATTTGAGACCAATCTGAAGTTTTCTGAACAACACATCTTTTAACAACTATCATTCTCAATGCTTCCGGTATCTTTTTAATTTGAGAGTACTCTGACATATCTGTAATAAACTGTACTGGATTGGAGTTTCCATTTTGAACATCGTGGTGTTTGTTAATTTCAGAAGTTAGCTTTTGATTATTTATAGACAAAACTTTAACTTCTTCGGACAATTTATTTCTTTGTGTTTCTGACTCCTTCTGTATTTCAGATATCTCCCCTCTGAAATTAACTTGCACCTGAATTAAATCTGCATTTGTAGCCTCCATCGTCTGTCTTAATTCACTTGAAATGCTACTCATTCGGCTACCTAACTCTGTACATTTTACATCAAGATGTTCAATTTTATTATTAACCTCACTTTTTTGGTTAGATATTTCCCTGCTCATGTCGGACATTTTCTTTGAAACTTCCCCTATCTCATTTGCTATCATTTCCTGATTTTCATTTCTCATTCTCATCATACTACTATCTAGCTCCATAAATTTCTTTTCAATTTCTTCCCTGTTTTGTTCTAAGCTATTACCAATATCTTCCCTCAATTCCCTATTATTCTTTGCATATCTTCCCTTAATTGATCTGTAATACTCTTACTAACATCTTCCCTAAATTCTTTCTTATTCTTTTCCATATTCTGAGTTAGTTTCTGTTCTAATTTCTCATTATTCTTTTCCATGTCTTCCCTGACTTGATCTCTAATACTCTTACCGATATCTTTAAGCATTTCCATCATCATACTAGCATCAAAATTAACATTTCCTGCTATTCTATTCTGACTTACTTCACTAATATTTCCTCCCTCAAATACTACATTGTTTGAGATATTTTCTGTAACCTATATTGAAATACAGCTAACTGTTACATTATCCCCTTCCATAATTGTTTCTTTAGTATTATTAGTAGACATTGTTTTCTTAATCCTGCCACTCCTCAAGTACATTTAAATTTTCACAACTTTTTAGCATAAAAAATTACTATACTCTGACCTTTGTGGTGCTGTCTGTTGATGTTGCTTTGATGTCCAGCTTCCTGCACCTCTCTCCTAGATGTATATGTCGCTTCTGCGTCGTATTATGATGAATCTACGTCGTCTCGATGTTTTTGTGTCCTGTAGTTGAATTCCCCTGTTGCCTTTTAATCTCAGAATTACGATGTCCACTCATCCGCGTCATCTGTCGTTCCTGTAGTTGTTTCTGGAATCTGGTCTTGTAGTTCAGTTCACTGCTCCATTCGCTCCACATCCTGGTACCTTCGCCACTTCCTAGTTATTTCACTCCTTCCTGGTTAAT
Source organism: Deroplatys truncata (assembly GCA_030765065.1). Classification (NCBI taxonomy): domain Eukaryota; kingdom Metazoa; phylum Arthropoda; class Insecta; order Mantodea; family Mantidae; genus Deroplatys; species Deroplatys truncata. Next base: position 65,294,710 of record CM060979.1, on the reverse strand, counting down.
TCGCCCCTTCCTGGTTATTTCGCCCCACGTTCTGTGCGCCAAATATGTAGTGGTATTAATGTTTGTTGTTACCCCCACGTTGTGGTAGCCAATTTGCAGTGGTAGTATTATGGTTTGTTTGTTAGCCCCACGTTGTGTTAGCCAATTTGCGGCGGTATTAATATTTGTTTTCGAAAGATGCTACTATTTATCTGCCGCACGTATGGACTGCAATTCGTCGCGGTCACGTCGTGTTATCTTTTGCTGAGCGCCTGTTATTGTATTTAATTTTGGTTTCACTGTCCCCCGACTAGCTATGATTTCTCGGTCAAGCACTTATCTTGTACAGGAGATTTTATCCAAAGATAACACTGATAAAAGAATTTCTTTTACACTTTTATTGTCGTAACACATTATTCACTTTCACCTATTAATCTTGACACTCGCCAAACTGAAACTGTTATAAAAACTTCTTTACTGCCGATTATTACTTCGCGCACTTCAACTTTTTGTGTAATTAACTTTACGACACGAAAGATTTTTCATAAATTTGCGACGCGTAACCTGTAAATCGATAAACTGTGCGATGTATTCAACATGACTGCCTCCGTTGAACTACGTGAAACTTGATTCTGACACTGAATTTATACTTCCTCGCCCCAATATATCTAAAGATTATAATCGAGCTGCTATTGGTTAATAAAACGCGCCAACATTAGCGTCTATATTTATATCCAATGAAAATTATGAAAACATATGCTCTGGGGAAAATGTTCCAGCAAATTCTAGGAAAAACACGCAACTCTGACGTCATTTGCTCGTTTCTAATAATGATAAACAGCTCACCCCCTCGCTACATTATTGTACGCTATTATAGTCAGTTTCAGTAAGGCCGTATAAACCCACTTCTGGACAATGCTTACGATCAACAAACATCTCAAATCAATATAACACAACAATGCATATTCACACAACAATCACTCTGACATTTACATAATTTGTGATACAAATTACTGCGTAACAATGGGCGGGGGGGGGTAATCTCAGTTTGGCAATTTTTAAGCATTTTACATTATTGCTATTTCTGCGTCCCTTTGCATTCGATTTGTAGATTTTTCGGCATTACGCAGTTCCAACGTATACTATCTTGCTATATGTAGAATTTGCAACGGTTTTTTAAATTTTTAGGCCAATTTTGCACTTTTCGTCAATGGGTCGGTATTCTCTGTTTAGCGATTTTTAAACATTAGTAGTAATAGTCCCGGATGAGCCAATTGTTTTTAACGATAATCCTGCCGCTAGGGGCGCTCGTGTCGCTAGTGTCGCTGCGTGCGACGGCGGCGGCGGTAAGTTTGAAAAGCGCCCTGAGCGTTAGGATTATCGTTAAATCGGTTGGCTCATCCGGGACGAGTTGAAAGAATTGAGGAAGTGACGTGGAGTGTTTTGATTGGTTCGTTAATTTGGGGTGGGAGATGGAGGAAGGAAGATGGAGGAGTATGGAGGTCGCGTGATGGAGAGGAATTGGGTGGCGAGGTGTTGTCTGTGCGGAGGTCGGTACTGAAAGAGGGGTAAAGATGGGTAGCGAGGGATAAAAAGTGTAACAGAAAGTGACGTGTGAAGTTGTGATTGGTGGGAGTAAGAAGTGATTTTATTGGTGGAAAGGAACAAATGAGAGTTGTTGATTGGTAGGAATAAGAGGGATTATGATTGGTGGAAAAGAAAAAGTTGTGGGAGTGGGGTATGTTGGAGGTGATGGGAAAGGTGAGTTTTGCTAGCAGCAAGATTTGCAAAAGCCTGTCTTGAACTGATCAGCAATTTTTGAACGTCGGATGGTAGTTTTCTTGAGTGGATAGAGAGATGGGGGCGATATGAGATGCGGTGGCGAAAATGGGGACTAGACAAGGTTGTTGAGACAAGAGGTTTAAGGACGAGGAAATTTGGAGGTTAGTGGTGAACACGGCGGTCGCAAGAGGTGGGGGTAAGGAGATGCAGTGGTGAGAATGGGAACTAAAAGAAGATGGGGGTAGCAAGAGTTTTAGAAGAGTAGATTTTGAGGTTAAAATAGTGGGAACTAAAAATGGCGGAGGGTCTACGACAAGGAGATGCGGTGAGAACTAAACAAGATGGCGGTCGCAAGAGGAGGGTAAGGAGATTTGAGGTTACAGTACGAAAACACGAAAGGATATATTCCTACGCCAAGCAGGTCCGAAAAATAATTATGCGTGTGGTACTTACCTGTTACCGGTGTGGATGCGTCACCAAAAGCGCGGCACGCGAGGCGGAAAAATAAAAGCAAACTGTTTTTGAAAATGCTTAACCAGCTTTAAGATCAACCAACATCACTACGCACTGATATACCTAGGTTTTTAAAGCGGTACAGACACCCTTTGCAGAGGCGTAATTTAACTATACCAAAAACCTGGTACTGGACCATCGTGATGGTCGCTAGCGTACGTAGGAGCAGGGTTCTCAAGCCGGTCGAAAGCGGTCAAAAACGTGTACGACGTAGGTGTTCGCAGTAGCTGCTGTCGAGTCAACCGTCGAGGTGTGAATAAACGAGATCTGTTCTCGCCGGCAATTTGGTTCGGAGATGTGAGCAGCGGCGAGGTGTTGTCTGTGCGGAGGTCGGGACTGAAAGAGGGAAAAGATGGGGAGCGAGGGATAAAAAGTGTAACAGAAAGTGACGTGTGAAGTTGTGATTGGTGGGAATAAGAAGTGATTTTATTGGTGGAAAGGAGCAAATGAAAGTTGCTGATTGGTAAGAATAAGAGAGGTTATGATTGGTGGAAAGAAAAAGGAATGGGGTATGTTGGAGGTGATGGGAAAGGTAAGTTTTGCTAGCAACAAGATTTGCAAAAGCCTGTCGTGAACTGATCAGCAATTTTTGAACGTTGGATGGTAGTTTTCTTGAGTGGATAGAGAGATGGGGCGATATGAGATGCGGTGGCGAAAATGGGAACTAAACAAGGTGGTTGAGACAAGAGGTTTAAGGACGAGGAAATTTGGAGGTTAGTGGTGAACATGGCGGTCGCAAGAGGTGGGGGTAAGGAGACGCGGTGGTGAGAATGGGAACTAAAAGAAGATGGCGGTAGCAAGAGGTTAGAAGAGTAGATTTTGAGGTTAAAATAGCGGGAACTAAAAATGGCGGAGGGTCTGCGACAAGGAGATGCGGTGAGAACTAAACAAGATGGCGGACGCAAGAGGAGGGTAAGGAGGTTTGAGGTTACAGTACCAAAACACGAAAGGATATATTCCTACGCCAAGCAGGTGCGAAAAATAATTATGCGTGTGTTACTTACCTGTTACCGGTGTGGATGCGTCACCAAAAGCGCGGCACGCGAGGCGGAAAAATAAAAGCAAACTGTTTTTGAAAATGCTTAACCAGCTTTAAGATCAACCAACATCACTACGCACTGATATACCTAGGTTTTTAAAGCGGTACAGACACCCTTTGCAGAGGCGTAATTTAACTATACCAAAACCTGGTACTGGACCATCGTGATGGTCGCTAGCGTACGTAGGAGCAGGGTTCTCAAGCCGGTCGAAAGCGGTCAAAAACGTGTACGACGTAGGTGTTGGCAGTAGCTGCTGCCGAGGCAACCGTCGAGGTGCGAATGAACGAGATCTGTTCTTGCAGGCAATCTGGTTGAGAGATGAGAGGCGCGGTGGTAAAAATGTGAACTAAATAAGATGGCGGAGGCACGAAGTTGAGGTTAAGGAGCGGCGAGGTGTTGACTGTGCGGTGGTTGGGGTCTGAAAGAGGGGGAAAGATGGCGAACGAGGGATAAAAAGTATAACAGAAAGTGACGTGTGAAGTTGTCATTGGTGGGAATAAGAAGTGATGTTATTGGTGGAAAGGAACAAATGAAAGTTGCTGATTGGCGAGAATAAGAGAGATTATGATTGGTGGAAAGAAAAAAAGGTGTGGGAGTGGGGTATGTTGGAGGTGATGGAAAAGGCAAGTTTTGCTACCAACAACATTTGCAAAAGCCTATCCAGAACTCATCAGCAATTTTAAATAACTAGTGTTTCGGGGGTTTTCTCTGGTTGGTAGACGAATGCAAGCTGTTTCTACCATACTTATATTATTGGTCTTTTTCCTTTTTTTTTTTTAAAATGACTAGTTTTTTTTTTTTTTTTTTTTTTTTTTTTTGGGAGTTTTCTGCGGATGGTAAACAAATGCAAGCTCTTTCTGCTTTTTCATAGGTTTTCCCTGGTTGGTAGGCGTTTTCTGTACTGGTTGACGAAGGCGTTTCTAATTTTGGAGGTTTTCTCAGGTTTTTAGCGGTTGTCCCTGCCCGGTAGGCAAATGATGAAGTTTTACCTTGTCGGCGCGCGGATACTAGGCACGTACTGGCGCGCACACACACACACACACACAGAGAGACAGACAGACACACAGACAGGCACACACACACGGACATGTTTCCAAAAATGCTTTTTTTTTTTTTTTTTTTTTTTTTTTTTTTGATTCAGGAGGTCTCAAAACGTGTATTTCCGGTGAAATCTCGGTATCGAATTTTTGGGCGGAATGCAATACTTCCCCTACTTACTATACGTAGTAGAGAAAGTAAAAAAGTATTGAAAAATTTAAGGAAATAACAAGCAATATCTCAAAAGTGTACTATCTTGTTTTCAAGGGTTTTCCAGATCGGTAAGCGTTAGAATACTCTTAGAGCTTTTTTCAGGTTTTTTAGCGGTTGTCCCTGGCCGGTAGGCAATTGATAAAGTTTTTCTATAACGACGTCGTTTTGGCTTGTGGCGCACGGTTCCTAGGCACGTACTCGCGCGCGCGCGCACACACACACACACACACACACACACACTAAAATAGTAGCGTATAAAAAACTGATTTGTTACACTCACATAACTTTCTCTACTCTTGTACAATCTAATTGGTAGCTTTTAAGCGATAGTCAAATATTTTAACGCTGGTTGCTATGTGGCGAATTCCATTCTGTTTGCATGTTCAGGACATAAAAAAAATGAATAAACGAATTTGAGAAAAAGTATAAGTATTGGAAAATTTAAGGAAATAACAAGCAATATCTCGAAAACGGTTCACTCAACAAAAGAAACGTATATGACATAAGTTGTGTATTTTAACGCGATCTACATTTTTTGTGTAGTAAAATTTTGTCTATCTCTTATGGTTTACCAGTTATGCAAAAAAGTCGTTCACAATGAAGAATATTTTTGGAGACATTCCCAGAAAATTCGAGATATACATTTTATTTGACATGACAATATCTTAAACATATTATGTTTTAATCAAAATCGTTAGAGCCGTTTTTGAGAAAATTAAAATTTTCGAAAAATGTTCCATGTAAAGGGTAGTCTGGGGTGGGGGGATTTTCTTGAAAACCTTCGTGTCGCATCTCTGGAAGATACTGAACCTAAATACCAAGTTTGGTGTTTATCCGACTGTTCGTTTTTGAGTTATGCTGTTCACAGACACACAGACACACAGACAGACACACACACGGACATGTTTCCAAAAATGCTTTTTTTTTTTTGGATTCAGAGATTCTCAAAACATGTATTTCCAGTGAAATCTCGGTAACGAATTTTTGGGTGGAATGCAATACTTCCCCTACTTACTATACGTAGTAGAGAAAGTAAAAATGAATAACGCATTTGAGAAAAAGTATAAGTATTGGAAAATTTAAAGGAAATAACAAGCAATATCTCGAAATACGGTTCACTCAACAAAATAAATGTATATGGCATAAGTTGTGTATTTTAACGCGATCTACATTTTTTGTGTAGCAAACTTTTGTCTATCTCTTACGGTTTATCAGTTATGAAAAAGTCGTTCACAATGAAGAATTCTTTTGGAGACATTACCAGAAAATTCGAGATATACATTTCATTTCTCTCGACATTATCTTAAATATATGATATTTTCATCAAAATCGTTAGAGCCATTTTTTAATACAAAGAGAACGGGATTTCACAAGTGAAACAGTACTGTGATAACGATACCACTGAAACAAAAAAAAAAATCTGATGTGTAACACTCACATGACTTTCTCAACTCTTGTACAAAGTATTTTTACAAACGCTTATTCCCCATCTAGTTCATGTTAATCGAGATAAACATTTGCAAAATCTATTTTATTGCTAATTTTCTTGTATAAAAAAAAAATCTGATGTGTAACACTCACATGACGTTCTCTACTCTTGTACAAAGTATTTTTACAAACGCTTATGCTCCATCTAGTTCATGTTAATCGAGATAAACATTTGCAAACTCTATTTTATTGCTAATTTTCTTGTAGATGTAGGGGAAAATATATTTACAAGGGGAATATAGAAAAACAGTAGCCTTTAAGCACATACATATCTCTTAATAGCTGGTTGCTATGTGCAACACCATTCTTTTTGCCACAGATTAATACTGTTTGCATATCAAAGACAAAAAAAAAATGAATAACGAAGTCCCATTTGAGAAAATAAATATTGGAAAATTAACAAACAATATCTCGAAAACGGTTCACTCAACAACAAAAATGTATATTACATAAGATGTGTATTTTAACGCGATCTACATTTTTTGTGTAGTAAAATTTTGTCTATCTCTTACGGTTTTTCAGTTATGAAAAAGACGTTCACAATGAAGAATACTTTTGGAGACATTCCCAGAAAATTCGAGATATACATTTCATTTCTCACGACATTATATTAAACATACGATATTTTTCATCAAAATCGTTAGAGCCATTTTTTTTAATACAAAGAGAACGGGATTTCACAAGTGAAACAGTACTGTGATAACGATACCAACAAAACTAATTATTATTCACCCACTGAAACACATAAAAAAAATCTGATGTGTAACACTCACATGACTTTTCTCATCTCTTGTACAAAGTATTTTTACAAACGCTTATTCCCCATCTAGTTCATGTTAATCGAGATAAACATTTGCAAACTCTGTTTTATTGCTAATTTTGTTGTAGATGTAGGGAAAATATATTTACAAGGGGAATATAGAAAAACAGTAGCCTTTAAGCACATACATATCTCTTAATAGCTGGTTGCTATGTGCAGTACCATTCTTTTTGCCACAGATTAATACTCTTTGCATATCAAAGACAAAAAAAAAATGAATAACGAATTCCCATTTGAGAAAATAACTATTGGAAAATTTAAGTAAATAACAAGCAATATCTCGAAAACGGTTCACTCAACAATAAAGATGTATATGACATAAGTTGTGTATTTTAACGCGATCTACATACTTTCGTACTCACCTATAAGATATAGAGGGTAGAGGTCGTACGAACGTAGCACTTTGAGAATCTATATTCAACAGTTGGTGTTACTCCTTAGAAAGGAAGTATCTGCTGATTTTTATTTAATTCTTTACATTTTACATAGCACGTATGCACTGGCACAACACAAAAGCACTACACACAATACTCAGTTTTAATATTTGCACTAATAACATCAGGAATAACTGAAGTCTGCAAACAGTCATTTCCCATGTGCAGCCTTACGTACAGAAAACGTGTGTGGCTGATCTATGTGTAAAAAGAGCCTGAGAGCGGATGTACGTCAGCGGTAAAATCTTTTAAATGCATTTTTATTGGCGATGGTAGAAATCGTGCAGTGGTGGATCGTGAAAATTCATATAAATGGATGTATCACCTCATAATAAGCCTCTATATACCAAGAATATTGAGTTTTTAAAAAGTCAGCAACTGTACCTGTGTTTCTATACGTGAACGTCAGATGGCAGCTTCGATACGTGTCCACGGAGACCTTAGTGCTAGGCAACTGTACCTCTGTTTCTATACGTGAACGGCAGATTGCAGCTTCGATACGTGTCCACGGAGACCTTAGTGCTAGGCAACTGTACCTCTGTTTCTATACGTGAACGGCAGATTGCAGCTTCGATACGTGTCCACGGAGACCTTAGTGCTAGGCAACTGCACCTCTGTTTCTATACGTGAACGGCAGATTGCAGCTTCGATACGTGTCCACGGAGACCTTAGCGCTAGGCAACTGCACCTCTGTTTCTATACGTGAACGGCAGATTGCAGCTTCGATACGTGTCCACGGAGACCTTAGTGCTAGGCAACTGTACCTCTGTTTCTATACGTGAACGGCAGATTGCAGCTTCGATACGTGTCCACGGAGACCTTAGTGCTAGGCAACTGTACCTCTGTTTCTATACGTGAACGGCAGATTGCAGCTTCGATACGTGTCCACGGAGACCTTAGTGCTAGGCAACTGCACCTCTGTTTCTATACGTGAACGGCAGATTGCAGCTTCGATACGTATCCACGGAGACCTTAGTGCTAGACAACTGCACCTCTGTTTCTATACGTGAACGGCAGATTGCAGCTTCAATACGTGTCCACGGAGACCTTAGTGCTAGGCAACTGTACCTCTGTTTCTATACGTGAACGGGAGATTGCAGCTTCGATACGTGTCCACGGAGACCTTAGTGCTAGGCAACTGCACCTCTGTTTCTATACGTGAACGTCAGATTGCAGCTTCGATACGTGTCCACGGAGACCTTAGTGCTAGGCAACTGCACCTCTGTTTCTATACGTGAACGGCAGATTGCAGCTTCGATACGTATCCACGGGGACCTTAGTGCTAGGGAACTGCACCTCTGTTTGTATACGTGAACGGCAGATTGCAGCTTCAATACGTGTACACGGAGACCTTAGTGCTAGGCAGCTGTACCTCTGTTTCTATACGTGAACGGCAGATTGCAGCTTCGATACGTGTCCACGGAGATCTTAGTGCTAGGCAGCTATACCTGTTTCTATACGTCAACGGCAGATTGCAGCTTCGATACGTGTTCACGGAGACCTTAGTGCTAGGCAACTGTACCTGTGTTTCTATACGTGTCCACGGAGACCTTAGTGCTAGACAACTGTACCTGTGTTTCTATACGTGAACGGCAGATTGCAGCTTCAATACGTGTCCACGGAGACCTTAGTGCTAGTGCTAGGCAACTATACCTCTGTTTCTATACGTGAACGGCAGATTGCAGGTTCGATACGTGTCCACGGAGATCTTAGTGCTAGGCAACTATACCTGTTTCTATACGTGAACGGCAGATTGCAGCTTCGATACGTGTCCACGGAGACCTTAGTGCTAGGCAACTGTACCTGTGTTTCTATACGTGAACGTCAGATGGCAGCTTCGATACGTGTCCACGGAGACCTTAGTGTTAGGCAACTGTACCTCTGTTTCTATACGTGAACGGCAGATTGCAGCTTCGATACGTGTCCACGGAGACCTTTCGCTTCAGGTGACAAAATAACACTAGGCACTTGTGTGCCGTGGTGTAAGCCGCAATCACGGTATTGGTAGCGTGGATCTCCTTGGGGCTCTCCTCGGAGTTACCTCAACACCACGTACATGACCTGGTTCGTCACGGGTACGCAGGTCTGCACTACCACTTCCTCGGCGTTGAGCAGGCCCAGGAGGCGATCGTACCGGTACACCAGCTAGCACGTGGACATGTTATCGCGCTGTGGTGTTGCGTGTGCGAGGTATGGAAACTCAAGGACGCAAAACATGCACGACCGAGGGTTAAAAAGCAGAACAAGTAGTGACGTGGAGCGTTGTGATTGGTGTAAATAAGACGATCTCTGATAGGTGGACAAATTGAAATAACGTGATGTGATAGGCGAAAATAAAATCAAAGGTGATTGGATGAAAAATGACGAGAAGGAATTAGCGGTGAATTTGTGAACTAAGATGGCGAAGATTTTTTTTTTTTTTAAAAAAAAGGATAATATAAGTACGGCAACTGTAACGGTTTACGGCAAACGCGCGCCGCGCAATGCGTCACGCCGGGCATCTTGCTCAATATGATTTTTGTTTTATTGCCCGGGCGTGACGCATTGCGCGGCGCGCGTTTGCCGTAAACCGTTACAGTTGCCGTACTTATATTATCCTTTTTTTTAAAAAAAAAAAAAATCTTCGCCATCTTAGTTCACAAATTCACCGCTAATTCCTTCTCGTCATTTTTCATCCAATCACCTTTGATTTTATTTTCGCCTATCACATCACGTTATTTCAATTTGTCCACCTATCAGAGATCGTCTTATTTACACCAATCACAACGCTCCACGTCACTACTTGTTCTGCTTTTTAACCCTCGGTCGTGCATGTTTTGCGTCCTTGAGTTTCCATACCTCGCACACGCAACACCACAGCGCGATAACATGTCCACGTGCTAGCTGGTGTACCGGTACGATCGCCTCCTGGGCCTGCTCAACGCCGAGGAAGTGGTAGTGCAGACCTGCGTACCCGTGACGAACCAGGTCATGTACGTGGTGTTGAGGTAACTCCGAGGAGAGCCCCAAGGAGATCCACGCTACCAATACCGTGATTGCGGCTTACACCACGGCACACAAGTGCCTAGTGTTATTTTGTCACCTGAAGCGAAAGGTCTCCGTGGACACGTATCGAAGCTGCAATCTGCCGTTCACGTATAGAAACAGAGGTACAGTTGCCTAACACTAAGGTCTCCGTGGACACGTATCGAAGCTGCCATCTGACGTTCACGTATAGAAACACAGGTACAGTTGCCTAGCACTAAGGTCTCCGTGGACACGTATCGAAGCTGCAATCTGCCGTTCACGTATAGAAACAGGTATAGTTGCCTAGCACTAAGATCTCCGTGGACACGTATCGAACCTGCAATCTGCCGTTCACGTATAGAAACAGAGGTATAGTTGCCTAGCACTAGCACTAAGGTCTCCGTGGACACGTATTGAAGCTGCAATCTGCCGTTCACGTATAGAAACACAGGTACAGTTGTCTAGCACTAAGGTCTCCGTGGACACGTATAGAAACACAGGTACAGTTGCCTAGCACTAAGGTCTCCGTGAACACGTATCGAAGCTGCAATCTGCCGTTGACGTATAGAAACAGGTATAGCTGCCTAGCACTAAGATCTCCGTGGACACGTATCGAAGCTGCAATCTGCCGTTCACGTATAGAAACAGAGGTACAGCTGCCTAGCACTAAGGTCTCCGTGTACACGTATTGAAGCTGCAATCTGCCGTTCACGTATACAAACAGAGGTGCAGTTCCCTAGCACTAAGGTCCCCGTGGATACGTATCGAAGCTGCAATCTGCCGTTCACGTATAGAAACAGAGGTGCAGTTGCCTAGCACTAAGGTCTCCGTGGACACGTATCGAAGCTGCAATCTGACGTTCACGTATAGAAACAGAGGTGCAGTTGCCTAGCACTAAGGTCTCCGTGGACACGTATCGAAGCTGCAATCTCCCGTTCACGTATAGAAACAGAGGTACAGTTGCCTAGCACTAAGGTCTCCGTGGACACGTATTGAAGCTGCAATCTGCCGTTCACGTATAGAAACAGAGGTGCAGTTGTCTAGCACTAAGGTCTCCGTGGATACGTATCGAAGCTGCAATCTGCCGTTCACGTATAGAAACAGAGGTGCAGTTGCCTAGCACTAAGGTCTCCGTGGACACGTATCGAAGCTGCAATCTGCCGTTCACGTATAGAAACAGAGGTACAGTTGCCTAGCACTAAGGTCTCCGTGGACACGTATCGAAGCTGCAATCTGCCGTTCACGTATAGAAACAGAGGTACAGTTGCCTAGCACTAAGGTCTCCGTGGACACGTATCGAAGCTGCAATCTGCCGTTCACGTATAGAAACAGAGGTGCAGTTGCCTAGCGCTAAGGTCTCCGTGGACACGTATCGAAGCTGCAATCTGCCGTTCACGTATAGAAACAGAGGTGCAGTTGCCTAGCACTAAGGTCTCCGTGGACACGTATCGAAGCTGCAATCTGCCGTTCACGTATAGAAACAGAGGTACAGTTGCCTAGCACTAAGGTCTCCGTGGACACGTATCGAAGCTGCAATCTGCCGTTCACGTATAGAAACAGAGGTACAGTTGCCTAGCACTAAGGTCTCCGTGGACACGTATCGAAGCTGCCATCTGACGTTCACGTATAGAAACACAGGTACAGTTGCTGACTTTTTAAAAACTCAATATTCTTGGTATATAGAGGCTTATTATGAGGTGATACATCCATTTATATGAATTTTCACGATCCACCACTGCACGATTTCTACCATCGCCAATAAAAATGCATTTAAAAGATTTTACCGCTGACGTACATCCGCTCTCAGGCTCTTTTTACACATAGATCAGCCACACACGTTTTCTGTACGTAAGGCTGCACATGGGAAATGACTGTTTGCAGACTTCAGTTATTCCTGATGTTATTAGTGCAAATATTAAAACTGAGTATTGTGTGTAGTGCTTTTGTGTTGTGCCAGTGCATACGTGCTATGTAAAATGTAAAGAATTAAATAAAAATCAGCAGATACTTCCTTTCTAAGGAGTAACACCAACTGTTGAATATAGATTCTCAAAGTGCTACGTTCGTACGACCTCTACCCTCTATATCTTATAGGTGAGTACGAAAGTATGTAGATCGCGTTAAAATACACAACTTATGTCATATACATCTTTATTGTTGAGTGAACCGTTTTCGAGATATTGCTTGTTATTTACTTAAATTTTCCAATAGTTATTTTCTCAAATGGGAATTCGTTATTCATTTTTTTTTTGTCTTTGATATGCAAAGAGTATTAATCTGTGGCAAAAAGAATGGTACTGCACATAGCAACCAGCTATTAAGAGATATGTATGTGCTTAAAGGCTACTGTTTTTCTATATTCCCCTTGTAAATATATTTTCCCTACATCTACAACAAAATTAGCAATAAAACAGAGTTTGCAAATGTTTATCTCGATTAACATGAACTAGATGGGGAATAAGCGTTTGTAAAAATACTTTGTACAAGAGATGAGAAAAGTCATGTGAGTGTTACACATCAGATTTTTTTTATGTGTTTCAGTGGGTGAATAATAATTAGTTTTGTTGGTATCGTTATCACAGTACTGTTTCACTTGTGAAATCCCGTTCTCTTTGTATTAAAAAAAATGGCTCTAACGATTTTGATGAAAAATATCGTATGTTTAATATAATGTCGTGAGAAATGAAATGTATATCTCGAATTTTCTGGGAATGTCTCCAAAAGTATTCTTCATTGTGAACGTCTTTTTCATAACTGAAAAACCGTAAGAGATAGACAAAATTTTACTACACAAAAAATGTAGATCGCGTTAAAATACACATCTTATGTAATATACATTTTTGTTGTTGAGTGAACCGTTTTCGAGATATTGTTTGTTAATTTTCCAATATTTATTTTCTCAAATGGGACTTCGTTATTCATTTTTTTTTTGTCTTTGATATGCAAACAGTATTAATCTGTGGCAAAAAGAATGGTGTTGCACATAGCAACCAGCTATTAAGAGATATGTATGTGCTTAAAGGCTACTGTTTTTCTATATTCCCCTTGTAAATATATTTTCCCCTACATCTACAAGAAAATTAGCAATAAAATAGAGTTTGCAAATGTTTATCTCGATTAACATGAACTAGATGGAGCATAAGCGTTTGTAAAAATACTTTGTACAAGAGTAGAGAACGTCATGTGAGTGTTACACATCAGATTTTTTTTTTTATACAAGAAAATTAGCAATAAAATAGATTTTGCAAATGTTTATCTCGATTAACATGAACTAGATGGGGAATAAGCGTTTGTAAAAATACTTTGTACAAGAGTTGAGAAAGTCATGTGAGTGTTACACATCAGATTTTTTTTTTTGTTTCAGTGGTATCGTTATCACAGTACTGTTTCACTTGTGAAATCCCGTTCTCTTTGTATTAAAAAATGGCTCTAACGATTTTGATGAAAATATCATATATTTAAGATAATGTCGAGAGAAATGAAATGTATATCTCGAATTTTCTGGTAATGTCTCCAAAAGAATTCTTCATTGTGAACGACTTTTTCATAACTGATAAACCGTAAGAGATAGACAAAAGTTTGCTACACAAAAAATGTAGATCGCGTTAAAATACACAACTTATGCCATATACATTTATTTTGTTGAGTGAACCGTATTTCGAGATATTGCTTGTTATTTCCTTTAAATTTTCCAATACTTATACTTTTTCTCAAATGCGTTATTCATTTTTACTTTCTCTACTACGTATAGTAAGTAGGGGAAGTATTGCATTCCACCCAAAAATTCGTTACCGAGATTTCACTGGAAATACATGTTTTGAGAATCTCTGAATCCAAAAAAAAAAAAGCATTTTTGGAAACATGTCCGTGTGTGTGTCTGTCTGTGTGTCTGTGTGTCTGTGAACAGCATAACTCAAAAACGAACAGTCGGATAAACACCAAACTTGGTATTTAGGTTCAGTATCTTCCAGAGATGCGACACGAAGGTTTTCAAGAAAATCCCCCCACCCCAGACTACCCTTTACATGGAACATTTTTCGAAAATTTTAATTTTCTCAAAAACGGCTCTAACGATTTTGATTAAAACATAATATGTTTAAGATATTGTCATGTCAAATAAAATGTATATCTCGAATTTTCTGGGAATGTCTCCAAAAATATTCTTCATTGTGAACGACTTTTTTGCATAACTGGTAAACCATAAGAGATAGACAAAATTTTACTACACAAAAAATGTAGATCGCGTTAAAATACACAACTTATGTCATATACGTTTCTTTTGTTGAGTGAACCGTTTTCGAGATATTGCTTGTTATTTCCTTAAATTTTCCAATACTTATACTTTTTCTCAAATTCGTTTATTCATTTTTTTTATGTCCTGAACATGCAAACAGAATGGAATTCGCCACATAGCAACCAGCGTTAAAATATTTGACTATCGCTTAAAAGCTACCAATTAGATTGTACAAGAGTAGAGAAAGTTATGTGAGTGTAACAAATCAGTTTTTTATACGCTACTATTTTAGTGTGTGTGTGTGTGTGTGTGTGTGTGCGCGCGCGCGCGAGTACGTGCCTAGGAACCGTGCGCCACAAGCCAAAACGACGTCGTTATAGAAAAACTTTATCAATTGCCTACCGGCCAGGGACAACCGCTAAAAAACCTGAAAAAAGCTCTAAGAGTATTCTAACGCTTACCGATCTGGAAAACCCTTGAAAACAAGATAGTACACTTTTGAGATATTGCTTGTTATTTCCTTAAATTTTTCAATACTTTTTTACTTTCTCTACTACGTATAGTAAGTAGGGGAAGTATTGCATTCCGCCCAAAAATTCGATACCGAGATTTCACCGGAAATACACGTTTTGAGACCTCCTGAATCAAAAAAAAAAAAAAAAAAAAAAAAAAAAAAAAAAAAAGCATTTTTGGAAACATGTCCGTGTGTGTGTGCCTGTCTGTGTGTCTGTCTGTCTCTCTGTGTGTGTGTGTGTGTGTGCGCGCCAGTACGTGCCTAGTATCCGCGCGCCGACAAGGTAAAACTTCATCATTTGCCTACCGGGCAGGGACAACCGCTAAAAACCTGAGAAAACCTCCAAAATTAGAAACGCCTTCGTCAACCAGTACAGAAAACGCCTACCAACCAGGGAAAACCTATGAAAAAGCAGAAAGAGCTTGCATTTGTTTACCATCCGCAGAAAACTCCCAAAAAAAAAAAAAAAAAAAAAACTAGTCATTTTAAAAAAAAAAAAGGAAAAAGACCAATAATATAAGTATGGTAGAAACAGCTTGCATTCGTCTACCAACCAGAGAAAACCCCCGAAACACTAGTTATTTAAAATTGCTGATGAGTTCTGGATAGGCTTTTGCAAATGTTGTTGGTAGCAAAACTTGCCTTTTCCATCACCTCCAACATACCCCACTCCCACACCTTTTTTTCTTTCCACCAATCATAATCTCTCTTATTCTCGCCAATCAGCAACTTTCATTTGTTCCTTTCCACCAATAACATCACTTCTTATTCCCACCAATGACAACTTCACACGTCACTTTCTGTTATACTTTTTATCCCTCGTTCGCCATCTTTCCCCCTCTTTCAGACCCCAACCACCGCACAGTCAACACCTCGCCGCTCCTTAACCTCAACTTCGTGCCTCCGCCATCTTATTTAGTTCACATTTTTACCACCGCGCCTCTCATCTCTCAACCAGATTGCCTGCAAGAACAGATCTCGTTCATTCGCACCTCGACGGTTGCCTCGGCAGCAGCTACTGCCAACACCTACGTCGTACACGTTTTTGACCGCTTTCGACCGGCTTGAGAACCCTGCTCCTACGTACGCTAGCGACCATCACGATGGTCCAGTACCAGGTTTTGGTATAGTTAAATTACGCCTCTGCAAAGGGTGTCTGTACCGCTTTAAAAACCTAGGTATATCAGTGCGTAGTGATGTTGGTTGATCTTAAAGCTGGTTAAGCATTTTCAAAAACAGTTTGCTTTTATTTTTCCGCCTCGCGTGCCGCGCTTTTGGTGACGCATCCACACCGGTAACAGGTAAGTAACACACGCATAATTATTTTTCGCACCTGCTTGGCGTAGGAATATATCCTTTCGTGTTTTGGTACTGTAACCTCAAACCTCCTTACCCTCCTCTTGCGTCCGCCATCTTGTTTAGTTCTCACCGCATCTCCTTGTCGCAGACCCTCCGCCATTTTTAGTTCCCGCTATTTTAACCTCAAAATCTACTCTTCTAACCTCTTGCTACCGCCATCTTCTTTTAGTTCCCATTCTCACCACCGCGTCTCCTTACCCCCACCTCTTGCGACCGCCATGTTCACCACTAACCTCCAAATTTCCTCGTCCTTAAACCTCTTGTCTCAACCACCTTGTTTAGTTCCCATTTTCGCCACCGCATCTCATATCGCCCCATCTCTCTATCCACTCAAGAAAACTACCATCCAACGTTCAAAAATTGCTGATCAGTTCACGACAGGCTTTTGCAAATCTTGTTGCTAGCAAAACTTACCTTTCCCATCACCTCCAACATACCCCATTCCTTTTTCTTTCCACCAATCATAACCTCTCTTATTCTTACCAATCAGCAACTTTCATTTGCTCCTTTCCACCAATAAAATCACTTCTTATTCCCACCAATCACAACTTCACACGTCACTTTCTGTTACACTTTTTATCCCTCGCTCCCCATCTTTTCCCTCTTTCAGTCCCGACCTCCGCACAGACAACACCTCGCCGCTGCTCACATCTCCGAACCAAATTGCCGGCGAGAACAGATCTCGTTTATTCACACCTCGACGGTTGACTCGACAGCAGCTACTGCGAACACCTACGTCGTACACGTTTTTGACCGCTTTCGACCGGCTTGAGAACCCTGCTCCTACGTACGCTAGCGACCATCACGATGGTCCAGTACCAGGTTTTTGGTATAGTTAAATTACGCCTCTGCAAAGGGTGTCTGTACCGCTTTAAAAACCTAGGTATATCAGTGCGTAGTGATGTTGGTTGATCTTAAAGCTGGTTAAGCATTTTCAAAAACAGTTTGCTTTTATTTTTCCGCCTCGCGTGCCGCGCTTTTGGTGACGCATCCACACCGGTAACAGGTAAGTACCACACGCATAATTATTTTTCGGACCTGCTTGGCGTAGGAATATATCCTTTCGTGTTTTCGTACTGTAACCTCAAATCTCCTTACCCTCCTCTTGCGACCGCCATCTTGTTTAGTTCTCACCGCATCTCCTTGTCGTAGACCCTCCGCCATTTTTAGTTCCCACTATTTTAACCTCAAAATCTACTCTTCTAAAACTCTTGCTACCCCCATCTTCTTTTAGTTCCCATTCTCACCACTGCATCTCCTTACCCCCACCTCTTGCGACCGCCGTGTTCACCACTAACCTCCAAATTTCCTCGTCCTTAAACCTCTTGTCTCAACAACCTTGTCTAGTCCCCATTTTCGCCACCGCATCTCATATCGCCCCCATCTCTCTATCCACTCAAGAAAACTACCATCCGACGTTCAAAAATTGCTGATCAGTTCAAGACAGGCTTTTGCAAATCTTGCTGCTAGCAAAACTCACCTTTCCCATCACCTCCAACATACCCCACTCCCACAACTTTTTCTTTTCCACCAATCATAATCCCTCTTATTCCTACCAATCAACAACTCTCATTTGTTCCTTTCCACCAATAAAATCACTTCTTACTCCCACCAATCACAACTTCACACGTCACTTTCTGTTACACTTTTTATCCCTCGCTACCCATCTTTACCCCTCTTTCAGTACCGACCTCCGCACAGACAACACCTCGCCACCCAATTCCTCTCCATCACGCGACCTCCATACTCCTCCATCTTCCTTCCTCCATCTCCCACCCCAAATTAACGAACCAATCAAAACACTCCACGTCACTTCCTCAATTCTTTCAACTCGTCCCGGATGAGCCAACCGATTTAACGATAATCCTAACGCTCAGGGCGCTTTTCAAACTTACCGCCGCCGCCGTCGCACGCAGCGACACTAGCGACACTAGCGCCCCTAGCGGCAGGATTATCGTTAAAAACAATTGGCTCATCCGGGACTATTACTACTAACATTTTACTTTAATGCTATTTCTGCGACCCTTTGCATTCGTTTTGTAGATTTTTCGGCATTGACGAAAAGTGCAAAAATGGCCAAAGAATAAAAATTATAAAAGACTGGTGCAAATGCTACATATAGCAAAATAGGATACGCTAGAACTGCGTAATGCAAATCTACAAAACGAACGCAAAGGGACGCAGAAATAGCAATAATGTAAAATGCTTAAAAATCGCTAAACTGAGAATATCCCCCCTTTGACGCATAGTACAAAAATGGCCAAAAAAAATTAAAAAAGTGGTGCAAATGCTAAATATAGCAAAATAGGATACGTTAGAACTGCGTAATGCCGAAAAATCTAAAAATCCAATGCAAAGGTACGCAGAAATAGCAATAAAGTAAAATACTTAAAAATCGCTAAACTGAGAATTGACGAAAAGTGCAAAAATGGCCAAAAAATAAAAACTATAAACAACTGGTGCAAATGCTACGTATAGCAAAATTGGATTCGTTAGAACTGTGTAATTCCCAAAACTCTACAAAACGATTGCAAAGGGACGCAGAAATAGCAATAAGGTAAAATGCTTAAAAATCGCTAAACTGAGAACACCCACCATAGACGAAAAGTGCATAAATTGCAAAAAAATAGCAATTAAAAAACTGTTGCAAATGCTAAATATAGCCAAATGGGATACGTTAGAATCGCGTAATGCAGAAAAATCTACAAAACGAATGTAGAGGGACGCTGAAATAGCAACAAAGTAAAATGCTTAAAAATCGCTATTCTGAGAATACCCACACATTGACGAAAAGGTGCAAAATGGCCAAAAAATAAAAATTAAAAAAACTGGTGCAAATGCTACATATAGCAAAATAGGATACCTTAGAATCGCGTAATGCCAAAAAATCTACAAAACGAATGCAAAGGGACGCAGGAATAGCAATAAGTAAAATCTTAAAAATCCCTAAATTGAGAATACCCCCCTATGACGAAAAGTGCAAAAATGGCCAAAATATAAACATTAAAAAAGTGGTGCAAATGCTAAATATAGCAAAATAGATCACGTTATAAATGCGTAATGCCGAAAAATGTACAAAGCGAATGCAAAGGGACGCAGAAATAGCAATAATGTAACATGCTTAAAAATCGCTAACCTGAGAATACTCCCCATTGACGAAAAGTGCAAAAATAGCCAAAATATACAAATGAAAAAAACTGGTGCAAATGCTAAATATATCCAAATAGGACTTGGTAGAACTGCTTAATGCCGAAAAATTAACAAAAACGAATGCAAAGAGACGCGGAAATACAATAAGGGATAAAGCATAAAAATCGCTAAACTGAGAATACCCCATTGACGAAAAGTGCAAAAGTGGCCAAAAAATAAAAATTAAAAGAACTGGTGCAAATGCTAAATATAGCAAAATAGGATACGTTAGAACTGCGTAATGCAGAAAAATCTCCTAAACGAATGCAAAGGGACGCAGAAATAGCAATAAAGTAAAATGCTTAAAAATCGTTAAACTGAGAATACCCCCCATTGACAAAAATTGTATAAATTGCAAAAAAATAAAAATTAAAAAACCTGGTGCAAATGCTAAATATAGCCAAATAGGATACGTTATAAGCGCGTAATGCAGAAAAATCTACAAAACGAATGCAGAGGCAAGCAGAAATAGCAATAAAGTAAAATACTTAAAAATCGCTAAACTGAGAAAACCCCCATTGACGAAAAGTGCAAAAATGTCCCAAAAATAAAGATTAAAAAAACTGGTGCAAATGCTAAATATAGCAAAATAGGGTACGTTAGAACTGCGTGATGCCGAAAAATCATCAAATCGAATGCAAAGAGACGCAGAAATACAATAAAGGATAAAGCATAAAAATTCGTAAACTGAGAAAAAGTGCAAAAGTGGCCAAAAAGTAAAATTTTAGAGAACTGGTGCATATGCTAAGTATAGCAAAGTAGGATACGTTTGAAATGCGTAATGACTAAAAATAGCAATAATTTAAAATGCTTAAAAATCGATAAACTAGTCATACCGCCCCATTGACGAAAAGTGCAAAAATGGCCAAAATATAAAAATTAAAAAAACTGGTGCAAATGCTACTAATAGCAAAATAGGATACCTCACAACTTCGTAATTCCGAAAAATCTGCAAAACTAATGAAAAGCGACACAGAAATAGCAATAAAGTAAAAAGCTTAAAAATCGCTAAATTGAGAAAATTGACGAAAAGTGTAATAATGGCCAAAAAAATAGTAATTAAAAAAACTGGTGGAAATGCTAAATATAGCAAAATAGGATACGTTAGTAATGCGTGATGCCGAAAAATCTACAAAACGAGTGCAAAGGGACGCAGAAATAGCAATAAGGTGAAATGCTTAAAAATCGTTAAACTGAGAACACTGAGACGAACTGAGACGAAAGGTGCATAAATTGCAAAAAAATAACAATTTAAAAACTGTTGCAAATGCTAAATATAACCAAAGAGGATACGCTAGAATCGCGTAATGCAGAAAAATCTACAAAACGAGAGCAGAGGGACGCAGAAATAGCAACAAAGTAAAATGCGTAAAATTCGCTAATCTGAGAATTCACACACATTGACGAAAAGGTGCAAAAATGGCCAAAAAATAAAAATTAAGAAAACTGGTTCAAATGCTAAATATAGCGAAATAGGATACGTTAGTAATGCGTAATGCTGAAAAATCTACAAAACGAGTGCAAAGGGACACAGAAATTGCAATAAGGTAAAATGCTTATAAATCGCTAAACTGAGAAAACCCCCATTGATGAAAAGTACAAATATGTCCAAAAAATACAAATTATAAAAAACTGGTGCAAATGCTAAATATATAGCAAAATAGCATTTGTTAGAAATGGTTAATGCCGAAAAATTAACAAAACGAATGCAATGAGACGCAGAAATACAATAAAGGGAAAAGCATAAAAATCGCTAAACTGAGAATACCCCATTGACGAAAAGTGCAAAAGTGGCCAAAAAATAAAAAATAAAAGAACTGGTGCAAATATTATATATAGCAAAATAGGATACCTTAGAACCGCGTAATGCCAAAAAATCTACAAAACGAATGCAAAGGGACGCAGGAATAGCAATAAAGTAAAATCTTAAAAATCCCTAAATTGAGAATACCCCCCTATGACGAAAAGTGCAAAAATGGCCAAAATATAAACATTAAAAAAGTGGTGCATATGCTAAATATAGCAAAATAGATTACGTTATAAAAGCGTAATGCCGAAAAATGTACAAAGCGAATGCAAAGGGACGCAGAAATAGCAATAATGTAACATGAGTAGGTATATATAGAGAGAGCGAGGCCACTTTTTTGCGTTTATATGGGAAAGGATAGGGAAAACGAGGCTAGATGCGACGGTTCAAGGAGGAAAATGCGTTTATATGGGCGAGATAGGGAATACGAGGACTGACGCTAGGCTAGACAGTGGTAGGAGGGGGAGTGTGCTTTATATAAGACAGATAGGAATACGTGGAGAGGTGCTAGGCTAGACAGAGGCTGAGTAAAGTATGGTTTATATGAGCGGTATAGGAAAACGATGAGAGGTGTTAG
This sequence comes from Deroplatys truncata, assembly GCA_030765065.1. Classification (NCBI taxonomy): domain Eukaryota; kingdom Metazoa; phylum Arthropoda; class Insecta; order Mantodea; family Mantidae; genus Deroplatys; species Deroplatys truncata. Next base: position 65,272,717 of record CM060979.1, on the reverse strand, counting down.
ACTAGACAGGGCTTGAAACGTAGTGCATGGTTTATATGAGAGATATAGGAAAACGAGGAAAGGTGTTAGGCTAGACAGAGATCGAGGAGTAGAGTATGGTTTATATGAGAAGTATAGGAAAACGAGGAGAGGTATTAGGTTAGGAGAATTGAGTATGTGTTTATAAGGAGAGACGAGAAAACGGCGAGAGATCCTATGCTAGGATAGACAGGTGTTAAAGTTAGGTTAGATAGGAAACCAAGGAGTGATACTCAGCTAGAGGGGGGGCAGGAGGGAATGCTCTTTATGAGAGGTAGGGGATCAGGGGAGTGGTGTTAGGCTAGACGGAGGTTGAGAGTAGAGTATGCGTTTATATGTATGGGAAGTATAGGAAAACGCGGAGAGGTGTTAGGCTAGACAGAGGTCGAGGAGTAGAGTATGGTTTATATGAGAGGTACAGGGAAACGAGGAGAGGAGTTAGGCTAGGCAGAAGTCGAGGAGTAGAGTATGGTTTATATGAGCGGTATAGGAAAACGATGAGAGGTGTTAGACTAGACAGGGCTTGAAACGTAGTGCATGGTTTATATGAGAGATATAGGAAAACGAGGAAAGGTGTTAGGCTAGACAGAGATCGAGGAGTAGAGTATGGTTTATATGAGAAGTATAGGAAAACGAGGAGAGGTATTAGGTTAGGAGAATTGAGTATGTGTTTATAAGGAGAGACGAGAAAACGGCGAGAGATCCTATGCTAGGATAGACAGGTGTTAACGTTAGGTTAGATAGGAAACCAAGGAGTGATACTCAGCTAGAGGGGGGCAGGAGGGAATGCATTTTATATGAGAGAGGTAGGGGAATATGAGGAGAAGTGCTAGGCTAGTCGGGAAGGTCTGAATGAGAGATTATACGTCTATATGGGAAAAGATAGGGAAAACGAAGGTAGGTGCTAGGTTGAGAGAGTCTTCAAGGAGGAAAATGCATTTATATGGGCGAGATAGGGAATACGAGGAGCGACGCTAGGCTAGACAGTGGTAGGAGGAGGAGTGCGCTTTATATGAGACAGATAGGGAATACGAGGGGAGGTGCTAGGCTAGACAGAGGCTGAGTAGAGTATAGTTTATATGAGAGGTATAGGAAAACGAGGGGAGGTGCTAGGCTAGACAGAGGCTGAGTAGAGTATAGTTTATATAAGAGGTATAGGAAAACGAGGGGAGGTGTTAGGCTAGACAGATGCTGAGTAATGTATGGTTTATATGAGTGGTATAGGAAAACGAGGAGAGGAGTTAGACTAGACAGAGGTCGAGGAGCAGAGTATGGTTTATGTGAGAGTCATAGGTAAACGAGAGAGGCGTTAGGCTAGACAGAGCTAGAGGAATAGAGTATGGTTTATATGAGAGGTATAAGAACAGGAGAAGAGGTGTTAGGCTAGACAGGTAGCGTAGCAGTAGGAATATGGACTTATATACAGGAGAGATACGGAATAGGAGGGCTAGACTTGAAAGCGACTTTAGACGTGAACTTAGTGGAAAACTGTTTCATGTCAATGTTAGAACGCTAATTCTAGACATGCCCATCACGTAACCTATTCAGGGAAAAGGTGACTCGTTCAGGGGAAAAAGGTGACTGCTCAGGGAAAAAGGTGACCAGTAAAGGGAAAAATGTCACCAGCAAAGGGAAAAAGGTGAGCAATAAAGGGAAAGAGGTGACCAACAAAGGGAAAACGGTGAGCCATAAAGGGGAAAAGGTGACCTGCAACGGGAAAAGCTAACCCACTAACACTAACAGGTACGTAATTCAGCTAGTATTGCAAGAGGCTGACTGGATCATAGCAGTGTATGATTTCACAGGTAATTCAGCTAGTATCGTATGTTTTAGGCTAATTCGTCTAGTAACACAGGATAGACTCCAGCGGCTAACTGCATCATGGCTCTGCATGATTTCACAGGTAATTCAGCTAGTATCGTAGGTATTTAGGCTAATTCAGCTAGTATCACGGGAGGTTAGATTCTAGGGATGGGTATAGCATAGTTTCATATTTCACAGGTAATTCAGAGAGTATCGTAGGTATTTAGGATAATTCAAGTAACATAGGTGTTTAGAGTAATTAAGCAAGCATTACAGGAGGGTAGGTTACAGGGGTTGGTTATAAGCTAGCTTCGTATTTCACAGATAGTTCAGGTAATATCGTAAGTATTTGAGGTAATCGACATAGCTTCACAGATATTATTGATAATTTCGATCAGAGATTTGTATCCCAGCTATTTAAGGTAAATGCAGGTGATTCAGGTTGTATCAATGGTATTTGTGTCATTTTAACAGGTAATTCAGTTAGTGTCTAGGTATTTGGGCGATTCAAGTATCATAGGTGTTTAGAGTAACTCAGCTAGTATCACAGGAGGCTAGATTCAATGATCAGGGTTTCGTATCAGAGCTATTTAATGTAATTTCACATGATTCGGGTAGTATCACAGGTATTTAAATCATTTTCACAGCCAATTCAGCTAGTATCACAGGTACTCATGGTAATATAGAGAGTAATTAAATTATAAAACATTTCTCATCCAACGTTACAACAATTTATATACTTTTTTCTAAATCTTACAAACTTATTATATGTTAAACAGTTATTGTACGATGCGGAGAGGGATAAACTGCATATTGGTTCACAAATTGAAAAGCTTTACGTCAACATACCTTTATTTTAGTTCGTTGTAGATGTCTCTCCCCTTTTATCTAGGCTTGAGACTAGCACTAGGATTGCTCCTAATGGCAGGGTTACCACCTTCCCTTCCATCTTCTTCTTTCTTCATCAGGCGTCAGCTATCTGCATATACAGCACACAGATAACCTTCTTTTTTAAGATTGTAGACTCACGAGAAAATCTTTATCTTTAACTTACATTCTTTTAAGCACTGTTTGTAATGGCGTAATGTCCATATGCATATGTCGTTATCCCATCCTCAGCAATTATTCTTTTATCATCAAACGGAGTCAATGCAATTTTATTCACTTGCACTGTAGCAAGAGCATGCTTTCGTGATAGGATCAGATTCATAGGTGTTCTGATGATTTCACAGGTTTTAAGACAGTCTGTATAGCTGTCAAACGAAATGTACTGCTTAATAGCGCTACGTTTTATACCTTTAATCTTTTTTATCATTGACCCTTGAATATCTAAGGCATACATCTTAGGACGTAGTCCAACAAAGCGTAGGATGATTTTGCTATTAGCCTCATCTTTAAATTTTCCCAATACCTTCTTGTTCTGAGTAGAGTAACATATATGGTTGGCAAGGTAATCAGCTGTATCGAGATGTTCAAGAAAACGTAGCTTGTCCTGGTGCACATCTTCAGTTGTTACACGATGAATGAACGAATCAGTGTCCATATACATAAGCTTCAGGTTTTCAGCTCCATAATAAGGCAACAAAACGTCGTAATGATAGTTATACATTAATGTCTTGGAGATGTCCAACACACTCATACCAATGTATATAGGCTTGTTGAATACAATCTGACGAGAGGCCATATGTACAGCAGCTAGATTAGCAGCATATATCGTCCTGTCGATAAACGTAGGCTTGGCGATCAGCTTCTCTAGAGTTTTTTCATTGGTCACCAGTCGTATATCCATACGATTACGCAGGTTCTCCATAGTTTTTTCAAACATAGCGTTGTTAAAGAGTTTGTAGAGATCCTTCTCGAAATCATTTGCAGCTTGTTGTCGTAGCCTGTTGTTAAATTCCACATAAGGTTTCAACCACTGAGACTGTCGGAATTGTAGCACACGATGGATTTTTGTTAGTCGTAGTCCATGACTAAGAGCTTGCTTCAAAGACATGTAATGCACTACATACTTCTTTCGAGATCCAAGATGAGGTATCAGTTTCTTTGTAGATGATTCCAATGGTTTCATACACTCTGGCAGGAACGGTAGATCGTTGTGTAGATCGTGAAGTTCAGCAGGATACTCGATGTCGACTTCTAATATGTACCCATGAGGATCATCTTCTTGCAGTGTTTCTAAGTTGATTTCTTCAGGTGACACCCACTGAAATCCACCAAAAGGAAGGGCGTGACACATTGCCCACCCATATTGGTTATTAACGTCCTCGTATGTGATAAATTGGGTTGGTCTCGACCGATCAAACTTATCCATATAAGTGTTATTAGCCTCAGCATACCGATGGGAAACTTGGCATAAACCTCCTCTTATACCTGATTCCACCATGAGTAGTTGATCATAATCTTGTAACAGTTCCAGCTTAATTCCAGTATACAGTAACATGGCGTCCCATGTAAGACCTGGAGAGGTAAAATAATGGGCAGGATCAACTTTGTGTGTTTTAAGGGTTTGCTCTCTGAACGTCTCAAAGACATCAGCTAGGAGAAGTACATCCGAAGTTAAGTAGAGATCGCTGTATTCTCCCAGGTTTCTCACATTAAACAGATCCCATACATTTCTAGCATGATCGTAGTCAGTATCAGTAATTTCTTCTTCATTTAATCCATTGTAGAAGTAGTCCTTAGGAGGCAAGCAGGTATCGTTCAGGACATCCCATGACGTAACAAATTCATAGGGAAATACACCCTTACGGGTCATCAACTTCAATTTGTCTTCTCCAAAGTACTTTAGCGTTTCAGGATACTATTTTAGATTTTTTACCAACTTATCCAAGCTTGTACTGAGGAATCGGAAGCTATCCACAAATCGAAGCTTTATATCTCCTACATACTTGGTGAATGAGATATAGCTTTCTTCAGAGTTAGGAATTACCTCCACACGTTCACTTGTACAACCCAGCTCCTTAACAATGAAATGAGAGTCATATCCGCTAAGGTTATGCATGAAGACTGGTATATATTTAGGTGTTTTACAGGCTAAATTACATTCATTATGAAGACTTCCACGATATTCACCGCTGATGTGATCATGGTCGCGTACTTTATAGTTCTCTTCTGTAAAGGGTTTTCCACACAAGTAGCATGTCGTAGAAGATTCGAAATCCTTTTGCTGTTGATCCGTAAGTTTCAGAGGCTTAGCAGATTTGTATATATTACCAATCATTTTTGCAAGAGATGTCAGGCACAGCATAAACTTCTGAGCAGCATCAGCACCACGATACACATAGGGTTGCTTAGGAAGACCAGTTTCGAGATGTTCAACACTGGATGTAGGATTCACGTAAACACAGAAGCTCATTGGTGTGTGCTCTTGATAAGGGGTTGTATAGGAAGTTTCAGGATTGGGTATACACGTATGGCATGGAGTGAGAATACTCTCAAAATCCGCATAGATGACATAAGGTACTTTCAGCATCCTCTCAACATTTTTAAACTGTACAATTGATTTCTCCTTGGTAGGCATAACTACCCTTGCAACACCATGTTGAATACAGACGGCTGCATGTTCTTGTAGTTTTTCCTGTCCACTTCGTCCGCTCTGGTCATCAAAATGTGTAAAGCAGCGCTTACAAGTATAAACCCGTCCATTATGGTTGGTTTTCTGGCGTCGAACGAGTTTCTCAAAATTCTTTATATACACGTAGTGATGTTTTCCACTGCTGTCATTCAATAGTAGCAGGTCGCGATGTTCAGGTAGTTCAATATCAGCAACCTTTATCGGATACACTTCGTGCTTCTCATCCAACCCGAAAACGTTAATAGACATATTGTTAAACTTCTCAAATTTAGGTATTTGAGAAAGTGGAGTAGGGTAGGAAACACAGCTGAAGTCGTACTTATCTTGAAGTTGTTTGTATTTGCTCACACGTTGCGCATCCTTCCCTATGAATTTAGCTAATATAGAGTACATGAAACATTTCTCGTCGGTAAAGTTCTGAATGTTTATACACGCTTCTTTAGCTCCGACAGATGACGGTAGTGGTATGTAGCTACTTCCTCGTAACGGTTTGTACTTGTTGATACGAAGTCGAACTCCTTCCACAGCAAGCAAAGCCCAGCTGCTACCCTTAAGCTGAGACTCCTCCATTTCAGTCACCAATTTCTTGAATTTCACTTCAATCGTTGACTCCAGTTCTGTTTCTAGAAACACAGCTTGATTCCGTGTTTTAAATGTTTTGTCACAGGTTTCTCCAATACTGTTAACAAATCGACACTCAGCCAGCAGATTAATTTTAACACTCTTATGAATGCTAAGCTCTTTATGCACAGCCTGGATTATACGTTGTTTTGCCTCTTGCAGATACATATTTAGGTCCTTAGCTGATTCGCATCGTATAAAATACGATTTCAATCGTCCTTCGAATGAAGTTTCGTATTCTTTCATATCACACTCCTCCATTGTTGACAGCAACTGATGTTTAGTTGGCTCCAATCTTCTTTTCTTCTGAGGGCTGCTTATTTCACATATATCTTCGTGTCGCTGTCCCTTATAACAATCTTTGAAGGTTACATTACAATGTTTACATTTGAAGAGCTTCTTGCAGCTCATCTCGTGTCTTCTCTTGTCATAACCTCGGAGGAACTTCCTCCCACATTTTCCGCAAGCATATCCAGTAGCGCTTGGAATAATATCCTTATACGCTGAGTTATTCATCTTTATTCTTGATGTAATAACGTATTAATCACTGATCAATGAAATGTAGATCTCTTCACCTTGACACCACTTTAGAAAGCTGATTATTCTTGGAGAGAACACGATGTTAACACCTCAAGACTAATTAGCACAATGAAGTCCAATGCCCTAGATCACCATATTTATAGAGGGAGCACGAACCTTTTAGATCAATCATAAACTCGTTTCATAACCAGATGTATATGATCGCTCAACGTGTATTAACCCCACAGCCATATAACCTCAAGTCTAGAGACAGGATGTTTATGACGTCACACCCAGAGACAGAATGTCTGACAGCATCAAACACGTTTAAACTCGTCTAATAACTACCTGCTTAAGCTGTCACACCAGCAAGAGAAGCATTCTCCCACGCTCATTCAGACATATATTTCAAATTCAAAGCCTACCACCACCATCACCACCTATTGTACCAAGGTTAATTCCAGCTGTATTATCACAGTACTTAAAGTAAAAGCTTAAAAGGTAACGAGAAGATGTCCCCCTTATTTACTTAATTATCTCATGTTTTCATTCCCTTTTCAACTCTTCCTTTCCATCTTCTCACAGAAAGCCCATTACATTTAACTATAATCACGAGAAAAGCAATTTTTCCAGAGTTACACAGATTCTAAGCTTCTAAATCGAAACCGGTAATACTTTTAATAAATGTATTTTAGCTCCCCAATATCAGCATCTACCATTTAATCTTTACTCGAACCTGATATGATCCATAAGCTTGAAGATATATGAAATTGATTTGTTTTTATCCCCTTGTTCTATCTCTTTTCATTCAGGAGATATAAGCGATTAAACAGTATAAATAGAATGCCGGTTTGAGCACACAGAGAGATGCCGACATCTGATAAAGTTCTTTGATCTATGCCGGCAAGCTCCGCCCATTCTATTTCTACTGTTTAATCGCTTATATCTCCTGAATGAAAAGAGATAAAACAAGGGGATAAAAACAAATCAATTCTCTGGAATGCGCCGCGTCATTAGGACATTGTTCCAAGTTGACCGGGATGCCTGGGTTCGAATCCTACGAGTGATTACAAATTTATCTTCTAATAACTCAGAGACTAATTAAGATAAAGACGCCAGATAAACTTTATTACATTAATGTTATTAGGTAGTTTCTTGTAAATGTATATTTGGGTACCTGGTGTCCTGGGTTCGATCGTTAATTTTAAAAACCTCATTATCTCGGAAACTAAGAAAGCTAGAGGAATGGACCAAAGCATGTTTGATAGCTGTTATAATGTGTAATTAATACTGTATATAATTTTTAATCAGTTGTCTCTAGTTCGAATCCCGATTTTTAATGACTTCCTTAATTTTACTCTATACTCTAGAAAATATCACTTAGATTGATGCTGTTACTACATACAACACCTTTAAGCATACCAAACTCATATTATAAATTATTTTGTTCTTGGTTGTCTGGGTTCGAATACTGATTCGATGGAATTTAATTATAAATTTAATAACTCCTAAACCAATTAAGATAAAGACGCCAAATAAACTTTATTGCGTTTATGTTATTTGGTTTTATCTTGTAAATGTGTAACTAGATACCTGACGTCCTGGGTTCGATCTTTAATTTTTAAATTTTCATTATCTCGGGAACTAAGTGAGGTAGAGGAGTGCAGCAAAGCATGATTGATAGGTTCTATACTGGGTGATTAATGCTGTATATAATTGTCAATCAGTTGTGCTTGGTTCGATTCCCGATTTTTTAATGACTTCCTTAATTTTCCTCTGTACACTAGAATATATCACTTAGATCGATGATGTAACTGCATACAACTTTGTTTAACATGTCAGACTAATATTATAAATTATTTTGTTCCTGGTGCTCTGGGTTCGAATACCGATTCAATGAAATTTACTTGCAAACATTTAATACCTCGTAATTTAATTTAGATAGACATGTCAAGGTAAACGTAAACAGAGTATCTAGTTCTTAAATATGTTATCGTTATAAAAATTACTTTAAAGTACTTAGATAGAATCCCGAAGGGGTGATTTCATATATCTTCAAGCTTATGGATCATATCAGGTTCGAGTAAAGATTAAATGGTAGATGCTGATATTGGGGAGCTAAAATACATTTATTAAAAGTATTACCGGTTTCGATTTAGAAGCTTAGAATCTGTGTAACTCTGGAAAAATTGCTTTTCTCGTGATTATAGTTAAATGTAATGGGCTTTCTGTGAGAAGATGGAAAGGAAGAGTTGAAAAGGGAATGAAAACATGAGATAATTAAGTAAATAAGGGGGACATCTTCTCGTTACCTTTTAAGCTTTTACTTTAAGTACTGTGATAATACAGCTGGAATTAACCTTGGTACAATAGGTGGTGATGGTGGTGGTAGGCTTTGAATTTGAAATATATGTCTGAATGAGCGTGGGAGAATGCTTCTCTTGCTGGTGTGACAGCTTAAGCAGGTAGTTATTAGACGAGTTTAAACGTGTTTGATGCTGTCAGACATTCTGTCTCTGGGTGTGACGTCATAAACATCCTGTCTCTAGACTTGAGGTTATATGGCTGTGGGGTTAATACACGTTGAGCGATCATATACATCTGGTTATGAAACGAGTTTATGATTGATCTAAAAGGTTCGTGCTCCCTCTATAAATATGGTGATCTAGGGCATTGGACTTCATTGTGCTAATTAGTCTTGAGGTGTTAACATCGTGTTCTCTCCAAGAATAATCAGCTTTCTAAAGTGGTGTCAAGGTGAAGAGATCTACATTTCATTGATCAGTGATTAATACGTTATTACATCAAGAATAAAGATGAATAACTCAGCGTATAAGGATATTATTCCAAGCGCTACTGGATATGCTTGCGGAAAATGTGGGAGGAAGTTCCTCCGAGGTTATGACAAGAGAAGACACGAGATGAGCTGCAAGAAGCTCTTCAAATGTAAACATTGTAATGTAACCTTCAAAGATTGTTATAAGGGACAGCGACACGAAGATATATGTGAAATAAGCAGCCCTCAGAAGAAAAGAAGATTGGAGCCAACTAAACATCAGTTGCTGTCAACAATGGAGGAGTGTGATATGAAAGAATACGAAACTTCATTCGAAGGACGATTGAAATCGTATTTTATACGATGCGAATCAGCTAAGGACCTAAATATGTATCTGCAAGAGGCAAAACAACGTATAATCCAGGCTGTGCATAAAGAGCTTAGCATTCATAAGAGTGTTAAAATTAATCTGCTGGCTGAGTGTCGATTTGTTAACAGTATTGGAGAAACCTGTGACAAAACATTTAAAACACGGAATCAAGCTGTGTTTCTAGAAACAGAACTGGAGTCAACGATTGAAGTGAAATTCAAGAAATTGGTGACTGAAATGGAGGAGTCTCAGCTTAAGGGTAGCAGCTGGGCTTTGCTTGCTGTGGAAGGAGTTCGACTTCGTATCAACAAGTACAAACCGTTACGAGGAAGTAGCTACATACCACTACCGTCATCTGTCGGAGCTAAAGAAGCGTGTATAAACATTCAGAACTTTACCGACGAGAAATGTTTCATGTACTCTATATTAGCTAAATTCATAGGGAAGGATGCGCAACGTGTGAGCAAATACAAACAACTTCAAGATAAGTACGACTTCAGCTGTGTTTCCTACCCTACTCCACTTTCTCAAATACCTAAATTTGAGAAGTTTAACAATATGTCTATTAACGTTTTCGGGTTGGATGAGAAGCACGAAGTGTATCCGATAAAGGTTGCTGATATTGAACTACCTGAACATCGCGACCTGCTACTATTGAATGACAGCAGTGGAAAACATCACTACGTGTATATAAAGAATTTTGAGAAACTCGTTCGACGCCAGAAAACTAACCATAATGGACGGGTTTATACTTGTAAGCGCTGCTTTACACATTTTGATGACCAGAGCGGACGAAGTGGACAGGAAAAACTACAAGAACATGCAGCCGTCTGTATTCAACATGGTGTTGCAAGGGTAGTTATGCCTACCAAGGAGAAATCAATTGTACAGTTTAAAAATGTTGAGAGGATGCTGAAAGTACCTTATGTCATCTATGCGGATTTTGAGAGTATTCTCACTCCATGCCATACGTGTATACCCAATCCTGAAACTTCCTATACAACCCCTTATCAAGAGCACACACCAATGAGCTTCTGTGTTTACGTGAATCCTACATCCAGTGTTGAACATCTCGAAACTGGTCTTCCTAAGCAACCCTATGTGTATCGTGGTGCTGATGCTGCTCAGAAGTTTATGCTGTGCCTGACATCTCTTGCAAAAATGATTGGTAATATATACAAATCTGCTAAGCCTCTGAAACTTACGGATCAACAGCAAAAGGATTTCGAATCTTCTACGACATGCTACTTGTGTGGAAAACCCTTTACAGAAGAGAACTATAAAGTACGCGACCATGATCACATCAGCGGTGAATATCGTGGAAGTCTTCATAATGAATGTAATTTAGCCTGTAAAACACCTAAATATATACCAGTCTTCATGCATAACCTTAGCGGATATGACTCTCATTTCATTGTTAAGGAGCTGGGTTGTACAAGTGAACGTGTGGAGGTAATTCCTAACTCTGAAGAAAGCTATATCTCATTCACCAAGTATGTAGGAGATATAAAGCTTCGATTTGTGGATAGCTTCCGATTCCTCAGTACAAGCTTGGATAAGTTGGTAAAAAATCTAAAATAGTATCCTGAAACGCTAAAGTACTTTGGAGAAGACAAATTGAAGTTGATGACCCGTAAGGGTGTATTTCCCTATGAATTTGTTACGTCATGGGATGTCCTGAACGATACCTGCTTGCCTCCTAAGGACTACTTCTACAATAGATTAAATGAAGAAGAAATTACTGATACTGACTACGATCATGCTAGAAATGTATGGGATCTGTTTAATGTGAGAAACCTGGGAGAATACAGCGATCTCTACTTAACTTCGGATGTACTTCTCCTAGCTGATGTCTTTGAGACGTTCAGAGAGCAAACCCTTAAAACACACAAAGTTGATCCTGCCCATTATTTTACCTCTCCAGGTCTTACATGGGACGCCATGTTACTGTATACTGGAATTAAGCTGGAACTGTTACAAGATTATGATCAACTACTCATGGTGGAATCAGGTATAAGAGGAGGTTTATGCCAAGTTTCCCATCGGTATGCTGAGGCTAATAACACTTATATGGATAAGTTTGATCGGTCGAGACCAACCCAATTTATCACATACGAGGACGTTAATAACCAATATGGGTGGGCAATGTTTCACGCCCTTCCTTTTGGTGGATTTCAGTGGGTGTCACCTGAAGAAATCAACTTAGAAACACTGCAAGAAGATGATCCTCATGGGTACATATTAGAAGTCGACATCGAGTATCCTGCTGAACTTCACGATCTACACAACGATCTACCGTTCCTGCCAGAGTGTATGAAACCATTGGAATCATCTACAAAGAAACTGATACCTCATCTTGGATCTCGAAAGAAGTATGTAGTGCATTACATGTCTTTGAAGCAAGCTCTTAGTCATGGACTACGACTAACAAAAATCCATCGTGTGCTACAATTCCGACAGTCTCAGTGGTTGAAACCTTATGTGGAATTTAACAACAGGCTACGACAACAAGCTGCAAATGATTTCGAGAAGGATCTCTACAAACTCTTTAACAACGCTATGTTTGAAAAAACTATGGATAACCTGCGTAATCGTATGGATATACGACTGGTGACCAATGAAAAAACTCTAGAGAAGCTGATCGCCAAGCCTACGTTTATCGACAGGACGATATATGCTGCTAATCTAGCTGCTGTACATATGGCCTCTCGTCAGATTGTATTCAACAAGCCTATATACATTGGTATGAGTGTGTTGGACATCTCCAAGACATTAATGTATAACTATCATTACGACGTTTTGTTGCCTTATTATGGAGCTGAAAACCTGAAGCTTATGTATATGGACACTGATTCGTTCATTCATCGTGTAACAACTGAAGATGTGTACCAGGACAAGCTACGTTTTCTTGAACATCTCGATACAGCTGATTACCTTGCCAACCATATATGTTACTCTACTCAGAACAAGAAGGTATTGGGAAAATTTAAAGATGAGGCTAATAGCAAAATCATCCTACGCTTTGTTGGACTACGTCCTAAGATGTATGCCTTAGATATTCAAGGGTCAATGATAAAAAAGATTAAAGGTATAAAACGTAGCGCTATTAAGCAGTACATTTCGTTTGACAGCTATACAGACTGTCTTAAAACCTGTGAAATCATCAGAACACCTATGAATCTGATCCTATCACGAAAGCATGCTCTTGCTACAGTGCAAGTGAATAAAATTGCATTGACTCCGTTTGATGATAAAAGAATTATTGCTGAGGATGGGATAACGACATATGCATATGGACATTACGCCATTACAAACAGTGCTTAAAAGAATGTAAGTTAAAGATAAAGATTTTCTCGTGAGTCTACAATCTTAAAAAAGAAGGTTATCTGTGTGCTGTATATGCAGATAGCTGACGCCTGATGAAGAAAGAAGAAGATGGAAGGGAAGGTGGTAACCCTGCCATTAGGAGCAATCCTAGTGCTAGTCTCAAGCCTAGATAAAAGGGGAGAGACATCTACAACGAACTAAAATAAAGGTATGTTGACGTAAAGCTTTTCAATTTGTGAACCAATATGCAGTTTATCCCTCTCCGCATCGTACAATAACTGTTTAACATATAATAAGTTTGTAAGATTTAGAAAAAAGTATATAAATTGTTGTAACGTTGGATGAGAAATGTTTTATAATTTAATTACTCTCTATATTACCATGAGTACCTGTGATACTAGCTGAATTGGCTGTGAAAATGATTTAAATACCTGTGATACTACCCGAATCATGTGAAATTACATTAAATAGCTCTGATACGAAACCCTGATCATTGAATCTAGCCTCCTGTGATACTAGCTGAGTTACTCTAAACACCTATGATACTTGAATCGCCCAAATACCTAGACACTAACTGAATTACCTGTTAAAATGACACAAATACCATTGATACAACCTGAATCACCTGCATTTACCTTAAATAGCTGGGATACAAATCTCTGATCGAAATTATCAATAATATCTGTGAAGCTATGTCGATTACCTCAAATACTTACGATATTACCTGAACTATCTGTGAAATACGAAGCTAGCTTATAACCAACCCCTGTAACCTACCCTCCTGTAATGCTTGCTTAATTACTCTAAACACCTATGTTACTTGAATTATCCTAAATACCTACGATACTCTCTGAATTACCTGTGAAATATGAAACTATGCTATACCCATCCCTAGAATCTAACCTCCCGTGATACTAGCTGAATTAGCCTAAATACCTACGATACTAGCTGAATTACCTGTGAAATCATACACTGCTATGATCCAGTCAGCCTCTTGCAATACTAGCTGAATTACGTACCTGTTAGTGTTAGTGGGTTAGCTTTTCCCGTTGCAGGTCACCTTTTTCCCTTTATGGCTCACCGTTTTCCCTTTGTGGTCACCTCTTTCCCTTTATTGCTCACCTTTTTCCCTTTGCTGGTGACATTTTTCCCTTTACTGGTCACCTTTTTCCCTGAGCAGTCACCTTTTTCCCCTGAACGAGTCACCTTTTCCCTGAATAGGTTACGTGATGGGCATGTCTAGAATTAGCGTTCTAACATTGACATGAAACAGTTTTCCACTAAGTTCACCTCTGAAGTCGCTTTCAAGTCTAGCCCTCCTATTCCCTATCTCTCCTGTATATAAGTCCATATTCCTACTGCTACGCTACCTGTCTAGCCTAACACCTCTTCTCCTGTTCCTATACCTCTCATATAAACCATACTCTATTCCTCTAGCTCTGTCTAGCCTAACGCCTCTCTCGTTTACCTATGACTCTCACATAAACCATACTCTGCTCCTCGACCTCTGTCTAGTCTAACTCCTCTCCTCGTTTTCCTATACCACTCATATAAACCATACATTACTCAGCATCTGTCTAGCCTAACACCTCCCCTCGTTTTCCTATACCTCTCATATAAACTATACTCTACTCAGCCTCTGTCTAGCCTAGCACCTCCCCTCGTTTTCCTATACCTCTCATATAAACTATACTCTACTCAGCCTCTGTCTAGCCTAGCACCTCCCCTCATATTCCCTATCTGTCTCATATAAAGCGCACTCCTGCTCCTACCACTGTCTAGCCTAGCGTCAGTCCTCGTATTCCCTATCTCGCCCATATAAATGCATTTTCCTCCTTGAAGACTCTCTCAACCTAGCACCTACCTTCGTTTTCCCTATCTTTTCCCATATAGACGTATAATCTCTCATTCAGACCTTCCCGACTAGCCTAGCACTTCTCCTCATATTCCCCTACCTCTCTCATATAAGATGCATTCCCTCCTGCCCCCCTCTAGCTGAGTATCACTCCTTGGTTTCCTATCTAACCTAACTTTAACACCTGTCTATCCTAGCATAGGATCTCTCGCCGTTTTCTCGTCTCTCCTTATAAACACATACTCAATTCTCCTAACCTAATACCTCTCCTCGTTTTCCTATACTTCTCATATAAACCATACTCTACTCCTCGATCTCTGTCTAGCCTAACACCTTTCCTCGTTTTCCTATATCTCTCATATAAACCATGCACTACGTTTCAAGCCCTGTCTAGTCTAACACCTCTCATCGTTTTCCTATACCGCTCATATAAACCATACTCTACTCCTCGACTTCTGCCTAGCCTAACTCCTCTCCTCGTTTCCCTGTACCTCTCATATAAACCATACTCTACTCCTCGACCTCTGTCTAGCCTAACACCTCTCCGCGTTTTCCTATACTTCCCATACATATAAACGCATACTCTACTCTCAACCTCCGTCTAGCCTAACACCACTCCCCTGATCCCCTACCTCTCATAAAGAGCATTCCCTCCTGCCCCCCCTCTAGCTGAGTATCACTCCTTGGTTTCCTATCTAACCTAACTTTAACACCTGTCTATCCTAGCATAGGATCTCTCGCCGTTTTCTCGTCTCTCCTTATAAACACATACTCAATTCTCCTAACCTAATACCTCTCCTCGTTTTCCTATACTTCTCATATAAACCATACTCTACTCCTCGATCTCTGTCTAGCCTAACACCTTTCCTCGTTTTCCTATATCTCTCATATAAACCATGCACTACGTTTCAAGCCCTGTCTAGTCTAACACCTCTCATCGTTTTCCTATACCGCTCATATAAACCATACTTTACTCAGCCTCTGTCTAGCCTAGCACCTCTCCACGTATTCCTATCTGTCTTATATAAAACACACTCCCCCTCCTACCACTGTCTAGCCTAGCGTCAGTCCTCGTATTCCCTATCTCGCCCATATAAACGCATTTTCCTCCTTGAACCGTCGCATCTAGCCTCGTTTTCCCTATCCTTTCCCATATAAACGCAAAAAAGTGGCCTCGCTCTCTCTATATATACCTACTAACATGCTTAAAAATCGCTAAACTGAGAATACTCCCCCATTGACCAAAAGTGCAAAAATGGCCAAAGTATACAAATGAAAAAAACTGGTGCAAATGCTAAATATATAGCCAAATAGGACTTAGTAGAACTGCGTAATGCCGAAAAATCTCCTAAACGAATGCAAAGGGACGCAGAAATAGCAATAAAGTAAAATGCCTAAAAATCGTTAAACTAAAAATACCCCCCCATTGACAAAAAGTGTATAAATTGCAAAAAAATAACAATTAAAAAACAGGAACAAATGCTAAATATAGCCAAATAGAATACGTTAGAAGCGCGTAATGCAGAAAAATCTATATAACGAATGCAGAGGGACGCAGAAATAGCAATAAAATAAAATACTTAAAAATCGCTAAACTGAGAAAACCCCCATTGACGAAAAGTGCAAAAATGGTCCAAAAAAAAAATTAAAAACTGGTTCAACTGTTAAATATAGCAAAATAGGATACGTTAGAACTGCGTAATGCCGAAAAATCTACAAAACGAACGCAAAGGAACGCAGAAATAGCGGTAATGTAAAATGCTTAAAAATCCCTAAACTGAGAATACGAAAAGTGCAAAAATGGACAAAAAATAAAAATTAAAAAAACTGGTGCAAATGCTAAATATACCGATACGTGAAATAATGCCCAAAAAATAAAAATTAAAAAGCGGTCCAAATGCTAAATATAGCAACATAGGATACGTTAGAACTGCGTAATGCCGATAATTATACAAAACGAATGCAAAGAGACGTAGAAACAGATATAAAGTAAAATGCTCAAAGATCGCTAAACTGTGATTACCCCCCATTGACGAAAGGTACAAAAATGGCCAAAAAATAAAATTTAAAAAAACTGGTCCAAATGCTACATAAAGCAAAATAGAATTCGTTAGAACTGCTTAATGCCGAAATATCTACAAAACGAATGCAAAGGTACGCAGAAATAGCAATAAAGTAAAATTCTTAAAAATCGCTAAACTGCGAATTGCCGAAAAGTGAAAAAGTGGCTAAAAAATAAAAATTATAAAAAACTGGTGCAAATGCTACATATAGCAAAATAGGATACGTTAGAACTGCGTAATGCCGAAAAATCTCCTAAACGAATGCAAAGGGATGCAGAAATAGCAATAAAGTAAAATGCTTAAAAATCGTTAAACTGAGAATACCCCCCATTGACAAAAAGTGTATAAATTGCAAAAAAATAACAATTAAAAAACAGGAACAAATGCTAAATATAGCCAAATAGGATACGTTATAAGAGCGTAATGCAGAAAAACCTACAAAACGAATGCAGAGGCACGCAGAAATAGCAATAAAGTAAAATACTTAAAAATCGCTAAACTGAGAAAACCCCCATTGACGAAAAGTGCAAAAATGCTCAAAAAATAAAAATTAAAAAAAACTGGTGCAAATGCTAAATATAGCAAAATAGGATACGTTAGAACTGATTAATGCCGAAAAATTAACAAAAGGAATGCTAAGAGACGCAGAAATACAATAAAGGAAAAAGCATAAAAATCGCTAAACTGAGAATACCCCCCCATTGACGAATAGTGCAAAAATGGCCAAAAAATAAAAATTAAAAAAACTGGTGCAAATGCTAAATATAGCAAAATAGGATACGTTAGAACTGCGTAATGCCTTAAAATCTACAAAACGAATGCAAAGAGACGCAGAAATGCAATAAAGTAAAATGCTTAGAAATCGTTAAACTGAGAATAGCCCCCTATTGACAAAAGTGCATAAATTGCAAAAAAATAACAATTAAAGAAACAGGTCCAAATGCTACATAAAGCAAAATAGGATTCGTTAGAACTGCGTAATGCCGAAATATCTACAAAACGAATGCAAAGGTACGCAGAAATAGCAATAAAGTAAAATGCTTAAAAATCGCTAAACTGAGAAAACCCCCATTGACGAAAAGTGCAAAAATGGCCAAAAAATTCAAATTAAAAAAACTGGTGCAAATGCTGAATTTAGCAAAATAGGATGCGTTAGAACTGCGTAATGCCGATAAATCTACAAAACGAATGCAAAAGGACGCAGAAATAGCAATAAGGTAAAATGCTTAAAAATCGCTAAACTGAGAATACCCCCATTGACGAAAAGTGCAAAAATGGCCAAAAAAAATTAAAGAAACTGGTGCAAATGCTACATATAGCAAAATAGGATATTTTAGAACTGCGTTAGGCCGAAAAATCTACAAAACGAATGCAAAGGGACGCAGAATGGGGGGTATTCTCAGTTCGGCGATTTTTAAGCATTTTACTTTAATGCTGTTTCTGCGTCTCTTTGTATTCGTTTTGTTAATTTTTCGGCATTGCGCAGTTCTAACGTATCCTATTTTGCTATATATAGCATTTGCACCAGTTTTTTTAATTTTGATTTTTTGGCAATTTTTGCACTTTCCGTCAATGGGGGGGGGTATTCTCAGTTTAGCGATTTTTTAGCATTTTACATTATTACTGTTTTTGCGTCCCTTTGCATTCGTTTTGTAAATTTTTCGGCGTTACACAGTTCTAGCGTATCCTATTTTGCTATATGCAGCACTTGCACCAGTTGTTTTTAATTTTTATTTTTTGGTCATTTTTTCACTTTTCGTCAATTGGGGCAATATTAATGTTTGTAATTGAGAATGCAACTGTTTATCTTGTGCACGTTTGGAATACACTTTGTCGCGGTCACTTCGTTTTTGCTTTCGCTGAGCGCCTTTTATTGTATTTAATTTTGGGTTCACTGTCTTCCGGCTAGCTATGATTTCTCGGTCAAGCACTTATCTTGTGCAGGTTTGTAAACGGAAAGGAGTTGTTATCCAAAAATAACCCTGATAAAGGAATTTGTTTTACACTTTTATTGTCGTAACACATTATTCACTTTCACCTATTAATCTTGACACTCGCCAAACTGAACCTGTTATAATAACTTCTTTACTGCCCATTATTACTTCGCGTACTTCAACTTTTTGTGTAATTAAATTTACGACACGGGAAATTTTTCATAAATTTGCTACGCGTAACCTGTAAATCGATAAACTGTGCGATGTATTCAACATGACTGCCTCCGCTGAACTACGTGAAACTTGATTTTGACACTGAATTTATACTTCCTCGCCCTAATATGCCTAACGATTATGACCGAGCTGCTAGTGGTTAATAAAACGCGCCAACATTAGCGTCTATATTTATATCCAATGAATATTACGAAAACATATGCTCTGGGGAAAATGTTTCAGCAAATTCTAGGAAAAACACGCAACTCTGACGTCATTTGCTCGTCTCTAATAATGATAAACAGCTCACCCACTCGCTACATTATTGTACGCTATTATTGTCAGTTTCAGTAAGGCACATAAACGCACTTCTCGACAATGCTTACAGTAGTAATAATATGTATGTTTAAGCACACAGAGAGATTGCGACAAGCGATAAGCTTCTTTGTTCTACGCCGACAAGCCCACCGGTTCCCTTTGAGGCCTCACATGCCGCCAGGTCTCGTGTCGTTAGGCCCCGCCCCTCTCGCTTTGTGTGCTTACCTAATGCCGACTGTGTCTGTGCCAACAGATCCTAGCCCCTCCCCATTGCGTTCTACTGTGGCGTTCTGACTTGAGGGATTTGTTTTCTCGAGGCCTGCCGCCCCTCGGCAAATTAATTACGTAATGTTCGTCAAACATTTTTTTTATGACTACTAATGCCTGCACATTGCATCCTCGAGCAATTAAGGTTTTCTTTTTTGATTAATTAATTGTATATGAATTGACTCGAGCGCGAGCGTTAGCGTGTGTATAAGTAGCGCGCTCACGGAACAGCCCGCCATGTTATGAAATAAACCCTGCAACCTACTTCTGTCTGAGGAAAGCGGTTGTCCATTAGCTGACAATGTTAGACGCTTTCACCACATTAATAGACTTTTAAGTTTGCATTCCGGATCTGTTTACGTACATTAGCGGGCAATGTCAGTAGTTGTTTTCCTAAGTGCTCTGCACAACTCTCACCACTTCAGATTTTATCGGAGGAAATGATTTAAAAGCAGCAGCTTCTCCAATCATTTTCACAGTATCGTGAGAACACAGCGATCTAAACACTCTGCAAACTTTATTCTTTCAACGTGAAATTTCATCAAATGATTCGGTTAACATTATAGTTGAATACTATATATGTTATTAAAAAATAAATACGGTTAACATTATAGGTGAATATTACATACGTTATTAAAAAAAATGGCCTCGCTGATCAATGAATACAATGAAATATTTTTAATTAATTAATTGTATATGAATTGACTTGCATATTTGTTGTTATTGCGTTGTGTCCCCCCTATTATTTCCAGATCTAGGATCGTTCCATCTAGTTGCGCGCTTCTGCCATCTACCTTCTAAAGTAAAGTTGCGCGCTTCTACCATTTTCATTCTAAAGTAAAGTTATAGAACAATGAGATAAAAACTAATCAATTCTTTGGAATGCACCGCGCCATTAGGTCCTTGTTCCAAGTTGACCGGGATGGCTGGGGTCGAATCCTAGGAGTGATTACAAATTCAGATTCTAATAACTCAGAGGCTGATTACGATAAAGACGTCAAATAAAGTTTATTACATTAATGTAATTAGGTAGATTCTTGTGGATGTATATTTGGGTACCTGGTGTCCTGGGTTCGAATACCGATAAAATGTAATTTAATTATAAATTTAATAACTCCTAAACTATATATGGAAAACGGAGACAGACGGTATTATAAACAGAAGCTGGTCCACTTTTGCGTTTATATTGGAAAGGATAGGGAAAACGAGGGTAGATGCGACGGATCAAGGAGGAAAATGCATTTATAAGGGAGAGATAGGGAATACCAGGGCTGATGCTAGGCTAGTCAGATGCTAAAGGAGGGAGGGATATGCTTTATATGAGAGAGATAGGGAATACAAGGAAAGATGCTATACTAAACAGGACTTGAAGGGTAGAATATGAGTGATATAGCGAACCGAGGAGAGGTATTAAAATAGGAGTTTTGAATGATAGAGTAGGCGTTTATATGCGAGAGATAGGGAATACGAGGGTCGATGCTAGGCTAGACGGTGTTGAAGGAGGGAATGCATCTTATATATGAGAGAGGTAGGGAATATGAGGAGAAGTGCTAGGCTAGTCAGGAAGGTCTGAATGACAGAGTATACGTCTATATGGGAAAAGATAGGGAAAACGAAGGTAGGTGCTAGGTTGAGAGAGTCTTCAAGGAGGAAAATGCATTTATATGAGAGCGGTAGGGCATACGAGGAGAGGTGCTAGTCTAGACATGGTTTGAGGAGAAGAGTATACGTTTATATGGGAGATATATGAAAAACGGGAGAGATACAAGGATAGACAGGGTTGAAGGTGGAGGAATGTAGGTTTATACGGTAATATAGAGTAATTCGATTATAAAACTTTTCTCATCCAGCGTTACAACACTTTTATATACTTATTTTCTAAACCTTACAAACTTTATATATGGTAAACAGCAGTGTGCGAGACGGAGAGGGACAAACTGTATAACTTGAAGGGTAGAATATGAGCGATATAGCGAACCGAGGAGAGGTATTAGGATAGGAGTTTTGAATGATAGTGTAGGCGTTTATATGCGAGAGATAGGGAGTACGAGGGTCGATGCTAGGCTAGACGGTGTTGAAGGAGGGAATGCATCTTATATATGAGAGAGGTAGGGAATATGAGGAGAAGTGCTAGGCTTGTCAGGAAGGTCTGAATGACAGAGTATACGTCTATATGGGAAAAGATAGGGAAAACGAAGGTAGGTGCTAGGTTGAAAGAGTCTTCAAGGAGGAAAATGCATTTATATGAGAGCGGTAGGGCATACGAGGAGATGTGCTAGTCTAGACATGGTTTGAGGAGTAGAGTATACGTTTATATGGGAGAAATATGGAAAACGGGAGAGATACCAGGATAGACAGGGTTGAAGGAGGAGGAATGTAGGTTTATACGGTAATATAGAGAGTAATTCGATTATAAAACGTTTCTCATCCATCGTTACAACACTTTTATATACTTATTTTCTAAACCTTATAAACTTTATATATGTTAAACAGTAGTGTGCGAGACGGAGAGGGACAAACTGTATAACTTGAAGGGTAGAATATGAGCGATATAGCGAACCGAGGAGAGGTATTAGGATAGGAGTTTTGAATGATAGAGTAGCCGTTTATATGCGAGAGATAGGGAATACGAGGGTCGATAATAGGCTAGACGGTGTTGAAGGAGGGAATGCATCTTATATATGAGAGAGGTAGGGGAATACGAGGAGAGGTGCTAGTCTAGAGAGGGTTGAAGAGTAGAGTATACGTTTATATGGGAGAAATACGGAAAACGGGAGAGATACAAGGGTAGACAGTGGTTGAAGGAGGAGGAGGAATGTAGTTTTATACGGTAATATAGAGAGTAATTCGATTATAAAACTTTTCTCATCCAGCGTTGCAACGCTTTTATATACTTATTTTCTAAACCTTACAAACTTTATATATGTTAAACAGTAGTGCGCGTGACGGAGAGGGACAAACCGTATATCGGTTTACAGTGAAGTATACATCCTAACCTATTGCTACCTTATTTGCTCTAGATCTTCTCATTGTCTATCATCATCTAACGTAACCACGTAACAAAACGTAACACAGGAAATCATACATATGGCTTATTAATAAAAAAAATAAATAAATTGAGGTATATATAATGAAACATAAACAAGTAGACAGAGGGTCATCGATACAC
Organism: Deroplatys truncata; assembly: GCA_030765065.1. Lineage (NCBI taxonomy): Eukaryota > Metazoa > Arthropoda > Insecta > Mantodea > Mantidae > Deroplatys > Deroplatys truncata. Next base: position 65,249,887 of record CM060979.1, on the reverse strand, counting down.
AGAAAACCAGGAGTTGTATGTACTGAGACCATAGATTAGTATAGGCAAACAACAAAGAAGTGAATTTATAGTGTAAATAGCCTAATATTTTCAAATATTATTATAGTCTAAAAGTATATAACTTAATTATGTTCCGAGTATTGAGAAATAAACGTTATACATTATTCACTAATCTCAGATCACTGCAATTGTATTGAATCAATTCACAATTGCTAATGCCATTCAACTTTCATTTGTCTCTGATACATAAACAAATTGCAAATGGAGAAGGACGAAAGTAATAAAAAGACTCAGGCAGCAACTTTTAAGAAAGAAGAGAAAGATATATGACCGAAATTGTTTTAGAACACAAATTAGTGTTGAAAATAAAATGACTGATAGCTCTGCTAAGCGTAAGGACGAGACATGGAAATAAATTGCTAATGAGTACAATTCTAGGAAGATCATCCAGTGTGAATGAAAATCCCTGAAATGATATTATGAGAACATAAAGAAAAGAATGAAGCAAGCAAATGCCATTGACAAGGTACGATTGTACAAAACTGGAGGCGTATGTATGTACCGCCTCTCTTAGACAATTATAGCCAAATAACAATTGTTGCTCTTCTATTCAATCGCCAATGAGTTTGATGATGATTAAGATGGATTCCATTCAGAAGTAATCATCACAGTGAAGGACATTGAAATAGTAAATTCAGATCCAACATGTCCTTCAGCAATTTTAATAACAGGTGAGGAAGTTGAAGAAAGAGAAAGTGTAAAGGTGGGGTCTGCAGTTCCCATACAGAACTTTCAACTCCATTGCCTGAAAAGAACAAAGATGGCATAAGGGAGGGTTTTTATGAGAGGAGGCTTGAGTGTTTGGAAGAAGAGTACACAGTGAAAATGAAGATCTTAAAATTGGAACTAGAAATGAAAGAATCTCAGAAAAATTAAGCGTTGTTAATGACTTATACAACCATAAATATATTACAAAAATTTAATGAAACAGACCAGGAATAATATGGATAAAGAGACTGTTAAGCAGATCTACTACGCATTCATTTATTTGCACATACTCAAAGTATGGAATTACACTTTCGGGAAATACTGCAGAAATAGACATGAAAAAATATTTACGCAAAAAATAAAAAAAGGACTTAGAATATTAGAAAAAGAAGATAAACAGCATTCATGTAAACCAATTTTTAAAAATCAGTTTACCTGAATACCTGTAAAAAAACATATCACTTTACAAAAAGTAATGCAGACAACATTTACTTTTTATAAACATTATCCTATTATATTCCTTCACAAAAAAACCATACATATTTCCTAAAGGCAAAGGTGATAGTCTAGACATTCTAAACACTCAGTTATATAATCATATACATCACACAGAAAGAGACCTGCATTATGAGTAAAAAAACTAAACATCTCAACAATGTCTGAATGATGTATTTTATAAGTACAAGTTTTGGATATTTCAAAGTTCCTGTTAACCATGGCCGTAATTGATTAACAAATTTCTCGATCCTGTCATGCTATAACTTTAGAAGCTTTCAGCTTACTTATAATTTCCTCAATCTCTTGTGTGTGACTATTATTACCAGCATCCCTCGACGCAATTAGTAACCTCAATATATTTACTAGTCTATTCGGATTTTCAAGCGTAGATATCACTGAATCGTCATCATATGAAGATTTCATATTCTCGCAACTTCCGATGTATCCAGATTTTTCAACAACAGTAGTCTCCATTGAAGGACAGAGGCTTGATCCGGTATAACATTACCCTCTATACATCTTCGGATCTTCGAGTGTAGGAGAGAGAGTCGATTCAGTATAACATGTTGTCTCCTTCCTCGATAGTAAAAGTGGAAACTCCATCTACCAGTTTTCCCATCTGTTACGGCTGGATACCATATTTCACAGGAACCATCAAATCAAATTTTACCTGTTGTTCATAAAGATCCGCTTCATAGAGCAAACAGGGGAGCATAACAGCAATATCATTGCCTTTAGAAACAAGGATATAAGCATAATGCCTATAGTTTTTAGAAGAAGTCAACGACGTCGAGGATATAATAATGGAATGATTCGACGCACACATCATGCTCTGCCCTTGACACCCATCAAGTTAACATCACGCAATCAGCAGTTCCTACAGTTATTGGGCTTCAGAATCCTATAATCATGGGCATCTTCAATGTTATCGACACCTCAATGACACCGAGATTCGACGACAAGATCACTAAGAAGAGGAACATGTGTTTTCACCATATAATACATCAGTTCTGGACTCTAACAACGAGTTTAGAATCCCTTGTCAAGTTAAACATTTATATACTTTACATCGTCTCAGGGTGAAGAGAATGCTGTTGTTAAACCTGTACTCATCGAATGGAGAAGGCTTGTGATTCGACTTTCTGATGCTGAAATCTCAAGACTGTTAAGCTGGATAAGACTCTGTTTCACCCATTTAGGACAACGGATCTGCATACTCAACCTGCTGTGTTACTGGACTTTACCTGAATAGTGACACCGCATCTAAAATGGAGAAGCCGTGATTTGTCTTTTTTTGGTGCTCTGACTTAAGATCGAGTAATGCATCTAAAGACGGTTCTCTTTTTGATCATTGTGACATAACTTAAACTAATCATTGTAATGATTTATTTTTCATTAGGAATGCAAGGATTTTTAATGAATAAAAACACTATGTAAAAGCATACCTTAATTCTTTTATTGTTATTATTTATCTTACATTTCCATCACTTTCTCGTCCGACTCATTGTTTCTGTATATGTCATTACACTTGTAACAGCAGGTTATGCAAATTTCCTTATTATTTAAATGAAAGTCTTTTTATTTTCATAATTTGTATTCCAGCGTGGCAAACAGTCTTAATGCTGCTAATGTATACAGGGCTCAAGTCTTTTAGGATACAAATTTCACCATTACGTAAAGTATTTTCACAGTCACTTAAATTATTGCTCACAATGCTTAATTTCAGTGAATATAGGGAGACTAGTTCGAGCTAACTCTCAGCTATGCATTGAATTGTATACAAAATTGACCATATTTTTTCATCGTATACCCTGTAATGTTATATAAGGATCCTGTCTTAATGTGTATCGGTGATGTAGATGTCTCAGCACCCGTTTCTTGCCGAAATGTTTCTTGTAGGTACCGATGGTGCTTATTCCACCCTCCAATAGCGTCAGCATCCTTTGCATGGCAGCAGGCTATTCCTCTTCTTCTTACTCTTATTGCACACCCTGAAACATTGCACAATGAAAGTCTTAGAAAACTATCTTGGTCAAGTAAAGGCAACCTGAAAAGAATTACATTTGTTGTTATGATACATGTAAAATGAAGCATATGATACATGTAAAAAGAAGCATATGATACATGTAAAATGAAGCACAAAGATTTGTATAAACATTCGGATATTTAGAGTTATTTCAATGCGCTAGATATAATTAAACTCAGAGCATGTGATATTGTGATTTCGTAAATGTTTTATAAAATTCTATAATATGCATCTTTTGTATCTTTACATGTAATATCGATGAGTCAGTTGTTTTATTTATGAATTTTTCATTGTGAAATAGGAGAACATTCAATACTTAAGTTTGACACTTCTACGCACCTTCTTTGCATGTAAAAAAGACAATTTACATGTCTTAAATTTCCCCGTCTCTGCCATGCTATTATACTGGAGGTATACGTTCCCTGGTATTTCTGCAATCTCTTGATCGGTTAACGAATTATAGCGCTCTGGCAAGAACACTTGACAATCCTCCAGCGAAGATACGATCCTGGTACCATATCTTGTTTGAACTCCCTTTAAGGACTTTATCTCATAGTTAAGATCTATTTCGAGATCTTGAACTCGACGAGTCGGTAGGAAACTACGCTCTTCAACCATCTTGTTAAGTCTATCAGCTAAACAATCTGTAACAGACATTGTCATGAATTATTATTTTCACTACATTATTCAAGTTGAAGAACGAGTTATACACTTCTTTATATTAGAACTAGGGTGTGTATGTTTTGTAAGTAAGCCTATGAATGTGTAGAGAAACAAAGAATAAGTACAGAAAATCATGTGAATGTTCATTGAAGATGAGCCAGCAGAGAACCAAAGAATGAGTAGAGGAAATCGTGTGCAAATGTATAGTGAAACAAAGAATGAGTTGGGGAAAATCGTATGAATGTTTATGTAAGAAGAATGTGTAGCGAAGATCGTGTGAATGTTAATGGAAGCAAAGAATGTGCAGAGAAAGTCGTGTGAATGTTAACAGAGCATGAACCTGCAGGGGGAACAAAGAATGAGTAGAGGAAATCATGTGAGTGTATAGTGAAAAAAAGAATGAGGGGAAAGTCGTATGAATGTTTATGTAAGAAGAATGTGTGGCGAAAATCATGTGAATGTTAATGGAAGCAAAGAATGTGCAGAGAAAGTCATGTGAATGTTAACAGAGCATGAACCTGTAGGGGAACAAAGAATGAGTAGAGGAAATCATGTGAGTGTATAGTGAAACAATGAATGAGGGGGGAAATCGTATGAATGTTTATGTAAGAAGAATGTGTGGCGAAAATCATGTGAACTGAAGAAGAGTATGCAGTGAAATCCATGTGAATGTAAAGCACAGATTAGAAAATATGATGCTCCTTGTAACGAATCGTCTTTCATGTACTGTAACGTTTAAACAAAATTAAATGTATTGTAAAAGCCAACAGTGATTTTGTATAGTTATGTAAAACTCACCTTGCATTGCCACGTTTTGATATGTGCTGAATGTGTAGACGGCCTGCAGCTCACGTTGCTTTTAATGCTCTTTAAAACTTGAATGTAAAGTTAATAAGTGCACAACAGTTCTAACATGGGCAGATATCTGTTTATATAGGGATCTAAACCCCCTCCAGGCGATGCCGGCACGTCATCATGGCTGTGATGCTTACACGTCACGTGATTATTGCAGCCAATGACATCATCTCTTCCTGCGCATGCGCAGAGGCTCTCAGCACTTCTATCCCTACTTGTTTCACTTCCTCTCGCTCGCTCTCTCTCTCTCTCTCGCTCTCTCTCACACAGAGTACATCCATAATGTCGTTACACAAAGCTGCATGCAGTTAAAGCATCAATCTAAGCGATGTATTCTAGAGTACAGAGGAAAATCAGTGAAGTCATTGAAAGATCAGGATTCGAACTAGGGGCAACTGACTGGAAATTATATACAGCATTAATTGTTCATTGTGTGAGCTAACAAACATGCTTTCGTCTACAGTTCTATCTCTGTTAGTTTCTGCAATAATTGAGATTTAAACTTAAGGATCGAACCCATGACGTCAGGTACCCTTATATACACCCGCTGGATATTATTAACGTAATAGTTTTATTTGGTGCCTTTGTCTTAATTATTTACTACGTTATTAAATTTATAAGTAAACTTCATTGAATCGGTATTCGAACTCAGAACGCCAGACACAAAATTATTTATAATATTACCTTGTGTTTAAAAGACCTGTATGCAGTTACAGCATCGATCTAAGTGATATATTCTAGAACACAGTGGAAAATTAAGGAAGTTACTGAAAGATCGGTATTCGAGCTAGGGACAACTGATTGGAAATTATATAAAACATTAATTGTTCATCATACAAACTAAAACGCGTGCTTTGGTCCGCACCTTAATCCCTGCTAGTTTCTGAGATAATTGAGATTTTAAAATTAGGGGATCGAACCCGTGACACCTGGTACTCTAATATACATGCACAAGAAACGAGCTAATGGCATAAAAGTAATAAAGCTTATTTACTGTTTTTATTTTAATTAGTTTTGGAGTTATTAGAAGATGAATTTGTAATCAATCCTAGGATTCGAACCCATGCATCCAGACCGGTTTCGAGCAAATCGTAAATGGAGCCTTGCATCCCGAGCTATAATTAGTTTTTATTGCATCATTTTGTCTCTTCATTCAGGACATGCGCGTGAGTTGGTATGTGCGTGTGTGGGTTGGCGCTTTTGGGTGTAAGTGAACAGGCATATGTGCCTGCGTGTGTGTGTGTGGTCGTGTGCGTATGTGCAAGTGTAACGGTGTATGTATGTACGTGAGTGTGTGTGCGTGTATGTGTGTGTGTCCATGTATATGCATGTGTGAGTGTAAGAGCACTGGTGTATGTATGTATACGCATGAGGTGCGTGAATGCGTGTGTGTACTGGTGTATGCATGTATGTGGGTGTGCTGGTGTATGTATGTGCGTGTGTGCGTGTGTGTGCATGCGTGCACCAGTGTATGTTTGCTGATGTGTGTACAAGTGCTCGTGTATATGCGAACGCCTGAATGTGTACAAGTCGTGGAGAAAGAAAGAGATAGATAGAAAGAAAAAGAGAGGAGAAGAAGAAAGAATGTTGTCTAGGCATCGGGATATCTAAGTGTACGCTGTGGTTTAATATAAACAATGATAGTTGTTAAATGCAATTTTAATCCGACCGCCCCCTGCTTCAATAACTTAATAGTTATTATAGCGTTTCGCAGGGCAGGATTCGAACTAGGGACCTCTGGTTCCTAAGAATACAGCTCGTTAAACATTGTAATGTCGTATAAATTAAATTATATTTGTTAAACACGTTTTAATCTGACCGCCCAATACTCGCATAGTTTAATATTTATTAAGCATTAGAGATTCGCAGATTCGATCTAGGACCCTCTGAACGCTCTTTCATTAATTAGGGTAATGATACATAAAAAATTAAATTATAATTGTTAAATACATTTTGATCTGACCGTGCATAGTTTAATAGCTATTACACATTAGAGTTTCACTGGGTAAGATTCGATCTAGGACTCCCTGCACACCTTTTATTAATTAGGGTAATGATATATAAAAAATTAAATTATATTTGTTAAATGCATTTTAATCTGATCTTTCATAGTTTAATATTTATTAAGCATTAGAGTTTCACTTGGTAAGAGTCGAGCTACAATCCTCTGAACGCACTTTTATTAATTAGGGTAATGATATCATAATATCAGTCATCAATTTCTCATTAGCAATAAACTTTTGATTACAGTAAGAATCGAACACGATCTATGGATATCACGCAGAGGTTTAATGCATGTAATGAAATGTATATTAGACGCATTTTCAGAGTCGCTGGCTGAAATAAACCAAACAGAATACTTGTTAAATATGCTCGGACATATTCATAGGATCTCGTAAAACATCGGAGAGAACAGCCCCTCTGGCAAAATCATGATGGCCGACTCTGACGTTACGCAGAGTTGGTAAACAAGTTTCTCTCTCTTTAACGCAAACAAGGACAGGACAAGTATAAAGCAACCCTCCAATTCTTCTGTTAACTAGCAGGTGGTCAAACAATGGTAAAGGTTAGGCTTTGTTATGGAGTAGTGGGATGGGAACGCCGCAGGTGTCTTTCTAAACTAGTCTTGCCCAGGACAATAGAAAGGCACACACAATAGAATCTCTTACACAATGGAAAGGGTCAGGCTTTGTTATTGGGTTGTGGAATGAGTATGCCAGATGGTCTTTCTAAAGAATGCTTGCCCCAGGACAATAGAAAGCCACACACAATAGAATCTCTTACACAATGGAAAGGGACCGGCTTTGTTATGGAGGTAGTGGAATGAGAAATAAAGCCTTGCACCAGACAATAGAACTTGTTTCTCTGTTAATTGGCTTAGGTTCTCTTTGTCACAACCCTAATTCATCATGGGCTTTGTTCATTTTGACAGCTGAAGGGTAAGCATTGTTCTTTTGTTAAAAGCTAGTGGAATGAGTATGCCGCGTGTTTGACAAACAATGGAAGTGGGGGTGGGTAACTGACCAGGTGCAGAAGTGGTCGGATGTGGAATGGGTAGGAAAAACATCTCGCCTTTGTTACAGAACCTTAAATTTATGACCCCTTTGTTCGTTTTGACAAGTGAAGGATAACCTTAATTGCTTAACTGTCAAGCTCCCATTGTACTCAACAAGATTTATGTCCCTCAGCTGCAAGTAAAACTACCAAGGAGCTGGGGGTGGGGTGGGGGGAAGTGGGGGAGGGGCTAATTAGCATATTAATTGACATTCCATGCATAAATTAACTGTACCAGCTCTCTTTTTCTCCTACTACTCCCCTATAGACGTATACTCTGTCATTCAGACCTTCCTGACTAGCCTAGCACTTCTCCTCATATTCCCCTACCTCTCTCATATAAGATGCATTCCCTCCTTCAACACCGTCTAGCCTAGCATCGACCCTCGTATTCCCTATCTCTCGCATATAAACGCCTACACTATCATTCAAAACTCCTATCCTAATACCTCTCCTCGGTTCGCTATATCGCTCATATTCTACCCTTCAAATTATACAGTTTGTCCCTCTCCGTCTCGCACACTACTGTTTAACATATAAAGTTTGTAAGGTTTAGAAAATAAGTATATAAAAGTGTTGTAACGCTGGATGAGAAAAGTTTTATAATCGAATTACTCTCTATATTACCGTATAAACCTACATTCCTCCTCCTTCAACCCTGTCTATCCTTGTATCTCTCCCGTTTTCCATATTTCTCCCATATAAACGTATACTCTACTCCTCAAACCATGTCTAGACTAGCACATCTCCTCGTATGCCCTACTGCTCTCATATAAATGCATTTTCCTCCTTGAAGACTCTCACAACCTAGCACCTACCTTCGTTTTCCCTATCTTTTCTCATATAGACGTATACTCTGTCATTCAGACCTTCCTGACTAGCCTAGCACTTCTCGTCATATTCGCTTCCTCTCTCATATATAAGATGCATTCCCTCCTTCAACACCGTCTAGCCTAGCATCGACCCTCGTATTCCCTATCTCTCGCATATAAACGCCTACTCTATCATTCAAAACTCCTATCCTAATACCTCTCTTCGGTTCGCTATATCGCTCATATTCTACCCTTCACGTCCCGTTTAGTATAGCATCTTTCCTTGTATTCCCTATCTCTCTCATATAAAGCATATCCCTCCCTCCTTTAGCATCTGACTAGCCTAGCATCAGCCCTGGTATTCCCTATCTCTCCCTTATAAATGCATTTTCCTCCTTGAACCGTCGCATCTACCCTCGTTTTCCCTATCATTTCCCATATAAACGCAAAAGTGGACCTGGCTTCTGTCTATAGTACTGTCTGTCTCCGTTTTCCATATATAGTTTAGGAGTTATTAAATTTATAATTAAATTACATTTTATCGGTATTCGAACCCAGGACACCAGGTACCCAAATATACATCCACAAGAATCTACCTAATGACGTTAATGTAATAAACTTTATTTGACGTCTTTATCGTAATTAGCCTCTGAGTTATTAGAATCTGAATTTGTAATCACTCCTAGGATTCGACCCCAGCCATCCCGGTAAATTGGAACAAGGACCTAATGACGCGGTGCATTCCAAAGAATTGATTAGTTTTTATCTCATTGTTCTATAATTTTACTTTAGAACGAAGATGGTAGAAGCGCGCAACTTTACTTTAGAAGGTAGATGGCAGAAGCGCGCAACTAGCTGGAACGATCCTAGATCTGGAAATGTTAGGGGGAACACAACGCAATAACCAAAAATATGCAAGTCAATTCATATACAATTAATTAATAAAAATATTTAATTGTATTCATTGATCAGCGAGGCCATTATTTTAATAACGTATGTAATATTCACCTATAATGTTAACCGTATTTATTTTTAATAACATATATAGTATTCAACTATAATGTTAACCGAATCATTTGATGAAATTTCACGTTGAAAGAATAAAGTTTGCAGAGTGTTTACATCGCTGGGTTCTCACGATACTGTGAAAATGATTGGAGAAGCTGCTGCTTTTAAATCATTTCCTCCGATAAAATCTGAAGTGGTGAGAGTTGTGCAGAGCACTTAGGAAAGCAATTACTGACATTGCCCGCTAATGTACGTAAACAGATCCGGAATGCAAACTTAAAAGTCTATTAATGTGGTGAAAGCGTCTAACATTGTCAGCTAATGGACAACCGCTTTCCTCAGACAGAAGTAGGTTGCAGGGTTTATTTCATAACGTGGCGGGCTGTTCCGTGAGCGCGCTACTTATACACACGCTAACGCTCGCGCTCGAGTCAATTCATATACAATTAATTAATCAAAAAAGAAAACCTTAATTGCTCGAGGATGCAACGTGCAGGCATTAGTAGTCATAAAAAAAATGTTTGACGAACATTACGTAATTAATTTGCCGAGGGGCGGCAGGCCTCGAGAAAACAAATCCCTCAAGTAAGAACGCCACAGTAGAACGTATGGGGGAGGGTGTAGGACCTGTTGGCACAGACACAGTCGGCATTAGGTAAGCACACAAAGCGAGAGGGGGCGGGGTCTAACGACACGAGACCTGGCGGCATGTGAAGCCTCAAAGGGAACCGGCGGGCTTGTCGGCGTAGAACAAAGAAGCTTATCGCTTGTCGCAATCTCTCTGTGTGCTTAAACATACATATTATTACTACTGCTTAAAATCAACAAACACCTCAAATCAATATCACACAGCAATGCATATTCACACTACAATCACTCTGCCATTTACATAATTTGTGATACAAATTACAGCGCCACAATGGGGGGAGTGTTCTCAGTTGAGGAAAAGTGCAAAAATGACCAAAAAATAAAAATTATAAAAAAACTGGTGCAAATGCTACATATAGCCAAATAGGATACGGTAGAACGGCGTAATGCCGAAAAATTTACAAAACGAATGCAAACGGACGCAGAAATAGCAATAATGTAAAATGCTTAAAAAACGCTAAACTGAGAATATTGCAATTTTGCACTTTTCGTCAATGGTGGGGGGGCACCATTGACGAAAAAAATGGCCAAAAAATGAAAATTTAAAAAACTGGTGCGAATGCTAAATATAGCAAAATAGGATACGTTAGAACTGCTCAATGCCGAAAAATTAACAAAACGAATGCAAAGTGACGCAGAAATACAATAAAGGAAAATGCTTAAAAATCGCTAAACTGAGAATACCCCCCCTTGACGAATAGTGCAAAATTGCCAAAAAAATAAAAATTAAACAAACTGGTGCAAATGCTAAATATAGCAAAATAGGATACGTTAGAACTGCGTAATGAATTAAAATCTACAAAACGAATGCAAAAAGACGCAGAAATACAATAAAGTAGAATGCTTAAAAAACGTTAAACTGAGAATACCCCCCGCCCCATTGACAGAAAGTTCATAAATTGCAAAAAAAAATTAAAAAACTGGTGCAAATGCTAAAAATAGCCAAATAGCATACGTTAGAACTGCGTAATGCCGAAAAATCTACAAAACGAAAGCAAAGGTACGCAGAAATAGCAATAATGTAAAATGCTTAAAAATCGCTAAACTGAGAATGCGAATTGACGAAAAGGGCAAAAATGGCCAAAAAATAAAAATTAAAGAACTGGTGCAAGGAAAAAGCATAAAAATCGCTAAACTGAGAATTGATGAAAAGTGCAAAAACGGCCAAAAAATAAAATTTTAAAAAAGTGGTGCAATGCTACATATAGCCAAATAGTATACGTTAGAACGGCGTAATGCGAAAAATCTACAAGACGAATGCAAAGTGACGCAGAAATACAATAAAGGAAAAAGCATAAAAATCGCTAAACTGAGAATACCCCCCATTGACGAATAGTGCAAAAATGGGCAAAAAATAAAAATTAAAAAAACCGGTGTAAATGCTAAATCTAGCAAAATAGGATACGGTAGAACTGCGTAATGCTGAAAAATCTACAAAACGATTCCAAAGAGACGCAGAAATACAATAAAGGAAAAAGCATAAAAATCGCTAAACTGAGAATTGATGAAAAGTGCAAAAACGGCCAAAAAATAAAATTTTAAAAAAGTGGTGCAAATGCTACATATAGCCAAATAGGATACGTAAGAACTGCGTAATGCGAAAAATCTACAAGACGAATGCAAAGTGACGCAGGAATAGCAATAAAGTAAAAAGCCCAAAAATCAGTAAATTGAGAATAGTAGGATATATAGAGGGATTCTGGCGCAATTTTTTGGGCATATATGGGAAAGATAGGGAAAACGAGGCTAGATGAGGCGGTTCAAGGAGGAAAATGGGTTTATATGGGAGAGATAGGGAATAGTACGAAAACACGTGTACTCCGCTAATGACAGCGATAATGATCATCGCTAATGGATATTCGTTGTAATACATGTGTAACCGATAATGATAGCCGCTAATGACACGTCTAATGGATATGCATGGTAATACATATGTAAACATGTGTATCCCGCTAATGACTGCTGGAGATGCCGACAACTGATAAGGGAGCAGAAATAGAAAGCGGATTCTGAGCCAGAGGAAGATGCCGACAACTGATAAGATCCATTGTTTTACGCCGTCAAGCCCGCCGGCTTCCTTTGAGGCCTCGCATGCCGCCAGGTCTCGTGTCGCTAAGCCACGCCCCCTCGCTTTGTGGCCTTTCCTAAAGCCGATAGGTCCTACCCCCTCTCTCCTGGTGTCTGGTCGCGTGCCGTAGGGTCCTGTCTTGAGGGATTTGTTTTTTCGAAGCCTGCCGCCCCTCGGCGAATCAATTAGGTAATGTTCGTCAAACACTTTTGAAAAAAAAAGAATTGTCATTTTATGACTACTAATGCCCTTGATTAATTAATTGTATATGAATTGACTCGAGCGCAAGTGGTCGTTATTGTATATGTGTATAAAAGTAGCACGCTCACGGGAAAAGTCCGCAATGTAATGAAAACACTGCAACCTACTTCTGTCTGGTGATAACGGTAATATCCATGTATACATTCATCAGCGAACAACAGCCGGACATGTAATGAAAACCCCGCAACCTACTTCTGTCTGAGGATAACGGTAATATCCATGTATACACACATTAGCGAACAACAGCCGGGCATGTAATGAAAACCTCGCAACCTACTTCCGTCTGAGGATAACGGTAATGTCCATGTATACATTAGCTGACAACGTTAGACGCTTTCAACACATTAATAGACTTTAAGATTGCATCCCGGATCTGTATACAGTCATTAGCGAACAATGTCAGTAATTGTTTTCCTAAGTGCTCTGAAAAACCCAGACACTCAATGTACATTTCCCTCTCCTCCTACTCGAATGTTTGGAGTAGCCAATCAAATCGTTGTATTATATACCATCTCAACTCTCACCCCCTTAAGCTTTTATCGGAGGAAATGATATAAAAGCACCAGCTTCTCCAATGGTTTTCACTGTATTGTGAGAACACAGCGATCTAAGCACTCTGCAAACTTTATTCTTTCAACGTGAAATTTCATCGAACATCATGTCTGGTAAGTTGTATCACCAATTCATTTTCATTAAAAAAAGGGTTAACTTATTACTTAGCACATTTAACTTATATTTGCGTTCTTGTTTTTAATGTCAGACCTTTATTTGTAAATAGCTGAGCATTCTAAAAGTTAATAGCTAGACAGTTGAATTTTCTTAAATGTGAACAGTTTAGTTAAGTATTCATTTTAGGCAAGCTTATTCTACATTTAATAGCTAACTGCGCGAATTCTCAAAAATGTGAACAATTTAGTTAAGTATTCATCTTGTTGAGTAATTATTATTCCAGATATTTAAATACAGGATTTCACAGTGTGAATTATATTCCTTTCTAGACAAAATACAATTACTTGAATACCCTACGAATCGAATAAGAAGTGTTCTGTATAAATGTTCTTCCGAGGGTAACCGGTGGTAATCGATCCGGAGACTTCATGTTTGCATGCATTGATCGAACATTCATCAGTTAATGTTTCATTCCTCTTGTGCATTTTATTTAGTAAAAACTTCCAGGTTGTTTCCAGCACGATAAAAAGAGATATTTTCCATGAGTGTATCGAATAATACAAGTGCTTTATTTTGTCGGAAATTTCTCAGGTGTTTAAAAATACATCGACATTTTCCCTGCATAAGCTATTCGCAATAATGTAAATTAACTTAATAATATAACTTTTCTTAAAAAATAAGTAAATAAATAAATAAATAAAAATCTAACGCGTAATTTAATTACGTTTTCAGCATCCAGTTCTGATAACGTAGCTGAGGCTTACATCCAGCTCCAGCAGGATACCCGCCACCGGCTGCAGGATCGTTCCTCAAATACAGACATGATTGAGGCACCCGATCACCCGAATGGTAAGCATTCTTCAGAGTTTAAAAACTTTTGAGGGTAACCGGTGGTAATCGATCCTGGGACTTCATGTTTGCATGCAATGGTCGAACATTCATCAGTTAATGTTTCATTCCTCTTGTGCATTTTATTTAGTAAAAACTTCCAGTCTGTTTCCATCACGTTAAAAATTAACTATTTTGTTTTAGAATATTACAAAAAGTCTGTTGCGCTAATCATTAACTCTAACAAAGTAAATGTTTACATTATATTAAAACATTTAAATCGGAAAATATAGTACTTAATGAACTTCATTAGTGAATCAGAACCTCAATTATATTTACACATATTATCATTTTTATTATTATATTATACAGAAAAAATTAATAATTTTGTAACTTTCAAATAAATGAAATTTAGTTATGCAACACATTCTCTAATAAAGAATATGTTTTTTTCTCTTCCTAATGCAGAAAGTTTGACATTTCAACTTAACACATTGGCTGAGGGTAGCATTTACCCGACCGTTAATAGACTACAAGATCTTCAGCCAGAGGAGCCTTATAATATAAAATCCATAAGAAAAATTGATACGAGATACGGTGCTAGAGTGGTTGCTGTTTTAGACAATAAGCAAGTGTTTCTTCCGACAAGATATTCAACCCTAACAATCCAACAGTTGGAGGAAATGCCAGGAAAGTTTCAAATGGTATATCACGGTGTAGTACCATCCGGCAAGTTTAAGACGTGTAAATTGTCTTTTCTTCCTGTTAAGGTTTGTAGAAATAATTCAGCTATCCTTTCAAAGCTTCATTTAGAGTTACATTCGTTGAGTTTATAAATTCACACTTCACTAGGATAATATTCATCTAAAGTATACATCACTGTGTAAATAACGTTTAGGATGTAGTCTGGGCGAGGACCTGCAGAAAGAAGTTTAATAGTCTATTCACTGATTCTTTACCTCAAAGCAGATACCTACAGCAAGTTGCAAATAATTTCCATTAGGGTAGCAGTTGTCAAAGCACGCATCACTGTATTAAAACAAATATGTGTAAATAATGTCTAGATTGTAGTCTGAGTGATTTCGTGCAGAAAGAAGTTTAATACCCCTTGTATTGATTCTCCGCATCGAAGTATATACCTACAACAAGCTGCAAATAATGTGAATGTTTGTTACAGGAATGTCCAGATGAACGTAATTGAAGAGGAAGAAGGAGATAGCTTAAAACAACATGAACAGAAATGTGATAGGAACATTCTCAACATGAAGAATTGCAGCACCGTGCAGCATGGAACATTCGCGTGTGTAGAATATAGCAATAATATATAAATTATGTACTCATTATTACTGCTATACCTGCCAATACCATTGATTTCATAAATAATTTCATAATTGTTTAAAGGAGAATGCATTATCTTAAAACATTGATGCTACATGAAATCTAAACAAAAAAATTATTGAACTATTACTGAAAGAGACTTGAATAAATGGGAATCTAGAAGCCAGAACCATCTTAATATTTGACTGTATGATATGAGGTGTATAAAAAGATTAATAAATAAATGAGGGTTATGTAATATAAACAACATTTATTTTTTTATAAAACATTATCCTATTACATTCCTTCCCAAAAACCCGAACATATCTCCTAAATACAAAAGTGGTAGTCTAGACCTCCTAAACATGCAGTTATAGGGGAAAGGATGCTCTCCTGAAACATTAGGTATCTAGACAGAAATTGTTCACAGAGCCGGAGACGACAGGACGTATGGGACAGACTCCAAGTTCAAATCTTTAAACGGTAGGGCCCACCTCCCTTTTTGCCTATCATGTCTCCTGAACCACCCTTACAGCTTAACATTACGTTACAAGGCCACGTAACCAGATTAACTACGGTCAGTCGCTCAGATTTTTTATTTTTTTGTGGTTTTCCCTGGTTTGCAGGCGAATGCCTGAGCACCGTATGCTACCACGTTTTTCATGTTATATCATTCTATCTTAACCTACGTGCTTCTAAGGCACTCTGACTGGATTACCGTCGACCACTCGCTCAGACCTTTGACTTTTTCGTAGTTTTCCCTGGTCTGCATGCGAATGTCTGCTCAAAAAAGATACTTGTCCCTTCCTCGGTTGGCTGATAAGGAGTACGGTATACGATTATATGAGGAATATATGGAAAACGGAGACAGACGGTATTATAGACAGAAGCTGGTCCACTTTTGCATTTGTATGGGAAGGGATAGGGAAAACGATGGTAGATGCGACGGTTCAAGGAGGAAAATGCATTTATAGGGGAGAGATAGGGAATACCAGGGCTGATGCTAGGCTAGTCAGATGCTAAAGGAGGTAGGGATATGCTTTATACGAGAGAGATAGGGAATACAAGGAAATATGCTATACTAAACAGGACTTTAAGGGTAGAATATGGCGTTTTATATGATCGATATAGCGAACCGAGGAGAGGTAATAGGATAGGAGTTTTGAATGATAGAGTAGGCGTTTATATGCGAGAGATATGGAATACAAGGGTCGAT
Organism: Deroplatys truncata; assembly: GCA_030765065.1. Lineage (NCBI taxonomy): Eukaryota > Metazoa > Arthropoda > Insecta > Mantodea > Mantidae > Deroplatys > Deroplatys truncata. The sequence continues at coordinate 65,233,196 of CM060979.1, read as the reverse complement.
GCTAGGCTAGACGGAGTTGAAGGGGGGATTTCATCTTATATGAGAGAGGTAGGGGAATATGAGGAGAAGTGCTAGGCTAGTCAGGAAGGTCTGAATGACATGTCATGCGTTTATATGGAGAGACAAGGAAAACGAAGTTAGATGCTAGGTTGAGAGAGTCTTCAAGGAGGAAAATGCATTTATATGAGAGCGGTAGGGTATACGAGGAGAGGTGCTAGTCTATACGTGGTTTGAGGAGTAGAGTATACGTTTATATGGGAGAAATATGAAAAACGGGAGAGATACAAAGGTAGACAGTGGTTGAAGGAGGAGGAATGTAGGTTTATACTGTAATATAAAGAGCAATTCAATTATAAAACTTTTCTCATCTAGCGTTACAACACTTTTATATACCTATTTTCTAAACCTTACAAACCTAATATATGTTAAAGAGTAGTGCGAGATACGGAGAGGGACAATTGTATTTTGTATAGAAAGGAATATAATTCACACTGTGAAATCCTGTATTTAAATATCAGGAATAATAATTACTCAACAAGATTCATACTTAACTAAATTGTTCACATTTTTGAGAATTCGCGCAGTTAGCTATTAAATGTAGAATAAGCTTGCCTAAAATGAATACTTAACTAAACTGTTCACATTTCAGAAAAATCAACTGTCTAGCTATTAACTTTTAGAATGCTCAGCTATTTACAAATAAAGGTCTGACATTAAAAACAAGAACGCAAATATAAGTTAAATGTGCTAAGTAATAAGTTAACTTTTTTTTAATGAAAATGAATTGGTGATACAACTTACCAGACATGATATTCGATGAAATTTCACGTTGAAAGAATAAAGTTTGCAGAGTGCTTAGATCACTGTGTTCTCACAATACAGTGAAGATCATTGGAGAAGCTGCTGCTATTATATCATTTCCTCCGATAAAAGCTCAAGAAGTTGAGAGTTGTGATGGTATATAATACAACGATTTGATTGGCTACTCCAAACTTTCGAGTAGGAGGAGAGGGAAATGTACATTGAGTGTCTGGGTTTTTCAGAGCACTTAGGAAAACAATTACTGACATTGTTCGCTAATGACTGTATACAGATCCGGGATGCAATCTTAAAGTCTATTAATGTGGTGAAAGCGTCTAACGTTGTCAGCTAATGTATACATGGACATTACCGTTATCCTCAGACGGAAGTAGGTTGCGAGGTTTTCATTACATGCCCGGCTGTTGTTCGCTAATGTGTGTATACATGGATATTACCGTTATCCTCAGACAGAAGTAGGTTGCGGGGTTTTCATTACATGTCCGGCTGTTGTTCGCTAATGTGTGTATACATGAATATTACCGTTATCACCAGACAGAAGTAGGTTGCAGGGTTTTCATTACATTACGGACTGTTCCCGTGAGCGTGCTACTTTTACACACATATACGATAACGACCACTTGCGCTCGAGTCAATTCATATGAAATTAATTAATCAAGGGCATTAGTAGTCATAAAATGACAATTCTTTTTTTTTCAAAATGTTTGACGAACATTACCTAATTGATTCGCCGAGGGGCGGTAGGCATCGAGAAAATAATCCCTCAAGACAGGACGCTAAGGCACGCGACTAGACACCAGGGGAGAGGGGATAGGACCTATCGGCATTAGGTAAGGCCACAAAGCGAGGGGGCGTGGCCTAGCGACACGAGACCTTGCGGCATGTGAGGCCTCAAAGGGAGCCGGCGGGCTTGTCGGCGTAGAACAATGGATCTTATCAGTTGTCGGCATCTTCCTCTGGCTCAGAACCCGCTTTCTATTTCTACTCCCTTATCAGTTGTCGGCATCTCCAGCGGTCATTAGCGGGTTACACATGTTTACATATGCATTACCACGCATATCCATTAGACGTGTCATTAGCGGCGTTCATTAGCGGTTACACATGTAACAAAGAATATGCATTAGCGACGGTCATTATCGGTTACACATGTATTACAACGAATATCCATTAGCGGTTACACATGTATTACAACGAATATCCATTAGCGATGATCATTATCGCTGTCATTAGCGGATTACACGTGTTTTCGTCGTATTCCCTATCTGTCCCACATAAACCCACTTTCCTCCTTGAACTGCCTCATCTAGCCTCGTTTTCCCTATTCTTTCCCATATATTCCCAGAAAACTGCGCCAGAATTCCTCTATATATCCTACCTGAGAATACCCCCATTGACGAAAAGTGCAAAAATGGCAAAAATATAAAAATTAAAAAAACTGGAACAAATGCTAAACATAGCAAAATAGGATACGTTATAACTGCGTAATGCCGAAAAACCTACAAAACGAATGAAAATAGACGCAGTAATAGCAATAATGTAAAATGCTTAAAAATCGCTAAACTGAGAATATCCCCCCTTTGACGAAAAGTGCAAAAATGGCCAAAAAATAAAAAATAAAAAAACTTGTGCAAATGCTATATATAGTAAAATAAGATACGTTAGAACTGCCTAATGCCCAAAAATCTACAAAACGAAATCAAAAGGACGCGGAAATAGCAATAAAGTAAAATTCATAAAAATCGCTAAACTGAGAATAACATGAAACTTTGACGAAAAGTGCAAAAATGGCCAAAAAATAAAAAATAAAAAAACTTGTGCAAATGCTATATATAGTAAAATAAGATACGTTAGAACTGCCTAATGCCCAGAAATCTACAAAACGAAATCAAAAGGACGCAGAAATAGCAATAAAGTAAAATTCATAAAAATCGCTAATCTGAGAATTACATGAAACTTTGACGAAAAGTGCAAAAATGGCCAAAAAATAAAAATTAAAAACCTGCTGCAAATGCTACATATAGAAAAGTAGGATACGTTAGAACTGCGTAATGCCGAAAAATCTACAAAACGAATGCAAAGAGACGCAGAAATACAATAAACGAAGAAGCATATAAATCGCTAAACTAAGAATAATACCAAAACATCTACAAAACGAATGCAAAGGGACGCAGAAATAGCAATAATGCAAAATGCTTAAAAATCGCTAAACTGAGAATACCCCCCCCCCATTGACGAAAAGTGCAAAAATGGCCAAAAATAAAAATTAAAAACACATGTGCAAATGCTAAATATAGCAAAATAGGATACAGTAGAACTGCGTAATGCCGAAAAATCAACAAAACGAATGCAAATTGACGCAGAAATAGCAATAAAATAAAATGCTTAAAAATCGCTATACTGAGAATACCCCCATTGACGAAAGGTGGAAAAATGGCTAAAAAATAAAAATTAAAAAAACTGGTGCAAATGCTAAATATAGCAAAATAGGATACGTTAGAACTGCTTAATGCCGAAAATTTAACAAAACAAATGCAAAGAGACGCAGAAATACAATAAAGGAAAAGGCATAAAAATCGCTAAACTGAGAATACCCCCCCCATTGACGAATAGTGCAAAAAAGCCCAAAAAATAAAATATAAAAAAACTGGTGCAAATGCTACACATAGCCAAATACCTTAGAACTGCGTAATGCCGAAAAATCTACAAAACTAATGCAAAGAGACGCAGAAATACAATAAAGGAAAAAGCATAAAAATCGCTAAATTGAGAATACCCCCATTGACGAATAGTGCAAGAATGCCGAAAAAACAAAATTTAAAAAAACTGGTGCAAATGCTACATATAGACAAATAGGATACGTTAGAACTGCGTAATGACGAAAAATCTACAAAACGAATGCAAAGTGACGCTGGAATAGCAATAAAGTAAAAAGCTTTAAAATCCCTAAATTGAGAGTACCCCCCCATTGAATAAAAGTGCAAAAATGGCCCAAATATAAAAATTAAAAAAACTGGTGCAAATTCTAAACATAGCAAAATAGGATAAGTTATAACTGCGTAATGCATTTAAAACCCTACAAAACGAATGCAAATAGACGCAGAAATAGCAATATTGTAAAATGCTTAAAAATCGCTAAACTGAGAATACCCCCATTGACGAATAGTGCAAAAATGGCCAAAAAATAAAAATTAAAAAATCTGGTGCAAATGCTAAATATAGCAAAATAGGAAACGTTAGAACTGCGTTATGCCGAAAAATCTACAAAACGAATGCAAAGGTACGCAGAAATAGCAATAAAAAAATGCTTAAAATTCGCTATACTGAGAATACCCCCATTGACGAATAGTGCAAAAATGCCCAAAAAATAAAATTTAAAAAAACTGGTGCCAATGCTACATATAGCCAAATAGGATACGTTAGAACTACGTAATGCCGAAAAATCTACAAAACGAATGCAAAGGGACGCAGGAATAGCAATAAAGTAAAAAGCTTAAAAATCCCTAAATTGAGAGTAAGTGCAAAGTGCAAAAATGGCCAAAAAAATAAAAAATAAAAAACCTGGTGCAAATGCTATATATAGCAAAATAGGGTACGTTATAACTGCGTAATGCCGAAAAATCTATAAAACGAATGAAAAGGGACGCAGAAACAGCAATAATGTAAAATGCTTAAAATTCGCTAAACTGAGAATACCCCTCATTGACAAATAGTGCAATAATGGCCAAAAAATAAAAATTATAAAAAACTGGTGCAAATGCTACGTATAGCGAAATAGGATACGTTAGAACTGCGTAATGGCGAAAAATCCACAAAACGAATGCAAAGAGACGCAGAAATACAATAAAGGAAAAAGCATAAAAATTGTTAAACTGAGAATACAAAAAGTGCAAAAATGGCCAAAAAATAAAAATAAAAAAAACCGGTGCAAATGCTAAATATAGCAAAATAGGAAACGTTAGAACTGCTTAATGCCAAAAATTTAACAAAACAAATGCAAAGAGACGCAGAAATACAATAAAGGAAAAAGCATAAAAATCCCTAAACTAATGCAAAGGGACGCAGGAATAGCAAAAAGGTAAAAAGCTTAAAAATCCCTAAATTGAGACGAATAGTGCAAAAATGGCCAAAATATAAAAATTAAAAAAACTGGTGCAAATGCTAAACATAGCAAAATAGGATACGTTATAACTGCGTAATGCCGTAAAATCTACAAAACCAATGCAAAGGGTCGCAGAAATAGCAATATAGTAAAATGCTTAAAAATCGCTAAACTGACAAATAATGCTAAAATGGCCAAAAAATAAAAATTAAAGAAACTGGTGCAAACGCTAAATATAGCAAAATAGGATACTTTAGAAATGCGTAATGCCGATAAATCTACAAATGAAAGCAAAGATACGCAGAAATAGCAATAAAGTAAAATGCTTAAAAATCGCTAACCTGAGACTATCCCCCCTTTGACGAATAGTGCAAAAAAGGCCAAAAAATAAAAATTAAAAAAACTGTTCATATGCTACATATTACGAAATAGGATACGTTAGAACTGCGTCATGCCGAAAAATCTACAAAACGAATGCAAAGGGACGCAGGAATAGCAATAACGTAAAATGCTTAAAAATCGCTATACTGAGAATACCCCCCCCCTATTGACGAAAAGATAAAAAATGGCAAAAAAATAAAAAAACTGCTGCAAATGCCACTTATAGCGAAATAGGATTCGTTAGAACTGCATAATGACGAAAAATCCTCAAAACGAATGCAAAGGGACGCAGAAATAGCAATAAAGTAAAATGCTTAATAATCGTTAAATTTAGAAGACGAAAAACGCAAAAATGACCAAAAAATAAAAATTAAAAAAACCGGTGCAAATGCTAAATATAGCAAAATAGGACACTTTAGAACTGCGTAATGCCGAAAAATCTACAAATTGAGTGCAAAGGGACGCAGAAATAGCAATAAAGTAAAATGCTTAAAATCCCTAAACTGAGAATATCCCCCCCCTTTGACGAATAGTGCAAAAATGGCCAAAAAATAAAAATTAAAAACTGGTGCAAATGCTAAGTATAGCAAAATAGGATACGTTAGAACTGCGTAATGCCGAAAATCTACAAAACGAATGCAAAGGGATGCAGAAATAGCAATAATGTAAAATGCTTAAAAATCGCTAAACTGCGAATATAACCCATTTGACGAATAGTGCAAAAATGGCCAAAAAATAAAAATTAAAAAAACTGGTGCAAATGCTAATATAGCAAAATAGGATACGTTAGAATTGCGTAATGCCGAAAAACCTACAAAACGAATGCAAAGGGACGCAGAAATAGCAGTAATGTAAAATGCTTAAAAATCGCTAAACTGAGAATATCCCTGCTTTAACGAATGGTGCAAAAATGGCCAAAAAATAGGGATTTAAAAACTGGTGCAAATGCTAAATATAGCAAACTAGGATACCGTAGAAACGCGTAATGCCGAAAATCTACAAAACGAGTGCAAAGCAACGCAGAAATAGCAATAAAGTAAAATGCTTAAAAATCGCTAAACTGAGAATAATGACGAAAAGTGAATATATGGCCAAAAATTAAAAAACTGGTGCTAATGCCACATATAGCAAAATACGATACTTTAGAGCTCCGTAATGCCGAAAAATCTACAAAACGAATGCAATGGGACACAGGAATAGCAATAAAGTAAAAATTTAAAAAAATCCCTAAATAGAGAATACGAAAAGTGCAGAAATAGCCAAAATATAAAAGATAAAAAACTGGTGCAAATGCTAAATATAGCAAAATAGGATACGTTAGATCTGCGTAATGCCGAAAAACCTATAAAACGAATGCAAAAGGACGCAGAAATAGCAATAATGTAAAATGCCTATAAATCGATAAAATGAGAGAGGGCTTTTACGAATACTGCAAAAATGGCCAAAAAATAGAAATTAAAAAAAATTGTGCAAATGCTACATATAGCAAAATAGGATACGTTAGAACTGCGTAATGTCGAAAAATCTACAAAACGAATGCAAAGGGACGCCGAAATAGCAATAATGTAAAATGCTTAAAAATTGCTAAACTGAGAATACCCCCCCCCATTGACAAAAAGTGCAAAAATGGCCAAAAAATAAAAATTAAAGAAACGTTAGAACAGCGTAATGCCGAAAAATTCTCAAAACGAATGCAATGGGACGCAGAAATAGCAATAAAGTAAAATGCTTAAAATCCCTTAACTGAGAATATCCCCCCTTTGATGAATAGTGCAAAAATGACCAAAAAATAAAAATTAAAAAACTGTTGCAAATGCTAAATATAGCAAAATAGGATACGTTAGATCTGCGTAATGGCGAAAAATCTAAAAAACGAATGCAAAAGGACGCAGAAATAGTAATAATGTAAAATGCCTAAAAATCGATAAAATGAGAGAGGGATTTTACGAATACTGCAAAAATGGCCAAAAAATTGAAATTAAAGAAACGTTAGAACAGCGTAATGCCGAAAAATTCTCAAAACGAATGCAAAGGGACGCAGAAATAGCAATAAAGTAAAATGCTTAAAATCCCTTAACTGAGAATATCCCCCCTTTGATGAACAGTGCAAAAATGACCAAAAAATAAAAATTAAAAAACTGTTGCAAATGCTACATATAGCAAAATAGGATACGTTAGAACTGCGTAATGCCTAAAAATCTACAAAACGAATGCAAAGGGACGCAGAAATAGCAAAAATGTAAAATGCTTAAAAATCGCTAAACTGAGAATATCGCTTCTTTAACGAATAGTGCAAAAATGGCCAAAAAATAAGGATTTAAAAAAACTGGTGCAAATGCTACATATAGACAAATAGGATACGTTAGAACTGCGTAATGACGAAAAATCTACAAAACGAATGCAAAGTGACGCTGGAATAGCAATAAAGTAAAAAGCTTAAAAATCCCTAAATTGAGAGTACCCTCCCATTGAATAAAAGTGCAAAAATGGCCCAAATATAAAAATTAAAAAAACTGGTGCAAATTCTAAACATAGCAAAATAGGATACGTTATAACTGCGTAATGTATTTAAAAACCTACAAAACGAATGCAAATAGACGCAGAAATAGCAATAATGTAAAATGCTTAAAAATCGCTAAACTGAGAATATCCCCCCTTTGACGAAAAGTGCAAAAATGGCCAAAAAATAAAAATTAAAAAATCTGGTGCAAATGCTAAATATAGCAAAATAGAAAACGTTAGAACTGCGTTATGCCGAAAAATCTACAAAACGAATGCAAAGTTACGCAGAAATAGCAATAAAAAAAATGCTTATAATTCGCTATACTGAGAATACCCCCATTGCCGAATAGTGCAAAAATGCCCAAAAAATAAAAGTTAAAAAAACTGGTGCCAATGCTACATATACCCAAATAGGATACGTTAGAACTACGTAATGCCGAAAAATCTACAAAACGAATGCAAAGGGACGCAGGAATAGCAATAAAGTAAAAAGCTTAAAAATCCCTAAATTGAGAGTAAGTGCAAAGTGCAAAAATGGCCAAAAAAATAAAAAATAAAAAAACTGGTGCAAATGCTATATATAGCAAAATAGGGTACGTTATAACTGCGTAATGCCGGAAAATCTATAAAACGAATGAAAAGGGACGCAGAAACAGCAATAATGTAAAATGCTTAAAATTCGCTAAACTGAGAATACCCCCCATTGACTAAAAGTGCAAAAATGGCCAAAATATAAAAATTAAAAAAACTGGTGCAAATGCTAAACATAGCAAAATAGGATACGTTATAACTGCGTAATGCCGAAAAATCTACAAAACCAATGCAAAGGGTCGCAGAAATAGCAATATAGTAAAATGCTTAAAAATCGCTAAACTGAGAATACCCCCCCCATAATAAATAATAATGCTAAAATGGCCAAAAAATAAAAATTAAAGAAACTGGTGCAAACGCTAAATATAGCAAAATAGGATACTTTAGAAATGCGTAATGCCGATAAATCTACAAATGAACGCAAAGATACGCAGAAATAGCAATAAAGTAAAATGCTTAAAAATCGCTAACCTGAGACTATCCCCCCTTTGACGAATAGTGCAAAAAAGGCCAAAAAATAAAAATTAAAAAAACTGTTCAAATGCTACATATTACGAAATAGGATACGTTAGAACTGCGTCATGCCGAAAAATCTACAAAACAAATGCAAAGGGACGCAGGAATAGCAATAACGTAAAATGCTTAAAAATCGCTATACTGAGAATACCCCCCCCCTATTGACGAAAAGTGAAAAAATGGCAAAAAAATAAAAAAACTGCTGCAAATGCCACTTATAGCGAAATAGGATTCGTTAGAACTGCATAATGACGAAAAATCCTCAAAACGAATGCAAAGGGACGCAGAAATAGCAATAAAGTAAAATGCTTAAAAATCGCTAAACTCAGAATACCCCCACCCCTATTGACGAAAAGTGAAAATATGGCAAAAAAATAAAAAACTGGTGCAAATGCCACATATAGCAAAATAGGATACGTTAGAACTGCGTAATGACGAAAAAACCTCAGAAACGAATGCAAAGGGACGCAGAAAGAGCAATAATGTAAAATGCTTAAAAATCGCTAAACTGAGAATATCCCCCCTTTGACGAATAGTGCAAAAATATCCAAAAAATAGAAATTAAAAAACTGGAGCAAATGCTATATATATCAAAATAGGATACGTTAGAACTGCGTAATGCCGAAAAATATACTAAACGAATGCAAGGGGACGCAGAAATAGCAATAAAGTAAAATGCTTAATAATCGTTAAATTGAGAAGACGAAAAACGCAAAAATGACCAAAAAATATAAATTAAAAAAACCGGTGCAAATGCTAAATATAGCAAAATAGGACACTTTAGAACTGCGTAATGCCGAAAAATCTACAAATTGAATGCAAAGGGACGCAGAAATAACAATAAAGTAAAATGCTTAAAATCCCTAAACTGAGAATATCCCCCCTTTGACGAATAGTGCAAAAATGGCCAAAAAATAAAAATTAAAAACTCGTGCAAATGCTAAGTATAGCAAAACAGGATACGTTAGAACTGCGTAATGCCGAAAAACTACAAAACGAATGCAAAGGGATGCAGAAATAGCAATAATGTAAAATGCTTAAAAATCGCTAAACTGCGAATATAACCCATTTGACGAATAGTGCAAAACTGGCCAAAAAATAAAAATTAAAAAACTGGAGCAAATGCTAAATATAGCAAAAGGATTACGTTATAACTGCGTAATCGCGAAAAATCTACAAAAAGAATGCAAAGAGACGCAGACACAGCAATAACGTAAAATGCTTAAAAAGAGCTAAACTGAGAATACCCCCGCCCCTTTGACGAATAGTGCAAAAATGGCCAAAAAATATAAATTAAAATAACTGGTGCAAATGCTAAATATAGCAAAATAGGATACGTTAGAATTGCGTAATGCCGAAAAATCTACAAAACGAATGCAAAGGGACGCAGAAATAGCAGTAATGTAAAATGCTTAACAATCGCTAAACTGAGAATATCCCTGCTTTAACGAATGGTGCAAAAATGGCCAAAAAATAAGGATTTAAAAAACTGGTGCAAATGCTAAATATAGCAAAATAGGATACCGTAGAAATGCGTAATGCCGAAAATCTACAAAACGAGTGCAAAGCAACGCAGAAATAGACATAAGATAAAATGCTTAAAAATCGCGAAACTGAGAATACATCCATTGACGAATAGTGCAAAAATGGCCAAAAAATAAAAATAAATAAACTGAGGCAAATGCCAAATATAGCAAAATAGGATACTTTAGAACTGCGTAATGCCGAAAAATCTACAAATTGAATGCAAAGGGACGCAAAAATATCAATAAGGTAAAATGCTTAAAAATCGCTAAACTGAGAATATTGACGAAAAGTGAAAATATGGCCAAAAAATAAAAAAACTGGTGCTAATGCCACATATAGCAAAATACGATACTTTAGAGCTGCGTAATGCCGAAAAATCTACAAAACGAATGCAATGGGACGCAGGAATAGCAATAAAGTAAAAAGTTAAAAAATCCCTAAATAGAGAATACCCCCCCGTTGACGAAAAGTGCAGAAATAGCCAAAATATAAAAGTTAAAAAACTGGTGCAAATGCTCAATATAGCAAAATAGGATACTTAATTACTGCGTAATGCCGAAAAATCTACAAAACGAATGCAGAAGTACGCAGAAATAGCAATAATGTAAAATGCTTAAAAATTGCTAAACTGAGATTACCCCCACCATTGACAAAAAGTGCAAAAATGGCCAAAAAATAAAAATTAAAAAACTGTTGCAAATGCTAAATATAGCAAAATAGGATACGTTAGATCTGCGTAATGCCGAAAAATCTATAAAACGAATGCAAAAGGACGCAGGAATAGCAATAATGTAAAATGCTTAAAAATCGATAAAATGAGAGAGGGCTTTTACGAATACTGCAAAAATGGCCAAAAAATAGAAATTAAAAAAAATTGTGCAAATGCTACATATAGCAAAATAGGATACGTTAGAACTGCGTAATGCCGAAAAATCTACAAAACGATTGCAAAGGGACGCCGAAATAGCAATAATGTAAAATGCTTAAAAATTGCTAAACTGAGAATACCCCCCCCCCCCATTGACAAAAAGTGCAAAAGTGGCCAAAAAATAAAAATTAAAGAAACGTTAGAACAGCGTAATGCCGAAAAATTCTCAAAACGAATGCAAAGGGACTCAGAAATAGCAATAAAGAAAAATGCTTAAAATCCCTTAACTGAGAATATCCCCCCTTTGATGAATAGTGCAAAAATGACCAAAAAATAAAAATTAAAAAACTGTTGCAAATGCTAAATATAGCAAAATAGGATACGTTAGATCTGCGTAATGCCGAAAAATCTATAAAACGAATGCAAAAGGACGCAGAAATAGTAATAATGTAAAATGCCTAAAAATCGATAAAATGAGAGAGGGCTTTTACGAATACTGCAAAAATGGCCAAAAAATAGAAATTAAAAAAAATTGTGCAAATGCTACATATAGCAAAATAGGATACGTTAGAACTGCGTAATGCCTAAAAATCTACAAAACAAATGCAAAGGGACGCAGAAATAGCAGTAATGTAAAATGCTTAAAAATCGCTAAACTGAGAATATCGCTTCTTTAACGAATAGTGCAAAAATGGCCAAAAGATAAGGATTTAAAAAACTGGTGCAAATGCTAAATATAGCAAAATAGGATACGTTAGAAATGCGTAATGCCGAAAATCTACAAAACGAGTGCAAAGGAACGCAGAAATAGACATAAGATAAAATGCTTAAAAATCGCTAAACTGAGAATACCCCCATTGACGAATAGTGCAAAAATGACCAAAAAATAAAAATAAAAGAAACTGAGGCAAATGCTAAATATAGCAAAATAGGATACTTTAGAACTGCCTAATGCCGAAAAATGCAAAGGGACGCAGAAATAGCAATAAAGTAAAATGCTTAAAAATCGCTAACCTGGGAATATTGACGAAAAGTGAAAATATGGCCAAAAAATAAAAAAACTGCTGCAAATGCCACATATAGCAAAATACGATACGTTAGAACTGCGTAATGCCAAAAAATCTACAAAACGAATGCAAAGGGACGCAGGGAATAGCAATAAAGTAAAATGTAAAAAAATCCCTAAATTGAGAATACCCCCCCGTTGACCAAAAGTGCTGAAATGGCCAAAATATAAAAGTTAAAAAACTGGTACAAATGCTAAATATAGCAAAATAGCATAGTTTATAACTGCGTAATGCCGAAAAATCTACAAAACGAATGCAGAGGTACGCAGAAATAGCAATAATGTAAAATGCTTAAAAATTGCTAAACTGAGAATACCCCCCCCCCATTGACAAAAAGTGCAAAAATGGCCAAAAAATAAAAATTAAAGAAACGTTAGAACAGCGTAATCCCAAAAAATTCTCAAAACGAATGCAAAGCGACGCAGAAATAGCAATAAAGTAAAATGCTTAAAATCCCTAAACTGAGAATATCCCCCCCTTTGATGAATAGTGCAAAAATGACCAAAAAATTAAAAAACTGTTGCAAATGCTAAATATAGCAAAATAGGATACGTTAGATCTGCGTAATGCCGAAAAATCTATAAAACGAATGCAAAGGGACGCAGAAATAGCAATAATTTAAAAGGCTTAAAAATCGCTAAACTGACAATATCCCCCCTTTGACGAATAGTGCAAAAATGGCCAAAAAATATAAATTAGAAACTGGTGCAAATGCTAAATATAGCAAACTAGGATACGTTATAACTGGGTAATGCCGAAAAGTCTACAAAACGAATGCAAAGGGACGCAGAAATAGCAATAATGTAAAATGCCTAAAAATCGCTAAAATGAGAAAACCCCCATTGACGAAAAGTGCAAAAACGGCCAAAAAATAAATATTAAAGAAACTGGTGCAAATGCTAAATATAGCGAAATAGGATACGTTAGAACTGCGTAATGCCGAAAAATCTATAAAACGAATGCAGAGGGACGCAGAAATAGCAGTAATGTAAAATGCTTAAAAATCGCTAAACTGAGAATATCGCTTCTTTATCGAATAGTGCAAATATGGCCAAAAAATTAGGATTTAAAAAAACTGGTGCAAATGCTACATATAGACAAATAGGATACGTTAGAACTGCATAATGACGAAAAATCTACAAAACGAATGCAAAGTGACGCTGGAATAGCAATAAAGTAAAAAGCTTAAAAATCCCTAAATTGAGAATACCCCCCTTTGACGAATAGTGCAAAAATGGCCCAAAAATATAAATTAAAAAAATTGGTGCAAATGCTAAATATAGCAAAATAGGATACGTTAGAACTGCGTAATTCCGAAAAATCTACAAAACGAATGCAAAGAGACGCAGAAATACAATAAAGGATAAAGAAATGGACATAAGATAAAATGCTTAACAATCGCTAAACTGAAAATACCCCCATTGACAAAAAGTGCAAAAATGGCCACAAAATAAAAATTAAAAAAAAAAACTGGTGCAAATGCCACATATAGCGAAATAGGATACGTTAGAACTGCGTAATGACGAAAAATCCTCTAAACGAATGCAAAGGGACGCAAAATAGCAATAAAGTAAAATACTTAAAAATCGCTAAACTGAGAATACCGCCCCCTAGGGCGAAAAGTGCAAAAATGGCCAAAAATTAGAAATTAAAAAAACTGGTGCAAATGCTAAATATAGCAAAATAGAATACGTTAGAACTGCGTAATGCCGAAGAATCTACAAAACGAATGCAAAGGGACGCAGAAATAGTAATAAAGTAAAATGCCTAAAATTCGCTAAATTGAGAATACTGAAAATGACGAAAAGTGTAAAAATGGCCAAAAAATAAAAATAAAAAAAGCCGGTGCAAATGCTACATATAGCGAAATAGGATACGTTAGAAATGCGTAATCCCGAAAATCTACAAAACGAGTACAAAGGAAAGCAGAAATCTACATAAGATAAAATGCTTAAAAATCGCTAAACTAAGAACCCCCCCCCATTGACAAAAAGTGCAAAAAGGCCAAAAAATAAACATTTAAAAAACTGGTGCAAATGCTAAATATAGCAAAATAGGATACGTTATAACTGCATAATGCCGAAAAATCTACAAAACGAATGCAAAGAAACGCAGAAATACAATAATTGAAAAAGCATAAAAATTGTTAAACTAAGACGAAAAGTGCAAAAATGGCCAAAAAATAAAAATTAAAAAGACTGGTGCAATGCAAAGAGACGCAGAAACAGCAATAACGTAAAATGCTTAAGAATCGCTAAACTGAGAATACCCCCCATCTGACGAATAGTGCAAAAATGGCCAAAAAATATGAATTAAAAAAACTGGTGCAAATGCTAAATATAGCAAAATAGGATACGTTAGATCTGCGTAATGCCGAAAAATCTACAAAACGAATGCAAAGGGACGCAGAAATAGCAATAATGTAAAAAGCTTAAAAATTGCTAAACTGAGAATACCCCCCCCCATTGACAAAAAGTGCAAAAATTGCCAAAAAATGAAAATTAAAGAAACTGCTGCAAATGATAGATATAGCAAAATGGGTTACTTTAGAACTGCGTAATGCCGAAAAATCTACAAATTGAATGCAAAGGGACGCAGAAATAGCAATAAAGTAAAGTACTTAAAAATCGCTAAACTGACAATATCCCCCCTTTGACGAATAGTGCAAAAATGGCCAAAAAATAAAAATTAAAAACTGGTGCAAATGCTAAATATAGCAAGCTAGGATACGTTAGAACTGCGTAATGCCGAAAAGTCTACAAAACGAATGCAAAGGGATGCAGAAATAGCAATAATGTAAAATGCTTAAAATTCGCTAAACTGAGACTATCCCCCCTTTTACGAATAGTGCAAAAATGGCCAAAAAATAAAAATTAAAAACACTGGTGCAAATGCTAAATATAGCGAAATAGGATACGTTAGAAATACGTAATGCCGAAATATCTACAAAACGAATGCAAAGGGACACAGGAATAGCAATAACGTAAAAAGCTTAAAAATCCCTAAATTGAGAATACCCCCCTTTGACGAATAATGCAAAAATGGCCAAAAAATATAAATTAAAAAAATTGGTGCAAATGCTAAATATAGCAAAATAGGATACGTTAGAACTGCGTAATTCCGAAAAATCTACAAAACGAATGCAAAGAGACGCAGAAATAGAATAAAGGATAAAGAAATGGACATAAGATAAAATGCTTAACAATCGCTAAACTGATAATACCCCCCATTGACAAAAAGTGCAAAAATGGCCACAAAATAAAAATTAAAAAAAAACTGGTGCAAATGCCACATATAGCAAAATAGGATACGTTAGATCTGCGTAATGCCGAAAAATCTACAAAACGAATGCAAAGGGACGCAGAAATAGCAATAATGTAAAATGCTTAAAAATTGCTAAACTGAGAAAACCCCCCCCCATTGACAAAAAGTGCAAAAATTGCCAAAAAATGAAAATTAAAGAAACTGCTGCAAATGATAGATATAGCAAAATGGGTTACTTTAGAAATGCGTAATGCCGAAAAATCTACAAATTGAATGCAAAGGGACGCAAAATAGCAATAAAGTAAAATGCTTAAAAATCGCTAAACTGAGAATATACCTTCTTTGACGAATGGTGCAAAAACGGCCATAAGATAAAAATTATAAAAAACTGGTGCAAATGCTACATATAGCGATATAGGATACGTTAGAGCTGCGTAATGCCGAAAAATCTACAAAACGAATGCAAAGGGACGCAGAAATAGCAATAAATTAAAATACTTAAAAATCGCTAAACTGAGAATACCGCCCCCTAGGGCGAAAAGTGCAAAAATGTCCAAAAAATAGAAATTAAAAAAACTGATGCAAATGCTAAATATAGCAAAATAGAATACGTTAGAACTGCGTAATGCCGAAGAATCTACAAAACGAATGCAAAGGGACGCAGATATAGTAATAAAGTAAAATGCCTAAAATTCGCTAAATTGAGAATACTGAAAATGACGAAAAGTGAAAAAATGGCCAAAAAATAAAAATAAAAAAAGCCGGTGCAAATGCTACATATAGCGAAATAGGATACGTTAGAAATGCGTAATCCCGAAAATCTACAAAACGAGTACAAAGGAAAGCAGAAATCTACATAAGATAAAATGCTTAAAAATCGCTAAACTAAGAAACCCCCCCCATTGACAAAAAGTGCAAAAGGGCCAAAAAATAAACATTTAAAAAACTGGTGCAAATGTTAAATATAGCAAAATAGGATACGTTATAACTGCATAATGCCGAAAAATCTACAAAACGAATGCAAAGAGACGCAGAAATACAATAATTGAAAAAGCATAAAAATTGTTAAACTAAGACGAAAAGTGCAAAAATGGCCAAAAAATAAAAATTAAAAAGACTGGTGCAATGCAAAGAGACGCAGAAACAGCAATAACGTAAAATGCTTAAAAATCGCTAAACTGAGAATACCCCCCATCTGACGAATAGTGCAAAAATGGCCAAAAAATATGAATTAAAAAAACTGGTGCAAATGCTAAATATAGCAAAATAGGATACGTTAGATCTGCAAAACGAATGCAAAGGGACGCAGAAATAGCAATAATGTAAAATGCTTAAAAATTGCTAAACTGAGAATACCCCCCCCATTGACAAAAAGTGCAAAAATTGCAAAAAAATGAAAATTAAAGAAACTGCTGCAAATGATAGATATAGCAAAATGGGTTACTTTAGAACTGCGTAATGCCGAAAAATCTACAAATTGAATGCAAAGGGACGCAGAAATAGCAATAAAGTAAAGTACTTAAAAATCGATAAACTGACAATATCCCCCCTTTGACGAATAGTGCAAAAATGGCCAAAAAATAAAAATTAAAAACTGGTGCAAATGCTAAATATAGCAAACTAGGATACGTTAGAACTGCGTAATGCCGAAAAGTCTACAAAACGAATGCAAAGGGACGCAGAAATAGCAATAATGTAAAATGCTTAAAATTCGCTAAAGTGAGAATACCCTGCCATTGACGACAAGTGCAAAAATGGCCAAAAAATAAAAATTATAAAAAACTGGTAAAAATGCTACTTATAGCGAAATAGGATACGTTAGAATTGCGTAATTCGGAAAAATCTACAAAACGAATGCAAAGGGACGCAGAAATACAATAAAGGAAAAAGCATAAGAATCGTTAAACTGAGAATACCCCCCTTTTGACGAATAGTGCAAAAATGGCCAAAAAATAAACGTTAAAAACTGGTGCAAATGCTAATTATAGCAAAATAGGATACGCTAGAACTGCGTAATGCTGAAAAATCTACAAAACGAATGCAAAGGGACGCAGATATAGCAATAATGTAAAATGCTTAAAAATCGCTAAACAAAGAATACCCCCCCTTTGGCTAAAGAAGCAAAAATGCCCAAAGAATAAGATTAAAGAGACTGGTGCAAATGCTAAACATAGCAAAATAGAATACGTTAAAATTGCTTAATACCGAAAAATTAACAATACGAATTCAAAGAGACACAGAAATACAATAAAGGAAAAAGCATAAAAATCGTTAAACTGAGAATACCCCCCCATTGACAAAAGGTGCAAAGATGGCCAAAAAATAAAAATAAAAAAACCGGTGCAAATGCTAAATATAGCAAAATAGGATACGTTAGAAATGCGTAATGCCGAAAATCTACAAAACGAGTGCAAAGGAACGCAGAAATAGACATAAGATAAAATGCTTAAAAATCGCTAAACTGGGAATACGAAAAGTGCAAAACTGGCCAAAAAATAAACATTAAAAAAACTGGTGCAAATGCTACATATAGCCAAATACGATACTTTAGAACTGCGTAATGCCGAAAAATCTACAAAACAAACGCAAAGGACCGCATAAATAGCAATAATGTAAAATGTTTAAAAATCCCTAACCTGAGGATACCCCCCTTTGACAAAAAAGGCAAAAGTGGCCAAAAATAAAAATTAAAAATACTGGTACATATGCAAAGTATAGCAAAATAGGATACTTTAGAAATGCGTAATGCCGAAAAATCTACTAAATGAATGCAAAGGGATGCAGAAATAGCAATAAAATAAAATGCTTAAAAATCGTTAAATTGAGAATACTCCCCCATTGACAAAAAGTGCAAAAATGGGCAAAAAATAAAAATTAAAAATACAGGTGCAAATGCTAAATATGGCAAAATAGGGTACGTTAGAAATGCGTAATGTCGAAAATCTACAAAACAAACGCAAAGGGACGCAGGAATAGCAATAAAGTAAATAGCTTAAAAATCCCTAAATTGAGAATTGACGAAAAGTGCAAAAATGGCCAAAATATAAAAATTAAAAAAATTGGTGCAAATGCTAAATATAGCAAAATAGGATACGTTATAACTGCGTAATGCCGAAAAATTAACAATACGATTGCAAAGAGACGCAGAAATACAATAAAGGAAAAAGCATAAAAATCGTTAAACTGAAAATACTCCCCCTAAGACGAAAAGTGCAAAAATGGCCAAAAAATAAACATTAAAAAAACTGGTGCAAATGCTACATATAGCCAAATAAGATACTTTAGAACTGCGTAATGCCGAAAAATCTACTAAACAAACGCAAAGGGCCGCAGAAATAGCAATAATGTAAAGTGCTTAAAAACCCTAAACTGAGGATACTCCCATTGACAAAAAAGGCAAAAGTGGCCAAAAATAATAATTAAAAGAACCTGTGCATATGCTAAGTACAGCAAAACAGGATACGTTAGAAATGCGTAATGCCGAAAAATCTACTAAACGAATGCAAAGGAATGCAGAAATAGCAATAAAGTAAAATGCTTAAAAATGGTTAAATTGAGAATACCCCCCCATTGACAAAAAGTGCAAAAATGGCCAAAAAATAAAAATTAAAAAAAACGGTGCAATTGCTAAATATGGCAAAATAGGGTACGTTAGAAATGCGTAATGCCGAAAATCTACAATACAAACGCAAAGGGACGCAGGAATAGCAATAAAGTAAAAAGCTTAAAAATCCCTAAATTGAAAATTGACGAAAAGTGCAAAATTGGCCAAAATATAAAAATTAAAAAAATTGCTGCGAATGCTAAATATAGCAAAATAGCATAGGTTATAACTGCGTAATACCGAAAAATCTACAAAACGAATGCAAATGGACGCAGAAATAATAATAAAGTAAAATGCTTAAAAATCGCTAAACTGGGAAACCCCCATTGACGATAAGTGCATAAATGGCCAAAAAATAAAAAATAAAAGAACTGGTGCAAATGCTAAATATAGCAAAATAGGATACGTTAGAACTGCGTAATGCCTAAAAATCTACAAAACGAATGCAAAGGGACGCAGAAATAGCAATAATGTAAAATGCTTAAAAATCGCCAAACTGAGAATACCCCCACTATTGACGAAGAGTGAAAAAATGGCCACACACTGGTGCAAATGCCACATATATCGAAATAGGATACGTTCGAACTACGTAATGACGAAAAATCCTCTAAACGAATACAAAGGGACGCAAAATAGCAATAAAGTAAAATGCTTAAAAATCGCTAAACTGAGAATATACCTTCTTTGACGAATGGTGCAAAAATGGCCAAAATATAAAAATTATAAGAAACTGGTGCAAATGCTACATATAGCGACATAGGATACGTTAGAGCTGCGTAATGCCAAAAAATCTACAAAACGAATGCAAAGGGACGCAGAAATAGCAATAAATTAAAATACTTAAAAATCGCTAAACTGAGAATTTGCACTAGGGCGAAAAGTGCAAAAATGGCCAAAAAATAGAAATTAAAAAAACCGGTGCAAATGATAGATATAGCAAAATAGAATACGTTTGAACTGCGTAATGCCGAAGAATCTACAAAACGAATGCAAAGGGACGCAGAAATAGTAATAAAGTAAAATGCCTAAAATTCGCTAAATTGAGAATACTGAAAATGACGAAAAGTGAAAAAATGGCCAAAAAATAAAAATAAAAAAAGCCGGTGCAAATGCTACATATAGCGAAATAGGATACGTTAGAAATGCGTAATCCCGAAAATCTACAAAATGAGTACAATGGAACGCAGAAATCTACATAAGATAAAATGCTTAAAAATTGCTAAACTAAGAAACCCCCCCCCATTGACAAAAAGTGCAAAAATGGCCAAAAAATAAACATTTAGAAAACTGGTGCAAATGCTAAATATAGCAAAATAGGATACGTTATAACTGCATAATGCCGAAAAATCTACAAAACGAATGCAAAGAGACGCAGAAATACAATAATTGAAAAAGCATAAAAATTGTTAAACTAAGACGAAAAGTGCAAAAATGGCCAAAAAATAAAAATTAAAAAGACTGGTGCAATGCAAAGAGACGCAGAAACAGCAATAACGTAAAATGCTTAAAAATCGCTAAACTGAGAATACCCCTTATCTGACGAATAGTGCAAAAATGGCCAAAAAATATGAATTAAAGAAACTGGTGCAAATGCTAAATATAGCAAAATAGGATACGTTAGATCTGCGTAATGCCGAACAATCTACAAAACGAATGCAAAGGGACGCAGAAATAGCAATAATGTAAAATGCTTAAAAATTGCTGAACTGAGAATACCCCCCCCACTGACAAAAAGTGCAAAAATGGCCAAAAAATGAAAATTATAAAAAACTGGTGCAAATGCTAGATATAGCAAAATAGGATACGTAAGATTTTCGAAATGCCGAAAAATCTATAAAACGAATGCAGAGGGACGCAGAAATAGTATTAAAGTAAAAGGCTTAAAAATCGCTAAAGTGTGAAAACCCCCATTGACGAAAAGTGCAAAAATGGCCAAGAAATAAAAATACAAAAAGCCGGTGCAAATGCTACATAAGCGAAATACGTTAGAAATGCGTAATCCCGAAAATCTACAAAACGAGTGCAAAGGAACGCAGAAATATACATAAGATAAAATGCTTAGAAATTGCTAAACTAAGAAACCCCCCCCCCATTGACAAAAAGTGCAAAAAAGGCCAAAAAATAAAAATTAAACAAACTGATGCAAACGCCATATATAGCAAAATACGATATGTTTGAACTGCGTAATGCCGAAAAATCTACAAACGAATGCAAAGGGACGCAGGAATAGCAATAAAGTAAAAAGCTTAAAAATCCCTAAAATGAGAATACCCCCCCATTGACGAAAAGTGCAAAAATGGCCAAAAAATAAAAAAACTGGTGCAAATGCTAAATATAGCAAAATAGGTTACGTTAGAACTGCGTAATGCCGAAAAATCAATAAAACGAATGCAGAGGGACGCAGAAATAGCAATAAAGTAAAATACTTAAAAATCGCTAAACTGAGAAAACACCCATTGACGAAAAGTGCAAAAATGGCCAAAAACTAAAATTAAAAAACTGGTTCAAATGCTAAATATAGCAAAATAGGATACGTAGAAATGCGTAATGCCGAAAAATCTACAAAACGAATGCAAATACAATAAAGGAAAAAGCATAAAAATCGTTAAACTGAGAATACTCCCCATAAGACGAAAAGTGCAAAAATGGCCAAAAAAATAAAAATTAAAAAACTGTTGCATATGCTAAGTATAGCAAAATAGGATACGTTATAAAATCTACAAAACGAGTGCAAAGGAACGCAGAAATAGACATAAGATAAAATGGTTAAAAATCGCGAAACTGACAATACGAAATTGTGAGAATTGACGAAAAGTGCAAAAATGGCCAAAAAATGAAAATTAAAGAAACTGGTGCAAATGCTAAATATAGCAAAATGGGATACGTTAGAACTGCGTAATACCGAAAAATCTACAAAAGGAATGCAAAGGGACGCAGAAATAGCAATAATGTAAAATGCTTAAAATTCGCTAAACAGAATAGCCCCCATTTACGAAAAGTGCAAAAATGGCCAAAAAATAAAAATTATAAAAAACTGGTGCAAATGCTACTTATAGCAAAATAGGATACGTTAGACCTGCGTAATGCCGAAAAATCTACAAATTGAATGCAAAGGGACGAAGAAATAGCAATAAAGTGGAGTACTAAAAATCGCTAAACTGAGAATATCCCCCTTTGACGAATAGTGCAAAAATGGCCAAAAAATAAAAATTATAAAAACTGTTGAAAATGCTACATATAGCAAAATAGGATATGTTAGAACTGCGTTATGCCGAAAAATCTACAAAACGAATGCAAAGCTACGCAGAAATTTCAATAAAGTAAAATGCTTAAAAATCGCTAAACTGAGAATACAATTGACGACAAGTGCAAAAATGGCCAAAAAATAAAAAATAAAAAAACTTGTCCAACTGCTGCATATAGCAAAATAGGATACGTTAGAACTGCGTAATGCCGAAAAATTTACAAAACGGATGCAAAGAGCCGCAGAAATACAATAAAGGAAGAAGCATAAAAATCGGTAAACTGAGAATAGTACCGAAAAATTTACAAAACGAATGCAAAGGGACGCAGAAACAGCAATGAAGTAAAATGCTTAAAAATCGCTAATCTGAGAATACCCCCCCCATTGACGAAAAGTGCAAAAATGGCCAAAAAATAGAAATTAAAAAAGCTTGTGCAAATGCTAAATATAGCAAAATAGGATACGGTAGAACTGCGTTTTGCCGAAAAATCAACAAAACGAAATCAAAGGGAACAGAAATAGCAATAAAGTAAAATGCTTAAAAACCGCTTAACTGAGAATACCCCCATCGACGAAAAGAGCATAAATGGCCAAAAGATAAAAATAAAAAAACTTTTGCAATGCTATATATAGTAAATAGAATACGTTAGGACTGCGTAATGCCGAAAAATCTACAAAACGAATGCAAAGAGACGCAGAAATACAATAAAGGAAAAAGCATAAAAATCGTTGACGAAAAGCGCAAAAATGGCCAAAAAATTAAAATTAAAAAAACTCCTGCAAATGCAAAATAGCAAAATAGTTTACGTTAGAACTGCGTAAGGACGAAAAATCTACAAATCGAATGCAAAGGGACGCGGAAATAGCAATGTAAAAAAATGCTTAAAAATCGCTAAACTGAGAATATTGAGGAAAGGTGGAAAAATGGCCAAAAATAAAAATTAAAAAAACTGCTGCAAATGCTACATATAGCAAAATAGGATAAGTTAGAACTGCGTAATGCCGAAAAATCTACATAACGAATGCAAAGGGACGCAGAAATAGCAATAATGTAAAATGCTTAAAAATCGCTAAACTGAGAATACCCCCCCCCATTGACGAAAAGTGCAAAAATGGCCAAAAAATAAAAATTATAAAAACTGGTGAAAATGCTACATATAGCAAAACAGGATAGTTAGAACTGCGTTATACCGAAAAGTCTACAAAACGAATGCAAAGGTACGCAGAAATTTCAATAAAGTAAAATGATTAAAATATCGCTAAACTGACGACAAGTGCAAAAATGGCCAAAAAATAAAAATAAAAAAACTTGTGCAACTGCTGCATAAAGCAAAATAGGATACGTTAGAACTGCGTAATGCCGAAAAATTTACAAAACGAATGCAAAGAGGCTCAGAAATACAATAAAGGAAAAAGGCATAAAAATCGTTAAACTGAGAATACCCCCCATTGACGAGAAGTGCAAAAATTGCCAAAAAATAAACATTAAAAAAACTGGTGCAAATGCTACATATAGCCAAATACGATACTTTAGAACTGCGTAATGCCGAAAAATCTACAAAACAAACGCAAAAGGCCGCAGAAATAGCAATAATGTAAAATGCTTAAAAATCCCTAAACTGAGGATACCCCCCATTGACAAAAAGTGCAAAAATGGCCAAAAATAAAAATTAAAGGAACTCGTGCAAATGCTAAATATAGCAAAATGCGATACTTTAGAACTGCGTAATGCCGAAAAATCTACAAATTGAATGCAAAGGGACGCAAAATAGCAATAAAGTAAAGTACTTAAGAATCGCTAAACTGAGACTATCCCCCTTTGACGAATAGTGCAAAAATTGCCAAAAAATAAAAATTAAAAAAACTGGTGCAAATACTAAATATAGCAAAATAGAATACGTTAGAACTGCTTAATGCCGAAAAATTAACATTACGAATGCAAAGAGACGCAGAAATACAATAAAGGAAAAAGCATAAAAATCGTTAAACTGAGAATACTCCCCCTAAGACGAAAAGTGCAAAAATGGCCAAAAATAAAAATAAAAAAAACCGGTGCAATGCTAAATATACAAAATAGGATACGTTAGAAATGCGTAATGCCGAAAATCTACAAAACGAGTGCAAAGGAACGCAGAAATAGACATAGGATAAAATGCTTAAAAATCGCTAAACTGAGAATACCCGCCCATTGACGAAAACTACAAAAATGGCCAAAAAATAAAAATTAAAAGAACTGGTGCAAATGCTACATATAGCAAAATACGATACTTTAGAACTGCGTAATACCGAAAAATCTACAAATCAAATGCAAAGGGACGCAGAAATAGCAATAATGTAATATGCTTAAAAATTGTTAAACTGAGAATACCCCCTCGCATTGACAAAAAGTGCAAAAATGGACAAAAAATGAAAATTAAAGAAACTGGTGCAAATGCTAAATATAGCAAAATGGGATACGTTAGAACTGCGAAATACCGAAAAATCTACAAAAGGAATGCAAAGGGACGCAGAAATAGCAATAATGTAAAATGCTTAAAATTCGCTAAACAGAATACCCCCCATTTACGAAAAGTGCAAAAATGGCCAAAAAATAAAAATTATAAAAAACTGGTGCAAATGCTACTTATAGCAAAATAGGATACGTTAGACCTGCGTAATGCCGAAAAATCTACAAATTGAATGCAAAGGGACGAAGAAATAGCAATAAAGTGGAGTACTAAAAATCGCTAAACTGAGAATATCCCCCTTTGACGAATAGTGCAAAAATGGCCAAAAAATAAAAATTAAAAATACTGCTGCAAATGCTAAATATAGCAAAATAGGATACGTCAGTACTGCGTATACCGAAAAATCTACAAAAGGAATGCAAAGGGACTCAGAAATATGAATAATGTAAAATGCTTAAAATTCGCTAAAGTGAGAATACCCCGCCCCATTTACGAAAAGTGCAAAAATGGCCAAAAATTATAAAAAACTGGTGCAAATGCTACTTATAGCGAAATAGGATACGTTAGGACTGCGTAATTCGGAAAAATCTACAAAACGAATGCAAAGGGACGCAGAAATACAATAAAGGAAAAAGCATAAAAATCGTTAAACTGAGACTATCCCCGCTTTGACGAATAGTGAAAAAATAGACAAAAAATAAAAAAACTGCTACAAATTCCACATATGCCAAAACAGGATACGTTAGAACTGCGTAATGGCGATAAATTCTCAAAGCGAATGCAAAGGGACGCAGAAATAGCAATAAAGTAAAATGCTAAAAATTGCTAAACTGAGAATACAATTGACGACAAGTGCAAAAATGGCCAAAAAATAAAAAAACTTGTGCAACTGCTAAATATAGCAAAATAGTTTACGTTAGAACTGCGTAATGCCGAAAAATCTACATAACGAATGCAAAGGGACGCAGAAATAGCAATATTGTAAAATGCTTAAAATCGCTAAACTGAGAATACCCCCCCCATTGACGAAAAGTGCAAAAATGGCCAAAAAATAAAAATTATAAAAACTGTTGAAAATGCTACATATAGCAAAATAGGATATGTTAGAACTGCGTTATGCCGAAAAATCTACAAAACGAATGCAAAGGTACGCAGAAATTTCAATAAAGTAAAATGCTTAAAAATCGCTAAACTGAGAATACAATTGACGACAAGTGCAAAAATGGCCAAAAAATAAAAAATAAAAAAACTTGTCCAACTGCTGCATATAGCAAAATAGGATACGTTAGAACTGCGGTAATGCCGAAAAATTTACAAAACGGATGCAAAGAGCCGCAGAAATACAATAAAGGAAGAAGCATAAAAATCGCTAAACTGAGAATAGTACCGAAAAATTTACAAAACGAATGCAAAGGGACGCAGAAACAGCAATGAAGTAAAATGCTTAAAAATCGCCAATACGAGAATACCCCCCCCATTGACGAAAAGTGCAAAAATGGCCAAAAAATAGAAATTAAAAAAGCTTGTGCAAATGCTAAATATAGCAAAATAGGATACGGTAGAACTGCGTTATGCCGAAAAATCAACAAAACGAAATCAAAGGGAAAAGAAATAGCAATAAAGTAAAATGCTTAAAAACCGCTAAACTGAGAATACCCCCATCGACGAAAAGTGCATAAATGGCCAAAAGATAAAAATAAAAAAACTTTTGCAACGCTATATATAGTAAATAGAATACGTTAGGACTGCGTAATGCCGAAAAATCTACAAAACGAATGCAAAGAGACGCAGAAATACAATAAAGGAAAAAGCATAAAAATCGTTGACGAAAAGCGCAAAAATGGCCAAAAAATTAAAATTAAAAAAACTCCTGCAAATGCAAAATAGCAAAATAGTTTACGTTAGAACTGCGTAAGGACGAAAAATCTACAAATCGAATGCAAAGGGACGCGGAAATAGCAATGTAAAAAAATGCTTAAAAATCGCTAAACTGAGAATATTGAGGAAAGGTGGAAAAATGGCCAAAAATAAAAATTAAAAAAACTGCTGCAAATGCTACATATAGCAAAACAGGATACGTTAGAACTGCGTTATGCCGAAAAGTCTACAAAACGAATGCAAAGGTACGCAGAAATTTCAATAAAGTAAAATGATTAAAATATCGCTAAACTGACGACAAGTGCAAAAATGGCCAAAAAATAAAAATACAAAAACTTGTGCAACTGCTGCATATAGCAAAATAGGATACGTTAGAACTGCGTAATGCCGAAAAATTTACAAAACGAATGCAAAGAGCCGCAGAAATACCATAAAGGAAGAAGCATAAAAATCGCTAAACTGAGAATAATACCGAAAAATTTACAAAACGAATGCAAAGGGACGCAGAAACAGCAATGAAGTAAAATGCTTAAAAATCGCTAATCTGAGAATACCCTCCCATTGACGAAAAGTGCAAAAATGGCCAAAAAATAGAAATTAAAAAAGCTTGTGCAAATGCTAAATATAGCAAAATAGGATACGGTAGAACTGCGTAATGCAGAAAAATCAACAAAACGAAATCAAAGGGAACAGAAATAGCAATAAAGAAAAATGCTTAAAAACCGCTAAACTGAGAATACCCCCATCGACGAAAAGTGCAAAAATGGCCAAAAGATAAAAAATAAAAAAACTTTTGCAAATGCTATATATAGTAAATAGTATACGTTAGAACTGCGTAATGCCGAAAAATCTACAAAACGAATGAAAAGAGACGCGGAAATACAATAAAAGAAAAAGCATAAAAATCGTTGACGAAAAGCGCAAAAATGGACAAAAAATTAAAATTAAGAAAACTGCTGCAAATGTTACATACAGCAAAATAGGATACGTTAGAACTCCGTAATGCCGAAAAATCTACAAATCGAATGCAAAGTGACGCGGAAATAGCAATGTATTAAAATGCTTAAAAATCGCTAAACTGAGAATATTGACGAAAGGTGGAAAAATGGCCAAAGAATAAAAATTAAAAAAACTGCTGCAAATGCTACATATAGCAAAATAGGATACGTTAGAACTGCGTAATGCCGAAAGATCTACAAAACATATGCAAAGAGACGCAAAAATAGCAATAATGTAAAATGCTTAAAAATCGCTAAACTGAGAATATCCCCCCTTTGACGAAAAGTGCAAAAATGGCCAAAAGATAAAAAATAAAAAAACTTGTGCAAATGCTATATATAGTAAATAGGATACGTTAAAACTGGGTAATGCCGAAAAATCTACAAAACCTATGCAAAGGGACGCAGGAATAGCAATAAAGTAAAAAGCTTAAAAATCGCTAAATTGAGGATACCCCCATTGCGAAAAGTGCAAAAATGGCCAGAAAATAAAAATTAAAAAAACTGGTGCAAATGCTAAATATAGCAAAATACGATACGTTATAACTGCGTAATGCCGATAAATCTACCAAACCAATACAAAGGGACGCAGAAATAGCAATAAAGTAAAATGCTTAAAAATCGCTAAACTGAGAATTACCCCACATTGACGAAAGGTGGAAAAATGGCCATAAAATAAAAATTAAAAAATCTGGTGCAAATGCTACATATATCAAAATAGGAAACGTTAGACCTGCGTTCTGCCGAAAAATCTACAAAACGAATGTAAGGTACACAGAAATAGCAATAATGAAAAATACTTAAAAATCGCTAAACTGAAAATATCCCTCCTTTGACGAATAGTGCAAAAATGGCCAAAAAATTAAAACTAAACAAACCGGTGCAAATGCTAAATAAAGCAAAATATGATACGTTAGAACTGCGTAATGCCGAAAAATCTACAAAACGAATGCAAAGAGACTCAGAAATACAATAAAACGAAGAAGCATAAAAATCGCTAAACTGAGAATAATACCGTAAAATCTACAAAACAAATGCAAAGTGACGCAGAAATAGCAATAATGATAAAATGCTTAAAAATCGCTAAAATGAGAATTTGATTGACGAAAAGTGCAAAAATGGCCAAAAAATAAAAATTAAAAAAACTTGTACAAATGCTAACTATAGCAAAATAGGATACCGTAGAACTGCGTAATGCCGAAAAATCAACAAAACGAAATCAAAGGGACGCAGAAATAGCAATAAGGTAAAATGCTTAAAAACTGCTAAGCTGAGAATACCCACATTGACGAAAAGTGCAAAAATGGCCAAGAAATAAAAAATATAAAAAATCCCGTTGCAAATGCTACATATAGCAAAATAGAATACGTTAGAACTGCTTAATGCCGAAAAATCTACAAAACGATTGCAAATTGACGCAGTAATAGCAATAAAGTAAAATGCTTAAAAATCACTATATTTGACGAAAAGTGCAAAAATGGCCAAAAATAAAAATTAAAAAAACTGGTGCAAATGCTAAATATCGCAAAATAGGATACGTAATAACTGCTTAATGCCGAAAAATTAACAAAACGAATGCAAAGAGACGCAGAAATACAATAAAGGATAAAGCATAAATATCGCTAAACTGAGAAAGTGCAAAAATGGCCAAAATATAAAAATTAAAAGAACTGGTGCAAATGTTAAACATAGCAAAATAGGATACGTTATAACTGCGTAATGCCGATAAACCTACAAAACGAATGCAAAGCGACGCAGAAATAGCAATAAAGCAAAAAGGTTAAAAATTGCTAAATTGAGAATACCCCCATTGAAGAAAAGTGCAACAATGGCCAAAAAATAAAAATTAAAAAACTGGTGCAAATGCTACATATAGCAAAATAGGATACGGTAGAACTGCGTAATGCCGAAAAATCTACAAAGCGAATTCAAAGGGACGCAGAAATTGCAATAAAGTAAAATTCATAAAAATCGCTAAACTGAGAATACCCCCCCCCATTGACGAAAGGTGCAAAAATGGCCAAAAAATAAAAATTAAAAAACTGGTGCAAATGCTACATATAGCAAAATAGGATACGGTAGAACTGCGTAATGCCGAAAAATCTACAAAGCGAATTCAAAGGGACGCAGAAATTGCAATAAAGTAAAATTCATAAAAATCGCTAAACTGAGAATACCCCCCCCATTGACGAAAGGTGCAAAAATGGCCAAAAAATAAAAATTAAAAAACTGGTGCAAATGCTACATATAGCAAAATAGGATACGTTAGAAGTGCGTAATGCCGAAAAATCTACAAAACGAATGCAAAGGGACGCAGAAATAGCAATAATGTAAAATGCTTAAAAATGGCTAAACTGATAATATTCCCCCTTTGACGAATAGTGCAAAAATGGCCAAAAAATGAAAATTAAAAAAACCGGTGCAAATGCTAAATATAGCAAAATAGGATACGTTAGAAATGCGTAATGCCGAAAAATCTACAAAATGAATGCCAAGGGACGCAGAAATAGCAATAATGTAAAATGCTTAAAAATCGCTTAACTGAGAATTTCCCCCGTTTGACGAATAGTGCAAAAATGGCCAAAAAATGAAAATTAAAAGATACGGTGCAAATGCTAAATATAGCAAAATAGGATACGTTAGAACTGCGTAATGCCGAAAAATCCACAAGTTGAATGCAAAGAGACGCAGAAATACAATAAAGGAAGAAGCATACAAATCGCTAAACTGAGAATAATACCGAAAAATCTACAAAACTTTGCATTCGTTTTGTAGATTTTTCGGCATTACGCAGATCTAACGTATCCTATTTTGCTATATGTAGCATATGCACCAGTTTATTTTAATTTTTATTTTTGGGCCATTTTTGCACTTTTCGTCAATGGGGGGGGTCTTCTCAGTTTAGCGATTTTGAAGCATTTTACATTATTGTTATTTCTGCGTCCCTTTGCATTCGTTTTGTAGATTTTTCGGTATTACGCAGTTCTAACGTATCCTATTTTGCTATATTTAGCATTTGCACCAGTTTTTTTAATTTTTATTTTTTGGCCATTTTTCCACCTTTCGTCAATTTCGTTATTCTCAGTTTAGCAATTTTTGAGCAATTTACATTATTGCTATTTCTGCGTCCCTTTGCATTCGATTTGTAGATTTTTCGGCATTACGCAGTTCTAACGTATCCTATTTTGCTGTATGTAGCATTTTCACCAGATTTTATAATTTTTATTATTATTATTATTATTATTATTATTATTATTCTCAGTTTAACGATTTTTAAGCTTTTTACTTTATTGCTATTTCTGCGTCTCTTTGCATTCGTTATGTAGATTTTTCGTCATTACGCATTTCTAACGTATCCTATTTACTATATATAGCATTTGCACAAGTTCTTTTATTTTTTATCTTTTGGCCATTTTTGCACTTTCCGTCAAAGGGGGGATAATCTCAGTTTAGCAATTTTTAAGCATTTTACATTATTGCTATTTTTGCGTCCCTTTGCATTTTTTCTAGATTTTTCGGCATTAGCAGCTCTAACGTATCCTATTTTGCTGTATGTAGCATTTTCACCAGTTTTTTATAATTTTTATTTTTTGGTCATTTTTGCACTTTTCGTCAAGGGGGGTGGTATTCTCAGTTTAGCGATTTTTAAGCATTTTACTTTATTGCTATTTCTGCGTTTCTTTGCATTCGTTTTGTAGATTTTTCGGCATTACGCAGTTCTAACGTATTCTATTTTGCTACATGTAGCATTTGCACCAGTTTTTTTAATTTTTATTTTTTGGCCATTTTTGCACTTTTCGTCAATGGGGGGATATTCTCAGTTTAGCGATTTTTAAGCATTTTACATTTTTGCTATTTCTGCGTCTTTTTGCATTCGTTTTGTAGATTTTTCGGTATTACGCAGTTCTAACGTATCCAAATTTGCTATATTTAGCATTTGCACCAGTTTTTTTAATTTTTATTTTTTGGCCATTTTTCCACCTTTCGTGAATTTTGTTATTCTCAGTTTAGCGATTTTTGAGCAATTTACATTATTGCTATTTCTGCGTCCCTTTGCATTCGATTTGTAGATTTTTCGGCATTACGCAGTTCTAACTTATCCTATTTTGCTGTATGTAGCATTTTCACCAGATTTTATAATTTTTATTATTATTATTATTATTATTATTATTATTATTATTATTATTATTATTATTATTATTATTCTCAGTTTAGCGATTTTTAAGCTTTTTACTTTATTGCTATTCCTGCGTCCCTTTGCATTCGTTATGTAGATTTTTCGTCATTACGCAGTTCTAACGTATCCTATTTACTATATATAGCATTTGCACAAGTTTTTTTATTTTTTATCTTTTGGCCATTTTTGCACTTTTCGTCGAAGGGGGTATATTCTCAGTTTAGCGATTTTTAAGCATTTTACATTATTGCTATTTTTGCGTCCCTTTGCATTTGTTTTGTAGATTTTTCGGCATTACGCAGTTCTAACCTATTCCATTTTGCTGTATGTAGCATTTCACCAGTTTTTTAAATTTTTATTTTTTGGCCATTTTTGCACTTTTCGTCAATGGGGGTATTCTCAGTTAGGCGATTTTTAAGCATTTTACTTTATTGCAATTTCTGCGTACCTTTGCATTCGTTTTGTAGATTTTTCGGCATTACGATCTTCTAACGTATCCTATTTTGCTATATGTAGCATTTTCACCAGTTTTTCATAATTTTTATTTTTTGGCCATTTTTGCACTTTTCGTCAATGGGGGTATTCTCAGTTTAGCGATTTTTAAGCATTTTACATTATTGCTATTTCAGCGTCCCTTTGCAATCGTTTTGTCAATTTTTCGGCATTACGCAGTTCTAACGTAAACTATTTTGAATTTGCAGCAGTTTTTTTAATTTTAATTTTTTGTCCATTTTGCGCTTTTCGTCAACGATTTTTATGCTTTTTCCTTTATTGTATTTCTGCGTCTCTTTGCATTCGTTTTGTTAATTTTTCGGCATTAAGCAGTTATTAGGTATCCTATTTTGCTATATTTAGCATTTGCACGAGTTTTTTTAATTTTTATTTTTGGCCATTTTTGCACTTTTCTTCAATGGGGGGGGGGGTATTCTCAGTATAGCGATTTTTAAGCATTTTACTTTATTGCTATTTCTGCGTCAATTTGCATTCGTTTTGTAGATTTTTCCCATTAAGCAGTTCTAACGTATTCTATTTTGCTATAAGTAGCATTTGCACCAGTTTTTTTTTATAATTTTTATTTCTTGGCCATTTTTGCACTTTTCGTCAATGGGGGTATTCTCAATTTAGCGATTTTTAAGCATTTTACATTATTACTATTTCTGCGTCCCTTTGCATTCGTTTTGTAGATTTTTCGGCATTACGCAGTTCTAACGTATCCTATTTTGCTGTATGTAGCATTTCACCAGTTTTTTATAATTCTTATTTTTTTGGCCATTTTTGCACTTTTCGTCAATGGGGGTATTCTCAGTTTATCGATTTTAAAGCATTTTACTTTATTGCAATTTCTGCGTACCTTTGCATTGGTTTTGTAGGTTTTTCGGCATTACGCAGATAAACGTATCCTATTTTGCTATATGTAGCATATGCACCAGTTTTTTTTTAATTTTTATTACGTGTGCGTTTAGAGTCCCTGGTTCGATTGTCGTTGGTTGTTCACTCTAACATAGTTTTCGTAGTTTTCCCTGGTCTGTAGGCGAATGTCTGGGTGGTTTCTCATCTATCAGGATTTTATTGCATTTTTATTTTATTTACATCTTAACCTATGTGTTTCTAGGGTCCTTTGTTTGTTTCCGTACGGTTGATTACTCTGACATATTTTATATGGTTTTCCCTGGTCTGTAGGCTAATGCTAGAGTGGTTTCTCATCGATTTCTATTTTCTTTCATTTTATTTGATTTATATCTTAACCTATGTGGTTCTAAGGCACTCTGCCTGGATTACAGTAGGTCAGTCGCTCAGACTTTTGATTTTTTCGTGATTTTCCCTAGTCTGCAGACGAATGCCTGAGTGGTTTCCCGTCTATCATGATTTTCTTTCATTTGCATCTTTGTGCTTATAAAGATCTTTGTTTGATTTCCCTGTCGGTCGCTCACTCTGACATATTTTTCATGGTTTTCCCTGGTCTGCAGGTGAATGCCTGAGAGGAGTATGCTATCACGATTTCCTTACATTTGCATCTTTGTGCTTCTAGGTTTCGTTGCGCAGAGGGAATGCTTGCCTCTTGCTCGGGCAACGGATCGTTCACCACCTTCACGAGTCAAGCTCTCCGAATCTGTACGATTATACCCGAACAATACATACATCTTCACAATACTTTACACTTTCCCTAAGCATACGAAGCTATACGGATACGCTCGAACATCAGTGTAACACGAATTGAAATATAAGAGCTTACACGCTTCTTCACCGTTTTTAGTATTAATAATCAGGATATAATTGATCTAAAAAGGTTCGTGCTTCCTCTATAAATAGAGCGACCTCTAGCATTGAAATTCATTCTGTTAATCATCTCTGAGGTGTTAACATCGCTGTTCTCTCAGAAAATAATCGGCTTCCTAAAGTGTTATCAAGGTAAAGAGACTAACATTTCCTTGAAGAAGGGTTAATGCGTTATATAATTGATCCAAAAAGGTTCGTGCTTCCTCTATAAATAGAGCAACCTCTAGCATTGAAATTCATTCTGTTGATCATCTCTGAGGTGTTAACATCGCTGTTCTCTCAGAAAATAATCAACCTTCTAAAGCGTTATCAAGGTAAAGAGGTGTACATTTCCTTGAAGAAAGTTTAATACTTTATTATATCAAGAAGAAAAATGAATAAGTCCTCATATAAGGATATCGTTCCTAGTGCCTCAGGATATTCTTGTGGCAAATGCTGTAAGAAGTTCCTCCGTGGATATGATAAAAGACGACATGAGCTACGTTGTAAAAAGCTCTTCAAGTGTAAATATTGTAATGTAGCCTTCAAAGACAGTTATAAGGGTCGTCGACACGAAGATGCGTGTGAAATAAACAGACCTGAGAAGAAACGTAGATTAGAACCGACAAAGCATGAGTTGTTATCTACAATGGAGGAGTGTGACATGAAAGAATATGAAACTTCATTACATGGACGCTTGAAATCATATTTTATACGATGTGAATCGACTAAGGATCTGAATATGTACCTGCATGAAGCAAAACAGCGGATAATCCAGGCTGTGCATAAAGAGCTTGGTATTCATAAAAGTGTGAAAATTAATCTGTTAGCTGAGTGTAGATTTGTTAACAGTGTCGGAGAAACCTGTGACAAAACATTTAAAACCAGGAATCAAGCTGTTTTCCTAGAAACGGATCTGGACTCTATGCTGGAAACAAAAATGAAGAAGTTGGTTACTGAAATGGAAGAATCACAACTTAAGGGCAGCAACTGGGCTCTGCTTGCTGTAGAAGGAATTCGACTTCGTATTAACAAGTACAATCCGTTACGTGGAAGTAGCTACATACCCCTACCGTCATCTGTTGGAAGTAAAGAAGCGTGTATAAACATCCAGAATTTAACTGATGAGCTATGTTTCATGTACTCTGCATTGGCCAAATTCGTCGAGAAGAATGCACAACGGGTGAGCAAGTACAAGCAACTTCAAAATAAGTACGACTTCAGCTGTGTTTCCTACCCTACGCCACTTTCTCAAATACCTAAATTTGAGAAGCTTAACAGGATGTCTATCAACGTCTTCGGCCTGGATGAGAAGCATGAAGTGTATCCGATAAAGGTTGCTGAGACTGAACTACCTGACCATCGTGACCTCCTACTATTGAGTGACAGTAGTGGAAAACATCACTACGTTTATATCAAGAATTTTGAAAAACTTATTCGATGTCAGAAAACTAAGCATGATGAAGTGATATATATACATGTAAGCGATGTTTTACACATTTTGACGATCGATATGGACAAAGTGGACTGGAAAAGCTACAAGAACAGGCTACCATCTGTAATCAGCATGGTGTTGCAAGGGTAGTTATGCCTATAAAGGAGAAATCAATCGTACAGTTTAAAAATTTTGAAAGGATGTTGAAACTACCTTACGTCATCTACGCAGACTTTGAAAGCATTCTCGCTCCATGTTATACATGCATACCCAATCCTGAAACTTCATATACATCCCCTTATTAGCAGCATGTTCCCATGAGTTTCTGCGTTTATGTTAAACCATCAACCAACGTTGAACATCTGGAAACTGGTCTTCCTAAGCATCCCTATGTATATCGTGGTGTTGATGCTGCTCAGAAGTTTATGGAATACCTGTCATTCCTTGCAAAGGAGATTAATAATATATACAAATCTGTCATGCCCCTGAAACTTACAGATCAACAGCAGATGGATTTCAACGCCTCTACAGTATGCTACTTGTGTGGAAAGACCTTTACTGAAGAGAACTATAAAGTACGCGACCATGATCACATCAGTGGTGAATATCGGGGAAGTCTGCATAATGAATGTAATTTAGCCTGCAAAACACCTAAATATATCCCTGTCTTCATGCACAACCTCAGTGGGTATGACTCACACTTCATTGTTAAGGAGCTGGGATGTACAAGTGAGCGGGTGGAAGTAATTCCTAGCTCTGAAGAAAGCTATATATCATTCTCCAAGTATGTCGGAGATATAAAGCTACGGTTTGTAGATAGTTTTCGGTTCCTGAGTACAAGCTTGGATAAGCTGGTAAAAAATCTAACATCGTATCCTGAGACATTGAAGTACTTCGGAGAAGACAAGATGAAGTTGATGACACGTAAGGGTGTATTTCCCTATGATTACGTCACTTCATGGGACGTCTTGAACGAGACCTGCCTGCCTCCTACAATAAACTGAATAAAGAAGAAATTACTGATACTGACTACGAACATGCTAGAAATGTATGGAGACTGTTCAATGTGAGAAACCTGGGAGAATACAGCGATCTATACTTAATATCTGATGTTCTTCTTCTAGCTGATGTCCTTGAGAAATTCAGAGAGCAAGCTCTCAAATCGCACAAAGTTGATCCAGCACATTATTTTACCTCTCCAGGACTTACATGGGACGCCATGTTACTGTATACTAGAATCGAACTGGAACTGTTACAGGATTATGACCAACTACTCATGGTGGAATCCGGCATAAGAGGAGGTTTATGCCAAGTATCCCATCGGTATGCAGAGGCTAATAACACTTACATGGATAAGTTTGATCCGTCGAGACCAACCCAATTTATCACATACGAGGACGCCAACAACCAATATGGGTGGGCAATGAGTCACGCCCTTCCTTTTGGTGGATTTCAGTGGGTTTCACCTGAAGAAATAAACTTACAAAGACTAAAAGAAGATGATCCTCATGGATTCATATTAGAAGTTGACATCGAGTATCCTGCTGAACTCCATGATCTGCATAATGATCTACCATTCCTGCCTGAGTGTCTGAAACCAAAGGACTCGACTACGAAGAAGCTAATTCCTCACCTTGGATCACGAACGAAGTATGTAGTACATTACATGACTTTGAAGCAAGCTCTTAGTCATGGCCTGCGACTAACAAAAATTCATCGTGTGCTACAATTTCGACAGTCACAGTGGTTAAAACCGTATGTTGAATTTAATAACAAACTACGACAACAGGCTGCAAAGGATTTTGAGAAGGATCTCTACAAACTGTTTAACAACGCCATGTTTGGAAAAACAATGGAGAACCTTCGTAATCGTGTGGATATACGGTTGGTGACAAACGACAAGACTCTGGAAAGGTTAATTGCAAAGCCTACGTTTATCGACAGGACGATATATGCTTCTAATCTAGTTGCTGTACATATGGCCTCTCGTCAGATCGTATTCAACAAGCCTATATACATCGGTATGAGTGTGTTGGACATCTCCAAGACATTAATGTATAACTATCATTACGACGTGTTGTTACCGTATTATGGAGCTGAAAACCTGAAGCTTATGTATATGGACACTGATTCGTTCATTCATCGTGTTACAACTGAAGATGTGTACCAGGACAAGCTACGTTTTCTCGAACACCTAGATACATCTGATTACCCTGTCAACCATATATGCTATTCAGCTCTAAACAAGAAGGTGTTGGGAAAATTTAAAGATGAGGCTAATGGTAAAATCATTCAACGCTTTGTAGGGCTACGACCTAAAATGTATGCCTTAGATATTCAAGGCTCAATGATAAAAAAGATTATAGGTATAAAACGTAGCGCTATTAAGCAGTACATTTCGTTTGACATCTATATAGACTGTCTTAAAACCGGAGAAATCATCAGAACACCTATGAATCTGATCCTGTCTCGGGAGCATGCTCTTACCACAGTGCAAGTGAATAAAATTGCATTGACTCCGTTTGACGATAAAAGAATTATTGCTGAGGACGGAATAACCACATATGCGTATGGACATTACGCCATTACAAACAGTGCTTAAAAGAATGTAAGTCAAAGATAAAGATTTTCTCGTGAGTCTACAATCTTAAAAAAATGAAGGTTATCCGTGTGCTGTATATGCAGCTAGCAGACGAACGATGAAGAAAGAAGAAGATGGAAGGGAAGGTGGTAACCCTGCCATTAGGAGCAATCCTAGTGCTAGTCTCAAGCCTAGATAAAAAGGGGAGAGACATCTACAACGAACTAAAATAAAGGTATGTTGACGTAAACTTTTCAATTAAAACTCACGAATAATTAAACCTGAATGAAACCTTGCAATTTCACTAAAAGAAAGTTGAGGTTATCTTTGGTTAGCCAGATTAGGTTAGTCGATGACTGAGTAGAATAGATGATGAGAGGAACGTTTGGGATTGGTCGGGTTAATCTAGGCTAGGCTCTCGTACTTATTGTCTAAGTTATGAAGGATGAATTAGTTTAGATTGGCTTAGCAGTGGATTGGTTACGTGTTGTTCTTACGTTTTGTTACGTGGTTACATGGTTGGTACGTGTCGTTACGTCGTGTGACGTTTCTGGTTACGAAATGGCACGTGATGTTATGAGGATACGTGCTTATGTTACTTAGTGTGACGACTTGTCATGCTGTTATGTTACGTTGTGTTACGTCTTGTTACGTGGTTACGTTTGTTGGTTACAACTTGATACGTGATTATGTTAGGAATGAATAGACAATGAAAAGATCTAGAGCAAACAAGGTGACAATAGGTTAGGACGTATACTTCACTGTAAACCGATATACAGTTTGTCCCTCTCCGTCTCGCGCACTACTGTTTAACATATATAAAGTTTGTAAGGTTTAGAAAATAAGTATATAAAAGTGTTGTAACGCTGGATGAGAAAAGTTTTATAATCGAATTACTCTCTATATTACCGTATAAACCTACATTCCTCCTTCTTCAACCCCTGTCTACCCTTGTATCTCTCCCGTTTTCCATATTTCTCCCATATAAACGTATACTCTACTCCTCTACCCCTCTCTAGACTAGCACCTCTCCTCGTATTCCCTACCGCTCTCACATAAATGCATTTTCCTCCTTGAGGACTCTCTCAACCTAGCACCTACCTTCGTTTTCCTCGTCTCTCCATATAAACGCATACTCTGTCATTCAAACCTTCCTGCCTAATACCTCTCCTCGGTTTGCTAGCTCTCCCATATAAAAACGCTATATTCTACCCTAGTACCTCTCCTCGTATTCCCTATCTCTTCCGTATAAAGCGTATCCCCTCCTTCAGCATCAGTCTAGTCTAGCACCTCTCCTCATATTTCCCTATCTCTCCCGTATAAGCCTATATTCCCGTCCTTCAGCATCTGTCTAGCCTATTATCT
This sequence comes from Deroplatys truncata, assembly GCA_030765065.1. NCBI lineage: Eukaryota > Metazoa > Arthropoda > Insecta > Mantodea > Mantidae > Deroplatys > Deroplatys truncata. The sequence goes on along the minus strand of CM060979.1, from coordinate 65,193,577 downwards.
GTACACGTTTCCCCTATCTTTCCCATATAAACGCATATTCCACACCTCAAACCCTGTCTAGCCTAACACTTCTCCTCATATTCCCCTACCTCTCTCATATAAGGTGCATTCCCCTACTTCAGCCCTATCTAGCCTAGCATCGACCCTCGTATTCCCTATCTCTCGCATATAAACGCCTACTCTATCATTCAAACCTCCTAGCCTAATACCTCTCCTCGGTTCGCTATTTCTCCCATATAAAACGCCATATTCTACCCTTCAAGTCCTGTTTAGTATAGCATCTTTCCTTGTATTCCCTATCTCTCTCGTATAGAGCGCATCCATCCCTCCTTCAGCATCTGACTAGCCTAGCATCAGCCCTGGTATTCCCTATCTACCCTCGTTTTCCCTATCCTTTCCCATATAACGCAAAAGTAGCCCAGCTTCTGTCTATCATACCACCCGTTTTCCCTATATTCCTCATATAAACGTATACCCTACTCCTTAACCTCGTCTACACTAGCACCTCCTTCGTATGTCCCATCTCTGTCGTATAAAGCATATTTCACTCTCCTCGTTTTCCCTATTTCTCCCATATAAACGCATTTTCCTCCTTCAACGCCCCTTCAACCTCGCTATTCCCTTCGTTTTCCTCGTCTCTTCATATAAAAAGCCATCCTCTACCCTTCAAAATCTGAATAGTCTAGCAGCTCTCCCATATAAAAGTCATATTCTACCCTTCAAGCCCTGTCTAGCATAGCACTTCTCGTATTCCCCGTATCTCTCATATAAAGCACATCCTCATTCCTTCAACCTCTATCTAGCCTAGCAACGATCCTCGTAGTCCCTATCTTCCCCATATAAACGCATTTTTCCCCTTGAAGGGCCGCATATACCCTCGTTTTCCCTATCCTTTCCCATATAAACGAAAAAAACTGTGCTCGGTCTGTTCTATATAACCTACTCCCTCCATTGACGAACAGTGCAAAAAAAAATCCTGTTTTGCTATATGCAGGATTTGCAACAGTTTTTTTAATTTTAATTTTTTGGCCATTTTTTCACTTTTCGTCAATTGCGGCAATATTAATGTTTGTAATTGAAAATGCTACTGTTTATCTGCCGCACGTATGGAATACAATTTGTAGCGGTCACTTCGTTTTATCTTTCGATGAGCGCCTGTTATTTTATTTAATTTTGGGTTCACTGTCCTCCGGCTAGCTATGATTTCTCGGTCAAGCACTCATCTTGTACAGGTTTGTAACCGGAAAGGAGTTTTTATCTAAAGAGAACACTGATAAAAGAATTTGTTTTACATTTTTATTGTCGTAACACATTATTCACTTTCACCTATTAATGTTGACACTCGCCAAACTGAAACTGTTATAATAACTTCTTTACTGCCCATTATTATTTCGCGTACTTCAACTTTTTGTGTAATTAACTTTACGACACGAGAGATTTTTCATAAATTTGCTACGCGTAACCTGTAAATCGATAAACTGTGCGATGTATTCACCATGACTGCCTCCGTTGAACTACGTGAAACTTGATTCTGAAACTGAATTTATACTTCCTCGCCCCAATATGCCTAAAGATTATAACCGAGCTGCTATTGGTTAATAAAACGCGCAAACATTAGCGTCTATATTTATATCCAATGAAAATTACGAAAACATATGCTCTGGGGAAAATGTTCCAGTAAACTCTAGGAAAAACACGCCACTCTGACGTCATTTGCTCGTCTCAAATAATGATAAACAGCTCACCCCCTCGCTACAATATTGTACGCTATTTTTGTCAGTTTCAGTAAGGCCGTATAAACGCACTTCTCGACAATGCTTACAATCAACAAACATCTAAAATCAATATCACACAACAATGCGTATTAACACTACAATCACTCTGACATTTACATAATTTGTGATAGAAATTACTGCGTCAACACGGGGGATGGGGTATTCTTAGTTTAGCGATTTTTAAGCATTTTACATTATTGCTATTTCTGCGTCCCTTTGCATTCGATTTGTAGATTTTTCGGCATTACGGAGTTCTAACGTATACTATTTTGCTATATGTAGCATTTGCACCAGTTTTTTTTAATTTTTATTTTTTGGCCAATTTTCATCCATGGGTGGGTATTCACTGTTTAGCGATTTTTAAGCATTTTACTTTATTACTAAACCTGCGTCCCTTTGCATTCGTTTTATAGATTTTTCGGCATTGACGAAAAGTGCAAAAATGGCCAAAAAATAAAAATTATAAAAAACTGGCGCAAATGCTACATATAGGAAAATAGGATGCGTTAGAACTGCGTAATTTGCCCATTGACAAAAAAGGCAAAAGTGGCCAAAAAATAAAAATTAAAACAACTGGTGAAAATGCTAAATATAGCAAAATAGGATACGTAAAAACTGCGTAATGCCGAAAAATCTACTAACGAATGCAAAGGGACGCAGAAATAGCAATAAAGTAAAATGCTTAAAAATCGTAAAACTGAGAATACCCCCCCCCCATTGACAAAAAGTGCAAAAATGGCCAAAAAATAAAAATTATAAAAAATTGCAAAAAAATGACAATTAAAAAACTGGTGCAAATGCTAAATATAGCCAAATAGGATACGTTAGAAGCGCGTAATGCAGAAAAATCTACAAAACAAATGCAGAGGGACGCAGAAATAGCAAAAAAAGTAAAATGTTTTAAAAGCGCTAAACTGAGAAAACCTCCATTGACAAAAAGTGCAAAAATGGCCGAAAAATAAAGATTAAAAAAACTGGTGCAAATGCAAAATATAGCAAAATAGGATACGTTTGAACTGCTTAATGCCGAAAATTTACCAAAACGAATGCAAAGAGACGCAGAAATACAATAAAAGAAAAAGCATAAAAGTCGCTAAACTGAGAATACCCCATTGACGAAAAGTGAAAAACGACCAAAATATATAAAATTAAAAAAACCGGTGCAAATTCTAAATATAGCAAAATAGGATATAGTAGAGCTGCGTAATGCCGAAAAATCTACAAAACGAATTCAAATGGACGCACAAATAGCAATAAAGTAAAATTCTTAAAAATCGCTAAACTGAGAATACCCCCCCCCCCCATTGACAAAAAAGGCAAAAGTGGCCCAAATATAAAAATTAAAAGAACTGGTGCAAATGCTAAATATAGCAAAATAGGATACGTAAGAACTGCGTAATGCCGAAAAATCTACAAAACGAATGTAAAGGGACGCAGAAATACATTAATGGAAAAGCATAAAAACCGCTAAACTGAGAATACCCACCTAAGACGAAAAGTGCAAAAATGGCCAAAAAATAAAAATTAAAAAAACGGGGCAAATGCTAAATATAGCAAAATAGGATTCGTTAGAAATGCGTAATGCCGAAAATTCACAAAACGAGTGCAAAGGGACGCAGAAATAGCAATAAGATGAAATGCTTAAAAATCGCTAAACTGAGAATAGTGCAAAAATGGCCAAAATATAAAAATAAAAAAAAACTGGTGAAAATGCTACATATAGCCAAATACGATACATTAGAACTGCGTAATGCCGAGAAAACTACGAAACGAATGCAAAGAGACGCAGAAATACAATAAAGGAAAACGCAAAACAATCGCTAAACTGAGAATACCCCCATTGACGAAAAGTGCAAAAATGGCCAAAAAATAAAATTTAAAGAAACTGGTGCAAATGCTAAATATAGCAAAATAGGACACTTTAGAACTGCGTGTTGCCGAAAAATCTACAAAACGAATGCAAAGGGACGCTGAAATAGCAATAATGTAAAATGCTTAAAAATCGCTAAATTGAGTATACCCCCCCTATTGACGAAAAGTGAAAATATGGCCAAAAAATAAAAAAAACTGGTGCAAATGCCACATATAGCAAAATAGGATACGTTAAAACTGCGTAATGACGAAAAATCCTCAAAACGAATGCAAAGGGACGCAGAAATAGCAATAAAGTAAAATGCTTAAAAATCGCTAAACTGAGAATATCCTCCCTTTGAAGAATAGTGCAAAAATGGCCAAAAAATAAAGATTTATAAAACTGGTGCAAATGCTAAATATAGCAAATTAGGATACGTAAGAACTGCGTAATGCAGAAAAATCTACAAAACGAATGCAAAGGGACGCAGAAATAGCAATAATATAAAATGCTTAAAAATCGCTAAACTGAGCATACCCCCCCATTGACGAAAAGTGCAAAAATGGCCAAAAAATAAAAATTAAAATAACTGGTGCAAGTGCTAAATATAGCAAAATAGGATGCGTTAGAACTGCGTAATGCAGAAAAATCTACAAAACGAATGCAAAGGGACGCAGAAATAGCAATAATGTAAAATGCTTAAAAATCGCTAAACTGAGAATACCCCCCATTGACAAATAGTGCAAAAATGGCCAAAAAATAAAAATTATAAAAAACTGGTGCAAATGCTACGTATAGCGAAATAGGATACGTTAGAACTGCGTAATGCCGAAAAATCTACAAAACGAATGCAAAGAGACGCAGAAATACAATAAAGCAAAAAGAAATGGACATAAGATAAAATGCTTAAAATTCGCTAAACTGAAAATACTTTTGACGAAAAGTGCAAAAATGGCCAAAAAATAAAAATTAAAAAAAACTGGTGCAAATGCTACATATAGCCAAATACAATACGTTAGAAATGCGTAATGCTGAAAAATCTACAAAACGAATGCAAAGGGACGCAGGAATAGCAATAACGTAAAAAGCTTAGAAATCCCTAAATTGAGAATACCCCCCTTTGACGAATAGTGCAAAAATGGCCAAAAAATATAAATTAAAAAAACTAGTGCAAATGCTAAATATAGTAAAATAGGATACGTTAGAACTGCGTAAGTAGGGGGGAAATGGGCATTCACGGCCATTTAATATGCATGGAATGTCAATTAATATGCTAATTAGCCCCTTCCTCATTTTCCCCACCCCCACCCCCAACTCCTTGGTAGTTTTACTTGCAGCTGAGGGTCGTAAATCTTGTTGAGTACAATGGAAGCTTGACAGTTAAGCAATTAAGGCTGTCAATCAACTGTCAAAACGAACAAAGGGGTCATAAATTTAAGGTTCTGTAACAAAGGCGAGATGTATTTCCTACCCATTCCACAGCCGGACACTTCTGCACTGTTGCAGTTACCCACTCCACTCCTATTCTTTCTCGAACACGTGGCATACTCATTCCACTAGCTTTTAACAAAAGAACAATGCTTACCCTTCAGCTGTCAAAATGAACAAAGCCCATGATGAATTAGGGTTGTGACAAAGTCAGTTAACAGAGAAACAAGTTCTATTGTCTGGTGCAAGCCTTTATTTCTCATTCCACTACCTCCATAACAAAGCTGGTCCCTTTCCATTGTGTAAGAGATTCTATTGTGTGTGCCTTTCTATTGTCCCGGGGCAAGCATTCTTTAGAAAGACCATCTGGCATACTCATTCCACAACCCAATACCAAAGCCTGACCCTTTCCATTGTGTAAGAGATTCTATTGTGTGTGCCTTTCTATTGTCCTGGGCAAGACTAGTTTAGAAAGACACCTGCGGCGTTCCCATCCCACTACTCCATAACAAAGCCTGACCTTTTCCATTGTTTGACCACCTGCTAGTTTAACAAAAGAATTCGAGGGTTGCTTTATACTCACTTGTCTTTGTCTGACTGTGGGAAAAGAGAGAGCCTTGAGTTCCCACGAGACAAGCATCACCACTCCATTCCACCCGCGACTTCCAGGAGTCACCTGAATTGCCCGAGGGCTACTTCTCTGCGCATGCGCTGCAAGAGATGATGTCATTGGATGCAATAATCACGTGACGTGTAACATCTCCCCCGCCATGCCAACGCGCGCATGCGCTGAAAGAGATGATGTCATTAGATGCAATAATCATGTGACGTGTAACATCTCCCCCCGCCATGCCAACGCTTGAAATTGCCTGAGGGGCTCTAGGCTCCCTATATAAACCAGCGCTGGGGCATAAGGAAACCACTGCGACATTTTAAGTTAAACTATATTGATTCGCTTAATCGAATTCAGTGCTATTGTCTTCTAGACTGCATTCATCGTAATCTACATAATGCAAGGTGAGTTTTTTACATGACTAAGTGAAACACGAATCATTGCAAGAATACCATATTGTTTATCTAAATTTTTCATTTCTTTAATAATTAACATCAGAATTGTTAAAAAATGTAGCGCTTTCATCAAGGGTGTAAAAATAGTTCTTTAGATACCGACATAAACATTCATACTTAATCTCTAATCAGTGTTCCTCTATTAACATTTATACGATTTCGCTACACCTTCTTCTGTAAACATTCACATGATTTCTCATCGCATTCTTCTATTAACATTCATATGATTTTCGTTACACGTTCTTCATGCATAAACATTCACATGATCTTCTCAAAACATTCGTCTGACATTCATACGATATCGCTACAAGTTCTTCTTGCATAAACATTCACATTATTTCTCCTCGCATTCTTCTTTTAGCATTTATATGATTTTCTCTACATCTTCTTTTGTAAACATTCATATGATTTCTCATTCTTGCATAAACATTCACATTATTTCTCCTCGCATTCTTCTATTAACATTTATATGATTTTCTCTACATCTTCTTTTGTAAACATTCATATGATTTCTCATAGCATTCTTCTATTAACATTCATATGATTTCACTACACGTTGTTCTATTAACATTCATATAATTTTCGCTGAACGTTCTTCATGCATAAACATTCATATGATATTCTCAACACATTCTTCTATAACATTCATATGATTTGTCCTGTCATTCTTCTATTAACATTCATATGATTTCACTACGCGTTCTTCTTCTTCTGAAAACAATCATATGGTTTTCTATACATTCATCTATTGACATTCACATGATTTCTCCGCTCATTCTTCTATTAACATTCATATGATTTCATTACACGTTCTTCTTCTGCAAACATTCATGATATTCCCGTCACATTCCTCTATTAACATTCATATGATTTCTCATTGCGTTCTTCTATTAACATTCCTCTAATAACATTCATATGATTTCTCATCACGTTCTTCTATTAACATTCATATGATTTCACTACACGTTCTTCTTGCATAAACATTCACATGATATTCTCAACACACATTCTTCTGTAACATTTATATGATTTTCTCTACATCTTCTGTAAACATTCATATGGTTTTCTCAACTCATTTCTCTATTGACATTCACATGATTTCTCCTCACATTCTTCTATTAACATTCATATGACTTTTTCACAAAGCATTCTATTAACGTTCATACGATTTCCTCTACTCATTTATTTCATATTACACGTCTTTCTCTACTCATTCATCTTTTATCAGTTATAAAAACCAATTGAATTTACACATTTAAACTTTTTCATAGGTAATACTGCAAACTCAATGGGAGTAGCAAGAGCGGCACTCGTCAGAGGAGCGGGCTCTCGACTTAACCAATTTATGCAAGTCAATAGAGAGCCCGCTAATAACAACATGATGTACAACATGCCGACACCCCTGCGGGGGATTTGATATCAGATGTGCCGCTGCAAGCCACTTACATTTTTAATAGCCCCCCGTCACCAATCTTATCGAGGGGTGATTATATTATCCCTCCACCACCTGGTTTTGAGGATGTCACTCCCGTTACAGGGGTGAATGGTGGCATGGGCAGCGCTTCGGACCAGTGCTGCACTTGCAATAACTGCGAATACCAAGTTGCTGCAATAAAGATGCTTAACGAAGCGAACGGTGAGTTTAGATATATTATTACACTTTTTTCTAGAAATATTATCTTTATCATTAATCAATGTATAACCAGAGAACAATACAGAGCTTCAATAATGGAATGAAGCATTCAATTTACTAGCACCTTTCAATCAAAATATTCAATGTGAAGCTAATTCTGCTTTGCTTCTTTGTTCTAGTTCCTGAAACAACTTCAGACGGTGCGGTGGAGATGGACGATGGTGCTAGCTTGCCCTCGCCTATCTTTTCACAGGACTACCTGACCCCGCCGCCTCCTGGATTCGAGGATGTCGCGCTGATGCCTGTAGGAGATCCATGGGCGATTATCCCTAGCGAGGTGTGCACTTGCGAAAATTGTGCCTACAGGACCGTGTACCTGCAGATGCTTCGTGAATTGAATGGTGAGTTTTTTAACTTTATTTATTCTAGTAACATCAATACATAAATAATTAACGTAACGTTAACGCATAACTTTTTTCAATAAAATGTTTTACTCATTTTTATTGATTAAAATACAATTACATAATAATTATCGTAATGTTAACGCATAACTTTTCTCAATCAACTTTTTCTCTCGATTTATTATTTATTAAAATATACAATTATATAAATAATTATCGCAGCATTAGCATGTGACTTTAAGCTTTTTCTTCAATGATGTAATAAACTTATATTCTTGCATTTCTATTTTAACTGACATTCCAATTAATTCATTTTTTTATTGTTATAGAACCTTCAATAGTGGTCATGAGCCCGGAGCCTGAGGATGCAATTCTCCGGGGCACCAAAAGACCTCACGAGGCTGAAGAGGAACACGGACAAACAATTAGCCCCCTCGCCCGCCCAGGATCTTCAATGGCACCTCCATCACCAATTGCAGGGCCATCAGGCATCGGTCGCAACCATTGCGACAACTCAACCACCACTGCTGACTCCGATAGTGACGACACAGAGTACAGGAACAACACCAAAAAACTAAAGGTTAGTCATACTCAGGTAGAGTGTAAGGTTATTGAATCGGCGTTCAAGGGCCGCCTTTTCAATAGCCGCATAGAAAACTCTTTAGAGATAGCTGACCCTGGTCAACTTCTGCAGGAATGCAGACATCTTGTATTGGGAGAGATGGTTTCTGTACCCAGGAGAAGCTCTTCTGGGTTTAAAGTAAATTCCTCCATAGAGATCACCTACCTAATACAATCTCCTGAAAAAGAGCATGCAGAAACCATCTTTTTCAATAGCAAGACAAAGCTGGGTCTTCAATCAAGTAATCTTGATGCTTATACACTTCTATGGTCGATGAAATTCTAGAAAACATCTCGAATTTCGAAGGAGGTGCAAGCTCAAAATCTCTGTTCGCTGTCAGAACTCTTGTTATTGGAACTAGCTTCTATGATCCCTTGAATGCATCGCGATATATAGAGTTACCCACTGCTATCAAGACCAAGAAAGCTGTAATAAACATAAAAAACGATGATGAATACTATTTTGCATGGTATTTGCTCGCTGCAAAGTATCCCGCAAAGCAGCACTGTTATAGAGTGAGCAGATACCCTGCAGAACAGTTATTCACTGCATTCAACTACAGTGGGATGGACTTCCCTGTTAGTCTACACCAGATTCCAGACTTTGAACAGCAAAACAACGGAATATCAGTTTCAGTATTTGGAATAGAAAGGGAGTGCGCAATTATACCACTATATCAAACCAGCAGCAGGAAAGATTTCAATGTAAACCTATTACTAATTGAACAAGATGGAAGATCTCACTACTGTCTGATTAATGACATGTCAAGGCTGACAAGATCACAGTTCAGCAAACATCACGGGAAACAGTGGGTATGCGAGCCCTGCCTGAAGCACTTCAATAATGAAGGTGCTTTTAAAAAGCATCAATTGAAGTGCATGCAGTGCCAGGTGCTCAAAATGCCTAATCAGGGTGAAGTGATTGAATTCTCATCATACACGAAGAGTAGTCCTGTAAATTTTGTTGTGTATGCCGATATTGAGAGCGTGTTAGCCCGAGTTCAGTCCTGTGAACCGTCGGCTAATCAGAGCTGGACTCGGGCTATCCAGCATCATGAGGCTATATCTATATCGCTTAAGCTCGTATGTCGCCATGACGATTCATTGTCGAGGTTTAAGCTATTCAGAGGACCTGATGCAATCAAGGAGTTCTTCATTGAACTTAGGTCAATAGCCGACATGGTTATTGAGCAATATAGCCGCAATGAAGAAATGACCTTGACTGCTCAGGACGTGGCTGACTTCGATAATGCTCGTCATTGCCACATATGCAAGAAGGAGTTTGAGGTAGACGATTTGAAGGTACGTGACCACTGCCATGTGACCAGTGTATTCCTGGGGGCTGCTCATAACGCATGCAATTTAAATAGACGAGTACCTAACTTTATACCCATCTTTTTTCATTGCCTTAGCAATTATGACAGCCATTTCCTGATGCAACACCTGGCATATGACGATCACCCCATTTCGTGTATCTCAAACTCTTCTGAGCGATATATATCATTCAGCAAAAAGTACAGGACTATCTTTTTCAGGTTTCTAGATAGCTTTAAGTTCTTGGACGATAAGCTATCTAGTTTAGCCTGCATGCTGAGTAGTGATGAGTTCAAGATCACAAACTCTGAGTATCCCGATCCTGAACATCAGCAGTTAGTGAGATCTAAGGGAATATTCCCTTACAGCTACGTTGACTCTCCTTCAAGACTAGAGGAAACAGCACTCCCTTCAATTGAAAATTTTGACGATATAACACAAGAGGAATACAACCATGCTGTCAAAGTCTGGAACACTTTCAACATTAGCAATCTAGGCGAATACAGCGACCTCTATTTGAAAACGGATACGCTCTTGTTGGCCGATGCATTCGAGAAGTTTAGGGACCTCTCTCTGGAGGTATATAACTTGGACCCCTGCTGATACTATACCCTACCAGGACTTGCATTTGATGCAATGCTCAAGGTGACTCAGGTCAAGCTTGACCTCATCCATGATGAGGAAATGATCAAATTCTTTGAGGGAGGAATCAGGGGCGGAATGTGCACCGTGTCAAAGAGGCATGCTAAAGCAAACAACAAGTACCTTCCTGGACATAAACAGACACAAAAAAACTTATATTTGGCATATCTCGACATAAACAATTTATATGGGGCTTCAATGGCGAGCCATATGCCACACAAGAACCTCAGATGGCTTCTGCCAGAAGAAATTTTAAACATAAACTTCTTTGCTGTTGCTCCTGATTCCCCAACTGGATACGTTTTGGAAGTCGACCTCGAGTACCCTGAGCACCTACATGATGAGCACAATAACCTTCCTCTCTGCCCGAAAAGTGAGATACCACCTGGAGGCCAATACAAGAAACTGGTGGCAACACTAGAGAACAAAGAGAAATATACCTTGCACTACAAAAACCTCCAGCAGTGCATTGACTTGGGCATGAAGTTAAAGAAGATCCATAGAGTGGTTGTATATGATCAGTCAGAATGGCTGAAAACCTACATCAATATAAATACAGAGAGACGTGCAAGGGAAACTTCCAAATTCGGTCAGAATTTATGGAAGAAAATGAACAACTCTGTATATGGCAAATTTATTGAGAATGTGCGCAAATACAATGACTTCCGTATCGTTACAAGTTGGAAGCAATGCAAGAAATTGACAGCGCGACCAACTTACGTTCGGAGCATTTTATTTGCAGAAAATCTTGTAGGGATAGAACTTGCCAGAGAGGAAGTTTACATGAACAAACCCATCTACATAGGGCAAGCCATCAAAACATATTATGTACAGTTTTTATTACAATATATTGAAGCCAGGCCTAGAAGATTGAATTTTAAATTACATGGATACGGATTCATTTATTCTGGAAACCTCAAGCGATATATACAAATTTATTAAGGAAAATCAAGAGCATTTTGACACATCAAATTATGAGGCGCAAACCAGCTATGGAATTACACCACAAAACAAGAAAGTCATCGGCCTGTTCAAGGATGAGCTTGCAGGAATCCCTATGATAGAATATGTTGGGCTAAGGTCCAAGTTATATGCTTACAGATACAAGGATCAAACAGTAATGAAAGCAAAGGGCATCAACAAGACCGGCATGCTGAACATAAATTTTGAGCACTATTTCGGCTGTCTAAATGGTATTAGAAAAACAATTTTAACAAAAACAACAACATTTCGAAGTTTCAAACATAAAGTCTCGACCATAGAAATGAATAAGGTCGCTCTCTGTGGTAGAGACGATAAGAGAAAACTCATTGAAGGCTCAGACCAGACAATTGCCTGGGGTCACTATTGTCTGCGTATGACTGACCCTTAGATGTATATATGTAAATTTTTAGTTGTGTAAATTTTTAGTTGTGAAGCTTTTAAACAAATTGCTTTTCTGTGTGTGTGTGTGTGTGTGTGTGTGTGTATGCGTGAGTGGTTGTGCATGTGTGTATTTATATATGTACATGGATAATGTAAATGTTTAGCTTTTCTGTTTATTAATTTATTGATTTTGAATTTTATAAAATGTATGTAAAATGCAGTCTAGTGAGCGAGTGTTTTTTCATGTATGTATTGTGCGTGTGTGTGTATATATGAAGATTGACCTAAAATGCAAATGATAATGTTGTTGTATATACATGTAATTTTTTTGTTTATGATTTTTTTAGTTAAAACAACTTATTGATTTTTAATCATGTAAACCCTGCAAACACAAAAATGTTTTTAAATAATGAATTTCTTATTTAACACAGCATATACAGTGAAATAAAAAACACGCATTATTGTGGAATGAAAGCCTTTTATTTTCATTATTATTTTTCTACAATAAATCCTTTCTGTCAATCCATTCAGGATTAGGGAATCCATACCACTTTACAAGAATCCTATTTCCCTGCCTGCGTAATACTTTCTCTACCAGAAATGTATTAGGGTACAGTGTAGGTCGCAGTTCATGGCCATAAAAGGACCCCTATATCTCGTCACCATCATTACCTTTTAGCATGTATGTAACGGGATTGGTGTGATTCACATGAACAACTTGAAATATTTCAACACTCCAATTAGCTTCAAAGCCATTTTCAAAATGTCCCTTGTCCTTTGATATCCTCACATAATCACCAACACTAAACTTTCTTGCCCCTTTCTTCTCTTTTCGATCTTGAGTGTAGTTGTAAACAGTCAGAAGAAGATCATTGTTCTTCACCTCTATAGGCTTCATTCGAATAGTGGAGTGGTAAGTGTTGTTATATCTTGCAATGATCTGAGGTAAAAGGTCTAGCCACTTGTATGATCCATTGGCTAGAAATTCGCGATACATCATATTTTTTAAAGTTCTTATTAATCGTTCAACAGCAGCTGCCTTCACATGGGTATAGGTACTGTAGTGATTGATGTTATATTTTATCATTAAATTTTTAAAATGTTTATTATAAAATTCTTTTCCATTATCACGCTGTATGTTCTTGGGTGGGGTTATCATTTCTTGCAGTATATCTTCCATAGCCTTTGCAACTTGAAGTCCTGTCTTGTCCATTAGAGGTCTCGCATATGCCATTTTAGAGTAGAAGTTGATTGCAATGATGATGTACTTGAAATTCTTATTGATTTTTGCATGCGGTATCATCTCCACCAAGTCGATCTGCACCAAGTCGTGGAGCCCCTTGCTGATAATCTTTCGACGCATGAAGTTTCTCCGGGCAGGAGCATGGAGCTCGCTTGCTATATGTTGCTTCACTGATGTCATGCTATAACCTTTGCCGCTTTTAGTTCTTGAATAATCTCTACAATATCTTGAGTATGATTGTTATTGCCGGCGTCTCTGGATGCCACAAGTAGCCTAAGGCGATCCACCAGATCATTAGGGTCGGTCCAGTAGATGTAGCCTTGCCTCGTATTAGGGCGATGTTCTTTCCACTGTAGTCCTAATCCCTTGTGTTTCGTTACTAGAGGACGTATAACGCTTTTATACTTGTAGGAATTACCCGATCTCAGCTGCTCGTGCTTGCTGAAGTTTCTTCGATGAACATGTGTTGATTAAAGTATTTTACTGTACGTTTCAAGGTCATCTTCAGTGTATGCATGCATTTCAGGTATTCTCTTGAAGATGAGTTCCTTCAATCCAGGCGTGGTTTCATACGTTTCGTCCCCTATTCGAACTTTATTATTGATGAAATCAATAACCTTGTTGCCTAGCATGTAGCTCCCATCCTCATATCGTACTCCATATGATGCATCTATTTCATTTTTGTCCTTCTTTCGAACTTTATTAAGATAGTTGTAGAGTTTCTCATCTTTCATGTCTTTCGGTGATTCCTCCTTGCTTGTAGTATTATTTTTCTGTATTTCAAGTATATCTTGAAGCGGATCTGTCACTGGTTGAAGAGCTTCACTCATCACTCTCTGGGTTTCAAACTGCTGACCTTTAAGAGAACGTAACTTTTCTCTTATAGCCTTCGTGTGCATGGCTACAGATTCTTTAAGTCGTATGCACTCGCTGTCCATCTTGAAATGACGCTGAAATTAGACTTTCGCATTAATATATACCCTATTTATTTAGCAGACTTCAGTTTATAAGAGATTTTCAGCTCGATATTTAGAAAATGGCCGTCCCTTACACGATTTGCAGGAGCAGTGAAGGCTAGTCTATCACCATTTGTAATTGGTGCAGGCAGAGCTCTAAGAGACTTGTTATTTATTTAAATTATTGTATCAGGCCTTACAGTAGGAGCTGTTGGTGACGTCATATAGCAAGAAACAATCTCGCCGTTTACGCTTGATTTGTAATATTCAAGACCTGATGTTAACATGTACCTCTGTGATTTCCCTCTGAAAGGCAACGACTGCAGTGTAATTACATGTTCCCCTCTCATTTGCTCTACTAATGAATTTGTGACTTTCATTTGTGTTTTAAGGGTATTGATATTATCCATTGCAGATGTCAGATGCCCATCCATTGATTTCTGGCGGTTCGCCATAGTTTCCATGTGTTTTCCCACTGTTTCTGTAACCGTGGCACTTATTGCACCAAGTCTGCTGTTTAAATCTTGGCACATTTCATTTTGTTTCCTTCCCACGTGGACTTTAACAAACTTTTTTGTTGCTCCATCACTGTCATCGACAGGATCTGCTACTTCAATTAGCCTTCTTTTTTGGAATGAAACGTTACCGCTTGAATCGAGCGGCGGTGTTCTTGTACTTATATATTCTAATACATGCTTCTTATTTGGCACGTCATAGTCCTCTTGAGGTGGCAGCATTATCTTCAATCTTATAGCATCCAGGATAATGTTGTTTCCATTGTCGCGTTTAAGGGTATTTTTATTCAGATATTCCATTAGAGCATCATGTTGCACGTCTAGCGACTTCTGGATGTGATCCCTAAGCGTAGTTTGAAGTTCGCCCATGCGCTGATATGTCGTTTTTTCCGTGAACTCCTGCATTCGATTTTCAGTAGAAGACGTAAGCGTATCCACGTGGCGTTTAGTGCTTGCGTCGTCGTCCTCCTCAGGATCCTGCACAATGCACAGTCTCTTGTTCCTGAATTGGTAATTTCCTTTTCCATCTCTGTTTATGATAAATTGATGTAGCGATCTTTTCACTGGAGCAGCCCTCTGTGATCCAAACCTATCAATACTCATGATGAACTATGAATGAGCAATTTCTTTATTAACAACTTTAATATATACATCGAATCCGCACCTATATCGACCGTCATTCACCGGAAATTCGGGTTCTATTACCATAAAAGGTCTTCCTTCTGTAGAGCTCTCCCAAACACCTTTGCACAAATCTTTAAATTCAGTATACGTCATATCTGTGTTTACGTAATCTTCATATATATGCTTCAAGTTTAAATTATCTTGCCTGAAGAGTATAATCATGTTCGCATTATCTCTAATTAAATGCTTTGGGACTTTGGCATAGGATTGTGCTAGATATGTTGAATCTACATTTCGATGTCTGCCCATGCTGTAAAAGGATGCAATCTTGTCTTGCTTTTCAGTGATGACGTCATCAAATATAAAGATTGAATTTTCTTTAATTTCTGATGGGTGCAAGACGCTTTCACCGTCTTCGTGAGTATACACACCTATATCCTCAATATTTTCAAGCAGCTTAACGAGATATTGATACTTTGGCTGGCATAGCGACTTTGAATAAATGTACACATTTTCAAAGCGTGCTCCATTCTCGTGAAGTATCATATTGAGTAATACATTTGTTTTTCCAGCACTGGAGCTACCTAGAATTAGCGCTCTGACATTGCCTGGAAACAGCTTCCCGTGACGATCGCGTCTAAAGTCACTTTCAAAGTCTAGCACCTGGATAGTCAGCGAGCAATCTTGCTTCACCAGCTCCATCGTAGCAACTAAAATAAAATAAATCATCCTTAATGTATATATGCTAATAAATGGAAGCAATGACAGAGTATAAAAGAACTATGTGCCATTAAAATCGATTAGTGTACCATGAGCGCTAAGGGGGTTAAGGTCTCAAGAGGTTCCGGTTTAATTAACTCTCTCATTAACCTGCTGTCATTTGAAGCACATTTGCCTGGTTACAGATACTGTGGACCTGGGACAAAGCTAGAAAAAAGACTAAAGAGAGGAGACCTCGGAATCAATCCTTTAGACGAAGCGTGTAAGCTTCACGACATAGCCTACGCACAGCATAAGGACTCTGCTTCGAGGAACGTTGCCGACAAAATCTTGGCTGAAAAGGCCTGGAAAAGAGTGCAATCATCTGATGCTACATTAGGTGAAAGGTTGGCAGCCCGACTAGTAACAACCATCATGAAGGGTAAGGTAGCTGTTGGTGCGGGATCCAGGAAGAAGAAACGAGGAGGATTTCTACCACTCATACCAATTATTGCAGCACTAGGAGCCGCCGCTGGAGGCGCTGCACAAATAGCCTCTGCTGTAAATAAGAAAAAGGCTGCGGATAAACAACTTGCTGAAATGATGAGACATAACAAAGAAATTGAAGCAAGAAGGAAAGGCCTATGAGTGAAGAAGAAGAAGAAGAATAAGGCGAGGAACACCGAAAGGAAGAGGAGGCCGAGCAAGAAAGGAAATTCAAAAAACTCCGGCAGAGGGCTATACTTGTCCCGGAAAAAGCATTAAGTAACATAGACCTCGACTTGTATGCCCGAAGTTTAAAGATTCCTCATTTTAGGGGTGTATACATGATCGATCAGCTACCCTCAAGACCTCGTTACAGAGAGAGAATTATTGTTAATCTCGATACTTCAGAGAATGAAGGCACTCATTGGGTTGCTATAAAGAAGGATGGCAACGTGTCATTTTATTTCGATAGCTTTGGAAACTTGAAGCCTCCAAAAGAGATAGAAAGGTACCTCAGAGATGTTAAGGTACTGTATAACACTAAGAGGTTTCAGAGTTTCAGCTCAGTCATCTGCGGGCACTTGTGCTTGCAATTTCTATCGCAATGAGTTACACTATTGCTGTCAGTGGCAACGAGTCTGCTTACTACACACCTGAATCCTCCTCTTCAGCTAGATCCAAAGTATCATTATGAGATTGCTCTACTGAATTTTGAAACCTTCTATTCAATTCCTAATGTTGATTGGAGTAATAATCAATTTCATTACATGCACAATGATGAAATTAAGATCATTGATATACCTGATGGAACTTATGAGATTTCTGATATTAATGAATACATCAGAGATAAGCTAGGTGTAGATGAGAATGTCTTCTTTATTAGACCTAATAATAACACAATGAAGGCTGAAATTAAGTGTCCTTTCACTATTGATTTTTCCGGTGATCGTTCTATAGGCTCGCTATTAGGCTTCAGAGGTAAAGTTATTCCTGCTAATCAGCTATCTGAATCTGATTACCTGGTGAATATATTTAAGGTGAGCATCATTCGAATCGAGTGCAGTATTGCAACAGGCTCTTTCATCGACGGTAAAAGCGGCCACTCGATCTACGAGTTTTTCCCTTCTGTTCCGCCTGGATACCATATTTCTCAAGAGCCGTCAAATCCAATTTACCTTCCAATCATAAACACCAATGCTATAGAGCAAATTAGTCTTCGTGTAGTGGACCAAAGTGGTAATATCATTGACTTTAGAAACGAGGATATAAGCATAAGGCTTCACATCCGCTGCAATGCCAATAGATTTTAGAAGAAGTCAACGACGTCGAGGATATAATAAGGGAGTGATTCAACGCACACATCATACTCTGCCCTTGACACCCGGAGAGTTAACATCACGTAATCGACACTTCCTCCAGGTATTGGGCTTCAGACTTCTATAATCATGGACATCTTTAATGTTACCAGCGCACCGACATTCGATGACAAGATCACTAAAGAAGAGGAACATGTGTTTTTACCGTATAATACATCGGCTCTGGTCTCTAATGATGAAATTAGAATCCCTTGTCAAGCTGAGGATTTATATACTTTACCTAATCGAAGTTATCTATACATTGAGGGGAGTATTACTAAACCTAATGGAACAGCTACTACTGCAAAGCTTACCAATAACGCTATTGCATTCATGTTTGAGGAGATTCGACTGGATATGAACGGCTCAACTATTGATCGAACCAGGAACCCCGGGATCGCCTCAACTTTACTTAACTATGCTGCTCTCAATCCAATGGAGTTTGATCGCTTGCTGAATGCTGGATGGTGCTATCCTGGAGAAGACATGGACATTGTGAATGCAGCAAATGGAGCCTTCAACGCCATAGTACCGCTTTCGATGCTTCTGGGATTTGCTGACGACCACAAGGAACTCATACTCAATAGCAAGTTTGAGTTGGTGCTGATTCGATCCAAGGTCTCTAAAACTGTATTATAGCGCCTGAGGGTGAAGAGAATGCAAGCGTTAAACTTGCACGAATCGAGTGGAGAATGCCAGTGATACGACTTTCTGATGCTGAAAAGGTTGAAATTCTCAAGATTGTCAAGTCGGACAAGGCGCTGTATCTCCCATTTAGGACCATGGATCTGCATACTCAGCCTGCTGTGCCGCAAACTAAATCATTCACTTGGAATGTCGCCACCACATCAAAAATGGAGAAGCCGAGATTTGTCATTTTGGGTGCTCAAACTTTAAGATCGAGTAATGCATCTAAAGACGGTTCTCTTTTTGATCATTGTAACATAACTAATTTGAGAATTTATCTTAATAGCGAATGTTATCCCTATCATGACATGAATTTGGATTTTGGAAACTCTAGATTTGCATCTTTGTATGATATGTACTCAAAGTTTCAAAACTCTTACTATGAAAAAGAGAACTATCCTTTATTGAAGAGAAAAGATTTTCTTAAATTTGCACCTATATTTGTTGTAGATTGCTCACATCAACCACAGGAAGTTGTAAATGGTGCTGTTAACATTAGAATAGAAATTCAAGCTAGTGCAAATATTCCTGCACAGACCACTTTGTATTGTTTGATAATTCACGATAAAGTAATTACATACAAACCTCTGACTCATGTGATGCAGCTTTTATTTTAAACTAATCATTGTAAGGATTTGTTTTTTCATTAGCAATGTAAGGATTATTAATGAATAAAAACACTATGTAAAAGCATACTTTCATTCTTTTTATTGTTATTATTTATCCTGCATTTCCATCACTTTCTTCCTCCAACTCCTCGTTCCAACATATTGCATTACATTTGCATCAGACAGGTAACCTAAATGGTAGTCTATAAACGGTTCAAGTCTTCTTAGCCTGCAAATTTCATCTCTATTTAAAAATATTTCACAATCATTTAAATTAGTGTTCAAAATTTTATTTCTGTCTCTTTCATATATGCAACAATATTATAAGAGAAAACAATATTTTCACAATATTCCACACGCGGATACTTTCTCGTTTGGAGGAATGCACTGAATGTAGGGAGACTCTCACGAATTATCACCCAATCTTGAATTGTCATGTATACAAATTTGTCTGTGTTTTTCACTAAAAGCACAGGAAGATCATGGAAGAATCCTATGTTAATGCTGCGCCTTTTCGAGATGTAGACGTCTCGGCACACGCTTCTTACCGGCATGTTTCTTGGGCGTCTCGATGTTGCTTATTCTACCCTCCAATAGCGTCAGCCTCCTTTGCAGGTCTGCAAAGCTGTTCCTCTTCTTCTTCCCCTTATTGAACCGCCTGAAACATTACACAATGAAGGTCTTAGAAAAGTGCTTGGTGAAGTTAAGGTATCCTGAAAAGAATTACATATTTTTGTTAGTGTACACTTAAAATGAAACAATGATTTTTATATATGTGAAAATACTCACGTCATTGTTTTCCCGAGTTCTGCAGGCTTTCCAGGGGGAGGCTCGGAGGTCGTCTGTGTTAGATCTCCTGCCTGCTGTGAATTGGAATCCTGTTCCTCATCTATGTGTTTAGCATACTACTGTGCAATTGGATATTCCACTATATCTTCTGGTTCTTTATCATCGGAATCTACCTCGGTTTTAGGCGCTGGTGTCGTCATTTGAATTCTGCAAAAGTCATTATAATTTCCAGTGTTAGTCGTATACAACTGCTCTTGTACTATAGTAGCATGTAATGTATGTTAGTATCGCATACAATTAATGTTTACATTAATGTTCTCTGAAGTTACGTATATGACGATAGCAATGTACAATAATGATACATATTTAAAGAGGTACTCACCTTAAATTTCTCTGTCTGAAGAGGAATACACTGCAGCTCTCATTGCATGGAAAGTATGACGCCATCTTGTCGTGTACCTCTGGTTTTGCACACAGTACAAAGTGAGTATACCCGTTGCAGTACTCTGAATGCCACAGAGAGCCGTGATTTGAAATGAGGCTGAGCATCTCACCGTCACTTTCGGTATAAGTTTCTCTGGAAAGAAAGAAGGCACAATAGAATGAACCATTTTAATTTTTTCACTCTTCTTTAGAGAACAATTGCACGCTTTTTAGAGTTTGCATTCAATAATAAAAACGATACTTACATGATGCTTCTTTTGTAGACAGGGCAGTTGTCTGTGCATATGCCTCGAGAAGTCATCTGGTCATGATATGAAGGCATGTTACACACTATAGAATGCATGATACCATTACACGACTCTTTATGATAATATGTGTAATGGTATGATTCTTCTCCGCATTCCCTCCAAAAATCATCCATAGTATTATCGACTCGATTACACCTCGAATAATATTCAGAGCAGTGCGAGAAGGGGCTGCTTATATACAGCGGCTGGAAAAACCGGTTCTTCTATCACATGTAATGACTTGCAGAGAGGATCGGTAAGGGGAGGAACGATCTATAGGGAGTGGGGGATGAATGTGTTTTTCTATGCAAGAGAATACATGATTCAGTGAGGGAAATGAAAACTTTCATTATAGAGAGGGAATGCACATAAAGGGTTTTGATATCTCTGTTTGAAAGAGATAATTGTTGCGTTACATGTATGTGAGTGTGTGTGCATGCGTGCACCAGTGTATGCATGTTGATGTATGCGCATGTGCTCGTGTATATGTGAGCGCCTGGATGTGTACAAGTTGTGGAGAAAGAAAGAGATAGATTGAAAGAGGAAAAAGGAAGAAAGAGGGAGAAGAAAGAAAATAAAGAATCGTGTCTAGGCATCGGAATATCTAAGTATACGCAGGAGTTTAATATAAATAATTATATTTGATAAATACATTTTAATATGCCCGTGCATAGTTTAATAGTTATTATAGCGTTTCGCATGGCAGGATTCGAACTAGGGATCTCTGGTTCCTAAGAATACAGCTCGTTAAACATTGTAATGTCGTGTATATTAAATTATATATGTTAAACACATTTTAATCTGACCCGTTCACTCTTCAATAATTTAGTATTTTTATTATAGCGTTTCGCTGGGTAAGGTTCGAACTATGGGCTTCTGGGTTCCTAAGAATACCTTTCCTTAAAACAGCGTAATGTATAAAATTAAATTATATTTGTTAAATACATTTTTTAATCTTATCGTGCACGCTTCCGTAATTTAATAGTTAGTAGGCATAGAGCTTGCAGGGTAAGACTCGAACTAGAAACCTCTGAACGGGCTTTAATCAGGGTAATGATATAATAATGTTTTACCCTAAGAAAATATCAACTTGGATACCTAAGTATACGCATGTGTTTAATATATTTTTAGAGCACGCATCCGTAATTTACTAGATGTTACACATTAGAGTTTGCAGGGTAAGATTCGAACTAGGGTCCTCTGAACGGTCTTTCATTAATTAGGATGATGATGTATAAAAATTAAATTATATTTGTTAAATACATTTTCAATCTGGTCTTGCATAGTTTAATAGTTATTGAGCGTTAGAGTTTCACTTGGTAAGACTCGAGCTAGAATTCTCTGAACGCCTTTTTTATTAATTAAGGTAATGATATAATAATATCAATCATTAATTTCTCATTAGCAATAAATTTTTGATTACAGCAAGAATCGAACACCGATCTATGGATATCACTCAGAGGTTTAATGCACGTAATGAAATGTATATTAGGCGCTTTTTCAGTCACTGCCTGAAATGGGCCAAGCAGAATGCTTGTTAACTATGCTCGGATATATTCGTAGGATGTCGTAAAACATCAGAAAGAACTCCCTCAGGCAAAATCATGATGGCCGACCTGACGTTGTTACGCAGAGTTGGTAAACAAGTTTCTCTCTCTTTCACACAAACAAGGACAGGACGAGTATAAAGCAACCCTCGAATTCTTCTGTTAACTAGCAGGTGGTCAAACAATGGAAAAGGTCAGGCTTTGTTATGGAGTAGTGGGACGGGAACGCCGCAGGTGTCTTTCTAAACTAGTCTTGCCCAGGACAATAGAAAGGCACACACAATAGAATCTCTTACACAATGGAAAGGGTCAGGCTTTGTTATTGGGTTGTGGAATGAGTATGCCAGATGGTCTTTCTAAAGAATGCTTGCCCGGGACAATAGAAAGGAACACACAATAGAATCTCTTACACAATGGAAAGGGACCGGCTTTGTTATGGAGGTAGCGGAATGAGAAATAAAGGCTTGCACCAGACAGTAGAACTTGTTTCTCTGTTAACTGACTTTGTCACAACCATAATTCATCATGGGCTTTGTTCATTTTGACAGCTGAAGGGTAAGCATTGTTCTTTTGTTAAAAGCTAGTGGAATGAGTATGCCACGTGTTCGAGAAAGAATAGAAGTGGAGTGGGTAACTGCAACAGTGCAGAAGTGTCCGGCTGTGGAATGGGTAGGAAAAACATCTCGCCTTTGTTACAGAACCTTAAATTTATGACACCTTTGTTCGTTTTGACAGTTGATTGACAGCCTTAATTGCTTAACTGTCAAGCCTCCATTGTACTCAACAAGATTTACGACCCTCAGCTGCAAGTAAAACTACCAAGGAGTTGGGGGTGGGGGTGGGGAAAATGGGGGAGGGGATAATTATCATACTAATTGACATTCCATACATATTAGTGGCCGTGAATGCCCATTTCCCCCTACTTGCGTAATGCCGAAAAATCTACAAAACGAATACAAAGGGACGCAGAAATAGCAATAATGCAAAATGCTTAAAAATCGCCAAACTGAGAATACCTCCCCTATTGAGGAAAGTGAAAAAATGGCCAAAAAATTAAAAAAACTGGTGCAAATGCCACATATAGCGAAATAGGATACGTTAGAACTGCGTAATGACGAATAATCCTCAAAACGAATGCAAAGGGACGCAGAAATAGCAATAAAGTAAAATGCTTAAAAATCGCTAAACTGAGAATATCCCTTCTATGACAAATAGCGCAAAAATGGCAAAAAGATAAAAATTATAAAAAACTGGTGCAAATGCTACATATAGCAAATAGGAAACGTTAGAGCTGCGTAATGCCGAAAAATCTACAAAACGAATGCAAAGGGACGCAGAAATAGCAATAAATTAAAATACTTGAAAATCGCTAAACTGAGAATAACCCCCTAGGACGAAAAGTGCAAAAATGTCCAAAAAATAAAAATAAAAAAAACCGGTGCAAATGCTAAATATAGCAAATTAGGATACGTTAGAACTGCGTAATGCCGAAATATCTACAAAACAAACACAAAGCGACGCAGAAATAGCAATAAATTAAAATACTTGAAAATCGCTAAACTGAGAATACCCCCCCTAGGACGAAAAGTGCAAAAATGTCCAAAAAATAAAAATAAAAAAACCGGTGCAAATGCTAAATATAGCAAATTAGGATACGTTAGAACTGCGTAATGCCGAATAATCTACAAAACGAATGCAAAGGGTCGCAGAAATAGCAATAATGTAAAATGCTTAAAAATCGCTAAACTGAGAATACCCCCCCTTTGACGAATAGTGCAAAAATAGCCAAAAAATAAAAATTAAAAGAACTGGTGCAAATGCTAAATATAGCCAATACGATACGTTAGAACTGCGTACTGCCGAAAAATCTACAAAACGAATGCAAAGGGACGCAGGAATTGCAGTAAAGTAAAAAGCTTAAAAATCGCTAAGGTGAGAGGAGGCTATGACGAATAGTGCAAAAATGGCCAAAAAATAGAAAATAAAAAAACTGGTGCAAATGCTAAATATAGCAAAATAGGTTACGTTAGAACTGCGTAATGCCGAAAGATCAATAAAACGAATGCAGAGGGACGCAGAAATATACATAGGATAAAATGCTTAAAAATCGCTAAACTAAGAAACCGCCCCATTGACAAAAAGTGCAAAAAAGCCAAAAAATAAGAATTAAAGAAACTGGTGCAAACGCCAAATATAGCAAAATAGGATACGTTATAGCTGCGTAATGCCGAAGAATCTACAAAACGAATGCAATGGGACGCAGAAATAGCAATAATGTAAAATGCTTAAAAATCGCTAAAATGAGAGGAGGCTATGACGAATAGTGCAAAAATGGCTAAAAAATAGAAAATAAAAAAACTGGTGCAAATACTAAATATACCAAAATAGGTTACGTTAGAACTGCGTAATGCCGAAAGATCAATAAAACGAATGCAGAGAGTCGCAGAAATAGCAATAAAATAAAATACTTAAAAATCGCTTAACTGAGAATACCCCCTAAGACGAAAATTGCAAAAATGGCCAAAAAATAAAAATAAAAAAACCGGTGCAAATGCTAAATATAGCAAAATAGGATACGTTAGAAATGCGTAATGCCGAAAATCTACAAAACGAGTGCAAAGGAACGCAGAAATAGACATAAGATAAAATGCTTAAAAATCGCTAAACTAAGAATATCCCCCCTTTGACGAATAGTGCAAAAATGGCCAAATAATAAAAATTAAAAAAACTGGTGCAAATGCTAAATATACCAAAATAGTATACGTTAGATCTGCGTAATGCCGAAAAATCTACAAATCGAATGCAAAGGAACGCAGAAATACACATGAGATAAAATGCTTAAAAATCGCTAAACTGAGAATATCCCCCCTTTGACGAATACTGCAAAAATGGCCAAAAAATAAAAATTATAGAAACTGGATAATGCTAAATATAGAAAAATAGGATACTTTAGAACTGCGTAATGCAGAAAAATCTACAAATTGAATGCGAAAAGTGTAAAAATGATCAAAAAATAAACATTAAAAAAACTAGTGCAAATGCTACATATAGCCAAATACAATACGTTAGAACTGCGTAATGCCGAAAAATCTACAAAACAAACGCAAAGGGCCGCAGAAATAGCAAAATGTAAAATGCTTAAAATTCCCTAAACTGAGAATACACCCCCCTATTGATGAAAAGTGAAAATATGGCCACAAAATGAAAAAACTGGTGCAAATGCCACATATAGCGAAATAGGATACGTTAGAACTGCGTAATGCCGAAAAATATCCAAAACGAATGAAAAGGGACGCAGAAATAGCAATAATGTAAATTGCTTAAAAATCGCTAAACTGAGAATATCCCCCCCTTGGACGAATAGGGGAAAAAATGGCCCAAAAATAGAAATTAAAAAAACCGGTGCAAATGCTGAATATAGCAAAATAGGATACGTTAGAACTGCGTAATGCCGAAAAATCTACAAAACGAATGCAAAGGGATGCAGAAATAGCAATAAAGTAAAATGCTTAAAAATTCCTAAACTGAGGATACCCCCCTATGACAAAATAGGCAAAAGTGGCCAAAAATAAAAATTAAAAGAACTGGTGCATATGCAAAGTATAGCAAAATAGGATACTTTAGAAATGCGTAATGCCGAAAAATCCACTAAACGAATGCAAAGGGATGCAGAAATAGCAATAAAGTAAAATGCTTAAAAATCGTTAAATTGAGAATACTCTCCCGTTGACAAAAAGTGCAAAAATGCCAAAAAATAAAAATTAAAAAAACAGGTGCAAATGCTAAATATGGCAAAATAGGGTACGTTAGAAATGCGTAATGCCGAAAACCTACAAAACAAACGCAATGGGACGCAGGAATATCAATAAAGCAAAAAGCTTAAAAATCCCTAAATTGAGAATTAACGAAAAGTGCAAAAATGGCCAAAATATAAAATTAAAAAAATTGGTTCAAATGCTAAATATAGCTAAATAGGATACGTTGTAACTGCGTAATGCCGAAAAATCTACAAAACGAATGCAAAGGGACGCAGAAATAGTAATAAAGTAAAATGCTTAAAAATCGCTAAACTTAAAAACCCCCATTGACGAAAAGTGCATAATTGGCCAAAAAATAAAAATTAAAAGAACTGGTGCAAATGCTAAATATAGCAAAATAGGATACGTTAGAACTGCGTAATGCCGAAAAATCTACTAAACGAATGCAAAGGGACGCAGAAATAGCTATAAAGTAAAATGCTTAAAAATCGTTAAATTGAGAATACGACGAAAACTGCAAAAATGGCCAAGAAATAAAAATTAAAAAAACGCTGCAAATGCTAAATATAGGAAAATTGGATACGTTAGAAATGCGTAATGTCGAAAAATCTACAAAACGATTGCAAAGGGACGCAGAAATAGCAATAAAGTAAAAAGTTAAAAAAATCCCTAAGTTGAGGATATACCCCCGTTGACGAAAACTGCAAAAATGGCCAAAATATAAAAGTCAAAATACTGGTGCAAATGCTAAATATAGCAAAATAGGATACGTTATAACTGCGTAATGCCGAAAAATCTACAAAACGATTGTAAAGGGACGCAGAAATAGCAATAATGTAAAATACTTAAAAATCGGTATACTTAGAATACCTCCCCATTGACAAAAAGTGCAAAATGGCCAAAAAATAAAAATTAAATAAACTGGATAATGCTAAAATGTAGCAAAGGATACTTAAGAACTGCGTAATGCCGAAAAATCTACAAATTGAATGCAAAAGGACGCAGAAATAGCAATAAAGTAAAATACTTAAAAATCGCTAAACTGAGACTATCCCCCCTTTGACGAATAGTGAAAAAATGGCCAAAAAATAACAAAACTGGTGCAAATGCCACATATTACAAAATAGGATACGTTTGAACTGCGTAATGCTGAGAAAATCTCTAAACGAATGCAAAGGGACGCAGAAATAGTAATAAAGTAAAATGCAAGAAATTGCTAAACTGAGAATATCCCCTCTTTGACGAATAGTGCAAAAATGGCCAAAAAATAAAAATTAAAAAAACTGGTGCAAATGCTAGATATAGTAAAATAGGATGCGTAAGATTTGCGAAATGCCGAGAAATCTATAAAACGAATGCAGAGGGACGCAGAAATAGCAATAAAGTAAAAGGCTTAAAAATTGCTAAAGTGAGAAAACCCCCATTGACGAAAAGTGCAAAAATGGCCAAAAAATAAAATTAAAGAAACTGGTGCAAATGCTAAATATAGCAAAATAGAATACGTTAGAACTTCTTAATGCCGAAAAATTAACTATACGAATGCAAAGAGACGCTGAAATACTATAAAGGAAAAAGCATAAAAATCGCTAAACTGAGAACACCCCATTAACGAAAAGTGCAAAAATGGCTAAGAAATAAAAATTAAAAAACTGGTGCAAATGCTAAATATAGCAAAATAGGAAACCTTAGAACTGCGTAATGCCGAAAAATCTACAAAACAAATGCAAAGAGACGCAGAAATACAATAAAGGAATAAGTATAAAAATCGTTAAACTGAAAATACTCCCCCTAAGACGAAAAGTGCAAAAATGGCCAAAAAATAAAAATAAAAAAACCGGTGCAAATGTTAAATATACTAAATAGGATACGTTAGAAATGCGTAATGCCGAAAATCTACAAAACGAGTGCAAAGCAACGCAGAAATAGACATAAGATAAAATGCTTAAAAATCGCTAAACTGAGAATACCCGCCCATTGACGAAAAGTGCAAAAATGGCCAAAAAATAAAAATTAAAAAACTGGTGCAAATGCTACATATAGCCAAATACGATATTTTAGATCTGCATAATGCCGAAAAATCTACAAAACAAATGCAAAGGGACGCAGAAATAGCAATAATGTAAAATGCTTACAAATTGCTAAACTGAGAAAACCCCCCCCATTGACAAAAAGTGCAAAAATGGCCAAAAAATGAAAATTAAAGAAACTGTTGCAAATGCTAAATATAGCAAAATGGGATAATTTAGAACTGCGTAATGCCGAAAAATCTACAAATTGAATGCAAAGGGACGCAGAAATAGCCATAAAGTACAGTACTAAAAATCGTTAAACTGAGACTATCCCCCTTTGACGAATAGTGCAAAAATGGCCAAAAAATAAAAATTAAAAAAACTGGTGAAAATGCTAAATGTAGCAAAATAGGATACGTTAGAACTGCGTAATACCGAATAATCTACAAAAGGAATGCAAAGGGACGCAGAAATAGCAATAATGTAAAATGCTTAAAATTCACTAAAGTGAGAATACCCCCCCATTAACGAAAAGTCAAAATGGCCAAAAAATAAAAGTTAAAAACTGGTGCAAATGCTAATTATAGCAAAATAGGATACGATAGAACTGCGCAATGCCGAAAAATCTACAAAACGAATGCAGAGGGACGCAGATATAGCAATAATGTAAAATGCCTAAAATAAAATTAAAGAAACTGGTACAATTGCTAAATATAGCAAAATAGAACACGTTAAAATTGCTTAATGCCGAAAAATTAACAATACGAATGCAAAGAGACGCAGAAATACAATAATGGAAAAAGCATAAAAATCGCTAAACTGAGAACACCCCCATTGACGAAAAGTGCAAAAATGCCCAAAAAATAAACATTTAAAAACTGCTGCAAATGCTACATATAGCCAAATACGATACTTTAGAACTGCGTAATGCCGAAAAATCTACAAAACAAACGCAAAGGGCCACAGAAATAGCAATAATGTAAAATACGTAAAAATCCCTAAACTCAGGATAGCCCCCATTGACAAAAAAGGCAAAAGTGGCCAAAAATAAAAATTAAAAGAACTGGTGCATATGCTAAGTATAGCAAAATACGATACGTTAGAAATGCGTAATGCCGAAAAATCTACTAAACGAATGCAAAGGGATGCAGAAATAGCAATAAAGTAAAATGCTTAAAAATCGTTAAATTGAGAATACTCCCCATTGACAAAAAGTGCCTAAATGGCCAAAAAATAAAAATTAAAAAAACAGTTGCAAACGCTAAATATGGCAAAATAGGGTACGTTAGAAATGCGTAATGTCGAAAATCTACAACACAAACGCAAAGGGACGCAGAAATAGCAATAAAGTAAAAAGCTTATAAATCTCTAAATTGAGAATTGACGAAAAGTGCAAAAATGGTCAAAATATAATAATTAAAAAAATTGGTGCAAATGATAAATATAGCAAAATAGGATACGTTATAACTGCGTAATGCCGAAAAATCTACAAAACAAATGCAAAGGGACGCAGAAATAGTAATAAAGTAAAACGCTTAAAAATCGCTAAACTGAGATATCCCCATTGACGAAAAGTGCATAAATGGCCAAAAAATAAAAATTAAAACAACTGGTGCAAATGCTAAATATAGTAAAATAGGATACGTTAGAACTGCGTAATGCCGAAAAATCTACTAAACGAATGCTAAGGGACGCAGATATAGCAATAATGTAAAATGCTTAAAAATCGCTAAACAAAGAATACCCCCCTTTGACAAAAAGTGCAAAAATGCCCAAAAAATGAAATTAAAGAAATTGGATAATGCTAAATATAGCACAATAGGATACTTTAGAACTGCGTAATGCCGAAAAAATCTACAAAACAAACGCAAAGGGCCGCAGAAATAGCAATAATGTAAAATGCTTAAAAATTCCTAAACTGAGGATACCCCCCATTGACAAAAAAGGCAAAAGTGGCCAAAAATAAAAATTAAAAGTACTGGTGCATATGCAAAGTATAGCAAAATAGGATACTTTAGAAATGCGTAATGCCGAAAAATCCACTAAACGAATGCAAAGGGATGCAGAAATAGCAATAAAGTAAAATGCTTAAAAATCGTTAAATTGAGAATACTCTCCCGTTGACAAAAAGTGCAAAAATGCCAAAAAATAAAAATTAAAAAAACAGGTGCAAATGCTAAATATGGCAAAATAGGGTACGTTAGAAATGCGTAATGCCGAAAACCTACAAAACAAACGCAAAGGGACGCAGGAATATCAATAAAGCAAAAAGCTTAAAAATCCCTAAATTGAGAATTAACGAAAAGTGCAAAAATGGCCAAAATATAAAATTAAAAAAATTGGTTCAAATGCTAAATATAGCAAAATAGGATACGTTATAACTGCGTAATGCCGAAAAATCTACAAAACGATTGTAAAGGGACGCAGAAATAGCAATAATGTAAAATACTTAAAAATCGCTATACTTAGAATACCTCCCCATTGACAAAAAGTGCAAAATGGCCAAAAAATAAAAATTAAATAAACTGGATAATGCTAAAATGTAGCAAGGATACTTAAGAATTGCGTAATGCCGAAAAATCTACAAATTGAATGCAAAAGGACGCAGAAATAGCAATAAAGTAAAATACTTAAAAATCGCTAAACTGAGACTATCCCCCCTTTGACGAATAGTGAAAAAATGGCCAAAAAATAACAAAACTGGTGCAAATGCCACATATTACAAAATAGGATACGTTTGAACTGCGTAATGCTGAGAAATTCTCTAAACGAATGCAAAGGGACGTAGAAATAGTAATAAAGTAAAATGCAAAAAATTGCTAAACTGAGAATATCCCCTCTTTGACGAATAGTGCAAAAATGGCCAAAAAATAAAAATTAAAAAAACTGGTGCAAATGCTAGATATAGCAAAATAGGATACGTAAGATTTGCGAAATGGCGAGAAATCTATAAAACGAATGCAGAGGGACGCAGAAATAGCAATAAAGTAAAAGGCTTAAAAATTGCTAAAGTGAGAAAACCCCCATTGACGAAAAGTGCAAAAATGGCCAAAAAATAAAATTAAAGAAACTGGTGCAAATGCTAAATATAGCAAAATAGAATACGTTAGAACTTCTTAATGCCGAAAAATTAACTATACGAATGCAAAGAGACGCTGAAATACCATAAAGGAAAAAGCATAAAAATCGCTAAACTGAGAACACCCCATTAAAGAAAAGTGCAAAAATGGCTAAGAAATAAAAATTAAAAAACTGGTGCAAATGCTAAATATAGCAAAATAGGAAACCTTAGAACTGCGTAATGCCGAAAAATCTACAAAACAAATGCAAAGAGACGCAGAAATACAATAAAGGAAAAAGTATAAAAATCGTTAAACTGAAAATACTCCCCCTAAGACGAAAAGTGCAAAAATGGCCAAAAAATAAAAATAAAAAAAACCGGTGCAAATGCTAAATATACTAAATAGGATACGTTAGAAATGCGTAATGCCGAAAATCTACAAAACGAGTGCAAATCAACGCAGAAATAGACATAAGATAAAATGCTTAAAAATCGCTAAACTGAGAATACCCGCCCATTGACGAAAAGTGCAAAAATGGCCAAAAAATAAAAATTAAAAAACTGGTGCAAATGCTACATATAGCCAAATACGATATTTTAGATCTGCGTAATGCCGAGAAATCTACAAAACAAATGCAAAGGGACGCAGAAATAGCAATAATGTAAAATGCTTACAAATTGCTAAACTGAGAAAACCCCCCCCATTGACAAAAAGTGCAAAAATGGCCAAAAAATGAAAATTAAAGAAACTGTTGCAAATGCTAAATATAGCAAAATGGGATAATTTAGAACTGCGTAATGCCGAAAAATCTACAAATTGAATGCAAAGGGACGCAGAAATAGCCATAAAGTACAGTACTAAAAATCGTTAAACTGAGACTATCCCCCTTTGACGAATAGTGCAAAAATGGCCAAAAAATAAAAATTAAAAAAACTGGTGAAAATGCTAAATATAGCAAAATAGGATACGTTAGAACTGCGTAATACCGAATAATCTACAAAAGGAATGCAAAGGGACGCAGAAATAGCAATAATGTAAAATGCTTAAAATTCACTAAAGTGAGAATACCCCCCCATTAACGAAAAGTGCAAAATGGCCAAAAAATAAAAGTTAAAAACTGGTGCAAATGCTAATTATAGCAAAATAGGATACGATAGAACTGCGCAATGCCGAAAAATCTACAAAACGAATGCAGAGGGACGCAGATATAGCAATAATGTAAAATGCCTAAAAAACGCTAAACAAAGAATACCCCCCGTTTGACAAAAAGTGCAAAACTGCCCAAAAAATAAAATTAAAGAAACTGGTACAATTGCTAAATATAGCAAAATAGAACACGTTAAAATTGCTTAATGCCGAAAAATTAACAATACGAATGCAAAGAGACGCAGAAATACAATAATGGAAAAAGCATAAAAATCGCTAAACTGAGAACACCCCCATTGACGAAAAGTGCAAAAATGGCCAAAAAATAAAAATTAAAAAACTGGTGCAAATGCTAAATATAGCAAAATCGGAAACGTTAGAACTACGTAATGCCGAAAGATCTACAAAACGGATGCAAAGAGACACAGAAATACAATAAAGGAAAAAGCATAAAAATCTTTAAACTGAGAATACCCCACTAAGACAAAAGGTGCAAAGATGACCAAAAAACAAAAATAAAAAAATCGGTGAAAATGCTAAATATAGCAAAAAACGATACGTTAGAAATGCGTAATGCCAAAAATCTACAAAACCAATGCAAAGGAACGCAGAAATAGACATAAGATAAAATGCTTAAAAATCGCCAAACTGAGAATACCCCCCATTGACGAAAAGTGCAAAAATGCCCAAAAAATAAAATTAAAGAAATTGGATAATGCTAAATATAGCACAATAGGATACTTTAGAACTGCGTAATGCCGAAAAAATCTACAAAACAAACGCAAAGGGCCGCAGAAATAGCAATAATGTAAAATGCTTAAAAATTCCTAAACTGAGGATACCCCCCATTGACAAAAAAGGCAAAAGTGGCCAAAAATAAAAATTAAAAGAACTGGTGCATATGCAAAGTATAGCAAAATAGGATACTTTAGAAATGCGTAATGCCGAAAAATCCGCTAAACGAATGCAAAGGGATGCAGAAATAGCAATAAAGTAAAATGCTTAAAAATCGTTAAATTGAGAATACTCTCCCGTTGACAAAAAGTGCAAAAATGCCAAAAAATAAAAATTAAAAAAACAGGTGCAAATGCTAAATATGGCAAAATAGGGTACGTTAGAAATGCGTAATGCCGAAAACCTACAAAACAAACGCAAAGGGACGCAGGAATATCAATAAAGCAAAAAGCTTAAAAATCCCTAAATTGAGAATTAACGAAAAGTGCAAAAATGGCCAAAATATAAAATTAAAAAAATTGGTTCAAATGCTAAATATAGCTAAATAGGATACGTTGTAACTGCGTAATGCCGAAAAATCTACAAAACGAATGCAAAGGGACGCAGAAATAGTAATAAAGTAAAATGCTTAAAAATCGCTAAACTTAAAAACCCCCATTGACGAAAAGTGCATAATTGGCCAAAAAATAAAAATTAAAAGAACTGGTGCAAATGCTAAATATAGCAAAATAGGATACGTTAGAATTGCGTAATGCCGAAAAATCTACTAAACGAATGCAAAGGGACGCAGAAATAGCTATAAAGTAAAATGCTTAAAAATCGTTAAATTGAGAATACGACGAAAACTGCAAAAATGGCCAAGAAATAAAAATTAAAAAAACGCTGCAAATGCTAAATATAGGAAAATTGGATACGTTAGAAATGCGTAATGTCGAAAAATCTACAAAACGATTGCAAAGGGACGCAGAAATAGCAATAAAGTAAAAAGTTAAAAAAATCCCTAAGTTGAGGATATACCCCCGTTGACGAAAACTGCAAAAATGGCCAAAATATAAAAGTCAAAAAACTGGTGCAAATGCTAAATATAGCAAAATAGGATACGTTATAACTGCGTAATGCCGAAAAATCTACAAAACGATTGTAAAGGGACGCAGAAAT
Organism: Deroplatys truncata; assembly: GCA_030765065.1. Classification (NCBI taxonomy): domain Eukaryota; kingdom Metazoa; phylum Arthropoda; class Insecta; order Mantodea; family Mantidae; genus Deroplatys; species Deroplatys truncata. The sequence goes on along the minus strand of CM060979.1, from coordinate 65,159,370 downwards.
AGCAATAATGTAAAATACTTAAAAATCGCTATACTTAGAATACCTCCCCATTGACAAAAAGTGCAAAATGGCCAAAAAATAAAAATTAAATAAACTGGATAATGCTAAAATGTAGCAAAGGATACTTAAGAACTGCGTAATGCCGAAAAATCTACAAATTGAATGCAAAAGGACGCAGAAATAGCAATCAAGTAAAATACTTAAAAATCGCTAAACTGAGACTATCCCCCCTTTGACGAATAGTGAAAAAATGGCCAAAAAATAACAAAACTGGTGCAAATGCCACATATTACAAAATAGGATACGTTTGAACTGCGTAATGCTGAGAAATTCTCTAAACGAATGCAAAGGGACGCAGAAATAGTAATAAAGTAAAATGCAAAAAATTGCTAAACTGAGAATATCCCCTCTTTGACGAATAGTGCAAAAATGGCCAAAAAATAAAAATTAAAAAAACTGGTGCAAATGCTAGATATAGCAAAATAGGATACGTAAGATTTGCGAAATGCCGAGAAATCTATAAAACGAATGCAGAGGGACGCAGAAATAGCAATAAAGTAAAAGGCTTAAAAATTGCTAAAGTGAGAAAACCCCCATTGACGAAAAGTGCAAAAATGGCCAAAAAATAAAATTAAAGAAACTGGTGCAAATGCTAAATATAGCAAAATAGAATACGTTAGAACTTCTTAATGCCGAAAAATTAACTATACGAATGCAAAGAGACGCTGAAATACCATAAAGGAAAAAGCATAAAAATCGCTAAACTGAGAACACCCCATTAAAGAAAAGTGCAAAAATGGCTAAGAAATAAAAATTAAAAAACTGGTGCAAATGCTAAATATAGCAAAATAGGAAACCTTAGAACTGCGTAATGCCGAAAAATCTACAAAACAAATGCAAAGAGACGCAGAAATACAATAAAGGAAAAAGTATAAAAATCGTTAAACTGAAAATACTCCCCCTAAGACGAAAAGTGCAAAAATGGCCAAAAAATAAAAATAAAAAAAACCAGTGCAAATGCTAAATATACTAAATAGGATACGTTAGAAATGCGTAATGCCGAAAATCTACAAAACGAGTGCAAATCAACGCAGAAATAGACATAAGATAAAATGCTTAAAAATCGCTAAACTGAGAATACCCGCCCATTGATGAAAAGTGCAAAAATGGCCAAAAAATAAAAATTAAAAAACTGGTGCAAATGCTACATATAGCCAAATACGATATTTTAGATCTGCGTAATGCCGAGAAATCTACAAAACAAATGCAAAGGGACGCAGAAATAGCAATAATGTAAAATGCTTACAAATTGCTAAACTGAGAAAACCCCCCCCCATTGACAAAAAGTGCAAAAATGGCCAAAAAATGAAAATTAAAGAAACTGTTGCAAATGCTAAATATAGCAAAATGGGATAATTTAGAACTGCGTAATGCCGAAAAATCTACAAATTGAATGCAAAGGGACGCAGAAATAGCCATAAAGTACAGTACTAAAAATCGTTAAACTGAGACTATCCCCCTTTGACGAATAGTGCAAAAATGGCCAAAAAATAAAAATTAAAAAAACTGGTGAAAATGCTAAATATAGCAAAATAGGATACGTTAGAACTGCGTAATACCGAATAATCTACAAAAGGAATGCAAAGGGACGCAGAAATAGCAATAATGTAAAATGCTTAAAATTCACTAAAGTGAGAATACCCCCCCATTAACGAAAAGTGCAAAATGGCCAAAAAATAAAAGTTAAAAACTGGTGCAAATGCTAATTATAGCAAAATAGGATACGATAGAACTGCGCAATGCCGAAAAATCTACAAAACGAATGCAGAGGGACGCAGATATAGCAATAATGTAAAATGCCTAAAAAACGCTAAACAAAGAATACCCCCCGTTTGACAAAAAGTGCAAAACTGCCCAAAAAATAAAATTAAAGAAACTGGTACAATTGCTAAATATAGCAAAATAGAACACGTTAAAATTGCTTAATGCCGAAAAATTAACAATACGAATGCAAAGAGACGCAGAAATACAATAATGGAAAAAGCATAAAAATCGCTAAACTGAGAACACCCCCATTGACGAAAAGTGCAAAAATGGCCAAAAAATAAAAATTAAAAAACTGGTGCAAATGCTAAATATAGCAAAATCGGAAACGTTAGAACTACGTAATGCCGAAAGATCTACAAAACGGATGCAAAGAGACACAGAAATACAATAAAGGAAAAAGCATAAAAATCTTTAAACTGAGAATACCCCACTAAGACAAAAGGTGCAAAGATGGCCAAAAAACAAAAATAAAAAAATCGGTGAAAATGCTAAATATAGCAAAAAACGATACGTTAGAAATGCGTAATGCCAAAAATCTACAAAACCAATGCAAAGGAACGCAGAAATAGACATAAGATAAAATGCTTAAAAATCGCCAAACTGAGAATACCCCCCATTGACGAAAAGTGCAAAAATGCCCAAAAAATAAAATTAAAGAAATTGGATAATGCTAAATATAGCACAATAGGATACTTTAGAACTGCGTAATGCCGAAAAAATCTACAAAACAAACGCAAAGGGCCGCAGAAATAGCAATAATGTAAAATGCTTAAAAATTCCTAAACTGAGGATACCCCCCCATTGACAAAAAAGGCAAAAGTGGCCAAAAATAAAAATTAAAAGAGCTGGTGCATATGCAAAGTATAGCAAAATAGGATACTTTAGAAATGCGTAATGCCGAAAAATCCACTAAACGAATGCAAAGGGATGCAGAAATAGCAATAAAGTAAAATGCTTAAAAATCGTTAAATTGAGAATACTCTCCCGTTGACAAAAAGTGCAAAAATGCCAAAAAATAAAAATTAAAAAAACAGGTGCAAATGCTAAATATGGCAAAATAGGGTACGTTAGAAATGCGTAATGCCGAAAACCTACAAAACAAACGCAAAGGGACGCAGGAATATCAATAAAGCAAAAAGCTTAAAAATCCCTAAATTGAGAATTAACGAAAAGTGCAAAAATGGCCAAAATATAAAATTAAAAAAATTGGTTCAAATGCTAAATATAGCTAAATAGGATACGTTGTAACTGCGTAATGCCGAAAAATCTACAAAACGAATGCAAAGGGACGCAGAAATAGTAATAAAGTAAAATGCTTAAAAATCGCTAAACTTAAAAACCCCCATTGACGAAAAGTGCATAATTGGCCAAAAAATAAAAATTAAAAGAACTGGTGCAAATGCTAAATATAGCAAAATAGGATACGTTAGAATTGCGTAATGCCGAAAAATCTACTAAACGAATGCAAAGGGACGCAGAAATAGCTATAAAGTAAAATGCTTAAAAATCGTTAAATTGAGAATACGACGAAAACTGCAAAAATGGCCAAGAAATAAAAATTAAAAAAACGCTGCAAATGCTAAATATAGGAAAATTGGATACGTTAGAAATGCGTAATGTCGAAAAATCTACAAAACGATTGCAAAGGGACGCAGAAATAGCAATAAAGTAAAAAGTTAAAAAAATCCCTAAGTTGAGGATTGACGAAAACTGCAAAAATGGCCAAAATATAAAAGTCAAAAAACTGGTGCAAATGCTAAATATAGCAAAATAGGATACGTTATAACTGCGTAATGCCGAAAAATCTACAAAACGATTGTAAAGGGACGCAGAAATAGCAATAATGTAAAATACTTAAAAATCGCTATACTTAGAATACCTCCCCATTGACAAAAAGTGCAAAATGGCCAAAAAATAAAAATTAAATAAACTGGATAATGCTAAAATGTAGCAAAGGATACTTAAGAACTGCGTAATGCCGAAAAATCTACAAATTGAATGCAAAAGGACGCAGAAATAGCAATAAAGTAAAATACTTAAAAATCGCTAAACTGAGACTATCCCCCCTTTGACGAATAGTGAAAAAATGGCCAAAAAATAACAAAACTGGTGCAAATGCCACATATTACAAAATAGGATACGTTTGAACTGCGTAATGCTGAGAAATTCTCTAAACGAATGCAAAGGGACGCAGAAATAGTAATAAAGTAAAATGCAAGAAATTGCTAAACTGAGAATATCCCCTCTTTGACGAATAGTGCAAAAATGGCCAAAAAATAAAAATTAAAAAAACTGGTGCAAATGCTAGATATAGTAAAATAGGATGCGTAAGATTTGCGAAATGCCGAGAAATCTATAAAACGAATGCAGAGGGACGCAGAAATAGCAATAAAGTAAAAGGCTTAAAAATTGCTAAAGTGAGAAAACCCCCATTGACGAAAAGTGCAAAAATGGCCAAAAAATAAAATTAAAGAAACTGGTGCAAATGCTAAATATAGCAAAATAGAATACGTTAGAACTTCTTAATGCCGAAAAATTAACTATACGAATGCAAAGAGACGCTGAAATACTATAAAGGAAAAAGCATAAAAATCGCTAAACTGAGAACACCCCATTAACGAAAAGTGCAAAAATGGCTAAGAAATAAAAATTAAAAAACTGGTGCAAATGCTAAATATAGCAAAATAGGAAACCTTAGAACTGCGTAATGCCGAAAAATCTACAAAACAAATGCAAAGAGACGCAGAAATACAATAAAGGAAAAAGTATAAAAATCGTTAAACTGAAAATACTCCCCCTAAGACGAAAAGTGCAAAAATGGCCAAAAAATAAAAATAAAAAAAACCGGTGCAAATGCTAAATATACTAAATAGGATACGTTAGAAATGCGTAATGCCGAAAATCTACAAAACGAGTGCAAAGCAACGCAGAAATAGACATAAGATAAAATGCTTAAAAATCGCTAAACTGAGAATACCCGCCCATTGACGAAAAGTGCAAAAATGGCCAAAAAATAAAAATTAAAAAACTGGTGCAAATGCTACATATAGCCAAATACGATATTTTAGATCTGCGTAATGCCGAAAAATCTACAAAACAAATGCAAAGGGACGCAGAAATAGCAATAATGTAAAATGCTTACAAATTGCTAAACTGAGAATACCCCCCCCCCATTGACAAAAAGTGCAAAAATGGCCAAAAAATGAAAATTAAAGAAATTGTTGCAAATGCTAAATATAGCAAAATGGGATAATTTAGAACTGCGTAATGCCGAAAAATCTACAAATTGAATGAAAAGGAACGCAGAAATAGCCATAAAGTACAGTACTAAAAATCGTTAAACTGAGACTATACCCCTTTGACGAATAGTGCAAAAATGGCCAAAAAATAAAAAATTAAAAAAACTGGTGAAAATGCTACATACAGCAAAATAGGATACGTTAGAACTGCGTAATACCGAATAATCTACAAAAGGAATGCAAAGGGACGCAGAAATAGCAATAATGTAAAATGCTTAAAATTCACTAAAGTGAGAATACCCCCCCATTAACGAAAAGTGCAAAATGGCCAAAAAATAAAAGTTAAAAACTGGTGCAAATGCTAATTATAGCAAAATAGGATACGATAGAACTGCGCAATGCCGAAAAATCTACAAAACGAATGCAGAGGGACGCAGATATAGCAATAATGTAAAATGCCTAAAAAACGCTAAACAAAGAATACCCCCCGTTTGACAAAAAGTGCAAAACTGCCCAAAAAATAAAATTAAAGAAACTGGTGCAATTGCTAAATATAGCAAAATAGAACACGTTAAAATTGCTTAATGCCGAAAAATTAACAATACGAATGCAAAGAGACGCAGAAATACAATAATGGAAAAAGCATAAAAATCGCTAAACTGAGAACACCCCCATTGACGAAAAGTGCAAAAATGGCCAAAAAATAAAAATTAAAAAACTGGTGCAAATGCTAAATATAGCAAAATAGGAAACGTTAGAACTACGTAATGCCGAAAGATCTACAAAACGGATGCAAAGAGACACAGAAATACAATAAAGGAAAAAGCATAAAAATCTTTAAACTGAGAATACCCCACTAAGACAAAAGGTGCAAAGATGGCCAAAAAACAAAAATAAAAAAACCGGTGAAAATGCTAAATATAGCAAAAAAGGATACGTTAGAAATGCGTAATGCCAAAAATCTACAAAACCAATGCAAAGGAACGCAGAAATAGACATAAGATAAAATGCTTAATAATCGCCAAACTGAGAATACCCCCCATTGACGAAAAGTGCAAAAATGCCCAAAAAATAAACATTTAAAAACTGGTGCAAATGCTACATATAGCCAAATACGATACTTTAGAACTGCGTAATGCCGAAAAATCTACAAAACAAACGCCAAGGGCCGCAGAAATAGCAATAATGTAAAATACTTAAAAATCCCTAAACTCAGGATAGCCCCCATTGACAAAAAAGGCAAAAGTGGCCAAAAATAAAAATTAAAAGAACTGGTGCATATGCTAAGTATAGCAAAATACGATACGTTAGAAATGCGTAATGCCGAAAAATCTACTAAACGAATGCAAAGGGATGCAGAAATAGCAATAAAGTAAAATGCTTAAAAATCGTTAAATTGAGAATACTCCCCATTGACAAAAAGTGCAAAAATGGCCAAAAAATAAAAATTAAAAAAACAGTTGCAAATGCCAAATATACAAAATAGGATACGTAAGAAATACGTAATGCCGAAAATCCACAAAACGAGTGCAAAGGGACGAAGAAATAGCAATAAGATAAAATGCTTAAAAATGCTTTGTTAAATATAGCACAATAGGATACGTTTTAACAGCGTAATTCCGAAAAATGTACAAAACGAATCCACAGGGAGCAGATATAGCAACAATGTAAAATGCTTAAAATTCGCTAAACAAAGAATACCCCCCCCTTTGACAAAAAGTGCAAAAATGCCCAAAAAATATAATTAAAGAAACTGGTGCAAATGCTAAATATAGCAAAATAGAATACGTTAAAACTGCTTAATGCCGAAAAATCTACAAAACGAATGCAAAGAGACGCAGAAATACATTAAAGGAAAAAGCATAAAAATCGCTAAACTGAAAATACCCCCCCCCTAAGACGAAAAGTGCAAAAATGACCAAAAAATAAAAATTAATAAAACCGGGGCAAATGCTAAATATAGCAAAATAGGATACGTTAGAAATGCGTAAAGCCGAAAATCTACAAAACGAGGGCAAAGGGACGCAGAAATAGCAATAAGATGAAATGCTTAAAAATCGCTAAACTTAAAATAGTGCAAAAATGGGCAAAATATAAAAATAAAAAAAACTGCTGCAAATGCTACATATACCCAAATACGATACGTTAGAACTGCGTAATGCCGAGAAAACTACGAAACGAATGCAAAGAGACGCAGAAATACAATAAAGGAAAAAGCATAAAAATCGTTAAACTGGGAATACCCCCCCTAACACAAAAAGTGAAAAATGGCCAAAAAATAAAAATTGAAAATGCCGGTGCAAATGCTAAATATAGCAAAATAGAATACGTTAAATCTGCTTAATGCCGAAAAATTAACAATACGAATGCAAAGAGACGCAGAAATACAATAAAGGAAAAAGCATAAAAATCGCTAAACTGAGAATACCCCCATTGACGAAAAGTGCAAAAATGGCCAACAAATAAAATTTAAAGAAACTGCTGCAAATGCTAAATATAGCAAAATAGGACACTTTAGAACTGCGTGTTGCCGAAAAATCTACAAAACGAATGCAAAGGGACGCTGAAATAGCAATAATGTAAAATGCTTAAAAATCGCTAAACTGGGAATACCCCCCCTAACACGAAAAGTGAAAATATGGCCAAAAAATAAAAAAACTGGTGCAAATGCCACATATAGCAAAAGAGGATACGTTAGAACTGCGTAATGACGAAAAATTCTCAAAACGAATGCAAAGGGACGCAGAAATAGCAATAAATTAAAATGCTTAAAAATCGCTAAACTGAGAATATCCTCCCTTTGAAGAATAGTGAAAAAATGGTCAAAAAATAAAGATTTAAAGAACTGGTGCAAATGCTAAATATAGCAAATTAGGATACGTTAGAACTGCGTAATCCCGAAAAATCTATAAAACGAATGCAAAGGGACGTAGAAATAGCAATAAAGTAAAATGCTTAAAATTCGCTAAACTGAGAAAACCCCTTAGGACGAAAAGTGCAAAAATGGCCAAAAAATAAAAATTAAAATAACTGGTGCAAATTATAAATATAGCAAAATAGGATACGTTAGAACTGTGTAATACCGTAAAATCAACAAAAAGAATGCAAAGGGACGCAGAAATAGCAATAATGTAAAATGCTTAAAATTCGCTAAACTGAGAATACCCCTAATTGACAAATAGTGCAACAATGGCCAAAAAATAAAAATTATAAAAAACTGGTGCAAATGCTACGTATAGCGAAATAGGATACGTTAGAACTGCGTAATGCCGAAAAATCTACAAAACAAATGCAAAGGGACGCAGAAATATCAATAATGTAAAATGCTTAAAAATCGCTAAACTGCGAATATCCCCCCTTTGACGAATAGTGCAAAAATGGCCAAAAAATAAAAATTAAAAAACTGGAGCAAATGTTAAATATAGCAAAATAGGATACGTTAGAACTGCGTAATGCCGAAAAATCCTCAAAACGAATGCAAAAAGACGCAGAAATACAATAAAGGAAAAAGCATAAAAATTGTTAAAATAAGACGAAAAGTGCAAAAATGGCCAAAAAATAAAAATTAAAAACACTGGTGCAAATGCTAAATATAGCAAAATAGGATACGTTAGAACTGCGTAATGCCGAAAAATCTACAAAACGAATGCAAAGAGACAAAAAATTCAATAAAGGAAAAAGCATAAAAATTGTTTAACTGAGAATACCCCCCATTAGACGAAAACTGAAAAAATGGCCAAAAAATAAAAATAAGAAATCCGGTGCAAATGCTAAATATCGCAAAATAGGATACGTTAGAAATGCGTAATGCCGAAAATCTACAAAACGAGTGCAAAGGAACGCAGAAATAGGCATAAAGTAACATGCTTAAAAATCGCTAAACCGAGAATACCCCCATTGACGAAAAGTGCAAAAACGGCCAAAAATAAAAACTAAAAAATGTGATGCAAATGCTAAATATAGCCAAATATATATATATATATATATATATATATATATATATATATATATATATATATATATATATATATATATACGTTAGAAATGCGTAATGCCGGAAAATCTACAAAACAAACGCAAATGGACGCACAAATAGCAATAATGTAAAATGCTAATAGTCTCTAAACTGGGAATACCCCCCATTGACAAATATTGCTAAAATGGCCAAAAAATAAAAATTAAAGAAACTGTTGCAAATGCTACATATAGCAAAACAGGATACTTTAGGACTGCGTAATGCCGAAAAATCCTCAAAACGAATGCAAAGATGCGCAGAAATAGCAATAAAGTAAAATGTTTAAAAATTGCTAACGTGAGAATATCCCTTGTTTGACGAATAGTGCAAAAATGGCCAAAAAATAGAAATTATAGAAAAACTGATACAAATGCTAAATATAGCAAAATAGGATACGTTAGAACTGCGTATTACCGAAAAATCTACAAAACGAATGCAAAGGGACGCAGAAATAGCAATAATGCTAAATGCTTAAAAATCGCTAAACTGAGAATACCCCCACCCCTATTGACGAATAGTGAAAATATGGCCAAAAAATAAAAAACTGGTGCAAATGTCACATATAGCAAAATAGATACGTTAGAACTGCTTAATGCCGAAAAATTAACAATACGAATGCAAAGAGACGCAGAAATACATTAAAGGAAATAGCATAAAAATCGCTAAACTGAGAAAACTCCCATTGACGAAAAATGCAAAAATGCCCAAAAAATAAAAATTAAAAAAACTGGTGCAAAAGCTACATATAGCAAAGTAGGATACGTTTGAACTGCGTAATTCCGAAAAATCTACAAACGAATGCAGAGGGACGCAGAAATAGCAATAATGTAAAATGCTTAAAAATCGCTAAACTGAGAATATCTCCCCTTTGACGAATAGTGCAAAAATGGCCAAAAAATAGAAATTAAAAAACTGGAGCAAATGCTAAATATAGCAAATAGGATACGTTAGAACGGCGTAATGCCGAAAAATTTACTAAACGAATGCAAAGGGACGCAGAACTAGCAATAAAGTAAAATGCTTAATAATCGTTAAATTGAGAATACCCCCCCAAGACGAAAAGTGCAAAAAAGACCAAAAAATAAAAATTAAAAAAACCGGTGCAAATGCTAAATATAGCAAAGTAAGATACGTTAGAAATGCGTAATGAGAAAAAAACTACAAAGCGATTGCAAAGGGACGCAAGAATAGCATTAAAGTAAAAAGTTAAAAAATCCCTAAATTGAGAATACTCCCTGTTGACGAAAAGTACAGAAATGGCCAAAATATAAAAGTTAAAATACTGGTGCAGATGCTAAATATAGCAAAATAGGATACGTTATAACTGCGTAATGCCGAAAAATCTACAAAACGAATGCAGAGGGACGCAGAAATAGCAATAATGCTAAATGCTTAAAAATCGCTAAACTGAGAATACTCCCACCCCTATTGACGAATAGTGAAAATATGGCCAAAAAATAAAAAACTGGTGCAAATGTCACATATAGCAAAATAGGATACGTTATAACTGCGTAATGCCGAAAAATCTACAAAACGAATGCAGAGGGACGCAGAAATAGCAATAATGCTAAATGCTTAAAAATCGCTAAACTGAGAATACCCCCACCCCTATTGACGAAAAGTGAAAATATGGCCAAAAAATAAAAAACTGGTGCAAATGTCACATATAGCAAAATAGGATACGTTAGAACTGCGTAATGACGGAAAATCCTCAAAACGAATGCAAAGGGACGCAGAAATAGCAATAAAGTAAAATGCTTAAAAATCGCTAAACTGAGAAAACTCCCATTGACGAAAAATGCAAAAATGCCCAAAAAATAAAAATTAAAAAAACTGGTGCAAAAGCTACATATAGCAAAGTAGGATACGTTTGAACTGCGTAATTCCGAAAAATCTACAAACGAATGCAGAGGGACGCAGAAATAGCAATAATGTAAAATGCTTAAAAATCGCTAAACTGAGAATATCTCCCCTTTGACGAATAGTGCAAAAATGGCCAAAAAATAGAAATTAAAAAACTGGAGCAAATGCTAAATATAGCAAATAGGATACGTTAGAACGGCGTAATGCCGAAAAATTTACTAAACGAATGCAAAGGGACGCAGAACTAGCAATAAAGTAAAATGCTTAATAATCGTTAAATTGAGAATACCCCCCCAAGACGAAAAGTGTAAAAAAGACCAAAAAATAAAAATTAAAAAAACCGGGGCAAATGCTAAATATAGCAAAATAGGATACGTTAGAAATGCGTAAAGCCGAAAATCTACAAAACGAGGGCAAAGGGACGCAGAAATAGCAATAAGATGAAATGCTTAAAAATCGCTAAACTTAAAATAGTGCAAAAATGGGCAAAATATAAAAATAAAAAAAACTGCTGCAAATGCTACATATACCCAAATACGATACGTTAGAACTGCGTAATGCCGAGAAAACTACGAAACGAATGCAAAGAGACGCAGAAATACAATAAAGGAAAAAGCATAAAAATCGTTAAACTGGGAATACCCCCCCTAACACAAAAAGTGCAAAAATGGCCACAAATAAAAATTGAAAATGCCGGTGGAAATGCTAAATATAGCAAAATAGAATACGTTAAATCTGCTTAATGCCGAAAAATTAACAATACGAATGCAAAGAGACGCAGAAATACAATAAAGGAAAAAGCATAAAAATCGCTAAACTGAGAATACCCCCATTGACGAAAAGTGCAAAAATGGCCAACAAATAAAATTTAAAGAAACTGCTGCAAATGCTAAATATAGCAAAATAGGACACTTTAGAACTGCGTGTTGCCGAAAAATCTACAAAACGAATGCAAAGGGACGCTGAAATAGCAATAATGTAAAATGCTTAAAAATCGCTAAACTGGGAATACCCCCCCTAACACGAAAAGTGAAAATATGGCCAAAAAATAAAAAAACTGGTGCAAATGCCACATATAGCAAAAGAGGATACGTTAGAACTGCGTAATGACGAAAAATTCTCAAAACGAATGCAAAGGGACGCAGAAATAGCAATAAATTAAAATGCTTAAAAATCGCTAAACTGAGAATATCCTCCCTTTGAAGAATAGTGAAAAAATGGTCAAAAAATAAAGATTTAAAGAACTGGTGCAAATGCTAAATATAGCAAATTAGGATACGTTAGAACTGCGTAATCCCGAAAAATCTATAAAACGAATGCAAAGGGACGCAGAAATAGCAATAAAGTAAAATGCTTAAAATTCGCTAAACTGAGAAAACCCCTTAGGACGAAAAGTGCAAAAATGGCCAAAAAATAAAAATTAAAATAACTGGTGCAAATGATAAATATAGCAAAATAGGATGCGTTAGAACTGTGTAATACCGTAAAATCAACAAAAAGAATGCAAAGGGACGCAGAAATAGCAATAATGTAAAATGCTTAAAATTCGCTAAACTGAGAATACCCCTAATTGACAAATAGTGCAACAATGACCAAAAATTAAAAATTATAAAAAACTGGTGCAAATGCTACGTATAGCGAAATAGGATACGTTAGAACTGCGTAATGCCGAAAAATCTACAAAACAAATGCAAAGGGACGCAGAAATATCAATAATGTAAAATGCTTAAAAATCGCTAAACTGCGAATATCCCCCCTTTGACGAATAGTGCAAAAATGGCCAAAAAATAAAAATTAAAAAACTGGAGCAAATGCTAAATATAGCAAAATAGGATACGTTAGAACTGCGTAATGCCGAAAAATCCTCAAAACGAATGCAAAAAGACGCAGAAATACAATAAAGGAAAAAGCATAAAAATTGTTAAAATAAGACGAAAAGTGCAAAAATGGCCAAAAAATAAAAATTAAAAACACTGGTGCAAATGCTAAATATAGCAAAATAGGATACGTTAGAACTGCGTAATGCCGAAAATCTACAAAACGAGTGCAAAGGAACGCAGAAATAGGCATAAAGTAACATGCTTAAAAATCGCTAAACCGAGAATACCCCCATTGACGAAAAGTGCAAAAACGGCCAAAAATAAAAACTAAAAAATGTGATGCAAATGCTAAATATAGCCATATATATATATATATATATATATATACGTTAGAAATGCGTAATGCCGGAAAATCTACAAAACAAACGCAAATGGACGCACAAATAGCAATAATGTAAAATGCTAATAGTCTCTAAACTGGGAATACCCCCCATTGACAAATATTGCTAAAATGGCCAAAAAATAAAAATTAAAGAAACTGTTGCAAATGCTACATATAGCAAAACAGGATACTTTAGGACTGCGTAATGCCGAAAAATCCTCTAAACGAATGCAAAGATGCGCAGAAATAGCAATAAAGTAAAATGTTTAAAAATTGCTAACGTGAGAATATCCCTTGTTTGACGAATAGTGCAAAAATGGCCAAAAAATAAAAATTATAGAAAAACTGATACAAATGCTAAATATAGCAAAATAGGATACGTTAGAACTGCGTATTACCGAAAAATCTACAAAACGAATGCAAAGGGACGCAGAAATAGCAATAATGCTAAATGCTTAAAAATCGCTAAACTGAGAATATCCCCACCCCTATTGACAAATAGTGAAAATATGGCCAAAAAATAAAAAACTGGTGCAAATGTCACATATAGCAAAATAGATACGTTAGAACTGCTTAATGCCGAAAAATTAACAATACGAATGCAAAGAGACGCAGAAATACATTAAAGGAAATAGCATAAAAATCGCTAAACTGAGAAAACTCCCATTGACGAAAAATGCAAAAATGCCCAAAAAATAAAAATTAAAAAAACTGGTGCAAAAGCTACATATAGCAAAGTAGGATACGTTTGAACTGCGTAATTCCGAAAAATCTACAAACGAATGCAGAGGGACGCAGAAATAGCAATAATGTAAAATGCTTAAAAATCGCTAAACTGAGAATATCTCCCCTTTGACGAATAGTGCAAAAATGGCCAAAAAATAGAAATTAAAAAACTGGAGCAAATGCTAAATATAGCAAATAGGATACGTTAGAACGGCGTAATGCCGAAAAATTTACTAAACGAATGCAAAGGGACGCAGAACTAGCAATAAAGTAAAATGCTTAATAATCGTTAAATTGAGAATACCCCCCCAAGACGAAAAGTGCAAAAAAGACCAAAAAATAAAAATTAAAAAAACCGGTGCAAATGCTAAATATAGCAAAGTAGGATACGTTAGAAATGCGTAATGAGAAAAAAACTACAAAGCGATTGCAAAGGGACGCAAGAATAGCATTAAAGTAAAAAGTTAAAAAATCCCTAAATTGAGAATACCCCCTGTTGACGAAAAGTACAGAAATGGCCAAAATATAAAAGTTAAAATACTGGTGCAGATGCTAAATATAGCAAAATAGGATACGTTATAACTGAGTAATGCCGAAAAATCTACAAAACGAATGCAGAGGGACGCAGAAATAGCAATAATGCTAAATGCTTAAAAATCGCTAAACTGAGAATACTTCCACCCCTATTGACGAATAGTGAAAATATGGCCAAAAAATAAAAAACTGGTGCAAATGTCACATATAGCAAAATAGGATACGTTATAACTGCGTAATGCCGAAAAATCTACAAAACGAATGCAGAGGGACGCAGAAATAGCAATAATGCTAAATGCTTAAAAATCGCTAAACTGAGAATACCCCCACCCCTATTGACGAAAAGTGAAAATATGGCCAAAAAATAAAAAACTGGTGCAAATGTCACATATAGCAAAATAGGATACGTTAGAACTGCGTAATGACGGAAAATCCTCAAAACGAATGCAAAGGGGCGCAGAAATAGCAATAAAGTAAAATGCTTAAAAATCGCTAAACTGAGAAAACTCCCATTGACGAAAAATGCAAAAATGCCCAAAAAATAAAAACTAAAAAAACTGGTGCAAAAGCTACATATAGCAAAGTAGGATACGTTTGAACTGCGTAATTCCGAAAAATCTACAAACGAATGCAGAGGGACGCAGAAATAGCAATAATGTAAAATGCTTAAAAATCGCTAAACTGAGAATATCTTCCCTTTGACGAATAGTGCAAAAATGGCCAAAAAATAGAAATTAAAAATCTGGAGCAAATGCTAAATATAGCAAATAGGATACGTTAGAACGGCGTAATGCCGAAAAATTTACTAAACGAATGCAAAGGGACGCAGAACTAGCAATAAAGTAAAATGCTTAATAATCGTTAAATTGAGAATACCCCCCCAAGACGAAAAGTGCAAAAAAGACCAAAAAATAAAAATTAAAAAAACCGGGGCAAGTGCTAAATATAGCAAAATAGGATACGTTAGAAATGCGTAAAGCCGAAAATCTACAAAACGAGGGCAAAGGGACGCAGAAATAGCAATAAGATGAAATGCTTAAAAATCGCTAAACTTAAAATAGTGCAAAAATGGGCAAAATATAAAAATAAAAAAAACTGCTGCAAATGCTACATATACCCAAATACGATACGTTAGAACTGCGTAATGCCGAGAAAACTACGAAACGAATGCAAAGAGACGCAGAAATACAATAAAGGAAAAAGCATAAAAATCGCTAAACTGAGAATACCCCCATTGACGAAAAGTGCAAAAATGGCCAACAAATAAAATTTAAAGAAACTGCTGCAAATGCTAAATATAGCAAAATAGGACACTTTAGAACTGCGTGTTGCCGAAAAATCTACAAAACGAATGCAAAGGGACGCTGAAATAGCAATAATGTAAAATGCTTAAAAATCGCTAAACTGGGAATACCCCCCCTAACACGAAAAGTGAAAATATGGCCAAAAAATAAAAAAACTGGTGCAAATGCCACATATAGCAAAAGAGGATACGTTAGAACTGCGTAATGACGAAAAATTCTCAAAACGAATGCAAAGGGACGCAGAAATAGCAATAAATTAAAATGCTTAAAAATCGCTAAACTGAGAATATCCTCCCTTTGAAGAATAGTGAAAAAATGGTCAAAAAATAAAGATTTAAAGAACTGGTGCAAATGCTAAATATAGCAAATTAGGATACGTTAGAACTGCGTAATCCCGAAAAATCTATAAAACGAATGCAAAGGGACGCAGAAATAGCAATAAAGTAAAATGCTTAAAATTCGCTAAACTGAGAAAACCCCTTAGGACGAAAAGTGCAAAAATGGCCAAAAAATAAAAATTAAAATAACTGGTGCAAATGATAAATATAGCAAAATAGGATGCGTTAGAACTGTGTAATACCGTAAAATCAACAAAAAGAATGCAAAGGGACGCAGAAATAGCAATAATGTAAAATGCTTAAAATTCGCTAAACTGAGAATACCCCTAATTGACAAATAGTGCAACAATGACCAAAAATTAAAAATTATAAAAAACTGGTGCAAATGCTACGTATAGCGAAATAGGATACGTTAGAACTGCGTAATGCCGAAAAATCTACAAAACAAATGCAAAGGGACGCAGAAATATCAATAATGTAAAATGCTTAAAAATCGCTAAACTGCGAATATCCCCCCTTTGACGAATAGTGCAAAAATGGCCAAAAAATAAAAATTAAAAAACTGGAGCAAATGCTAAATATAGCAAAATAGGATACGTTAGAACTGCGTAATGCCGAAAAATCCTCAAAACGAATGCAAAAAGACGCAGAAATACAATAAAGGAAAAAGCATAAAAATTGTTAAAATAAGACGAAAAGTGCAAAAATGGCCAAAAAATAAAAATTAAAAACACTGGTGCAAATGCTAAATATAGCAAAATAGGATACGTTAGAACTGCGTAATGCCGAAAATCTACAAAACGAGTGCAAAGGAACGCAGAAATAGGCATAAAGTAACATGCTTAAAAATCGCTAAACCGAGAATACCCCCATTGACGAAAAGTGCAAAAACGGCCAAAAATAAAAACTAAAAAATGTGATGCAAATGCTAAATATAGCCATATATATATATATATATATACGTTAGAAATGCGTAATGCCGGAAAATCTACAAAACAAACGCAAATGGACGCACAAATAGCAATAATGTAAAATGCTAATAGTCTCTAAACTGGGAATACCCCCCATTGACAAATATTGCTAAAATGGCCAAAAAATAAAAATTAAAGAAACTGTTGCAAATGCTACATATAGCAAAACAGGATACTTTAGGACTGCGTAATGCCGAAAAATCCTCTAAACGAATGCAAAGATGCGCAGAAATAGCAATAAAGTAAAATGTTTAAAAATTGCTAACGTGAGAATATCCCTTGTTTGACGAATAGTGCAAAAATGGCCAAAAAATAAAAATTATAGAAAAACTGATACAAATGCTAAATATAGCAAAATAGGATACGTTAGAACTGCGTATTACCGAAAAATCTACAAAACGAATGCAAAGGGACGCAGAAATAGCAATAATGCTAAATGCTTAAAAATCGCTAAACTGAGAATATCCCCACCCCTATTGACAAATAGTGAAAATATGGCCAAAAAATAAAAAACTGGTGCAAATGTCACATATAGCAAAATAGATACGTTAGAACTGCTTAATGCCGAAAAATTAACAATACGAATGCAAAGAGACGCAGAAATACATTAAAGGAAATAGCATAAAAATCGCTAAACTGAGAAAACTCCCATTGACGAAAAATGCAAAAATGCCCAAAAAATAAAAATTAAAAAAACTGGTGCAAAAGCTACATATAGCAAAGTAGGATACGTTTGAACTGCGTAATTCCGAAAAATCTACAAACGAATGCAGAGGGACGCAGAAATAGCAATAATGTAAAATGCTTAAAAATCGCTAAACTGAGAATATCTCCCCTTTGACGAATAGTGCAAAAATGGCCAAAAAATAGAAATTAAAAAACTGGAGCAAATGCTAAATATAGCAAATAGGATACGTTAGAACGGCGTAATGCCGAAAAATTTACTAAACGAATGCAAAGGGACGCAGAACTAGCAATAAAGTAAAATGCTTAATAATCGTTAAATTGAGAATACCCCCCCAAGACGAAAAGTGCAAAAAAGACCAAAAAATAAAAATTAAAAAAACCGGTGCAAATGCTAAATATAGCAAAGTAGGATACGTTAGAAATGCGTAATGAGAAAAAAACTACAAAGCGATTGCAAAGGGACGCAAGAATAGCATTAAAGTAAAAAGTTAAAAAATCCCTAAATTGAGAATACCCCCTGTTGACGAAAAGTACAGAAATGGCCAAAATATAAAAGTTAAAATACTGGTGCAGATGCTAAATATAGCAAAATAGGATACGTTATAACTGAGTAATGCCGAAAAATCTACAAAACGAATGCAGAGGGACGCAGAAATAGCAATAATGCTAAATGCTTAAAAATCGCTAAACTGAGAATACTTCCACCCCTATTGACGAATAGTGAAAATATGGCCAAAAAATAAAAAACTGGTGCAAATGTCACATATAGCAAAATAGGATACGTTATAACTGCGTAATGCCGAAAAATCTACAAAACGAATGCAGAGGGACGCAGAAATAGCAATAATGCTAAATGCTTAAAAATCGCTAAACTGAGAATACCCCCACCCCTATTGACGAAAAGTGAAAATATGGCCAAAAAATAAAAAACTGGTGCAAATGTCACATATAGCAAAATAGGATACGTTAGAACTGCGTAATGACGGAAAATCCTCAAAACGAATGCAAAGGGGCGCAGAAATAGCAATAAAGTAAAATGCTTAAAAATCGCTAAACTGAGAAAACTCCCATTGACGAAAAATGCAAAAATGCCCAAAAAATAAAAACTAAAAAAACTGGTGCAAAAGCTACATATAGCAAAGTAGGATACGTTTGAACTGCGTAATTCCGAAAAATCTACAAACGAATGCAGAGGGACGCAGAAATAGCAATAATGTAAAATGCTTAAAAATCGCTAAACTGAGAATATCTTCCCTTTGACGAATAGTGCAAAAATGGCCAAAAAATAGAAATTAAAAATCTGGAGCAAATGCTAAATATAGCAAATAGGATACGTTAGAACGGCGTAATGCCGAAAAATTTACTAAACGAATGCAAAGGGACGCAGAACTAGCAATAAAGTAAAATGCTTAATAATCGTTAAATTGAGAATACCCCCCCAAGACGAAAAGTGCAAAAAAGACCAAAAAATAAAAATTAAAAAAACCGGGGCAAGTGCTAAATATAGCAAAATAGGATACGTTAGAAATGCGTAAAGCCGAAAATCTACAAAACGAGGGCAAAGGGACGCAGAAATAGCAATAAGATGAAATGCTTAAAAATCGCTAAACTTAAAATAGTGCAAAAATGGGCAAAATATAAAAATAAAAAAAACTGCTGCAAATGCTACATATACCCAAATACGATACGTTAGAACTGCGTAATGCCGAGAAAACTACGAAACGAATGCAAAGAGACGCAGAAATACAATAAAGGAAAAAGCATAAAAATCGCTAAACTGAGAATACCCCCATTGACGAAAAGTGCAAAAATGGCCAACAAATAAAATTTAAAGAAACTGCTGCAAATGCTAAATATAGCAAAATAGGACACTTTAGAACTGCGTGTTACCGAAAAATCTACAAAACGAATGCAAAGGGACGCTGAAATAGCAATAATGTAAAATGCTTAAAAATCGCTAAACTGGGAATACCCCCCCTAACACGAAAAGTGAAAATATGGCCAAAAAATAAAAAAACTGGTGCAAATGCCACATATAGCAAAAGAGGATACGTTAGAACTGCGTAATGACGAAAAATTCTCAAAACGAATGCAAAGGGACGCAGAAATAGCAATAAATTAAAATGCTTAAAAATCGCTAAACTGAGAATATCCTCCCTTTGAAGAATAGTGAAAAAATGGTCAAAAAATAAAGATTTAAAGAACTGGTGCAAATGCTAAATATAGCAAATTAGGATACGTTAGAACTGCGTAATCCCGAAAAATCTATAAAACGAATGCAAAGGGACGCAGAAATAGCAATAAAGTAAAATGCTTAAAATTCGCTAAACTGAGAAAACCCCTTAGGACGAAAAGTGCAAAAATGGCCAAAAAATAAAAATTAAAATAACTGGTGCAAATGATAAATATAGCAAAATAGGATACGTTAGAACTGTGTAATACCGTAAAATCAACAAAAAGAATGCAAAGGGACGCAGAAATAGCAATAATGTAAAATGCTTAAAATTCGCTAAACTGAGAATACCCCTAATTGACAAATAGTGCAACAATGGCCAAAAAATAAAAATTATAAAAAACTGGTGCAAATGCTACGTATAGCGAAATAGGATACGTTAGAACTGCGTAATGCCGAAAAATCTACAAAACGAATGCAAAGGGACGCAGAAATATCAATAATGTAAAATGCTTAAAAATCGCTAAACTGCGAATATCCCCCCTTTGACGAATAGTGCAAAAATGGCCAAAAATTAAAAAACTGGAGCAAATGCTAAATATAGCAAAATAGGATACGTTAGAACTGCGTAATGCCGAAAAATCCTCAAAACGAATGCAAAAAGACGCAGAAATACAATAAAGGAAAAAGCATAAAAATTGTTAAAATAAGACGAAAAGTGCAAAAATGGCCAAAAAATAAAAATTAAAAACACTGGTGCAAATGCTAAATATAGCAAAATAGGATACGTTAGAACTGCGTAATGCCGAAAAATCTACAAAACGAATGCAAAGAGACAAAAAATTCAATAAAGGAAAAAGCATAAAAATTGTTTAACTGAGAATACCCCCCATTAGACGAAAACTGAAAAAATGGCCAAAAAATAAAAATAAGAAATCCGGTGCAAATGCTAAATATCGCAAAATAGGATACGTTAGAAATGCGTAATGCCGAAAATCTACAAAACGAGTGCAAAGGAACGCAGAAATAGGCATAAAGTAACATGCTTAAAAATCGCTAAACCGAGAATACCCCCATTGACGAAAAGTGCAAAAACGGCCAAAAATAAAAACTAAAAAATGTGATGCAAATGCTAAATATAGCCAAATATATATATATATATATATATATATATATATATACGTTAGAAATGCGTAATGCCGGAAAATCTACAAAACAAACGCAAATGGACGCACAAATAGCAATAATGTAAAATGCTAATAGTCTCTAAACTGGGAATACCCCCCATTGACAAATATTGCTAAAATGGCCAAAAAATAAAAATTAAAGAAACTGTTGCAAATGCTACATATAGCAAAACAGGATACTTTAGGACTGCGTAATGCCGAAAAATCCTCAAAACGAATGCAAAGATGCGCAGAAATAGCAATAAAGTAAAATGTTTAAAAATTGCTAACGTGAGAATATCCCTTGTTTGACGAATAGTGCAAAAATGGCCAAAAAATAGAAATTATAGAAAAACTGATACAAATGCTAAATATAGCAAAATAGGATACGTTAGAACTGCGTATTACCGAAAAATCTACAAAACGAATGCAAAGGGACGCAGAAATAGCAATAATGCTAAATGCTTAAAAATCGCTAAACTGAGAATACCCCCACCCCTATTGACGAATAGTGAAAATATGGCCAAAAAATAAAAAACTGGTGCAAATGTCACATATAGCAAAATAGATACGTTAGAACTGCTTAATGCCGAAAAATTAACAATACGAATGCAAAGAGACGCAGAAATACATTAAAGGAAATAGCATAAAAATCGCTAAACTGAGAAAACTCCCATTGACGAAAAATGCAAAAATGCCCAAAAAATAAAAATTAAAAAAACTGGTGCAAAAGCTACATATAGCAAAGTAGGATACGTTTGAACTGCGTAATTCCGAAAAATCTACAAACGAATGCAGAGGGACGCAGAAATAGCAATAATGTAAAATGCTTAAAAATCGCTAAACTGAGAATATCTCCCCTTTGACGAATAGTGCAAAAATGGCCAAAAAATAGAAATTAAAAAACTGGAGCAAATGCTAAATATAGCAAATAGGATACGTTAGAACGGCGTAATGCCGAAAAATTTACTAAACGAATGCAAAGGGACGCAGAACTAGCAATAAAGTAAAATGCTTAATAATCGTTAAATTGAGAATACCCCCCCAAGACGAAAAGTGCAAAAAAGACCAAAAAATAAAAATTAAAAAAACCGGTGCAAATGCTAAATATAGCAAAGTAGGATACGTTAGAAATGCGTAATGAGAAAAAAACTACAAAGCGATTGCAAAGGGACGCAAGAATAGCATTAAAGTAAAAAGTTAAAAAATCCCTAAATTGAGAATACCCCCTGTTGACGAAAAGTACAGAAATGGCCAAAATATAAAAGTTAAAATACTGGTGCAGATGCTAAATATAGCAAAATAGGATACGTTATAACTGAGTAATGCCGAAAAATCTACAAAACGAATGCAAAGAGACGCAGAAATACAATAAAGGAAAAAGCATAAAAATTGTTAAACTAAGAGAAAACGTGCAAAAATAGCCAAAAAATAAAAATTAAAAAAACTGGTGCAAATGCTAAATATAGCAAAATAGGATACGTTAGAACTGCGTAATGCCGAAAAATCTACAAAACGAATGCAAAGGTACGCAGAAATAGCAGTAATGTAAAATGCTTAAAAATCGCTAAACTGAGAAATTCCCTTCTTTAACGAATAGTGCAAAAATGGCCAAAAAATAAGGATTTAAAAAACTCTAGCAAATGCTAAATATAGCAAAATAGGATACGTTAGAAATGCGTAATGCCGAAAATCTACAAAACGACTGCAAAGGAACGCAGAAATAGACATAAGATAAAATACGTATGTATTGTAATGAAAAGAAGCTAGAAACAGTGATGTGTATTGAATTTATTTAAAGGTGAGTCGAAATTGTAACACTAACATCACTTAAGTTTACTCACTTAACATGTTTCGGGAAACCGTTGTTCCCATCCTCAGAAGGTTAACTCAACTGGCCCGTGTTGTTGGTGTTTCCGTTTTTTGGACTGGATCCTGTGGTGGCATCTTGTGGTGGAGAAATGTACTTCCAGAGAGGATTTGGTGGCGGCAAATCAAAATTCATTAGATGTGTGTTGTGTTTTAGATTGGTGATCTTCTCCCATGCATCTAATTCGGCTGCAAATTTGGCTGGTTTGACTAATGTAATATTGGGTTTGATGTTGTGATTAGTGATCCAAAAATGGTGTGAAACTGCAGATTTGTCCATTTGTTTGTATTTAATACATCTCATGTGCTCCTTTAGCCTAGTTTCTAAGTTTCTTTTTGTCTTACCAATGTATACTTTATTGCAATCTGAACAATTGATTTTATAGATTCCAGCTTTTTTGTCTTGTGGAATGGGGTCTTTTAACTTGTTACAAAGTAATTTCTCTATGTTAAATTTGTTCTGTGGAGCTAGGCTGATGTTATGTTTCATGAAAATCTTCTTAAATTTGTGAAATGTTCCTGGGTGGTATGTGAATTTCTTGAACTTTAGTTCTTTATCTTGCTGGCTGAGATTAGTTGTGTTTCTGATGTGCATCTGTCGTTTGAATTTTGCAATTTTTTTGTCAATAGTTGCTTTGTTGTACCCATTATGTATTGCTGTGTCTACTATATGCTGAAGACAGATTAGTTTCCTTTGATGTCACTGCACTATTTCCAAGTGTCCCTACAGATCAACTCCTGCGTCAATTAAAGAAATGGCTACAGCAGACTAACCTACTTGAAGAAGAAATAGAAGACCTCATACAACTTACCAATTTATGCATTGGACAAAATTGTTTTAGTTTCAATAAGAAGCTCTATCAACAACCAACTGGTCTAACCATGGGCAACCCACTTTCACCCTTCTTGGCAGATTTATTTATGAGCTACTTAGAAATACACATAACAACTTCCTTTCCATACATGTTTAAAGTTTGGCACAGATATGTTGACGATATCTTCGCTGTTGTCCCTAATAAGTTCATACAAGACTCCTTAGCCTTACTAAACCTACAGAACCAATCAATAAAATTCACCATAGAAATAGAAAAAGAAGGCATGCTACCATTTTTAGACCTAAAAATCATCAGAGAACAAAAGAACCTAACCTTTGGCATATACAGGAAGCCAACACACTCTACTAATTACATAAAAAATAGGAGTTTCAATCCAACCACACACAAACATGCAGTACTAAACAGCCTAACACATAGACTGGTATATACCCCCTTAAATAAAAAAGAATACCAGTTAGAATACCAGCATATAGTAGACACAGCAATACATAATGGGTACAACAAAGCAACTATTGACAAAAAAATTGCAAAATTCAAACGACAGATGCACATCAGAAACACAACTAATCTCAGCCAGCAAGATAAAGAACTAAAGTTCAAGAAATTCACATACCACCCAGGAACATTTCACAAATTTAAGAAGAATTTCATGAAACATAACATCAGCCTAGCTCCACAGAACAAATTTAACATAGAGAAATTACTTTGTAACAAGTTAAAAGACCCCATTCCACAAGACAAAAAAGCTGGAATCTATAAAATCAATTGTTCAGATTGCAATAAAGTATACATTGGTAAGACAAAAAGAAACTTAGAAACTAGGCTAAAGGAGCACATGAGATGTATTAAATACAAACAAATGGACAAATCTGCAGTTTCACACCATTTTTGGATCACTAATCACAACATCAAACCCAATATTACATTAGTCAAACCAGCCAAATTTGCAGCCGAATTAGATGCATGGGAGAAGATCACCATTCTAAAACACAACACACATCTAATGAATTTTGATTTGCCGCCACCAAATCCTCTCTGGAAGTACATTTCTCCACCACAAGATGCCACCACAGGATCCAGTCCAAAAAACGGAAACACCAACAACACGGGCCAGTTGAGTTAACCTTCTGAGGATGGGAACAACGGTTTCCCGAAACATGTTAAGTGAGTAAACTTAAGTGATGTTAGTGTTACAATTTCGACTCACCTTTAAATAAATAAGATAAAATGCTTAAAAATCGCTAAACTGAGAATTTCCCTTCTTTAACGAATAGTGCAAAAATGGCCAAAAAATAAGGATTTAAAAAACTCTAGCAAATGCTAAATATAGCAAAATAGGATACTTTAGAACTGCATAATGCCGAAAAATCTACAAATTGAATGCAAAGGGACGCAGAAATAGCAATAAAGTAAAATGCTTAAAATCCCTAATTGAGAATATCCCCCCTTTGACGAATATTGCAAAAATGGCCCAAAAATAAAAATTAAAAACTGGTGCAAATGCTAAATATAGCAAAATATGATACGTTAGAACTGCGTAATGCCGAAAAATCTACAAAACCAGTGCAAAGTGACGCATAAATAGCAATAATGTAAAATGCCTAAAAATCGCTAAAGTGAGAGAGGGATTTTACGAATACTGCAAAAATGGCCAAAAAATAAAAATTAAAAATAATGGTGCAAATACTACATATAGCCAAATACGATACGTTAGAACTGCGTAATGCCGAAAAATCTATAAAACGAGTGCAGAGAGACGCAGAAATGGCAATAAAGTAAAATGCTTAAAAATCGCTAAACTGAGAAAACCCCCATGGACGAAAAGTGCAAAAATGGCCAAAAAATAAATATTAAAAAAACTGGTGCAAATGCTAAATATAGCGAAATAGGATACGTTAGAACTGCGTAATGCCGAAAAATCTATAATACGAATGCAGAGGGACGCAGAAATAGCAATTAAGTACAATGCTTAAAAATCGCTAAACT
The DNA here is from genome assembly GCA_030765065.1 of Deroplatys truncata. Classification (NCBI taxonomy): domain Eukaryota; kingdom Metazoa; phylum Arthropoda; class Insecta; order Mantodea; family Mantidae; genus Deroplatys; species Deroplatys truncata. The sequence continues at coordinate 65,133,634 of CM060979.1, read as the reverse complement.
GAGTCTATCCCCCCTTTTACGAATAGTGCAAAAATGGCCAAAAAATAGAAATTAAAAAAACTGTTCAAATGCTAAATATAGGGAAATACGATACGTTAGATATGCGTAATGACGAAATCTACAAAACGACTGCAAAGGGACGCAGGAATAGCAATAACGTAAAAAGCTTAAAAATCCATAAATTGAGAATACCCCCCTTTGAGGAATAGTGCAAAAATGGTGAAAAAATATAAATTAAACAAAATGGTGCCAATGCTAAATATAACGAAATAGGATACGTTAGAACTGCGTAATGCCGAAAAATCTACAAAACGAATGCAAAGGGACGCAGAAATAGCAATAATGTAAAATGCTTAAAAATCGCCAAACTGAGAATACCCCCTCTTATTGACGAAAAGTTAAAAAATGGCCAAAAAATAAAAAAACTGGTGCAAATGCCACATATAGCGAAATAGGATACGTTAGAACTGCGTAATGACGAATAAACCTCAAAACGAATGCAAAGGGACGCAGAAATAGCAATAAAGTAAAATGCTTAAAAATCGCTAAACTGAGAATATCCCTTCTTTGACGAATAGTGCACAAAAGGCCAAAAGATAAAAATTATAAAAAACTGGTGCAAATGCTACATATAGCGAAATAGGATTCGTTAGAGCTGAGTAATGCCGAAAAATCTACAAAACGAATGCAAAGGGACGCAGAAATAGCAATAAATTAAAATACTTGAAAATCGCTAAATTGAGAATACCCCCCCTAGGACGAAAAGTGCAAAAATGGCAAAAAAATAAAAAGACCGGTGCAAATGCTAAATATAGCAAATTAGGATACGTTAGAACTGCGTAATGCCGAAATATCTACAAAACAAACACAAAGGAACGCAGAAATAACAATAATGTAAAATGCTTAAAAATCGCTAAACTGAGGATACCCCACCATTGACAAGAAAGGCAAAAGTGGCCAAAAATAAAAATTTAAAAAACTGGTGCAATTGCTAAATATAGCAAAATAGAATACTTTAGAACTGCGTAATGCCAAAAAGTCTACAAAACGAATGCAAAGGGACGCAGAAATAGTAATAAAGTACAATGCTTGAAATTCGCTAAATTGAGAATGGGGGGGGGGCATTGACGAAAAGTGAAAAAATGCCCAAAAAGTAAAAACAAAAAAACCGGTTCAAATGCTACATATAGCGAAATTGGATACCTTAGAAATGCGTAATCCCGAAAATCTACAAAACGAGTGCAAAGAACGCAGAAATATACATAAGATAAAATGCTTAAAAATCGCTAACCCAAGAAACCCCCCCCATTGACAAAAAGTGCAAAAAAGACCAAAAAATAAAAATTAAAGAAATTGGTGCAAACGACAAATATAGCCAAAAACGATATGTTAGAACTGCGTAATGCCGAAAAATCTACAAAACGAATGCAAAGGGACGCAGGAATAGCAATAAAGTAAAAAGCTTAAAAATCCCTAAAATGAAAATATCCAACATTGACGAAAAGTGGAAAAATGGCCAAAATATAAAAATTAAAAAAACTAGAGCAACTGATATATATGGCAAAATAGGATACGTTATAACTGCGGAATGCCGAAGAATCTACAAAACGAATGCAATGGGACGCAGAAATATCAATAACGTAAAATGCTTCAAAATCGATAAAATGAGAGGGGGCTATGACGAATAGTGCAAAAATGGCCAAAAAATAGAAAATAAAAAAACTGGTGCAAATGCTAAATATAGCAAAATAGCTTACGTTAGAAATGCGTAATGCCGAAGAATCTACAAAACGAATGCAAAGGGACGCAGAAATAGCAATAATGTAAAATGCTTAAAAATCGCTCTACCGAGAAAACCCCCATTGACGAAAAGTGCAAAAATGTCCAAAAAGTAAAAATTAAAGAAACCAGTGCAAATGCTAAATATAGCAAAATAGGATACGTTAGAACTGCGTAATGCCGATAAATCTACAAATCGAATGCAAAGGAACGCAGAAATAGACATAAGATAAAATGCTTAAAAATCGCTAAACTGAGAATATCCCCCCTTTGACGAATAGTGCAAAAATGGCCAAAAAAATTAAAGAAACTAGATAATGCTGAATATAGCAAAATAGAATACTTTAGAACTGCGTAATGCCGAAAAATCTACAAATTGAATGCGAAAAGTGCAAAAATGGTCAAAAAATAAACATTAAAAAAACTGGTGCAAATGCTACATATAGCCAAATATAATACGTTAGAACTGCGTAATGCCGAAAAATCTACAAAACAAACGCAAAGGGCCGCAGAAATAGCAATAATGTAAAATGCTTAAAAATCCCTAAGTAGTATAAGTCCCGGATGAGCCAATTGGATTAACGATAATCCTGCCGTTAGGGGCGCTGGTTTCGCTAGTGTCGCTGCGTGCGACGGCGGCAAGTTAGAAAATCGCCCTGAGTGGAAGGATTATCGTTTATGCAATTGGTTCATCCGGGACGAGTTAAAAGAATTGAGGATTAGGGAAAGGTGAAGGAAAAACAGGAAGTGACGTGGAGTGTTTTGATTGGTTCGTTAATTATGGTGGAAGATGAAGGAAGGAAGATGAAAGAGTATGGAGGTCACGTGATTGAGAGGAGCGGGGTGGTGAGGTGTTGTCTGTGCGGAGGTCTTGACTGAAAGAGGGAAAAGATGGGGAGCGAGGGATAAAGAGTATAACAGAAAGTGACTTGTGAAGTTGTGATTTGTGGGAATAAGAAGTGATGTTATTGGTGGAAAGGAACAAATGAAAGTTGTTGATTGGTAAGAATAAGAGAGATTATGATTGGTGGAAAGAAAAAGGTGTGGGAGTGGGGTATGTTGGAGGTGATGGGAAAGGTAAGTTTTGCTAGCAACAAGATTTGCAAAAGCCTGTCGAGAACTGATCAGCAATTTTTGAACGTTGGATGGTAGTTTTCTTGAGTGGATAGAGAGATGGGGCGATATGAGGTGCGGTGGCGAAAATGGGAACTGAACAATCTGGTTCAGACAAGAGGTTTAAGGACGAGGAAATTTGGAGGTTAGTGGTGAACATGGCGGTCGCAAGAGGTGGGGGCAAGGAGACGCGGTGGTGAGAATGGGAACTAAAAGAAGATGACGGTAGCAAGAGCTTAGAAGAGCAGATTTTGAGGTTAAAATAGTGGGAACTAAAAATGGCGGAGGGTTTGCGACAAGGAGATGCGGTGAGAACTAAACAAGATGGCGGACGCAAGAGGAGGTTAAGGAGATTTGAGGTTACAGTACCAAAACACGAACGGATATATTCCTACGCCAAGCAGGCCCGAAAAATAATTATGCGTGTGGTACTTACCTGTTACTGGTGTGGATGCGTCACCAAAAGCGCAGCAGCTTCACGCGACGCGAAAAATAAAAGCAAACTGTTTTTGAAAATGCTTAACCAGCTTTAAGATCAACCAACATCACTACGCACTGATATACCGAGGTTTTTTAATGCGGTACAGACGCCCTTTGCACAGACGTAATTTAACTATACCAAAAACCTGGTACTGGACCATCGTAATGGTCGCTAGCGTACGTAGGAGCAGGGTTCTCATAGTCGGTCGAAAGCGGTCAAAAAAGTGTACGACGCAGGTGTTCACAGTAGCTGCTGTCGAGTCAACCGTCGAGGTGTGAATGAACGAGATCTGTTCTTGCCGGCAATCTGGTTGGGAGATGAGAGGCGCGGTGGTAAAAATGGGAACTAAATAAGATGGCGGAGGCATGAAGTTGAGGTTAAGGAGCGGTGAGGTGTTGTCTGTGCGGAGGTTGGGACTGAAAAAGGGAAAAGATGGCGAACGAGGGATAAAAAGTATAACAGAAAGTGACGTGTGAAGTTGTGATTGGTGGGAATAAGAAGTGATGTTATTGGTGGAAAGGAACAAATGAAAGTTGTTGATTGGTAAGAATAAGAGAGATTATGATTGGTGGAAAGAAAAAAGGTGTGGGAGTGGGGTATGTTGGAGGTTATGGAAAAGGTAAGTTTTGCTACTAACAAGATTTGCAAAAGCCTATCCAGAACTCATCAGCAATTTTAAATAACTAGTGTTTCGGGGATTTCTCTGGTTGGTAGACGAATGCAAGCTGTTTCTGCTTTTTCATAGGTTTTCCCAAAATTGAAAATGCATATATATTGTAACACAAATGTGTGCAGTGCAAAAGAAAATAAAATTTAAATAGGCACACACACACACATACACACACCCGTTGCAGTTGCCATACTTATATTATTCGTCTTTTCCTTTTTTTCTTTTTTTTCTTTTTTTTCTTTTTGTTTTTTCGTTTTTTTAAAAAAGTAACTAGTTTTTGGGGGTTTTCTGTGGTTGGTAAACGAATGCAAGCTTTTTCTTCTTTTTCATAGGTTTTCCCTGGTTGGTAGGCGTTTGCTGTAGTGGTTGACGAAGCCGTTTCTAATTTTCGAGGTTTTTCAGGTTTTTAGTGGTTGTCCCTGCCCGGTAGGCAAATGATGAAGTTTTACCTTGTCGGCGCACGGATACTAGGCACATACTCGCACACACACACATTTAATAGTAGCGTGTAGCAAACTGTTTTTGAAAAATGCTTAACCAGCTTTAAGATCAACCAACATCACTACGCACTGATATACCTAGGTTTTTAAAGCGGTACAGACGCCCTTTGCACAGACGTAATTTAACTATACCAAAAACCTGGTCGCTAGCGTACGTAGGAGCAGGGTTCTCATTGCCGGTCGAAAGCGGGCAAAAAAGTGTACTATCTTGTTTTCATGGGTTTTCCAGATCGGTAGGGTTAGAATACTCTTAGAGCTTTTTTCAGGTTTTTCGTGGTTGTCCCTGTCCGGTAGGCAAATGATAAAGTTTTTCTATAATGTCGTTTTGGCTTGTGGCGCACGGATACTAGGCACATACTCGCACACACACACACACACTATAATAGTAGCGTATAAAAAAAATTTAACAAACCGTAGATTTTTAAGAAAATTCCCACACCGCAAACTACCCGTTTAGTGGAAGAAAGTTCGTTATTTTTATTATCTTAAAAATGGCTCTAACCCTTTTGATTACGGTACGGTATGCTTAAGATATCTGCATGACAAATAAAATGTATAACTTCAATTTTCTGGGAATAGCTGTGAGGTAGTCTCATTGTGAATGTCTTTTGTACAATGTTAAACCGTAGGAAACGAAGCCTTACTGTACAAGAACTGTACAAGAACGTTAAAGCACACAATTTATGTGTATTATTATTATTATTATTATTATTACTTTGTGGCGTTGTCTATTTACAAAGTTTTCATGTTGATTTTAATGTTTAAACGCTTTAGACCTTTCTGACTAAAACTCGTCATTCTTTTATCTTTTCTTTTTTCATTTTCATACAAAGAGAACGGAATTTCACAAGTGAAACAGTACTGTGATAACGATACCAACAAACTAATTATTATTCACCCACTGAAACACATAAAAACAATAATTAATAATCACAGGCCCAGTTTGTGTGTATTTAAATGAAACATCATGCACAATACAAGCCAATTATGTAATGAGTTGAAATGTGCAAATCTATAGATGTATTTCTGGTGAAATCCCGGTATCGAATTTTTGAGTGCAATGCAATTCCCCCTGTATCTGCTATGTACGTGGTAGAGAAAGTAAAAATAGTTACAGTGACTATACAAATGTAACAATAGAGAAACCCACTTGAAGAAAAAACGGAATAAAATAACAAGGCGTCAGACTCAACTTTCGCGCCATTCTCCGAATATCTGAGAATATTGTTAATATGAGACAAGCATTTTACCTTAAGCAAGTAGTTTTAATCTTACTTTTATGAAAATCAGAGTTTTCTCTATATCCTTTATTTGTGACAACAACGCTAAGTTTCGAGCTAGCTATACTCACTTTTCTTGCAAGTATATACGTTTAAACAAATATTAACAAATTTCTCGTAATCCAAGAATTTATTAATCATAGCTGTAATATTTTTCACAACTGCTTGTAATAATATTGATTTAGGGGCTTTTAGTTATTTGCTATTCGTTCTAAAACCTTTTATATTGTCAAGCTGGACAACTGTGGACCTGTGCATCCTATAAACATTCACAACAACATTAGTATAAACTTCCCTACGGAGTTTTATATACAATTTTACAAGTTGTTTTAAGAAATTGTTAAATTTCGGTACCGAAAAAAAAATAAAGATACGGTTTTCCAAAGATTTCGAAAGAACTAAGTTGCTGTATCAAAATTTCCTTGTTACAAATTGTGCATTTATTTCTTAAGGAAACCAGGAATACAGATTTTTTATAAATTTAGCGTGCACCGATCTATATTTTTAACTTTTACGCCTACGCTTCACGTCAATAAACACCATTGCTGAAGAGGTTGGTATTTCTACTCTCTCTACCACGTAAAATAGTAGGTAGAGGAAGTATGCATTGCATCCAAATATTCAATATTGAGATTTCACTGGAAAACTAAATACTTTTTTGAGGTCCCCTGAATAAAAAACATTTTTAGAAAATTCTGCGTGTGTGTGTCTGTGTGTATGTGTCAGAGCAGCATAACTCAAAAATGAAAAGTCGGATAAATACTAAACTTGGTATTTAGGTTGAGTACCTTCTAAAGATACGACACAGAGATTTTCAAGAAAGTCCCTCCACCCCAAACTACCCTTTACATGAACTATTTTCCGAAATGTTTTATTTTCTAAAACTGTCTCTGACGATTTTAATTACAACACCATATATTAAAGACATTTATATGAAAAATAAAATGTATATCTTGAATTTTGTGGAAATAGCCTGTGAAGTCCTCTTGATTCGGAAGAAATTTTCTATGATCTTGTACAACTGCTAAGGTTTGAGGAAAACATACAATACAAAGAATTTAGATCTCTTTAAAAACACACACAATTTATTTGAAATAACTTTTTTGTGACGTCAGCCATTTCCGAGATATCTGTTATAAATGGTTCGAATTGTACAATGCTTAGCCATTCTTTTTTAAAGGCATGTCGCTTTTCAGTTCTTGCTCGCCATGTTGATGGAAAGAATTTAGAATTTTAAGGCCAGTGTATAGCGTCCCTTTGGATGTATAACGGATGTGTAATGCAGCTATTCCCCGAAAAGTTTATCTGGATTAAAATTAAGTGGATATGAAAATAAACTTTCGTACTCACCTATAAGAGATAGAGGGTAAAGGTCATACGAATGTAACACTTTAGAATTTTTTATTCTGCAGTTGGTGTTACTCCTTAGAAAGGAAGTATCTGTTGATTCTATTTAATCCTTACATTTTACATAACACTTATGCACAGCACAACACAAAAACACTACACACGACACTGATAGTTTTAAATATTTGACACCGATGTTGAAGTTGGGGCTGGGTACTGTTTTTAACTCCACACGCACTTAATAAATCACATAACCGTGCGGAAATACTTAACCTTCCGCGAAAAGCACTAGTGGGGGGTGCAAGCTGAACCACTATTAACAACATGTAGCAGGCGTTATAGTTCTGCTCCCGTTAGGCTCGGAGAAAACAGTAAAAAGAATCATTCTCATGTGCAGCACTACGTGAAAAGACCGTGTGCTGATGTGTGTTACTATATGCTGACGCGGTTCAAGTGTGTGAAAAATGAGCGTGAGAAACGGATGCTCGTCAGCGATAAAATCTTTTAAATGCAGTTTTATGCTCGATGGTAGGGAAAAGTGCAGCGGTTGATGGTGAGCGGAAATGCACAGCAAATGACTACGTTTACAACTTGACAATTTGTGGCGAAATAAGGCGTCAGGAGTTTTAATGAGGCATTTAACTCGACGCGCATGCTGAAACTGCGGTTTAAATCCTTGTTTCATTTCCTTTAACTTTTGGTAATGCAAACAATAATTACTCTGGGGAATGCTTTATTTCTGATACATTCTATAACGGGCCAGGCGTTTTACTTTTCTAGTTTTGTTTTTTACTTTCTCTACTACGTATAGTAAGTAGGGGAAGTATTGTATTCCACCCAAAAATTCGATACCGAGATTTCACCGGAAATACATGTTTTGAGACCCCCTGAATCCAAAAAAATGCATTTTTGGAAACATGTCCGTGTGTGTGTCTGTGAACAGCATAACTCAGAAACGAACAGTCGGATAAGCACCAAACTTGGTATTTAGGTTCAGTATCTTCCAGAGATGCGACACGAAGGTTTCCGAGAAAATCCCCCCACCCCAGAGAACCCTTTACATAGAACATTATTCGAAAATTTTAATTTTCTGAAAAATGGTTCTAACGATTTTGATTAAAATATGATATGTTCAAGATATTTTTAAGACAAATGAAATGTATATCTCGAATTTTCTGGAAATGTCTCCAAAAGTATTCTTTATTGTGAACCACTTTTGCATAACTGGTAAACCATAAGAGATGGACAAAAGTTTACTACACAAAAAATGTAGATCGCGTTAAAATACACAATTTATGTCATACATTTTTTTAGTTGAGTGAACCATTTTCGAGATATTGCTTGTTATTTCCTTAAATTTTCCAATACTTATACTTTTTCTCAAATTCGTCATTCACTTTTTTATGTCCTGGATATGCAAACAGAATAGATTGCGCCACATAGCAACCAGCGCTTAAAAGATTTGACTATCGCTTATAATCTACCATGTTCCGCTTGCATCTACAAGAAAATTAGCAATAAGTTTTAGAGCAATACGCGCACATGTGCGGGTGTCTAGGTTTAGTATCTTCCAGCGATGTGACACGAAGGTTTTCAAGAAAATCCCCGCACCCCAGACTACCCTTTACATGGAAGATTTTTCGAAAATTTTAATTTTCTCAAAAATCGCTCTAACGATTTTGATTGCAGCTTCGATACGTGTCCACAGAGACCTTAATGCTAGGCAACTGTACCTGTGTTTCTATACGTGAACGGCAGATTGCAGCTTCGATACGTGTTCACGGAGACCTTAGTGCTAGGCAACTGCACCTCTGTTTCTATACGTGAACGGCAGATTGCAGCTTCGATACGTGTCCACGGAGACCTTAGTGCTAGGCAACTGTACCTCTGTTTCTATACGTGAACGACAGATTGCAGCTTCGATACGTGTCCACGGAGACCTTAGTGCTAGGCAACTGTACCTCTGTTTCTATACGTGAACGACAGATTGCAGCTTCGATACGTGTCCACGGAGACTTTAGTGCTAGGCAACTATACCTCTGTTTCTATACGTGAACGGCAGATTGCAGGTTGGATACGTGTCCACGGAGATCTTAGTGCTAGGCAACTATACCTGTTTGTATACGTGAACGGCAGATTGCAGCTTCGATACGTGTCCACGGAGACCTTAGTGCTAGGCAACTGTCCCTCTGTTTGTATACGTGAACGGCAGATTACAGCATCGTGACGTGTGCACGGAGACCTTAGTGCTAGGCAACTATACCTCTGTTTCTATACGTGAACGGCAGATTGCATGTTCGATACGTGTCCACGGAGATCTTAGTGCTAAGCAACTATACCTGTTTCTATACGTGAACGGCAGATTGCAGCTTCGATACGTGTCCACGGAGACCTTAGTGCTAGGCAACTGTCCCTCTGTTTGTATACGTGAACGGCAGATTACAGCATCGAGACGTGTGCACGGAGACCTTAGTGCTAGGCAACTATACCTCTGTTTCTATGCGTGAACGGCAGATTGCATGTTCGATACGTGTCCACGGAGATCTTAGTGCTAAGCAACTATACCTGTTTCTATACGTGAACGGCAGATTGCAGCTTCGATACGTGTCCACGGAGACCTTAGTGCTAGGCAACTGTACCTGTGTTTCTATACGTGAACGTCAGATGGCAGCTTCGATACGTGTCCACGGAGACCTTAGTGCTAGGCAACTGTACCTCTGTTTCTATACGTGAACGGCAGATTGCAGCTTCGATACGTGTCCACGGAGACCTTTCGCTTCAGGTGACAAAATAACACTAGGCACTTGTGTGCCGTGGTGTAAGCCGCAATCACGCATTGGTAGCGTGGATCTCCTTAGGGCTCTCCTCGGAGTTACCTCAACACCACGTACATGACCTGGTTCGTCACGGGTACGCAGGTCTGCACTACCACTTCCTCGGCGTTGAGCACGCCGAGGAGGCGATCGTACCGGTACACCAGCTAGCACGTGGACATGTTATCGCGCTGTGGTGTTGCGTGTGCGAGGTATGGAAACTCAAGGACGCAAAACATGCACGACCGAGGGATAAAAAGCAGAACAAGTAGTGACGTGGAACGTTGTGATTGGTGAAAATAAGACGATCTCTGATAGGTGGACAAATTGAAATAACGTGATGTGATAGGCGAAAATAAAATCAAAGGTGATTGGATGAAAAATGACGAGATGGGATTAGCGGTGAATTAGTGAACAAAGATGGCAAAGATTTTTTTAAAAAAAAAAAAAAAAGACGGATAATATAAGTATGGCAACTGTAACGGTTTACGGCAAACGCGCGCCGCGCAATGCGTCACGCCGGGCATCTTGCTAATAATGGCTTTTGTTTTATTGCCCGGCGTGCTAAGTATAGCAAAATAGGAAACGTTAGAACTGCGAAATGCCGAAAAATCTACAAAACGAATGCAAAGAATGGCAGAAATACATTAAAGGAAAAAGCATAAAAATCGCTAAACTGAAAATACCCCCCTAAGACGAAAAGTGCAAAAATGACCAACAAATAAAAATTAAAAAACTGGTGCATATGATAAGTATAGCAAAATTGGATACGTTAGAAATGCGTAATGCCGAAAAATCTACAAAACGAATGCAAAGAGACGCAGAAATAGCAATAACGTAAAATGCTTAAAAATCGCTAAACTGAGAATACCACCCCTTTGACGAATAGTGTGGCCAAAAAATAAAAATTAAAAAAACTGGTGCAAATGCTAAATATTATAAAATAGGATACGCTAGAACTGCGTAATACCGAAAAATCTACAAAGCGAATGCAAAGGGACGCAGAAATAGCAATAATGTAAAATGCTTAAAAATCGCTAAACTGAGAATACACCCCCCTATTGATGAAAAGTGAAAATATGGCCACAAAATAAAAAAACTGGTGCAAATGCCACATATAGCGAAATAGGATACGTTAGAACTGCGTAATGCCGAAAAATATTCAAAACGAATGAAAAGCGACGCAGAAATAGCAATAATGTAAATTGCTTAAAAATCGCTAAACTGAGAATATCCCCCCTTGGACGAATAGTGCAAAAATGGCCCAAAAATAAAAATTAAAAAAACCGGTGCAAATGCCACATATAGCGAAATAGGATACGTTAGAACTGCGTAATGCCGAAAAATATCCAAAACGAATGAAAAGGGACGCAGAAATAGCAATAATGTAAATTGCTTAAAAATCGCTAAACTGAGAATATCCCCCCCTTGGACGAATAGTGCAAAAATGGCCCAAAAATAAAAATAAAAAGAAACGGTGCAAATGCTAAACATAGCAAAATAGGATACGTTAGAAATAAGTAAAGCGAAAATCTACAAAACGAGTGCAAAGGAACGCAGAAATAGACATAAGATAAAATGCTTAAAAATCGCTAAACTGAGAATATGCCCCCTTTGACGAATAGTGCAAAAATGGCCAAATAATAAAAATTAAAAAAACTGGTGCAAATGCTGAATATACCAAAATAGGATACGTTAGATCTGCGTAATGCCGAAAAATCTATAAAACAAAAGCAGAGGGACGCAGAAATAGCAATAAAGTAAAAGGCTTAAAAATCGTTAAAGTGAGAAAACCCCCATTGACGAAAAGTGCAAAATTGGCCAAAAAATAATAATAAAAAAAACCGCTGCAAATGCTACATATAGCAAAATAGGATACGTTAGAAATGCGTAATCCCGAAAATCTACAAAACGAGTGCAAAGGAACGCAGAAATATACATAAGATAAAATGCTTAAAATCGCTAAACTAAGAAACCCCCCCATTGACAAAAAGTGCATAAAAGGCCAAAAAATAAAAATTAAAGATACTGTTGCAAACCCCAAATATAGCCAAATATGATATGTTAGGACTGCGTAATGCCGAAAAATCTACAAAACGAATGCAAAGGGACACAGGAATAGCAATAAAGTAAAAAGCTTAAAAATCCCTAAAATGAGAATACGAAAAGTGCAAAAATTGCCAAAAAATAAAAAATAATAAAACTGGTGCAAATGCTAAATGTAGCGAAATAGGATACGTTAGAACTGCGTAATGCCGAAAAATCTATAAAACGAATGCAGAGGGAAGCAGAAATAGCAATAAAGTAAAATGCTTAAAAATCGCTAAACTGAGACTATCCCCCCTTTGAAGAATAGTGCAAAAATAGCCAAAAAGCAAAAATTAAAAAAACTGGTGCAAATGCTACATATATCCAAATACGATACGTCGGAACTGCGTAATGCCGAAAAGTCTAAAAACGAATGCAAAGGGATGCAGGAATAGCAGTAAAGTAAAAAACTTAAAAATCCCTAAATTGAGAATATCCTCCATTGACGAAAAGTGCAAAAATGGCCAAAAAATAGAAATAAAAAAACCGGTTCAAATGCTAAATATAGGAAAATAGGATACGTTAGAAATGCGTAATGGCAAAAATCTACAAAACGAGTACAAAGGGACGCAGAAATAGACATAAGATAAAATGCTTAAAAATCGCTAAACTGAGTATACCCCCCTATTGACGAAAAGTGAAAATATGTCTAAAAAATAAAAAAAACTGGTGCAAATGCCACATATAGCAAAATAGGATATGTTAGAACTGCGTAATGACGAAAAATCCTCAAAACGAATGCAAAGGGACGCAGAAATAGCAATAAAGTAAAATGCTTAAAAATCGCTAAACTGAGAATATCCTCCCTTTGAAGAATAGTGCAAAAATGGTTAAAAAATAAAGATTTAAAAAACTGGTGCAAATGCTAAATATAGCATAATGGGATACGTTAGAACTGCGTAATACCGTAAAATCTACAAAACGAATGCAAAGGGACGCAGAAATAGCAATAATGTAAAATGCTTAAAATTCGTTAAACTGAGAATACCCCCATTGACAAATAGTGCAAAAATGGCCAAAAAATAAGAATTAAAAAACTGATGCAAATGCTAAAAATAACAAATTAGGATACGCTAGAACTGCGTAATGCCGAAAAATATTCAAAACGAATGAAAAGCGACGCAGAAATAGCAATAATGTAAATTGCTTAAAAATCGCTAAACTGAGAATATCCCCCCTTGGACGAATAGTGCAAAAATGGCCCAAAAATAAAAATTAAAAAAACCGGTGCAAATGCCACATATAGCGAAATAGGATACGTTAGAACTGCGTAATGCCGAAAAATATCCAAAACGAATGAAAAGGGACGCAGAAATAGCAATAATGTAAATTGCTTAAAAATCGCTAAACTGAGAATATCCCCCCCTTGGACGAATAGTGCAAAAATGGCCCAAAAATAAAAATAAAAAGAAACGGTGCAAATGCTAAACATAGCAAAATAGGATACGTTAGAAATAAGTAAAGCGAAAATCTACAAAACGAGTGCAAAGGAACGCAGAAATAGACATAAGATAAAATGCTTAAAAATCGCTAAACTGAGAATATGCCCCCTTTGACGAATAGTGCAAAAATGGCCAAATAATAAAAATTAAAAAAACTGGTGCAAATGCTGAATATACCAAAATAGGATACGTTAGATCTGCGTAATGCCGAAAAATCTATAAAACAAAAGCAGAGGGACGCAGAAATAGCAATAAAGTAAAAGGCTTAAAAATCGTTAAAGTGAGAAAACCCCCATTGACGAAAAGTGCAAAATTGGCCAAAAAATAATAATAAAAAAAACCGCTGCAAATGCTACATATAGCAAAATAGGATACGTTAGAAATGCGTAATCCCGAAAATCTACAAAACGAGTGCAAAGGAACGCAGAAATATACATAAGATAAAATGCTTAAAATCGCTAAACTAAGAAACCCCCCCATTGACAAAAAGTGCATAAAAGGCCAAAAAATAAAAATTAAAGATACTGTTGCAAACCCCAAATATAGCCAAATATGATATGTTAGGACTGCGTAATGCCGAAAAATCTACAAAACGAATGCAAAGGGACACAGGAATAGCAATAAAGTAAAAAGCTTAAAAATCCCTAAAATGAGAATACGAAAAGTGCAAAAATTGCCAAAAAATAAAAAATAATAAAACTGGTGCAAATGCTAAATGTAGCGAAATAGGATACGTTAGAACTGCGTAATGCCGAAAAATCTATAAAACGAATGCAGAGGGAAGCAGAAATAGCAATAAAGTAAAATGCTTAAAAATCGCTAAACTGAGACTATCCCCCCTTTGAAGAATAGTGCAAAAATAGCCAAAAAGCAAAAATTAAAAAACTGGTGCAAATGCTACATATATCCAAATACGATACGTCGGAACTGCGTAATGCCGAAAAGTCTAAAAACGAATGCAAAGGGATGCAGGAATAGCAGTAAAGTAAAAAACTTAAAAATCCCTAAATTGAGAATATCCTCCATTGACGAAAAGTGCAAAAATGGCCAAAAAATAGAAATAAAAAAACCGGTTCAAATGCTAAATATAGGAAAATAGGATACGTTAGAAATGCGTAATGGCAAAAATCTACAAAACGAGTACAAAGGGACGCAGAAATAGACATAAGATAAAATGCTTAAAAATCGCTAAACTGAGTATACCCCCCTATTGACGAAAAGTGAAAATATGTCTAAAAAATAAAAAAAACTGGTGCAAATGCCACATATAGCAAAATAGGATATGTTAGAACTGCGTAATGACGAAAAATCCTCAAAACGAATGCAAAGGGACGCAGAAATAGCAATAAAGTAAAATGCTTAAAAATCGCTAAACTGAGAATATCCTCCCTTTGAAGAATAGTGCAAAAATGGTTAAAAAATAAAGATTTAAAAAACTGGTGCAAATGCTAAATATAGCATAATGGGATACGTTAGAACTGCGTAATACCGTAAAATCTACAAAACGAATGCAAAGGGACGCAGAAATAGCAATAATGTAAAATGCTTAAAATTCGTTAAACTGAGAATACCCCCATTGACAAATAGTGCAAAAATGGCCAAAAAATAAGAATTAAAAAACTGATGCAAATGCTAAAAATAACAAATTAGGATACGCTAGAACTGCGTAATGCCGAAAAATCTACAAAACGAATGCAGAGGGACGCAGAAATAGCAATAAAGTAAAATGCTTAAAAATCGCTAAACTGAGAATACTGACGAAAAGTGAAAATATGGCCAAAAAATCAAAAAACTGGTGCAAATGCCACATATAGCAAAATATGATACGTTAGAACCGCGTAATGCCGAAAAATCTACAAAACGAATGCAAAGGGACGCAGGAATAGCAATAAAGTAAAAAGTTAAAAAATCCCTAAATTGAGAATACCCCCCCGTTGACGAAAAGTGCAGAAGTGGCCAAAATATAAAAGTTAAAAAACTGGTGCAAATGCTAAATATAGCAAAATAGGATACGTTAGAACTGCGTAATGCCGAAAAATCTACAAAACGAATGCAGAGGGACGCAGAAATAGAAATAATGTAAAATGCTTAAAAATCCCTAAACTGAGAATATCCCCCTTTTGATGAATAGTGCAAAAATGACCAAAAAATAAAAATTAAAAAACTGTTGCAAATGCTAAATATAGAAATATAGGATACCTTAGATCTGCGTTTTGCCGAAAAATCTATAAAACGAATGCAAAGGGACGCAGAAATAGCAATAATTTAAAAGGCTTAAAAATCGCTAAACTGACAATATCCCCCCTTTGACGAATAGTGCAAAAATGGCCAAAAAA
Organism: Deroplatys truncata; assembly: GCA_030765065.1. Taxonomy (NCBI): domain Eukaryota; kingdom Metazoa; phylum Arthropoda; class Insecta; order Mantodea; family Mantidae; genus Deroplatys; species Deroplatys truncata. The sequence goes on along the minus strand of CM060979.1, from coordinate 65,117,785 downwards.
TAAAAATTAAAAACTGGTGCAAATGCTAAATATAACAAATTAGGATACGTTAGAACTGCGTAATGCCGAAAAATCTACAAAACGAATGCAAAGTGACGCAGAAATAGCAATAATGTAAAATGCCTAAAAATCGCTAAAATGAGAGAGTGCTTTTACGAATACTGCAAAAATGGCCAAAAAATCAAAATTAAAAAAAATGGTGCAAATGCTACATATAGCCAAATACGATACGTTAGAACTGCGTAATGCCGAAAAATCTATAAAACGAATGCAGAGAGACGCAGAAATAGCAATAAAGTAAAATGCTTAAAAATCGCTAAACTGAGAAAACCCCATGGACGAAAAGTGCAAAAATGGCCAAAAAATAAATATTAAAAAAACTGGTGCAAATGCTAAATATAGCGAAATAGGATACGTTAGAAATTGCGTAATGCCGAGAAATCTACATAGCGAATGCAAAGAGACGCAGAAATACAATAAAGGAAAAAGCATAAAAATTGTTAAACTAAGAGGAAAAGGTGCAAAAATGGCCAAAAAATAAAAATTAAAAAAATAGGTGCAAATGCTAAATATAGCAAAATAGGATACGTTAGAACTGCGTAATGCCGAAAAATGTACAAAACTAATGCAAAGAGACAAAAAATTCAATAAAGGAAAAAGCATAAAAATTGTTAAACTTAGAATAGTGCAAAAAGTGCAAAAATGGCCAAAATATAAAAATTAAAAAATACTGGTGCAAATGCTAAATATAGCAAAAAGGATTACGTTATAACTGCGTAATCCCGAAAAATCTACAAAAAGAATGCAAAGGGACGCAGAAATTGCAGCAATGTAAAATGCTTAAAAATCGCTCAACTGAGAATATCCCTTCTTTAACGAATAGTGCAAAAATGGCCAATAAATAAGGATTTAAAAAACTGGTGCAAATGCTAAATATAGAAAAATAGGATACGTTAGAAATGCGTAATGCCGAAAATCTACAAAACGAGTGCAAAGGGACGAAGAAATAGCAATAAGATGAAAAGCTTAAAAATGCTTAAAAATGCTTTGTTAAATATAGCAAAATAGGATACGTTTTAACTGCGTAATTCCGAAAAATCTACAAAACGAATGCAAAGGGAGCAGATATAGCAACAATGTAAAATGCTTAAAATTCGCTAAACAAAGAATACCCCCCCCCGTTTGAAAAAAAGTGCAAAAATGCCCAAAAAATAAAATTAAAGAAACTGGTGCAAATGCTAAATATAGCAAAATAGAATACGTTAAAACTGCTTAATGCCGAAAAATCTACAAAACGAATGCAAAGAGACGCAGAAATGCATTGAAGGAAAGAGCATAAAAATCGCTAAACTGAAAATACCCCCCCTAAGACGAAAAGTGCAAAAATGACCAAAAAATAAAAATTAAAAAAACCGGGGCAAATGCTAAATATAGCAAAATAGGTTACGTTATAAATGCGTAAAGTCGAAAATCAACAAAACGAGTGCAAAGGGACGCTGAAATAGCAATAAGATGAAATGCTTAAAAATCGCTAAACTGAAAATAGTGCAAAAATGGGCAAAATATAAAAATAAAAAAAACTGGTGCAAATGCTACAAATAGCCAAATACGATACGTTAGAACTGCGTAATGCCGAGAAAACTACGAAACGAATGCAAAGAGACGCAGAAATACAATAAAGGAAAAAGCATAAAAATCGTTAAACTGGGAATACCCCCGCTAACACGAAAAGTGCAAAAATGGCCAAAAAATAAAAATAAAAAAAACCGGTGCAAATGCTACATATAGCGAAATAGGATACGTTAGAAATGCGTAATCACGAAAATCTACAAAACGAGTGCAAAGGAACGCAGAAATATACATAAGATAAAATGCTTAAAAATCGCTAAACTAAGAAACCCCCCCCATTGACAAAAAGTGCAAAAAAAAGCCAAAATATAAAAATTAAAGAAACTGCTGCAAACGCCAAATATAGCCAAAAACGATATGTTAGAACTGCGTAATGCCGAAAAATCTACAAAACGAATGCAAAGGGACGCAGGAATAGCAATAAAGTAAAAAGGTTAAAAATCCATAAAATGAAAATGCCCGACATTGACGAAAAGTGCAAAAATGGCCAAAATATAAAAATTAAAAAAACTAGAGCAAATGATAAATATAGCAAAGTAGGATACGTTATAACTGCATAATGCCGAAGAATCTACAAAACGAATGCAATGGGACGCAGAAATAGCAATAATGTAGAATGCTTAAAAATCGATAAAATGAGAGGAGGCTATGACGAATAGTGCAAAAATGGCCAAAAAATAGAAAATAAAAAAACTGGTGCAAATGCTAAATATAGCAAAATAGGTTACGTTAGAACTGCGTAATGCCGAAAGATCAATAAAACGAATGCAGAGGGACGCAGAAATAGCAATAAAAAAAAATGCTTAAAATTCGCTAAACTGAGAAAACCCCCATTGACGAAAAGAGCAAAAATGTCCAAAAAGTAAAAATTAAAGAAACTGGTGCAAATGCTAAATATAGCAAAGTAGGAAACGTTATAACTGCGTACTGCCGAAAAATCTACAAAACGTATGCAAAGGGACGCAGGAATAGCAATAAAGTAAAAATCTTAAAAATCGCTAAAATGAGAGGACGCTATGACGAATAGTGGAAAAATGGCCAAAAAATAGAAAATAAAAATACTGGTGCAAATGCTAAATATAGAAAAGTAGGTTACGTTAGAACTGCGTAATGCCGAAACATCAATAAAACGAATGCAGAGGGACGCCGGAATATACATAAGATAAAATGCTTAAAAATCGCTAAACTAAGAAGCCCCCCATTGACAAAAAGTGCAAAAAAGGCCAAAAAATAAAAATTAAAGATACTGGTGCAAACGCCAGGTATAGCAAAATAGGATACGTTATAGATGCGTAATGCCGAAGAATCTATAAAACGAATGCAATAGGACGCAGAAATAGCAATAATGTAAAATGCTTAAAATCGCTAAAATGAGAGGAGGTTATGACGAATAGTGCAAGAATGGCTAAAAATAGAAAATAAAAAAACTGGTGCAAATACTAAATATACCAACATAGGTTACGTTAGAACTGTGTAATGCCAAAAGATCAATAAAACGAATGCAGAGAGTCGCAGAAATAGCAATAAAATAAAATACTTAAAAATTGCTAATCTGAGAATACCTCCACTAAGACGAAAACTGCAAAAATGACCAAAAAATAAAAATAAAAAAACCGGTGCAAATGCTAAACATAGCAAAATAGGATACGTTAGAAATGCGTAATGCGGAAAATCTACAAAACGAGTGCAAAGGAACGCAGAAATAGGCATAAGATAAAATACTTAAAAATCGCTAAACTGAGAATATCCCCCCTTTGACGAATAGTGCAAAAATGGCCAAAAAAATTATAGAAACTGGATAATGCTAAATATATACCAAAATAGTATACGTTAGATCTGCGTAATGCCGAAAAATCTATAAAACGAATGCAGAGGGACGCAGAAATAGCAATAAAGCAAAAGGCTTAAAAATGGCTAAAGTGAGAAAACCCCCATTGACGGAAAGTGCAAAAATGGACAAAAAATAAAAATTAAACAAACTGGTGCAAATGCAAAATATAGCAAAATAGGATACGTTAGAACTGCGTAATGCCGATAAATCTACAAAAATAATGCAAAGGAACGCAGAAATAGACATAAGATAAAATGCTTAAAAATCGCTAAACTGAGAATATCCCCCCTTTGACGAATAGTACAAAAAAGGCCCAAAAAAATTAAAGAAACTGGATAATGCTAAATATAGCAAAATAGGATACTTTAGAACTGCGTAATGCCGAAAAATCTACAAATTGAATGCGAAAAGTGCAAAAATGGTCAAAAAATAAACATTAAAAAAACTACAAAACAACACGAAAAGTGCAAAAATGGCCAAAAAATAGAAATAAAAAAACCGGTTCAAATGCTAAATATAGGAAAATAGGATACGTTAGAAATGCGTAATGCCAAAAATCTACAAAACGAGTGCAAAGGAACGCAGAAATAGACATAAGATAAAATTCTTAAAAATCGCTAAACTGAGAATACGACGAAAAGTGCAAAAATGGCCAAAAAATAAACATTAAAAAACTGGTGCAAATGCTACATATAGCCAATACGATACGTTAGAACTGCGTACTGCCGAAAAATTTACAAAACAAGCATAAAGGGACGCAGAAATAACAATAATGTAAAATGCTTAAAAATCGCTAAACTGAGGATACCCCACCATTGACAAAAAAGGCAAAAGTGGCCAAAAATAAAAATTAAAAGAACTGGTGGAAATGCTAAGTATAGCAAAATAGGATACGTTGGAACAGCGTAATGCCGAAAAATCTACTAAACGAATGCAATGGGACGCAGGAATAGCAATAAAGTAAAAAGCTTGAAAATCCCTAAATTGACGAAAAGTGCAAAAATGGCCAAAATATAACGGTTAAAAAACTGGTGCAAATGCTAAATATAGCAAAATAGGATACGTTATTACTGTGTAATGCCGAAAAACCTACAAAACGAGTGCAAAGGAACGCAGAAATATACATAAGATAAAATGCTTAATAATCGCTAAACTGAGAATACCCCCCCCCAATGACAATAAGTGCAAAAATGGCCAAAAATTAAAATTAAAGAAACTGGATAATGCTAAATATAGCAAAATAGGATACTTTAGAAGTGCGTAATGCTGAAAATTCTACAAATTGAATGCAAAGGGACGCAGAATAGCAATAAAGTAAAGTACTTAAAAATCGCTAAACTGAGAATTCCCCCCCTAAGACGAAAAGTGCAAAAATGGCCAAAAAATAAAAATTAAAAAAACTGGTGCAAATGCTAAATATAGCAAAATAGGATACGTAAGATTTGCGAAATGCCGAAAAATCTATAAAACGAATGCAGAGGGACGCAGAAATAGCAATAGAGTAAAAGGCTTAAAAATCGCTAAAGTGAGAAAACTCCCAGTGACGAAAAGTGCAAAAATGGCAAAAAAATAAAATTAAAGAAACTGGTGCAAATGCTAAATATAGCAAAATAGAATACGTTAGAACCGCTGAATGCCGAAAAATTAACAATACGAATGCAAAGAGACGCTGAAATACAATAAAGGAAAAAGCATAAAAATCGCTAAACTGAGAACACCCCCATTAACGAAAAGTGCAAAAATGGCCAAAAAATAAAAATTAATGTACTGGTGCAAATGCTAAATATAGCAAAATAGGGAACGTTAGAACTGCGTAATGGCGAAAAATCTACAAAACAAATGCAAAGGGACGCAGAAATACAATAAAGGAAAAAGTATAGAAATCGTTAAACTGAAAATATTACCCCTAAGACGAAAAGTGCAAAAATGGCCAGAAAATAAAAATAAAAAAAAACCGGTGCAAATGCTAAATATACAAAATAGGATACGTTAGAAATGCGTAATGCCGAAAATCTACAAAACGAGTGCAAAGCAACGCAGAAATGGACATAAGATAAAATGCTTAAAAATCGCTAAACTGAGAATACCCGCCCATTGACGAAAAGTGCAAAAATGGCCATAAAATAAAAATTAAAAGAACTGGTGCAAATGCTACATATAGCCAAATACGATACTTTAGAACTGCGTAATGCCGAAAAACCTACAAAAGAAATGCAAAGGGACGCAGAAATAGCAATAATGTAAAATGCATAAAAATCCCTAAACTGAGAATACCCCCCCATTGACAAAAAAGGCAAAAGTGCCCAAAAATGAAAATTAAAAGAACTGGTGCATATGCTAAGTATAGCAAAATAGGATACGTTATAAATGCGTAATCCCGAAAAATCTACAAAACGAAAGCAAAGAGACACAGAAATACAATAAAGGAAAAAGCATAAAAATCGTTAAACTGAGAATACCCCTCCTAAGACAAAAGGTGCAAAGATGGCAAAAACATAAAAATAAAAAAACCGGTGCAAATGCTAAATATAGCAAAATAGGGTACGATAGAAATGCGTAATGCAAAAATCTACAAAACGAGTGCAAAGGAACGCAGAAATAGACATAAGATAAAATGCTTAAAAATCACTAAACTGAGAATTCCCGCCCATTGACGAAAAGTGCAAAAATGGCCAAAAAATAAAAATTAAAAGAACTGGTGCAAATGCTACATATAGCCAAATACGATACTTTAGAACTGCGTAATGCGGAAAAATCTACAAATTGAATGCAATGGGACGCAGAAATAGCAATAAAGTAAAGTACTTAAGAATTGCTAAACTGAAATTATCCCGCTTTGACGAGTAGTGCCAAAATGGCCAAAAAATAAAAGTTAAATCTGGTGCAAATGCTAATTATAGCAAAATCGGATACGTTAGAACTGCGCAATGCCGAAAAATCTACAAAACGAATGCAAAGGGAAGCGGATATAGCAATAATATAAAATGCTTAAAAACCGCTAAACAAAGAATACCCCCCATTTGACAAAAAGTGCAAAAATGCCCAAAAAATAAAATTAAAGAACCTGGTGCAATTGCTAAATACAGCAAAATAGAATACGTTAAAATTGCTTAATGCCGAAAAATTAACAATACGAATGCAAAGAGACGCAGAAATACAATAAAGGAAAAAGCATAAAAATCGCTAAACTGAGAACACCCCCATTGACGAAAAGTGCAAAAATGGCCAAAAAATAAAAATTAAAAAACTGGTGCAAATGCTAAATATAGCAAAATAGGAAACGTTAGAACTGCGTAATGCCTAAAAATCTACTAAACGAATGCAAAGAGACACAGCATTACAATAAAGGAAAAAGCATAAAATTCGTTAAACTGAGAAAACCCCCCCTAAGACAAAAGGTGCAAAGATGGCCAAAAAACAAAAATAAAAAAACCGGTGAAAATGCTAAATATACAAAATAGGATACGTTAGAAACGCGTAAAACCGAAAATCTACAAAACTAGTGCAAAGGGACGCAGAAATAGCAATAATGTAAAATACTTAAAAATCGCTATACAGAGAATACCTCCCCATTGACAAAAAGTGCAAAATGGCCATAAAAAAATTAAAGAAACTGGATAATGCTAAATATAGCACAATAGCATACTTTAGAACTGCGTAATGCCGAAAAATCTACAAAACAAACGCAAAGGGCCGCAGAAATAGCAATAATGTAAAATGCTTAAAAATCCCCTAAACTAAGGATACCCCCCATTGACAAAAAGGCAAAAGTGGCCAAAAATAAAAATTAAAGGTACTGGTGCATATGCTAAGTATAGCAAAATAGGATACGCTAGAAATTCGTAATGCCGAAAAATCTACTAAACGAATGCAACGGGATGCAGAAATAGCAATAAAGTAAAATGCTTAAAAATCGTTAAATTGAGAATACTTCCCCATTGACAAAAAGTGCAAAAATGGCCAAAAAATAAAAATTAAAAAATTAGGTGCAAATGCTAAATATGGCAAAATAGGGTACGTTAGAAATGCGTAATGCCGAAAATCTACAAAACGAGTGCAAAGGAACGCCGAAATAGACATAAAATAAAGTGGTTAAAAATCGCTAAACTGAGAATACGAAATTGTGAGAATTGACGAAAAGTGCAAAAATGGCCAAAAAATAAAAATTAAAAGAACTGGTGCAAATGCTACATATAGCCAAATACGATACTTTAGAACTGCATAATGCCCAAAAATCTACAAATTGAATGCAATGGGACGCAGAAATAGCAATAAAGTAAAGTACTTAAGAATCGCTAAACTGAGATTATCCCGCTTTTGACAAATAGTGCAAAAAATGGCCAAAAAATAAAAATTAAAAAAACTGGTGCAAATGCTAAATATAGCAAAATAGGATACGTTAGTACTGCGTAATACCGAAAAATCTACAAAAGAATGCAAAGGGACGCAGAAATAGCAATAATGTAAAATGCTTAAAATTCGCTAAATGGGAATACCCCCCCCCATTGACGAAAAGTGTAAAAATGGCCAAAAAATAAAATTAAAAAAACTGGTGCAAATGCTAAATATAGAAAATAGGATACGTAAGATTTGCGAAATGCCGAAAAATCTATAAAACGAATATCAGAGGGACGCAGAAATAGCAATAAAGTAAAAGGCTTAAAATCGCTAAAGTGAGAAAACCCCCATTGAGGAAAAGTGCAAAAATGGGCAAAAAATAAAATTAAAGAAACTGGTGCAAATGCTAAATATAGCAAAATAGAATACGTTAGAACTGCTTAATGCCGAAAAAGTAACAATACGAATGCAAAGAGACGCAGATATACAATAAAGGAAAAAGCATAAAAATCGCTAAACTGAGAACACACCCATAGACGAAAAGTTCAAAAATAGCCAAAATATAAAAATTAAAAAACTGGTGCAAATGCCAAATATAGCAAAATAGGAAACGTTAGAACTGCGTAATGCCGAAAAATCTACAAAACAAATGCAAAGAGACGCAGAAATACAATAAAGGAAAAAGCATAAAAATCGTTAAACTGAGAATACTCCCCCTAAGACGAAAAGTGCAAAAATGGCCAAAAAATAAAAATAAAAGATTACCCGTGCAAATGCTAAATATAGCAAAATAAGATACGTTAGAAATGCGTAATGCCAAAAAATCTACAAAAGGAATGCAAATACAATAAAGGAAAAAGCATAAAAATCGTTAAACTGAAAATACTCCCCCTAAGACGAAAAGTGCAAAAATAGCCAAAATATAAAAATAAAAAAACCCGGTGCAAATGCCAAATATACAAAATAGGATACGTAAGAAATGCGTAATGCCGAAAATCTACAAAACGAGTGCAAAGGAACCCAGATATAGACATAAGATAAAATGCTTAAAAATCGCTAAACTGAGAATACCCGACCATTGACGAAAAGTGCAAAAATGGCCAAAAAAAAGTTAAATGTACTGGTGCAAATGCTACATATAGCCAAATACGATACTTTAGAACTGCGTAATGCCGAAATATCTACAAAACAAATGCAAAGGGACGCAGAAAAGGCAATAATGTAAAATGCTTAAAAATTGCTAAACTGAGAATACCCCCCCCCCCATTGACAAAAAGTACAAAAATGGCCAAAAAATGAAAATTAAAGAAACTGGTGCAAATACTAGATATAGCAAAATCGGATACTTTAGAACTGCGTAATGCCGAAAAATCTACAAATTGAATGCAAAGGGACGCAGAAATAGCAATAAAGTAAAGTACTTAAAATCGCTAAACTGAGACTATCCCCCTTTGACGAATAGTGCAAAAATGGCCAAAAAATAAAAATTATAAAAAACTGGTGCAAATACTACTTATAGCGAAATAGGTTACTTTAGAACTGCGTAATGCCGAAAATTCTACAAAACGACTGCAAAGATACGCAGAAATACAATAAAGGAAAAAGTTCAAAAATCGTTAAACAGAGAATACACTTGTTTTGACGAATAGTTCACAAATGGCCGAGAAATAAAAATTAAAAAGCCGGTGCAAATGCTACATATAGCGAAATAGGATACGTTAGAACTGCATAATGCCGAAAATCTACAAAACGAGTGCAAAGGAACGCAGAAATATACCTAAGATAAAATGCTTAAAAATCGCTAAACTGAGAATACAAAAAGAGCAAAAATGGCCAAAAAATAAAAAATAAAAAAACTGGTGCAAATACTACATATAGCCAAATACGATACGTTAGAACTGCGTAATGCCGAAAAATCTACAATACGAATGCAAAGGGAAGCAGAAATAGCAATAATGTAAATTGCTTAAAAATCGCTAAACTGAGAATACCCCTCACATTGACGAAAAGTTCAAAAATGGCCAAAAAATAAAAAAACTGGGTCAAATGCCACATATAGCGAAATAGGATACGGTAGAACTGCGTAATACCGAAAAATCTACAAAACGAATGCAAAGTGACGCAGAAATAGCAATAATGTAAAATCCTTAAAAATCGCTAAACTGAGAATATCCCCCTTTGACGAATAGTGCAAAAATGGCCAAAAAATAAAAATTAAAAATCTGGTGCAAATGCTAAATATAGCAAAATAGGAAACGTTAGAACTGCGTAATGCCGAAAAATCTACAAAACAAATGCAAAGAGACGCAGAAATACAATAAAGGAAAAAGCATAAAAATCGTTAAACTGAGAATACTCCCCCTAAGACGAAAAGTGCAAAAATGGCCAAAAAATGAAAATAAAAAAAGCGGTGCAAATGCTAAATATAGCAAAATAGGATACGTTAGAACTGCGTAAAGCCGAAAAATTTACAAAACGAATGCAAATACAATAAAGGAAAAAGCATAAAAATCGTTAAACTGAGAATACTCCCCCATTGACGAAAAGTGCAAAATGGCCAAAAAATAAAAAAACTGGGTCAAATGCCACATATAGCAAAATAGGATACGTTAGAACTGCGTAATGCCGAAAAATCTACAAAACGAATGTAAAGGGACGTAGAAATAGCAATAAAGTAAAATGCTTAAAAATCGCTAAACTGAGAATAGCAAAAATGGCCAAAAAGTACAAATTAAAAAAAGTGGTGCAAATGCTCCATATAGCCAAATATGATATTTAGAACTGCGTAATGCCGAAAAATCTACAAAACGAACGCAAAGGGACGCAGAAATAGCAATAATGTAAAATGCCTCAAAATCGCTAAACTGATAAGTGAAAAAGTGACGAAAAGTGAAAAAATGGGCAAAAAATAAAAATTAAAAGAACTGTTGCAAATGCTACATATAGCCAAATACGATACTTTAGTACTGCATAATGCAGAAAAATCTACAAAAGAATTGCAAAGTGACGCAGGAATAGCAATAAAGTCAAGTACTTAAAAATCGCTAAACTGAGACTATCACCCTTTGACGAATATTGCAAAAATGGCCAAAAAATAAAAAAAACTGGTGCAAATTCTAAATATAGGAAAAAAGGATACGTTAGAACTGAGTAATGCCGAAAAATGTACTAAACAAATGCTAAGGGTCGCAGAAATAGCAATAAAGTAAAATGCTTAATAATCGCTAAACTGCGAATAGCAAAATGGCCAAAAAATTAAAATTAAAAAAACTGGTGCTAATGCCAAATATAGCAAAATCGGGTACTTTATAACTGCGTAATGCCGAAAAATCTACAAATTGAATGCAAAAGGACGCAGAAATAGCAATATAGTAAAATACTTAAAAATCGCTAAACTGAGACTATCCCCCCTTTGACGAATAGTGAAAAAATGGCCAAAAAATAAAAACACTGGTGCAAATGCCATATATAGCAAAATAAGATACGTTAGAACTGCGTAATGCCGATAAATTCTCAAAACGAATGCAAAGGGACGCAGAAATAGCAATAAAGTAAAATGCTAAAAATTGCTAAACTGAGAATATCCCCCCTTTGACGAATAGTGAAAAAATGGCCAAAAATAAAAATTAAAAAAACTTGTGCAAATGCTAAATATACAAAATAGGATACGTAAGAAATGCGTAATGCCGAAAATGTACAAAACAAGTGCAATGGAACGCAGAAATAGACATAAGATAAAATGCTTAAAAATCGCTAAACTGAGAATACCCGCCCATTGACGAAAAGTGCAAAAATGGTAAAAAAATAAAAATTAAAAGAACTGGTGCAAATGCTACATATACCAAATACGATACTTTAGAACTGCGTAATGCCCAAAAATCTACAAATTGAATGCAAAGGAACGCAGAAATAGCAATAAAGTAAAGTACTTAAAAATCGCTAAACTGAGACTATCCCCTTTTGACGAATAGTGCAAAAATGTCCAAAAAATAAAAATTAAAAAAAATGGTGCAAAAGCTAAATATAGCAAATAGGATACGTTAGAACTGCGTAAGGCCGTAAAATCTACAAAACGAATGCAAAGGGATGCAGAAATAGCAATAATGTAAAATGCTTAAAAATCGCTAAACTGAGAATATACTCCCATTGACGAAAAGTGCAAAAATGGGCAAATAAATAAAAATTAAAAAAACTGGTGCAAATGCTAGATATAGAAAAATAGGATACGTTAGAACTGCGTAATGCCGAAAAATCTAAAAAAGAATGCAAAGGGACGCACAAATAGCAATAAAGTAAAAAGCTTAAAAATCCCTAAAATGAGAATACCACCATTGACGAAAAGTGCAAAAATAGCCAAAATATAAAAATAAAAAAAAACTGGTGCAAATGATAATTATAGCAAAATAGGATACGTTAGAACTGCGTAATGCCGAAACATCTACAAAACGAATGCAAAGGGACGCAGAAATAGTAATGAAGTAAAATGCTTAAAAATCGCTAAACTGAGAATACCCACCCCAATTGAAGAAACATGCAAAAAAGGCCAAAAAATAAAAATCAATAAAACTGGTGCAATTGCTAAATATAGCAAAATAGCATACGTTAGAACTGCGTAAAGCGGAAAAATCTACAAACAGAATGCAAAGGGACGCAGAAATAGCAATAAATTAAAAAGATTAAAAATCCCTAAATTGAGAATACCCACCCATTGACGAAAAGTGCAAAAATAGCCAAAATATAAAAATTAAAAAAAAAGTGTTTCAAATGCTAAATATAGCAAAATAGGATACGTTAGCACTGCGTAAATCCGAAACATTTACCAAACGAATGAAAAGTGGCGCAGATATGGCAATAATGTAAAACGCATAAAAAATCGATAAACTGAGAATACCCGCATTGACGAAAGCTGCAAAAATGACCAAAAAATAAAAGTTAAAAAGACTGATGCAAATGCTAAATATAGCAAAATAGGATACGTTAGAAATGCGTAATGCCGAAAATCTACAAAACGAGTGCAAAGGGACGCATAAATAAAAATAAGATAAAATGCTTAAATATGGCTAACGTGAGAATATCCCCCATTGACGAAAAGTGCAAAAATGTCCAAAAAATAAAAATTAAAAAAAACTCGTGCAAATGCTACACATAGCAAAATAGGATACGTTAGAACTGCGTAATGCCGAAAAATCTACAAAATAAATGCAAAGGGACGCAGAAATACCAATAATGTAAAATGCTTAAAACTCGCTAAACTGAGAATAGTGACGAAAAGTGCAAAAATGGCCAAAAATGAAAACTAAAAAAACTGGTGCAAATGCTAAATATAGCAAAATAGTATACGTTAGAACTGCGTATTGCCGAAAAATCTACAAAACGAATGCAAAGGGACGCAGAAATAGCAATAATGTAAAATGCTTAAAAATCGCTAAACTGAGAATACCCCTCCCCCCGCATTGACGATAAGTGCAAAAATGGCCAAAAAATAAAAATGCTAAATATAGTAAAATAGGATATGTTAGAACTGCGTAATGCCTAAAAATCTACCAAACGAATGCAAAGGGACGCAGATATAGCAATAATTTAAAATGCTTAAAAATCGCTAAACTGAGAATACTCCACCATTCACGAAAAGTGCAAAAATGGCCAAAAAAAATTAAAAAGCGGTTCAAATGATAAATATAGCAAAATAGGGTACGTTAGAACTGCGTAATGCCGAAAAATCTACAAAACAAGTTCAAAAAGACGCAGATATAAAAATAAGATAAAATGCTTAAAAATGGCTAACCTGAGAATATCCCACATTGACGAAAAGTGCAAAAATGACCAAAAAATAAAAATTAAAAAAACTGGTGCAAATGCTACATATAGCAAAATAGGATACGTAAGAAATGCGTTATGACGAAAAATCTAAAAAACGAGTGCAAAGGGACGCAGAAATAGCAATAAAGTTAAATGCTTAAAAATCGCTAAACTGAGAATACACCCCCATTGTCGAAATGAGCAAAAAAGGCCAAAAAATAAAAATTAATAAAACTGCTGCAAATGCTACATATAGCAAAATAGGATACGTTAGAACTGCGTAATGGCGTAAAATCTACAAAACGAATGCAAAGGGACGCAGAAATAGCAATAAAGTAAAATGCTTAAAAATCGCTAAACTGAGAAATTTCCTACCCCATTAACGAAAAGTGCAAAAAAGCAGAAAAATAAAAATTAGTAAAACCGGTGAAAATGCTAAATATAATAAAATAGGATACGTTAGAACTGCGTAATGCAGAAAAATCTACAAAACGAATGCAAAGGGATGCAGAAATAGCAATAATGTAAAATGCTTAAAAATCGCTTAATTGAGAATACCCCCCCTTGACGATAAGTGCAAAAATGGCCAAAAAATAAAAATTAAAAAAGCGGTTCGAATGATAAGTATAGCAAAATAGGATACGTTAGAACTGCGTAATGCCGAAAAATCTACAAAACGAGTGCAAAGAGACGCAGAAATAAAAATAAGATAAAATGCTTAAAAATGGCGAAAAGTGCAAAAATGGCCAAAAAATAAAATTTAAAAAAACTGGTGCAAATGCTACATATAGCAAAATAGGATACGTTAGAAATGCGTAATGCCGAAAAATCTACAAATTCGAGTGCAAAGGGAGGCAGAAATAGCAATGAAGTAAAAGGTTAAAAATCGCTAAACTGAGAATACCCACCCCCATTGAAGAAACATGCAAAAAACGCCAAAAAATAAATATCAATAACACTGGTGCAATTGCTAAATATAGCAAAATAGCATACGTTAGAACTGCGTAAAGCGGAAAAATCTACAAAAAGAATGCAAAGGGACGCAGAAATAACAATAAAGTAAAAAGATTAAAAATCCCTAAATTGGGAATACCCACCGTTTGACGAAAAGTGCAAAAATGGACAAATAATAAACATTTAAAAACTGGTGCAAATGCTAAATATAGCAAAATAGGATACGTTAGAACTGCGTAATGCCGAAAAACCTACAAAACGAATGCAAAGGGACGCAGAAATAGCAATAATGTAAAATGCATAAAAATCGCTAAACTGAGGATACCCCCATTGATGAAATGTGCAAAAATGTCCAAAAAATAAAAATTAAAAATCTGATGTGTTACACTCACATGACTTTCTCTACTCTTGTACAATCTAATTTTACAAACGCCTATTCTCCATATGCTTCATGTTAATCGAGATATCGAGATGTCAATCTTATTGGTAATTTTCTTGTAGATGCAAGAGGAATATGGTAGCTTTTAAGCGATAGTCAAATATTTTAACGCTGGTTGCTATGTGGCGAATTCCATTCTCTTTGCATGTTCAGGACATAAAAAAATGAATAACGAATTTGAGAAAAAGTGTAAGTATTGGAAAATTTAAGGAAATAACAAGCAATATCTCGAAAACGGTTCACTCAACAAAAGAAACGTATATGACATAAGTTGTGTATTTTAACGCGATCTACATTTTTTGTGTAGTAAAATTTTGTCTATCTCTTATGGTTTACCAGTTATGCAAAAGTCGTTCACAATGAAGAATATTTTTGGAGACATTCCCAGAAAATTCGAGATATACATTTTATTTGTCATGACAATATCTTAAACATGTGATATTTTAATCAAAATCGTTAGAGCCGTTTTTGAGAAAATTAAAATTTTCGAAAAATGTTCCATGTAAAGGGTAGTCTGGGGTTGGGGGATTTTCTTGAAAACCTTCGTGTCGCATCTCTGGAAGACACTGAACCTAAATACCAAGTTTGGTGTTTATCCGACTGTTCGTTTTTGAGTTATGCTGTTCACAGACACACAGACACACAGACACACAGACAGACAAACACACAGACACACAGACAGACACACACACGGACATGTTTCCAAAAATGCTTTTTTTGGATTCAGTGATTCTCAAAACATGTATTTCCGGTGAAATCTCGGTATCGAATTTTTGGGTGGAATGCAATACTTCCCCTACTTACTATACGTAGTAGAGAAAGTAAAAAAATCTGTTGTGTTACACACACATGACTTTCTCTACTCTTGTACAATCTATTTTTACAAACGCTTATTCTCCATATGCTTCATGTTAATCGAGATATCGAGATGTCAATCTTATTGGTAATTTTCTTGTAGATGCAAGGGAAATATGGTAGCTTTTAAGCGATAGTCAAATATTTTAACGCTCGTTGCTATGTGGCGCATTCCATTCTCTTTGCATGTCCAGGACATAAAAAAATGAATAACGAATTTGAGAAAAAGTATAAGTATTGGAAAATGTAAGGAAATAACAAGCAATATCTCGAAAACGGTTCACTCAACAAAAGAAATGTATATGACATAAGTTGTGTATTTTAACGCGATCTACATTTTTTGTGTAGTAAAATTTTGTCTATCTCTTATGGTTTACCAGTTATGCAAAAGTCGTTCACAATGAAGAATACTTTTGGAGACATTCCCAGAAAATTCGAGATATACATTTCATTTCTCATGACATTATCTTAAACATATGTTATTTTAATCAAAATCGTTAGAGCCATTTTTGTGAAAATTAAAATTTTCGAAAAATGTTCCATGTAAAGGGTAGTCTGGGGTGGGGGGATTTTCTTGAAAACCTTCGTGTCGCATCTCTGGAAGATACTGAACCTAAATACCACGTTTGGTGCTTATCCGATTGATCGTTTTTGAGTTATGCTGTTCACAGACACACACACACACACACACACAGACACACACACACACACACACACACAGACACACACACACACACACAGACACACACACGGACATGTTTCCAAAAATGCTTTTTTTGGATTCAGGAGGTCTCAAAACGTGTATTTCCGGTGAAATCTCGGTATCGAATTTTTGGGTGGAATGCAAATCTTCCCCTACTTACTATACGTAGTAGAGAAAGTAAAAACCGGTGCAAATGCTACTAATACCAAAATAGGATACGTTAGAACTGCGTAATGCCGAAAAATCTACAAAACGAATGCAAAGGGACGCAGAAATAGCAATAATGTAAAATGCTTAAAAATCCCTAAGCTGACAATACATTGACGAAAAGTGCAAAAATGGCCAAAATATAAAAATTAAAAAAATTGTTGCAAAGGCTACATATAGCAAAATAGGATACGTTAGAAATGCGTAATGCCGAAAAATCTACAAAATGAGTGCAAAGGGACGCAGAAATAGCAATAAAGTAAAATGCTAAAAAATCGCTAAGCTGAGAATTTCCCTCTCCCATTGACAAAAAGTGCAGAAAAGGCAGAAAAATAAAATTTAATAAAACCGGTGCAAATGCTAAATATAATAAAATAGGATACGTTAGAACTGCGTAAAGCAGAAAAATCTACAAAACGAATGCAACGGGACGGAGAAATAGCAATAATGTAAAGTGCTTAAAAATCGCTAAACTGAGAATACCCCTCCATTGACGATAAGTGCAAAAATGGCCAAAAAATAAAAATTAAAAAAGCGGTTCAAATGCTAAATATAGCAAAATAGGATACGTTAGAACTGCGTAATGCCGAAAAATCTTCAAAATAAATGCAAAGGGACGCAGAACTACCAATAATGTAAAATGCTTAAAAATCGCTAAACTGAGAATACCCCCCCCCATTGACGAAAATTGCAAAAATGACCAAAAAATAAAGATTAAATAAACTGGTGCAAATACTAAATATAGCAAAATAGGATACGTTAGAACTGCGTAATGCCGAAAAATCTACAAAACGTATGCAAAGGGACGCAGAAATAGCAATAAAGTAATATGCTTAAATATCGCTAAGCTGAGACGAAAAGTGCACAAATGGCCAAAAAATAAAAATTAAAAAAACTGGTGCAAATGCTAAATATAGCACAATAATATAGTTTAGAAGTGCGTAATGCCGAAAAATCTCTAAATCGAATCCAAAGGGACCGAGAAATAGCAATAAAGTAAAATGCTTAAAAATCGCTATACTGAGAATACCCCCCATTGTCGAAAAGTGTAAAAATGGCCATAAAATAAAAATTATAAAACTGGTGCAAATGCTAAATATAGCAAAATGGGATACTTTAGAACTGCGTAATGCAGAAAAATCTACAAAACGAATGCAAAGGGACGCAGAAATAGCAATAAATTAAAATGCTTAAAAATCGCTTAACAGAGAAACTGACGAAAAGTGCAAAAATGGCCAAAAATAAAAATTAAAATAACTGGTGCAAATGCTAAATGCAGCAAAATAGGATACGTTAGAAATGCGTATTCCGAATAATCTAAAACGAATGCAAAGGGACGCACATATAGCAATAATGTAAAATGCTTAAAAATCGCTAAACTGAGAATACCCCCCCATTGACGAAAAGTGCAAAAATGTCCAAAAAATAAAAATTAAAAAAACTGGTGCAAATGCTAAAGATAGTAAAATAGGATATGTTAGAACTGCGAAATGCCTAAAAATCTACCAAACGAATGCAAACGGACGCAGAAATAGCAATAATATAAAATGCTTAAAAATCGCTAAACTTAGAATACTCCCCCATTCGCGAAAGGTTCAAAAATGACCAAAAAATAAAAGTTAAAAAAACTGGTGCGAATGCTAAATATAGCAAAATAGAATACGTTAGAAATGCGTAATGCCGAAAAATCTACAAAACGAGTGCAAAGAGACGCATAAATAACGATAATATAAAATGCTTAAAAATGGCTAACGTGAGAATATCCCCCATTGACGAAAAGTGCAAAAATGGCCAAAAAATAAAAATTAAAAAAACTGGTGCAAATGCTAAATATAGCAATATAGGATACGTTAGAACTGCGTAATGCCGAAAAATCTACAAAACGAATGCAAAGGGACGCAGAAATAGCAATAATGTAAAATGCTTAAAAATCGCTAAACTGACAATACATTGACGAAAAGTGCAAAAATGGCCAAAATATAAAAATTAAAAAAATTGTTGCAAAGGCTACATATAGCAAAATAGGATACGTTAGAAATGCGTAATGCCGAAAAATCTACAAAATGAGTGTAAAGGGACGCAGAAATAGCAATAAAGTAAAATGCTTAAAAATCGCTAAGCTGAGAATTACCCTCCCCCATTGACGAAAAGTGCAAAAAAGGCAGAAAAATAAAATTTAATAAAACCGGTGCAAATGCTAAATATAATAAAATAGGATACGTTAGAACTGCGTAAAGCAGAAAAATTTACAAAACGAATGCAAAGGGACGGATAAATAGCAATAATGTAAAGTGCTTAAAAATCGCTAAACTGAGAATACCCCCCCATTGACGATAAGTGCAAAAATGGCCAAAAAATAAAAATTAAAAAAGCGGTTCAAATGCTAAATATAGCAAAATAGGATACGTTAGACCTGCGTAATGCCGAAAAATCTACAAAATAAATGCAAAGGAACGCAGAAATACCAATAATGTAAAAAGGTTAAAAATCGCTAAACTGAGAGTAACCCCCATTGACGAAAAGTGCAAAAATGGCCAAAAATGAAAACTAAAAAACCTGGAGCAAATGCTAAATATAGCAAAATAGGATACACTTGAACTGCGTAATGCCAAAAAATCTACAAAAGGAATGCAAAGGGAGGCAGAAATAGCAATAATGTAAAATGCTTAAAAATCGCTAAACTGATAGTACCCCCCCCATTGACGAAAATTGCAAAAATGACCAAAAAATAAAGATTAATTAAACTGGTGCAAATGCTAAATATAGCAAAATAGGA
The DNA here is from genome assembly GCA_030765065.1 of Deroplatys truncata. Classification (NCBI taxonomy): domain Eukaryota; kingdom Metazoa; phylum Arthropoda; class Insecta; order Mantodea; family Mantidae; genus Deroplatys; species Deroplatys truncata. The sequence continues at coordinate 65,098,254 of CM060979.1, read as the reverse complement.
TACGTTAGAACTGCGTATTCCCGAAAAACCTACAAAACGTATGCAAAGGGACGCAGAAATAGCAATAAAGTAATATGCTTAAATATCGCTAAACTGAGACGAAAAGTGCACAAATGGCCAAAAAATAAAAATTAAAAAAACTGGTGCAAATGCTAAATATAGCAAAATAATATACTTTAGAAGTGCGTATTGCCGAAAAATCTCTAAATCGAATGCAAAGGGACCGAGAAATAGCAATAAAGTAAAATGCTTAAAAATCGCTATACTGAGAATACCCTCCATTGTCGAAAAGTGTAAAAATGGCCAAAAAATAAAAATTATAAAACTGGTGCAAATGCTAAATATAGCAGAATGGGATACTTTAGAACTGCGTAATGCAGAAAAATCTACAAAACGAATGCAAAGGGATGCAGAAATAGCAATAAAGTAAAATGCTTAAAAATCGCTAAACTGAGAAACTGACGAAAAGTGCAAAAATTCCAAAAATAAAAATTAAAATAACTGGTGCAAATACTAAATGTAGCAAAATAGGATACGTTAGAAATGTGTATTACGAATAATCTAAAACGAATGCAAAGGGACGCACATATAGCAATAATGTAAAATGCTTAAAAATCGCTAAACTGATAGTACTCCCCCCATTGACGAAAAGTGCAAAAATGTCCAAAAAATAAAAATTAAAAAAACTGGTGCAAATGCTAAAGATAGTAAAATAGGATATGTTAGAACTGCGTAATGCCTAAAAATCTACCAAACGAATGCAAAGGGACGCAGAAATAGCAATAATTTAAAATGCTTAAAAATCGCTTAACTGAGAATACTCCCCCATTCACGAAAGGTGCAAAAATGACCAAAAAATAAAAGTTAAAAAAACTGGTGCGAATGCTAAATATAGCAAAATAGGATACGTTAGAAATGCGTAATGCCGAAAATCTACAAAACGAGTGCAAAGAGACGCATAAATAAAAATAATATAAAATGCTTAAAAATGGCTAACGTGAGAATATCCCCCATTGACGAAAAGTGCAAAAATGGCCAAAAAATAAAAATTAAAAAAACTGGTGCAAATGCTAAATATAGCAAAATAGGATACGTTAGAACTGCGTAATGCCGAAAAATCTACAAAACGAATGCAAAGGGACGCAGAAATAGCAATAATGTAAAATGATTAAAAATCGCTAAACTGAGAATACCCTCCCATTGACGATATGTGCAAAAATGGCCAAAAAATAAAAATGCTAAAGATAGTAAAATAGGATATGTTAGAACTGCGTAATGCCTAAAAATCTACCAAACGAATGCAAAGGGACGCAGAAATAGCAATAATTTAAAATGCTTAAAAATCGCTAAACTGAGAATACTCCCCCATTCACGAAAAGTGCAAAAATTGCCAAAAAATAAAAATTAAAAAAACTGGTACAAATGCTAAATTTAGCCAAATAGGATTTGTTAGAACTGCGTAATGTCAAAAAATCTACAAAACGAATGCAAAGGGACGCAGAAATAGCCATAAAATAAAATGCTTAAAAATCGCTAAACTGAAAATACCCCCGCCTCATTGACAAGAACTGCAAAAATAGCCAACAAATAAAAATTAAAAAGACTGTTGCAAATGCTAAATTTAGCTAAATAGGATTTGTTAGAACTGCGTAATGCCAAAAAATCTACAAAACGAATGCAAAGGGACGCAGAAATATCCATAAAATAAAATGCTTAAAAATCGCCAAACTGAGAATACCGCCCATATTGACGAAAACTGAAAAAATGACCAGTAAATAAAAATTAAAAAAAACTGTTGCAAATGCTAAATATAGCAAAGTAGGATACGTTAGGTCTGCGTAATGCCTAAAAATGTACAAAACGAATGCAAAGGGACCCAAGAATAGCAATAAACTAAAATGCTTAAAATTCGCCAAACTGAGAATACCCCTTCCATTTACGAAAGGTGCAAAAGTGGACAAAAAATAAAAATCAAGAAAACTGTTGCAAATACTAAATATAGCAAATTAGGATACGTTGTAACTGCGTAATGCCGAAAAATCTACAAAACGAATGCAAAGGGATTCAAGAATAGCAATTACGTAAAATGCTTAAAAATCGCCATACTGGAACGTGGAAAGGGCGATCAGATGTGCGAAGTAGCGAGATTTTTGATACTATGAGCCTGGAGTAAGCTTTTAGTTTAAATCTGTGTGGATGATGACCAAACGGAACTAAGCTACACTGTAACGCTCCCATTAGACTCTTTAAAGTTAAACCTCAGAATTTTGGAGTTAGGGACGAGTTTTTACTGGACCAGCATAGCCTCAAGATGGATACGTTGAGATGAAGACAGAGGGAGAACGGGCGAGTTGCAGGGACAATACCGCCAGCTCTTTCATGAATCATGACATAGTTCTCTCAGGCAACTGAGAACGATCATAAAAGTGTACAGTTGGCTATGAAGCCACAATGCACCGCTGTAAGCAGTAGAAGTCGGCCAGCTTGGGAAACTCCGTCACTCATATCTGTGCTACTTTTCCAAAAAAGAAAAAGATTTTTACTTCAGCATACACTTCGCCGCTGTCATATCTCTAGAACCGTGGGATGAAGAGTCTATTCGTCTCTTGTCAGCACTGTTAAGATATCCTTAGTGCTATTTCTTTTTATAGCAAGAAATATTACTCTAGAGCAATAAAAATCTTAAGATCTAATTTTATTTTACTCTAGCAAAATACAGCTAGAAATATATATTTCCTATTGATTCCTAAAAAACGTTTTGCATGTTAAACCTTTTGTGGTTTAAATGATGTTTTGCCACTTAGGTTGAAGGGAGTGAAACTATTCGAATACAAATAAATATTTCTAATTTAGCTTCTCTGCTACATACATAGTAGATAGAGAAGGTGATGCATTCCACCCAATCATTATATTCCGAGATTGCAATGGATATACAGTTTTTGAGACCCCTGGATAAAAAAACATTTTTAGAAAAGTGTCTGTGTGTGTGCGTCTTGAACATCATAATCCAAAAACTAGACGTCCAATAAACACCTACTTTGATATTTAAGTTCAGTACAATCCAAAGATGTGATACGAAGATTTCCAAGAAAATCCCCCACCCCAAGAACCATTTACTTGGAACGTTTTCCGATTTTTTTCTCAATAACGACTCTAATAACTTTGGTTAAAATACCACATATTAAAGATAGTTAGATGACAAATAAAATCTGATCCTCAATTTTCTGGGAATAACCTATGAAGTCCTTTTCATTCTGAAGGAATTTTGTATAATCCTGTAATACTGGTAAACGTTAAATGGTAGACGAAAACGTAGTATACCTCCAAAAAGTTACTTCAAATGAAGTTTTCGTGACTTCGGCCTTTTCCGAAATATCCATTACTAATGGTTCGAATTGTTCAATTCTTAGCCATCCCTTTAAACTCTTGTCGTTACATGTGTTACATACACTAAATTTCTCTACACTCTGTCGTTTATTAGTGGGTATAGAAATTATTATTACGAAAGTTTATCTTCTTGTCTACTTTATTCTAATCAATATAAACCTTTCCTAAAACAGCTGCATAACGTATTTCGTTATAATACAAAGGGAATAGCGATAGTCAAATGTTTAACAATTGGACGCTACATGATGGCTTTCAAATTCCATACTCTTTCCAGGACTTTAAAAGAATAACTAAATATTGAACAGTTGAAATCATAAATACTGAAATCTCGGAAATGGCTTATGCCACAAGAAACTCGCTTGAAATAAACTGTGTGTTTTGAAGAGATCTGCATGTTTTTGACGTAGATTTTAGTCTATCGTTTAACGTTTTCTGGTTATACAAGGTTATGTCGATTTCCTTCCAAATGAATAGGACTTTACAAGCTATTATTTGTCATTAAATATTTTTAATATATAACAATTCAATAGCAATTGTTTTATTCATTTTAAGAAAATAAAAAATTTCGAAACATACTTTATGCAAAGTACATACCTTAGATCGTCGCGTCGAATCACTGGGTGGTACTGAACTTGAATACAAAATTCGGTACTTATTTGACATTGTTTTATGAGTTATGCTGTTCACATACACACACCACAGGGAGACACATATACACAACACCATACAGACGTTATCTAAGAATGACATTTTTGGATTCAGGGGGCTTCATGCATTTCCTGGTGAAACTTCGATATGGAATTTTTTGATGGAATGCAATAATTTCTCTACCTCCTATGTAGGTGGTAAAGAAAGTATTTATAAAATTTTAGGCCAATGACGTTTCATAAGCTTTCTATCGTTTAACATTTGATTTAGAAAGTTTTCTTATTTGTTAAAACTGAACACAGCAGTGACAAAAAATTAGGTTTTTATTTATGTACGATCTTTAACTGCTGTGGTCCTAGGCGTCCCATTCTATTTTGACCGTGAAAGACCGGTAATTTTGCTCAGAGGCCTCTTTATCAGGTTTGAAGTTCTTTTACGTACCGTAAATCTTAGATACGAGACCATCGGCTGTACTTCCCTTCCGAAGGAAGAAATGCTAAGGATTTTTAACCCCGAAAAAAATCCATCGCCCTCAGCGACCTCGGGAACCTAAAGCATAGCATGGTAACCACTATACCTCGAAGGAAAACCGAACACTTGTCACTATAAGCAATTTAACATTGTGGTTAAATTACTAATTGTCACAAAAAATCTGTATTTTCCACCACTTTAATAGATTATTCATGTTATAGATAAGATAATAACGATTTAGATCAAAGAAAGCAGGAGGCTGCCAACGCAAGGAACAAGTTAACTGGACTGCGTACTGACATAAATTGAAATATGACGATTTGAACTGAGAACAGATAATGTGACCGCCATGAAAAATTAATCATATAAAAAGACATAATGAAATGAAAAGCTTAATTAAACCGAAAGTTAATCAAAATTCATTAAACGTGTGCAAATGCTAAGGATAATTGCCATTTTATTGGACTTGAAACCAAAGTTGGCAATAATGGAGTGGCATATAAACTGTATTGCACTAGTGCGATAAAGTACAACTTTTAATTAGTGTGCCTTGTGTTAAAAGTTCTAGTTTTAGTCCCAGCTGTCTGAAAAGTTACATAAACTAGAGTACCAGTTTCCTCACGTGAAATCCCTCTTTCGATACATCAGCGCCTACTTGGTCAAAACTGGTAGATTTAATAATACAGGGAGTCAAGAATAAGATTAAACCGATTGCAAATAAAATAATGGTCTTGCTAGTGGATTTCACTGTGGGAAACAATGTACATCAGCAATTATGCGGTCCTCAAGGTTGCGTTTTTTTTTTTTTTGCTTCATTACTTTTAAACTTTAGACTAGCAAATACATTTGAAATCGCACGCATACCTTCAGGCTGTACGCGGAATAAAGAAACAGAATCTAATGTAATACATACATATGACTTTCCTCAACCTCTATTGTATATTTGTGCGTATAGGGACTATTCCTACTAAAGCTTACTTTTCTGTCTAGTTCATTTTAATCCAAATAAACTTTTGCAGAAATAGTCACACTACACATTTCTTATAGATACAAAGAAAACTGTAATAGACAAATGTTAAAGAACTGGCTTAAAATTTCATACTCTTTCCATGCAATTGTGAGGTTTTCCTCCGAGGTGTAGTGGTTAACATGCTAGCCTCTAGTTCACGAGGCCGCGGGTTCAACCCCGGCGGAGGGCGATGGAATTTTTCGGGCGCAAAAATCCTTAGCATGGCTTCCTTCGGAAGGGAAGTAAAGCCAGTGGTCCCCTTGCCGTAGATTTACGGCACATAAAAATAACCTCAATCCTGATAAAGAGGCCTCTGAGAAAAATTACCGGTATTTCACGCCCAATATAGAATGGGACACTAAGAACCACAGCAGTTGAAGGGCGTCCATAAAGAAAACTCAATTTAATTGAATTTTTTGAGGAACACCTGAATATTGACAGACTTTAAAAGAATCAAGTGATGAACAATTCAAACCATTAATTAACGGATATCTCAGAAATGGCTTATGCTACAGTAAACCTGTTTGAAATAAATTGTAGGCTTTAAAGATATGCACGTTTTTTGTGATGTAATTTTAGTCAATCCTTTATCGTTTACCAGTTATTGAAACTTATATAAAATTCCTTCCGAATGATGAGGAAATCACAGCCTATTTTCAAAAATTCTTGATATAAGTTTTATTCTTCAGTAAGTATCTTCAACATATGGTATTCTAATCAAAATCGTAGGAGCCATTTTTTAGAAAATCAAAATTTCTAATTTACCAAGTTTAGCATTTATTCGACTTTTCATCTATAAATTATACTGTTCACACGCACACACACGGACCTTTTTCTAAAAATGCTTTTTTTTCGCTTTAGGGTGCCTCAAAACATTCGGTGAAATCCCGACGTCGAATCTTTGGGGGAAATGCTTACCATATATAATGAGAAAGTAATACATGTAAAAGGAAAATTCCCTTAAAGCTAAAGTGGAGAGGCAGATCACCAGAATCGGAGGTTGATCATTTGAGGTAGTATTTTTAACACTTAAATAATTTCAGTCTAATTATGTAACATATAATTCAATAACAGCTCGCCTTAAAGCAATATGTGTGTGTAACAATATATAAAAAGTGTACAATACAGTCATTTTAAATGTTTATATTATTGTATACATGTGTAATAATGTTATGTAGATGTATTACGTAATTTAATTATGTAAGAGCTGTGAGAAAAATAGGTTAAACGTTGCTAACAGTGAGGTAAGAATGAGGTAGCCTTAAAGCAATAATGAGTATGAAGGTTGAAGTAGTTATTATTAATGTTATTTAGTTAACATTAATTGTAGCCCCACGTTGTGGTAGTCAATTTGAAGTGGTATTATTGTAATATTTATTTGTGTATGTGTGTTTACTTCACACGGTGAAGCCATCTTCTGACGTGATTCATTTGTTAGGTTTGATAGCTCCATCTGGTGTTAGCAATTTGCGGCAGTATTAGTTTTTGTTTGAAAAAATGCTACTGTTATTTTATTTAATTTTGGTTCTCTGTCCTCCGGCTAGCTATTATCCTTTTGGTCAAGCACTTCTCTTTATACAGGTTGTGTAAACGGAAAGGAATCTTTTATCCAAAGATAACACTGATGAAGAAATTTGTTTTACACTTTTATTGTCGAACACGTTAACTATCACATTTACACATTGATCTTGACACTCGCCAAACTGAAACTGTTATAACAACTTCTTACTGATCATTTTTAATCCACGTACTTCAACCTTTTGTATAATTAACTTTACCATACTTGAGATTTTTCATAACTCTTATACGCGTAATTTGCGAATCGATAGCCGACGTGTAATATTTCTGCTGGACTGAAGGCGACGTGTATCATACAAAATATTTTCGACGAACTGACGGACTGAAGGCAACGTGTAATGTACAAAGAATTTTGATGAACTGACGGGCTCTACCTCTAACCTACTCTTTTTATACTCATACACCCCGACATGCCTAAAGATTATAACTGAGCTGCTATTGGCTAATAAAACGCGCCAACATTAGCGTCTATTTTTATATCCAATGAAAATTATGAATACATATGCTCTAGGGAAATATTCCAGAAAATTCTAAAAGAAATAATGATAAACAGCTCACCCCCTCGCTGCATTATTGCACGCTATTATTGTCAGTTTCAGTAAGACAGTATAAACTTACTTCCCAACAATAATTACAATCAACAAACATCTCAAATCAATGTCACATAATAATGCATATTCATTCTATAATCACTCTTTACATTTAAATAATTTGTGATACAAATTACTGCATCAAAGTTTAAATGCTACTAGTATTATTGGAGCAAAATAATGTAAATTTTGAGACAGTTTAATAAATAGCCAATCAACAACCAGAAAAAGCATTAGTTAATTGAAGGTATTTTATTGGAGTAGGATTAGCCAATCAGAGACTTAAAATACAGAAATTTACAAATTTAGGCTGTAGAAATCAATTCAGTTGCTTGCAGACAGCGCTCATAACTGGACGCGTTGCTTGCAGACAGTGTTCCTAACCGGAAGCGAGATGCGTCCTCGAGAAGTATAATACATATTCATTGTGAGATGAAAAGAGTTTACGTGTTAAAATGTGCAAGTAATTAATAAAAAAAATCTCACAGCTCCCTATATCAGAGAAGTGTTACTTAAATCGTGTCAAGCATTAACAGAAGGAGTGAAGTAAAATTATAATCTGTGTAAGTCTACATTCTTCAGTCGCACCACAACCCTGCAAAGAGAAACATGTCTCTAACAATAATACTGACGCAGCCGAGGCAAATATAAATATAATATTTGAGAAGCAGTCAAATTACAAAGTTAATATTTTTAAACATTTGGGGGGGGGGCAAAGGCCACTGGAAAGTACATTTGAGGCGAAGGCTACCGGAAAGCCGGCACCATACGTGCGGTTGCAACGAACTTGAATTTCGGCTCCCAACAGTTGAAATATAATACAATTCTTTCAATACTATCTACTTCACATTAGACCACAGACGTAACCTATAGAAAGCTTTTCACTTTATTATGAGATAAGGGAATGTAAGACTAGATCTTCAGCTGTAAGCAAAATATCCAAGTCCGGTTATTTATACTATCATGTCTAACTACAATACAATTTTTTTTTCAGAAAATACCTTGTTTTGTAGTTTGTATAATTGGATTTCCCATTTAGTTGACGAATAAGAATATCGTTGCTACAAATGATCCCGAATGTGAATTTAAACATGCATAGATTCGTAATATTGTTTAATTACTTCACGAATTTTTCGCCAGAAGTTGTCCTTTTATATTAAATTTTGCCCTTCCTTTCTCTTTTTCAAACAAATATGAGAATTCGTAGGTATCTGTCTAATTAAATGTCGGTTTAAAATCCAGTAGGTATATACGCTACAGTTTGCTTTAAGTTATCCTGTTAACCAGATATGATCCCGATTTAATATTTTGCTTATGCTTTCTCCAGTTGAGTACTTTATCTTCACACAATGTGATTCTGGAGTCTCTTCTCCCGGGCAAAAGAGCACGGGGGAGAGAAAGAGAGAGAGAGAGCAGTTTTTTTATTTTGCAAGTTAAAGCAAACAAAAACATGCCCTAACTACACAGAGATGCAGTAAGCCCTTCTAGCACTGAGAGGAGCTACGTTCCATTGGAGAGCCAGTACAAAATACTCCTCTGTCCAAAACTGATTGATGAGACGGGCGTTAGGGTGTCCATGTAAAGCAATGGTGTGCGTCATTCCGCTGCCAACATGCCACCGATGAAATGGTCAGCTCGGACGCAACCCCTGAGCTCCCATGGTCAGTTGGTTCTTCTCCGAGGACTTTAAAGGGTTCAGGAGAGAGGGGAGTGAAACATTCCGTTTATGCTAAAGTGCGCTAGCTGTGTATATATTGCAGAGAACGTGTTTTGCTGCCTGCTCCTAACTCAAAGTTGTCTTTCGTGACGTCAATAAACACACTCAACTCTGTTTACTTAGTTAAGAAAAGTCTGCACGAGTCGGCGTGAGGTAAAGCAGGCAGCTTTCCTTTCGTCCAAATATATTATTGCTGACATCAACCTGCGAGGGAATCTTGGACGAAATTTGCCAGTTTATGTAACTTTGGAATTATTATTTTGGACATGTTCCAAATTTAATTTCAGAATTTCAATTTCTTATAGTAGTGTTTGCTAATTACCGAAGTGTTGTGTATACATGCTGAAATACGGTGAAATGACAAAAGCTGGGCAAATACTAGGAGCGTTCATTTCAAAGTTCTATATAATCATTGTTTTGATTAATTTTTAAGAGAGTCAGCTCTAAGTGGAAGGACGTCAGGTAATAAACCTTTGGCGGAGAAGTTGCCTAGCAAGCACGGCACTCAATCCGAAGTGAGCTAATATGGTAAGATGTTAATCATAATTCGTAAACAAACTAACCTACCTCGCAATTTTGCATGCAAAAATATAAAATAAAGTAAAACAAACACTCAATTTAATCCATCTTGCATACTCTACAAACGTCCAATCATTCCGTACAGGTGTTTTCGTTTACTTTGCAGATGGTAGTTCGATACACTCTTTTGATAAATTCATGTCCGCATAGCTAGCTATGATAACAAGATCTTCTATATCTGATACGACATACCGAACAGATCACCATGTGTTGGTACGATATGGAGGGCTCCCTTGTTTAGACTCAACGCCTTGCTTGCTACGCAACTTCTCCGGCGCAGTAGTTCATATGCCTCTGTGGAAGTACTACGGATTGAATTCCAGTGCCTAGACTAGTTAAACCGTACATTGGTACACTTTGAAGTGAACACCCAATACAGTAAGAGCGAAGTATAGCAAGGCTAGTGTTACAAAAAAATTTCCACACACAAAGACAAATGAATGCTATTGCTGCGCTATCTCTTGATACGTGTATTCTGGTTCAGCTTATGCAGTTCGAGTTGATTTAACCGCTGGGTTTTAAATGGTTGTATCTGTAAAACGAAATTGCAGTCCTGGGAACTGGATATTACAACTTCTAATATATACCAAAGAATTCTAAAATACTATAGCTGTAGAAGTTTTCATTCATAGCTTTACTGAACCGGAACCATTAATTTCAGTTGTTAGTTATCACTTTATTAGACTTTTGAACAGATTTAAAATTTCATAATTGAAATCTAAATCAATATGAATAAGGTTATGTCATAATTTTCCTAAAATGCTTCTAGTTCCTTAGAGTTGAAAAAATAAATGTAATTTTTACCGTTCTTTTTATAATGTTAATTGTGTGCCTTTGAAATAAGTATACTGAAGACAGTCATTGCTATTAAATATTCATGTCAAACTTTGCTTTGTTAAACAATAAAGAGGCTGTGGCAGAGGACTTTAGAAAATATCTTACCAAGTTCAGAACGCGGGACGTTTTGTACTTAATATACAAAGAAAAGCATAGCTAAAATATAGGGAAGTGAAGCTAAATACGCGTCGACATAATTTAAAGGTCATTCACTCAACAATGTGTACCTGTTTGGAAATTAGAGCATCTAATTGTTGTTTTGCAAAAGCAAGAATTTACGTCTCTTCATTGTAAGGTGTAAGGGGACATATACCCAATAGGGTAAAATATTGAAAAAAAATTTAGGAATAACTAATAATGTAAAAGAATATTGAGAAATAGCTTTACCGTAAAATAACTTCTACCACAGAATGTAAAAAACAAGCATGTAAAGAACAGGGTAATTAGTAACTACCAGACGAGCGAGCAACAGGGGTAAAGTCCACATGCACATACACGCTAATGCACACAGGGTTTAGGCAAAGTCACAGAAAATAGAGGGATCCAAGAATAGAGTGAGACAGAGATGCTGGTCCAATTCCTGGAAGACAAGGTATTTGGAAAAGCAGAAATAGAAACGAGAATTGTAAAGTGAGACAGAGATAGTGGGTTTTACCAGAGAAGTCAGAGAGAATCGTGACTGCTAAAAGTGGAATATCTTAATTTTATAGTACGCTAAGTAGATAAACAATAAGAATAGTTGTTACATACAAAGGCGTCTTAGCGTCATAGTAGAAAGGCATAAAAAGGGGAGCAGGCCCTCAGTTGTACACTCTCTGATTTTACTCCAACGATGTAACTCAGGTAACTATGTAACGCATGTGACTCAGGAGGAAGATTTTGTGCGTGTATGTGGGTGAGAAAATATCGTGTAACGTAGTTAGGTCCACGTAAAGAATTAATGGTAGCGTGAAGGTTAAATGTACAGATTCTGTATCATTTTGTGTTAAGCAAGGGAAAGTTGCTAGCCGCCTCAATGGGCATTATATTATAAATACATTAGGCTGTTTAAGGGAAAGTCAGTTTATTATTTGCCTTCACCTACATAAAATCGCTAGAAAGACCAAGTTAATAGGAATATCTCCTCAGCTCTACACCAGTAGCCCGGCAGAGAATTTCAAGGAACTTCGGAGATCCAAGAAAACAACTACGTGAGGGAGCACGTGGTACTCAAGTGGGGGCACATAACCCGCTACAAAGGTTTGATCATAGACAATCAGCCACTTGGACCTAAAGTAAAACTGGAAAATTTTATACAACTTAACGGCCAACATTTTTAGGATTCACATAGAGTAATAAACGCTGAAGACTGAGGAAAATCACAATCTATACTCCAATAAAATTGTTTGCAAATTAAATCTAGATTTGAAGGGAAAAGGATGACAAAATCCAGACTTAGGGAATGAAATTCCCGATGTCAGGAAAAAAATGTCATGAAACGAAAAAATAAAATAATGCTTTGGGAATGAAAGTGTAAACGGTGTAAACATTGGCCTATGTATTTAAAATGCCTAAAAGGAAAATTTCCTGATTCTTCAATTAGTAGGAGAAAGAAAGTTCTGGGTAGACCTAAAAAGCGATGTAAGTACCAAATGCCTCTTGAAGTACTGTGTAATTCGCTTGGCTAATAATGATACGTAACAATAAATTTCTCTGATTTCCTACTCGAGTTCAGCTTAAACACACATAAGTAACATATGCACCTTCTCCCTTATGATACGTGTTCTGAATAAAGTAAATAGGATATTTATATACGCGTTAGAAAAGACTTAAAAAAGTTTGGGTGTAAACATCTCAACGTGTAAATTCTTTTCTTCAAAATGGAAGGTCCGATCAAACACTTGAGTGTTTAGAGATGTTTTATTAACCTGCCAGTACATTAATCCACAATATCAATTGAATACATCTATGCATAGGTTCAACCTTACAAGCTATTCTCCTTCGTCCATGCAGTTCTGCAGCATGTGCCCATTAAATGTTCAAGAAAAAGGGATCCGGCGAGGGAGTACGAAGAGCAACCAGATGCAATTGCGGTAGGCGCACCGCAGCTGGGATGCTATCTTTGCCAGGTTAATTATCCCCGAACTCCATATGTATGTAATTGTTTGTGAAGGGCATTCATTACACAAAGATGAAAGGTCATTTGATAGCAAACATCGTATTTAAGCTCATCTTCCTAAGAAGTTACACGAAGATTTCCAATAAAATCCTTTCAATTCACACTCTGTTTACATGGAAGATTTTACACTTCTTTGTTATTTGTTAAAAATGATTAATGAATTTATTAAAATACGATATTTTGAAAATATTTTCATAAATAATGTAATATATATCTTGAATATTTCCGTGAACATTCATACTGAATCTATTTTCTATATTTTTGTACAAATGGTAAGTCACAAAAAATACACAAACTTACTAGAAATAAAATCTGAAGTGTTTCACTCACATGACTTTCTCTACTCTTGTACAAACTATTTTTACAAACGCTTATTCCCCATATGCTTCATGTTAATCGGGATATCGAGATGTTAATCTTATTGCTAATTTTCTTGTAGATGTAAGGGGAATTGGTAGGCTTTAAGCGATTGTCAAATATTTGAAGAGGTGGTTGCTATGTGGAGTATTCCATTCTCTTTGCATTACCAGGACAAAAAAAATGAATAACGAATCCCCATTTGAGAAAAAGTATAAGTATTGGAAAATGTAAGGGAATAACAATCAATATCTTGAAAATGGTTCACTCAACAACAAAAATGTATATGACATAAATTGTGTATTTTAACGCGATCTACATTATTTGTCTAGTAAAATTTTGCCTATCTCTTATGGTTTACCAGTTAAGCAATCGTTGTTCACAATGAAGAAGACTTTTGGAAACATTCCCAGAAAATTCAAAATATACATTTTATTTTTCATGACAATATCTTAAACATATGATATTTTAATCAAAATCGTTAGAGCCATTTTTGAGAAAATTAAAATTTTCGAAAAAAGTTCAATTGTAAACGGTAATCTGGGGTGAGGGGATTTTCTTGAAAACCTTCGTGTCGCATCTTTGAAAGATATTGAACCTAAATACCAAGTTTGGTGTTTATCCGACTGTTCGTTTCTGAGTTATGCTGTTCACAGAAACACAGACACACACTCGGACATGTTTCTAAAAATGCTTTTTTTGGGATTCAGGGGGTCTCAAAACATGTATTTCCGGTGAATCTCGATATCAAATTTTTGGTTGGAATGCAATACTTCCCCTACATAAAATATATGTATAATATTTTCTAACATTATGTATTTCTTAAACACTTCCTATTATTAGTTTAAGTTTTTAAAGATTGTATACATTTTGAAATGTTACTGTCTTCATTTATTAATTGATTTATTGTCACTTAACTGCACACTGTTATATTGCGACATACAAATTATAAAACAATACAATAATACAGAACAATATGAATACAGTGATACAATGTGATTACAGTGCAAATATGCATAACAAATAAATTCAACAGTACAATATACAGCATTTTACAAAATAAACTTTTCATATTTGCACGGTCACGGGAGTTATACAATGATGTATCGTAGAGTGCAGAAATTTAAGAAAGGCTGGGGTTACTGAATACTGTTGGAAGATGAGCTATTATATTGTACCGTTTTCTAATTATCTCGTAAGCTGGGCATTCTGTGAAGATGTGCTTGATGGTTAAGTTTGATGACAATGGTGACATTCAGGTGGCGATTTCTTGCGTCAAGTGGCAGCATGTGTGGGTCTTGTGTGGTGAATGCGAAGTCTTGTTATTACTTTCTCTAATACGTATAGTAAGTACCCTTACTTTATTGTATTTCACCCAAAAATTCGATACCGAGATTTCACCGGAAATACATGTTTTGAGACCCCCTGAATACAAAAAAAAACATTTTTGGAAACATGTCCGTGTGTGTGTTTGTGTGTGTCTGTCTGTCTGTCTGTGAACAGCATAACTCAGAAACGAACAGTCGGATAAACACCAAACTTGGTATTTAGGTTCAGTATCTTCCAGAGATGCGACACGAAGGTTTTCAAGAAAATCCCCCCACCCCGGATTACTCTTTGCATGGAAAATTTTTCGAAAATTTTAGTTTTCTCAATAATGGCTCTAACGATTTTGATTAAAATATCATATGTTTAAGATATTTTCATGACAAATGAAATGTATATCTGGAATTTTCTGGGAAGTCTCCCAAAAGTATTCTTCATTGTGAACGACTTTTGCATAACTGGTAAACCATAAGAGATAGGCAAACTTTTACTGCACAAAAAATGTAGATCGCGTTAAAATACACAATTTATGTCATATACATTTTTTTGTAGAGTGAACCATTTTCGAGATATTGCTTGTCATTTCCTTAAATTTTCCAATACTTATACTTTTTCTCAAATTCATTATTTATTTTTTTTTATGTCCTGGACATGCAAAGAGATTGGAATGCGCCACATAGCAACCAACGCTTAAAAGATTTGACTATCGCTTATCACCTTCCATATTCCCCTTGTATCTACAAGAAAATTAGCAATAAGTTTAACATCTCGATATCTCGATTAACATGAAGCATGTGGAGAATAAACGTTGGTAAAAATAGTTTGTTCAAGAGTAGAGAAGGGCATGTGAGTGTAGCACATCAGATTTTTTTATTTAATTACGGAAGAGTCTTAAATTTATTAGTATAGTGTGGGTGTGCCAACTTGGTAGATACTGTGTCATATAATTTGGTTTGGCCATTACTAAGCCATCTGTTGGGCCAGTTAAGTTTTATTTTATTAGCTTCTCTGCTACGTCTAGTAAGTAGGGAAAGTATTGCATTCCACCTAAAAATTCTACACCGAGGTTTCACCGAAAATACATTTTTTGAGGTGCCCTGAATCCAAATAAAGCATTTTTGGAAACATGTACCTGTGTGTTTCTGTGAACAGTATAACTCAAAAACAAAAAGTCGGATAAATACTACTAAACCTGGTATTTGAGTTCAGTATCTTCCAATGATGTGACACGAAGGTTTTGAAGAAAATTCTACAATCTCATACTGTTCTTTACATAGAACATTTTTCGAAACTTTTTGATTTTATCAAAAATAGGTTTAAAGATTTTGATTAAAATATCATATGTTTAAGATATTTTTATGGTAAATGAAATGTATATCTTGAACTTTCTGGGAATGTGCGGCCGTCACCTCCTTCGTCCGTTGCTTTAGGCTTACCTTGATGCTTCTCCCGTTGGTTCCAGAAGTTCACAGTGTGTTGGTTCTCTTCAATTTTATCCTCGGCTAGCTGCAGTAGTTTTCTTTAACCTATATAGGAGCATGGACTTATCCTCGGTAAAGGAAAGCGTAGATCTCGGGTGGTGATATAGGAAGACATAGACGTGCTTTGTTTATGAAAAGATGACACTGCCGTTTCTTTTTATTTAATTAACACTCGTAGTATACAACACTGGTATTGCCGCCGTAAAATACTGTCCACCGCTGTTAAACTACGGCGCGGATATGACACGAAGTTTAAATATGCTTATTATCTCTTTACGAGTAGCGGATCTTAGGTGTGTTTCTAAAACTGTCTTGATTCCCTTTTTGGCGCGATATCTCACACATCCTACAGCATCTCTCCCTGACCACACATGACAACAACTGTCTTGACAAAACTGTCTGATAAACTGCCTTGCTAAAACTGCCCAACTGCAATGCTAAAACTCCAAGACAAACTGTCTTGCTAAAAATGTCTCATTGCAATGCTAAAATTCCATGACAAACTGGCTGACAAAAACTGTTGACAAACTGCCTCGAATTTGCTCCAAACAGATCCATTTATAGTCGCAGGCTTCTGGGGCTGCTTCCTTTCCAATTGGTCCATTTTTAGCGCCACTCGACGCGTCTAACTATTTCGAATAAACTTCCAGGGATCTCATTGGTCCAAATTTAATATAAATCGCGGCTTTTCCTACATTTACCGTTAGGCTATCTGTCTCGCTCACTTGGTCACGGCGAATTATCAAATAAAGGGACAAAGGCGTTACACCCTCGCTGTAGGAATAATGGCACTGCGACCGAAGAGATGTCATAAACCTAGGTTTTCTGCCTTCGAAAGCACTATTCCTGTATCTAAAACATTCCGTCGTGGACAGTAATTTAACATAGCGCTTAAATTTTTACATTAAACCATTTATAACTCTACTAATATTAGTAACCTAGATAGATACATAACGTTAAATCACCCTTCTTAAAATATACAAGCAGTATGAGAAAAAGATATTTACATAGTACGATTTAACATCAATAAAAGTTAATTAATAAATTATCTATAAGTACAGTTCTCGGGCCCGGCCTAGAGTTGCCGTTTCAAATGTCCCCAAAAGTTCTTTTCATTCTGAATGACTTTCGCATAGCTGGTAACTTTAGAAAAGAGGCAACATTTTACTACAAAAAATATGTAGATGTCGTTAAAGCACACAATTTACGTATGTCACATACTTCTTTTTTGGTTCCGTATTCCTTGTTATTTGTTTGAATTTTCCCAATGCTTATATTTTTTCTCAAATTGGAATTATTATTTGTTTCTCTGTTCTGGACGTGCAAAGACAATGGAATGCTCCACGTGGCAAGCAGCTCTTAAAAGATTTGACTATCGCTTAAAGATTGCCATATTCCCCTTGCACCTTCAAGAAAATTAGCAAACGTTTATCTCGATTAACGTGAAATAGATGGAGATAAAGCGTTTCTAAATATAGTTTGTACAACAGTAGAGGAAGTCATGTGAGTGAAACCCATCAGAGTTTTGGAAACATCTTCGTGTGTGTGCCTGTCTGTGTACAGAATAACTCAAAAACGAAAACTCGGATAAATACTAAACCTTTGTTTGAGTTTAGTAGCTTTCAAAAATGCAACACGAAGATTTTCAAGAAAATCTTCCCCACCTGACTACCCTTTACATGGAACATTTTTCGACACTTTTTATTTTCTCAAAAATGGCTGTAGCGATTTTTATTAAAATGTTGTATGTTTTTATGAGAATGAAGTGTATATCTTGAATTTTGTGGGAATGTCCCCAAAAGACCTCTTCATTCGGAATGGCTTTTGCATAACTGATAAACCGTAAGTGATAGACAAAGCTTTACTACACAAAAAATGTAAATTTCATTAAAACACACAATTTATGCGATATACATATTTTTAAGTGAGCAATTTCCGAGATATTCCATGTTATTTGTTTGAGTTTTCCAATACTTGTAGTTTTTCTCATATGGGAGTTTGTTATTCTTTTTTTATGACTATAGCTTAAAGCCTACCACATTCCCTTTATACAACAATAAAATTAGCAATAATATAGTTTCTGCAAAGGTTTATCTGATTAGCATGAAGTAGATGGAGAATAAGCGTTTGTAAAAATAGTTTGTACAACAATAGAGTAAATTATGTAAGTGTAACACGTCAGATTTTTTGATTGGTTGCAGTATCAAAATTGAGCAGCAACCTGATTATGCAATCCAGAATACAATCTGTGCATAATCATGTTCTGATTCCATTTTGATTCCCGGTTTACAGTGCAGCGCTGACGCCTTGAAGTTCTATCATACCGTTACGCAAAACCGGGTGCGACAGCTGTAATTTTTACAGAATTCGCCGGGAAATGAAGTGTTTCATTACACGTGCGGCCAGGGAAATGATGAGCGGACTGATCTATGTCTATATCGTCCGGTACGGTTGAGTTTCAACCGATCAAGTGAACTGCGTTAAATCTATATTCTTCTAACACGCCGAATAAATTCATATAATTACACTGCTTAAAACATATCAGGGACACTTGTTTATATTTTTATGACCGTGTTACTAAATTATCTATGAGACAGCAGTTCGAGCACCACATCTGTTGCATAGAATATCCTGCGAATATTCTGGAATCATATGCATTATCTCCTAGAAAATTAGGAAATTCGATGAAGACTTTTATTTTAATGGCTATAAAAACCCTATATGGAACTTAAACAGTTACAGAAGTTAAGGGGAGATTAAAAATATTATTCCGTCAATTTCAAATTAGTATTATCGCCCATTATCGAACAAATTTTTACGTTTTCTACCACTAAATAGTAGATAGAGAAGGTATTTCATTCCACTAAAAATTTCGATAACGAGCTTTCACCGGAAATACATCTTTTGAGACCCCCAGAATTAAAAAACGCTTCCAGAAGAAACAGCATATTCCAAAACCGAAAAGTTTGATGAATACCAAACTTGGTATTTAGGTTTAGCACCTTCCATAGTTACTACATAAAGATTTTCAAGAAAATTCCCATACCTCAGACTACCCTTTACATGGAAGGTTTTTCGAATATATTTATTTTCTAAAAATGGCTCTAACAATTTTGTTTAAAATAAAAACATATTTACGTTACAAATACAATTTATGTCTTGAATTTTCTAGGAGTATTTCTGTGAAGTCCAACTTCATTTACAAGAAATTTTGTATAATCTCGTATAACTGGTAAAGGTTAAGCTATAGACGAGAACGTAGATCTTTTTAAAACACACATTTATTTTAAATAAGTTTATTGTGGCATAAGCCATTTTTGAGATATCCGTTATTATAAGTTCAAATTGTTAGTTTTTTAATAATTCTCTTTATGTTCTGTCAACATTCAGTTGTTTCCCGCAATTGCATGGAAACAGTACGGAAATTTAAGGCTAGCATGTAGTGTCCAGATATTAAACATTTAGTTATCGCTCTTCTCTTTGTATTTATAGCAAAAGTGTAGGCAATGCAGTTATTTTTGCAAAGGTTTATCTGGATTAAAACTTAGTGTATATAAAAATAAACATTAGTAAGAATAGTTTGCATACCCATTATAAAGACAGAGGGTTGATAAATTCGTGTGAACATAACACATTAGATTTTTTCAATATGTAGACAAATGCCTTCTAAGTTTATTGATTTACTTTTATCCAATAAGTTTTTTTTACTATGAAGATGTGTTTGTTTTCAAGTTTCTGTTTAAAATTTTTCAGCAATTACTTTTAAAAATAAACGAACATATTATTAACACCAAAGTAGATCCATAGCAGCACTTAGAGACTGATTTTATCATTCTAAAATGTTAAGAAGTTATCTCCAATTGTCTCTGAGAAAATGGGATTCTGAGGAAAGTTCATTCACAGAAAAAACTGTTCAAAGTAAAATGGGGAAACCAAATGTTCATACGTTTGCTAAAATAGAAACCACGTGGTTTGAGCATACAGGAGCTGCCATTCTTAGTAGTAGTATAAAAGTTTAGAAAACCTTTCCGAGAAAATATGGTGTCAAGTTTACCTCTATACTCCAAAGTTTGCAAGATTCAATGGATTTTTTTTGTGAACTGATCGTTTGTGAACAACAAAATAAATTATTATAGGTAAAATACATATAGGTTTAAAACTGGTAACCCCACACATATATATGAGGTTCCAATTTATAATACTGCACAAAAACTAAATCTTTATATTAAAGAGAAACATTTGATATTTATTTTACCTTATTATTCCTCACCTGACTGCATAGGCTACAAGCTGGTAGAAAAGTAACTGTGGCAAGTGTGCAATAACCTCTTATGACACATACAAAATAGTTTTCGAATGTATGTTCAGTAAAATTTGGAAACTGCTTTCAAGCATTGAAATAGGCAGAAATTAAGTCCTGAAAACTGTTTTTATTAAAACCCTGGAAAGGCATAAGCGGATGGGATATGTTTTAAAGGAAGACATTTGGCTGTATCTAGAACGTAATATGAGTAATAGCATTAGTATTTTCCTCCGGGAATTCGTCTCCTCCTCTGTTAATTTACGTTTTTGTTCCCCATATGCAATCCGAATTTGCGTGCTTTTAATGCTTTTCTGTGATGGTTAAGGTTTCCCAAGTCCTGCGACGGATCGTCTATGACTTGCTTCAAAGTTTACACTTTTTCGTTTTTCAGTACGTTTGAAATGTGATCAAGCAAGTTTCAAATAATAACTTGGGCAACTCAAGTCAAATATATGTGATATAATATTACTCAATCTTTAGAAGGCTTTCCATTTAACAATTTGACAAAACACAACGAGGGTGTTTGTTTATACCTGAAATATGACGTTCACTCTCAAAATGGCAACTTGCTGGGAAGTGTTTTGTACAATGGCTTAATTTACAATATGCTTGCAACATAAATTTCCAAATATATGTTGTAATATGCAGAGTTATTACGTACTTATTTATACAACAAAACAGTTGTAGAAGTTTCATTTGTGGTATATAAATGCAACCATCTATTGGCTAAGCTGTGGTTTGACACTCCAGTTCAGTATTAGGGTTTCTGTTCGATGCAATTAATAAAGCAAATGCCGCAATTCATACTTTGTGTTGAAGTCAGAAGATTTTATTTACAGCCCAGAAAGTACAGCGCTTTGATACTATATATTCAAGTATTGGGTAATCGTTCGTGAGGATCAATGTAACACTGGTCCAAGGTGCATGTTTATACCGAGAAATCCTAAGCAAATTTTTTAAATTAGTGACTTTCCTTTTGCCTCGAAAACTTTCTGATACCTTATATCATTTGTCCAAATTGTAAGTTTTTTTAGCACGGATATAAACATAACAGATAACACCGATATCCGATTTTGTGCGGAAAAGTCGGCACTGTAGCACTAATCTCTGATTTATTCTCGTGTTCATCAGTACCAACGTTCTAAAATCTACACCAAATTCAAGTTCATAAATCTCATGAAGCACGGATTCAGGGGTTAAGCAAGGTATTAAAAGTTGAAACCCACTGGGTGCATGTTTCCCTCTTCTCACCATTTGTCTATTTTACCTCATATACTTGGATTTTCACATATCCATATTTTTATTTTAAAACCAGAGGTAGAAGAACAATTCCACATGATGTCCACATAAAATTCAACATTACTGCGAGTCTATCAGTTATAATGGCCTCGTTGGAAAAATGTTTTATTTATGAATAGTTAGAAAGTAAATAATATCCCTGATCCATGGATTCCATACACTTTGCAAAGATTAAGTACAGAAATCATTTATCCTTCATCTAAGTATACCTGTTATTAGAATTGCTTTTGTATTACAACCCATACGAATATCTTTATTTATTCATTTTGTTACGTTGCGGAGTTTCATTAGCGCCGTATTCCCAAGATTATCACTTGCTTCATTAACGTCTGTTCCCGCTAGAGTATCCTGGTACTCTATTACTGCTCGTCAATCTTGCGTTAACCTGAAATAGTTGAAATTATTTATAAGTTTGGATAAAATTATACCAACGAATACTATTACCACAATGCACAAATATTCCACACAACTCACTTTGTAGTTAGATAACTCCGCGGTACTTAACACATTTAGAAACTAAGCGACCTTTTCTGACTCGAAGTACTACGTGTTGCCTTAGCGAGGAATCACGACAAACTGTGTAAAATCCAACTTTACGTTAACATGTGTAAGGTTACTACTCGTCTCCGGATTTATGCGCATGAAACCACGTCTTTCTATCGTCTCATTGGTGCTAACAATCATCTTGTATCTTTACTGGCTCTCCGGTTGAAAATTCGAAGCATAAACGGTAAGAAGAGATCGTTGCCCGTAGAGTCTGCTTTATCTTAAAACCTGGTTCAACCCCTCGAAATACAAGGTAACACTAGATTTCTATGACCCCACGCTCGGAAAAATACAATAAACCTTTTTAAACGAACCTACTTTATTTTGCCTAAATCTCGCACATCTTTTTTATGCAATTACGCCTATATTTATGTAACAATGTTTTTGAAACTTAGAACATATTTGCAGTTTCTTAATAGGCCTGCGTTGATATGGTTTTTAACTCAATTACTTTAAAATTGTAGAAAATTATCAAGTTGCAGTTTAATTAATCATTAATAATTCATAAACTATAATTAGTTAAGATTTTCTTTTTGTGCAGCTGTACTCAGACGAAAATATCGCTACAAATAATACTAACAATAACTATAATAATAATAATAATAACAATAATAATAATATACCTGTTATGAATCACAAATTTCGAAAAAGTCTCTTAGATAGTGACTTTGATCCACATAATATGTCTGCATCATAGTGTACGAGTGGTTACGATGCTGTTTATGCTGGAGAATCCCCCTTCCACCAACAGCCTATTAAACCTGTAAAAATTGTATATGTACCTTATACGCACATTATAGTAAGAAAATTTATTTTTGTGTTTTGAGGGTGGTAATCTCGGAACCCAAGGAGCCGATTTTGGTAATTCTTTCACCATTGAAAAACACAGAAATAACCTTAAAATATTTTCAAGTGGAAGTGGGAATTTAAGCACTTTATTAAAAACGTGGAGAGACTTAAAATTCAGATATTGAAGAAGAGCTGAGAATTATGATTAGGTAGTATTTTACTTAAATAAGGATTCAACTATTATTTTAACTATTTAATTAATCTTAGTTGCATCATATTTATTTTTAAAATTAAGTGCAGAATTACAATTATTAACATTTTTATAACTCACCAGGTTCATAGCACCAAACTTCTGTCTTCTTTTGTTCTCAAGGCGTATTTCTGGTATTATTTTGATTTAATTTGGTACACCTTTGTTTTACAATCTGGGTAAAGTTTCTACGTTTCAACAACTTCTGTACCCTTATTTCTGATTCCTGACTTCAACCCTTAACATACTAAACATACACTGGACTTACCTAAATACAATTGTATACATATACCACAGAAATAAACGAAAATCACGGTTCTTAAACTCTAAAATCTGCCTCTGCCACATTTTCAACCCCTGATCTAAAAATCTACTCTGTTTAATCATTTGGTCAAAATGTTGTAAAACTATGCTGTAAAATCTGGCAAAAATCATAGGTTACTTTACAGCTTCCCAAGCCATGCTTTTTATTATATAGTACCTCGAAAGTTCTAAATTTTGTTGCATTTATTTTCAATTCCTTATGGACAAAATTATACTGTTTGTATTTCATACAAGTTAAAATACGTACTTATATTTTCTACCACTTATGTTCAAATTAGCACTCTGAATAAAACAGGTACGAGAAAAAATTTCTGACTACTTTAAAAAACCATCGCTGCTCTTATTTTCAGCCCTTAAAGAATGCATCCGTGCAATACAAATTATATAATTATGTCCTATTTTTATGTGTATCGAGGTATATATTACTTGGCGACAGTTCATTTCGTACAGATATATAAGAACAATACGATATTTTATGCTCTTGCATTTATTAAGATATAAATTAGAAAAAGTCTTATGTAGCCATGCAAGTGAAGAAAATATACACAGTATATACCCAGCTTACTTGAGCTTTAAACCAAGCTTCCAAAAAAACCTCCATTATAAAACTGCATGACACTCTACATTTGTGTGTGTGTGAGATTTCTGTGAACAGCATGAATCAATAACGAAAAATCCGAAAAATGGCAAAATTGGCATTTAAGTTATGTGTCTTTCAGAGATGCGACATGAAGATTTTCAAAACACTCCTCCTAACCTCAACTCCGCTTTACTGGAAAATGTTTCGTTATTTCGAATTTCTGAGAAATTTATCTAACGATTTTGATTAAAATATCTCAAGTTTAATATAACTTCATCAGAAATAAAATGCATATCTTGAAAATTCTGGGAATAACCTGTGAAGTCCTCTTCAATCTAAATTACTTTTTATAACTGGTAAACCGTAGGAGATAGAAAAATTTACACCCGGTTAAAACACACAATTTATACCAATTATTATTATTATTATTGTTGTTGTTATTATTATTATCACTATTTTTGCGGCAGTAACCATTTTTAGGTATTCATTTTTAAATTTCTTATAAATTGCTCTGACAATTTTGGTTGAAATACCGTATGTTTAATATAACATCATAAGAAATGTATATCTTGAATATTCTGGGATTAGCCTCTGAAGTCCTGTGCATACTGATAACTGATAAACTGATTAACCATTTTCGAGGTGGATATTTTTACTTACTAGTTTGAGTTTTCAAATACTTACACTTTTCTCAAGAGGAAAACCGATATTAATTTTTCCTAATAGTCATGCAAAGATAAAGGAATTTCAGTCCATTACATAGCGACCCGCTCTTAGAGAGCTATTGATTATGCCTTCTGTATTCCTGGAATTAATTGACCTAATAGTGGTTGTAACTATAAAGCGCGGACTTAAAGTATTTACAAGAAATGACATCTCAATACAATTTGAGATCTTGTGGTTTACCGGAAAATATGCGAATCAGTTGGAGAATTTAATGTCGTGTCGGCATGTTGCCATGGTAGCTCAGTGGTTAGATCAACCTGGCGGAGACCGGGAGATCCGTGGTTCAAATCCCGGCTATGACATTGAATTTTTCAGTCATCTGATTCTACCTTTCCTACCGTATTCCCTTTTTTATTTATTTAATTTTTTAAAAGTTCCCTCGTTTTACTTACGTTATATTTTACTGTGTTTTTACTGTTTTCGTTACCACATATTTCCGCAAATACGCAACACACAAACACCCATAACCATGGTGGTACTCGAACCCGCGACCTTTAGCTTTACAGAGCGTCGGAGGTATACATTCCAGCGACCACGGCTACCAGGTCCGGTTCCCTTAAACTGAGTTTTGTATTTATGGGCGCTCTTTAGCTGCTGTGGTCCCATTCTATATAGGTCGTGGAAGACCGGTAATTTTGCTCAGAGGTCCCTTTATTAGGCATGATGTTCTTTAACGTGCTGTAAATCTACGACACGGGACCACCGGCTTTACTTCGCTTCCGAAAGAAGTCATGCTAAGGATTTTTACGCCACCAAAACAGTCGATGTGAAGTAGGAGTTGTATTGTAATTCTTATGTTAGAAGCCGAACTTGAAGTTCGTTGCAACCGCACGTATGGTAAAAATGTTTACTTCACTACATTTATTAATGCTTGGCATTATTTAAATAACACTTCACTGATATAGAGAGCTGCAAGATTCTTTTATTAAATACTTGCACTTTATAACACGTAAACTATTTTCGCCTCACACGAATACGTATTAAATTTCTCGAGGACACATCTCGCGCCCGGTTAGGAACACTGTCTACAACCAACGCGTCCAGTTATGAGCACTGTCTACAAGCAACGGTCCAGTTATGAGCGCTGTCTACAACCAACTGTCTTGATTTCTATCACCTAAATTTGAAAATTTCTGCATTTCAAGTCTGTGATTGGCTAATCCTAGTCCAATAGAATTCCTTCATTTAACTGAAGCTTTTTCTGGTTGTTGATTGGCTATTTTTATAAGCTGTCACAAAAATTACATTACTGTTGCTCCAAGAATTACAAGTAGTATTATTAAACTTTCAAATTCAGTATTGCCTCAAGGTTACCTCATTGTTACCTCAGTTTTAGCAACTTTTAACCTACTATTCTCACAGCTCCTACATTATTAAATTACGTAATACATTCACACAACATTACTACATGTATACAATAATATAAACATATACAATGACTGTAATATACACTTTTTATATCTGGTTACATACACATATTGCTTTAAGGTGGGCTGTTATTGAATTATATAATTTGACTACAAATCATATAAGTGTTAAAAATACTGCCTCAAAGGCTAGAGAAAATCATGTGAATGTAACATATCAGATTTTCTTCTGTGCCAGCTCTCAACTTGGACTATGATAATTACTAACGCTACCACGCTAACTGATTGATACGCGAGAACGGTATTACTGCTGCTAAAAGCAATAGCTTTGACAGAGATTACGACAATTGCAATTATAATTACCATTATCGATAATTGGCTATTGAGCCAATTTTCATATATTAACGTGATCGTTCCTGGCAGTATGTCTCAAGCATGTTGAATACTCAATTATCCGCTGAGAAGCTAGGATCAAGTACCCTCACGATTGTGATCTCAGATATCCGCTACCTCTGTCATTCGTTGCAATATAGGATATATGAGGATAACTTTAACAGATATAGATAGATTTAAAATAGTATGGTAAATCTATACACTGAAGAAGTTATTTTGTTGTAACCTGTTTGAAACACGCTTTGGGCGTCAATTTGAAGTAGTTCGTATTAAAGGAGTTGTATTATATTCAACTGTTGTGGAACCGAACTTGAAATTCGTTGCAACCACACGTATAGTACCCGCTTTCCGGTAGCCTTCGGAACTTTGTAATTTTGACTGTTTCTTTAAATATTATGTACTTATGTTTGCCTCGGCTGCGTCAGTATTTATTTTAGAGACATGGATGTCTTGGCAGGGTTGTAGTGCGACTTAGAATGTAGGCTTACACAGATTATAATTTTACTTCACTCCTTTTTATTAATGCTTGACACGATTTTAATAACACTTCATTGATATAGAGAGCTGTGAGATTCTTTTATTTATTACTCGCACGTTTTAACACGTAAACATATTTTTCGTCTCACACGATGAAGGTGGTTTAATGTTATATTTAATTTGTTTATTGATTGTGTAGCCCCACGTTGGGCGCCAATTTGTGATGTTATTTATTTAACATTTTTGTAGCCCCACGTTGTAGACCAATTTGAAGTAACATTATTGTATATGTTTGTATTTGTTAGCCCCACATTTGGGAGCCAATTTGCGGTGGTGTACTTGTAATATTATTTAACATTATTGTAGCCCCACGTTGTGGTAGCCAATTTGCGATGGTAAATTTATAATGTTATTTGTGTATTTGTGTTTACTTCCCGTGGTGAAGCCATCTTGTGACGTGATTCATTTGTTAGGTTTGTTAGCTCCATCTGGTGTTAGCAATTTGCGGCAGTATTAATGTTCGTTTGAAAGAATGCTACTGTTATTTTATTTAATTTTGGTTCTCTGTCCTCCGGCTAGCTATTATCTTGTTGGTCAAGCACTTCTCTTTATACAGGTTGTGTAAACGAAAGGGAGTCTCTTATCCAAAGATAACCCTGATGAAGAAATTTGTTTTACTCTTTTATTGTCGAACACGTTAACTATCACATTTACACATTGATCTTGACACTCGCCAAACTGAAACTGTTATAATAACTTCATTACTGATAATTCTTAATTCGCGTACTTCAACTTTTTGTATAATTAACTTTATAACACTTGAGATTTTTCATAACTCTGTTACGCGTAACCTACAAATTGATATCCGAAGTGTGCCGTACAAATACTTTTGACGAACTGACGGGAATGCGACGTGTAGTGTACAAAGAATTTTGATGAACTGGAAGGGTCTACCTCTAACCTACTCTTTTTATACTCCTTCACCCAGATATGCCTAAAGATTGTAACTGAACTGCAATTGGCTAATAAAACGCGCCAACATTAGCGTCTATTTATATATCCAATGAAAATTATGAATACATATGCTCTAGGGAAATGTTCCAGAAGATTCTAAAAGAAAAACGCGCCAATATTACGTAACTTCCTCGTTTCCAATAATGATAAACAGCTCACCCCCTCGCTGCATTATTGCACGCTATTATTGACAGTTTCAGTAAGGTCGTATAAACTTACTTCCCAACAATAATTACAATCAACAAACATCTCAAATCAATGTCACATAATAATGCATATTCATACTATAATCAATCTTTACATTTAAATAATTTGTGATACAAATTACTGCATCAACGAATACGTATTAAATCTCTCGAGGACGCATTTTGCCTCCGGTTACGAACCATGTCTGCAGACAACTGAAATGATTTCAACCGCCTAAACTTGTAAATTTCTGTATTTTAAGTTTCTGATTGGCTATTCCTAATCCAATGGAATACCTTCATTTAATTAATGCTCTTTCTGGTTGTTGATTGGCTATTTTTATAAACTGTCACTAAAATTACATTATTGCTTGCAAGAATCACAAGTAGTATTGCTAAACTTACAAATTCATTATTGACTCAAGGTTACCTCATTGTTAGTAGATTTTAACCTATTATTCTCACAGATCCTACATTATTCAATTACGTAATATATTCACATAACGTTATTACACATGGATACAGTAATACAAGTATATGCAATTACTGTTACATATATTTTACAAATTATTACATACACATATTGCTCCAAGGCAGGCTGTTATTGAATTTACATATTATATAATTAGACTGAAATTACTTAAGTGTTAAAAATACTCCCTCAACACGACTTTGCAGTTCAGAAACTTTCGTGTAAGGACGAGAGTGAAGGCAACATAGAACATTAATCTTGCTGGCTTGGACCAAGATGACCTTTCAACCCCAGTTTACACCTTTTATTTTTAAAGTACTTAACCAGTTAATAAATTAGTACTTAGGCAACATATATTACTTTACATTACCATAAAATGTGGCCTATAATGTAGCGGAGCTGATTATGTCGGCACTGACAAAATTTAGCCCCAGCACCTACCAGCATGACCACTGTGTTCTTTCGAGAAAAATTCTAGCCACTAGATTACAACTTAAACGCTATGCTGCAATACCGTTATGTTAATGCCAGTTTTCTTATTGCCGTTTAGTAGCGGCAATAGCTTAACCTTCGTCTCCATGTTGCTGATGAAAAGCTCTCTTATATGTAAATTACGTAGCTGTTGTTCAGTTTAACCACTCATAAGAATAATTGTTCACCTCTTTCTCTGGAAGACCGAGTTAAGTTTAATTGGTTTAGTCTTTCCTTCTGTGCCAATCCTAACGAAACTTTTTCATAGAGGTGGTATCCTAACCATACCTCTGTAGCGGGAAATCGTTTTGAGCGCTATTTGTAGTGGGAAAACGTCTTTCTTTGGGTTGATGCTATATGCTGCAGTGCTATTCCTTGACTATGGATGCTCGTTGGCTGTTGAGTTTTCCATTCCTAGCTTTTCCATATATATATAACTCTTGGTTCTCAGGTTATTGTGGTTGAGGCAAATTAAAAATAAATTGCATTTCCGTTAATCAGTATAGTTTATTAACAATTTGAATATTTATGGACGGATAGCCTTTCACATTATTCTAATACCACCACTTTAAATAAGTCAGGAACCTAACTATCTGCACACGCACACCCACCCATATGCACACACGTGCATCTGTCGCTAAGAGCGTAACACTTCGCGTCGACGTGAATTCTAGATGATCTGGGGAGAGAGAGTGGGTTCTGGGGCCTTGTCTGCCCTTATATACCTGAGCCTTGTGACGCTCACCTCTATGTTTAAAAATATAACGAAGCTTCCAATTGGTCCTCAGACCGCGTTAGCTTAACATGTATGAAAATATGTTGCTCCAAATTCGTGTGCACACGCGCGACCCTAGCACGTTGTGAAGCGGATTCAATATCTCCGTCTCTTTCTTTTCTCTATCTGTCTCTTTCTATTTCTCCGTACCGTTACCGGTTCCCTGCTTGTTGGCTTGGTGAAAGGTGTGCTCTATTCAGAATTCTGTTTCACTTGGAATTTTGCTAGCTCGTCCGTTCTTACAATCTGCTCTGTACAAATGTTGGATGTTGAATATTTTAAAATGTTTCTTGATGAATTATATTATTACTGCACAATTCTTATATATGTATAGTATATCCTCTTCATATGTACAGTTCATATATATATATATATATAGTATATCCCCTTTCACCTCCATAGATTACAAACATTGTTCATTGGTTAGTTTATGTGTTCCTGCGTTGTTTTTCAGGCCAGTCTTATAGAGAACGGATACCGGCTTGATGGAGTCAAAGGTTGATTACCTGAAGGTGGAGACCTTACGGAAGGAAAGACACTATAGCGATCTTATGCACGACAGTGTAGTAGGTAGTACAGGAAGTATGCATTCCACCCAAAGATTCAATTTCGATGTTTCACTGGAAATATAGTCCTGAAAAATATAAAGCAGAAAGTGAAATGCCGCGATGGTGGTGCGACAGTTTGGTACAGGAATGTAGTT
Source organism: Deroplatys truncata (assembly GCA_030765065.1). NCBI lineage: Eukaryota > Metazoa > Arthropoda > Insecta > Mantodea > Mantidae > Deroplatys > Deroplatys truncata. The sequence continues at coordinate 65,067,442 of CM060979.1, read as the reverse complement.
GCCACATTTTCTCGTCTCCAATATCTACTGTGATTCTTCTGCCGGCAACTCCAGTGGTTGACCTCGGAGTATTTTCCCTCTGGGTGTGCATGGATATATTATGAAAGACAATGCCAGCATAAACTGACTTAGAAAGTTACCGTGAACCAATATTTGATGATTGGAGGGATTTGCCGACCGTTTGGAAATAGACTGATTATGAATAGTAACCTTCGAAATTGTAACAACTGAATTATTACACCAACTAACTTCCGCAGTATCATAGTTATAGTTGTAAATAACTATTTCCGCAATAAAAGAAACTAGAAGCGTAACCAACCTAACGGGAGTCGCTAAAATGTTGCTCGGAAAGATCCCTCGCGATAGCCGCGAAATCTTACTCTCACACGCGCGTCACTAGGCGCTTAAAATCACACACCTAAGTGCCACCGACTATACTAGCAATAGAGTAATAATTCTCTGATATAGATGGCCGCCTTCTTATCTTAAGGCACGCCTACATTGGAATTATACCAGCCAAATTAATTTTATGCCCGGACCAATACTTCAAACCCTCTTCACGCATGTTTCTTAACTATTACTATGGGAAATTCAACAAATTGTTTATAGACGCTTTTTAACTGCTGTGGGCCTTAGCGTTGTATTCTATATTGGGCGTGAAAGAATGCCCAAAGGCCTATTTATCAGGTTTGAATTTCTTTTGCGTGCCATAAATCTACGACACGGGTGCACCGGCTTTACTTCCTCTCCGAAGGAAGCAATGCTAAGGATTTTTACACCCGAAAAATTCCATCGCCCTCCGCCGGGTTTCAACTCCCAAGCTCAGGAACTCCCAAGCACGGTAACCACTACACCACGGAGGACGACGTTACTAGTGCGTAAGTGTCTTTCTCTTTTCCAGAATTTCTGCCTTCGTGCCTCTGCAAACGTACGGAGCTTATAATATAAATGAATTTGCAAAATGTTTAAGCTACTGCGTTCGCTACTTCGGCTGATACTAATGACTTTCGCTAACCGGACTTCCTGATTACCTTCATCTTTCCGGACAAACATTTCAACTCAAACTTGTTACAATATGCAATGATTTAATATACGAAAATTGTTTATTGTAGTTATTTCTCTATCTTACTGTCATTTATTTATATCTCCCGTAGTTCGAAATATTTTATTAATGAAAAAATCTCTTAATTTTATTAAAGTAGCGTGCATTAAACCAATAATGCATATATAGCAAATAAAATGTATATTTTGATTTTTCTGGGAATAGCATGTATAGTCGTCTTCATTCGAAAGGCATTTCATATAATGGTGTATAACTGGTAAATGTTAAGGGATATGCACTGCATAAAAAAATACGTAGATCCTTTTAAATCCCACAATTTATTTAAAATAATCTCTTTGTGGCTTAAGTTGTTTATGAGACATCCATTATTAATGCTTCGATTGTTTAATACTGTTACTCCTTTAAAGTTCTGTGGACACTCACAATTGCATGGAAGGAGTATGGAATTTTAAGGCCAGTAAATAGCATCTAGTTCTTAAACACTTCTGACTTCCTATTTTCTTTGTACCTATAAGATGTGTAATGTAGTTATTTCTATAAAGGTTTACCTTTAAATGAAGTAGGTAGAAAAATAAGCTTGTATACTCTCTAATACACGATAGAAGGTAAGGTCCTCTGAATGTAAACATTAATATAATCAGCTGGAAAATAAATTGAGTGTATAGGACTCGTAACATATACCGGTTTTTGCTTGGCCATATCTGAAAGTTAATTATAACTGAGTTAACGAAATAAGTTAAATGAAAAGAAAATCTCATGTGCTACATTCATATGACTATTCTACAAATCATTCTTAAACAACCTTATTTTTCTACATATTTCACTTTTATAGATAAACATTGTAGAAACTATTTCATTACACATTTTACTGCAGATACAAGATGAATAAGGAAGGCTGAAGGGATACTGAAATCTTTAAAATTTTTGTCGCTCTATGGTGGCCATGAATTTCCGTTCTCTATATAATACTACGACAAACAAACAGATAGTGATTTAGCTCTTCCAAAAAGTATACGGCATTGAAAATTCAGCAAATAACGAATATTTCGGAAATGGTTAACGCCACAAAAATGTGTTTCACATAAATTATGTGTATTAAACACATTTACATTATTTTATGTAGTTATATTTGCCGTCCAGGTTTATACATTTATTTTAATACAAATGTTTGGTGCCATTTTTGAGAAACTAAAAAGTAGCGGAAAACTTTCCATTTAAAGCATATTCTGTAGTGATTGATTTTCTTAAAAATCTTAAACACAAGTTTAACATTTACTCAAATTTTCGTTTTTGAGTTATCCTATTGGAAATGATTTCGTTTTGGAAGGAACAGAGGAAATTATCAAGTGGATATTAAGCAATATGTGTTAAACTTTTAAAAAAATGAATCACATTAAACAGATATGAAGAGAATTGCTAAAGGAATATCAGTGATAAAACGGTTAAATGGAATACTATGGGATAAACACTAGCGTAAGATCTAATATGATCTACCGACATGAATTTCCTCAGAAGATCTGCACGATGTTTAAAATGTGATAAAACTAGAAAAGAAGAAATTAAGAGAATGATTACGAAAATTCATAATTATTTGTATCTGTTGTTAGCTGTGAACTTTGACGAATTAACGTTAAAAAACTATCACGACGTGTTTTGGATGGATACTAGCAGGAAGACGAAAGAAGGTAATATGAAAGCTTACATGGATTGAAGAAGTCATCATACAAATGCGACATAAAGGATTAGAGATGAGAATGGAAGTGGAAACTGGGGAAGAGTAATTTGGGTGGTGGAAAATGCATCAGCACTGTAAACCTGTTAATTACCATAACGTTGGCCTTTTTAAGGGCAGTGTCCTCGGTCATTGAACCGCTCGGACGTTTCACCGCTTAACCGCTTTGTCGCTTAGCATTAGTTTAATGTCACCACTTCACTTCTTTATTACTACTCTCTGTTTTTCTGTGTGGACATTTTTCATGCGTCAACATCCACCAATCAGTCAATCGTGTGACAAATCAGTAAATTTTCAATCTAAGAGCAGTTTCTTCACTGAAAACAGAGCTTCCTTCGTTCTGTGTCTTTTCGTTTGCATTTATGGTATGTCTGTCCATCTTCTGGCAACTTTTCCTGCCTAATACCTTTTTCACAAATACTTTAACGACCGGGGAATATCGGGTACTATACGGGTGATGTAACTCAGTAGTGGAGCACTCTCCTAAAGGGCAGGCAGCGCTCGGGAAGGGGGTTGCGAATTCTGGAGGCAATGAAAACTCCAAGTACCTTTGAGCCCCATTCTAAAGGCCTACGACTTAGCTGTTGAGGCAGTATTTTTAACATTTAAATGATTTCAGTCTAATTATATAATATATAAATTCAATAACAGCCCGCGCTAAAGCAATATGTGTATGTTAGAATATATAAAAAGGGTATATTATAGTCATTGTATATGTTTATATAACTGTATACATGTGTAATAATGTTATGCGAATGTATTACATAATTTAATAATGTAGGAGGTGTGAGAATAATAGGTTAAAAGTTGCTAACAATGAGGTAACAATGAGGTAACCTTGAGGCAATAATGAGTTTGAAAGTTTAATAATTCTACTAGTCATTATTGGAGCAACGATAATGTAAATTTTGAGGCAGTTTATAAATAGCCAATCAACAGCCAGAAAAAGCTTTAATTATATGAAGGTATTCTATTGGAGTAGGATTAGGCACTCAGAAACTGAAATATGGCAAAATTTACAAATTCAGAAGTCAGTTGGTTGTAGACAGTGTTCCTAACCGGACGCGAGATGTGTCCTCGAGAAGTTTAATGCGTATTCAGTGTGAGACGAAAAATAGTTTACGTGTTAAAAAGTGCAAGTAATTAATAAAATATTCTCACAGCTCTCTCTCTATATATTATCAGTGAATTATTATTTAAATCGTCTCAAGCATTAATAAAAGGAGTGAAGTAAAATTATAATGTGTGTAAGCCTACATTCTTCAGTCACACCACTCCCTGCTAAGACATCTATGTCTCTAAAAATAAACACTGACGCAGCCGAGGCAAACATAATTATATAATATTTAAAGAAACAGTCAAAATTACAAAGTTAATATTTTATAAACATTTGGGGCAAAGGACACCGGAAAGTACATTTGGGGCGAAGGCTACCGGAAACTTTTTACCATACGTGCGGTGTAGGTAACTACTTCAAGTTCGGCTCCCCAGCAGTCGAAATATAATACACTTTCTTCAAACTGGCTTTCCATACATAGCCGCAACAAAACTTCTTCACTGTAAGTATCTCAGCTTATTACATAACTGACTATTAGTGAAGCTGTTTCTTATTCACAAATTATAACAAGACTCGTCGTGGCCACAAGCAGAGCTGAGACGTTCCATGTTGGGTGTGTTGAGCTCCCCTGAGTCCAGAAAAGCATTTTTAGTAAAAAAAGTTCGTGTGCGTATGTATAACTTAAAAACGAAAAGTCCGATTACTACCAAACTTTTTATTTAAGTTCAGTACCTTCCAAAGACGTGATTTTCAGGAAAATTCCCGCACCTAAAGCTAGCCTTTACATGGAACTTTGTTGAAATATCGCATTTTCTAAAAATGGCTTTAACAATTTTGAATAAAATACTATGCATAAAAAATATTTATATACCAAATAAAATGGATATCTTGAATTTTCTAGGACCATCCATTGAAGTCTTCTTGCTTCGGAAGAAATTTTTTATAATCTTATATAACTGGTAAGAAGCGATAGTCGAAAATGTACTACACAGAAAACGTAGATGTTTTTAAAGCACACAGTTTATTTCAGATAACTTTTCTGTGTCGTCAGGCATTTCCAAGATATCCACCATTAATTGTTCAAACTGTTCAATGTTTAGCCGTTCCTTTCAAGTCCTATCGATTTTCATTTGTTTCTCGCGATTATATTGAAAGAGTATGGAATTTTAAGGCCAGCATATAGCGTACAGTTCTAAAGGATTTGATGTTTGCTAATCCGTGAACATTTCTAACAAATTGTTTAATGCAGCTATTTTCGGTAAGGTTTATTTCGATTAAAATGAAGTAGATAGGAAAATAAACTTTCCCAAGAATAACTTATATACCTACTAATAAGCGATAGAGGGTAGAGAAAATAATGTGTGTATTCACATCAGATTTTTTTATCTATTCACCATGTATTCTGATTTCTATACTCTTTCCTTTTTAGTGTTGCCTTACTCCTGTACCTGGATCGTTCCCAGCTCTGGTACGCTACAATATGCCCCTATTAGCCAATGTCCTACTCAGTTTCACTTCCTCTTCTTGATCAGATGATCCATGTTTCCCCATATCCACTTTTCAAATGTTTCAAATAGTTCCTTCACTTCGTAGAGTTGTTAATCTTTCGGCACTATGGAATGCCCAGCTTCATACAGAGCATTTCACAACAACATTTTTTCTTTTAAAGTCTTCGCTTCATTTTAATTCCCAATTTTTTAACTTTTTGAGGGCAACTTCTATTACTAATGATCCGGCATAGGAATTCTTAAGAAAGTTTCGAGGCTTCAAGTTATTTACATTCAAACCATATGTCAACTTAAAGAACATAAACAGCTGTCGAGGATTGCTGACGGACAGGTAAACATGGTCTGGTCAGTGCAAACGCTAGCAGAGTATACGAGAGAGGGGTGGTGTTTCGTTAACTGTAATTTCCCTGTCTAACATTTCAATTGTACGAGGGCTGATCAACAAAGACAGACTGATTTTTTTCACAGATGTTTATTACTCCAATTCAATGTTTACATGATCTTTTTCAAAGTAGTCCCCTCCTACTTCAATGCACTTTTTATACCGTCTCTGCCAGTCCTTGAACACGTGCTGCAGACCATTCTTTGTCAGGTCCTTGAGAATCGCCTCACTTTTCTTGAGCACTGCTTTAAAGTTCTCAAATCGAATACCCCTAAGCTTTGCCTTTAGTGATGGGAATAAAAAACGTCACAGGGTGCAAGATCGGGGCTATAAGGTGGATGTGGTACACAGGTAATGTTGAATCGAGCCAGAAACTGCATGACTTGATTTGCGACGTGAGGCCGTACATTGTCATGATGAAGTCGCCACCCAGTCCGAGAAAGCTCTGGTCGTTTCTTTGCAATGTGCTTCCTCAGTGTAGCCAATACTGACTTGTAGTATGCTGCTGTAACAGTAGTGTGAGGGGGAACTGCATGCTGGTAAATCATTCCATTACAGTCAAAAAATGTGATCACCATCACTTTCCCTGCAGATGGAAAAACTTTTGCCTTTTTTGGTGTTGGAGAACCTGGCGATTTCCACACTGTGCTGGCTTGTTTTCCGTCAGGATCATAACGATGCAGCCATGACTCATCACCGGTGATAATCGATTTAAAAAATGCATCCCCTCCGTTGTCTGGTATGCGAATTGCACGTAGGGTTTACAATATAGAGCATTACTACCAACCTACCAATACGAGAGTGCTGCCGCCTACCAACATTATACATAAAATCTCTCTTTTCAAATATTTATGTTACAGATACGAAACTATCACGGAAGCTACAGGAAAAAATCAGTCTCAGTCTTTGTTGAGCAGCCCTCGTAGTTCCTTTCGTCCTGACTTTAACGACGTACCTACTTATGTCAGTTTCGATGCCGTCGCCAATTTTGCTTGAATCTGCTGCTGACTGCTGCCGTGGTGGGCTGTGAGATCTTTCTCTCAGAGTATGCGTGGGTGAGGATGGACAACACCAGTTAAATTGACTAAGAAATTTAAGCGCTATTGAAGGGAGTTTACGACAGTCTGAGAAGAAAAATTAAACTGATTCCGAATCTTAGCTCGATGAACTATAACAATTGAATTATTATATCTGCTAACTTCTGAAGTATCCAATTTACGGTTTAAAATAACTGTTTCCGTAAAACGTAGAAGCGTATGTTGCCGTGAATCGCTAGAATGCTATACCGTGATTATCCCTTCGGCTACTACTAAGTATTTAGTAGCCTGGCACAGTCTTTAGGGCTACGGACTACCGATAATTGATGACAGTAAAAGACTGTAAATGAAATATAAAGGCAAAAGATACTAATTTTAGATATATTTGCAACTCTTTACAATTACCCCACCAAGGTTCTTACATTAAACTTTGCCAACTCATTCGCGTCTGAAACACAACTTTTCTCTTTGACTAACTAAATTCTAAGGATTTTTTCCTTTCCTAATTCACATAACTGGACCATGTTTCACTTTCACACACATCTCTGATCCTAACGTTCTGAGTCTGAACCTTGAGCCAATGGATTTCTTATTGACCGAGTTCGCCGGAACCTAATTACCTTAGCTACTCTCAACTTCTACCCAATTATTTTTCCTGAACCCTGATTTGCCTGTTAATGACTTCCTTATTCACCTACCAAATTTTAACCCTTTCTTCTTCCATTATGAATTGATTTAATACATTCAAATTATTTATTGCAATTATTTATCTCTATCTCTATCTCTATCGTGATATTTATCAAATTATTATATTCATAAGGGTTAATAATTCCGGTATCAAAGAATTTAAGCAACTGCCGAGGATCACTGAAGGTCTGGTGAGTGCTGTCTGAAAAATGCTAACAGACCGTATGAGAGATTGGAGTGGTTGCTTACTTGGAACGAACCTGTCAACAGTTCTACTTTATTTCCTTAGTCTTGGCTTTAATGTTTGTAAATTCTGTGTCTTCTCAAGATACAACTTAAGCAATTGAGTCCAACCATTTGCTCTGGTAAAGTTATGTTACGCTTGCTTTAAAAGCCAAATTCTTCGTGGTTGGAAGTATTGCATTGAACCTACAAATACGATATCGAGATTTCAGATTTTATCCGGAATAAACGTTTTGAGAGTAGCATAGATGTGCGATACATTTTTATAGCAGGCTAGCTCTTGACGAACATACAATTCTACTCAACAATATCAGAGTATGTCCTGAAAGTTGCATTTTTTATCTTTACCAAAGCCAATGAAGGAGGCTCAGTTATTTCTCAGTTCTTCTTTTATGGCACAGGTCTTCCTTTTATGTAGGTAAATGTTCATCTATAAGTACGAATCTGTTCTGTGGACAGAATGATAAATAAGTAATGAATAATTTCGTAAATGTTAATATGTTAATATTTGTATTTTGACATTAAGCTAACCATGATTCTGCGAAATTCACACTGCGTTAGTTAAAGAATATTCATTGAGGGAGATTTCATTAATAGATAACTTTGTTGCTATATTTTTCATTAAAGCATCACTAGAAAACAAATCTTACTGGTTATTGGTTATAGCGTATGTTAATTCATATGAAATCTCGCGGAGTACAAGTAATTTCTCGGCAGTAAAGAAAGCCATTTACGTTATTGAACTTCCAAACTAAGCAAAATGAAAAACAAGAAGCCTGTGAGTTTAGTCTAACGTGCCAATAATAGCAAAAAACGGAATGTACTGAATAACGGATTCTACGTCATTGCTTGCAGTACACTTGCATATTACGGCCTAAGGATAACGTGACCTCTGAAACATTCCTTTCATTCATAGAAACTATGGGTTTATTTGCATCAGTAGCATAAGCTAAATATTTTTAATAAAGGTGTTCGTCTATCCCTAAATACAATATTGTACCAATAAAGTCGTATGTATTCAGGTTGAATGGTAGACCGACGTAAACGGTTTCTCGGGCAAGGATATTTTGAGGCTTCTTACCTTGAGTTAAGTCATCACGTAAATCAGCATGCACGGTCATTCGGCTCCTTTGTTGCTCCTTATGTTTTCAAGGCCAAACGGGGCATTATTGTTTACAAATGATTTAACTTCCGCTAACAAGTTGGAAACAATTACTAGCCTTAGAAAGACTTACTTTTTAGCCTGAAAACATGCGATTTAATATGTGTAACACTAAATTTGCAGACAAATGAAGTAATATTAACAAAGGTTACTTAGAATGCAGTCTTAATTCTTTCACATCCGGTAGATACTGGTTGCTCCAGAATTTCACTTTACAGTTCCATATGTTTGTAGATGAAAGTACATAAATGCTCTGAAAGAAATTCTGATGTGTTACACTCATATGACTTTCCCTACTCTTGTACAAACTATTTTTACAAACGCTTATTCTCCATATGCTTCATGTTAATCGAGATATCGAGATGTCAATCTTATTGCTGATTTTCTTGTACGTGCAAGGGGAATATGGTAGTATTTAAGCGATAGTCAAATCTTTTAAGAGCTGGTTGCTATGTGGCGCATTCCATTCTCTTTGTATGTCCAGGACAAAAAAAATGAATAACGAATTCCCATTTGAGAAGAAGTATTGGAAAATTTAAGGGAATAACAAGCAATATCTCGAAAATGGATGACATAAATTGTGTATTTTAACGCGATCTCCATTTTTTGTGTAGTAAAATTTTGTCTATCTCTTATGGTTTACCAGTTATGCAAAAGTCGTTCACAATGAAGAATGCTTTTGGAGACATTGCAGAAAGTGGGAGATATAGATTTCATTTGTCATAAAAATATCTTAAACATATGATATTTTAATTAAAATCGTCGGAGCCATTTTTGGGAAAATTAAAATTTTCGAAAAATGTTCCATGTAAAGGGTAATCTGGGGTGGGGGGATTTTCTTGAAAACCTTCGTGTTGCATCTATGGAGGATACTGAACCTAAATACCAAGTTTGGTGTTTATCTGAGAGTTCGTTTCTGAGTTATGCTGTTCACAGTCAGATCCACACACGGACATGTTTCCAAAAATGCTTTTTTTTTGGATTCAGGGGGCCTCAAAACATATATTTCCGGTGAAATGTCGCTATCGAATATTTGGGTGGAATACAATACTTCCCCTACTTACTATACGTAGTAGAACAATGTAAGAACGTTAGTATTTCGGTTAAAGTTATACACATCACGACGATGGCGGAGAGCACTCTAACAGCACAAGTTAAATATAAAACACCTTACCCGCTGTCTATTTAGCGTAAGAGGTTTTGTATTGCCTTTACAGACTCTATAAAAGCGATTCATGTCCCGTACCTCCACACTCGACGGATATTTACTGACGAGCAATAAAACTCTTGTCACTCTGATATTTTCAAGGGAAATGGGACTTGTTTATGTGCTAATTTAAACTTACCCAGATATTCAATAGTTATCTACTTGGAGAGTTCCAACAATAAAAGTATAAATAAGTTAATATTGTAGAGGGAAGTACCATTACCTGAAAAGCAAAAGCATCTTCGTTAAACAGAATACATGAAAAAGAAGGAAATGGTGGAATGAGTCTCTTTTCTTCGCAAGATGTAGGTATAGGTTATACAAAAGAAGACACTTCGCGCACTGTGGCCTACATAGATAATTGTGCCTCCCAGCCCCTAGGGGTATGGGATGAAGCGAAGGAAACGCAGGAGGCTACAGGCCGCAGGCAGACAGGCCTCATGGACGCGCGAAAGTCCCTAAATGCTCTTGGCTCCAAGACTCGTTCCACTGCTGGGGTTGCCTAAACAGGGCGATGGAAGATTTGTCGACCAAGTAGTTCTCTGGTTTACATGGGGAGTGCCATTTCCTTTGAGTATACATCCGCACTATCTGTCCAGCACTGCCATACTTCACGAAACCTTGAAGCACACCTGATAGATGAGAAGGAAAAGTAATGAAAGAGAAGTGACAGATAGGAAATCGCGGTAGATGGGAAACCACCCCAAAATTCCATCTACCGACCAGGGAATACCACAAAAATCCTAGGTAAGGGAATCGAACCCGAGACCTTCCGAATGCGAGTCCCGCACGTTGCCAAGAAGCCATTTCGCTCGGTCCGTAATGCTGTTATTTACAGGTTTCTCCTCTTTTAAGCATAATAAAAATAAGTGTTCCAGGCTGGAGGTTCCTATGTTTATTTATAAATTATCTTACTACCCAACGGATCTCAATTTATTACAAGCACTCAAATTATAAGTTATTTTACCTCACAGAAAACAAATCTATTTTTTAAATAGCATAAAATATTTTAATATACCTGGGAAGAGTCGAAATCAATTTTTTTATTCCAACGTTACCGCAGCCTCATTTTCTAAAGCAATGGCAGAATAATTCTGTGCATAAGTTCCGCTCTACGCTTCCTCATTTTGGCATCAAAATAGATACACTCAGTAAGGTGATATCAATTCCGCAGTCTTTGAAATCATTACCATAAGTTCAATATTCCAAATAATTGTCAATGTACTCTTTGTTGAATTGTAGCTAAACCCAGACAAGAACTGAACCCCCATCTTCAGAAGAGTACATTGTGTAACAAAATCATAACGCTAAAACTCCTCCGAATGGACGGCTTCTCTTTCGATATAATAATTATATTACTTCATTACTTAGCTTACACCTTGGTTGAGATTTTGGTTTTTAAGCTTTAAGAGTTTCACTTCAGTAGATTATATGTTAAGTAGGATTTTTTGCGCCGCAGTTTTACCCATGTTGTTTCCTAGGAAAACACCTCATTAAGTGATTAAGCGTCACGAAGGAAAAACCTTTAACTTAGGACGTGTGATTTAATGTCCAATTTTTTAAGGAGGCTTTGTTAAAGCTTGTATTAGAGAACAAAGTATACAAACATACACACATTTTAATTTATAAAATGCTTAATCGTTTAGTAACATTATATAAAAACGACCACCTCTGCTTGTGATTGCCAACAATTTTACTAGAAGGTTAAAAAAATGTGAGAATCGTCAAACATAGGGAACATTATAAGTTATTTTGTATTATTATGAAACGTATTCCAGTACAAAGTGAATTTATATCACACCCCTATACAATAAAACCTAGCAAAAGGGAAATATAAACCGACAGGTTTTAATCAAGCACAAAATTAAATAAAAGAATTTTAGTAGAAACATTGGAAATAAACGTTTAATTAAGTTGTATTTGATGTGAAATATTTATACTTTGTATTTGTTTTGCTATTAATTGAATTACAGGGAATGAAAATTACTTTGATAAAACATACAAAGGATATTAAGGTTAGTTCACAATAAAATGTGAGGCTTTAAAGCAGACTTGGATCCTCTGTTATTCCCAGAATTTACAGCTCCGTGGTTAATTACTTTCAATTGATCCGCAAAGCAAAGTTAAATGCGGCAAAGGCTCATACTGCGTACAAAAATCAGCAGAGGTATGAAATAACTGCCACGCTATTTTCACAATGCCAAAGGCTTCCTTTGCATGCCTCTACCCTAACTATATAGGGCTTTACAGGATATAACAAACCTATAATGAAAATAATCATTTTATATAAACATGATTCTTTCATGTTTTGTGATAGAACTCATGTTCTAAAACTCTGCCTATATTAATGACAGGAATCCATCAGGAACAGGGTGTGCCGTACATTTATGAAATGGGGCAAGAACCACAGTCTTGCAGTTTTCAGAGTGTGTTATATTAGTACGGATTCATACATAAACCTCACTTCATATGAATACCAGATGCGCTGATGTATCCCTGGAGAACTTCGTGTTGTTGATCAGCATAAGGACTAAGAAGTTTGCACCAGCATTTTGTCTTGCTGCGAATTAAAATCTAATATATGGCACGGAACAGTATGCGACTTAAAAATACTTGTTTGATTTTATATACCCATATAAAGACTCCTGTTACAAGTCTGAGCATATTAAATTTGGACTGTCAAACAGATACTCATGCAGCGTCTGCACGCATTAAGTATATATCAGAAAATAATTATGAGCAAAACTTTACTACAGGGATGAATCGGATTAACTGCCTCCATAAGCTAACCCGATACAAACTTTCGTGGAATTAATTCAGCGCCATAAGGCAATAGTGGATTAGTCTTTTTTCTAACGTCGTCATCGTCGTTTCTAACGCTCCGCATATGGCCTATTACCTTCGGGGGATACTCATTCCACCAAGCGATGACTGGAACCATTTCTGACGTGGAGGCCTTTGATGGTAGAGTGATGGAGGATCGCGGTGCATTGAGAGGACCAACAGCTTTTACCGTGGACTCCGAACTAGTTTGGATCTTGAGGATACTTCACATGAGCAAGTCAGAGGTGAAGGCATAGGCGAAGGTCCACTTAAAATCCCCACCCCAAGCACGGAATCTAACTCCGGACCCTCAGTACGAGAGCTGAAAATGAAACCACTGCGTTATCTCAGCGCCCCCTTTTGTTACTAACGAGTTACATAGTTAATTTGGGATGGTCAAAATAACAGGGCCTTTTCTTCTTTTTCCAACGCAAGAGTTATTTTAAGTTAATGCACTGTAGAAGTGGTCAGCGGTAAGTGACAGAGGAATGCTTATCTGACTGATACGGTTCAAATAGGCCCCGTAGTTGATTTAATTGTATATAGATTAAATAAAGATGTAAAATGTCAACTCGGTTCCGTATTCAAAATGGTTGTAAATAGATTAAACAAAGATGTAAGATATTGTATTTAATATTATAACTCAATAGAAAGAAAACCTTCATACGGAAACATTGCAAATAGTATGAGGAAGTAAGGTTCGACGACCCAAACCCTTGTTCTTGGAACAGGAAAAGGTCCGTCGGCAAAACTGAATACAAAGCCATTAAAAAGGGTCTACGAGGAATGTGCTTGTTCCTTTTCAAAGCGGAAGAAACATGAGGTTTGTACCGAGAAAAGGTTTAAAGCCATAAACATACGCACGTGCTACAGCATAAATTAAACAAATTGAAAATAGTACCGTGGGAAGAGAAAGCTGTGCAGAACTGAAAATTTTAGCCAGTGAATGGACTGCCATAAATACAAACTGACGAATCCGAAAACAGGAGATCGTCACATGATTGAAAATCGAACGCGGAGTAGGAATGAAATCAGACATGGCGAAATTCACAAAATCCTAGTAACGACACTCTACACTCTTCACTCGTCGCTGCAACATGCTACATGTAATTACACACTTCGCTAAACTCTAGGACAAATAACTACACTTCTTCGTTGAACCTTATAAGTAACACTCGTCGATCATCATTGCTACCTGCTACATGTAACTTCGTCTCTTTGTTTAACTTTACGACAAGTAACTCTTAGCTGAACTCTGCACCGTACAAGTTAGGCCGCGGCTATAAACGCAGGGAAAACTTATTCAATACATCTTAATACTGCGACTACAAAGCATCACTAGGCCAGTCGCGGATAATTAACGAAGTGGAGGTTCGCGTTCCTGAATACAAAATTATAACAGTATAATAAAGTCAATATTCACCAGAGCTGATGTTATTATCGTAATCGATATAATTTCACCACACCCTGTAGACTTTACAGAGTCGACACTGCTCAACGCTAGCCGGAGAAAGAAGAGAAATACGCATCGAGGAAGCGAACAACTTCACATGAACAGCGTCATGTGCCACCAACGCTTATAAACAACTTCATAAGGCGCCAATCCATATGAACTATATCATATGACACCCAAACTAACACATATGAACAATATCATAACCTTCATTTCAAATTTATAAATTTTGTGGCAATATACAGAAGATAAAGCCATAGTCAGCATAGCGTGTCGCTATGTGGCGACTTTAAAATTCCATGCTGTTTGCATGACCACGAGAAAAAAGAAGACTTCTGATTTAGGAAAATCATAAGAATATAAAAATTAAAAATGTTAATGGAAGTGGTTAACGCTTCAGAAAAATTTACTTAGATTTGCGCGCTCTATTACGGTCACCATTTTTTGTCAGACTTTATCCCTCTATTACGGTTTACCAGGTATACTATTCATTAAGGATGAAAACGATATCCGATGCTATTTCCAGGAAATTCAAGATATACATTTAGTTTGTCATGAAAGTATGTTAAACATACGACATTTTAATCAACATTGTGACGCAGGGTCTATGGTCCAAGATCATCGAAAATTCGGCACCGGGCGGTCGGTGAAAACACAATAACAGCCGCTCTCCAGCGTAAACACCGAGCGCGTTATCAACAGATATTCTGAAAGCTTCTTCCCATTCCTCCAGGAAGTGTGTCGAAATAATTCGATAACTTTGTGGAAAGATTCCACGGACAATATAAGCGAGCGCTCTCGCGGCAGTCGAGTCAGTGCCAGTCGAGTATGAGTTGTGTTGCGTTTGTCAGTCGGTGAGTGAACTAGTTGGCTGGGAGTTTCCCATGAGACATCAAGAGCGATTCTCCTAGCGAGTTGGTGGCAGGTGTTGTGACGTGCAGCGAATACTACTGCGAAGCGACGGATTAGGGGGTTCTTGTGTTCAACTCCCGAGTGAAGTGAACCGTCCGGCATAAGGGGTCTATGGGAAGTGAAGTGACAGAAATTGAACTAACTTACTTTAGTGAAGTGAACTCCAAGTGAAGCTGAACTCCATAAAAAATTAGGACAGCGACAATGAGAACTGAGAGAGTGACAGTTGCAAAACTGGTAATGCCATTAACAATATTGTTAAAGCCATTTTTAATAAAAACAAAATGTTTGAATAATTTTCCATGTTAAGGTTATTTTGGATTCTTAAAATTCTTAGTGTTGTATGTTTTAAGGTAATGATTAAATACCAAGTTTGGTAGTTAACCAATTTAACTTTGTTCAAGTTATGCAGTTCTCAGACGCACATACAGCTACACACTGACGGACCATTTTTTAGAAATGTTCTTTTGTATTAGTGGAGTCAAAAACGTTCATTGTCAATGATATCTCGTATAAAATGTTTGGGTTGAGTAATGTTTGTTGCTGCTACGTGTGGAAAGTCAGTTTGAGCATTATATTGAGTATTATATTTCAACTGTTGGGGAGCCGAACTTGAGTAGTTGCAACCGCACGTATAGTAAACAGTTTCCGGTATCCTTCGCCTCAAACGTACTTTCAGGTGGCCTTTGCCCAAAGGTCAAAAAAAAATATTAACTTTGTAATTAAACTGTATCCTTAAATATTTAATATTTATGTTTGCCTCGACTGCGTCAGTATTTATTTTAGAGACATGGATATCTTGGCAGGATTGTGATGCAACAAGAATGTAGGCTTACACAGATTATAAGTTTACTTCACTCCTTTTATTAATACTTGATACGATTTAAATAACACTTCACTGATATAGAGAGCTGTGAGATTCTTCTTATTAAATAATTACACTTTTTTAACACGTAAACTTATTTTTCATCTCACACGAATACATATTATATTTCTTGAGGACACTTTTTGAGTCTGGTTAGTAACTCTGTCTGCAGGCAACTGAGTTCTAGATTTGTAAATTTTGCTATATTTCAGTTTCTGATTGGCTAATCCTACTCCAATAGAATACATTCATTTAACTAAAGCTTTTTCTGGTTGTTGATGGGCTACTTTATAAACTGTCACTAAAATTACATTATTGTTACTCCAAGAATCACAAGTAATACTGTTAAACTTTCTTACTTATTATTGACTCAAGGCTACCTCATTGTTACCTCATTGTTAGCAACCTTTAACTTATTCTCACAGCTCATACATTATTAAATTACGTAATATATTCACATAACATTATTTCACATGGATACAATAATATAAGCATAATATGCAATGACTGTTACTTACATTTTACAAATTATTACATACACATATTGCTTCAAGGTGGGCTGTTATTGAATTTACATATTATATAATTAGACTGAAATTATGTAAGTGTTAAAAATACTGCCTCCAGGTGGAATGCAATAAGTATTTTCTCTACTTATTATACATAAGTAATAACAAATAAAAATAGCTTCCACATTCAAGATCCACAATAACGGTGTACAAATACTATCCGGTGTAATACTAATATTACTGGAGTGCCAGCCTACATGATAGAAATACGACAATTTTACTGCAGCTGCTTTTGCCTGAGAGCTTCGCTCGGTTCCTCACGTCCTAGTGTAGGATACATTATACCGAATTTATTCCCTACTGATTAACTATATACTGTATTTATAAGGTAATATTAATTTGTATTGCACTTTTTCATACACTTTTATGTATGCAATTCTTTTCTTTTGCAGGTAAGTTGTTGGGCTAGAAGTAATCATATGGAATACCTGTTCCCTCAGTGCTTCAAGAGCGGTGGTTTACTGTATGCTTGAGGGTAAGTTATGTAACCTACACAAGCTTTTATTATCTGCAGCTATTGTACAATAATTAACTAGATAGGGGTTGTAATCGCAGTTTAATGGTTGATTTCATTAATCTATCAAGTCATTTATCCCTAATTTCTTAGCTTCTACTGCAAACGCAGTGCACAAGAGTGATGGAATTACCAAACGTATATCCATGAGCTCTTTTAAATTCGATTTTATCCAGGGTTGAGTTTGCAGACAATCTACAAATATTGAACCAAGTTCACAAACACTAAACTTCATTTTCTCAGCTCCTTTTACAATATTCGAAATTCAAAATGCTTTATATACCTTAGTTTTTAAGTTAAACTTCTTTAAGCGCGTTTGGCCTGGATCAGAAGAAAAGTGAAACGCATGATTTGGCCTGATTGAGACACTCCAACCGGCAGTTGAAAAGAAAGAGAGAGAGAGAGAGAGAGAGAGAGAGAGAGAGAATCATTTCTACCCTTTCCGTCACATACATCATAGACAGTCTACGTGCATGCGCCGCGTATACTGCCTTACTACGTAGCATAGGGAACCAGGGATGTTTGCATATTTTATTGTGCATTAGCTATATCAAACAATCTAAGAGTTAATATCTTGAACTCATTGTTGGAAAAATATCTGCTCAAAATTAATAATTATGAGTGATGATTTCAACATCAACTTCAACTCCGACGAAGCTCAACCATTGACAAGATTTTTGGATGAAAAATTCAAGTTAAAATTGAAAACTGACAAATATCAGTCTACAGCAGATCAGGCACTGCCATCGAGACATATTCTCTCGTTATTTAGAACATTTACAGTCCAAACTATTTTTATCAAACTGAAGTGATCATAAACCGTTAATATCTTTCTTAGAGTATGAATTAATGCAAATTGACCAGAAAAAGAAGTATTTTATTTAATTAAGAGAGAGCTTCTTCAATCAAATTCCACATAACCATTTCCTATTTCTGAAATAATAAAATCGTCAACAAATACTAGAACCCAAGAATCTACAATACCAACGCCCGCGAGTCTCATGCATTCTTTCTGAGTTTAAAAATTTATAGTTTTCAGTTTGGCTTCAGATTATAAGGTCTTAAAAGCTTTTATATAACTTTACAAAACATTAATTAATTTAATTATAATTAGTTGTTCTCTATAGCTCAAAAAGTAAAGTTTAAAACTTGTACATGTACATTACGAATTAATCAACGCTATTTTTAAAATTAATCAACAGTATGTTTATATTGCTCTTTTACAATCAAAATAAAACTTTGTTGCAGATATAATAAACCGTTTGGTGCAAGGGCATTTTGAATTATTATATCGGAGGCGATTAATTATAAATAAAAAAATAATATCTCAAAACTCTTTTGCTACAAACCGTTAAAACTCTTGTAAGTTCCATTTGTTTTATATTTTCTGCATATGATAAGCATTTATTTTCAGGTTAATCAAAAGAATGACACATCCGTACAATGTCCATCCCCTCCTTTTAACTTTACAACCTTCCTTTCTGACTTATAGCCCTTAGGACATCTGTAGCATAAGTTTGTGTTCGGTGCACGCAGGAAACATCCTAAGCCTAAAATGCTCGTTATCCCAAAGGCCTCATATTTCACTCTGTTGTACTAAAGCATTATTGTATAACGTGCAGTGGTACTTTCTCTGTAATGAAATATTTTAAGCACTAGTATTTTATCCTGTGAGAGTTCCAGGGCTGTAATCTATAAAAAAACGTGTTCGTTTGAATTTTATTAAATTCTGTGCGCCTACCTATTATAATTTCATAATTTTCCTAATTTTTGGACAAGTATTTCTCACAATTAATAATAGTTTTGAATAGATGTACAGTCGAACATGATTAATTCGAAAGTCTTTAATTCGAAATTGTGGATAATTCGAGCTTTTAGTATGGTCCCTTGACATTCGTATACAAAGCAATGTTAAAAAGCCTTCTGGGAATCGATATTTCTTTTGGATAATTGGATATAATATTCAACGAGAATGACTGAAAAAATTGTGGAATGTGCCGTACCGTGGTCCCATTTCCTTCCCTTGCTAAATTCCAGGAAATACATCATACTGTAATTCCCTCTACTGCTGTAAGGAATGTTGGTTACTCATACTTCTTTGTGCAATTCTAGGAACCTGCTTTGCCAGCCCCTAGCTCCCACTGCACCCACTAAACTGAGCCGACCGTGGCTCTCCCCAAACCTAAACGTATAAATTACAAAACTCTTTGGACAAAAGTGACAAATTCAAAATTGTAAATGTGCTTGAAGCTGCTCGTATGTGTAGTAGTGCATGGGACCAAGTGAAACAAAGCACCATAGCCAAACTGTTTCCGAAAGGCCTGCTTCTGTCATATTAGACTTGAAGGTCTTGAAGAGAATGAAACGATTGTGCCTACACTTGAATACTGCAAAGATGTACATTCTGAAACTGGTGTTCTCTATGAGCATTTTGTGGACATGGACGATGAATTAGCAGTTTGTGGGGAGCTAACTGATGCGGACATTTTGGGCCACGTCATGAACACAACTGCAGCCCTATCTTCAGATGAAGAAGAACCAGAACAACCCGTGAAAACAATTCCTACAATTGCTGAGGCCATGGATCACTTACAACAATTAAGGCGTTATGTTGAGGGACAACAAAATATGAGTGAAGCTATAAGTGTATTGTATGAAACAAAGGTTAAATGCTAAAAAACAAACAAAGCTTTCAAGTTTCTTTAAAAAAAACTTTGAATCTGAACTGAACCTGAGTTTTAACAACCAAAACTGTAAGTACACACTGAAATGTTGTCCTTCCTATAATTTTATTTAATTTAGACCTGTTTTAATTTAAACAATTTTTAAAAATCAAGCTTTTGTAATTCGAAAGCTTGAATAATTCGATTTTTCTTGCTTCTTTAAACTTCGAATTAGCCAAGTTCGACTGTATAACTTTCAGAATCATTAGCAGGTACTAAGCAAGTTCCTTCATTTGTTAGTCACTAAAAACATGGATTTGCATTACCATTTGTTTTAAAGGTGGTTCAGTATTATGAAAATCATCGACAATCGATTTTTCTCCTTTACGAATTTATAAGCTCATACTTAGCAGTTTCGTTTGGTTATACCTTGGGTGGTATTAATAAAACCGCCATGACTTAAAACTCGCAATCTCTGAGCCATGACTCACTTCCGTATTAATAAAACGCAACGTCTCAAGCTTAGCGTGACCTTCGACTTATCAACGACTCAACCCCTCCTTCTAGCGAGTCACGGCTCTAGTCGTGGTATTAATAAAACGGAACTGTGACTTCACTTTAAGAGCCATGGCCTACGATTTCTTAAGCCACCTCAGTAGCTGTCTCAAACTTGAAGGCGATGGTTCAGTTGCAAGTAAACGTCAACCTGAGAAAAGAAAAATACTATAAAATGCACCGGGATTCTGAAGACTACAATTATAAACAACTTAATAGGTTTGAAAAAGAGAACGTGAGGTGGCTTGCCCGGCATTTCCTTCCTGAAACTGTGAAGACAAGAGGAAAGGACCTTACTAGAGATGGAAAAATGGGAATATTTCTACGCTACATTAGAAACCCCGGATCCCAGGCTGGTGTGGCAGAGGACGTTGGCGTTTCGCAAGATACAGTTTCAAATATAATTTTGGAAGCTTCTTCTCGCATTAAACAAAAATCGAGGAACTGGATCAAATTCCCAGCAACCGCTGCAGCACTACAAGCTGCTAAATTTTAATGGCAGCGTTAGTTTTTGTTATTGCAACCTCTCAAAAAGAGCAAACAGTTTTGTAACCTTAATTATTTCATAAAACAGAGCTTTACTAGTATCAATAAACTGGAGAAAATCAAAAGTCGTCCTTACTATTCTTACCTCTTAACGAAACTAAGATGGATTTGATTCCTCTTGAATAAGGTCTAAAAACTTGTTTTCCCAGCTTTTCAGGGCTATGGGCTTGTTGCCTGTCAGTCGCAGATCAGTCTTCACTTTTAGGCGACTTTTCACATTTCTTATTTTCTTCGCTGTCTGGTCTTCTGCTAGGCGAAGATTCAGAATCTCTTTTAGTTTTCGCTACACTACGGCCATAGCAGAAGCCTTTTCCGCTTGTCTGCAGACAGATGACATTTGCTAGCTCTTTGTGGCTGGCTAACAAGTTCACAAAAAAAGATGCAAACTGATTGCTTTCTTCAGTTATTTCTGATGGATATACTGCCACAAAAATATCTAAACTGAAACGAATGTTTACCGCCGCTCGACGATAATGCATTTGCAATCAGGAAGAGGGGAAACAGGAGTCAGAGGGGAAGTTTTTATTAATACCAAATCTGTGACTCCCGACTCGCTGCTTCCGACGACTCGGTTTTGCTACAAGCCATGGCTCATGAGTCACAGCTCGCTTTTATTAATACCACCCATTGAGAGACTGTAGTGTTTTGCTGTGACGCTTATAGGAAGTAGGTATGCGGCATATAGGCCTTTGTAACATATTTTAATTTTTTATTGCACATCCCTTATTTGTGATGGATGTACGAATAAGAGTGTACTTTTCTCGGCTAGAAACACATATATATATGTGGCACTTGAGTACATATTCAGCAGCAGGGGCCACTAGAATACGTATGCTAATCTATGCTTCGCATAGAATCCTGAACGACGCCTGTTTACACCACTTTTGCATGTAGTATTCTTATATACAGAAAACAGTCGAAGATGTATGTTAGGCCGTAATTTATATAACTTTTATAAACGTGAAACAAAAATTATCCAACAGATAATTAATCCCAGAGTAGATTAACTAAACGTCGGCAATTAAAAAGTATTTGCAAGACTACAATAGACCTTTGAGGTGTGATATCTGCAGTATTTCGAAATAAGGTAAAAAGCTTCAATGTGTGTACAAGCATCTCATTAAGCAGTAAGTATATATCGGCCCTGCCAGGACTGTTTATTAAACAACAATATACTGCTATACAACCGCATCTTTGCAGAACGAGGAAGGTGTTTAAAGTACGAGACGAAGTCCCTTCTTTTCTCTTACGAGTTTCTGCCAGGCACTTAACGCATGCGAATTCCATACTATTTTTTGACGATAGTGAATAATCAAAATATCTAAGTGAAAATAAAGTTAATTGCTATCAGCTGTTCAAAGGTAGTATAAAGATCCACCGCGCTAGCCTCTGTGATCGATTAGTCACGCCTGGTAGTTTTCACCAAGCCAGTTAACAGCTGAACGCAAAATGGTTGCTTTCGTCGAAAAAGTTACAGTTAAATGCTATGAATAAATCGTAAGTAAATGTTAAAAACCGAGCGGGATGGCTCAGGCGGTAATGTTTGTGGCCCGCATTTAGAAAGTTCCGGTTTCAAACCTCCGAGGCCGACGAATCTGACAAAAAGTCGCGGTTTCCTCGGTCGCTAGGCGAATAATGTGTGGATAATTTAATCCATGAATTTTGTTATATTCCCTTTCATAACCAAATTTTTCCCTTCTTCGCCGCCATACTAGGCGTTGGGCTGATGATCCATTCTGGGTATGCTATCATCCAAGAATTTGCTTGCTCCTGACAGGCTATTGACCCAATTCATTGGCTTGTAAGTCTTTGGGGTGTAAGTGCCTCAAAGAGTAGAGTAATCCGCTAAAGAAGTAAACGTTAGCAAATAAAGGGAACTAAAGAGGAAGATTTAAATTGTAAAATTCAGCTATCAAATATGATTACATTGCATGTCTGCAACAATAAATATATATAGCAATATTTGGAGGATTAAATTCGTTTTATTAACCTTCTTCTTCTACTTCAAGGATAGATTTTAAATCTGTTCTGCCTCAAAGTCTTCCCAGTGTAGTTTCTTTTATCTTATGAAGTGTAAATGAATACTTCTTTCTTAAATTTATTTACATCTATTCTTTCCTTGTGTTCACACCAGTGTTATTTTAAAGAATCATTTTTTTTCTTGTATGTTATAGATTATAAGACAGTATTGCAGTTGTGATCTCTTAGATTATAACCCAGTATGCGTCTTAAAAATACCATCTCTGTAGACTGGATTTTCCTTTTTCTTTCTCTATTTAGGGCCCAGTTCTCACCGCCATCTGTCAGAAGTGGAACACCTAAAACTTCATAAAATCTTAAAATTGTCCTTATTCTTGTTTTTCTTGGAAGTTTTGTAAATAGTACCACACATACAGTGAAATTTAGATAATTTTTGTTCTAAATTATAATATTCATTGTATGAAATTGAACATTCCAGATAATTACATTTTTAACCTGCTCAATTAACTTCAGTTCTATTTTCTTTCGAGGGCACTTTCCTCTAATTACTTACGCTATTAATTGGGGTTTTACTGTAGATATTTTAAGGTATCAGTTTTCGTTATTTTCTGTCTCGTGGTTTATGTACTGCGTTCTGTAGATCTTCATCAGAATCTTGTGCTGATGCTTGTGAAACTGTTATATTTACCGCCAGTCACTTGCGTAATTTTGGATCTCTTTGTCTGCCTCTCTCACGCTCTGCCGTTTCGACTTCCATGGATTGTGGACGTGCCTTCCTCGGTCGCCTGGTGAGAGCTGCCTGCGTGGCTTGCTTGTCAGTTCTAGCACGCTTGGAATACGAGCGAGACGGGTTTGGTGTGGGAGTGAGACCGCTGCTACTTTCACGTGTTTCTTTAAGCTGGCCACATTTTGAGAATTTTGTTCTTTATGCCATCATCGTGAATGTAATTTAGTAAACGTGGTTTCATAGTTTTCAAAATTCGTCGGTGGCATACATTTTCAGGGTATTCACGACAGATTTCTCCATCTTGGCTTATATGAAGGTAGGAACTAATTGTGCAGCTCATTTTCTGGTTTGGCCTTTCTAGGTGAATGGGAGTGAATGAAATATTTTGGAGATTATGTCCCAAAGATGTCGTAAGTGACTGGTTTATAGGGGGTAATATATGGTATAGTTTCGTATGGTTTTGTTATTTGTGTTCAGTTTCTCAGATTTTCGAGTTAATAGTTAAATGTATCAGGTTCTACTTGATTTGAAACACAAAATTTAAAGAGGGTTTGGGCTCATTAAGCCAAAGGCTGTGTGTCTGTTGTATTTGCTTGTTAATTTTTTGATCAAGCCACATTCATAGCTTTCATAAAGCAGTTAAGTCATATTGCCCCATTTGAAAGTGGGTATGTGAAGGTTTCCTATTTGAGGAAATAATTTGGTTTTTTGCTACCTTTAAAATTATATTTCATTTGGGGTTTTGTTTTGGGGATAGCACCAGACTAAAACTAATTCAATAATAATTGTATTAATTCTAGTCGTCCTAATTTTAAGGAAGTGAGACCAACACTTGCACTTAAAGGGAAGCATAAGTTACAAGCATACTTTTCAACATTATTTCTGGTCGGGTGAAAACCATTTGCTTGTTCTCACCGATTTTTTGGGTGTTAAACTTTCTTTCTTTCCTTTGTTTGCTGAGGTAATGCCCATTTGACTGTTAGTGGGGGATGTTAAACTAAGTTTTGCTCTGGCTTTCTCTCGTGACCAAGTATTGAGCTCTACTCCTTAGTGCACGTGGTGTTTTTCATGGTTTAAGCTTTTGTTTTAAGTGTTTCATTTCTTGGTTGTGAATTTAATGTTTTTCCTTTTCAGCTAAATAATTTACGGAGTTGTTTCAGGGTTTGAGTTTATTTAATCCTTACGTTCA
Source organism: Deroplatys truncata (assembly GCA_030765065.1). NCBI lineage: Eukaryota > Metazoa > Arthropoda > Insecta > Mantodea > Mantidae > Deroplatys > Deroplatys truncata. Next base: position 65,042,568 of record CM060979.1, on the reverse strand, counting down.
CTGTTAGTATCTTTCTATTATCCTGGTTCTTATAATTATAATAGTGGTTTTATAAAGGAGACAATTTACCAGTTCTAAATTTCAAAAGAATCTTAATGTGCAATATAGTTTTCTTTACCAGATTACAATTTAAAGGCTTAGCTATATATAAAGATGTTTAAATGTTACCCTGAAACGACTAGTTTCTGAATGCATTTGTTTTATGTTTTCTTAGCTTTAATGGGTTGTTTCAAGTTGTGTTTTTGTCTTACTTTACGTTGTATGTTAAAGTATTGTTCAATTTGCTATTAAATTGTTTGTTCTAAGATCGAAGTTGTATTATAAATTTACTTCAACTTTGTATTTTTATATTTTTGCTTCCCTTATAAATTAAATTTTTCGCTTTCCTTTTAAAGGCATTATGGAGGTTTATAATTCATTTAATGTGTTATGCTCGTTTTACTAGTTCATGAGCTTGGTGTCAATATACTGTTAATGGCTTAGCTGTGAGGGCCCATGTTAATTCAAAATAAGGCCATTTAAATAGTTAGTTCTGTTTCTTTTTTTATGCTCGGAGATTATCCCCAGGTTCATTTTTGTATAGGTTATTACATTTTTGTGGTTTCTTTCTTCAATTTTCCCCCTACGACATTCGTTAGGTCCGTCCTCTTCGTCTTGTCGGGGCTCCCAGCGCCCGATAAATTATCGTAAATGGCTGCGTGGCTACGATATCATCAGTCAGAATTACCTGGTGAAGCCAACGTGTCCATCGCAATCTGAGAAGATAACCTGGTCGTCAGCAAATAAAACAGCATTCTAACGTAAAATCACATAGTTTAAAATGTCCATCTAACAGCTGTCTTTGTCAATGATCTATGGCTGCATCGATATAAATTAACACCTTGATTAACTATTTATTTTTCATTATATTTTATTTATACAAATTACTGTGTGTTTGCATAAGATTTTCAAAGTTCTTATTAAGTGCTGAGGGTATCCCTTTTCAACAATGATCTCCCAAAGTTTTCTTCCCTGCACCATATCGAAAGCTTCAATGTAAGCGGTGAATAGAATATGAGTTGGGAGATAACATCCACATCTTTTTTTAATTATCTGTTTGAATATACAATCAGAGCAAGACCCTAAACCCTGTTATTCTTCTCATGATAAACTGTTTGATATTGCATCAAGCCTTCTTGCTAATATCTTTGCATATATTTTATATGGAGTGTAGTTATTACAATCTGTATGGTCTCGTTTTCTAAGAATTGAATAAATCAGTGCTTCCTTTGGTATTTTCGTGGTCTGATAAGTCATTCAACTATGTTTAGGATGTTCCAGAGTGTTATTTTAATTTCCTTGTGTTGCATATTTCAATAATTCTAAAGTTTTATTATCTGTTCCTGGACCCTTTCTGTTTTCACATAAATTTAAAACTATTTCCAATTCTTCCATCGTAAAGGCTCCATTAAATTATCTATTAAATCTTCGTTCTTAAATATTAATTGTATTACTTTCTTCAGACCATTCAAACCATACATTTTTTATAATGTTCTAACCAACACTTTCTGATATACTGTTTAAATATGCATATCCTTTTCATCTTTATTATGGTATTTAATTACTTTGTATATTGTACTCAAACTCGCATAGATGCTATGCCCTATATTACTTATATATATATATATATATATATATATATATATATAATATATATCCCAGCTCTCATTGTGTTATTTTCATACTTCCCTTTTTGTCACAACATTTTGCCTTTATATTCAAATTTATCTTCTCCGATTTTGTATTCATCCAACTCATATAAGCTAGTTTCTTGTTCTTAATTACTTTTGCAATTTCTTCATCCCATATGCGTAAACCTTAAATTCTTTTCCCTTCATTACGCGTTCCCAGTGCGCACATTGCTGCATTATACATTAATTCTTGCAGATCATTCCATTCTGTTTCTATATTCAGTCATTAACACCAGTGGTAAAAAGTAAAACGCAAAGAGTGCAGGAATTTCAATTTCCCACGCAAGATAGCATGAGTGAGAAGTGGATAAAAACCGTTATTGTCGAAAATATTGGCAGTACAAATATCATAATGAAGAAAAGTTATCGATTTAGTGTGGCCGAAGATCATTGATTAATTCATTTTTAATTTACAGCCTTGATACCTCAAAGCATATGAGAAATATACCCGATAACAGTCTTCTTGAGAAGTTGCTGATTATATTTTACCAAAATTATGTTTTGATAACCATTCAACATAGTGTTAGAATTGAGTTAGAGCAAGATGTAATGTTCTGAAGGTAATCTAAACTACTACACAAATAACTCTAAATTGGACAATGGATCTGGAGCTGGAATCTCTGGAGCAGGGAGAATCTAAAAAGGGGCTGCAAAGGAAGCAGCATTTAGATTTTCTCTGAGAGTCAGGTTGCGCTAAAGCAATTAAATGATATGAGATAGCACCTAAAGTAGTCTGGATTTTCCGAATAAACCTTATGTAACTGGTGAAATAAAACAAAACAAGGTGAATCTAGGGTGGGTGCCTGGACATAAGGGAACTTTAGGCAATAAAAAGCATATATCCGGACAAGAAAAGGATCTGCTCAAACACTTACTGGGCCTGAACTAGTTTTTGGCATACCCTTAAACTCTGTTCGAAGAACCATTGCTGAGTGGATTAATCATAACCACCAATTGCGATGGGCTCAAACAGAGGTACGCAAGCACAGGAGAATGATGAATAGTATATCCTTCTCGCTTACTGAAGATGTACTTAATCTCTAAATCTGAAATAAACCTTATAATCGGCTCTTGACAGAATATTGTGGATTACTTAAACAACTGGATGCAATGGGAATCTTTAGAGAGGAACCCATATGCAGGCTTTTTTTCGAGTGGAGGAGAAAATGATTTAATCACTAACCCCAACCCCGTATGGAAAAAGGAAGAAGGAAAACTGGAGTAAAGCGTGGCTTTGTGCGGTCCCACATAGCACCCACGTTAGTAATTGAAGGCTGTTGGCTGCCACCCTATGGGCGGGAGCGGGTAAAGGTAGTTACTAGGTTGCAGCCATGAAACCTGACTGCATCACTAGTGGGAATGGCGAGGGTTTGGAAGGGAATGGACGTTAGGATTGAGGATGGTACTGATAATGATGCTGCTGTTGCTGGTTAAACTCCTTGCATTGCTGCAAGAAGTTCGCGACTCTCTAAGGGTTACTCTTCAGCCTGGAACCAAGAGATGAGACCCGGATGGCTTCGGTGATGGTGTTGAGTCTGGATGAAGTTCTGTCGAACTGCCCATCCAGGAATACTTGTTGAGCAGCTGATGTGGTTTGAAGATCCCTGATGAGTTCCTCCAGGGCTGTCAGCTTGGTCGTCATGTTCAGGAACTTTGCGTGGAGATCCTGAACGGCGTCACGTAGGCCCTGGACTTCCTCGATGATTGGCGTTGGTGATGGTGCTGGTGTCGGCGGCTTTGGAGCTGTCGTTGGCTGCGATGTAGGTGCTGGCGGCTTCGGCGGTGCCTTCCTGCGAGGATGCAGGTGGCAGAACGCTTGGCCGGTGCAGTGTGTTGACCCTCCACAGGTTGCACAGTAGCGGCGACGGCGGCGCAGGTCTTGCTGAGTACACGATGAGGTGGTGCAGGCGGAACCACAGTAGTGGCACCTGGGTTGTGCTGAGCAGGTCGCCTCCTCGTGCCCGTAGGCACAGCAGCGCCTGCAGGGGACCTGGCGTTTTACTCGGCTGGCCTCGATGCGTAAGCACCGCCCAAACAAAGGCAGACCCGCCCTCAAGGCTGCTTCATAGTCGCCAGGATCTGCATACTCGATCCTCATGAGGGAAGTGGATCCCTGAGCTCGAAAGATCGGAGTGGCCATCAAGGCTGAAGGCCACTGCTGGTGAGCTGCGCTGATGAGGAACCAGTCTGGCAGGTCCCTCGTGACTCTTCGAATAACAGTGCTGTACCTCCCATGAAGTACAGGCTGGATCTGCGCAGGCTGGGTACTTCCCGTGGGTGCCGGTGAAGGTGGCGGCAACTGCGGCGGCAGTAGCGGCGAAGGCATAAGTTGCCACGAGCTGCGGCGGCTGCGGCGAGTTTTCCGACGGGTGCCAGAGGAGAAGACGACGGTTCTGCCTTAGCAGGCTCAGCGACTCTACGTTGCTGCTTCTTCGCCATCTCGGAGCTGAGTGTACATTGCAGGCTATGTACAAAAAGGATGAAACCGTCTCTTATATAACCTTCAAATAAGAAGCACTGGTTAGGAAAATATATGAACTTTTGGTCTGATAAATCCAAATGATTTTCTTAAAGAAAACTTAGTTAATGAACTAATGTGCCTAATTAAAGCGACAGGACTATTTAGAAAAAATATAGTGCCAGGAGAGAATACAATAAACCCTTAGGTTTCAATGTTAAGGGTAATTCAACCTGACTCCATTACTACGACAGTCAACTAAATATCAGGAATGACAATATCGTTGTTCTTACCGTAGTCTTAAGTCGGAGATCTGAGTTTGGAGTTCCGGACCGTCATGAATTTTTAAGTGTAATTCAACTTTCGTAGTATTGCATCCTTTCTCACAGTTAAAGTGTTCATTGAACAATCTACTACAGCTCACGTTACATTAAGCAAGATGTTTTGATTCTCGTTTTGCTCTTTTACGAAGAATTTGCGAAATGTATGCATTTACATATTTTAGGAAAAAAAATTTGATGCATTGCATTCACATGACTACGCACTTTTCTACAAGCTGTTCTGAAAAAAAGTTTATTTTCCACCTACTTGTTGTTAGTCCAGATAAACTTTCGATTCACATTTACACATTTTTCTGTACAATACAGTAGGTAAACGATAGTCAGATTTTTAAAGACCGTTTCGCAATATGATGACTTTGAAATTCCATGCTCTTTGCATGACTGCGAGTAAGAAACGAATAGCGAAATCTCGTTTGAAAAAGTACAGGTATTTGAAAATTCAAACTAATAACAAAGAATACGTATGAAATCTTTAACCCCAAAATACATTTTAATTGACAGAAATCGTGTTGTTTAACCCGATGCAAATCTTTGTTTACTAAGCTTTTGTCTATCTGTTAGGGTTTACCATTTATACAGAAGTAATTTAGAATTAGAAAAACTTCAGAGGTTATTTTATTTGCGACGAAAATATCACATGGTATTTTAATCAATCGATAGATATTTTTGAAAAAATAAAAAATAACGAACATTTTCCCATTTAAAGGGTTGTTTGAGTTGACAGATTTTCTTTAAAATTTCATGTTACATCCTTGGAAGATGCTGAACTTAAATACGAAGTTTGGCACTTAACCGATTTTTCGCTTTTGAAATGTTCTGTTCACACACACGAAAACACGGACGTTTTCCTAACTGTTTTGATTCATGGAGTTCAGAGCGTACATTTCCAGTGAAATCTGATATCGAATTCTTTGTGGAATGCCATATTTTAGTAACTATACGTAAGCAATAAAGAAATTAAAAATAATTTTCGCTGTTATTGTAAGTAAATGTTTGATATAATATTAATAATAATAATAATAATAATAATAATAATAGTAAATGAACAGGGATAGGTACGAACATTTTAAAAGCATTTTACATTAAACTCAATTTATATTTATAAACATATACACTCATTCTGAAAAGTATCCTAAAAACATGTTCACAACTGTCGGAAACTTAAGTGATTTGGAAGTCGCCTGAGGTAATATACATACCAATATGTAATGGTTGTCCAACAAGTTCATAGCTCTGTTTTTCATCATCTTGAAAAAGCTTTATGATTCATAACGAATATTTAGTGCCCGATAAAATGCAGAGAGGCTTCGAGTTTCTTCGATTCTAAAAGTCGACGATAAAGTTGTTGGAATAGAATTTCAGCACTATATAAGCTTACCCAACTTCGTTTTATAACGGGACGATAAAAAAGGAAGAAAATGAAATAAAATGTGAATGGGACTTTAAGTGGAAGCGGAAATACATGCTAGAAGGTTTTCTCGTTCCCTGACGACCGTCTGTGATGAAAATGTATGCGGACACACACGCTCAGTTTTTCTTCTTGTGTACGTCCAAGATGCTTATCGACCTCATGAAGTATTCATGAAAAAAGGGATAAAAATACGCTATCTTCATAGCAGTTTAGGGGTGTTCAGTAGGGTGGCATTTATTTGAAGGAACCAGGTCAATCTTCAAAAGTGGCCAAATCAAGTAACTGCTTCGATTTATCCCCCTTCTATAGACCTGCGTTCGCTGACATATCCTTTCAAATCGTTATTGTTGCATATAATTAAATATTTACGTTTTCTATAACATATTAATAATATAAATTCCTTGGACTGTACTTGTAAAATCTCACCCATACAAGAAACTTTATTGTTCTGTAGGTTAAGTGTTACGGTTTGAATCAACCTTAAATTTTTAGACCGTTGAGGGGCTGCTGAAAATTAAAATGGTATCTTTCATAGTCACTGTAGTCTGGTGTGTAAGGGCAGGCCCGATTTTCATTACCTAAAAGGTTCGAAAAATGACATAATTACAAATAAATATGTTGCACTCACATGACTTTCTCTATTCTTGTACAAACTATTTTTATAAACGCTTATTCTTCATCTACTTCACGTTAATCTTATTCCTAATTTTCTTGTAGGTGCATGGGGAATATGGTAGGCGATATCCAAATATTTTAATAGCTGGTTGCTATGTGGAGTATTCCATTCTTTTTGCATGTTCAGAACATAAAAATCGAATAGGGAATTCCCATTTGAGGAAAGGTACAATTATTGGAAAATTCAAACAAATAAAAAGTAGTATCTCGGAAATGGTTCATTCAGCAACAACAAAATGTATGACATAAATTATGTGTTTTAATGAGATATATATTTTTTGTGTAATAAAATTTTGTCCATCTTTTACTGTTTACCAGTTATGCGAAAGTCATTCGGTATGAAGAGGACTTTTGGGGACATTCCCAGATAATTCAAGATATACAGTTCATTTTCCATGAAAGTATCTTAACATATGATATTTTAAACAAAATCGTTGGAGCTATTTTTGCGAAAATCAAAATCTTGGAAAAATGTTCCATGTTAGGGATAGTCTGGGGTGGGGGAGTTTTCTGGAAAATCTTCATGTCGCATCCTTGGAAGATACTAAACTCAAATACCAACTTTGGTATTTATCCGACTTTTCGTTTTTGGGGTATTAGGTTCACAGACAGACAGATACACGGACATGTCTCCAAAAATGCTTTATTTGGATTCAGGATACATCAAAACACGTCTTTCCGGTGAAAACTTGCTATCGAATTTTAGGGTGGAATGCAATGACCTAAAAACTAAGATTTATTTAATTTATTAAAATTAGTACACGGATAGCTATGAAAGGGAATTTGCAGAGTAATCAGCACATTTATTACTTCCGGTCCACACACTACCTGAGAAGTAAGCCCCCTTTGACTCGGTTTGACTTTTGTAAAGATAGTTAGGTTACGATTGTCCTTAACACTGAAATCTATAAGATTTATTGTATTATCACTCCGTCTCTCTCATATTAGCTAATAGCCTTTCTTATCCCATTAATGGGAGACATCGCTTCGCATTTGAAGGGTACAAGATTGGCAATTTCGCCGTCTTCATTACTAACCCGCTTATGGATCTTCTTTGAAGGTTCCCATTGTCTGTAGGTGTTTCCATAATATACAATGTCACGTCAAGAGCCCGATTATCAGGTTTATTAGGGATTTATTGACATTAAGTAAATCTTCCTTTAGTGTGCTTTCATTCCTTTGTTTGAACCTATTGCAATTGGTAGTGATAATCCACTCAGCAATGGTTTTTCGAACAGAATATAATGGTGTAACGGTTCCCACGTGGTAGGCCCCTACTAAGTTGATGATGATGGATCCGTAGAGAGACGATTGATGCTGTGTTACCCCAGGTCGTCTTGATGCCCGTACTCTTGGGATGTATCACGACGTTCTTGTAGACTGGAATCTGATGATCGTGTATCTCTATTCTTGTGTGTGTGTTTGTGTTAGTATGTTGTGATTATTATTTTATAATTATGCCACGGTTGTTGTGTTTGTGTCGGGGAGTAATTGTGTCTTGCCGGGTTAGGTATGATGAATGTCAAAATATTTTACACACACATAGTCTGTTAATTATTTCACTTATATTTTAAACAACCACATGTATATATTCACTATTTACTATCACCTTTGTCATGTTAGACTATATATAACAGGTATACTTTAAATAAGTAGTTTTAGCGTCTATTTAGAGACGAGCTTATACATTACCTTCCTGCTTTAAGACTGACAAGCTTCTGTTAGCGTTCACTTCAACAGTTTTCTTAACGTACCTATGTATTTGAGTCATAAGCATGTATCAATGTACCTGACTGTTGCTACTATCCAATAACATCCAATAAAGGTTTATGTTTTATATATATTTAAAGACTTCCATTGTCTTGATTATGAATCCAAGGTTCGTTACATGCTTACTAGATACGAGGGTGATCTGAAAAGTTTCCGACCTCAACATGAAGATGGCAGCACTCGTAAATAAAAGCTAGTGAGTTTTGTTGACAGTTACTCATCAAAGTTTCAGCCATTTTGGACGCTCAGTTGTTATGTAACAGTCGTTTGAGTGAGGTGATGTAAGTGTTTTTATGAAAATGGACAAAATCGAGTATCGAGCTGTCATTAAATATTTGTTTTTGAAAAGCAATACGCCTACGCAAATCAAAGATGAGTTGGATTCTGTGTATGGGGGCTCTGCACCATCATTTACCACAATGAAATTTTGGGCAGCTGAATTTAAACGTGGCCGTAAGAGCTGGGGAGTCGATGAACGTTCGGGACGTCCTAAAACTGCAACTACCGACGAAAACATGGCCAAAGTTCACCAAATGGTGCTAGATGACCGCCAAATTAAAGTGAGAGAGATAGCAGAGACTACGAACATATCACGTTTGTCACGTATTATATCAACATTTAGACATGAGAAAGCTGTCTGCGCGTTGGGTGCCGCGTTTGCTCACGTTAGACCAAAAACGTGTTCGAATGAACATTTCCAACGCGCAGTTTAGGCGCAATAAATCCGAGTTTTGGCGCCGATTAATTACTATAAATGAAACTTGGTTACACCATTATACGCCCGAAACAAAAATACAGTCCAAACAGTGGACTACAAAAGGGGAACCGACTCCAAAAAAAGCAAAATCTGTTTTTTTTCGGCTGGGAAAGTGATGGCGACTGTTTTTTGGGATAGTCATGGAGTTATTTTAATCGATTATCTTCATAAAGGAAAAACCATTACAGGAGCATACTACGCATCATTACTTGACAAGCTGAAGGCAGAAATTGCGGTAAAACGGCCACATTTGCAGAAAAAGAAAATCCTGTTTCACCAAGACAACGCACCGTCTCACACCTCGACGGTCGCAATGGCGAAAATCCACGAATTACGGTTTGAACTGCTTGACCATCCGCCTTACTCACTAGATCTAGCCCCAAGCTTTTTATTCCCTCATCTGAAAATTGCGCTAGGACAGATTTTCGTCAAATGAAGAGGCAATCACCTTCGTGAACAATTATTTTGCACGGAAAAATGCCGAGTACTATTTGGACGGGTTGCAGAGATGGGAGCATCGCTGGGAGAAGTGTGTAGAGTTACAAGGAGACTATGTTGAAAAATAAAAAAAATTCTGAAAAAATGTCTGGTATCTTTATTAGGTCGGAAACTTTTCAGACCACCATCATACTACTGCATTTCTCGTAATTTTATATTACTGGTTATATACCTAATAATGGTCTTTCTCTCTTATATTATACGTTATATATTATAACGTTATATAGTTGTTCTCTACCATGTGTACATTATGAATATATGTGTTTTAACATCATCTTAATTATTATACGTAAACAATATTAGCAAAAAAATTACACACCACCTAAAACTTATAACAAAAATATTAAAGAAAGAAATTATTAATGTGTGAATGCCTTGTGTCAGTGGCCTGTCGAGAAGCTCTGGATCATAGCATACCCAAGATGGATGATCAGCCCAATCTCTGTTATGGGGGTCAAGAAGAAGGAAATTAAATTGAATGATGAAAGGGATGATAGGAAAACGCGCGGATCAAATTATCTAACCCAGATCTCGCCCAGCGATCGAGAAAAACCGCGAAAAAAACCTTGCGTCAGGTTGGTCGGCTCCGGGGCTTTGGAACCGGGATCTCCCAAATGGACATTACCACGGCACCACCTTGTTCGGTTATCTAATTTTTCATTGCCTAACATTTCCTTATGTCCTGGTAAAGACCCTCAGTTCTAAAAAACGTCTGCTGGGGATATACCTGCTTCACCAGAGATAGATAAAGAACAAAACATCTTTACGTTTTGAATTCCCTCCATCAGAGAGAACACAAACTGAGTGAATAGAACACAAGCTTTCCTTAATATTTTTCTGAAGTATTATTGAGCTATTTAGTCCAATCGTGCGCGTAGTGAAGTGCGACTTAATAGTGTTTTTATGTGAGAGTTGCCGCCAGCCACTGGCGTGGAGCAGTTTGAATGCGTGCTGTTTGGCTGGCAAGTTACTGTTATGGTTTGGGCGGACAAGGTTGCGTTATTCATTGGTATTGACGGCAATAGAAAAGCCTCCAGCATCTGTGTCTGGGTCGATGGTTTCTGAAATTTGAGTATCCAAAAATAGTAATAAATTTTGAAGAACCGCGTGGATCCTCTCCGAAACTTTCGGAGGTGTGGAGTAAGTATTCATCCATACTTTGCATCACATTAAAGGATGGCGTTTTATGTTTAGAGTGATGAAAGGTACACAGAAGGTTAACTCCTATTATTACGAATATGTATATGCTCAGCCCTATTGGAACTTAATGATTATATAAATCCAATTACTAAAGTCTTTTTTCTGCATTCCCGAAGGAAGCAACACATATCACTCTTTTAGTTTATTAGTTTCAGCAACAGTGTAGCTGGAAAATAACATGTGGCATAGATTTTCGGTAGAACTTCAGTATTTACCATATAAGTTAATAAGAACAATAGCATAACTACAAACGTAAAATAGTTTTCAAAATCGGATGGCTGTAAAGCTACAGATTGTAGCGAATAAATATTGACTGCTTGAAGTTGTTGATGGGACGTTTACGTATCTTGTGCGCTGAAATACAGGGTGTCTACAGTGGTGAGATTTAAGTTGAAACATGACCATTTTGACGCTACCTGACCGGTCTAGGAGAGGGACGCGCTAATAACGGTACGAGTGGTGGTAAACCATGTAACAGTCAGCCATCATTGTCTATTCTCTCAACATCAGTTGGTACTTGCAATTGTGTTGTTGCCAGCTGCATTTTTTTGGCAGTGAAATGTGCTTCGCATGGCTTTCGTGTTGTTACAAACAGGTGTTGGTTTACCCATACTCGATACTCACTTTATAAAAAGTTGTGTGTTAATTCCGAAATTGTTCCTGTTTGAGGTTCTCCTTTTGCGGCAATTTTTCATATTCATAATTGGTTATATATCCCCTATTATTGGTTATGAATTATAATAATAATAATAATTTCTTTGCCTTACTTCTTATATAACCATATATGTGCTTAAAATATTCTTTTAAATGATTTTACACTCATAAAAAGCAAATACTAGCAATTCTTTATACTACAATCTTGATAATATAAATAATATACACTTTTCATGAAACTCAAACTACTAAAAATAACAAATACTTCCACGTGCTGTACTATCTCATGTTTTAAGTTCTGATTTATTTCTGTTGGATTCACAGATTTTGGTCAGGAAAATGTTATGGTTGAGAATGAGTCACCAGGCCAGGCTATTGCAGAAACGTAATCTTGTGCGTCAGCTAAATCACCTTCATTCACAATTCAGTCAACACTGTAGGTTACATAGTACCTCATTTTATACATATCTTCATTTAAACACAGGAGTTTCTGGAATGTTGCGTTGATTTACCCACAAGAAACGCGTCAAGGTCTATTAAGAACTATAATCCACCAACTCTTTCGGAACACCTTCGAGATATTAATGTGAGGGCTCTATTCATTTCACTCCTTATCTGTTGTAAAGTTAAACGCAACGACTTTCAATAATGCAAAACTTAAAAGTTTAAAAGTATCGAATGTGGCGATACTCGAAGATATCGAAGTATGTCTAATCGAGATATCGACGGTATCGAGGTCCTATCCCTATTCTCTTCTAGATTTATATTTCAACTTAACCCGGTTTTAAATAGCAAGTTTCAATACTAAAGGTTTTAAGGTTTAGGCAGTTAAGAATTACCAACTGTTGTGTGGAAAATAGTTTTTTCTCTTTTTACTTTCCATATTTCAGCTTAAAGCAAATGCACCAGAGTCGTTCTGCTGAATCGTTTAAAGCAATAGCTTAGTTCAGTGGTAGATTGCAGTTTTGGACTCCTGTAAAAATATCCTAAATATTTATACTACGGAGCATCTCAGGCGTTGATCATGGTCGAGAATGATAAGACGTGATTTTGTTTAACAAAATTAATTCACTTTTTTATTTCACTCACGAGACAAAATTCACAATGTATGATATAAAAACTCAATGTAAATACTTTTAACCCGTTTAATATTACTCTGTTAAAACTAGTAATTCACAATTGCAAAGATAAACTGCGTGGTGCGTACAGTTCTCTCACGTATATGTCGACGCGATATATGTTCCCGAGAGCTAGCGTAAAAGTGTTCATTTGGCTTATCGTCTTTTCCAACTGAAGCATTATTTTTAACACTTAAATGATTTCAGTCTAATTATATAATATGTAAACTCAATAACAGCCCGCCTTGAAGCAATATGTGTATGTAATAATTTGTAAAATGTATGTAACATTGTGTATGTTTGTATTATTGTATCCATGTGTAATAATGTTATGTGAATATATTACGTAATTTAATAATCTAGAAGCTGTGAGAATAATACGTTAAAAGTTGCTAACAATGAGGTAACAATGAGGTAACCTTGAGGCAATAATAAGTTTAAGAGTTTAAATGTTACTTGTGATTTTTGGAAGCAATAATGTAATTTTAGTGACAGTTTATAAAAATAGCCAATCAACAACCAGAAAAAGCTTTATGTAAATGAAGGTATTCTATTGGAGTAGGATTAGCCAATCAGAAACTGAAAAGGACAACATTTTACAATTTTAGAGTACAGTTGCCTGCAAACAGTGTTCCTAACCGGACACGAGACACATACTTGAGAGATTTGATAGTATTCGTGTGAGACAAAAAATAGGTTTACGGTTAAAAACTGCAAGTAATTCATAAAAGAACCTCACAGCTCCCTATATCGTATCAAGTATTAATAAAAGGAGTGAAGTAAAATTATAATCTTTGTAAGCCTACATTCTTGTCGCATCAAAACCCTGCTAAGAGAAACGTGTTTCTAACAAATACTGACGCAGCCCAGGCAAACATAAATATACTATTTAAAGAAACAGTTAAATTACAAAGTTAATATTTTTTTTAAACTTGGGGCAAAGGCCACCTTAAAGTACATTTGGGGCGAAGGCTGCTGGAAACCGGGTACCATACGTGCGGTTGCAAACACACTTCAAGTTTGGCTCCCCAACAGTCGAAATATGATACAATTCCTTGTAAAATACTCCTTTCTCAGATTGGAGTGCAATACGTGAATACGTGCAATTGTTGTCTGTGACTTCAGGAATGACAATGTACAACAGTGAGCTTCTTCTCACAAAGTTATGGCTTCCCACTCAGATCAATGTTTACTCCAACAACAGATAAGGAAGGTATGTTACAGATAGATAGTTGCCAGAGGAGTAGAAGCTTTGTTCAATGAAAGAAGCCAATTCTGTGTATCCTCAGTTGTGAATTAATAAGTGTAATGTCAGCTAATAGTGTGTTTTCTTAGCATTGTGAGAGTATCTCTCCCCTCTCTCCGTTAGTGATAACCTAGACAACTAGCTTTTGTTACCCTTCGGCAGTTTGGCATATTTTGTGGAGTTAAATATGGCCTAACTGTCAATACAGTGGCTAGAACCAAGCTACTCAAGTAACAGGAGTGACCATGCTGGCAGAGGGTGGGGCATTATTTTCAGTACCAACATAAACATCTGCTTTCCATTGTGGGCCACATTTTATGCATGTCAGTACACATTTCACCCTTGTTACTTGTCCTCGTACGTGCTCACCTCCACCAACAAGAGAATAATTATTCGTCAATATGCTGGGTGGCTAAGGAACGTCCGGTGGAGTTAAAATGGCCAGCCGGGAAAATGCGGTATCCTCATCAGAAAACAGTGAAGCTGTGGTTCTCACCCCTCCCTGCTTTTCTTCCCTTCCTTTTTACCCTCAGAGTAAGGCCGGGAAGAAGGGTAGTGGGCGAATGTGTCTTTCAGTGCGAAGTTTTGGGAGAAAATTAGCGCTGTTTTGCTGCACGCGCCCCGAAAATTGGTGAGCGAGTGAGAGATACGTAGCGGAAAAGCTGCAGAAAGACAGTTTTTCTTTTGGCCCCACACTTAATTGAAAAGGGGCGTGGGTCCGTGGCACAGGATTTGCATTCCAGTTTTAGGGATGCGTTATTTAACATCCGTAACCTTGCTCATTCTTTAGGTTTCCAAAAGTGGTAATGAAAATCCTATAATTCTTTTAGTTCCGCTGAAATTAGAATCCATTATAGAAGTGCTGTATAGAAGCATTGCTGTTAATATGCGATAAAGCTCAAATGCTTGCAAAATGGAGCACACAAGGGAGTGTATCCAAATATTTAAATACTAATTTTGTAATTACTATGAATTTAGAATATTACACGCTGAAAAGTTTCATTGTCTGGACTAAATTGTTACTGCAATGTAGTCCAGGTTTACCGTTTATGCACTTAAATGGCTAATAGGTTTAAAAGCATTCGAATTCTCGGTATATATATTTAATGGTGACTCCCCATCTCACCTACGGAGTGTAAAGGCTCAGGTGGTAACGTCGATAGCCGTGAGATCTGGGTTCGTCCCATGTGATCGCCAACTTTGTCGCAAGAGTTTTTTCGGTGTTTTCTCGGGTCGTCAGGCGAATGCTGGGGTGATTTATTTCATCCCCGAATTTCCTGTCCCACCATTTCGTACCAATTATCATTTTATTCTCCCTTCACTCTGTATGGTGTATTTCGGGGTTGGAAAATTCGGCGATGGTGTTTCGGTGCAGCGTGGCGGAGAAGCGGATGCTCTCTGTGAACTTTTTCTGTTCCTCGGACTTTGCTGGCTGTCCGACTGCCTGGAGCGTCTATATGGGTAAACTGTAGGGACCCTGTCATTGATGTGCCGTCACTCTTTTTCCGGCCGGCCGGTGATCTTTCACCACATCCCTTTCTCCCGTGGGCAATTTTTTTCTCGTTCTTCAATGTCTTTTTTATAGTAAATTATTTAATAATACAATAATAAAAGTGATTGTTATGATAATTAGTGATATAAGACTTAAAATTTGAATTATTTATTATAAATAATTGTAGACTCTTTTATTGGAAATCAAAGGTACTTTTTATACTAAATAAATTTTCTCGCCACCTCGTGGGGTGTCGACACAATATTCCTGGATCGGTGCCGAATCCCCTCCGCTTTACACTCTAATCCAATCCTCCTCTTACCTTCTTATTCTACTTTCATAAAGGCTGTTAATATTAAAAATAATTTATGAAAAATGTTAATCACGGCAGTGGATATAAAATACTGGCAGTGATCGTATTTTTTATTTACTTAACCTCCCATTGACAGCATTCCAAATTCGGAAATTTTGTATGTCTATTGATGGTACCCCAGTTAGTGGAATGGTCCAGTAATTCTTTAGATAATCCAAGAAGATATAGCGTATACACGGTGTTTACAAATTCCGTCCATTTTCTTCTAATAAGCAACCCAAATAACATCAGGGATGGTAAAATACCTCGATGGCTTTATCATTATATTACGTAGGACTATTTGCCCCTCTTTCAGTTATTTTAAGACCATTCTGGTATGCTAACACTGTTACCGGATGCGAGGCAAGTGTACTTGGTGTATTAACAAGTTTCGATTGTTAAATCAATCTAACCGACATATTCCTTAGTATTATTAAATGTATACTTCGTAGAGTATAATGTTTATCATATGAATACTGTCCTGAGCAGTGACGCAGTGTACTGTAGCGTGATGCTCTTGTTCCCGGACTCGGAAATCATTCGGGTTTTGATCCTACTATGGGGGTGCGGACTTTAGGTCCCGGGTATAGGATCGGTGCCCACTCAGCATTGTGAGGAAAGTGAGGAGCTGAGACAGACAGCGGTCCTGGCCTCGTGAGTCAACTTTCCGGCTGGGAGATGCGTGATGCTGACTATATCACCTCCCCGTATCGATTGAATGAATGCCCACTTCTGCCGTGCGCACTGGGCGTAAGTCCGGCAGTCAGGTTTGCAGGCCCAGAACCTTTGCGGGCTGTAGCGCCATAGGATTTGTTTATTTAATATTCATCTTCTTCTGCACTCCAGGGATAAGGCAGTGCTGTCTGTTAAGGCTTCAAAACGTGTCCTACCATCGTTTTCTTGGTCTTTCCGGACAACACTTTTCTTGGGATCCTCTCTTTCGACATTCTGTCATTATTCATTTCTATAATTTATAATTTTTTCTTCCAAAGAATTTGTTTATAATTCTTCCCCTAATTTTTTATTTGAAATTTTGACCAAAAATGTAAATACCTTCACCGTTCTCAGGGATATCATATAGGCAGCCTGTATCTTATTTTTATCAGCATTCGTCAACGTCCATGTTTCAGATCCTTAAAGAACAGCAAGTTGTAAAATTTCAATTGTGTTTCTATTTTGGTTTAGTTTTTAAAATTCTATTGATTGTACGGCACATGGTTGAAATATGGGTAATTTATTTTTAAACTCATTTTCATATTTATAGCTGACATAATATTTTCATAAATATTTAAATACTTACTTGCTCTAATATTGTATCATTAATTATAATTTTGATTACAACAGTATATTTATCTTGGAAGGCCAGTGTTTTTTTTAATATTAATACTAATATAATATTCTGTAACTAGTATAATAATAATGAATCCGGTCCGTTGTGAATCAGACAGCTGAGGATTGCCTTTGACCTATATATCTTAAGCTGTGTTTTGTATACATGTGTTTAAGGCGCCTGGTTTCTAGAGATTTCTGAATTTGAATCCCGCTCCCGTGCGAGTTTTATATCTGTAATACATACTGTTCTTTAAGTATGTATGTTTTTACATAGCCGCAATGATAAATGATTCAAATTTGCATTAGTCCTAAATTCCTTACAACATACAACCAACATTATCGGAGAACCGTGCACATCTACGAAATACAACTGCAAGACGTGTACATTAATTCGGACATGCCTGCAACAACAGATTGGAAAAACTAAAAGAAAATCTCAGGCGAGAAATTCATTCGATTCCTGATATTTAACCCCCGAGTATGAATGAACATTTCCCGAGAAGACCCCAAAAATGTGTGGATAGAGGACAATATTTCCAACATCTCTTATGATGGGCATGTGCTTATTATCGTTGTAATTGCAATTGTGAGAATGTGTGGACGTTGCGCGAATATTATTACTATTTAGGCGGGAGTCCGACCTGCAGCGGCCGGCCCGCGTGCAGCCGTGCATTGGCCACTTCTTAGGTGTTATGTTGGCTTTATGTTGCAGGAGTTTCAAAGGTGATATAAATTTAAATCAGTTACGAATTGTGGTTTAATTATATATATACTTAAAGCACAGTATGTGTAGGTCAAAGTGGTTACCTAGCGTAATTTTCATTGTCCTGGTTCATTATAATAATAATAATATACTATAATTTATTAAGAAATATTTTCTTATACACATTATAAATATTATAATACTATACAAAGTATACAATTGATAATAATGTCGGCTGAATCTGTATAACAATCGAAGCTAAATGTTAGTACACCCAGTAATTGCCCATTGACAGTGTTAGCAATACCAGATTGCTCCCAAATAAAATAATTGAAAACACAAAGAAGTGATACTTCGTGATGTAATGATAAAACACTAGAGTTATTTTAACACCTTTGATGCCATATGGGTTGCCTATTACAACAAAGTAGACGATTCTGGAACACGGTGTATATGTTCGTTTCATTGAGACACCCTGTATTTGTATTAATGTAGCGCGACCTTTGGCTGCACTGTACATACAAGGAAAGCAAACAGGTAGGCTATAGACAATGCTTGAGACGGTCTCGAGAACTTTGGAATTATTCCCTGACGGCTGCGAGAACTTCACAAGTGGGACAGATGCGTAAAAAAACTAAGACGGGCTAAACAAGAAGGCGACTGGTCCCACTATTCCCCTCCCCCCTCACGTTCGCTCAGAGAGTAAGCCGATTATTTCCTTCTTCCTTTTCTTCTGCTACTCTTCACTCTCTTGGACCTTATCCCATGAATTATTGCGCGTCGGACAGCGGCCAGCTCTGGGACAAATCAGCCCTGTGCCCGGATAATATGTCAGCCAGGCTTTCGCGTTTGTACTACTAGCAAATCGAGCTTTTTGTTCTTTGTGTATGGCGAAGCCTCCACACTTGAATGCATGTGACTTACCGGTAAAATGTCTATTAACTTTGTACCAGAATTAGGTCACTATACTTTCCTGGACCATACACCTAATACTTTGTTTTTTCGGGCTTCTTTTCTTTGATGATGTTTTGCACTGTTTAACTATTGGAGCATGACAAAGGAGTGAGCCTTAATGATGCATGAGATGAAATTGGGAGATTTGGAAAAGAAGCTGAGAATAAAGTGACCTTACTGATGTTTAATAAAACTGCTGAGAGTATATGAGTAAATCGGTTACACCTAGCGGAGAATCTTCCTTTGAAAAATGTTCGCTGTATTACTTTGAAGCATATGATATGTGTAGCGAATAAATATAATAAATAAAAATAATACTTACAATAAAAATATATACCCTGAATCTTATGAGTAGCCTGCGAAGAAGATAGGTACATTGCCAGTTATTATTGAGAGTATCTTTCAAATAAGCTCTTGCCGGGATACAGATAAAGGGGTGCAGAATGGGAAGACATTGAACGCGAAACTTTAGCTTTTTATGTATGTATTTATTTCGTTAATGCTATACAAAAGTCTTGAATTTTTAATATATTACTTTGAGTTGCATTTTCTTTCTTTAGTCGATCATGCATTTTAATACCGTGGTTATTTATGCATGTTGGGTCATAACAAATGCATATTGCTTTATTTTTCTAAACCATTTTTCTCTTACTATCCCCATATATTCTCCTTATCTTTTTATATCCCTCTCCTTTTGTACTTTCATTACCCTAACTTTTAATAGTTTCTTGTTCACATTCTCCCATTATTTAGGTAAAAACTGATCTCTCCACAACTTAGTTTCTCCACATTCAATTATATAATGAAAATCATTATCTCTCCTTAGCCTATTTGCACTTAATCTAGACCAGGCCCACCCTTCTCTCACTAACCTATTACCTACATCCACATACTTCTCCAGTCCACCTTTAATTATCTATATAGTTCCAAATTTTCTTTCCTTTCAGACTTTGAAAAATTCTTGTTTCTGTATATCTTCTACTCTGTTCCTCAATTCTTTCCAGAAACCTTTAACTAACCCCTCTCTCTCCTTCCATAAGTTACCCATTTCTATTTCCTTAAATTCTCCTTATTCCTTATTCATCCCAGCACTAGATTTTTTTTGGATTATTAAACATTGCATCAAGATATTATGCTCATCCAATGATTTCAATCTATGCCAATATTTAAGTATCCTTTCTACTATCATACCCTTGCTACCTACTCTTCCCAACTACAGCATTGCTGCTCCATTAGGTGATGAAATAGATATTCTAACATACATTTACAGAACGATCTATGTACTTTCCTTTTGTTTCTTCCCCAAATCCCTGATCCATAGACCATGTTTGCTTCAACTGCAGCTTTGTAAACCCTTTCCAACAATTTAATTTGCATATCTGGTATTTTCTCTAAGCATATTCCTATAGCAGTCATTACTAATCTTCCCTTAGCTAAGGCACTTAACTTGTGATCATTCCATCTCCCATTATTACTTATTCTCACTCCTAAATAATCATACTTTTTACTATTTGCAACTCTTTCCCATCCACATACCACTTTTCCTCCTTCTTCAAGTTATATCTCTTTTTAAATACCATTATCTTTGATTTTTTTTTAAAATTTACTCTTAAATCCTGTTTCTTACAAAATGAATATATGATATACAACCTTTTGTTAGACCTCCTACTGAAATAGAACCTATCACTTTAGTTAGTGAGGTACTATTAGAGTATATTTCCGGCGTCCTGTTCAACACAAGTCTGTTGACAAGGAAAAGTCCTCTTATTCAGTAAATCTCACGATACAGCGAAACCTTAAAGTTCAATGCATCTTTCCAAGTATTAATGAAAATTTAAAAGTTAACCAATGGGAGATAAGGTATAAGTCATGTGTTACAACAGCAAGTGGCTTCAAAATTCAGGTGCAGGGAGACAATTTTTGGAGAAGATACATTGGTAAGAACGCTGAAAAGCAGAGAAGTCGCTGACGCTCCGTAAATATGGAACGAGAAGTGGCAAAAATTAAAAGTATTAAAACATGCCGATAACGAGATGCTAAGACACCAGACAAGTCGTACATAGGCGACAGGATAAATACGCGGGCAAACGTGATAGGTGTGTACCAAGTAAGGGGCAGTAACAGTGGTGCGTAGTACTATGCGTGCGTATGTGTGTGTGTGTGTGTGGGGGGGGGCGGTATCAATACAGGAAGAAACAGGACGTGAAAATAAAGAAACATAAAATACAACAGTCGAATTGCATACCACCCCCGAGAAAAGATCATGCATTCTGAGATGAAATCTGAACATTAACCAAGACTCGATCCCAGTACCAATCCCACGACCTTTCTTACCGCAGAGCTAGCCCATGTTACATCCCGTTACGACTCATGTTGCAAACCACCTCAACTTTCAGGCACAATTGGATGTTGTTTTCAGGATGCACTAAAACTTTATGCCCTGATTTGTAGCTCCTTCTTTTTTTCTCTGTTTGGAATATGTTCATTTTATCAATGTGACATCATAGATGCCGGTGAAGGTGCGGATGGATGGAGGAGGCCCCCTGAACAGGGGGCAGAGTACCGCAAGTAGGTCACAATGACCCTGTTTGCTTCTACCCTGATCCCTGGGAGGGATGAGGGCAGAGACACGAAGGACGACCAGATTCGGATGACGACGGGCGCGAACATGAAGGGGTTTCCTAATGTTGCAAGATCAAATGCATCCGACGCCGCCCGAGGATATCCACAAGCCCCCAACCCCCGGGGGCCACCCTAATTGGCACCCGCCCGAGAGCATCCGGAGACGGGTCCTAACTGAGCAGTTATTCAGCGACTCTAGGGAAGAAATCTCTCTCAGAGCGCACATTCACCGCCCAGCCGAATACCATCCCCTGGTCTTACAACCCTGAAACAGATAGCAAGGAAGATGATGGGTACAGAAAATGAGGGACAGGAAAGTCATGGAAGAATATGAAACCATCCCAGCATTCATCTGACGACCCGCAAAAACCACGAAAAGCTTATGTATCAGGACGGATGGTCACCGGTATACAACCTCGGCCACCTCATTCGGTTATACTTGCGGTGCTCTTAAAAAGTTTGAGAAAGTTTGAAAAATTAATTATGAATGTCTTACTATTTTTGTAACAGGCTCTTTTCCGAAGCTACCGTGACCAAATATGTCAATCCATCTTATTTATATGTATGCGTGAATCTCCATTACTCCGGGATATCATACTTTGAAGGCAACTTGCATTACTGCAAATGGTTTTAATTTAAGGATTTGTAAATCATCACTGCATTAGTGTTAATTTACATGAAATAATTTTCCTTTCACATTGTCAGGGTATTAATTAAGTGGTAGACAGAACAAGGAGGCTTATTCGTCCTTCCTACATAGAGCCTGAGGCAAGTTGTGCGGCATATCTCCCAGATTTAGTAGTTGAGCCACCTTGTGTTCCTTGAGAAACGTTAATTTTTATTTACGTTTTTTGCCCCACGCTGGGCGCCGCTTTGAAGAAGATAGTTGCTTCGTTTTGTTATGTTTGGTTTGGAATTGCTCAATTTTAATTTACCGCTTCTTAACAGCACGAAATTATCTTAATAATTATATATTTTCTTAATTATCCTGACAATTATTATACATATAGCACTGGAATTTTCTGATCTGTTGTTCTGACTGTTAGTAAACCTTTACATTCCGGCGCTCCCACATAGATTCTTGTTGAGCTGTTGACTGAGTGCCCCTTACTAATGAAAGAATTGTTGCTGTCATTGGATGCTATTGATTCCGAAGTTCTCTGAAGTGAAGTCTTGTAGTTTCGTCGATTCTGGTAATTCTATGAGGTTCGTTGATCTCTTCTTTTCAGTTGTCACCAATTCTTGTCTCTTCGACCCCACGTTGGGCGCCAATTTGAGAAACGTTAATTTTTATTTACGTTGTTTGCCCCACGTTGGGCGCCAATTTGAAAAAAAAGTGTTTTGTATTGAAGGAGTTGTATTATATTTCGACTGTTGGGGAGCCGATTTGAAGTAGTTGCAAGCGCACGTATGCTAAAATGTTTCCGGTAGCCTTCGACCTAAATGTACTTTCCGGTGGTATTTGCTCCAAATTTAAAAATATTATCTTTGTAATTTGACTGGTTCTTTAAATATTATATATTTATGTTTGCATCGGCTGCGTCAGTATTATTATTGCTAGAGACATGATTCTCTTTGCAGGGTTGTGGTGCGACAAGAATTTAAGCTTACACCGTTTATAATTTTACTTCCTACTTTTATTAATTCTTGACACGATTTAAATAAGACTTAACTGATATAGAGAGAGCTGTGAGATGTTTTTATTAAATACTTGCACTTTTTAACACGTAAACAAATTTTGTCTCACACAAAATACGTATGAAATTTCTCGAGGACGCATTTCGCATCCGGTTAGGAACACTGTCTACAGGTAAGTGACTTCCAGATTTGTAAATTTTCCTATATTTCAGTTTCTGATTGGCCAATGCTAGTTCAATAGAATACCTTCATTTAAGTAAAGTTTTTCTGGTTGTTGATTGGCTATTTTAT
Source organism: Deroplatys truncata (assembly GCA_030765065.1). NCBI lineage: Eukaryota > Metazoa > Arthropoda > Insecta > Mantodea > Mantidae > Deroplatys > Deroplatys truncata. The sequence goes on along the minus strand of CM060979.1, from coordinate 65,019,326 downwards.
TATTGTTGCTCCAAGAATTACAAGTAGTACTGTTAAACTTTCAAATTCATTATTGCCTCAAGGTTACCTCATTATTACCTTTTGTAACAACTTTTGACCTATTTCTCACAGCTCCTACATTATTAAATTACGTATTACACTCACATATCATTATGGAACATGTTTACAATAATATGAACATTTACAATGACTGTAATATACACTTTTTATATATTGTTACATATACATATTGCTTTAAGGCGGGCTGTTATTGAATTTATATTTTATATAATTTGGCTGAAATAATTTAAGTGTTAAAAATACTGCCTCAATCTAAAGCTTTAGGAGCATTTGAAATACATTTTTTAGACACGATTATTACTTTCAATGTAAGTTTCAAAACAAACTCTGTGATAGTTTCCAATGCATCCAATTTGAATATGAAATGCTGTGCAGTTCCAAATTCTATGCGGTAAATCTTGGGCTTTTGGGACCCGTTTCTCTATTAGCTATCGCGCGTAGGTGTTTATTGAACACATCATGGTCAGTCATTACATTCCCCATAAGATTCATCTGTTTCGTGTTTAATTTCTTAATCTCACTGTTTCTTGGACAGGGGTTTAGGCATCGCAAGCTTTCAATACCTTTGTTTTTAAACTTTTGTCAGTATCCTTTGAATCCAATTTTGTAGATTTCTCCTCACCGTACTTAGTAATGCGCAAGTTAGGATCTGATCCTACAAATAGCATATGTTTGTAGTAGTAATTTTGGCACAATGTGATATTAAATAAACAATACCGCATACTACAAGCCTAAATAATAATATAAGTTACAATTATTTACATGTTAAATAGTAATTCTTGCATTTTGTATTGTTTATGTACAAGTAGCAGTGTTTATATATGATTTATTGTTTATGTAAATGTATATTGTAACTAAGTGTAGCTAGTTAGCTGTTGGAGGAACCAAGAAGCGAAAAAATGTGTCGGTAGCAAGACGAAACTCATTAAATTTTATAACTTAGGGAAAAACTTTGTCAGGACCACAACAAAATGTTAGGAACGAGGAAATGGACTCGCTTGGGTAAACTTTAGGGATGTCATGTGATATTTGAAAGAGCTAATAGCATAGCAAGGAGATAGATTCCAATTAGTAAAGTTAGCCAACCAGAAACATGTACAGCTAAACTTTCAACTATCAAATGTAAGATAGAGAAGACACGCTAAGATTTTCCAAACTGAATAAAGTTAGTTACAGCTTCGATACGGATGAAGGAGCACCTTAGTGAGGTGCAGTCACTAAGAACGCATAGTTAATCCAAGATAGTTGGGTTGTTAGAACGAGGTAATTAGTACAACGTGATAGATGATGATATTAGGATCCGACTGATCTAAATTTTATTAACGTATAAACCTTTATTAAAGTGTAATGACATACTTAAACTTTGTGCGAAGCAACGGCATCCCAACAGTTGGCTCAAACATATTCACTGTACTCAAATACATTCACTGGAACATTACTTTTTAGTAGTGCTATATTTTCACAATAGTTCATTCCCTTCATACTTCACTACCTGCTAGAGATACTTGCTAGACCTTGATAGACTGGCTAGCCGGAACAATAACGTACGTTTATAATTAATATAAACAGTGGCGCTCAACAATTAAAAACAATTGTGTAGACACAAGTATATGCCGCGTGTAAAAATCCTTATCATGACTTCCTTCGAAAGGGAAGTAAAGCCGGTGGCTTTGATTTATGGCACGTAAAAGAACTTCAAGCCTGATAAAGAGGCCTCTGAACAAAATTACCGGTCTTTACGTCCAATATAGAATGGGACGTTAACGGCCACAGTAGTTAAAAAGCGTCCATAAATAAAACTCAATTTAATTTTTGGCGCAAGTTAAGCTAAAATAAATGAATGAAATTTGAAAAAGGTAATTGCTTCGTGTTGTTTTAATAAGGAAGAACTCTCTTTAAAATGGACCAACATTAAAACTATTATTTGGAAAGTTAAGATGTATGGTCATGTGAGAAGGAGATGTAGAAAGATTGCCAACGAGGACCTTCAACTGGAATTCACCGGGCAGAAAGAAGAGGGGCAGACACAAAAAGACATGGGTTTATGAAGTACAAGAAGACATGAAGGAGGAAGACATTCCTGAGGATATCTGGGAGGATAGAGAAGCTTGGAAATTGAGAATACGGAAGATGTAGACACTGTGATGTTTATGAAGATGATATATTGATGATGATGATCAGAATGTTCGATGATGTCTTTCTATAACATGTGTATAAAGGTATAGTTTATGTAGTTCTAGTAATCCATTGCCATTTTCATCTAATGCACCTAGAACTTCATTATTGCTTATATAGTAGTGTTTCAATTTAATTAGTCAATATAACAATTTGTTACGGTTTAAATGTTATTAATATTTATTTAACATTATTGTAGCCCCACGTTGTGGTAGCCAATTTGTAGCGGTATTACTTACAAATGTTTGTGTATGTGTGTTTATTTCATGTGAAGCCATCTTGTGACGTCATTCATTTGTTCGGTTTGTAGCTCCATCTGGTGTTAGCAGTATTAGTGTTCGAAAGAATGCGACTGTTATTTGATTTAATTTTTGTTTACTGTCCTCCGGCTAGCTATTATTTCTCGGTCGAACATGTCTCTTGATCAAGGTGTGTAAACGGAAAGGAATCTTTTATCCAAATATAACACTGATGAAGAAATTTGTTTTACACATTTATTGTCGAACACGTTAACTATCACATTTATACATTGATCTTAACACTCGCCAAACTGAAACTGTTATAACAACTGCTTACTGATCACTCTTAATTTGTGTACTTCAACTTTTTGTATAATTAACCTTACAACACTTTAGATTATTCATAATTCTGCTGCGCGTAACTTGTGAATCGATACCTGACGTTTGCCGTACAAATACTTTCGACGAACTGACTGAAGACGACGTGTAGTGTACACAGATTTTTGATGAACTGACCGACTGAAGGACTTTACCTCTATTTATACTCCCACTCCCCGATATGCCTAAAGATTATAACTGAACTGCAATCGGCTAATAAAACGCGCCAACATTAGCGTCTATTTTAATATCCAATGAAAATTATGAACACATATGCTCTAGGGAAACATTCCAGAAGATTCTCAACGGAAAAAACGCGCCAATATTACGCAACTTCCTCGTTTCCAATAATGATAAACAGCTCACCCCCCCTCGCTGCATTATTGCGCTATTATTGTCAGTTTCAGTAAGGCATTAAAAACTTACTTCTCAACAATAATTACAGTCAAGAAACATCTCAAATCAATGTCACATAAAAATGCATATTCATATTACAATCATTATTTACATTTAAGTAATTTGTGATACAAATTACTGCATCAAATTCCAAAGGTTAATTTCATGTTTGGTGCGTTTCTTTAATGACACGTATTAAAGCATCAAAAGCCTACATCAAAATAGGTGAAAGTTTGAAAACTCCTTGGCAACATTACTTAATTAATCCTAGCACTCAAATTTTAGCTGCTATCCTTCGCTTCTTGTGTCTCCGTTTCCCTGCTGTATTTAAAGAATTGCTGTAGATAAATGTAGCTCTATGTTAGCTTTCTGAGCAGAAGTATACTAATATAATTGCATATTTATACAGGTTGCACTTGAGTACCTAAAGCATCTTGATTTGGTCAGTAATGTCCTTATAAAGTGTGTTCTTTATCCAGTAATTTAACCAGATAGTGTATTATTCTAACAATTCAATAATGAATAATATTCATAATTTTCTCTAAAGGAAGGACGGTGGGACTATAATATCAGTATGAATACGAAAAAGGACAGACATATTACGAAACTATCTGAATTCCAAGCTATGAGTGCATGAATTCAAGAAACCTGATAAAATATAATAAATAAAGACACAAGACTTAGCAGACATAAAACAACCCTACATTTTTCTTCCTCTTCCTTCATGGTTTAGGTATTTGTTCTGATCTCATGTTTGTTTAAGCCATGTTTTTCGGGGTCTTCGTCCCTTAGTTTATAACAAAAGGTTTATTTGGGTATGTTTTCTTCTGGCATGCGGTGGAGATGTTCAACCTATTTATTTATGCAATTCTTTATCCCTTCTAATAGTGGTTGTTCTTTCAGGTCTTCTCTGATGCCACATAAATTCCAATATGTTCCTCTCGTACAGTCCTCAATTGATCGTAAAAACTTCACTAAACTGCTTGTAGCTTACTTTTATCTCTTTTCCTTAACAGTCCATGTTTCGATACCATAATTTATAATTGGCACCTACATAAGTATATAAAATCTCAATCGTGTTTCTCTCCTTACCTCATTCTTAAAGGTTCGTTTCTTAAGTCCCGCAGACTGCTTGGAATTGTCTTCTTATCCTGATGTTGGTCATAAGTTACATCGGTGTCGACGTATTGGAAATGTGATATTTTTCCCAATATGTTGTCTTCTAATACTATTTTGCTTCTTACTGGATGATTTCCTTGGGATGCCATTACTTGTTTTATATGTTCAAAACACATTTTTTTCCAGATTTGATTCAGCTAATATACTGCTTTCTGCAGCCTATCTTCCTTGTCAAAAATTATAACTGGGTCATCCGTAAACAGAATGGCATTTAATGATCTTCTTTGTTTTCTAACTTAACACTCTCATGTACCATCTTTTTCCATTCTTATGGAACTTCCATACATATTAAAAGAATTGGAGATAGACTACATCCCTGCTTTAAGCCACGGTTTGTTCTTATTTTTTTGTTACTACCCCATCCAATTCATTTATCAGTTTTGTATTTTTATAAAAACTTTATATAATTTTAATTAAGTGTGATGGGTATCGTTTCTTAAATAATATATGTCATAACTGTGGCCGATTGACTTTGTCAAACGCTTCTTCCAGATCGATGAATGCCAAATAGGCTTTTAGACTTCTCATCAGTCTCATAGAATCAACGTTACAATACAGAATGAAATAATTTAAGAAATTACGATATATAATACTTATAAAAGAAATAACTCCATTAGAAATACTAAAGAATATATTTATAACCTTAGATTGAATAAGCAGATTGACAGAATAATGCATTTTTACTGGTGTATGAGTCACTGACCATACATGCACATTTAACAAACAAGTTAAACGTAAAATAAAGAAAAAATGTCTAATGCTAACTGAAAAAAAAATTAGTGGCTTCGCTCACTTTAGCCAGGAAACTTCCCCGGTTTTGCCAGCCTCTAGATCTCCCTCAGTAACTAAAGTAAACGTAAAGAGAAATATGTATTCGATAAGTTATAAAATCAAAATATGTAAAAGAAAATAGAGTGCACACAGATCATCCAAGAACAAGACTGTCTTAGGCAGCATGTGTTATTATTAAACAAATAAAAATAACCTTTGAAAAGATGAAAGAAATAAGTAGGTGAGCGGAAAAAGCAGGTTACCTATTTCATAACCTGGAGAAAAGCTTTTGCTTTTTCAGAATCGTTGCATTTACTTTATTTTCTAAAAGGAATGCAAAATGTCTCCAGGAGAGAATAAAACAATTGACTGTGAAGTTCTCGTGCATCCTCATAAATTCAAACAACACGCAAGTATTGCAGTATAATAATAGATATCTCAATGTGGTGAGTTTTTACTTTCTCTACTACGTATAGTAAGTTGGGGAAGTATTGCATACCACCCAAAACTTCGATACCGAGATTTCATCGAAAATACATGTTTTGAGGTACCACGAATCTAAATACCGATTTTTTGATAGCATCTTCGTGTGTGTGTGTGTGTCTGTTTGTCTGTGAATAGCATAAGTCAAAACGAAAAGTCGGATAAATACCAAAATTAATATTTGAGTTTAGTATCTTCCAGAATGGGATACGAAAATTTCCAACTAAATCCCCTAACCAACACTACCCTTTACGCTGAACATTTTTCGAAAATTTTCTATTTTCTCAAAAATGGCTCAAACGATTTTATTAAAATATATATGTTTAAGATATTTTCATGACCAATGAAATGTATATCTTGAATTTTCTGGGAATGTCCCCAAAAGTTCTCTTCATTCTGAATTACTTTCGTATAACTGGTAGATCGTAATAGATATACAAAATTTTATGTAGGCGAATTGTTAAAACGGACAATTTATGTCATATACCTCGTTTTTTTTAGTGAACTATTTCCGAGATATTCTTTATTGTTTGTTTGAATTTTCAAATTTATACCTTTTTTTCAAATGGGAATTTGTTATTTTTTTAATATTCAAAAAGTGTGGAATGTTCCACATAGCAACCAACTCTTAAAAGTTTTGATTATCGCTTAAAGCCTATCATATTTCCCTTGCCTATAAGAAAATTAGCAATAAGTTTATCTCGAGTAACATGAAGTAAATGGAAAATAAGCCATTGTAAAAATGGTTGATATAAGAGTAGAGAAATGATGTAAGTGCTGCACATGAAATTTTTCATAGATGTTGCCTTGCACATTTTAAAGCTAACCAACGTGCGTGGCATGCAAAGGAAATGATAAAACATCAAATATGTACAGGGACATTATAAATTAGTTACAAAAAAGGAGTTAAATTGTTATACAACTTCAGATGCACCCACTTAGTTAAGACTCATTTCATCTTAATAAGTAGAGTGTTGGGTGATGTGTAGTATAAACTAAATTTAGTTCAATAATGAGTGAAAAAATCAGTGCAACTTCAAGTTTCATGGAGAGGTATTAGAAATGTTTAATATGACTTTCTTTTGCAACACTGCATACATGTAATTTAAGCGAGTTGGTCGCAAATTCTAAGGATTCTATCAATGGTTGTTACTGTTTCTCCTATACGGACTCGAATTTGTTTGGATTTGGTCCTGAATTTACTTTAAACAGACGTGGAAAATCGCGACTCATGAAACAGCGAACTGCAATGAGCGCGCTCCGCTACATAAGTCTCTTTGCTTACTGATAGTAACAAGATTATTATCGTATCATGGCGTGCTGCATCGCGCTCTAAACTGTAGCGGGTATATAGTAAAACTAAGGATATGGTGGACTTTCTAACTCATTAGATCTTGCCACTAGCCTCAGTTCAACGTCAATGGCGACTTAGTTTTGTATAAATAATTTATAATGACCATGTATAATATATTTTCGATGAAATCGGTTACATGTGCATAGCAACAATGAACTCTTATATAGGTTGCTTACCCTCAACACCACCTTCACCGCTCGCATTTTTTTTTTTTTTTAATTATACACAGCTAGCGGAAATTGTAGTTTTGGATCTAGTTTAATTTCTGAACAATATTCATTACTTCTTATTTTCCATGGAGACAAATGTTGATATTGCTGCTTCTGTTTTGTTAAGTTTTGATGACTTCAACTCGTTCAGTCCCCAACATTTGTCACTGTAATGATTGGTTCGTGTACCGATCCGCGTGCTGATATGTATGTCTTCTATTTGTAATGAAATATCCTCTTTGGGAATCTAGTTTCTTCCAGTCTGTTTCTGTCAGACAACAATTGATTTATATTTTCTCCATTTATGTTTTATTTAGCCTACTTTCCAACTTCCAACTCCATATTTTCTCTAATAATAACGTACCTTCCCAAAAATCGTATCTCGAATGTCTTCTCTTATGCAACTGCCAGAAACGAGCGAGTGTAGTCTGCAGTGTGACCTAACCCAAATATCACAAGGATTCCCAATACTTTTATGATACCATAGTATCGTTTACCTTTGTGTAATTACAAAGCTCTGAGATCAAACGTCTGTTTTGATGCAGTATATCACAACACTGTGAATGCCAGAGTGATTGTAGTGTAAAGTAACATTATTGTATGACAATGATTTTAGATGTTTGTTAGCTATACGCATTGTAAGGAAATAATTTTTACACGGCCTCACTGAAACTGACAATAGAGTGGGTAACAATGAAGCGAGGGGGTGAGTTGTTTATCACTATGAAGAGACAAACAAATGACGTCAGGGTAGCGTGCCTTTCTTTAGAAATGGAGGGAATATCTTCCCTAGAGCATATGTGTTTTTAATTATGATTGGCTGACAAAATAGACGCTAATGTCGGCGCGATTTAGTAACCAATAGCAGCTCTATTATAATGTTTAGGCATATCGGGGAGCAGGAGTATAAATTCTTGAGCCAAAACAAGTATCGCGCAATTCTACAGAATCATTCACGAGGTAAGCGTCGCGCAGTTCTAGAGAATCTCTCGCGAGGTACACATTACGCAGTTCAAAAGAATCATTCGCGAGGTACACATTACGCAATTCTACAGAATCTCTCGCGTCGTAAAGTTAGTTGAAAAATGTGAAGTAGGTACGCGACAACTATTACGACAATAATTACATTCGGGAATATAACAGTTTCAGTCAGGCGTGTATCAAGATTAAAGATGTGAAATTAATTAAGTGTGACGGCAATAAAAGTGTGAAAATAAATTCGTTTATCAGTGTTATCTTTTAGTAACAATTCCTTTCCGTTTACAGGCCCTGCTTAGAGATATTTGCTCGACTGAGTAATAATAGCTAGCCGGAGGACCAAGAACCCAAATTTTTAAAAAAAATAATAAAACAATAACAGGCGCTCAGCAAATAAGATAACACGAGAGGTTACCGCGACAGTTTCAAATCTTTTAACTGACTTTTGTATGTCTCGGAAGGGTAGAATCAGATGACTGAAGAATTCTATGCCATAGCTAGGGTTTGAACCACGGATCTGCCGGTCTCTCTCCAGTTGCTCTAACCACTGAGCTACCATGACAACATTCCGGCAAGACATTAAATTCTCCAACTAATTCGCATTTTTTCCGCTAAACAACAAGGAGATCTCAAATTGTATTGCGATAACATATCCCAATGGCGACTTACAAGGTTGTAAGTACTTTAAGTCCCGGGCTTCATAGTTTCAAACACTATAAGGTCAATTAATGAAATTAATTGTTCTTCCACACAATCCCTGTGTTAGACAGGGTTGGAAAGGTAGAATCAAATGACTGGAAAATGCAATGCCATAGCCGGGATTTAAACCACGGATTAAAATTAAATTTCGAATATACAGCAACCCAACCAAGACCGGGAGATCTGTGGTTCAAATCCCGGCTATGGCATTGAATTTTTCGGTCATCTGATTCTATCTTTCCAAGACCTTGTCCAATACGCGGTTTGTGTGCAAAATCAATTCATTTCAATTTGTATATCTTTTTACTAAAGGCAGATATAATAAATATGGCAACACAGCAGTTTTTTTCAGAAAATAATGTTTATTCTTTTATTATTAATATACTGTTCAATTTGTAGCATTTATAAAAAAAGCTAAATAACTAAAGCTATTGAACATCAAAATCGTAAACTGAAATGCTGTGGTTTGCGATCACTTTCTTAGTAAATGATTATGATAGATAAAAAAATAAAATTGCCCTTAAATTTGAAGCAGTATTTTTAACACTTAAATAATTTCAGTCTATTTATATAATATGTAAATTCAATAACATCCCGCCTTAAAGCAATATGTGTATGTAACAATATATAAAAAATGTATATTACAGTCATTAGATATGTTTATACTACTGTAAATGATTGTATCCATGTTTAATAATATTATATGAATGTATTACGTAATTTAATAATGTAGGAGCTGTGAGAATAATAGGTCAAAGGTTGCTAGCAATGAGGTAACCTTGGGACAATAATGAATTAGTAAGTTTAAATGTTACTTGTGATTATTAGAAGCAATAATGTAATTTTAGTGACAGTTTATAAAATTAGCCAATCAACAAACAGAAAAAGCTTTAGTTAACTGAAGGTATTCTATTGGAGTAGGAATAGCCAATCAGAGACTTGAAATACAGAAATTTACAAGTCTAGACGGTTGAAATCAGTTCAGTTGGTTGCAGACAGCGTTACTAACCAGACAAAAAAGTGTCCTCAAGAGATTTAATACGTATTCGTGCGAGACGAAAAAATAGTTTACGTGTTAAAAAGTGGAAATAATTAATAAGAATCTTACAGCTCTATATCAGTGAAGTGTTATTTAAATCGTATCAAGCATTAATAAAAGGCGTGAAGTAAAACTATAATCTGTATAAGCCTACATTCTTAGTTGCACCACAACCCTGCTAAGAGAAACTTGTCTCTAAGAATAATACTGACGTAGCCGAGACAAACACAAATATATAGTATTTAAAGAAACAGTGAAATTACAAAGTTAATATTTTTTTTTAAAACTTGGGGCAAAGACAACCTGAAAGTACATTTGGGGCGAAGGCTACCGGAAACTGTTTACTATACGTGCGGTTGCAACTACTACAAGTTCGGTTCCCCAACAGTTGAAATACAATACAACTCCTTCAATACAAACTACTTCAAATCGGCTTTCTATACGTGAAACAATAATGTTTCTGAAATTGACGGCCAAAGCGTGTTGCAAATAACAATACAACATAACTGCTTCAAAATGACCATCGCAACGTCCTCCAAATAAAACACGACCAATGGCATTTACTTTCCACCATAATATCAAGCAACTTTATTTCAGACATTTCTTTCTACAACGCTTAGTTTTGGAGATATTGTACAGTCTCAACTTAAATAGTCCACCTGTATACTGTCGTAGTACTGACAGGGTTTGTCATGTGTGTTGCTGTTAGTTTACGTGTGTTACTGTTTAGTGTTTACGATTCAGAAACGTAAAGCTGGGCGTCTATGGACTCCAGCTTACTTCAACGCCTAGCCCTTTGTCTAATCGTTGTGACGTCCGGAAAATGGCGCCTGTCAGGACGACCTCTTGAGAGACAACTTTGACGTTTTCTTTTTTTTCCGTAAGTAGGAAGAAAAAACGGCTATACGTCCTACAAGTTGAAGAGAAACATTTTTTATGTCTCTCACACATCCTCCGTCACCCCAAACTACCCGCACGCACATACAACTGGAACTTGAAACTTTGCTGTTAACGTGGAGGTAAGGGCCTGTGAGAGGATATAACAAAAACACAGGGGAGGAAAGCCATTTTGGCGCCTTATTGGCTGTAAAAATCGTATAATTTTACGCCCGTAGACGGCGAGAGGAAACTTGTATGAGATATATTTTTCTTTTATATTAACTCTTGAGATGGCAGCGCCCCCTGTGATGTTTAACGCTGACCTCCAGGTCTTCTTGCCGTCACACGAACTCTCTTGAAGCATGATGTAGATAAAGGCAGTGCGCCGATCTCTTTCTTTTCCGTTACCTATATATATTTCATATCACGTGCTCCAAACTCCTTTGTATACATATTCTTTTTTATGTTTCGTGTCCCCTTCTGAAGATGTGTTATTAATGGGATGGAAGGCGACTACGGTTACATATGCACTCTGGCATACTGGCTTTTACTTCCAAAAGAACATGCATATACCCTAAGGGTATCAAAATCTGGGTCATTCCATCGTCACTAACGTTACAACGCAGCAGCTGTCGCCATAAAAGTTTAATTATGTAGGTAATTTTTTTTGTAAACGTTATTTACGAGTAATAGGATATCTCGTCCGGTAAATAGGCTAATTTTTTTAGTAGTCTGGTCTATTAATAAAGACAAATGGGTGTGTCTAAATTCACTTTACACACTTTGAGGAGGTGCAGTGCGGACCAAGACGGTTAAGTTTAGTATTGGAACTTATGTCCGGAAACGCACCGTTTTTCCGCTACACGCAAAAGCACCACTCACTAGGATGGTCCTGTCTGGGGTAGTCCTTACGTCATTCACCGATCACCTGATGTCCCAAGTTCACTACACGTTTGCTTACATGCTATTCAGTTGAGTTTGTGATGGGTTTTGAAGTGTTATTACTTTTGTGTTTATTTATTTATTGAGCCCCACGTTTGGGAGCCAATTTGCGACGGTATTATTTATAATGTTTGTATATTTGTGTTTACTCCACGTGGTGAATCCATCTTGTGACGTGATTCATTTGTTAGGTTTGTTAGCTCCATCTGGTGTTAGCAATTTGCAGCAGTATTAGTTTTCGTTTGAAAGAATGCTACTGTTATTTTATTTAATTTTTGTTCACTGTCCTCCGGCTAGCTATGATCCTTTGGTCAAGCACTTCTCTTTATCCAGGTTGTGTAAACGGAAGGGAGTCTCTTATCCAAAGATAACACTGATGAAAGAATATGTTTTACACTTTTATTGTCGAACACATTTACTATCACATTTACAAATTGATCTTGACACTCGCCAAACTAAAACTGTTATAAGAACTTCATTACTGATAATTCTTAATTCGCGTACTTCAACTTTTTGTATAATTAACTTTACAACATTTAAGATTTTTCATAACTCTTTTACGCGTAACCTGCAAATTGATATCCGACGTGTGCCGTACAAATATTTTCGACGAACTGACGGGGTCTTTACCTCTAACCTACCTTTTATACTCCTTCACCCAGATATGCCTAAAGATTATAACTGAGCTGCAATTGGCTAATAAAACGCGCCAACATTAGCGTCTATTTTTATATCCAATGAAAATTATGAATACATATGCTCTAGGGAAATGTTTCAGAAGATTCTAAAGGAAAACGCGCCAACATTACATAACTTCCTCGTTTCCAATAATGATAAACAGCTCACCCCCTTGCTGTATTATTGCACGCTATTATTGTCAGTTTCAGTAAGGCAGTATAAACTTACTTCCCAACAATAATTACAATCAACAAACATCTCAAATCAATGTCACATAATAATGCATATTCATACTATAATCACTCTTTACATTTAAATACTCTGTGATACAAATTACTGCATCAGTTTCAGCATAAATACAATCGGAACATTTGTGTGGGGTTCCCTAATGGATAGGTAATTGGGCCACAGCTTTTTCCACCAAATCCCACGCATGACGTGTACTTGCGATTCCTTGAAGGCTCCTGCATGGGTTCTTGGAGGATGTGTCACTGTATGTGCGTCAAAAGATGTGGTTCCAGCACGATGGCGCACCAGCTGATTTTGCATTTGCGATCCGACATCATCTGGACCAACGGTTTGGGCAACTTGGATAGATCGTGGTGGCCCGATTACTTGGCCCGCACGTTCTACCGGCTTGACTCCTGTAGGGTCCCAGGCAATCCTTGAATTACGGACCCGTGTGGGAAAACGTTTCCGGACATGAATTCCTATGCTAAAGTTAACCGTCTTGGCCCTCAAAGTCTATAAAGGGAATTTAGACACACTCTTTATATCTCACATTACAAGACAGCCATGTTTACTGTAGCATATAGTGTTCTAAAATAATGAGACGAAAGTTATTGAGGCTAAGAAACCAAGACAACTTAAGAGTGAAGTGAAGTTTACTATGCATTGACTAGGGTGGGGTTAGGTGGCGCATTGGAGTGTTGTTTACCTGTGAGGCCATGTACAGTCCGCTTAATCTATCTCTCATTCCACGTATGCGTCCTATTTTATTATCCACTGGACTGTTTACAAATGCAAATAGCAGCGTAGTGGTGTCTTTGTTTACATCAACAGCACTGTGTTAACGGAACTCTATAATATAGTTGCACAAACATTGGTTCATAACTTATCCTGGATCCTAAGTATGGTTATTATAAATCTCACGCGATAGGTATATAAACCGGATGGAAATATCGGTTGGTATAACGTCAGCCTTGAAACCAGAGATACATTCATCTCTTTGAGTACCATGACAAACCTTATGAACACTTTTTTTCATCTTTCGTAGATTTATATAAAAAGTATGATGTGTTGCACTCACATGATTTTCTCTACTCTTACACAAACCATTTTTATAAAAGCTTTTGCTCCATCTCCTTCATGTTAATCGAGATAAACATTTGCAGAAACTATCTGATTGCTAATTTTCTTGTAGCTGCAAGGGAAACATGGTGGATTTGAGCGGTAGTCAAACTTTTAAGAGCTGGTTGCTGTGTGGAGCATTCCGTTATATTTACATTTCTAGGAAAAAAACTGAATTCCCATTTGAAAGAAAATGTATGAGTATTGGAAACTTAAATACCAAGGAATATCTGTGTAATGTGTCACCCGAGAAACAAACAGAAGGATGATTATACGATCTAAACTTGATTATGGCTGCATTGTATATAACTCAGCTAGTCCGACTGCTCGACTGCATTCAGTCTTCTCCCTCAGGATTGCATTGGGAGCCTTTCACACAAGCCCTACCGAGAGTTTACAAATAGAAACTAACGAGTCGCCACTGCATACAAGGAAGAAAATCCTGAGTTCGATCTATGCTTCAAAGATTGCTGCCTTACCAAAATCTGCTGCTTTCCTATATCTCTTCCCTCATAACGCCAATAACAGCATTTCAACTGGACAATCTCATGGTACCTCCTTCAGCTATAGAATCTCAAAATATATGCATGATATTAATTTAGGTTTTCCTCCTATGATAAAACTCAAATGTTTCAGCAATACCTCTCGGAAACCCCGCCTATCATCACCACTCTAACCAAATATAACAATGGATACAGATATTACCCATTACCAGCGAATGTTTCACGAAATTTGTGGCATACACCAAAACTTCATAACTATATATACTGATGGATCTAAAATGAATGGGAATAGTGGTTGTGCTGTGGTACATCCTGAACATACAATTCCTTACAGTCTTCCGAATTACCTCTCTAAATTCTCCTGTGAACTTTTTGCCATAAGATTTGCCCTGGAATACACAATGAAAACTGAACACCAATGTTATGTCATCTTCACTGACTCGATGAGCGCAATTCTAGCTCCTCAACAGAAGTCATCCAGAAACTCCTTAGTGCAGAACATTTTACAGCTGTATAATGATATAAAAGCTGGCATGGATACCATCTCACATGGGCATATCTGGAAATGAAAAAGCTGATGAAGCAGCTAAAGAAGCAAATGCCACTCTCCAAGCTTGGCCGACCTCAAGGTTCCGCATCACGACTTCCAAAGCTTCCTAAAGTATGAAATGTGTAAGAAATGGAAGCTACACTTCATTTTCACATCCAATAGCAAACTAATCGCCTTAAGCTCTAATCCTAGTTTCAGTTACCCAATAAAACATCTAATTCGTCGTGAGCAAGTACTTCTCACCAGGCTACGTATCGGACATACTGCAATTACACATTCATATCTCCTTGGAAAAGATCATCAGCCTACATGCAAGCACTGTCACTCCAATCTCACATTTCAGCATATAGTTGCAGAGTGCCCTATCTATGATATTATCGGCTTCAGTGTGGTATTCCTGCTAACCTCTAGGTGGCCTTGAGTGATCCATCATGTTATCTGTCATAACATAGTAGAGTGTTAAAAAGAAATAAAATTGTATTATATTATATAATACAAGTTAGAACCTGTTACCAAATATTGTAATTTTTAAAAGTTATTGTAGTCACGTTATGACTTTAATGTTAAAGCGACAACAAAAAATTTTACACAAATGTATGACATAAATTGTGTGTTTTAACCAGATCTACATTATTTGTGTAGTAAAATTTGTTCTTTCTCGTACGGTTTACCAGTTATGCGAAAGTCATTGAGAATGAAGAGGACTGTTGGGGACATTCTCAGAAAATTCAGAATATACATTTCATTTGTCATAAAAATATCTTAAACATATGATATTAATGAAAATCGTTAGAGCATTTTTGAGAAATGAAAATTTCCGAAATCTTTTCCATGCAAAGAGCAGTTTGGGATAGGGGATTTTTTTTAAATCTTCCTGTCGCATGCTTGGAAGATACTAAACTCAAATACCAAGTTTAGTATTTATCATATTTTCGTCTTTGAGTTATGCTGTCCACAGACAGATAAACAGACACGCACATGGATACGTTTCCAAAAATGCTTTATTTGGATTTAGGGCATGCATTTCTGTTGAAATCTCTGTATGGAATTTTTGGATAGAATGCAATATCTTCTCTACCTACTATGTACGTGGTGGAGAAAGTAGAAAACGCTTTTAAATGCAGAGGGATTTGAAAACCAGGCATTTTTCCTTGCAAGTGAGTGGGAAAATCACAAGTAAGGTCAGTAGGGCTGCCAAGGACATACGTTTTTTTCGTTCATTTCATATGGTACATAATGAAACTAGCTCCTTTCTCCGAGCCTAAATCTTTCAAAGAGCAGCAAGAATATACCGAAATATGGTAGAGCTTTTGCTTCATATACGTTCTCGTGCGCTCATCAATTCACATTACAGCGTTGTCAGGCACATTGCTTCAATGCGTTAAGGTAAATAAATGTCATGCTACTGCGCTTTCAACTTTGTTTCTACTTTACTGTTTCGGTAAAAACTTGTTTTATTTAATTATAATACACAAATTACATTTTCTCTGCGATTACCCTTAAGCAAAACAGTATATTTCAAAACAGATATCATGCAAGTTTTATTTACAATTTCTTTCAGAATTTTTCTCAGAGGAAGAAAACAACAGAATGTGGAATACACTCGCAATACTAACTCCTATCTCACGAGTACATTATGTAGAAGACTTCTGGGGTGAAGTTGCAAGCTTTTCTAAGACAATAACTGGAGAATTGCAGAACTTAACAGTTCTAGAAGGTTTTTAGGATCTTCCCTTTCTCACATCGCAAAAGTACCATGCAACTCAAACTTGACACAAAACCGTGTAATTGTCGGACATGTTGGAGGTTGTGTTGTTAACTCTGAGGCAATAATTCTGATGATTAGAAAACAAATAATTAAATATCGTTAATTAAGAAACTTTTAGACATTTATCAACATCCAAATTAATAAAATTCTACGGTTTTGACATTACAAAGTTAAAACTAGCACCATTAGAAGGTCTGCAGAAAGCTATTACTGTGTTGTAATTGTAAATATTAATTAGTAAATGAACCTTTAATCATGCAGTATTACTTTCAATATTTTCCGTATAAAATAAGTTTGGCGACCGTTCGTGTCTTTTGTTCCATTTCAAACACCGTAGAGGGGTGACGCGTAGTCTATTTTATTTAGTTAGGGGCTTCACCGAGTTTTAGGGGATAGACAGCGTCAGTAGCAAATATAAATGTTGGAACGTTACCGATGAAAGACCACGAGGAGTTAACAGAAAGAAATTTAGCCAACGGGAAAGTGATAAAGACTGACTACGTGTAGAAATCACGAAGGTTTGCTGTTAACAGTATATGTAGATTAGTGGGGGAGATAAAACAAGCAGTTGCCGTTCCAATTCAGTTAAAATGTAGTTCAAGTTGAATTCATTTCAGCTTAGTATAGCTTAAGTTTAAGTCAACGCCTAATTTTATGTACAGCACGTTATGTTGCCGTGTTACTCAGAAGTATATAACAGTTACATTCCTCGAGACGAGATCTGTAATTCCTCGTGTATATGTCAGTCATAGTAAATAGTTACGTGCAGTAAAATATTGTAAACTGGTAATAGTTAACTAGCGAAGTACTAAGTGTGTGAGTATTTGTGATTCAAAGTAAGTAATAAACAATAAATTGCCACGCATGAATTAAGTTAAGTGAACGAATTTGTCGGGAAAACAAAAGAGCGGCAGATTAGCAGGAAACAATTTATTGCTGCATAAATACCTTGCAAGTAGCCTAATTGAAATTGAGTCATTGTGTCCTACATCAGTGACAACTCTGCTATATCGGGCATAACAACAACTTCATATATATACGTAGCAATTCCTCCCCCTCTTCTTTTAGAAGAATACACGCTACAACTAAACCTTCAAGCACGTTGAACTTCACTGACATTTTCATATTTGAACCACCACTTTTAAATGAGCTTCCATTTTTCAACTTTTAACCCTCTCCAGCCATTATGATATGTCGCATGTTAGTTATAAGATTCGTAGCACAGATATTTCAAAATAACTCCGAATGGTAATGTTTAAGTATCTATACATTTGGAGGACTCCATAGTTTGTAATTTAATCTAGATGCAGAATTAGACTTTGACATTAAGTAAATGCAGATACTAAGGAACCCTTGCACAAGTTTACATAAAATTATGTTTTTCAAAAATTTACAGAGTTTTTAATGCAAGATTTCTTAGTTGATAGGAGCAGCTGGGGATTTAATAGAAATAGGTTTGAGTTCTAAAACTGAATAAATGAAAGCAAATATAGCCTAAATAGCACTGACCATTTAAATATTAAATTAAATAGGTTGGATCAAAGACCTGAGTAATAAATGGGCAAAATTTGAAACCACAGGATTATGACATTTTCCTTCCACCTTCCATTAATAAACCTGTGTCGTCCACTCCATCTACAGCCATTTTGCAGCTTTTATCCTCCGGTTAGAATACACGCACAAACACATGTACGCTGTAGAGGTGCAATTTTAGGATCAATGAAACGTGTTCCATGCAAACCTTTGCACTTTCGATTTTGCAACGGTGTTAAGTTTTACTGCAATGGATTTCCATTCCAGTATTGCGCAGCTAGAGTGCTCGTTTACACTGACAGCTTCGCTCGTCTATTTTTATGCTACCTCCTGCGAACACTGACTTAGTGGCAGTGTACAATATTGCTGTTGACCTCAATATCTTCAAATTCTGTATTTTCGTAAACGCTTGTTTTTACTTCTGCAGTACTTTTACTATATATTTAATGTCTCGCATTTTAGCACCGAGTAAACATTGTAGGGTTAATAGTGCCAAGCATTTTTCCTACTTTCTGAAACATGAATGCTTGGTGCAAAAGCTCATAGCTTTATCGGATCATACCATGCAAAAAATATGAATTAGTCCAAATCTGAAGTATTTTTCCTAAGCTCAATTACAACGCAGGCAAAGGTAAAAGAGAATTTATTACAACTGACGGTTTTTATCTTTTCTACCACGTATAAAGTTGGTAGAGAATATTGTCTTACATTCAAAAATTCGATACCGAGATTTCACCGGAAATACATGTTTTGAGGTTCCCAGAATCCAAAAAATTCATTGTTAGGAAAAGGTACGTATATGTCTGTCTGTATGTCTGTGAACAGCATGACTCAAAAACGAAAAGTCGGATAAATACTAAACTTGGTATTTATGTCATGTTTGGAAATTTTTATTGTCTAAAAATATCTCTAAGGATTTTGATTAAATTATTATATATTAAAGATACTTACATAAATGACATAAAATATATATCTTGAATTCTCTGGAAATAGCCTGTAAAGTCGTCTTCATTTTGGAAAAGATTTTGTATAATGTTGTAGTCCCTTTTAAAAACACAATGTTTTTCAAATAACTTGTTTTGTGTAATCAGCCTTTTTCAAGACATCCGTTATTAATGGGTTTGATTTCTTCAATACTTTCTCATTCTTTTAACGTCCTGTCGACATTCAGTTTTTCTCGTTTGCATGGAAGAGTAAAGCCAGCATATAGCGTCCAGTTCTGACTGTCGCTCTTCTTTTTGTATGTATACGAAATCTGCAATGCAGCTATTTCTGCAAAGGTATATCTCGAATAAAATGAAACAGATAGAACAATAAACTTTCATAAGAATAATTTTTATAGTTACTAATAAACATAGAGGGAGAAAAAGTCATGTGAATATAACTCATGCGACTTTTGCTCAAAATTTTCGCCTTAATGCATAATGTAATGTACTGCAGATTTTATATTTGTACATTATAACTCCTTAGTATAATTGTTCTGCTCTTGAGTCAATTACTCATGTGGTTGCCACAAATAAAGTTAGGGTTTTGTTTCATAATAATCTCTTAATAATCAAAGAGTGCCTTAGAGCTTATTATTTTGAAGCATGCAGTTCGACTACTAAACTATTAAGCCTAACCGAGACTAGCGCAACCAGCTAGATATTCAAACGTCAGTATGGGACCTAAATATATATAGTAGATCAAAGTTAAGTGTAAAATGAATAACAAAACCTTCATTTATATTTTCAAGAATAGCTAAAGGGTATATGAATCCCTGTGTGTCTATATGTGTCTATACTCGTATGTGCGTGTCTGAGAACAGCATAACTCAAGAACGAAAAATTGGAGAAATACAAAACTTGGCATTTGAATTCAGTACCTTCCAAAGATGCAACACGAAGATTTTCAGGAAAATCCCCTACACCACACAACCCTTTATATGGAGGATTTTTCGAAATGTTTGATTTTCTAGAAAAACTATTGATTTTGATTAATATACCACATATTAAAGATATGTACGTGAAAATAAAATGTATGTATTGAATCTTCTGGGAACAGCCTGTGAAGTCCTCTTCATTCGGAAGGAATTTTATATAATCTTATATAACTGGTACGCGCCGTGGCCGAGTGGTTAGACCGCTCGCCTCCCATTTAGGCGGCCCGGGTTCAATCCCAGGGACCTGCATGTGGGATTTGTGGTGGACGAAGCGGCGTCTGGGCGGGTTTTCTCCGGGTTCTCCGGTTTCCCCCGCCATTCATTCCACCAATTGCTCCATCATCACCTTTCCTTTCATCCATTTCACCAACATTTCGTTTCATCTACTTCCTTCATCCCATACCAGGCATCGGGCTGATCACCCATCCTGGATGCTCTGTCTGATCCATGAGTATCTGCTCCTCGACGGGCCTCTGACCCCAGGCACCCGCTTGTAAGTCCTGGGGGGTGTAAGTCATACATAAGAGGAGGGTAAACAGATAATGAATGAATGAAAATTATATAACTGGTAACCGTTAGAACGATGGAGGAAAACGTACTACACAAAAAATGCATCTCTCTTTCATACAGAATTTATTTCAAATCACCTTTTTTTGTGGCAGAAAGCATTTCCGAAATATCCGTTGTTAGTCATTGCGGCGGTGTCGTGTGTTAATAAAATTGCTGTGTAATAAATATCTTGAATTTTTAATTAATTATGATTTTTTATTTAATTTATTTATGCCTCGGCTGCATTAGTGATATCTGGTAGAGGAAGTATCTCTAAATAGGGGTGGTACGGCTGCAAAATAATTTTACACACTTTATACCAATTATAGCTGTAAAATCTTATTTCTTTATTACTTCTTCAAGGCATTGAATTATATATATATATATATATATAATAATTTACTGACCTATCTAAATATGGAGCTTTGAGATATTGTTCCTAACTACATTTTTAAAGTTCAAAATTTATTTTTTATTCTCGCTGCACTAAATTCTCAAATCTTCACACTCTGAGCTACAACCGCTGAAATGGACTGCTTGGGTACGCTACCTCTTAGCGTCCACAGTTTAAATTTTCACATTTAATCTTTCTAGTTTCTGGTTGGCTAAGCCTGCTCTAGCAGAACACCTTTAGTTTGACTTTGAGGAAGGGTGATTTAAGGAGGAGCCGAACTTGAAGTAGTTGCAACCGCACGTATGGTACCCGGTTTTCGGGTAGCCTTCGCCCCAAATTTACTTTCCGGTGGCCTTTGCCTCAATGTTTATCAATCCACTTCGTATTTTAAGGTTTTCTTTAAATATATATATATATATATATATATATATATATATTTTTTTTTGTTTGCCTCGGCTGCGTCAGTATTAATTTGTAGAGACATGAGTATCTTAACAAGGCGTGGAGCGGCTGAAGAATGTAGGTTTACACAGATTATAATTTTTACTTCACTACATTTATTAATCCTGGACACGATTAAAATAACACTTCACTGATACAGAGAGCTGTGAGATTTTTTATTAATTACTTGCACTATATTTTGTCTCACACTGAATACGTATTAAACTTCTGAGGACGTGTCTCGCGTCCGGTTAGGAACGCTGTCTGCTAGCAACTATCTTCTGAATTTGTACAATTTGCCCTATTACAGTTTTTGATTGGCTATTCCTACTCCAATATTATACTTTTATTTAACTTAAAAACATGTTTCTGGTTGTTGAGTGGCTATTAAATAAACTGTCTAAAAATTACATTATTGTTACTGCAAGAATTACCAGTAGCATTATTAAACTGTCTAATTCATTATTACCTCAAGGTTACCTCATTGTTACCTCATTGTTAGCAACTTTTAACCTATTATTCTCACAGCTCCTACATTATTAAATTACGTAATACATTCACACAACTTTATTGAACATGTACATAATAATATAAACATTAATACAATTACTGTTACATGCATTTTATATACTGTTACATACACATATTGCTTTAAGGCAGGCTGTTATTATATTTTATATTACAAAATTTGACTGAAATCATTTAAGTGTTAAAAATACTGCCTCAACTTTGATTGGCTTTGTGCACCCACGTGACCATTTACAAACGTTTTTGGACGTTACGTCGGTATTGTTCCATGGACTGTTGGTTGGTTGTTCTAAGTTATTGTTGTCTCAAGGTTACATCATTGTTAGAAACCTCCTTCTTCCACTTTGTGATTCTGTTTGCTACGAAAAGCAGTTACTTCTATCCTCACAGTTCCTACGTTACCAAACTACATTCACATAACATTTATACATATATACAATAAAATAAACATAATACAATGGCGTAATATGTACTCCACATATACACGCACTGCTTATAGGCGGGCTATAATTTTTACACTGTATAATTAGAGTGATAAAGTGATAAGCGATAAAAATACTGTCTCAATATTCGCGTTTACAATACTTCGACATACATCTAAAGTGTTTACATGGAAAGAGTATGACATTTTAAGGCCAGCATACAACGTCCTATTTTTAAACCTTTGACTGTCGCTGTTTCCTTTGTATCTGTAACGAAATGTTTAATGTAGCTATTTCTGCAACTGTTTTTCTCGAATAAAATAAACTATATGGAAAAATAAGATAACTGAGTATACTCACTAATAAACGCTAGAAGGTAGAGAAAATCATATGAATGTAACACACTTTTTTTTTAAATCTGCGCGTGCCTGTGTTCATCTGCATTTTTTTGCGATGGGAATAAAAAATCTTATATTCCCAATGAAATCTTTATTTAGAATTTTTTGTCGAATTCAATGCTTACTTAGAGAAACTAACCATTCAAAGTAGTTCACCTATTAAGTATGTTTTGGGTGCATGAGACAGGAAAGCGAAAATATAAAAAATAATTCTTGTTTACAAACACCAATTTGCACAAGGATAAAAAACAAGCTCTACAAAATCACTCTGATTTAGCGCAAGTGTTTTGTTTGAAGAGGAAAGAGTAGGACAAGGAGGAGCAAAAACAGAATGCAGATAAAGTTCACACATCAACGTTTTTACATTCCAAGCATTGTTCTGGAAAGTGGTAAGCAGAAAAGCCGTACTACAACAGTTGAGCTAATATGGAGCCAGAGGCATTGTGCTACAATTTCAGTGGATGTGACTCTGGAGAGGGCACCTTCCGGCCGAGCTGCTTCGGGAGTGGAGATTGGAATCAGCTCCGTGCACTTATTGCAAAGCGGGAAGCAAATTCCTAGATTCTGCATGAGATCATACGTGGAGGTCCACATTTCCCCCGCTGCCTGTTTCAAATGAAGTACATTAACACTCGCTCGAGTTTTCCTTTAATAGAAGCAACTCCCAGAGAAACGGATTTGTGCTGCGGTGGAATTTAGCCACACAGCGTGCAACACAGGCACAACGCTCGTTTGAAGGGTTAATGGTTCAATTTTCCGTATTTACCACACGAAATTATAATCCTAAAGTATCCTATTAAGCATTTAGGACGATTAAAACACTTGTTCCATAAAATATTAACTGAAGTCCTGTCGAAATAATCAATTTATAGTGTTCACTTCAGAAAAATTAGACGACCCAGTGCTCACCATAAGGACATTTTGTCAGTACAGATGAAAGCCAGTATCAAATATTGTAATGTTAATAATATATTGTGATTTTGACCAGTTTTAACTGCCGTTTCACTAGTTTTCACTATTCCTGTTTTAATATAGTTAATTTGCTTCACACTATCACTTCAGTATTGTGAACTAGTTCAGTTTCCATATCACTTCACTTTCCTTCTTGACGTAGCGGCGTAATGTAATACACAACGACGTAGGTACTTCTTCCGGAAGGCCCACTTCATTCGCTTAGGAGTCGAACACACGTTTTCTCAATCGCTCATCCTACAATCTCCCAGCTTCCGTCTAGTTGCTCTAACCAACTTAGCTAAGATAGCAACATGAGGTAGTGCATTAAATTCCCCAGCTGACTCGCATTTTTCCCGGTAGAGCATCAGGAGAACTCTATTATGTAGAGACTTAACTATAAGCCCGGATTAAAAGTACTTACAGCATTGTATGTCATGAAAGGGGATATACAACAATTATATATATACATATATACATAGACATATAAATCAATGTTAAACAAGAATTGTACATAATAATATAATTCACCAAGAAATATGTTAGAATATTTAGCAACCAAGAATTGTACAAACGTAGACTGTAACTTAGATAAGTAAGGGACGGGCGAGCTAGCTAATTCCAGGTAAAAGATAATTGTGTGGAGCCCACCTTTCACCAAGCTAATGAGCAAGCAATTGTAGCAATAAGGATAAATAGAAAGGAAAGAGACAGAGATATTGAATCTGCTTCCGGGCGCGTCACTGGGAAGTGTATGCGAAATCTTTTGGAGTAGAGTATTTACATATACAATAAGTTAACGGGGTCTGAGGACCAATTAGAAATGTCGTTACATTTTTAAGCGCGAAGGAAAGCGTCATTAGGCTTAGATATAAAATGGGAGGAAAGTCCCAGATTTTCACTCTATTTTATAGAATCTCGTCGACACACAGTGATACTCTCTGGACGACAGATGCACGTGTGTGCATTAGGGTGAGAATCGTGTGCAGATAGGCTAGGCTCCTAATTTGTTATAATTGTGGGAATTGTTACAATGGGAAAAGCTAGCCGCCCATAAGTATTTATTTAATAATAATAATAAATCACATCTTTAAGGGAAATGCAGAGTATTTTAATTTGCCTCGCCTACGTAAACCCTGAAATCCGTGAAATGAGTTAGATAGGTAATTGATTAGGAATGGAGAAAGCAACAGCCGACGAGCAGCAATAGCCGGAGACAAGAACAGCAGCAGGGGGCATCAACCAGAGGAACAACGCTTCCCTGCTACAAATGATTCACAACGCTTTCCCGCTACAATCGCTAGTGAGGTATGCCATCTCAAAGCAATCCCCCCCCCCCAGTGGCTCACCTTATGTGAGTACGGGTTAGATGTACCCGGGCCATTCATCGCCATTTTCATTCGTTCATCCCCGTCCGGTCGAGGCGGATTCGTTCTCATGACCGGGAGACTCAAGGTAGGCTCTCGTGCGTTTTGTGCATTTCATTACATGACTCCCCTCGCCATCGTTTCTTACTTCTCTTCTATTTATGCACATTTCGTCCCGCGTCCATTCATTTACACATCTCTTTTTGTTCTTCGCCGACCTACCTTGCGTGCAAAACGCCCACATACTTTTAGTTTCTTTTGCCCTTTTTATTTAGTCCTCCGTGGACAAAGCCGGACGGATACTCGCACACTAGTTGCGCAGCTGGGTGAGTGGGTAATGGCGTCATCCCCACCATACGGGGTCGTCATGTAGGGTATGTGTTCGTATCCGCTGTGCAACTGCAGTCCCGCGGGGGGGGGGCATTGCATGAGCTGCTGACTTCTGACGGCGATTGGGTCCCTCTGTCTATATTCTGGGAGGTGTAACCCTGGGGTGAGTTTGCTATAGATAGGCCACTCACCCAAGCCGGGGTAACGCCCGGAAGTTAGAGCCCGAGTTCGGAGACGGTTGCAATGGTGGAGGATTTATTTGGCTATGGAGCACCCTTTCTCCATTACTCACAACAAGCGCCGAAAACTCTATGTAACAGAAGTAGCACCGCCGACATCTGGTTGTTACTTGGTCATTTCACGTACAGAAGAAGGACAAAGTTTTGAGAAGGTGAATCCTTTCATTATTCAAAAGGGCATTGACGCTATTGCATGTGCGGTTCAGTCCTGCACTCGTCTTCGAATTGGTTCATTGTTGGTTCAAACCAAATCCGAACAGCAGAGTAATACCTTGTTGCGCGCTACGCTTTTCCACGGTTATCCTATCCGTGTCGAGAAGCACAGCACCTTGAATTCCTGTCGAGGCGTCGTTACCACACATAGACTTGATGGTATGTCGGACGAAGAACTTATCGACTATCTTTCTGATCAAAAAGTGACAGCTGTTCATCGATTGCGGGCTAAACGCGACGGAATTTTGGTACCAACTCGTACCCTGTTTATCACTTTCGATGGCGTCGGTCTGCCCACTAGTCTTTCAGCAGGGTACAAGCGTATTGCGGTGAGGCCCTATATACCTAGATCTCTGCGTTGTTTCAAATGCCAACGTTTTGGGCATACGCAAGTCTCATGTAAGAGTGCCGTTACCATCTGTGCAACATGTAGCCAGCCCTCACACGAGGGTACCTGTTCAACAGCCCCGTCTGCGTTAATTGCAAAGGGTCTCATTCTACTTCATTTGCCGACTGTCCGCAGTATTTGGACGAGAAGGCGATCCAGGAGATCCGGGTAAAGGAGAAACTCTCCTTCTCTGAAGCCCGGAGGCGTACCATGCGCGCCAACCTTCGCTCCTGCGATCCGGAACATTCAGCTCTGTTGTTGCCTCGCCAGTACCCCATCAAGATGCAGAGACACTGACCTGGACCATGACTGCATAGACCGCCACTACCATCAGGCCATGCGTCTCTAGCACTGCTATTAAGCCATCTAAAGCTGGTCCTAAGCTTCTGAAGTCTCAAGCCCCCGAAAAGAAGCCCAAGCAGATACTTTGCAGGGAAGATTTCCTTAAAGACCCTCCGCATGCGCGCGGCAAGAAAAGTTCACCTTCTCCTCCTCCTTGAAGGTAGCAATCCCAGGATGCTCCTGGGACAAGCCGCGCCCAGCGGCCCCCTTCACCCATTGCCACCCAGAACCGATTCTCAGCGCTTGAATCGGTTTGAGGCTCTGAGCGCTTGGCCCTCCCTTTGAGGTGGCTATGGAGTTTGACCAACTCCATACCAAAAGCCCGAGCACATAGGTTAAGCAAAAGGTAATTTTGAGACGTCTTTCTAAATAAGAAGTTTATCCCTTTTATTTATGGCTATCCTGACCTGTAATTTACGTGTTGTCCGATCGCATAGGGCGAAAGTGCAACTTTTATTGCGTTCCCATTTGCCTATGGTCGTGTGTTTGCAGGAGACCAAGCTACGACCTCACGACCCTTTTGAGCTCCGAGGGTATACTCCGGTTCGCTACGACCTTGAAGCGGATGAGGGTACTCCTGCTCATGGAGGTGTCATGATATTAATGCGTACGACGTTGATTTTCAGACTCTCACGCTTACGTCCGACTTGCAAGCTGTTGCCGTTAGACTTCACTTACCCGGCTTTTTCTTTTCTGTTTGCTCTGTGTATTCGCCTCCATCGTACCCCTCGCTCCCGCGGACATTCGCGCTCTCCTGTCCGCTCTCCCAATACCATTTCTTCTGTTGGGAGATTTTGATATCTATCACCCCCTGTGGGGTTCGCCAAGGGCTTGTGCGAGGGGAACTCATCTTTTCGACATTTTTTACCAGTTCAATCTCTCCATCCTCAATACAGGTGAACCTACTTTTCTTTCTGATTCTTCTGGTACATTCTCTCAACTGGACCTTGAGGGTGCTTACTCCAGCTTGCTAGTCGTCTGCAGTGGAACGTTGTCGCTGACACCTACTCCAGCGACCATTACCCAGCATCGTTTCTTTTCTGTCTCACCATGTCCAGCATTCCAGCGTACCTACCTGGATATTCACAAAAGCTGACTGGAGTTTGTATTCCAGCCTCGTGTATTTTGACGACAAGCCCTTCACCGACATTAACCAAATGGTGCAGCACCTTACGTCTACGATTCTATCTGCCGCCGAACGCGCAATTCCCCGTTCATCCTCTCAACCTCGGCGTCTACCTGTCCCGTGGTGGAACGAGGATTCTCGGGACGCCGTTCGTGCCCGTAGAACTGCGCTTAGGGTGTTTCGGTGAAAACCCTACACTTTATAATTTGGTTACTTTTAACAATCGCGCGCCAGAGCTCGTCGCATTATTCAGGTTAGCAAGAAGGCGTCTTGGACTCGTTTTACCGAGTCGTTAATCGCTTTACGCCTTCATCTATTGTTTGGGATAAACTTCATCGCTTCTAAGGTAAAGTGTCGCATTGTGCTGTTTCTGGACTTCAGGTTCCCAATGCCACCATTGTGGTGGATCCGTCTGCCATCGCTAACACTCTGGGTGTTGCCTTTGAGGCGGTTTCCAGTTCAGACAATTATTCCGCCGGCTTTCGCTCTATCAAAGACCGGCTGGATTCCGCAACCTATAATTTTCAGTCTGCTAATAAAGAGTGTTATAATGAAGTTTTCACAATGAGGGAGCTGGAGCACGCTCTTCATTGCTCTAGGCACTCCGCTCCTGGGCAGGACGGCATTCATGTCCTGATGTTAAAGAACGTTTCAGCCGACAGTAAACTCTTTCTCTTACAGGTCTTTAACCGTATTTGGCAAGACGGCCTTTTTCCTTCCGTTTGGCGCGAAGCCACCATTGTCCCTATACTTAAGCCTGGGAAGGATCGCCAACTACCTTCCAGCTACCGCCCTATCCCCCTCAAAAGTTGCATTTGTAAGGTGATGGAGCGCATGATCAATGGGCGGTTGTCATGGTGGCTTGAGTCTCAGAAACTTTAGCGAACGCTCAGTGCGGATTTCGACGCCATCGCTCTACCGTCGACCATCTGGTGTCTCTGTCGACGCATATTCTCGCAAGGAATATCCGCGGTCGTCTTCCCATATTTCTGCGGAAGTTTATGACGGACCGCGTCTTTCGTGTACGTGTGGGCTCGGTTTTATCTAGTAGTTTTACTCAAAAGAACCGTGTACCGCAGGGCTCTGTACTCAGTGTCTCACTTTTTGCGATTGCTATTAACCCCACTGTTGATTGTATTCCACCTGGCATTTCCTCGTCCCTTTTCGTCGGCGATTTTGCCATTTATTGCAGCTCAAGGCGGACCTGTCTGCTCGAACGCCGTCTCCAGAGCTGTATCGGCCGCCTCTGCGCCTGGAGTACCAATAACGATTTTAATTTCTCCGCCGAGGAATCCGTCTGCATTAACTTCTGGCGCCGGAAGGCTTTCCCTCCTTCCGTTTGCAGACGAGGTAAAATATTTGGGTTTGATCTTTGATAGGAAGCTGTGTTGGATTTCGCACATTTCCTTTTTAAAAGTAAAGTGTGACCGTTCTCTTAATCTTTTACGTGTTTTAAGTGGCACATCCTGGGGAGCTGATCGGACCATTCTTCTGCGTCTTTATCGCTCTTTGGTCTGGTCCCAGCTTGATTTCAGTTGTATTGTCTATTCATCGGCACGTCCATCTGTGTTACGTCGCCTTAATGCCATTTACCATCGTGGCATAAGAGTCGCTACAGGGGCCTTTCCAACCAGCTCTGTATCCAGTCCGTATGCTGAAGCTGCAGAGACTCCGCTGTTCTTCAGGCGTGAGATGTTTTTGTGCAGCTATGCCTGTCGACTCTCAAGCTTGCCTGACCACCCGTCCTTCGCGTTATTTTACGAGGATTCTTTCGATCGGCAATATTCAGTTAGCTCCTCTGTATTGTTCCCTCCAGGGGTTCGATTTCGACAACTTCTTTAGCATTTGGACGTTACGCCAGCGCCGGCCCTTCCAAGGGGGGAAACAAGCTATCCTCCACGGCTGCGCGCTGAGGCCCACTGTCACCTAGGGTTAACGTCCATGCAAAGAATGCGACCCTTTCTTCGGTTCGTAGATCAGCGTTTTTAGAGCTACGGGCGCAATTCGGGAACTTTAATTTTATATACACTGATGGGTCTAAGCCTGATTTTGGAGTAGGGTGTGCCTTTGTTTTTGGTGGACATAGTTTTACCTTTCGTTTACCTGGGCAATGTTCGACTTTTATCGCCGAACTTTCTAGTCTTTATCAATCTGTTTTATACATTCAGCGGTACGACCTACGGCACTGTGTTTGTACCGACTCTCTGATTGTCCTTCAGAGTTTTAACGCGCTGCACAATTACCAAACCATCGTACAGCGCATACATGACCTGCTCCACTCGCTTGGTGCCTCTGGCATCAGCGTCTCTTTTATGTGGGTTCCAGGTCATGTGGGCATCTCTGGAAACGAGTCTGGCGACGCCGCTGCCAAATCGGCAATTTTATCACCCAGATGATTTACCTCTGTTGTTGCCTCGTCAGATTTGTATGTTATTTTACGTAGCCGCATCTTCTCGCTTTGGCGGGATGCATGGACGGCACTCCGGGGGAACAAGTTGCGGGAGGTTGCACCTCTTCCGTTAGTCTGGGTACCTCTTATCGTTCTTCTCGTCGGTAAGAGGCACTTTTAACTCGTTTACGAATCGTACATTGCGTTTTTAGCCATAGATATCTGCTCAGTGGTGACCCCGCACCTTTCTGTGAGCAGTGTGATGCGCCCTTAACGGTGCGTCACTTTTAACAGAGTGTCAAGCTTTGGCTCCATTGCGTGTTCGTGTGGGTCTGCCTATTGGCACAGCCAACCTTTTGGCAGATGACGCGCATGCTGTAGAATGTCTTTTACATTTTATCAGTGACAGCTATTTTAATCTGCGCATTTGATGCGCTGAGCGTCTTTTGGCTTTTTGATTTTATATTGTCGATTTTAAGGGGGCTATTCTCCCCGACGGACATATGGCACTCAAGTCCCTTGCGTTCTACAGCTCTTGACACGTTTTAGTCTTTTATTGACCATGATTTTAGTGTGTAGATTTCAGTATTTGGTCTGTTGTGCTTTTTAGTATTTTCGACCAAGCAGGTTTGTGTGTTGTTTTTTAGTTTTTTAACTTTTAAATTTTATATTTTTTACATTGTAAGGGCGCTTATAGCCTTAGATGTTGAGCGCCTTTTAAGCCCCATCTCATCATCATCATCAAAACAATTTGAGATCTCCTTGAGTTTTCAGTCGTCTGTTTCTATCTTTCCAACGTCTTACTCACGGTTTGTGTGGAAGAACAATTCCATCATTTGACCTAATAGAGACTTAACTATGAAGCCCGGGACTAAAAGTACTTACGGCATTGGGTATATCACTTCAAATCAATTTGAAAACTCAATGTGGTTTACTGAGAAAATTGCAACTCAGCTGGAGAATTTAATGTTCTACCGGCATGCTGCCAGTAACTCTGTTAGTTAGAGCAGCCGGACTAAAACCAGGAGATCCGTGGTACAAATCCTGGCCTTGGCACTAAATTTTTCAGTCGTCTGATTCTATCTTTCCAGTAATAAGTTAAATTTACAAGTTTGGCCTTTCGTTGATGTGCGCCAACTGAGGCAGTATTTTTACACTTAAATAATCATATATAATACGTATATTAAATAACAGTCCGCCTTGACGCAATACGTTTATGTAATAATTTTTAAAATGTATGTAACAGTCATTGCATATACTTATATTATTGTATCCATGTGTAATAATGTTATGTGAATGTATTACGTAATTTAATAATGTAGGAGCTGTGAGAATAATACGTTTAAAGTTGCGAACAATGATGTAACCTTAAGGCAATAATGAGTTTGAGAGTTTAATAATGTTACCTGTGATTCTTGGAGCAACAATAATGTAAATTTTGAGACAGTTTATAAAAATAGCCATTAAACAACCAGAAAAAGCTTTAGTTAAATGAAGGTATTCTATAGGAGTAGGTTTAGCAAATTAAAAACTGAAAAGGAGAAACATTTACAAATTTAGAAGTCAGGTGCTGCAGACAGCGTTACTAACCAGACGCAAAAAGTGTCCTCAAGAAATTTAATACGTATTAGTGTGATACGAAAATAGTTTTACGTGTTAAAAAGTGCAAGTAATTAATTAAAGAATCTCACAGCTCTCTATATCAGGGAAATGTTATTTAAATCGTATCAAGTATTATAAAAAGGAGTGAAGTAAAATTATAATCTGTGTAAGTCAACATTCTTGTCGCATCACAACCCTGCCAAGACATCCATGTCTCTAACAATAATACTGACGCAGTCGAGGCAAACATAAATATTTAATACTTAAGGAAACAGTCAAATTACAAAGTTAATATTTTTTAATGTTGGGGCAAAGGCCACCTGAAAGTATATTTGGGGCGAAGGCTACCGGAAACCGGGTAGCATACGTGCGGTTGCAAACACACTTCAAGTTTGGCTTCCCAACAGTTGAAATACAATACAACTCCTTCAACAAAATCTTCTCACAACTCGTAGGCGTTTAAATGATGTGGCATTCCTGGTATCAATCAGCAGAGTGACGATGAGAACTCTTAATTTGTCAATGGATTATTGTGAGTGAAAAACAGCTTAATTTAAATACTCGTACATTTAATGAAGTCGTAATTATTACTGTATATGATATTTTTTTCTTCACAACGACGAACTACTTCGTTGGACAAAGATTATAGTGTTGTAATATTAGCCCTATGTATCAATGGAGTATAGCAACACCAGATTTAAGTTGCCGAGAATTTGTTTTCTGCTATTTTTTGTATAAGTTCAAATTATTTATTTATATGTACGCTTTAAATAATAATTTAATCACGAATCGGTTATTTTCTACTGCTGTTTAAAGCGATGAAACATTCCTAAACTTCTATATTTCAAGTTACATAATACGTAAAAAGCATAAAAATTCTATGACTTTCTCTTCTTATATAATTTATTTAAATATGAACGACGTGATCATAAATGTTTACCCTAGTCGAGAACTATGAATTTGATATTCGTTATTAAAATATGTGTTCATAAGAATCCTATGTGACTAAGTTTCCCAAAATCTACTTTGCTAGTAACGTTCCGGAGTAGTCTATAACACATTTCTATGTGTTATTGACTAAGCAAATCGAAATATCTTACCTAGATACTGAGTTTTCATACTTAATATTCATATTGTGACGCAGGATCTATGACCAAAACTTCGCAGGTCAACGCAGGGCAGTCGTAGAGATAAATGAAGGTAAACAGCGCTCTCGCCCAGCGTAAACACCGGAAACGCATCTTCAGATAAACAGAATCTTCTGGGAGTTTCTCGTTATAGAATGTTCAACCAACTGATATATAGGAGAGCGTTCTCGCAAATCAGTTGTTAGTCAGCAAGTTAGCAAGAGCGTTACTGGTGCGACGTAAAGTGCCGTTCTCCGAGCGAGTTTGTGATGCTATGAGTGATGTTTCTGTGAGATATGGGAGAAATCTTGTCTTTGTCTCCCCAGTGAGTGAACCAGTTAACCATCCGGAAGAAGAAACTAAATCACATTAACGAAGTGACAGTTCTTTTTCGGATGCTTTTTAACTGTTACGGTTCTTAGCGTCCCATGCTATATTGGGCGCGAAAGCCCAAAAAGTTTACTCAGAGGCGTCTTAATCAGGCTTGAGATTCTTTTACGTGCCGTAAATCTACGATACGAGACCACCAGCTTTACTTCCCTTACGAAGGAAGCCATGCTAAGGATTTTTACGCCCGAAAAAATCCATCGCCTACCACCAGGTTTGACCAGTAGACCACGGAGGACGATGCGGAGTGGCAGTGAGAATTTATTGGTGATATTGAAAACTTCACAAAGTCACAATACGTTTCCATAATAATGTCACGAACGTGACTGAGGAGACCCGTATCATCTTTATTATTTTATATTAATTAACATTATTTTATTAACCTGTCACATATCTCTAAATTCATATAGAATCATATTTTATATTTCTTAATTCTGCTCAAGTCTTAGTAACTTGTATATATGACAGGAAGCAGTGATTAGCCACTTCCTTTGACATTTCAAAGGGGTTTCACTATGCATTCATTTCCTTAGGAGTGCGTGTCTTTCTGCACGGCCCTTAAGCCTTCGCATTTTGCAGGGCTTTGGCAGACCATATTTGGTAATAGCTGCCACGGTATTAGAATGAACCCCTCTAGGGTATTCAACTTTATATAAGCAAGCACTCAAGCTCTGCTCGCGGGGACTGTGTGTTGTAACTTGGCCGGGACCGCTATGGTACACGTCGGCGGGCTGCTGCACGGCCGCTCACTTGGAACCACTAGCGACTTGACAAAGACATCTCCTAAGATAAGAGAACTGTTAATGATAATGTGTACTGTGATTCTCCCCCTCTTTCTGTAAATCCAACTATTACATAATCCAAGACTAGCTTCCAAATATAGTCTGATCGCTCTAGCCAAGTGTTTGAATAATTGTCTCTAGCTTTGCAATCCCTCATTTAGCTATTCCCGCAGTGTCACAACTTAGCACGTGACATAAACACTGAGACAAGGACTATAAAATCTTGATCGTTTCATACATTGAAGTTACGTTTGGTATATATTAATAGATTTGCACCTGTTTTGGCATGATTATTTAACTTATGTCGTATTCAGGTTTTACAGTCAATTTACTCGTTAAATACAAACAAATATGTGATGGTTTTCAGAAATTACGTATTAACATAAAACAGAGCGGGATTTTATAAATGGTACATAATATCTGAAATATAGTGTTCGAAATTTGTAATGTTTTGTAAGTCTGAAACAACAATACGTGCCTCAAATGCAAGAAACGACTATGGAGCTCAGAACTCTGCGCAGAGCTATACGAACCTAATTAAGAGAGTTTACCAAAATTAGAAATGGATTCTGAATGCTTCTTACATTAGTCACCAACATGTAACCGCCTTATAGTAATTACCTTGGCAAGGTTTAGCACATTTTATTCTTGTTTAAATATGAGCGTGTAACTTAAAGAAATGGACGGTAATTGGGTGGAGCGAAATTTTACGGAAACGTTAAGGTTTTGGAACAATTTCGTAAACTTCGAAAGAACATTTCCACAAAATGTTATTAGCTGAACTATTACTCTCCGTAAATTTCTGTTACATTATGAGAAACTGAATGTTTATGAGGTTGAATTAAAGAAAAACTGTGCTACTAGCGTGCTTTAAAGTAATAGTGAACTGGGTTACCATTGGTATTTTATTTATTATTAAGTATTTAACTTTCTGTAACGTAATCTGAACTATTTCTGCAAGATACGTCGTAATGAAATAAAATGTTACTTTATGTATAGGGTACAAAACGGAGGGGGATACATCGCGCGCAGTGGCCTAGGAGGTATATTGGAGGTATATAGGCCACAGAGACGCGCGGAAGTGCCTAACAGTTCCAGTTTGGAAGAATCGTCCTTCTGCTGGAGCTGCCTAGAGAGGGATGAACGACCCGTCAACCAAGGAGCCCTCTAGTATCTACGGGGAGTACCGTTTCCTTTGATCAAGCACCCGCGCCATCTGCTCGACACCGCCATACACCATGAAACCTAGAAACACACCTGTATGATGAGAAGGAAATGGAATGAAAGGGAAATGATGGAAATGAAGTCGTACCATCCCAGTATTTCCTACCGATCAGGGAAAACCACGAAAAACACCTAGAGTGGGCGGTCGACGGGAATCGAACACTTAACCTCCCGAATGCGAGCTCCAAACGCTACCACCGAGCCATCTAGCTCGGTCGTGCTTTTGTATTCTATATATATAAATAAAGTGGGAATGTGTATTTAAACATACCCCAGGGTGGAAAAAACCTTATTCAAAAACGCTGGAGTATTTCTGGGACACTTGTTGTGAACATAACGTTAAGGTATATTTATTACTTATAAATATAACAAATAACCAGATAATTCCTGTTTTATACCATTCTCTTTAAAAGAGTAAAGCCTGTACTGCTCCAATCTAAAAAAAAACTGGTGATACATTCACATGACTTTCTCTGCCCTCCATCACTTATTAGTGCGTATACAAATTACTTACTCAAGCTTATGTAGGGGGTGATGTGCTCGCACGTGAGTACCACGTGCTACTTCACGTAGGTGTTTCGGATCTCCGAAGTTCCTTCAAGTTCTCTGCCGGGCTGCTTGTCGTAGAGCTGAGGAGAATTTTCTATCCTAACTTGATATTGCTCAGGATTTTATGTAGGTGAAGGCAAATAATAAAGTGACTGTCCCTCAAACACCTTAATTTATTCAAAATACAGTGCTAATATATGAGGCGGTGGACACAAAATGATACAAAAGCTATACATTTAATCTTCACGCTGAGGCAGTATTTTTAAATGATTTCAGTCAAATTATATAATATAAAATATTATAACCCCACCTTAAAGCAATATGTGTATGTAATAATATATAAAAAGTGTATATTACAGTCACTGTATACGTTTGTATTATTGTATACATGTGTAATAATGTTATGTGAATGTATTACGTAAATTAATAATGTAGCTGTGAGAATAATAGGTTAAAAGTTGCCATCAATGAGGTAACAATGAGGTAACCTTAAGGCAATAATAGATTTTAAAGTTTAACAATACTACTAGTCATTATTGGAGCAACAATAATGTAAATTTGGTGACAGTTTATAAAATAGCCAATCAATAACTAGAAAAAAGCTTAAGTTAAATAAAATTATTCTATTGGATTAGGAATAACCAATCAGAGACTTGAAATACAGACATTTAAAAATTTAAGCGGTTGAAATCAAGTCAGTTGCTTGTAACAGCGCTCATAACTGGACGCGTTGGTTGTTGACAGTGTTCCTAATCGGACGCGAGATGTGTCCTCGAGAAATTTAATACGTATTCGTGTGGGACGAAAATAGTTTACGTGTTAAAAAGTGCAAGTAATTAACAAAAGAATCTCACAACTCCCTATATCAGTGAAGTGTTATTAAACTCGTGTCAAGAATTAATAAAAAAGCAGTGAATAAAAATTATAATCTGTGTAAGCCTACATTCTTCAGCTGCATCACGCCCTGTTAAGAAATTCATGTCTCTAAAAATAATACTGACGCAGCCGAGGCCAACACAAATGTATAGTACTTAAAGAAACAGTCAAAATTACAAAGTTAATATTTTTTT
Source organism: Deroplatys truncata (assembly GCA_030765065.1). Taxonomy (NCBI): domain Eukaryota; kingdom Metazoa; phylum Arthropoda; class Insecta; order Mantodea; family Mantidae; genus Deroplatys; species Deroplatys truncata. Next base: position 64,982,424 of record CM060979.1, on the reverse strand, counting down.
CTTTACATTTTTGGGACGAAGGCTACCGGAAACATTTTACCATACATGCGGTTGGAACTACTTCAAGCTCGGAAATATAATACATCTTCAAACTGACTTTCCATACGTAGCAGCAACAACCCTTCTTAAAATTGTCTCCCAAAGCGTGGGGAAAACAACAATACAACAAAATATAACATCCTCAACGCACAAAATCTTCCCCCTGAGTCACGTGTGTTACATCGTTGGAGTAAAATCAGAGTGTGTAACTTGGAGCCCCCTCCCCTGTTTATACCTTCCTACTATGACGCTAGCATTCGGGCCTTTATATGTAACAATTATTCTCATTGGTTATCTACTTAGCGTGCTGTGAAAATAAAATGTTCCAGTTTTAGCAGTCACGCTTCCTTTTGACTTCTCTCGTAAAACCCACTATCTCCGTTTCACTTTACAACTCTCGTTTCTCTTTCTGTTTTTCCAATTCCCTTGTCTTCCAAGAATTGGGTCACTATCTCTATCCACTCTAATCTCGGACACCCCTCTATCTATCACTCTCTATTTTCTGTGACTTTGCCTAAACCCTGTGTGCATTAACGTGTATGTGCATGTGGACTTTACTCCTGTTGCTCGTTCGCCGGGTAGTTATTAATTAACCTGTTATTTACATGCTTCTTTCACGTTAATTACGTTCTGAGGTACAATTTGTTTTACAATAAAGCTGTTTCTCAATACAATTTCAGATTATTGTTATTCCTATTACTTCAATATTCTCTATTGGGTGCATGGCCCCTTATAAATGTCCCTCAGCTACGTGTTAAAATTGTGATTTTAAAATTTTATGACGTGATTGACAGTTCTCACAAAAACATATGTACAAATTTTAAAGCAATACAATAATTGTAAAGTGATATGAAAGGAACAATAAATTAGGGTACCATTTTACATGATACTTACATGAGATGTACATAATATTCGTAATTGTTGTGCTTGTTTTGTTTGAATTTTATGCACTCTGAGTTTTTAGCACAACCAGCTTGGCTTCGTACTGATGAATGCGTTAGAAGAAAAGAAAGAAACGAAGAGAGAAAGCAAGGAATGAAGGAAAGGAAGCGAAGGAAGGGAGATAAGGAAGGAAGGAAGGGAGGGAGGGAAGAAGGGAAAAAGATTCACTAATCACTTTCGTCTTTTCCGCTGTTGGTGCTACTGTAGTTTGATTGTCCCAACTTTCTGGAAACACTTTGGACTTTTTATTATTTCTGCACTAGGCCTTATGCCTGCTTTTTCAGGCCACTTTACTCGCGGTTTCTTTCACTGCTTAAATTAATTACAAGGAAAATAACTGATGCTTTAATGTTCTTCAGCGGTTACCTGCTCTCTCTGGATTGTTAAATATGAACCATAAAAATACCATATAATATACTATTGAAACAAAATATTCTCTCCTTGAATTAAGGTTTTAACTAAGCTGTTGGCAAAGAAGCCATTATCTACATTGCACATAGAAAAGTTTAGGTATTCTCTACTCCAGTCTAACAATATTGTTGCCATTTTGAAGGCCTATCAATAAACAAATAATAACGGCGTTTAAATCTCCAAGCATTATGTGTCTGCAAAGAAAACAAATTATTACATATAAATGTTAAGCTCTCAAATAATTAGGTGCCTTTATCAAATAGTGGCATTCCTTAAAATGTGTGGCAACATTACTCATTGTTAATTACATATATCACGCTGGAGTTCTGCGTGCATTTTGCTATTCTGTAGCTTGGTTTATTAACAATATCAGAAAATTAGGACACTGAAATATTGCACAAAATATACTTAAATTGAAACAGAACTATATAATATCTATACACAATATTATCATATTAACAAACATTAGGAATACAACAGCGGACTGGAGTAGCGTATTTATGCCTTGAAGGTTTTTAATGTCTGTTTATGGTATCTTCCCAAATGTTATTATCATTAATACCCCTTAACTCAAATGTATGTTCGTCAAACTGAGATGTGATAACCGGTCCTTTACATAATACGTTTATCCGATGATAATTTTTGATCCAAGCATCTGATTTCTGTTTATTTCTTACTGAAATCAAGTCTTCTAACTCGGGCGTCCATTTTATAAATCTTTCTTTCCACTGCTTGTCTAATTCTTTGTAGAAAATCCATTTGGGACCATTTATTTATATTTGTAATCATCTTCAATTTTTCCAACGTTCATTAGCACTCAATATATTTTTACCTGCAATAGCATTTAGTTTTCTCATTTACAGCATGCGTACACAGTTTTAGCAGTTTAATTATCATATTGTAGCATTATTTTTATCGTTCTGCAAATTTTCCTGGTTATGTTATGTACTGTTCCACTGAGGTACCGAAAAACCGTTCCTGCCTACCTGTCGCTTGCTACTGTTATTGATGTAAATACCTTAACGTGCTCTGAAGCATGCAAATCTCCTAGGTGTTAATATATAAAAGTTCCTTATCTAATTCTGGCTCGTTCAAAGTTACATTGTCTTTGTCCCTCGTCAGTCTTTATTACATCTATCATTGATCCCTCATTAAAAGTGATGAATTCGACAAAGAAAGCTTCTTTTGATATATGTTGCTCGCCTTCTGTGGGAATGTTTTGCTGACTTGTTTGTCCCCTTGTTATTATTCTTCCCTTGTACAAAGTTAAGCATTTTTCTTCAAAATTAATGGTAGTCTCCTATATATTAAAACAATCACATCACACAATTACTTCTATTTGCAAGCGTGGGATAATAAATAAAAATCACCTGAAACGTAGAATTATTTCCATTTCTTGTTTCACCCTTCCTTTGCCTTTGGAGTCTGCTACAAATGTTTAATGGACAAGGTCATTATTTTAAATTTATTATGTAAAAATTTTGGAAAATATTCCTCGAAGGAGACATAAACATTTGAACCCGTATCTATTAGCACGTCTGTTCTACAACTATCTTAGGTGACTCATTAATATTTATGATTGTAGGCATTGTATTTGCAGTGTTGTGATTTTACATTTGTACATTCATTAATAATCAAAATGGGGTCCTAAATTGGACGATTTGATTTTGTTGCATATGGTTGAGTTGTTCATCTGGCTCCTGAGGCGATAATTGTAATGGTCAGAAAATAAATAGTTAAATATCACTCATTAATATATTATCAGACTTTAACTGAAATCAAAATTGACCAAATACCACAGTTTTGGCATTATAGAATTGAAATTAGCACCATTAGAAAGCCCGTAGAAAACTACCATTATGTTATAAACCTTGGATATATTGAGTAATAAATGAGCCCGTAATCATGCAGTGTTACTTACAAGATTTTCCGCAGAAGATAAAGTTAGAGACCGTTCCTGTCATTGTTGTATTTCAAACACGGTGGCGTGGGTAACGCATTGTCGTTGTCTACAGTTAGGAATTTCGGCGAGCAGTTGGTGATACGCGTTTTTTAAAAGGCAGTTAAAAATAAAAAATGTTTGAAGTAACCAATGAGAAATCACAACAAAATAGCAGAAAGGAAAATAACCAATGAGAAGATGATAAAGATTCGCGACGTGCAGATATCACAAAGGTTTGCTGCTAACAACAAAAAGATTAGTGGGGGAATGAAAAAGTCAGTCAGTTCAGGTTTGTCAGTTGAGTTCGACGTCTAAATCTGTGAGTAACAAGTCGAGTCCCGTGGCGCCCAGAAATCATGTAACAGTTAAGTTTCGCGAGTCGAGATTTTAATTCCTCGCAGTTTATATCAATGGTAGAAAATAATACGACATAGGAAAGTATTGTAATATATAAGCAGTTAAACAAGTGAAGTACTAAGTATGTGATTATTTCTGGCGTTGAAAAGAAGTCAAGTGATAGATCAAAAATCGGCGCGCGAGAACCTGGTTAAGAACACGAGTATGTCGGGGAAGTAAAAAACAAAAGAATGGCAGATTAGCAAAGGGAATGTTTATTAATGCGGCATGATAAACTTGCAAGTGGCATAGTGATTCTGACAGCATCATTGAAAGTGAATTATCGTGTTTTTCCTTAAGTGCGCCATATACCTGCATCCCGTATCCTTGGACATTACCCACAATTACTTTTCATAGCAGAGAAGAGAAGGGTCAACCCTGAGATTCAACCTGGACCCTACAACTGTGACGACTCTGCTGGACCGGGCACAACAACAACGATATTATCACAGGTAATAAACCCACTTCACCATCGACGAAGAGAAAATCGCTACACCCCTGCAAACACCTGGGCTGTTTCCGAATTCTGTGCACTGGTATGGACTTAGTTTTCTATATTTGACTCGGGTTTCTTCCAGAAGTATTGGAGTTTCTCCGGGACCAGTAATAGTTATGGTTTCGTATGTATTGGTTTGGGTTTCCCTAAAATTGATTTTGATTGCCCGAGAAGTTCCTACGGTCATTATTGACATTGCCATTGTGAGCATTGTTGTGCCCCGTGCAATGGATATGATTAATTGTGGCATCTCTTCTGTATTGTCTCTGTTGCCTATCGCCACATTGTATTTGTTGCCTCCTGGTGTCTGTTGCCTATAGTCATAGTGTGTTTGTTGCCTCCTGGTTTCTGTTGCCTGTCGCCATAGTGTGTTTGTTGTCTCCTGGTCTCTGTTGCCTTACACCAGTGTGTTTGTTGTTACATGGCCTCTGTTGCCTGTCGCCATAGTGTGTTTGTTGCCTCCCGGTCTCTGCTGCCTATCGCCATAGTGCGTTGTCTCCTGTCTGATCTAAGCGTCTTGTATCTGTACCTTTCCCATGGGGAATTTTGGTTGCGCTCGTTGTTAAATCTGGGGCTCTGTGCCCCTGTCCTCATAAAATGTGGCTATTGTCGACTGTCTTGTGAGAATACTTTCTCTTGTTCGTGCCTGCCATGTGTTAACCGTGCTGAGTTTTTGGTAAAAAACCATAATTAACTCTTTTTTCTATTGTTTGCAGCAGCGCAACAATGAGCCCATTTTTAATTTGTGATTCAAAGTGATTTGTTAACAGCGCAATTACCTACGTACCCTACATTGGTGTGTCAATTAGCTTGTTTTTTTGTGGCAGTCTCAAAACATAGTCAATTAAGCCACCCTGCACACTCGAATTTAGCGGCCATTGTTGAGGTCTAACCTAATCTTTTTACTTCTGAGCAAGAATGCTTATTTGAACTCCTCGTATGAAAGAGAATCTTCTAGAATTAACCTCAGCCATTTCAAAGCACGCTCCTTGAGTCAGTATTTTTAACACTTAAATGATATCAGTCTAATTATATAATATACAAATTCAATAACAACCCGCCTTAAAACAATATGTGTATGTAACAATATATAAAAATTTTATATTACAGTCATTGTATATGTTTATATTATTATGTATATGTTTAATGATGTTATGTGAATGTATTATGCAATTTCATAATGTAGGAACTCTGAGAATATAGGTCAAAGGTTGCTAACAAATAGGTAACAATGAGGTAACCTTGAGGCAGTAATGAATTGGAAAGTTTAGTAATGCTACTAGTAATTTTTGGAAACAATGATGTAATCTTTAGAGAGTTTATAAATAGCCAATCAACAACCAGAAAAAGCTTAAGTTAAATGAAAATATTCTATTGGAGTAGGATTAGGCAATCAGAAACTGAAATAGAGCAAATTGTACGAATTCAGGCGCCAGTTGTTAGTAGACAGCGTTCCTAACCGGTCGCGAGACGCGTCCTCGAGAAGTTTAATACGCATCCAGCGTGAGATAAAAATTCATTACGGCGAGGAAATTACAAAGTTTACGTGTTAAAAAGTTCAAGTAATTAATAAATAATCTCACAGCTCTCTAAATCAGTGAAGTATTATTTAATCGTGTCAAGGATTAATAAAAGGAGTGAAGTAAAAGTTACAATCTGTGTAGGGTTACAGTCTTTAGCCGTATCATACATACCCTGTTAAGAGAAACAAGTATCTACAAATTAATGCTGACGCAGCCGAGGCAAACGTAAATATATATAATATTTAAAGAAACATTAAAATACAAAGGTGAAAGTAAACTTGGGGCGAAGACCACTGGAAAGTGAAAATTGGGGCGAAGGCCACGAAACTTTGTACCATACGTGGTCTAACAATACTCCTCATTCAAAGATACTACTTCTTCATTCTTTAAACTCTTCTTTGCAACAATGAGTTTTATTTTATCTGGAGTGGTTTTTAATCTAACGTACTCTCCAATTATCTAATATATTCTTTGTCGTGGTTCCCCCTTCCCTCATCGAAAGTTGGTGAATATAACTCATTCAGTATGTGTGAATTAAAGTTGTGCGTGCTATTGTAAGAGCAAGTAGCCAATGTAGTCACACTACGAGCATACATTTTGTTTCATCATCTTTCGTAGTTTAAGCCCTTTGGCTTATTTGGTCTCATCATTTAAACTGTTCCGTCCATCTTCTTTTGGGTCTGGCGATGTTTCTTTGGTCGTTTGGTGCATATCTTAAAGCCAAATTCTTATAACGGTTATCATCCATCCTCTCCACATGTTCCTTCCAGTTGTTTCGACGCAGTATTTTATATCACAACACTGTGAATGCCAGAGTGATTGTAGTGTAAATTAGCATTATTGTACGACAATAATTTGAGATGTTTGTTAATTATAAGCATTGTTAGGAAATAAGTCTACACGGCCTCATTGAAATTGACAATAGGAGCGGGTAACAATGTAGCGAGGGGGTGAGTTGTTTATCAATTAGAAGAGACAAACAAATGACGTCAGAGTAGCGTCCCTTTCTTTAGAAATGGAGGGAATATTTTCCCTAGAGCATATGTGTTCGTAATTTTGATTGGATATAAAAATAGACGCTAATGTTGGCGCGCTTTATTAACCAATAGCAGCTCTGTTATAATGTTTAGGCCTATCGGGGTGAGGGAGTATAAATTCCGTGCCAGAGACAGGTAACGCGCAGTTTGACAGAATAATTCACAAGGCAAACGTCGCGCATTTCAACAGAATCATTCACGGGTTACACGTTGCGCAGTTATACAGAATCTCTCGCGACGTAAAGTTAGTTAAAAGATGTGAAATACGCGAATTAATAATGTGCGGCAAATAAGTGATTATAGTTACATTCTAAAATACAACAGTTTCAGTCTGGTGTGTATCAAAAGTAATTATGTGAAATGAATAAAGTGTGACAGCAATAAAAGTGTAAAAACAAATTCTTTTATCAGTGTTATCTTTTAGTAACAACTCCTTTCCGGTTACACACCCTGTTCAAGAGATTTGCTCGACTGGGTAATAATAGCTAGCCGGAGAACAAAGAACTCAAAATTAAAAATAGTAAAACAATAAAAGGCGCTCAGAAAATAAGATAACGCGAAGTAACCGCGACAGTTTTGATTTTTTAAATTCTTTCTAGTCATTTGAAAATTCTTAATTCTTTACGTATGTCTTCACTTCTCCTTCTGTCTTTTTATGTATATCCTACTGCATGTCTTAAAAAGCGTATCTCTGCTGCTTCTATCTTTCTTTCCATTTGTTTATTCATTGTCCAACATTTGGATCGAAATTTTAACACTGGAACACTTTATAAAAATATTTTTTTTTTTTTTTTTTAAAGTTCCCTTGTCGTTCCCAGATTATTCTACTGTGTTTTTCTGTTTTATAGCGCTTATTTCCGCAACACACACACACACACACACACACACAAACACCCATGCCCGAGGCGGGACTCGAACCCGCGACCTTCAGCTTGGCGGAGCGCCGGAGCGACCACTCCAACGACCACGGCTACGAGGGCCGGCTTTCTTCGTATTTTTTAAATTTCGTTTGTTGGTGCCGCAATTTGAGGAAGGAGAATTTTAGGAGTACTGTTGTATTTCTACTGTTGGGGAGCCGAAATTGAAGTAGTTGCAACCGCACGTATGGTACCCGGCAGCCTTCGCCTCAAGTTTAAAAAATATTAACTTTGTATTTTTACTGTTTCTTTAAATATTATATATTTATGTTTGCCTCGGCTGCGTCAGTATTAATTTGTAGAGACATGAATATCTTAACAAGGCGTGGTGCGGCTGAAGAATGTAGGCTTACACAGTTTATAATTTGTACTTCACTCCATTTATTAATTCCTTTATCGATTAAAATAACACTTCACTGATATAGAGAGCTGTGAGATTCTATTATTAATTACTTGCACTTTTTAACAAGTAAACTATTTTGGTCTCACACTGAATACGTATTAAACTTCTCGAGGACGCATCTCACGTCCGGTTAGGAACGCTGTTTACAAGCAACTGACTTCTGAATTTATACAATTTGCCCTATTTCAGTTTCTGATTGGCTAACCCTACTCCAATAGAATACTTTCATTTAACTTAAGCTTATTTCTGGTTTTTGATTGGCTATTTTATAAGTTGTCTAAAAAATTATATTATTGTTTCCAAGAATGCCTAGTAGCTAATTAAACCTTCTAATTCATTATTTCCTCAAGGCTACCTCATTGCTTCTTCATTGTTAGCAACTTTTAACCTATTATTCTCACAGCTCCTACATTATTAAATTACATAATACATTCACATAATATTACTGAACATGTACACAATAATATAAACATTAATATAATGACTGTTACATGAATTTTATATATTATATTATACAGATATTGCTTTAAGGCGGGCTGTTACTATATTTTATCATATATAATTTAACTGAAATCATTTAAGTGTTAAAAATACTGCCTCAACTTGGAATACTCTGCTGAACTATGTTAAAACTGTAATTTTTGTCTGCTGTTTCTGGAATTGATAAAATCTTTATCACGTACATTTTTCATGGATTGAATACATTCCTAAGGCCTGCAGTTAACAATTCTTTTAACTGCTGTTAATTCTGAGTTTACTCTGTCTTTAAAGACTGTTTCCCTAACGCTACTATTTCCTTAACCTGCTTTAGTGTCTGCTGAACCTCAACATTGTTGGAAGTTAGAGTTTCTGTCTGTGCGTAGACTAACTCAGAAAGGCTGGCTATCTCGCCTTTATATTTTACATTTAACTCCTGCCTTAGACTGAGAATATGGTGGCTTGCGCTATACTGATCTGTTCTGGTTTTTCTTGTAACTCCTGCTTTATTATGTGTTGTTATTTTCTTGCTTTTCTTGTAACTTGCTTTTTGATTCATTAAGTGTGGAAGATAGCATACATTGCAGCATCTGTATTAATTTATCAGTGCATTGTCCATCATGTTTTGAGCTGGGCCGGCTGAGGATTGTTGAAACTCAGTTTCCCTAATTTAAACTTGCTGAATCGCAGGTGGAACAATGGTTTCTCCCTCTGATGAGCTATCAGTCATGTTGATTACCTTGTAGCTTATAAGCAACTTGCAATTACAGAATTACAAAATCAGAATAAATAGACATTTGTACACTACTCGTGTTGAAATTCTGGAAGTTCTGTGGCAGTGATTTCTCCTGGTGGTGCTGCGTGGGAGGTGCGTTCTTACTCAATCCACGTGGGCGCGTATGTGGGTGGGAAAGTATCGCTTTAGCAGTTAGATAGGTTCACGTACAGAATTTGTAGTTGCGGGAAGGTAAAATGTAAGGTAAAATCTGAATCTTTTGTGTTAACTAAGGGAAAATTGCTAGCCGCCTCAATGGGTATTACATTATGAATAAATTAAGCTGTTTTAGTGAAATTCAGTTATTGTTTGCCTTCACCTGCATAAAATCCAAAGAAATATCAAGTTAGCTAGCTACGATAAAATTTTCTCCTTGGTTCTATGACAAACAGCCCGGCAGAGAACTTCAAGGAACTTCGGAGATCCAAGACATCTAGAAAGTTTGGTGTTGATCCGGCATTTCGTTTTTGAGTTATGCTGTTCATTCCACACACACACACACACACACACACACACACACACACACACACACACACACACACACACGTACATGTATTTCCAGTTAAATCTCGAAATCGATCTACTAATCGTAGTAGAGAAAGTAGAAAAGCAACCTTCCATTACAGCTAGGGAAACTTAATACTTTCCGTTGCTAGAAAAAGCCAATCATTCCTAGTTACATGGTGAATTACCTTTGTGATGAGGCACAAATTAATGACTTCTCAAGAATATTACACTTAATGCAGAGAATCAATGAGAAATTAGGCCTGAATTGGACCATTATAAATCGGAGGAGGAACTAATCTGATTTATAGCTATTTCCTGCTGTGTTACTAACCATTTTTACTCCTTACTCCCTACTTGCAGTAAGCGCAGAAACATTGCATTCCAGACAAATTTGACACTGGACTTTCAACGGAAATGCATATTTTGAAGCCCCCTGAATCCCCCCCCCAAAATTTTATAAAACGTTCCGTGTGTGTATCTGTGAACAGCATAACTCAGAACGAAAAATTGATTAAATACCAAACTTAGTATTTAAATTCAGCATCTTCTAAGAATGCGACACGAAGATTTTTTAGAGAATACCCCACCCCAAACTGTCCCTTATATGAAAGAAAAAAAATAGAAAATGTTGCCATTCTCCAAAATGGCTCTAACGATTTTGATTAAGATACGATATGTTTGAGACAATTTCATGATAAATGAAATGTATATCTTGAATTTTCCGGGGAATATCCTCTGAAGTGATGTTTATTCTGAATGATTTTTGCATAACTGGTACACCATTAGAGATAGACATCTTACTGTATAGAAAATGCGGATCTCGTTAAAGCACACGATTCATATCATGTCCGAGATATGCTTTGTTGTTGGTTTGAATTTTCAAATATTTATATTCTTCTCAGGAGCAGAATCCCTATTCTTTTCTATCTATCTCTCTCTCTCTCTCTCTCTCTCTCTCTCTCTTTCCCTCTTTGGCCATGCACAGAGAAGGGAATTTCAAAGCCATCACTTATCGACCCGCTTTTAAAAGATTTTACTATCGCTTAAAACTTGCTGTAGTGTCTAATGCTCTTGTACTTACAATAAAATATGCTATAATACAATTTCTGCAAATGTTTATCTCAATTAACATCAAGTAGAAAGAAGAATAAGTGTTCGTAATAATAATTTGTTGATGAATGGGTAGAAAAAGTCATGTGAATGTACAGTCATATATATAATTTTTATGTATGTCACACGAAATCCAACACTTTAAAATTCTAAGTTTAATTTCTTTCTTTTCTAAAATATGTATAAAACTTATTTAGCCGAATTTCTTAAGTTATGAGAGTGTATTCTGTTAGGAGGTGGTTGCGAAATGCAAATGCATTTTGAACAAATATTCGGAACAGTAGCGAGATCATCAAAAACTATTATTTTATAAAAACAGTTACTTAAATAAGGCACCAAGTAATAACATTTTTACTTTTATGAAATGTTACTTAAACTAAATGAAAAAGCGGCAGCTGGCCAAGGAAATCTGAAGCTTTTCAGAACCGAATTAAAAATGTAAATAAAGGCCAAAGTGTTTGCTGATAATAATTGCGAAAAATAACATTAGAGCGCGTAATTTAATCTTATTTTTAAGCAGCATATTTGAAAAGTGCCCATGTTGTGCGATGATGTGAATGTTCCTTGGTCATGATTGGTTTTTCCTTTTTGGAGTGATATTTTATAGTTGGAGGATAATTATTGGAGTGAGACGTTATTGACAGTGATCTGATGTAGATGTATCTTTTCTATTCTACATCCGGCTCCGGCTATGTCTCTTTCTCTCTCTCTGTCAGGATGGTAAGCAGTTAAATAATTACACCGACAACGTGTTGAACAATTAATGGCTTTATTTCTAATTCACGAGCAATTTATCGCGCTTCACGGCTACCAAAGAACCCCTCTACCTAATTAACACACTTCGAACTTACTTTCCGGAAACAACTCCGCATTTTGCTGGTTTAAAAGATCTATAGCTACATACCATTACAAACAAAAGCGATAAAAGACAGCAAAACGTAAACTAAGAGTAATGGGCGAGAGTGTTTTAACTCGGGGTCGTCTTTTTATACAAAAACACCTGACTCTAAACTAAACGCCTTCTTACTGCCGTTTTACAGAGGCATCTTATAGTTGGCTATCTTATATTTCCAAATGAGCAAAGCTACGCCCGTTGGTTTACTCAAACAATACCTGCGGCTATGCGCTTGGAGGTATAAACAAAGTTAAGTAGCGCTCTCACCCAGGATAAATACCGGAAGCGCCTTCATCAAATACCCCGAATCCTCTGGAAGTGTCTCCCCTTCTCTCCGCCTCTAGAACGTTCTGGTACTCTAACCAGTAGCTATATAAGCGAGCGCTATAGCGTGTATGTCTGCCAACTAGCAAGTGAGCGTGTTTCTGATGCAATAAAAACTGCTGTACTCCGAGCGACTTTGTAACAACTGTTGTGACGTACAATGAGTGATATTACTGCAAGAGATTAGAGAAGTCGTGTGTTACACTCCCCAGCGATTGAACCATCAGAAGAAGATGCAGCTTTCCGCGTGTTGCATTACGCGGCTACGTCACGAATAAAAGTGATGTGACAGGGAAAATCGAACTAGATCACAGTAGTGAAGTACCAGTGTGAAATAACAGAAGTGAAAGTTGAACTATATTACACCAGTAAAGTGATAGTGAGAACCTAGTGAAGTGACAGTTAAAAACTGGACAAAATCACAATTTGTATATCTATCCGCAAAACTTTGCATACCATAAAATGGTACTATTTGAGGATACCCAAGGACTCGCATCTTATCTCTATATTTGTCTAAGTGTTTGCGCTTTTCTACCCCTGGGCCCTCCAGGTTCTTCTCCTAACGATGCTTTTCCCCAAGTAGCTATGTGGTACCTCTACTCCTTGTACATTTAAGTTGTTCTAACGTGTTTTTTCAAAATACATTTTCATTTACAAAAGTTATAAAACTGTAAATATATATATATATATATATATATATATATATTTGTTACATATAAAAACTATAACGTACTACTACATGCAATGTACCATTGCAAAGAGTAGCAGAATGTAGAGCTTTTTTTCCTTCCTTTCTTTCTTTCTTTCTTTCTTTCTTTCTTTCTTTCTTTCTTTCTTTCTTTCTTTCTTTCTTTAAGTGAGCCTAAGAGCTCTCTTCAAGGTAGGTCTCATTGCCACAATGAATTCTGGAGATTTTGGGAGCTGGAGTTTCTACTTCCTAGCAAAAACGAAACATATCTTGGCATAAAGTTTGGAGCATCAAGTTACAGTCTGCCGCAGTACTCAGAACTGATACAATTATTTACAAAGAACCATTTCGGCATCATTGCGCTTTCGGATTTAAGCAGCTTTTGCTTTTTAAGTCCCTGCCAGTTTAAGTTTATTTACAATTTAATTTAACAATGCCTGGGCATAGTAATGAATAGAGGGCGGATTTGAGTGACCTGGCCCGTGATTTCAAGTTACCGAAGCAGAGAGCATAATTTCTTGGCAGTGTCCCCTGGGTACAGGCAGTAGCCAAAGAAATATACAATATGAGGTATAGTCAGGAACGAAAGGGGACTTAGCAACTCGACCTAAGGAGACCTTTAGTGCCCAGGCCCCTAATGGGGCCCCTCCGGGCGGGAGGTGAGAGGAGACAGAGAGCGGGCGGATCAGGAGGCGCGACAGAGCAGAGTGCGTGGTCTATACATTTTCCATCTTGAAATTCCGAGTGGCAGCTGGTACAAACATCTCCCCCTCCCCAACAGACTTGCTTATCCCAATGGGGGTCCTGGATTCGTAGACCGCCACGCTCCATTCAGGAGAACAATAAGTTACAGAGAGCATCCTGTTTTCCTGCCATGCAACGCCGAGACTTGCGCTTATACTTTCAACCCTGAAGCAACCAAAAAGATGAAAGGTGAAGTCAAATGAGAAAAGATGTGAAATGGAGGGATAGAAATCCGAAATCTATAATCGAGTTCTATTTATGGACGGTCTTTGTAGTAGTTTTAGCCCCACTGTTGGAGAGCCAAACTAGAAGTAGCTGCAACCCCACATACAACACTAAATTTTCGGTGGCCTTCGCCCCATGTTTACTTTTCCGGTGGCCTTTGCCCCACGTTTAGTAATCAACTTTGTATTTTAATGTTTATTTAAATATTATATATGTATGCCTCGGATGCGTCAGTAGTAATTTGTAAAGCACGTATCTCTTAGCAGGGCTGGTGTGGCTAAAATGAAGGCTTACACAAATTATAATGGTATTTAACTTTGTTGTATTAATCTTTCACACGATTAAATAACACTTCACTGATGTATCCTACTGCAGAGCTGTGAGATTATAGTTAATTATACTTTTTAACACGTAAACTTTATAGTATTCTCACCGCAATGAATTTTTGTCTCATACTGAACACATACCAAAAACCTAACTGCTCGGGTACGCAATCTTGTATATTTTTCCTATTTCAAGTCTCTGATTGCCTAAACCTACTCCAATAGAATACCCTTATTTAACTTTTAGCCTTTCTAGTTGTTGATTGGCTATTTATAAACTGTTTTAAATATTACATTATTATTGTACCAAGAATTACTCGTAGCCGTTTTAAACTTTCTAATTTATTGTTGCCTCAAGGTTACCTCATTTTTAGCAACTTTCGGCTTCTACTTTGTAAATCTGTTTGCTACGAAAGGCAGCTTGCTTCTATTCTTACAGCTCCTACATTGTTAAACTATGTAATACATTCACATAACATTATTATACCTGTATATTATAAAATAACCTTAATACAATGACTGTAACATACACGTTATATATTATATTATACACATATTACTTTAAGGCTGGCTGTTAATAAATTTTATATTATATAATTAGACTGATACCATGTAAGTGATAAAAACACTGGCTCATCTTTAACTGCTGTGATCCTTAAGGTCCCATACTATATTGGATACGAAAGACAGGTAATTTTGCTCAGCGGCTTCTTTATCAGGCTTGAGGTTCTTTTACTGCCATAAATCGACGACACGAGACCACCGACTTTACATACCTTCCGAAGGAAGCCATGCTAAGGATTTTTACGCCCGATAGAATCCATCGCTATCCGCCAGGTTTGATCCGCGACCTCGGGAACTGCAGGCTAGCATGGTACCCACCACACCAGGAGGACGACACTGGAATTTCGGGGGATGTAATTAACCTTCCCAGTATTCAACCTAGCGGCCTGGAGAAATCCCGAAAAACTCTATGGGTCAGGAACATGGTCCGCAGGACCCGAACACACTACCTCCTGAATGTGAGTCACACGCGCTACCACCTGCGCCCCGTCGCTCGGTAAGAAAAATACCGTAGTGGACACATGCTCCGCTTCGCAGACATATATCATATAGCGATATAAGTGTATTTTTTCCCATGCACCTCTTACCTCTTGCAATGTCGAAAGGAGTTTCTCACGATATACCCTTTATTTAAGTGAAAGACGGAGAGTGTTCACTTTCGACAATCTCCGCATGTATATTCTTGTCCACTTTATTCACTTTACACATATTTAGAAAGTTGTGTTCTATAAGGGAATAAAAACATTAACAGTTGCTATGAACAGCGTTGTATACGCATTCTTTTGATACAACCTGTACGAACACTTCAAGCACGCGCCCGTTGTTTACATCTGGACTCACCCTCTCAGTATAAACAGACTGCAGTATAAGGCAAGTTAATCTCATAGAAACGGCCATTCTTATTAACCTCTCAGCAATGAACAAAATATATGTTGCAAGTAACGTAGCTGTAGATATTTATTGTTTTCGCCCAAAGGAACCATGTAAGATTAATTTGTATGCAGAAGAATGCATACACGTGACTGAAAATAAAAACTGATGACTCAGATCCCTTAATTGTTTCCCCAAACATGTCCATAATTTGTCTTGTGCGCATTTCGAAAATTTGAGAAACTACTACTTAGCTCATCACCATACTTGTATTTCGGAATTTACATGCCAGCAATATAATAATAAGCAGAAATAGGAATTCTAAGGTAATGCCAGGACAAGAGGAAATTCAACTGAAAATTTTTACTGGATTTTACTTTGCGGATTATAAACCTCCTATCTTGCAGACAGCATTCACCATGCGGTGTTTACTTGCCGCTGTTCTTTACATTCTTTATATTGACAATGTTTGATTGTAGATAACTTTGAGCCACCTGCTTAAGAATTTCTGTGACTGGTAATAAATAAGCGCTACACTTTACAGTGTAGAGGCTAGAGCGATAAACTATACAGTCGTTATCGCAGATTTATTTTGCACATTTGCTGGCAGTTAATGATCACTGAATATTACCATAAAAACGCTTGAACGCATGAAATACGAATTTTCAGTAATAATGAGAATTTACGTTGCCTTAGCTTACAGTTAGATTATACAGCTGTAGCAGCAACAGACTACAGCGGCAACATTAATTAATAATAAGCAGAATATCAAAGCTGCATAACTGGCAGTTTCATTTACATTTCCGTTTCCCTTTGATAGACAGATAATGTTACAAAGTGTCTTCATATTTAATCCTGTGCATTTTGTGAATTCAAGAGCTGATTATACAAAAATCACAAAATAAAATAAACTTGTATTCTTAAGATACATATCTTTAATAGTTTATCTTGCTTTTTTTCCTCCAGGAATCAACATAGAGCAATAACAATAGCAACTCTAATTGGTTTATCCAAACCAACACTCTTCGTCGCAAAATAAAATACAAAATCCTTTAGAGACGAGTTAAATTAATTAGAAGCCTTCGCAGTGTCTAAGAGTTTGTACACTACTTTTCTAAGAGAGTACTCTATAAATACATTAGAGATAAACTTGTTAAAGTTATTCACTTGTAAGTATAACAGTCCTCATATTATAACCATAAAATTCAATCTAAAATTCGACGTATTCCCTAGCGTGCTGCCTGATGTTTACACCCAGGCCCACCAACGGGCTAGCTGAAGGTGAGCTTTCCGCTTTTTCTCCCATGTTAGTATCACAGAGGCAGAACAGTGCCCTGCAATGGAACTTTTCTTTCCTATTATACGGACCCTCATTGCTCATTTTGAGCTTGCTGAAAGCAAGCATGGCAAAGTGTACCTCATCCGTCCCTCGTACCTTGATGCAAATATCAGCAGGTTAGTGTTTTGTTGTAAAGTGCAGTGGTTGTGACACCTCATTTAACTTTGTTCTGCTTTACAATAAGAACACTTACACTTAGAACCAGTTTCATGAAAGTTAATCCTTGTTTCATAGACGAAATTAAACTTCACTCAAACTTAATACAGTCGAATATAACTGGCGAACTTACCCAGGTTAGCCTGGTTGGAATTCTGAGCTAACAGAAGCTATACAACTGCTCGCGTCTATACTTAGTTAAAGAATTATCTATTAGGGTGTTACATTATGAGGAATATTCACTTGTAATTATTCTTTCTTGGCTGGTGTGTTTATAGATTACGGTAGTTATGAGTTGTTATTTCCAAATTTCGGATTTATCGATTTATTTTCGGAGACAATATATTTTGAAGCTTCTTTCCCTTGTGTACACCATTGAAGCCGGAATTATAAAGGCAATAATTATCATAATATTCTGAGAAGGATAGCGATATAAAATAAGCAATAATATATTTAAAATCCATGTATGTATAAAAGGAGAAGCATTGTGAAAATTGTTGACTGTAAAAGCGACAGAAAGACCAGACAGGCATAGTTTTGTTAATTAGGAACCAGCCTCAGGTAGAAAGGGTAAATGTCATTGAAGCAAGTTTTTCCTGGTAACAGCCGAGGACAGCTGCACTTAACCTGGTGAAGGTCACTCTAGGCTTTAGGACGCCGAGTTGTGACGAGCGTTTGAGGGGAGAATAGGAGAAGTGAGTAGCTTGCTTTTCCTTGTGCAGCGTGGGTAAAGGCAGTCTGTCCTGAGTGCTTGGTAAGAGCGGGATGACATTCTCGTCGTGTGGAGAAGAATGGTGGCGAACATGTTAGAGAGTAGAACGCTTAGCTGTAGTTAATCTTCTTCGGTCTTGGTAAAGACAAAGTATCATCGTATGCATTTACAAGTGATCGGCAAACCGCAGTATTATTTTAAATAGTGAATAAATGTGTTCTAAGACAGCGTTCGTGTTTCTCGCAGACCCTAAAATTAAGGTTTCATGCTGGAGCAGCCGTGGCAAAGGAAGAACCATCTAGGAGGAGACAAGCAGCAACCGTGAGGCAAAGGTATTGCTTCTGTGGTTGGAGGACGTAGCGTGGCTGCGTCACCATGATCACTTTGAAACATTTAGCAACAGTCACCGCTGTAGATGCTACGCTGCTTCCCCTGCATAGTCTAGTCTATTTTCTTCCCTATTCCGCACTCCCCTCCTCTTTAGTCATGAAAGAGAGGGGGAAGCGCTCTTCTCATTTTTGCAAACTTGCGCAGAGCAGCCATATTTGTGGAGCGCTAGTAGATATCTTCCAGGCTAAGGATTCGGGACAAGTTAGCAACCTATGTAGGTGCAATTTCACTATAGAGTTCCGTAAACTCAGTACCTATTGATGTAAATAAAGACGCCAATGCGCTGCCTTATTTGCTATCGTATACAGTACAGTCTAGTGATGGTAGAAAATGAAGTAGGACGTACATCGGAATGAGACACTTCTGTGTGTTGGTCTTCTAGTCACGAAGCGGATTATACACAGCCTCATAGGTAAACAAGACTTCAATGCGCCACCTCACTCCGATACGCAGGAAGCTTCACTTCGCTCTGAGGTTGTCCCGGATCTCTGAGGTTATAACAATATCACTTTTCTTATTCATAATTAGTTTTGTTCGACAGCATTCTTTTTTTCAAAAACAAATAACCATATTTTACTTCTGTCATGTTGTTTAAGTATAGGATAGGACTAGAAGCGGAGAGGGACTTAGAACCTCGACCTACCCAGATCTTCTGTACCTAGGCTTCTGACGGGGCGGCCGGACCAGGAGGCACGATAGGTAAAGGGCAGCGCCCTACCGTTTACAGATTTAAACTCCCCGGTTGGTAGCTGGGTAGCCGGCTCCCCTCCCTCCTGTGGGCTTACACATCCCCTGGAGGCCCGGGATTCGAAGACCGCTTGCAGCCTTGGGGACGAAGGTTTTCTCAGAGCATCCTTTTCCCCTGCCATGCACACGCCGAGACCTCCCGCCGACATTTGGAAGCCTGAGAGAAACCAGGTGATATTTGGTGAAGTGAAATGAGAATGGAGATTAAATGGACAGTAAATTCGGGGAATGTAATGATCCTTCCCAGCATTCGCCTGGCGACCGGGGAAACCCCGAGAAAGCCCATGACGTTACCGCCTGAGCCATCCCGCTCGGTTTTCATGTTGCTTTAATATTTTTAGTACTCTACCTCTTATTTTCATGATGCCTTATTTATTTATTTTGATTATGCAGCTTTACTGAAATGGCAGTAACTAATTATGCATCTTATTTGCCTCACGCATGACTGTATTTCAAATATATTTCTGCGACATCGCCATCAGAAGACCTAACCAAGTCCACATGATCTAATCTAATATCACCAGGATAAGAGTACCTAGTAGGTTCAAAAGTAAAAGTAGCCATCAAAAGTAAAACATAGCATGTGGCTCTATAGACATAATAAGAGACATTTCTGTCCACAGACATTCTATATAGTATCACTGCGTTTAATCATAAATTAAAAGTAAAATTGAATTTAAAATATAAAACAAAAAACTTTTGCTCACCATTAAAACAGCTTTCAGCTTCCGTTATGCCCGTAATGGGATCAATCGAGGACGTAGGTACCCAGCACATCAAGCGAGATGATCCCCAGGGGAATCAACGTGCACCAGCCCCTAATTGCATCAGCATTCCCTTGTTGGCTAGGCAAAATTAAAGACTAAATTACAAAAACTACAAGATGAACTGAAAATTAATACACTATTGACAGGGTGTTTAAGTAATCGTTATGTAATATTTGCTTTAAAACGCTAATTTAATAACCACCTCTTACTCAACAAATTATAGAAAATGAATTTAAAAACACATTTTAAGGCAGTCCTTGATTCCTATCTCACATGATTAAGAGTTAATGAAAGGAACTTACAGAAAGAAACGTTCGCAGGTAACTAGCAAACTCGGCAAAGAAGTTAATTAGGCAATCTTTTTATCTGATCAAAGGAAAGTTAATTCGCAAAGTAGATTTCACATCTAATGTATATTACTTTCTCTACTACTTATAGTAAGTAGGGGAAGTATTGTATTCCAGCCAAAACTACGATACTGAGATTTCACCGAAAATATATGTTTTGAGACTCCCTGAATCCAAATAAACCATTTTTGGAAACATGTCCGAATGGGTGTCTGTATGTCTGTGAACAGCATAACTCAAAAACGAACAGTCGGATAAACACCAAACTGGGTATTTAGGTTCAATCTTTCAGAGATGCGACACGAAGGTTTTCAAGAAAATCCCCTCACCCCAGATTACCCTTTACATGGAACATTTTTCGAAAATTTGTATTTTCTCAAAAATGGCTAACGATTTTGATTAAAATATCATACGTTTAAGATATTTTTATGACAAATAAAATGTATAGCTTGAATTTTCTGGGAATGTCTCCAAAACTATTCTTCATTGTGAACGACTTTTGCATAATTGGTAAACCATAAGAGATAGACAAAATTTTACTGCACAGAAATGCAGATGTCATGTACATTATTTTTTTTTGAGTGAACCATTTTCGATATATTGCTTTTTACTCCCTTAAATTTTTCAATACTTATTTTATCAAATGGGAATTAGTTATTCATTTTTAGTCTTGGATATGCAAAGAGTATTAATCTGTGGCAAAGAGAATGGAGCCGCATATAGCTACCAGCTATTAAGAGATATGTATATGCTTAAAGGCTACTGTATTTCTACATTGCCCTTGCAAATACAAAACAAGGAGAACATAGTAGGCCTTAGGCGATTGTCAAATATTTTTAGAACTGGTCGCTATGTGTAAAATATAATTCTCTTTGCATGTCAAAAGATCGTTTCTGCAAATGTTTATCTCGATTAATATGAAATAGATGGAGAATAAGAGTTTGTAAAAATAGTTTGTACAAGGGTAGAGAAAGTCATGTGAGCGTAACACATTAGATTTTTTGCAAATTATTTCAGCATTTACCTTAGTTTTTTTCATCTCTAGTTTGTGATTTAAAGGCGGTACTCATGATATTAAGTTTCGACACAATATCAATTTAATAGGCACTAAATTATAGATGCTAGGGGATCCAATGACAGTTTTTGGGTGTTTTATTATTTCTTTAAATTCACAATAAACTGTGACATTCCCTGTCCTCTTTACGTAGAGGAGTTTCAACGGAAATACAAACCTTTCAGGTTCACTGAAAACAATAATAGACAAATAAATTGAAATACAATCCGCGCGCACTAGCGCGTGCTGTCTGTGTGTCTCAAAAGGTAAAACTCTGATGCGTTTCTCTTTCTACAGCCTATTCTTATAAAAACTTAATCTTCTATTTACTTCCTGCTAATGGACATACATTTTAATTATGCATTTCGTTCAAGGAATAATAACGATACAGTAGGTTAAAACGATAGTCAGATTTTTTAAAAGCAGAACGCTATTTGACGCATTGGAATGTTATTCTGTTTGCATTACCAAGAGAAAAGTACGAATAGCGACTTACATTTTTTTTAAAAAATAGTATGTTGCATACATGACTTACTCTACCCATTCTTCAACTATTCTTACAAAAGCTTTTTCTATCTACTTTATGTAGATAATAAACATTTGTAGAAATGGTGTTATTACATATTTCCTTGTAGGTACAATGGGAATAGGGGAATTCCGTAGGCTTAAAATGATTGCTGTGTGTTGATTTAAAAATTCATTCTCCTTGTATGGCCAGGTGAAAAAAAAACCATAATAACCTCCCATTTGAGAAAAATATAAGTATCTGAAAATAAATAATAATAATAATAATAATAATCATAATAATAATAATAATAATAATAATAATAATAATAACGAGTACCTCAGAGAAGCTCTACAAAAATATTTATTTGGCATTAAGTGTGTACTTAAACGGAATCTACCTTTTTTACTAAGACTTTTTCTGACTCTTACGGCTTACCAGTGCAAAAGTCATTTAGAATGAAGAGGATTTCAGAGACTATTTGCAGAAAGTTCAAGCTAAAGATTTCATTTGTAATGAAAACGTCTTAAACATATGGTTAAATCCTTAAAGCCATTTTTCAGAAAACATTTTTTAACAATTTTCCATTTAAAGAGTAAGTTGGGAGGGGATTTTCTAGAAAATCCTTGTGTTGCATCCTTGAAAGGTCCTAAACTTAAATCCTAATTATCAAGTAATTGAACTAAATACCAATTAAATAACACTTTCGTTTTTGAGTCGTGTGCTCGCAAATACCCACACACACACACACACACACACACACACACACACACACACACACACACACATACACACCTGTTTTGGATTCAGGGCATCTCATACAGCTCTGTGAATCGCGAGGACCTACTATACCTAGTAGATAAAGCAAATATGTTATGCGTATAACTGAAGCACTTAAATGTATTTGGGAACAGTTTATTAAGATGTGTTCATGGTACTCCACAAAAAGCCATGGCTCTGTGTTGTCAGAGAAGCGAAGCTCTCTCCTGCACGGATGGCGGAACAGCAAGTATGATTTAGTTGTATGATAATGGAATTTAGAAACGTGCCACCTCATTTCACATAGAATAACTTTAAAATTAATAAGATGCGTAAAGCATTAGTAGACGAGTTAGGAAAATATTACGTAATAGTGTTTTGGAACCGTTCCTGGAATGTAACCTTTCAAAGGTACTATTATACGGTTCCAAAATAAATGTTTTAAACTTTGCTTTAACGTTATCTACAACATGCATCTTTATGTAGAGGAAGTTATGTAAACAGCCCGAAAATTCCATACATATTAGAAAAAAATATGTGTGAATGAAAATGTCTGTGCTCCAAACTTCCAAAGATACAACATAAAGATAGTGAAGAAAATGCGCTACCCCAAATTACTTTTTACCTGAGAAAATATTTGTCAGTTTTTACTTTCTGAGCTTTAACAGTTTTCAATAAAATAACGTATGGTTAAGATATTTGCATGAATAATAATGTATATCTCTTGAATTTTCGATGGATAGTGCTATTATTTGATTGAATTTTGTATAATTATGTTCAACCAGCTAACTTTAAAAATAGACAGTAATTACTACCAGAAAACTGTTGAGCTACTCAATGCATACAATTTCTCTAAAATTTTAGTTTTAGCACCTTTTGAAACATTTGCCAAGTTTAGATCTTTCCCAAATTTCTTCAAACGGATATTCTTGTTCGTTTACGATTATTTTCTCACCCCTCCCTTTCTTTTCTTTCCATTATAAGAGGTTCTTACCATGAATAAACATTGTAACGATGTTTGAGAGTTTTATAGCAGTTTTAACACCTTTGGTTGTAACTAATAAATCACTCCTAAGTAAAAAAAAAATCTAATGTGTTGCACTCACACGACTTTCTCTACTATTATACACACTCTTTTTACAAATGTTTTTTCTCCATCTACTTCATAATAATGCAGATAAGCATTTGCAGAAAACTATTGCTAATTTTATTGTATGTGCAAGGGAATACGGTAGGCTTTAAGCGATAGTCAAATCTTTTAAGAGCTGGTTGCTATGTGGAGCATTCCTTCTCTTTGCATGTACCGGATGTAAAAAAGTATAACAAATTCCCATTTTAAAAAAAAATTATTGGAAAATTCAAACAAATAACAATGAATATCTCGGAAACGATTGACTTCATAAAAAGTGTATATGGCATAAACTTTTGGGGACATTCTCAGAAAATTCAAGATATACATTCTATTTGGTATGAAAATGTCTTAAATATGTGATATTTTAAGTAAAATCGTTATACCCGTTTTTGGGAAAATCAAAATTTTCGAAAAATGTTACATGTAAATGGTAGTTTAAAGTAGGGGATTGTCTTGAAAATCTTTGCGTTGCATGTTTAAAAGATACTGAACATAAATACCAAGTTTGGTATTTATCCGGATTTTTGTTCAGATCCACACAGACACACACACTGAAGTAGAATATCTTTACGTTAATATTTTAGCACCACGCTTTGGGCACCAAAGTTGAGGTAGTTGTAGACCCACGTACGATACAAACTTTCCTGTGGCCTTCGCCCCACGTTCACTTTCCGGTGGCCTTCGCCCCCACGTATAAAATAAACTTAATGTTTATTTAAATATTATATATGTGTGCCTCAGCTGCGTCAGTAGTACTCTGCAGAAACACGTATCTCTTAGCAGGGCTTGGTGTGGCTAAAGAATAAGGCTATAATTGCTTACTTCACTCCTTTATTAATCCTTCACACTATTAAATAACACTTCACTGATGTATCCTACTGCAGAGCTTTGAGATTATTGTTACTTGTACTATTTAACACGTAAACTTTATATTATTCACGCCATAATGCATTTTTTATGTCTCACACTGAATACGTATCTAACTGTTAGGGAACGCTACCTAGTAGCGTCTGGTTGGGTACGCTGTCTTCTAGCGTCTGGCTGCTACCGCCTAAATTTATACTTTTACTATATTTCAAGTCCCTGATTGGCCATTTATAAACCATTTTAAATATTACATTATTGTTCCAAGAATTATTAGTAGTATTATTAAACTTTCTAATTTATTGTTGTCTCAAGGTTACCTCATTGTTAACAACTTTCGGCTTCTATTCTCACAGCTCCTACATTGTTAAATTACTTAATACATTTACATAACATTATTATACATATATATAATATAAACATAACACAATGACTGTTACATATACTTTATATATTATTTATACACATATTGCTTTAAGTCGGGCTGTTATTATATTTTATATTATATAATCAGACTGATATCATTTAAATGTTAAAAATACTGCCTCAACACACACACGACCTTTTACTAAAAATGCTTTTTTTGGGATTCAGGGGCCACAAAACATGTATTTCCGGTGAAATCTCGGTATCGATTTTTTTTGTGAATGCAACACTTTCCCTACCTACTATACGTAATAGACAAAGTAAAATCTGATGTGTTGCATTCACATGCCTTTCCTTACTACTCTTGTACAAACTATTCCTACAAAAGTTAATTTTATCTTCTTTTCTTCAATCGAGATAAATTTTCATTTACACATTTCTTGTAGGATGCAATAGGCTAAAGCGATAGTAAGATTATTGGAAAGCGGATCGCTATGTAATGGCTTTGAAATTACATGTTCATCGTATGGCAACTAGAATTCCAAATAGCAACTTGCCGCTAGCAAAAAAGTGTGAGTATTTGAAAATTCGAACATAACATAGGTTATTATTTATATTGAAAATTCATAAAGAAGAATAGTTTTTTATGAACAACATAACCAGTGCTTGTAATATATAAAGTGTTAACACAATGATTCATAAATGTTCTCAGAATGCAACACCTTAAAAATCATGCATATTTTATAGTAGTGATTGCAATATGTTTGATTCCTCTGTGGTAAGAGAACTGAAAATAATAATAATTAGTTGCTAATATGTAATTAACCTAGTAACTGTTCACTGAAAGTCACGAAATTTGCAGTATATTTGTTTTAGCTTTATCTGTATTAAAGACATCTTTTTTGTTCTTCTGTTTATTTATAAATGTTATTTTAATACAAAGCGCTGGTTTCCACGGTGAAAAAAATCTGAGTGATACATTCCAATGACTTTCTCTACCCTGTATTGTTTATTATTGGGTACACAAATTATTCTTAATCAAGATATTTTTCTATTACTACATTTTAATCCAAATAAGTCTTTGCAGAAATAGGTACATTACACATTGAATTATATATACCAAGGGAATAGTGACAGTCAAATGTTTAAGAACTGGACGGTATATACCGGCCTTAAAATTCCATACTGTTTCCATGCAATCGCGAGAAACAACTGAATGTTGAAACGACTTAGCATGACGAATAAATGAACAATTCGAACCTTTAATAACGGACATCTAGAAATAGATTATCCATCAAAAGTCTGTTTTAAATATTTCTTGAATAGTAAGTTTTTGTTTATTGTTTAACGTTTACCATTATACAATATTAAACAAAACTCCCTCCTAATGAAGAGGACTTCATAGGCTATTCACCGAAAATTCAAGACGTACATTTTATTTTCCATGTAAATATCTTTAGTACATGGTATTTTAATCAAAATTGTTAGTCTTTTTTTAGAAAATAAAAAATTTCAAAAAATGTCTGAAGTTTTGTTGCGGCTACGTATGGAAAGCCAGTTTGAAGAAAGTGTATTATATTTCGACTGTTGAGGAGCCGAACTTGAAGTAGTTGCAACCGCACGTATGCTAAAAAGTTTCAGGTACCCTTCGCCCTAAATGTACTTTCCAGTGGCCTTTGCCCCAAATGTTTAAAAATATTAACTTTCTAATTTTGAATGTTTCTTTAAATATTATATGTTTATGTTTTCCTCGGCTGCGTCAGAATTTATTTTTAGAGACATGAATGTCTTAGCAGGGAGTGGTGCGACTGAAGAATGTAGGCTTACACCGATTATAATTTTACTTCACTCCATTTATTAATGCTTAACACGATTTGAGTAACACTTCACTGATAGAGAGAGAGAGAGAGAGAGAGAGAGCTGTGAGATTTTTTTTATTAATTACTTGCAATTTTTTAACACGTAAACTATTTTTCGTCTCACACTGAATACGTATTAAACTTCTCGAGGACACATCTCGCGTCGGGTTAGGAACACTGCCTACAACCAAATGAATTCTGAATTTGTAAATGTTACTATATTTCACTTTTGAATGGCTAATTCTACTCCAATAGAATTTCTTCATTTAACTAAAGCTTTTTATAAACTGTCTCAAAATTTACATTATTGTTGCTCCAATAATGGCTAGTAGCATTAATAAACTTTCTTACTCATTTTTGCCTCAAGATTACCTCATTGTTAGCAACTTTTAACCTATCTTTGTCACAGCTCCTACATTATTAAATTACTTAATGCATTCAGATAACATTTTTATATGTATACAATAATATAAACATATACAATGACTGTAATATACACTTTTTATATATTGTTACATACACATAATGCTTTAAGGTGGCCTGTTGTTATATTTTTTTATTATATAATTTGACTAAAATCTTTTAAGTGTTGAAAATACTGCCTCATGTTCCATGTAAAGGGTAGTTTGGGGTGAGGGTATTTTATTTAATATCTTTGTGTCGCGTCTTTGGAAGATATTGAATCTGAATACTAAGTTTGTCACCTCAAAACATGCATTTTCGGTGAGATCTCGGTATATAATTTTGGGTGTAATGCAATACTTCTACTTAGTGTACGTAGTAGAGAAAGTAAAAACAAATTCATACCAGCTAAATGGATGAAATTATATTATAGGGTTTTATTTTAAGTCTCAAATGCCGCGTTTAACCTCAGAAGCTTAAGGTAGACATGAAAATATGAATTTCCACGAGTACGTAACATGGTTCCACACAATTTAACGGCGTGCTCCACGCAAAGTGCTCGGCATATTTGTGGATGAGATGGAGATGATGATAATGTTTGCAATAGTCGGTGTATGGAGTTTACAAATGATGCTTCGTACGCCAAGTCTCGCTCGAGCGGCTAAAATCCGCTAGAGGACGTCCTGAGCATATTGGCAGCAATCCACTGAGGTATGCAACCTCTTCAACAATGAGCAACCTTGGTTCGAGCGAAAGTGGCACACAGGGCGTTTTGAAATCACTGCGTATAATCGTCTGGATGTTATCAACAAGCACAGGTATCTCTCATTACAGGAGATGTAATATTTAGCAACATTTATTTACATCAAAGATAACACTGAGTTCACATTAAATGATTTTAATAGTTTCAAAAGCTCCTGGATTATAGTTTAGCTTAAAATAATTACACTGCATAAATATAGCTGCACTTACAGGGGTGCATTTTATCGCACACTGTTTTTAATATTTATATAGATGACGATATCCGAAAATGGAGAGAAAGAGCACCAAAAGGAATATACATAACCAAGAATAAATACAATAACATACTATTATATGTTGAAAATATTGTAGTATTTGCAAATTCTGAAAATGAAATACAAAAATCAATCCATCGTTTAAATATAATTTTAAGATATCAATAAATAAAACGAAGACAATGGCATTCCACGGGAAATACCCAATAAGATGTAAAATAGCAATTGAAAATTGGGTCTTGGATCAAGTTCAGCATTTTAACTATTTAGGAAGTTACATTACTTTTAACCAAGATAAGGACATACGCATTAAATTACAGAAATATCAGAGTATCTGCGGCACTATAAGCAGAACATTAAGAATTACACGAAGAGAAACAAAAATTAAATTTTATAAGGTGATGGCTCTACCTGTTCTATTATATGGCAGTGAATTCTGGGTGATGAGGAGAAAAGATTGCACTCATGTTCAGGCTGCAGAAATACATTTTTACTAACAGTTAAAGGTTGCACTAAATTTTACGGGAAGAAATTAGGCAAGAATTAAATGCTTTTTCAGTGAAGGATAAATTAGAAGAACAAAACTAAAAATGGAAAGAGAATTTGTAAAGAATGGAAGAAAGAAGAATTCCAAAGATGGCCTTACAATATAAACCTATAAGAAAGAGGGATAGGAAGCCCATTTAAAAGATGGAATTGAGGCTGGAACAGGTCAATAGGCCTAATCCTTGAAAGGCACAAGAAGAAGAAATATAGCTGTTACAGCCTCCTGCAAAATCCTGTGTCAGTTTATATATATTTTCAAAAGACAGTAAAAACGATCAATTTTCACGTATTAGACTTACAATAATACTTGAATTGTATAGTAGTGATTTATTTTTGGTTCAATATTGAAATTGCATAATTAAATTCCGCTTTATTTTGATTTTTAGATATCAATTTACTCATAAAATAAAAATATCTAGTGAGATTTCCACACAGAATTGTCATGGGATACATGTACACAAATTTCTCAAACAATGATAAATTCACATATCTGTTATATAGTATTCTGGTAAACTTGAGGTTTCTATCAACATTACGTGATTATATTTTAACTTAGCAACATTTCAAAGTAAGTATTAAATGTTAGCTATAAGCATTTAAATGTTTATTCATGGTAACAGTTCTTACACTTCGAACAAAGAAAGAATTAAAAAATCATAAACTTTCGAACATATTCTTTACACGACGCAGTTCACGCTGAGAATGATGTAAATTTGCGACATCAAATATTTGTAAAATGGCTAACTCGACGAAATCATATATTATAAAGAAACTGTATGGAAAATCCATTCAGAAATAAGAGGACTTTTGGGGACATTGCCAGAAAATTCAAGATATACATTTTATTTGTCATGAAAATATCTAAATATATGATATTTTAATAAATATCGTTAGAGTCATTATTGAGAAAATCCAAATGTTTAAAAAATGTCTTGGTTGCTTTAATTATGATTATTTTTGTTATGGTTGGAGTTGCCTTTTTTAGGTTATTGGAACGAAAAGTCCAATAAAGTGAATTTTAACAGGCTATGCATTTTCTTATGTTCTCCTAGTTAAATAAAATTAAATTCAATAACAAAAGCAAACAAATAAAACGACTTCCAAGGCTGATAGCTGAAAATTCATAAATACACGTTATGTTCAATGATATGTCAATACTTAAATCGAAATCGTTAGAGCCATTTTTGATAAAATAAATAAGGATATTGTGGCAGTAATTTGTATAACAATAAATGTAAATGACAGAGTGATTGTAGTGTAAATAAGCATTATTGTATGACATTGATTTGAGATGTTTGTTAATTATAAGCATTGTTAGGAAATAAGTTTACACGGCCTCACTGAAACTGACAATAGGAGCGAATAACAATGTGCGAGGGGGTGAGTTGAATATTAATTAGAAGAGACAAACAAATGACGTCAGATTGGCGCGCTTTTATTAGAAATAGCGGGAATATTTTCCCTAGAGCATATGTTTTCGTAATTTTTGATTGGATATAAAAATAGACGCTAATGTTGGCGCGTTTTATTAACCAATAGCAGCTCGGTTATAATCTTTAGGCATATCGGGGTGTGGGATTATAAAAAGCTAAAAGTCAGAGGCAGATTTCGTCAGTCCAACAGAAGCATTCACGCGTTATACGTCGCACAGTTAGTTCATCAGAATCGTTCGCGGGTTACACGTCGCATAGTTCAACGGAAGCATACATAAAGTACACGTCGCAATTCTACAGAATCTCTCGCGTCTTAAAGTTTGTTATAAATGTGAAACACGCGAATTATTAATGTGCAGTAAATAAGTGATTATAGTGATATTAGAAAATATAACAGTTTCAGTTTGGCGTGTATCACGAATCAATATGTGAACTTAATTGTGACGGTAATAAAGGTGTAAAAGCAAATTCTTTTATCAGTGTTATCTTTGAGTAACAAAATCCTTTCCGCTTACACACCCTGTTTAAGAGATTTTCTTGACTGAATAATAATAATAGCTAGCCGGAGCACAATGAACCCAAAATGCAAAATAATAAAACAATAACAGGCGCCCAGCAATAAGATAACACGAAGTGACTGCGACAAATTGGCTTCCATACATGGGGCATATAAACATGAAGCATCTTTCAACTATCAACTAATAACAAATATACCACTTCAATATGTTTTCTGTGTAAAGGTTGGTTTGGGGTGGGAGAGTTTTCTGAAAATCTTTGCTTTGCATATGCTAGGACCAATGATGACCCAAAAGCTTCTTAAAATGACTCAAAAATTCTAATAATGACACTAGTAATTACAGAAAATGTCCTAAAATCTGAGGTTTGCTTATTTTGTTAAAACTAGTGCACATAAATGAGTGTAACCACTACAGAAGCAGAAATAATAGATGTAAGAATAATGATGAGACAATTTAGAAATTAATTAAAACTATGTTTTTTCAGTGTATTTGTTAGGAAAATCAGAAAAGAATATTAAGAAAATTGCTTTAGAAGCAGGTCTTGCAAAACTGTGGCGTTACCTCTTTTGAGTTCTCAGATTATACAAAATTCAGGCAAATGAAGAAGACTTTACAGCATATGGATGACATAAAGATACGAGTAATAGCAACGTGGAAAACAATAACAAAACGAGAAACTGATTTGTCTCATCCATAGTTAGAAAAATTAATCCATAACTGTTTTTATACTGCCAACCTTTCGACCCTACAAGCAACTTTTTCTAGATAAGCATTAAATAGGTACGTGATTTTTTTCGCCAAGAATGAGAGTAAAGGATATACAACGTAACTTTTATTTTGCAGTTAAATAGTGATGTCTGCAAATGTATCATTTTCACTACATGGTTTAGGAAAATTGCTCGTTTCGTCTTTCTTTGTTCAGCTCCATCTTTTCCTTGGGCGTGCAAAATGTCTTCTACCTCGTGGTTTATACTCTTGTATGATCAGTGGTATTCTTTCATTATTCATTCTAATCAAATGTTGTTTCCAATTCTCCTTGGACGCTTCAGTTTTTTCACTTACTTTATACAAGATGTTAAAAAAAGTATTTCATATTTGGAGAGGTGGTATTATGGACCAAAACAAGAAAACAAATCTGATGTGTTACACTCACATGATTTCCTAACTCTTGTACAAACTGTTTTTACAAACGCCTATACTCCATATGCTTCATGTTAATCGATATATCGAGATGTTAATCTTATTGCTAATTTTCTTGTAGATGCAAGGGGAATTGGTAGGCTTTAGGCTATATGCAAATATTTTAAGAGCTGGTTGCTATGTGGAGTATTCCATTCAATTTGCATTACTAGGACAAAAAAATTAATAACGAATTTCCATTTAATAAAAAGTAGAAGTATTGGAAAATTTAAGGGATTAACAAGCAATATCTCAAAAATGGCTCACTCAACAAAAAATGTATATGACATAAATTGTGTATTTTAAAGCGATCTACAGTTTTTGAGTAGTAAAATTCTGTCTATCTCTTATGGTTTAACAGTTATGCAAAAGTCGTTCACAATTAAGAATACTTTTGGAGATATTCCCAGAAAATTCGAGATATACATTTCATTTGTCATGAAAATCTCTTAAACATATGATATTTTAATCAAAATCGTTAGAGCCATTTTTGAAAAAATTACAATTTTCGAAAAATGTTCCATGTAAAGGGTAATCTGGGGTAGGGGGATTTTCTTGAAAACCTTCGTGTCGTATCTCTGGAAGATACTGAACCTAAATACCAAGTTTGGTGTTTATCCGACTGTGAGTTACGCTGTTCACACACAAAGACACATAGACACACACGGACATGTTTCCAAAAATGCTTTTTTGGATTCAGGGGGCTTCAAAACATATATTTCCAGTGCAATCTCGGTATCGAATTTTTGGGTGGAGTACAATACTTCCCCTATTTACTATACGTAGTAGAGAAAGTAAAATGTCTAGTAAACACGGTCTAAAAGCGCATACCTTTAAGAGGTACTTATTCATCTTCGCTACTGTGAAATATCTCTTCTACTGCAAGCTCTTTGCCATTACTTATGACCTATAGAATGCAGTAAAAAAATAAGGATACATTACTCTGTTACTGTGAAACAGCATAGCTTCTTATGTAATAAGCGATTACATACGACCTGTAATTGTGAACCATCACTAAAGGAGGTGCTCAATATGGTGCTCATTCATAGTAAAACATGCTTCTGTCTGCGACGGTATTTATGTTTGTTTGAAAGTTCCACGTTGTGGTAGCCAATTTGTGGCGGTATTAGTGTTTGTTTGAAAGATGCTACTGTTTATTTGCCGCACGTATAAAAGACAATTTGTCGCGGTCACTTCGTGTTATCTTTTACTGAGCGCCTGTTATTTTATTTAATATTTTTGGGTTCACTGTCCTCCGGCTAGCTATGATCTTTTTGGTCGAGCAGTTATCTTATACAAGGTGTGTAAACAGAAAGGATTTTTTATCCAAAGATAACACTGATGAAGAATTTGTTTTACACTTTTATTGTCGTAACATATTTTGCACTTTCACATATTAATCTTGACACTCGCCAAACTGAAACTGTTATAATAACTTATTTACTGCTCATTCTTAATTCGCATACTTCAACTTTTTGTGTAATTAACTTTACGACACTTGAGATTTTTTTATAACTTTGCTACGCGTAACCTGCGAATCGATAAACTCTGCGATGTATTCAACGACGTGTAATGGACCGGATACGACGTGTGGTGTGCAAATGTTTCCGATAGACTGAACGAATTTGACTCTGACCTAGCCCTTTTTATACTCCTACACCCCGATATGCCTAAAGATTATAACCGAGCTGCTATTGGTTAATAAAACGCGCCAACATTAGCGTCTATTTTTATATCCAATGAAAATTATGAACACATATGCTCTAGGGAAAAATGTTCCAGCAAATTCTAAGAAAAACGCGCCAATATTACGTCATTTGCTCGTCTCTAATAATGATAAACAGCTTACCCCCTCGCTACATTATTGAACGCTATTATTGTCAGTTTCAGTAAGGCCGTATAAACTTACTTCTCGACAATGCTTACAATCATCAAACATCTCAAATCAATGTCACACAATAATGCATATTCACACTATAATCACTCTTTACATTTACATAATTTGTGATACAGATTACTGCATCATATCCGACGCACTCCTCGAAAGACTCCAGGTTGGTCACGGATGCTCTGGCAGACATTGATGACGCCTTCCTGTAGTGTTTGTACATCATTAACGGGGTTGCATACACCAAAGATTTCAAGATACTCGTAAAACTATAATGTAAAAGCATTTGATAAACTTATCAGAACACTAACTAATTCCATTAGAACTAATAAGAAAGTTCGTTGCACTTACCCAGAATTGTGAATACGGTTTACAGTAACAACACAAAAGATGTTTATTGCGTGCTGTATTCATGGACAATAACACATTAATGTGTCCTCATTTGTTTACCGCCTGCTGTAAGTCGTACTAGGTAACAGCAAAGAGCTTGCAGTAGAAGAGATGTTTCACAGTAGCCGAGATGAACAAGTACTCATAGCTCTTAAGGTAATGAGCCCATGTTTACTGAACTTTTTTTTCTTGTTTGGTCCATACTACCATTTCAAAATATGAAATACTTTTTAACACCCGGTATGGACCTAATTCATCCCCTATATCTCAATTTTAAAGAGATCTATTCTGCTACAACCTCTTACAATTTTCAGAAATCTCATTTCTGCTGCTTATAATTTACTTTTATCTTTTTTGCTTATAATCCAGGACTCGCTGCCATGCATCAATGTTGGAACAGACATTGTTTTGTAACATTGCCTTATGCTCATAATCTTCCAAATATCTGAAAATTTATCCTTATGTCACTAATATAAAACTGTTTATATGCTCAATGAAAATGCAATGCAATGACTAAATAAAGATGCAAATGGCGAGAAAATAACAAAATATTGACGCAAAACAGATAAAAATGCCCTAAAAGGAAACTGGCTTAAATTGAATAAAACTGAGGTAATAAATGTGCATTATCATAATCTGGGATTAAAGTTAAGGATTTACGTACGCCTTAGCAATGTTCATGATGCAATAATTAAAAGATTATATCATTAGAATCCGTGCCCTGGCCATCACCAAAAGGTTTATAGTCTTACAGTTTCCGAAGATGACCATTACCCCTTCATCAACTGACAGATGCTAGGCAACGCCTCATGTGGTGTATATAGCTGCAACACTGGACTTTATGGTAGTGGAAAAATATCCTTGGAGCGCAGTATCAATTATAAGAACAGTACCTACTAAAGAATACTATCTATGACATATGGAGATGAAAAAGTTAAAATAGTATTCCTTTCTTGAGTCAGTTTTGACCACTGGTTACTTTACGGGCAACGAGTTTATAGTTTTTTTACTTTCTCTACTACGTATAGTAAGTAAGGGAAGTATTGAATTCCACCCAAAAATTCGATACCGAGATTTCACTGGAAATATATGTTTTGAGAACCCCTGAATCCAAAAAAAAGCATTTTTGGAAACATGTCCGTGTGTCTGTCTGTGAACAGCATAATTCAGAAACGAACAGTCGGATAAACACCAAACTTGGTATTTAAATTTCGTATCTTCCAGAGATGCGACACGAAGGTTTTCAACAAAATCCCACCACCCCAGACTACCCTTTACATGGAACATTTTTCGAAAAATTTAATTTTCTCAAAAATGGCTCTAACAATTTTGATTAAAATATCATATGTTTAAGATATTGTCATGAGAAATGAAATGTATATCTCGAATTTTCTGAGAATGTCTCCAAAAGTATTCTTCATTGTGAACGACTTTTGCATAACTGGTAAACCATAAGAGATAGACCAAACTTTAGTACACAAAAAATGTAGAACGCGTTAAAATACACAATTTCTGTCATATACATTGTTTTTGTTGAGTGAACCGTTTTCGCGATATTGCTTGTTATTCCCTTATATTTTCCAATACTTAAACTTTTTCTCAAATTCGTTGTTCATTTTTACTTTCTCTACTACGTATAGTAAGTAGGGGAAGTATTGCATTCCACCCAAAAATTCGATACCGAGATTTCACCGGAAATACACGTTTTGAGACCTCCTGAATCCAAAAAAAGCATTTTTAGAAACATGTCCGTGTGTGTGTCTGTGTGTGTGTGTGTGTCTGTGTGTCTGTGTGTGTGTCTGTGTGTGTGTCTGTGAACAGCATAACTCAAAAACGAACAATCGGATAAGCACCAAACTTGGTATTTAGGTTCAGTATCTTCCAGAGATGCGACATGAAGGTTTTCAAGAAAATCCCCCCACCCCAAACTACCCTTTACATGGAACATTTTTCGAAAATTTTAATTTTCTCAAAAACGGCTCTAACGATTTTGATTAAAATATCATATGTTTAAGATATTGTCATGACAAATAAAATGTATATCTCGAATTTTCTGGGAATGTCTCCAAAAGTATTCTTCATTATGAACAACTTTTTCATAACTGGTAAACCATAAGAGATAGACAAAATTTTACTACACGAAAAATGTAGATCGCGTTAAAATACACAATTTATGTCATATACATTTCTTTTGTTGAGTGAACAGTTTGCGAGATATTGCTTGTTATTCCCTTAAATTTTCCAATACTTATACTTTTTCTCAAATTCGTTATTCATTTTTTTATGTTCTGGACATGCAAAGAGAATGGAATGCCCCACATAGCAACCAGCGTTAAAATATTTGACTATCGCTTAAAAGCTACAATATTCCCCTTGCATCTACAAGAAAATTATCAATAAGATTGACATCTCGATATCTCGATTAACATGAAGCATATGGAGAATAGGCGTTTGTAAAATTAGGTTGTACAAGAGTAGAGAAAGTTATGTGAGTGTAACACATCAGATTTTTTTATGTCCTGGACATGCAAAGAGAATGGAATGCATCACATAGCAAGCAGCGCTTAAAATATTTGACTATCGCTTAAAACCTACCATATTCCCCTTGCATCTACAAGAAAATTAGCAATAAGGTTGACATCTCGATATCTCGATTAACATGAAGCATATGGAGAATAAGCGTTTGTAAAAATAGTTTGTACAAGAGTAGAGAAAGTCATGGGAGTGAAACAGATCAGATTTTTACTTTCTCTACTACGTATAGTAAGTGGGGGAAGTATTGCATTCCACCCAAAAATTCGATACCGAGATTTCACCGGAAATACATGTTTTGAGACCTCCTGAATCCAAAAAAAAGCATTTTTGGAAACATGTCCGCGTGTGTGTCTGTGAACAGTATAACTCAAAAATTAACAGTCGGATAAACACCAAACTTGGTATTTACGTTCAGTATCTTCCAGAAATGCGACATGAAGATTTTCAAGAAAATCCCCCCACCCCAGACTACCCTTTACATGGAACATTTTTCGAAAATTTTAATTTTCTCAAAAATGGCTCTAACGATTTTGATGAAAATATCATATGTTTAAGATAATGTCATGAGAAATGAAATGTATATCTCGAAATTTCTGGGAATGTCTCCAAAAGTATTCTTCATTATGAACGACTTTTGCATAACTGGTAAACCATAAGAGATAGACAAAATTTTACTATACAAAAAATGTAGATCGCGTTAAAATACACAACTTATGTCATATACATTTTTTTTGTTGAGTGAACCGTTTTCGAGATATTGCTTGTTATTTCCTTAAATTTTCCAACACATTTACTTTTTCTCAAATTCGTTATTCATTTTTACTTTCTATACTACGTATAGTAAGTAGGGGAAGTATTGCATTCCACCCAAAAATTCGATACCGAGATTTCACCAGAAATACATGTTTTGAGACCTCCTGAATCCAAAAAAATAATTTTTGGAAACATGTCCGTGTGTGTGTCTGTGTGTGTGTGTGTGTCTGTGTGTGTGTGTGTGTGTGTGTGTGTGTGTCTGTGTGTCTGTGTGTCTGTGAACAGCATAACTCAAAAACGAACAGTCGGATAAACACCAAACTTGGTATTTAGGTTTAGTATCTTCCAGAGATGTGACACGAAGGTTTTCAAGAAAATCCTCCCACGCCAGACTACCCTTTACATGGAACATTTTTTGAAAATTTTAATTTTCTCAAAAATGGCTCTAACGATTTTGATTAAAATATCATATGTTTAAGATAATGTCATGCGAAATGAAATGTATATCTCGAATTTTCTGGGAATGTCTCCAAAAGTATTCTTCATTGTGAGCGACTTTTTCATAACTGGTAAACCATAAGAGATAGACAAAATTTTACTACACAAAAAATGTAGATCGCGTTAAAATACACAACTTATGTCATATACATTTCTTTTGTTGAGTGAACCGTTTTCGAGATATTGCTTGTTATTTCCTTAAATTTTCCAATACTTATACTTTATCCCAAATTCGTTATTCATTTTTTTTATGTCCTGGACATGCAAAGAGAATGGAATGCGCCACATAGTAACCAGCGTTAAAATATTTGACTATCGCTTAAAAGCTACCATATTCCCCTTGCACCTACAAGAAAATTAGCAATAAGATTAACATCTCGATATCTCGATTAACATGAAGCATATGGAGAATAGGCATTTGTAAAAATAGATTGTGCAAGAGTAGAGAAAGTCATGTGAGTGTAACACATCAGATTTTTTATTTATGAACGCTCTTTAACTGCCCTGGTTCTTAGCGTCCCATTCTATACTGGGCGTGAAAGACAGGAAGTTTTACTAATAGGCTCTTTATCAGGCTTGAAGTTCTTTTAAGTTCCGTAAATATACGACACGGAACCACCGGCTTTGCTAAGTATTTTACCCCCGAAAAAAATATATCGACCTCCTTCGGGTTTGAACCCGCGACTTCGGGAACTAGAGGCTAGCATGTACCCCTAGACCACGGAGGACGACTTCTACCGGCAACGGTTACATACTATAATTGCTTATTTCTGCTTACCATCGAAGGTAAAATCGGTATTGAGCCACATGATAGAACACCCCTTCAGACTGCACGGTCTCTGTGGAGTATTTTCACAACAACAAAGTACCGGTAATGGACTTCCTACTTATGTCCCTTCTCTTCACTCGATAGAACAACACTTGTGGGATGTTTTGGGACACCGACTTGGCGTGTGATCACAAGATCGTCAATATCCGATCTCAGTTCTTCAGGGAACTTCTTGTCTCCTGATTGCAAACATGCCTGCTAAAGTGGAAGCGATCATAAACCCACCTTAGGTGGATCTATGGCATAAATTCGTTTACACTTTCAGGTCGATTGCCGAATAGTATTGAACATAGAGTGAATGTGGATACTCCTTCTTGGAGCATGTGCCTACTAGACATACTTCTTAGTCATAGGTAGAGAGGCAAAATATTAAATTTCACATTATATGCCATGTTTACACTAATTATGTTAACAAGTATTTTTAAGTTTCGCAGTGTGTAGAATCTAATGCTCGTGACAAAAAGTTTCATATTGCATAACATTTTGGTAAAATCTTAATATTTTGCAAGATTTATGATTTTTTCTTTTAAAATAATTTCCGTTAGCAATGCAAATATTCGGGTAGTTTTCAGTGAAAAACATAAAAAACGAGGCATTCTTTCTAGAAAAAGCACATGAAAAGCCCCACAACACGTTTTCCAACGCGCAGATACAGTTGAGAAAATGTAGGTTTTCCTCTACGCGAAATTAAACGCCCTCTATTCTTGAAGGATTTTTATTGCTTTCCCTATTGCGTTTAGTAACTAGGACAAGTATTACATTATACACAAAAATTCGATACCGAGATTTCAGCGGAACTACATGTCTTGAGTTGTCTTTGTATTCAACAAATAAAGCATTTTTGGAAACATGTACGTGTGTGTGTGTCGGATAAATACCAAACTTAGTATTTGAGTTTAGTATATCTCAAGAATGCTACACGAAGATTTTAAAGAAAATCCCCCATCCCAGACTATCCTTTACGTGAAACATTTTTTAAAAAAAGTATGATTTTCTCAAACATGGCTCTAATGATTTTGATTTGAATATCGTATATTTAATATATTTTCATGGCAAATGAAATGTATATCTTGAATTTTCTGAAAATGTCCCCAAATATCCTCTTCATTTTGAATGAATTTCGCCTAACTCGTAAATCGTCAGAGATAGACAAAGTTTTACCACACAGAACTGTAGATCTCGTTAAAGTACACATTT
Source organism: Deroplatys truncata (assembly GCA_030765065.1). Taxonomy (NCBI): domain Eukaryota; kingdom Metazoa; phylum Arthropoda; class Insecta; order Mantodea; family Mantidae; genus Deroplatys; species Deroplatys truncata. Next base: position 64,942,635 of record CM060979.1, on the reverse strand, counting down.
ATATCATATATTATATATTTGATTTGTCGAGAGAACCATTTAGAGATATGCCTAGTTATTTGTGTGAATTTTTCAATATTTATACTTTTTTCTCAAATGGAAATTCGTTATTCGCTTTTTTGTCCTGGACATGCGAAGAGAATGGAATGCTCCACATAGCAACCAGCTCTTAAAAGATTTGACTATCGCTTAAAGCCTACGATTTCCCCCTTGCAACTAGAATAAAATTATCAATAAGTAGTTTCTCATTAACATGAAGTGGTTGGAGAGTAAGCATTTGTAAAAATAGCTTGCACAAGTTTAAGGATTTCAAAGTATAAGTTCGTACATACTTCAATATTTCAAATATCCAGTCTGTATGTTTTTAATCCAATAAAGTAAACCTGCTCCATACCCTTAAAGTATAAGACATGCATTTATGCTGTCCAAATTCTTAAAATACGCTTTATAATTTCGGAAATATGAACTTATCTCGCACTGAAATTTTTAACTTGAAGCTTATGCTTTTTGGCGCTTGCAATATACATTCCTTCATGGACATCATTTCGGTCACTGTAATTTGATTTGTGGTATACAATGATGACGAATAAGCCGCTCAGGTTACGCTAAGTTCAGCATAGGTCCTCAACCTCCCTTTTGTGGTCTCTGCTCTCTCGTGCTGGAATATGCTGTAAATTATGCCTATACCTATCAGCTTTAACTCAAAGAGTGAGTGAAGGCAATAATTTAACCATGTTCGATCATCAGCTGGAGTTTATTCCAGATGTAAAATGTAAAAGCAACTAGCAACGTTGTTTCCCTTATTTTGCTATATTCTTAACGGTTTTTCCCGATACCTACTACTGGTATTAATTTACGGGAAGCTAAATCATCTCCGACACCATTCACACCACTTACAGTGTCTCGTAGCCTAGGAATCACAATCACAATGAGGGCTGCTTGGACAAAATTCCTCTTTTTGTATGAAAATGCCTCGAAAAGCTATCTTGATTGGTGCTTCACATTATATGAGAGTTCAGTCGCTCGTATCTTGTATCCTATCGCTGTCACTCTTCTAGTGTCGTATTTTGGGAATTCCGATGTATCTCTGTCTCCTTCTTTCGTCGGTCTTTTCTCTCATACAAGCATTAGTTTTACCAACTTCCTCTGCTGCTTAAGTCCAGTTGCTAATTGGTTTAAGTTAGTAGCTGTTTTTCTTGTCCATTGAGTTTTTATAGTGTTCCATGCATAAGTTTATAAAATGTTGCATAACATACTATATACAATACTTTTGTTATTTACATATGTTCTCCTTCCTTACTTATTTCCATTTTTACTGTATATTCTTCTCTATTATACCAACTATTGTTTATTACCGTATCTGCGATTATGTTCTTTATAATTACTTGTGCATATTGAGGCAGTATTTTATATCACAACACTGTTAATGCCAGTGTGTTTGTAGTGTAAATTAACATTATTGTATGACAATGATTTTAGATGTTTGTTAGCCATAAGCATTGTTAGGAAATAAGATTACACGGCCTCACGTAAACTGACAATAGAATTGGGTAACAATGAATCGATAGAGTGAGTTGTTTATCACTAAGAAGAGACAAACAAATGACGTCAGGGTAGCGTGCCATTCTTTAGAAATGGAGGGAATATCTTCCCTAGAGCATATGTGTTAGTAATTGTGATTGGCTGATAAAACAGACACTAATGTTGGCGCAATTTGGTAACCAATAGTAGCTCTATTATAAGGTTTAGGCATTTCGGGGAGAAGGTGTATATATTCTCGAGCCATAAGCATGTTTCTGAAAAGTCATTCGCGAGGTACACGTCGCGCAGTCTTGAAGAATCTCTCGTGAAGTGCACGTCATACAGTTTGGAAGAATCTCTTGCGTCGAAAAGTTAGTTACAAAATGTGAAGTACGCGGCAACTAATACGACAGTAATTACATTCGGAGATATAACAGTTTCAGTCAGTCGTGTATAAAGATTAATGATGTGAACTATTAATTAAGAGTGACGGCAATAAATGTGTGAAACTAAATTCTTTTATCACTGTTATCTTTCAATAACAACTCCCTTCCGTTTACACGCTCTGCTCAGAGATATTTGCTCAACTGAGTAATAATAGCTAGCCGGAGGACAAAGAAACCAAATCTTAAAATAATAAAACAATAACAGGCGCCCAGTAAATAAGATAACACGAGCCAATTACTGCGACAATATTCATTTTGAGGTGAGTGTTCATGATCATTTTTAACAAATGATTGGGTGTTGTCATTTATCGGTTAATACAGGTTTATATACTGAGAAGTGTGTTTCCACTTATACAGAGGTTAAGATTTCTTCAGGAACCGCCACGTTTGTACCTTGAAGATATTTATCCACAGAACACAAAAAACCAACGACAACGAACATTGACTGGTTTTCTCTCTAAAACGCTGCAAACTTTACCACTTAATTTTTCTGAATACTTTAAAAGACCACTTTCAAGTTTACTCTGAAATTCACTGAGAAATGATATGGGTGCTCCATAATAAGGTCTCTATTATTATATCACTAATGTGTTTAAATATTAATTGTAAAATTGAAAAGTTAAAAATACGTTAATTATATGCAGCACCGGAAATATGTAACTTAATGCAACAGACTCTTCCTTAATTGCAATATTATGAATAGTTACATATTCCATATTTAATCATTAAAGGATTAAATTAAAAACTGGAAACAAAGGTGAAAGTGGATGCTTTATTAATTTTTTACTTAAGTTAGCAGCTTTTATTCGATCAACAAATATTCTTTTTTGGAATATTTAACTCCATAAAGCTTTACATACAAGTTGTAACGGTATTACTTATAATGTTGATGCTTGTGATGTTTGTGTATGTGTGTTTACTTCATGTGAAGCCATCTTGTGACGTCATTCATTTGTTCGGTTTGTAGCTCCATCTAGTGTTAGCAATTTGTGGTAGTATTAGTGTTTGAAAGAATTTTAAGTTTTGTTTACTGTCCTCCGGCTAGCTATTATTTCTCAGTCGAACATGTCTCTTGATCAGAGTGTGTAAACGGAAAGGAATCTTTTATCCAAATATAACACTGATGAAGAAATTTGTTTTACACATTTATTGTCTAACACGTGAACTATAACATTTATACATTGATCTTAACACTCACCAAACTGAAACTGTTATAATAACTTCTTACTGATCACTTTTAATCCACGTACTTCAACCTTTTGTATAATTAACCTTACAACACTTTAGATTATTCATAATTCTGCTGCGCGTAACTTGTGAATCGATACCCGACGTTTGCCGTACAAATACTTTCGACGAATTGACTGACTGAAGACGACGTGTAGTGTACACAGATTTTTGATGAACGGGCGACTGAAGGCGACGTGTAATGTACTAAGAATTTTGATGAACTGCCCGCGATCTACCTCTGACTTGGCTTTTTATACACCCACTCCCCGATATGCCTAAAGATTATAACTGAGTTACTATTGGCTAATAAAACGCGCCAACATTAGCGTCTATTTTAATATCCAATGAAAATTATGAATACATATGCTCTAGGGAAATATTCCAGAAGATTCTCAACGGAAAAACGCGCCAACATTACGCAACTTCCTCGTTTCCAATAATGATAAACAGCTCACCCCCCCTCGCTGCATTATTGCGCGCGATTATTGACAGTTTCAGTAAGGTCGTAGAAACTTACTTATCAACAATAATTACAGTCAAGAAACATCTCAAATCAATGTCACATAAAAATGCATATTCATATTACAATCATTATTTACATTTAAGTAATTTGTGATACAAATTACTGCATCAAAGTACAAAAGAACACAAAACGTATTACAAAACTTAATTCTATATCACAAGTAAAAGCAAGCTAAATATGCATTTTTATACAAATTCTAATTCTATTTACAAGCTGTAATCCTAGAAGCATTTTGAATACTGAAAAAATGCTGAAAATAAAAAAAAATTGAGAAAAATGGATTTGCGATATTTTGCCTAAACGGCACAGGACCAAATAAATAGCAATTTGTGGGTTTAAAATGGTTGATCTTAAAATGAAATAATAGTGTAGCGGAAAAGTGGAGATTGTAAGTATAATAGAATTGCAAAAAACAAAAGAATTGATAATGTTCAGGTTACTTACCAAATTTTACAGATACATTGCCTTAAAATAAAACGAAATTAAATTGGCAGCCTTTCCTACGCATTGTTTTCTTGTTGTGGTCACAAACTTTCCTGGTCACTTTCATAGGATCGTTTCCAAGCAAAATCAGTCACTCCCTAGCAAGAAACATATTGCTAATAAATTGTATTCGATCTCTAGGATGGAACTGTAATGGCAAACAAATATATTCCGTGTGCCCCCTAAAGCTACTGTTGACATGAAAGATGTCAAAAGAAGAATTGGTTTCCGGTGACGTGGCGACGCTAAGCGCCTCATGAATAACGCAAAAAGAGGCGGGGGTGCAGAACTAGGTCTCTGTTTCAAGGGCCGAAATGCCTGTCGTATATTTCCAAGCCGTGCCGCCAGTGAATTATCGAGCGAGCTGCCGGGGCCGGAAAGCTGCGCTTCATCCGCATATTTCACACCGTGTGTGTGTCACTTCTTTATTAAAAATGAGTTATTTGTAACGATAAATCCTCCCAAGCATTGCTCCCTGCGAAAAAAACAGATGTCGTTAGTGTCGATGTCCGGGGTCATTCAGGGAGAAGGAAACATGTAATTTGTATTTGTTCCGAGAACATGGAAATTGACGTCAGAATAACCTGATCGTCATTTTATTCCCCCGCTTCGAAAATGTATATGAGTACCGTAGAGAAAAGGACTGAGATAAGGTCTTTTTACTACTACCGTACAAATGAAGGCTCTCTTTAAATTACTTAACACTTATATAAAGATTGTCGCAGTTCTATGGCTCGTGATATCTTATTTACTGGGCACCTCTTGTTTTATTATTTTAAATTTTGGTTCATTGTCGTCCGGCTAGCTATTACAACTCAGTCGAGCAAGTGTCTCTAAGCAGGGCGTGTAAACGGAAAGGAGTTGTTGCTAAAAGATAACAATGACAAAATAATTTGTTTCTACACTTTTATTGCCGTCACACTTAATTAATAATTCACATATTTAATCCTTATACACGCCTGACTGAAACTGTGATATTTTTTAATGTAACTACAGTCGTTTTAGCTGCTGCACGCAATTACTTTGCGTACTTCACATTTTTTGGAACTAACACTGCGACGTGTACCTCGTGAGAGACTGTTCCGAACTGCGTGAAACTTGCTTATGGCTCGAGAATATATACTCCTTCACCTCGAATTGCCTAAACATTATAACAGAGCTGCTATTGGTTACCAAATTGGTTACCAAAACGCCCACTTTAGCGTCTATTTTGGTCAGCCAATCTCTACTACTAACATATATACTCTAGGGAAGATATTCCCTCCATTTCTAAAAAAGGCACGCTACACTGACGTCATTTGTTTGTCTTTTCATAGTGATAAATCACTCACCCACTCGGTTTATTGTTAACCACTTCTGTTGTCAGTTTCGGTGAGGCCGTGTAAACTTATTTCCTAACAATACTTATGGCTAACAAACATCTAAAATCATTGGCATACATTAATATTAATTTACACTACAATCACTCTGGCATTCACAGAATGTTATGACATAAACTACTGCCTCAAGATTAATTTTCTGGGTAAATATTGCGGTAGTATAAATGAATTCACTCCTTTGTGGTGTAGTGGTTAGCACGCAAGCCTATAGTTCCCGAGGTCGCGGGTTTAAACTGGCGGGAAAAAATTGATTATTTGGGCGTAAAAATCCTTGGCATGGCTTCTTCCGGAAGGGAAGTAAATCGGTGGTCTCGTTCATAGATTTACGGCACGTAAAAGAACCTCAAGCCTGATAAAGAGGCTTCTAAGCAAAATTACGATCTTTCACGCCCAATATAGAATGGGACGCTAAGGACCACAGCCGTTAAAGAGCGTCCATGAATAAAACTGAATTCAATTTACTCGTAGCGCCATTTGCGATAGTACGCAAAGAGTAGTTAATCTTGTAGGGTATAGCCTTGGCATAGACCTCTACTAGTCTCAGCATGGGTATTATTGAACAGTAAATTATAGAATAATTACCAAGGAACTGTGTTACTATCCGAATAGATTATTGTAAATCGTCTTTTAAGTGTAAATATGTTACAATTTCTATATTTGTGTGTATGCAACCATTAACCATCAGGTTTTATTTAGTCACCGATACTGACAAACTCATTGTGTATTGCATTGTTATTACGGAGTATTTTAACTATCTGAAATATTTGCCTGGAATTCGTGCAATTGCATACTAATTACTCACTCCCATCATCGAATTCGGTGATATTAAACACTGGTTATAACTTATAACAAGTCTATGACAACCGCATTGTAAGAAGTGTCGTGTCTTCAACGACTGTATAGCACGCGTAAGGAAGTGAGTAAGTGAACAGGCTCTAGTGTTAGCTTTAGATTTCTGTGACAACAGCCACGCCTAAATTTTCACCTCCTAACTAACTTTACTAAAACTTTCATTGGTAGACTTTTACTCTAATTTTGTGATTAGTTCCGAAAATTCATGTTTCCCCTTATTTCTACCAATAGTACCTTAGTGGCATAAACAGGGTGGACCATTTAAGTTGTGACTGTACAATATCTCCAATACTAAGCGTTGTAGAAAGAAATGCCTTTAATAAAAGCTGCTTGATATTATGGGGAAAAGTAAATGCCATTAGTCGGGTTTTGTTTGGAGGATGTTATGATGGTCATTTTAGGGTCAATTTAATTTTTTTTAAATGGGAACCTGCGTTTTGTATGTTGATCTCACATTAGAAAATGGTTTATAGAAATGTTTATTTTGTGATGAGGACTAAGGATACAAAATAAAAAAAATCTGATGTGTTATACTCACATGCCTTTCTCTACTTTTGTACAAACCATTCTTACAAATGCTTATTCTCCATATGATTCATGTTAATCGAGATGTTAATCTTATTGCTAATTTTCTTGTAGATGCAAGGGAAATATGGTAGGTTTTAACCTATTTTAAGAGCTGGTTGCTATGTGGAGTATTCCATTCTCTTTGCATTACCAGGACAAAAAAAATGAATAATGAATTCCCATTGAAGAAAAAGTGTAAGTATTGGAAAATTTAAGGAAATAACAAGCAATATCTCGAAAATGGTTCCCTCAACAAAAAATGTATATGACAAATTGTGTATTTTAACGCGATCTACATTTTTTGTGTAGTAAAATGTTGTCTATCTCTTATGGTTTACCAGTTATGCAAAAGTCGTTCACAATGAAGAATGCTTTTGGAGACATTCCCAGAAAATTCGTAATATATTTCATTTGTCATAAAAATATCTTAAACATGTGATATTTTAATCAAAATCGTTAGAGCCATTTTTGAGAAAAATAAAATTTTCCAAAAATTTTCCATGTAAAGGGTAATCTCGGGTGAGGGTAATCTTGAAAACCTTTGTGTCGCATCTCTGGAAGATACTGAACCTAAATACCAAGTTTGGTGTTTATTCGACAGTTCGTTTTTGAGTTATGCTGTTCAAAGACACACACTTAGACAGGCAGACACACACACACACACACGGACATGTTTCCAAAAATGCTTTTTTTGGATTCAGGTGGTCTGAAAACATATATTTCCGGTGAAATCTCGGTATCGAAGTTTTGGGTGGAATACAATACTTCTCCTACTTACTATACGTAGAGAAAGTAAAAATATTGGTTACCAATTACGAAACTTAACTTGACCCTCAAATCATCATCCATGGATGTTCCAAACATTCATTGTGCTCTTCGTACACAGCAATTCAGAGTTTTATTGTTATTTACGTCGGTATAAGAACAATTGCAACGTGTGTAGCGGTTCCTTTGGTAGGACACCACTAAGTTGATGATGGACCGTTGAGAGATGATGGATGCTGTGTTACGTACCTGTAATTCGTCTTGATGCCCGTACTCCTGTGATGTATCACGACGTAGACTGGAATCTGATGATCGCATATCTGTATTCTTGTGCGTGTGTTAATTATTATTTTATAATTGTGCCACGGCTGTTGTATTTGTGTTGAACAATTGTTTCTTGTCAGGTTTAGGTATGGAGAATGTTAAAATAATTTGCACACATGTAGCCTGTTAACTATTTCACTTGTATTTTAGATAAATCACAGATACACATTCACAATTCATTATCACCTTTTTCATGCTAAAATATGTATAATTTGTGGACTTTAAAAATGAAGCTTTAGCGTCTATTTAGAGATGAGTTTATACACTATCTTCCTGCTCGAAGACTGACAAGCTTCTGTTAGCGTTCCCTTCAACCGTTCTTCTTAACGTATGTATTTGAATTACAGGCATATATCAATGTACCTGATTAGGGCTACTATCCAATAACAGCCGATAACAGTTTATGTTGCATATATATATATAGTGTGTGTGTGTTTACAGACTTCCATTGTCTTAATTGTGAATTCAAGGTTCATTACATGCTTACGTAGATACTGCATTTCTCGTAATTTTATATTACTGGTTATATAGCTCACAATGGCCCTTCCCCCTCATATTATATTTTATATATTATAAGGTTATATACTTATTCTCTACCATGTATACATTATGAATATATGTGTTTTTAACATGCTCTTAATTATTATACGTACAATATTAACAAAGAAAATACGTAACACGTAAAACTTAGAACAAAATGTTAAAGAAAGAAATTATTAATGTGTTGATGCTGGGAAGTTGTGAATTGATATCGTATTACATTAATGAGTTGTCGTGTTAGTATGTCTGTGGCTAGTATTGTATGTTGCTTTGAGTGCCTTATACAAATGTTGTTTAGTTTTTTATGAGGAGTGAGAAAACAACGTAAAAGGGGTAGGTTCCGATTTAAAAAAATAAAATTGACCTAAACTGACCACCACAACGTCCTCCAAATAAAACGCGACTAATGGCATTTCCTTTCCCCAATAATATCAAGCAACTTTTATTCAAGAAAGTTATTTCTATAGCGCTTAGTTTTGGAGATATAGTACATCCCAACTTAAATGGTCCACCCTGTATACCGGGTGTATCATAATTAATAACACAAACCGAAACGGTTGAAAATATATAACAGAAGCAAACAGTCTCAGTAAATATGGGTCCGCAAACAAACCATTATATTAATGCAAATATTTTGTTCTGAGCCGCCACTGATGTCCTTAGTTGTGCTTCACCCGTTACTGTGTTATGCTTCCTCGTTCACTGATCTCAATCCTTTGGCTTCTGCTGTATGGGGTTACTTCATAACTGTTGTGTACAGCACTCCGTTGATATCGATGAAGCACTGGAGTAAAGAATTGTACGTGCTTGTCAAGAATCCCAAACTCCCTTGCAGAGACGAGTGGACTATTGCATGCAGGTGTAAGGACGACACTTCGAACACCTCCTTTAACAGAAAGAGTGTATGGTATTAATAACATGTAACATACTAAAGGAGAATTGTATTCTTTAAGTACAGTTAGTGAATTGTGAGGCAACTTAAATGGTATATAAACAAAAAATCCCCTTTTCAAATTCATTTATACTTATTAGGACGATGTTTCTTAAAGACGTCAGTGGTGGCTAATAACCACACATTCGCACTAACAAATCTCGCACAGGTTTGTTTGCGGACCCATATTTGCTGGAATTGTTTTGCTTCTGTTATCGATACTCTTTCAACCGTTTTGGTTTGCGCTATTAATTGATCATCCTGTATATATATATATATATATATATATATATATATATATATATATATATTCTAGAAGCTCTGATGTCTTGCCCAAGACCTCAACGGTGAGTGCACACGGCTTCAGTATTAGTGATAATAACAGTTTCTAAAGATTCTTCACTTCCTTTGTTTTGCTTTATATAGAGTTTCTGCTGTCTAAACTTTCCAACGTCTAACGCTATCCCTGAGTATATTCTTCTATTTATTGTTTGCGTATCTAAACTGTTGTAGCGGGAAACGGTGCTGTGCGCTATTTGTAGCGCGAAATCCTCGATCCTTGGGTTGTTGTGGTCTTCTGCAGTGTTCTTCCTCGGCTATTGGTACTCGTCGGTTGTTGCATATTCCATTCCTAACTATATCTAATTATTAATTCCCAGGTTATAGTGGGTGAGGCAAGTTAAAACTACACTTCAAGTTTCCCTTAATCAATGAAGTTTATTCATTGATTTGAATAATTATGGACGGCTAGCTTTTCCCAATATTACAATCCCAACAGTTTTAAATTAGTCAGAAGCCTAGCTATCTGCACGCGCACTCCCACCCTTGTGCGCCCACGTGCATCTGTAGCAGCGCGTGTCGACGTGAATTCTTGAAGATCAGTTAGAGAGAGATAGAGAGAGAGAGTGGGCTCTGAGGCCTTGCCTGCCCTTATATACGGGAGCCTAGTGACGCTCATCTCTGCGTTTAAAATATAACCACGTTTCCTATTGGTCCTCAGACCGCGTTACCTTAACATGTATGAGAATGTGTGGCTTCAGATCCGTGCACTTCAGGGTCATGTTGGAGCGTTGTGAAGCCTGTTCAATATCTCCGTCTCTTTCTTTTCTCTATATCTCTCTTTCTATTTCTCCGTACCGTTACCGGTTCCCTGTCTGTTGGCTTGGTTATGTTTTCCTGGAATTCTGCTAGCTCGCCCGTTTCTTACAATCAGCTCTGTACAAATGTTAGATTTTGAATGTTTTAACATGTTAGTGAATTCTATTATTACTGTACAATTCTTATATGTATGGTTCCCCTTTCATATGTACAATTCCTATATATGTATAATATATCCCCTTTCAGCTATCCTTGAGTATATTCTTCTATTTATTGTTTGCGTATCCACACTGTGGAACTGCATTAGAAATATTGAAATGTTATTAATATTATCGATGTTTAAACGATATAAGTGTTCTGATTTATCTCATGAATACGTGAAGTAAATGACCTGTTTAAATATTTGCGTTTGATTTGAGCTGATACGAAAATCACCCCAGGAATCACTCAAAGATTTTTTTCATTCCATAAGAAGTATTTTCAACACGCTATCTCTCTATAGTATTCTGAAGAGAAAAAATCTGTATATACAGGGTGGATCATTTAAGCTGACTCTGTAAAATACCTCAAAAACTAAGCGTTGTAGAAATAAATGTCTTTAATAAAAGTTTTTTAATATTATGGGGTAAAGTAAATCCGTTATTCTGTTTTATTTGGAAGACGTTACGATGGTCATTTTAGGGTCAATTTAAATTGATCCAAACTGTAGATTCGCAATTTAAAACAATAAATTGACCCTAAAATAACTATCGTAACGTCCTCCAAATCAAACATGACTAATGGCATTATCTTTTCTCCGTAATATCAAGGAACTTTTATTGAACACATTTATTTCTACAACGCTTAGTTTTGGAGGTATTGTATGCCTCAACTTAAATGGTCCATCCTGTGTATGTGTGTGGTACGTATGTAGAATAAACCCAAGAACCAGTCAAAGAAGTTTGATAATTCTTTCACAATTGAAAAGCCCTATCCTTTCTGACGTACATGAGGCTTTAAAACGCCCAGTTTGGATTCATAAATGGTTAATATACTATACATGATTTACAAAGCCTGTAATAATGGAATACTAACCCATTGGAGTTATGAAAGAACTTTCGAAAAAAGCTTTGGTTTTCGTTGGGATAGTCATGGAGTAGAAAATAATTATTACTCCAAGGAATGATCATATAAAATAAGACTATACAGGGCGATTAAAAATGATGGGCATAATTTCAGTTTGCTATATTTATGAACTGTGTGTGGTATGTTAATTCTTTAAGTTACATTTGAAACAGGATGTTGTAAAGTTGAATGTTCGACGTTTTCTGAATGAAACTCTAGCTCATCGATGGATAGGTCGCATGGGGAATGAAGTCTTGGCACTTCAGTTTTAGCCTCCAAAGTCTCCAGATCTCACATCCTGTGACTTTTCTTGTAGGGTTCCTTAAAGATGCAGTTTACGCACTACTCTTCTCACGAATTTGACTAACCTAAAAAAACCGTATCACAGCTGCGGTGAATAACGCAAGACATTCTTCATCAAGTTTGGAATAAATTTAGCTACCGTCTAGATGTTATCCGTGCAGTCGGAGGGGAGTATATTGAACACATGTAAACATCCATGCGTGTATAATCAAATGTAACCTACAGAATTAAAATACAGCATATAGTTCAGGAAACATAGCAAACTGAAATTGTGTCCATCTTTTTGAATCACCCTGTATATGCTCAATATTTAGCAACTAAGAAAGGAGAAAGCGCAGCAAAACAAAAGATAATTGAATACACTTATAGTGTTAACGATACGAAGCGATAATAATGCCAAAATATTTTAAGAAGCATCATGTAAGAAAGCTTTGCTTTATTTCCTTTGTACTTATATTTTAATCATATTCGTTACCGGGGTACGCTAAATAATTTATAAGGAGAGATCACTGCCAACATTAGAAATCAGTGAACCGGTATTTAATAATTAACAACTGAGAAGATAATTTTTCTGGGTGGTCGCAGACTATGTTCCTTTCTGATGTAGGGGATCTGATGGGGACTAGATATAACTTAGTCCACCCTATACTACGGTAATATCTTCAAGGGAGGAGTGGGACGAGATACGGGGTCTCTCCTGAAGACATGGTTCATGGATGGATCCTACTTCGAGGGCAGGACAGGAGTTGTGGCCCGGAGCCCTAGACCTGGCTTGTCATTCCCCTTGGAACTGTTGCCATGGATTTTCAGGATGAGGTATATGCAATTTGAACCTCTGCTATGCATATTCTTATTTTGCCAAGCAGATGGACGAAGGTGTTTATCTGCTCGGATAGCTGCTCAGACAACTTTGAAACCCTTCGAGCAGTCAAAACCAGATTGATTTGGCAATGCCAAAGGATGTAGGATAGACACTGTGCCAGTGTCGTATACTCCTCTTTGGGTTCCCGGATGCTAGTATTGGAGGAAATGAGATGGCAGACACTCTAGCAAAGAGGGGATGGGGGCTTGGTTTATTGGTTCCGAGTCCTTCGTAGTGTGTCTCCCAAACAGTCGTATGAGGTAACCCAGGTAACGGCGAGGGTTCATTTTGAGATCTGGAGTAAACAAACTACCACCAGCAATCCCATGTTTTTATATTGGGGGAAATTGAGTGAGTTTCTTCTCAATTTAACTAGATCTAAGCTAGGAGGAGTTGTTGGCTATCTTGCAGGGCCACAATACTTTCTAGTTTGAGAAGGGGTGGGTTTTATGTCCAAGCACTGCGACCTTAAGATCTATTGCGCATCCCCCCTTTCATCAGTTAAGTAGTCTGTTGCTCGATATGAACTTAACCAGACTGCTAACTGAGGCTTTCGATAGTTCATCTATCTTTGGAAAGTGACTGCCAAAAGTACTTGCTCTTTGATTCGTAAGAGCAGGGCAATCACATAGTAGATGAGTAACAGTCTCATCTCCTTCTAGACATCTACTACAGATAGGGTTGTTAAACAATCCCATTCTGTATAGATTAAACTTTAGGGCACAGTGTCCTGTAATGAATCCTGTTGCCCATGCAACTCTTCTTCTACTAAGACCGCGCAAGTATTTTGCCCGGCTGTTATCCAAGTCTGTAATGAACAACTTGGAATGTCTGCAACCCTCAATGGAGTTCTAGTAGTTCTTGTGTTCTGCTTGACCCCAGCACTTAATAGCCTGTTTCACTGGTCTGTAGGACACTCCCAGTACAGGCTCCGGACCAAAAAATGGGATTTCACTGCCAATCTTGGCTGCTTCATCTGCTTTCTCATTGCCTGGTATACCTATGTGTCCTGTCACCCACATAAGTTGAACCTTATTGTGTTCAGCCAGTGTCATTAAGGATTCCCGGCATTCTGAGACGAACTTTGATTTTATTGATGGTGATTCAAGTGCTTTAAGAGCAGCTTGACTGTCTGAGAGGATAAGAACACTTCTATTCTTATATCTCCTCCACAATACTTTGCGTAGACATCTATACATAATGGAAGTTACCCAAGACTCTCTACGTAGGAAATGTGTGAGGGACTTTGAAACCTCGCAGCATATGTAAATGCGAAGGATTCGCTATGGATAGATAGGTGTCCCTAGGGTCCTTCATTTTGGAACCTGAGGATATAAGAAGGGCAGATATCAAGGACGTGGTCCGTTTGATCTGGACCACTCGGCTTGATAACTGCCCAGAATAAGAGGCACAAAGGGCTCAAAGCGCCTACGTGCAGGGCTCTAAAAGAGGCCACTTAAGGTCCATTATCATCATCATGCATTTCTTCCGAAGAGGTTAACTTGGTGGCCTTCATATTCACCAGTTCACCTCTAGTTCGTTGTATATGATAAGGGTTTCTGTATTATGCGAAATCTATGTAGCATTTATGTTATTGAATAACCCGACAAAAGAGAAATGGTTTAACATTTCACATAATACGATTATTAAAAAATCTGATGTGTTACACTCACATGACTTTCTCTACTCTTGTACAAATTATTTATACAAACGCTTATTCTCCATCTACTTCATGTTAATCAAGATAAACATTTGCAGACTCTATCTTATCGCTAATTTTCTTGTAGATGTAAGGGGAATATATATTTACAAGGGCAATATAGAAATACAGTAGCCTTTAAGCACATACATATATCTTAATAACTGGTTGCTAGTGCAGCACCATTCCCTTTGCCACAGTACTCTTTGCATATCCAGGACAAAAAAATGAATAACGAATTCCCATTTGAGAAAATAAGCATTGAAAAATTTAAGGGAATAACAAGTAATATCTCGAAAATGGTTCACTCAACAAAAAAATGTATATGACATAAATTGTGTAGTTTAACGCGATCTACATTTTTTGTGTAGTAAAATGTTGTCTATCTCTTATGGTTTACCAGTTATGCAAAAGTCGTTCACAATGAAGAATACTTTTGGAGACATTCCCAGGAAATTCAAGATATACATTTTATATTTATCATAAAAATATCTTAAACATATGATATTTTAATCAAAATCGTTAGAGCCATTTTTGAGAAAATTAAAATTTTCGAAAAATGTGCCATGTAAAGGGCAGTCTGGGGTGGAGGGATTTTCTTGAAAACCTTCGTGTCGTATCTCTGAAAGATACTGAACCTAAATTCCAAGTTTGGTGTTTATCCGACTGTTCGTTTCTAAGTTATGCTGTTCACAGACAGACACACACACAGACACACACACGGAAATGTTTCCAAAAATGCTTTTTTTTAATTCAGGGGGTCTCAAAACATGTATTTCCGGTGAAATCTCAGTATCGAATTTTTGGGTGGAATACAATACTTCCCCTACTTACTATACGTAGTAGAGAAAGTAAAAATACTGAACCATCCATATAGGTTATGCAGCATTTCCAGAAATTGGAAGACGCGACGGGAGGATAAGGAATTCAGAGGTTCCACATGTTTCTCGTGCATTTGAAGGAAATATGTGAGGAGTAGCTGGGGCTATACGAAATTACAATTATAATGATTAAAAATCCGCTAGACCACTGTACAATATTTTAATACAGAACGGGTAAAGGCAAGTTAATTAAGCCATTATTCTAATTTAAAAGGCTACCACTGAAACGCCGGGTTGTTTAAACTTAATTTTGTTCACAACTATGGAATCCACAGATGGTATCTACGGATAGCCCAAAAATATGTACCTATACTAGTAGAATTTATGCACGACTCATTCCCGTGTATTAACATACGTCTGATTGCGTTTTGGACTTTTGGGAACCTAAACAGGTTACGGAGTTATATGACATAGGAAGTAGGGCTCGTGTTTCACATTTGTTTGAGTCGCAAAAACGGAGAATTGTGATGTTTTTTCGCTACCAAAAGAAATGAAAAGTGGCTCTTTTCTAATAAATAAGATACGTTCTTTTCATTTCACTTCTGTAACAAGTTGCCCATTTGGCAGTTCTCAGCTATGAGCCTACAGGACGGAGCACCTACATTGAGATGGCGTTGACTCACATACTCTCTGTAATTTTTTTTCTGTGACGTTCAAAGGGGCAAATTCGTGGGTGTGAGGACGAAGACTTTCTGAATGGTCATAGAAATTCAAACCTACGTGGAACTGGTTTCAATCTGGAAATATCAAGGACTGTCTTGTTGTTATCCTGTTGTAGAGTAGACCTGTAATAGGATTAGGAGCAGGACACGAACGGAGGGGTCTCCGGAAACTGGAGCATAGCATCACAAGTAAGTCATAGTGGCCCTTTTTGCTTCTAACTTGACCCCTGGGAGAGAGAGATTAGGGCGACCCAGTCCGCATGACCATGTGCGCTAGCAAGAAAGGGTCCCCTACCTATTCCAGATGTAGCATATCCTGGCGCTGGTTTGGTGTCCCTGTGGTCCGAGACACGAGACCAGGAACAGGCCCCAGTAGACCAACGAAACGCCAGAGAGAAACCTTTCCAAAGCACACATTGCCCAGTACTTAAACCTTGAAAGATAATGATGGGGACAGAAAATACGTGGTAAAAGAGAAACAATCCCACCATTGGCCTACCGATCCGATGAAACCATGAAAAAACTATGGTCAGTGTCGCCGTCCTATCGGGGATTAAACTCGGGACCTTCCGAATACCATTCCTCTTCCTATATCTACAACCATCTGTAATGTGTTACAACTGTGTTTTCAACTTTCTTTATACATCAATTTAAATTATATTTTCATTGGTTGGGTTTATACAATATAAATATTTTTTTTCAATGTTTTCTCACGTGAATTTGTAATACTTTCATACTTAATTCCATAGTTTTACTTTCTCTACTACTCATAGTAACTAGAAGAAATACTGCATTTCCAACTAAAAATTCTATACCAAGATTTCACCGGAAATACATGTTTTGATGGCCCCTAAATAAAAAGGACTTTTAGAAAAAGGTCCATGTATGTGTCGCCTGTCTGGAACAGCATAACTCAAAAACGAAAATTTGGATGGATACCAAACTCGATATTTAGGCTCAGTATCTTTAAAAACTGCGACACGAAGACTTTTAAAAAGATTCCCCCACTCCCAAACTACTCTTTACATGGAAATTTTTTTCCAAAATTTTAATTTTCTCAAAAATGCCTGTAAAGATTTTGATTAAAATGTCATATATTTAAGATACTTTCATGACAAATAGAATGTATATTTCGAATTTTACGGGAATGTCCCCAAAAGTCCTCTTCTTTCTTTTTTTTGTGGAGTGGACCATTTCCGAGATATCCTTGTTATGGTTTGAATTTTCCAATACTTATACCTTTTCTCACGTGCGAATTCCATATTCCTTTTTGTATGTCCTGGACATGCAAAGAGAACGAAATGGTCCATATAGCAACCAGCTCTTAAAGAATTTGGCTATCGCTTAAAGCCTACCATATTCCCCTTGCACCTACGAGAAAATTTGCAATAAGATTCAGCAAATGCTTGTCTCGATTAACATGAAGTAGATGGAGAATAAGCGTTTATAGGAATAGTTTGTACAAGAGTAGAGAAAGTCATGTGAGTGTAACGCATCAGACTTTTTGTTTTTGCAAAGCGCTTTTTATTTTAATATAGGCTTTAAGCTTAAAAAATTATCTAAAACGAAGTGTCTGGAATGGTTTTGGTAAAACGTGTCTGAATTTGGAATGGAATTATTCCACGGAGTTGGTCTCACGTATTCGCGTCACCATGTCACCGATGAGGGACTGGGATCTCAGGGGAAATATAATTTCCAAATACAATTCACAGAATTGTGTATTCCTTTTGTGATCCAACCGGGATAATTTTGCGATACCAGCTGTGAATGCGGTTTATTACGTTTCTGCAATACAGACATTCAAAGATGGTGAGAGTTTCAACTTCACAGTACAACAATTTTCTTGAGTTTCAGACACATTGTGGTCATAGTTTTAATAAGAAGGTTTGTCGATAGAACATAATGTTTTGTTAAGTGCAGTCTAAATGTGGTTTGCAATGGAAAAAGAAAAAATTTAAGTTTGTATTATAATAAAACAAAATAATGTGGATCAGAGTATCGTTAAGCGATCATACGATTAGTCTTTAGTTATAAGTATCGTAGTAAAGATAGCTTAACGTTTAGGGCATTGCGCCACATTCCAGTGACTCCATTCTTCGATTACAGCTCTTGGTAAATTTTCATGTAATAAAGAATGGTTTTTCAAAATATTCATACTGAATTTGATGTCATTTCACCATTGAGACACAGAACTTGTTCAGAATGTTTCCGCATAGTGATTTCTCTACATCTACTTGACGGTTTGATGTTCCACGATTATAAACTTCGCTACAACACGTTTTCTTATCAGTGCAGTAACTATTGAAATCGTCCTATTGAGGCAGTATTTTTAACACTTAAATGATTTCAGCCTAATTATATAATATAGAATTCAATAACAGCCCGCCTTAAAGCAATATGTGTATGTAACAAGATATAAAAAGTGTATATTACAGTCATTGCATGTGTTTATATTATTGTATAATTGTTCAATAATGTTATGTGAATGTATCACGTAATTTAATAATGTAGGAGCTGTGAGAATAATAGGTTAAAAGTTGCTAACAATGAGGTAACCTTGAGGCAATAATGAATTTGAAAGTTCAAATGCTACTAGCCATTATTGCAGCAACAATAATGTATTTTTTGTGACAGTTTATAAAATAGCCAATCAACAACCAGAAAAAAACATAAGTTAAATAAAAGTATTACAATGGATTAGGAATAGCCAATCAGAGACTTGAAATGCAGAAATTTACAGATTTAGGAGGTAGAAATCAATTCAGTTGCTTCTAGACACGTTCATAACTGGACGCGTTGCTTGCAGACAGTGTTCCTAACCGGACGCGAGATGCGTCCTCGAGAAGTATAATACGTATTCAGTGTGAGATGAAAATAGTTTACGTGTTAAAAAGTGCAAGTAATTAGTTAAAAAAAATCTCACAGCTCTCTCTATATCAGTGAAGTGTTATTTAAATCGTGTCAAGCGTTAATAAAAAGTAAAGTTATAATCTGTGTAAGCCCACATTCTTCAGTCGCATCACAACCCTGCAAAGAGAAACATGTTTCTAACAATAATACCGAAGCAGCCGAGGCAAACATAAATATATAATATTTAAAGAAACAGTCAAATTACAAAGTTAATCTTTTTAAACATTTTTGGGGGGCAAAGGCCACCGGAAAATACCTTTGGGGCGAAGGCTACCGGGAAGCGGGTACTATACGTGCGGTTGCAACGAACTTCAAGTTCGGCTCCCAACATTGAAATACAATACAACTCTTTCAATACAACCTACTTCAAATTGACGCCCAAAACGTGGGGCAAAGAGCGTAAAGATAAAATCTACTTCACTATGCTTCATGTAGCTATTAATTACTTTAATGTTACACTTCTGACTGACCTGTAGGAAAAACCTAAAGCTTATTTAAAGCTGTGAAAATAAAGTTGCGAAGTTCTTATAAGTATGTGCCAAGTTATAAACCTTCTATAATTATTATTATTATCTGCCATTACCATTATTTGGTGGGCACTACAATCGCGCTATCATATTGATTCAAAGCTGAAATTTAAAATTTTTTGAACCGTTACAAGAAACCATAATCGTGGAGGAGTCTTTAACCAGCCACGTATCTCCAGGGCTTTATTTGAGGATGTTTTATGTTCAAGTCAGGAACTTAAGGTTTCCTCATACTTTGAAACTACCGGTAAGAGGTTAAGAAAGGAAACAAAGTGTATTTTATATTTCTGTGATTTTAAATAAAATTCAGGAATGTTAGAAACATGTGTACCAACAAGAATCCAAAATAATTGAGGTTCTCTTGGTTTCTGGTATTGTACGCCAGAAACATGGTACGTTGCTGAACCTAAGAGCCTGAGAAATTTTTCATATTATTTTCATCCAATGATCTCTGTTGACTCGGAGATCACAGCCCTTTATTTTTAACCACTGTCATATATTGGCTACCAACAAGGCGGAGTTCGATCCCAGGGACCCGCATGTGGGATTTGTGGTAGACGAAGTGGCTTATGGGCGGGTCTACTTCGGGTTATCCAGTTTCTCCCATCATTCATCCTACCAACTACCAATTGCTCCATCATCACCTTTCCTTTCACCCGCTTCGCCTTGGTTTCATATCATCTCCCTCACTCTCATACCGGCTACGGGCCGATCCCCAGTTACGAGTTTTTCATTCTTTGATTCAATGTACCTCTGCTCCTCTACAGGCCTTTGACTCTAAGCACTGTTTTAAGTCTAGAGGTTGTAAGCCTTACATAGGAGGAATGTAAGCCGACTAAGTAAGTAAGTGGTCTAATAGACTTATGTCATCTATGTACTAAAATATATCTTAGATGAGTATTTGATGGCGAAAAAGCAAACAAAGGCTAGTAGAGCGAAACAAATATAAAGTCAATTCCGTGATGCAACATCCCAGAGCCGGGCCAAGGCCTGCCGCTGCGTCTCCCAACTCTGCCTACAGCAGGCGTCATGAGTGGGGTGAAGTATTGGAGGGTGGGATGTGTTTATCACCCCAAGTCCCTCCTGGGCGTATATGCGGCCTCCTTAACCTGAAGTAGCTACTTCTCATTTAAGTAGCTTTCCAATTGGTCTCTCAGGAACCTAACGAGACTGAGTGTACCCCGTGCCAGGCCTACCAGTGAGAGAAAATCATAATGCATATACGAGAATCGAACCAGCAGCTCCCGCTTGGTAAGCAGCAGCTACCACCACGCTAAGGAAATGAACAACAAAATAAAAAATCTGATGTGTTACACTCACATGACTTTCTCTACTCTTGTACAAACTAGTTTTACAAACGCTTATTCTCCATATGCTTCATGTTAATCGAGATGTTAATCTTATTGCTAATTTTCTTGTAGATGCAAGGGGAATTGCTAGGCTTTAAGCGAAAGTCACATATTTTAATCGCTGGTTGCTATACGGAGTATTCCATTCTCTTTGCATTACCAGGACAAAAAAAAAGTATTAGAAAAATTAAGGAAAAAACAAGTAGTTTCTCAAAAATGGTTGACTGAAACAAAAAAATGTATATGACATAAATTGTGTATTTTAACGCGATCTGCATTTTTTGTGTAGTAAAATTTTGTCCTTCTCTTATGGTTTACCAGTTATGCAAAAGTCGTTCACAATGATGAATAGTTTTGGAGACATTCCCAGAAAATTCGATATATACATTTCATTTGTCATGAAAATATCTTAAACATATGATACTTTAATGAAAATCGTTATAGCCATTTTGAGAAAATTAAAGTTTTCGAAAAATTTTCCCATAAAGGGTAATCTGGGGTGGGGGGATTTTCTTGAAAACCTTCGTGTTGCATCTCTGGAAGATACTGAACCTAAATACCAAGTTTGATGTTTATCCCCAGGTTTGTTTCTTAGTTATGTGTGTTTCACAAACACACAGACACACACACGGACATGTTTCCAAAAATGTTTCCCTTTGGATTCAGGGGGCCTCAAAACGTATATTTCCGGTGAAATCTCGGTATCAAATTTTTGGGTGGAATACAATACTTCCCCTACTTGCTATACGTAGTAGAGAAGTAATAAGTTGATGTAAATAGGTGAATCCTCTCAGTGTGCGTCCATAACTTTTTCCGGTACTGTACAACCCTACACTTAAAACCATTTCTATTTGAATACATTATCTTGAAAAATCGAAGTGCTTGTATGAATATCACCTAATGACGAAGTTTGGGCATGAAGCAGAGTACATCTTGTAATTATCCCAGCTTTGCATATACATAGGATATCATCTGCACATGTCTGTGAGTTCAGAGCAGTTGCACATTTATGTGCGGCCCAGAGATGGGTTCCTTTGAACGCTCCAGAGGTGGAGATGAAAGCCTTGATGGTAATGCCTTTGGCGATTAAACAATTTAAAAACGCTGAGGTTCTTGCGGGACTTGACGGAAGAAGCTAACAGGTGATTCTGCATGGCTAATACCAGGAGTGCTTCTGAGCCAAAGTGAAATGAAATCAGAGGGAGAGAGAGGAGGTTGATGAATTATTGAGCACCCCTCCTGACGAAACGCAAGGGTCCAGCGTCTGCATGTACCTGCCACATTTGGTATTTAAACCAGCTCACGGTTTATTTACTGCGCTCTAGACATCCATTGAGAATGGCGAGGATTCTGGAGCGGCAGCACCCCTCCTGAATGTTTATTGGGCGTAATATATGACCGATCAAAAGTTTCACGGTTCTGTGAAATAATTTTCTCTTGACAAGGAGTGGCAATTGGTGTTTGGGGACACCAAATAGAAAGCCTTCTATTTATAGATCTCTAAATCTGACAAAATGACTGTCAGAAACTGAAATCTTAGAGATTTTACTTTCAGAGTAAATAGTATAATCTATCTCATTTTTACTTTGTCTACCACGTGCCTGATAGGTAGAGAAGAAATAACTTTTTAACCCAAAAATTTCTTATTGAGATTTTACCGGAATTACATGTCTCAAGGCCCCTGAACCACAAAGGCATTTATTATCTTCCGCAGATGCTATAAGAAGATTCTCAAGAAAATCTCGCCACAGCAAACTAACCTTTGCAGGGAAAACTGTTTAAAATTTTTGAGTTTGTCAAAAATTAGATTTTGATTATAAATACCACTTCTTAAGATATTTACGTGGCAAATATATAGAATTTTCTGGGAATTTTCCTGTGAAATCTTCTTCAATCGGATGAAATTTAAGACAACACAAATTTAAAACACAGAATTTACTTAAAATAGCTTCTTTGTGACATCAGCCATTTACGAGATTTCCGTTATAATTGATTTGATGTTCAAATACTTTGTAGTTTTTTAAAATGCTATCACTGTTCAGTTGCTTCTCTCGAAGTCATGTAAAGAGTGCAGAAATTTAAGTCCAGCATATAGGGACCAGATTTTAAACACTATCCTCTTTTACCCTGAACCAAATTCAACAAAAGTTTACCTCGTGTAAGATTAATTAGATAAAAAAATAAGCTATTGTAAGAATAGTGAATGTAAAACAAGCTTTTTTTAAATTTTCTTTTTATAAAGGATGTTAATCGGGAATTATTATGCACGATCGCCTCTGAAATCTTCTTTTTAAATTTTCATTTTAAATGAATGGCAGTAACAGTGAGATCATCGTAAATTATTTATTATTAATCATGATTAGTATGATGAACTAAAGGTTTATTCTGTTAATGAGCGAGTGCATAGTAAACATAGCAGCAGTATGTGGTTCCATTAGCAAAATTAGGTATCATACTAATAAATGAAAACGCTAGCGCTACCTAGATAATTTGTCCTGAAAGTGATTTTATTTGCAGAGGTGTATAGGATACTGGGCTGTTGTGTTTGTATGCTTGGCTGCACATTTAAGTCCGGAGATAGTGACGGAGTGGGATGGTTGAGGTCTCTAAGTCTTTAGCCCGCATTCCGGAGGTCTCGGGATCGATGACCGGCTCGCCCATCCTGACCCATGGGTTTTTTCGGGGGTTCTCCCGGGTCCGTGAGGCGAATTTTACCCTCCGAATTTCCTGTCCCTCCATTTCGTTCCATTCATTATTTCATTCATCCTTCCCCCTGTGGGGTCTGTTTCAGGCTTAGAAGTGTCACAATGGCGTTTCAGTGCAGCGTGCCAGGGAAAAAGAATGCTCCCTGCGAATTTTTTCCTTTCCTCGGCCTTTGGCTGGTTGTCGGCTTATAAGGACCGCCCCCAGGGGCATTTGGCGCCATGTTTGGCCATGGTCGTTATATTTGGAAACTATATGGACCCTGTCATTGCTGTGTCATCACTCCTGGTTCCAGCCGCGCAGTGTCTCCCTTCACCTCATTCTTTCCCATAAATGGCGTACGTACAATATCTGATGATAATAAGATGTGAACTGTATACAACAATACTTTTTTTTAACTTTTTGTAGTATGTGAAGGCTCACGGATTCACCGCGTTAGTGCCGAATCCCCTCCGCTTCACAACCAGTCTCAATCCAATCTGAGATAGTAACATTAACAATTCGAACATTATAATAAAAGGAAGAATCAGACTGAAAACTTCAATGCCATAGTCGGGATTTGAACTGCGGATCTTCCGGTTGCCGTCCAGTTTCTCCAGCCATCTGAGCTACCATGGCAACATGGCGGTGTTGGAGAATTTAAGGTCGTCCCGGCAAGTTGCCATGGAAGCTCAGTAGGTTAGAGGAACCGGACGGAAACCGGAAGATCCTTGATTCAAACTCCTGCTTTGCATTAAATTTCTCAGCCTGAGTCAGCCTTTCCAACCTAGTCCGATACATTTCTTGTACGAAGGAATAATTAATTGCCATTGTAAGAAAGGTTTGGAAAGGTAGCCAATGTAAATAAAATTGACGAAAACAAAACCTATGCATTCGTCATGATCGCATTTACATGAAGACGCGAATGGTAGAGGAGAGAGGGGCATGTTGGTAAAAATTTTAGTTTTATTCTTTTATTTTTATTACAGTAACATGGCACTGTTCTATAAAGTTATTCAACAATATCTATTAATAATTGCGTCATTAGTTTACAGCCACTCAATATTACATTTTTTTCAACTTTTCAAACCATCGCGTAGTTAATCAACTTACCCCACCTAGTAAGCAGATTGGCATAGACGTGGGATAAGTTGGTTACATGTTATTTAAATGGTAAGCATGCGTTTTAAATAATTTATAAAAACAAACATCATGAACGAGATATTAAGAACACTTCAGATATATAATTACAGATTCATCAAAGAAAAACCACTTATCGCAGGGTAACATTTTTTAAGTATATCAACATGTCCTTAAAGTAAGATTAGGGCAGTATTTTAAACATTTAAATGATTGTAGTCAAATTATATAATATAATTTCAATAACAGTCCGTCTTAAAGCAATATGTGTATAAATAACATATAAAATGCATGTAACAGTCATTGTATTAATGTTTATATTATTATATACTTGTTTAATAATGTTATGTGAATGTATTACGTAATTTAATAATGTAGGAGCTGTGAGAATAATAGGTCAAAAGTTGCTAACAATGAGGTAACCTTGAGGTAATAACGAATTAGAAAGTTTAAATGCTACTAGTAATTCTTGGGACAACAATAATATAAAGTTTATAATTAGCCAATGAACAACAAGAATAAAGCTTAAGTTAAATAAAATTATTCTATTGGATTAGGAATATCAAACCACAGACTTGAAATAGGTACAGAAATTTACACATTTAGGCGGTAGAAGTCAGTTCAGTTGCTTGTACACCGTGTTCCTAACCGGACGCGAGATGTGTCCTCGAGAAGTTTAATATTATTCAGTGTGAGACAAAAATAGTTTACGTGTTAAAAATTGCAAGTAATTAATAAATAACCTCACATCTCTCTATATCAGTGAAGTGCTATTTAAATCGTGTCAAGAATTAATAAAAAGGGGTGAAGTAAACATTATAACCTGTGTAAGTCTACATTCTTAGCCACACCACCCCTTGCAAAGAAATTCATGTCTCTAACAATTAATACTGATGCAGCCAAGGCACATAACTATATAATAATTAAAGAAACATCAAATTACAAAGTTAATATTTTTAAACTTCGGACGAAGGCTATCGGAAACTTTTTACCATACGTGCGGTTGCAACTACTTCAAGTTGTTATCCCGAACAGTTGAAATATAATAAACAGCCTTCCTCAAATTGGCTTCCATACGTGGGGCAGAAACTACCTTCCTCAAGATATAACGCCCAAAGTTAATTAAACAATAAATGGTAATGATAAACTGAAGCACTGTACACAAATTAATCGTAAATGACCGAAACAAATCTAAACACACAAACTGCTTGTTGCTATCATTGTGTAAACCTGCCCTTTTTTGTTGTGCCAATTTGCCCCTGGTCTGCTTGTTTTAATGAAAGCTCGATATAGCGATCAAGAATAAGGAATTAATATACCTAAAATACAAAAGACTAAAGGCGTTTAAAAGCACTTTCAAGCAAACTATTTAGAAGCCAATTAATATTGGATCTGTACCCAGGGAAAAACAAAAATTCCCTATGAAGTTAATATTTACTAACCTCGCAGGTTTTCTTCGACAACTTGTCACAAAGGATAGTCGCTTCCTTGGCAGGTGTATTTGGAGACAAGGAATGGTATGTGTGCATTCTACTGCAATGTGTTGACTAAGGGCTGAAATATGAGCCATGTGCCAAACTGCCCCCTCTCCCCTACTGAGCAAGGAAAGTGAACTGGCATTGTTACACCCAGCCGTATACAATAAACCAGGAGCGTACAACCACGATGAATGCTCTCACTTCTATTGAACTACATTCATAATTAATTCGCGAGTATTACATTGGCGTCATTCCAACCTCACAATTTGCAAACGGTCCGACTCATATTCTCTGTATTCTTGTTCTAGTATATGTTATTCCAGGATCAGTAGAATTAGCCATATACTTAATTATATTCGTTATGATATTAAAATCTTAATTTCCTCATAAATCATGTTATCCGACTCGCTAAAGCAAGCTAATATTATTGTCCGTTTTCATTACAGCCTATTAAAGTTTGAATATAACGGATCTTATTCGTTTGTTTCCCACTCTTGTTCTGTCACTGCTAGAACAATGGAATTCACAAAAATTCTAATGTGACACATTCACATGACTTTTTCTACCCTCTAACGTTTATTAGTACACAAAATAAATTACTAAAGCTTATTTTTATATCTACTACGTTTTAATCCAAACAAACTTATGCCACATTATGCATTTTGTTATAGATAAAAAGAGAGAGGCATTTGTCAGATATATAAGAAGTGGACGCCATAACCTAACCTTAAAATGCCATACTGTTTCCATTCAATCGCGAGAAACAACTGAATGTTGAAATTGTAGTAGTTGTAACCGCACGTAAACACTTTCCGGTAGCCTTCTCCCCAAATGTACTTTCAGGAGGCCTTTGCCCCAAGTTTAAAAAAATATTAACTTTGTAATTTAACTGTTTCTTTAAATATTATATATTTATGTTTGCCTCGGCTGCGTCAGAATTATTGTTAGAGACACGTTTCTCTTAGCAGGGTTGTGGTGCAACAAGAATGTAGGCTTCCACAGACTATAATATTACTTCACTCCTTTTATTAATACTTGATACGATTTAAATAACACTTCAGTGATATAGAGAGCTGTGAGATTCTTTTATTAATTAATAGCACTTTTTAACACGTAAAACTATTTTTCGTCTCACACGAATACATATTAAATCCCTCGAGGACGCATCTTGCATCCGGTTACAATCACTGTCTGCAGGCAACTGAACTCTAAATTTGTAACATTTTCTCCTTTTCAGTTTCTGATTGGCTAATACTACTCCAATAGAATACCTTCATTTAACTAAAGCTTTTTCTGGTTGTTGATTGGCTATTTTTTTAAACTGTCACTAAAATTACATTATTGCTTACAAGAATCACAAGTAACATTGAAACTCTCAATCTCATTATTGCCTCAAGGGTACCTCATTGTTACCTCATTGTTAGCAAATTTTAACCTATTATTCTCACAGATCCTACATTATTAAATTACGTAAAATATTCACATAACATTATTACACATGTATACAACAATACAAACATATACAATGACTGTTATATACGTTTTACAAATTATATATACACATATTGCTTCAAGGCGGGCTGTTATTGAATTTATATATTATATAATTAGACTGAATATATGTGTTAAAAATACTGCCTCAATATTTAAATTTTTTGTGTAGTACGTTTTCGTCTATCACTTAACGTTTACCAGTTATACAGTATTGTACAAAATTCCTTCCGGATGAAGAGGACTTCAGAGGCCATTCCAAGAAAATTAAAGATATACGTTTTGTTTGTCATGTAAATATCTTTAATAATGGTATTTCAGTCAAAATCATTAGAGCCATTTTTAGAAAATCAATATATTTTAAAAATGTTCCATGGAAAGTGTGGCTGGGGGTGCGGGGATTTTCTTGAAAGTCTTCGTGTCGCATCCTTGAAAGCTGCTGAATTTAAATACCAAGTTTGGTACTTTTCGACTTCGGATTCAGGATGCCTCAAAATATATATTTCCGTTGAAATCTCGACATCGAATTTTTGGGCGTAATGCAATACTTCCCCTATTTATACAAAGTACAAAGAAGGGGTGCGTATATTACAGCAAACTCAATTATTTTAAACAAGTTCAGGCAAAAAATACGCTCCTTGATAATTAAATTTCATGAAAACCAGCTTTAAAATTACCGAGTGTAATGATAGGTATCTCATGCGGCGGTATACTTGTAAAGTTATTTATATTTGTGTTTACTCCACGTGGTGAAGCCATTTTGTGACGTGATTCTTTGTTAGGTTTGTTAGTTCCATCTGGTGTCAGCAATTTGCGGCAGTATTAGTTTTTGTTTGAAAGAATGCTACTGTTATTTTATTTAAATTTTGGTTCACTGTCCTCCGGCTAGCTATTATCCTTTTGGGTCGAGCACTTCTCTTTATACAGGTTGTGTAAACGGAAAGGAGTCATTTATCCAAAGATAACACTGATGAAAGAATTTGTTTTACACTTTTTATTGTCGAACACATTCACTATCACATTTACACATTGATCTTGACACTCGCCAAACTGAAACTGTTATAATAACTTCATTTCTAATCATTCTGAATTCGCGTACTTCAACTTTTTGTATAATTAACTTTACAACACTTGAGATTTTTCATAACTCTGCTTCGCGTAACCTGCGAATCGATAGCCGACGTATACTGTACAAATATTTCTGCTGGACTGAAGGCGACGTGTAACGTACAAATGTTTTCGACGAACTGACGGACTGAAGGACTTTACCTCTAACCTAGCCCTTTTTATACTCCTACACCCCGATATGCCTAAAGATTATAACTGAGCTGCTATTGGCTAATAAAACGCGCCAACATTAGCGTCTATTTTTATATCCAATGAAAATTATGAATACGTATGCTTTAGGAAAAATGTTCCAGCAAATTCTAAAAAAAAAACGCGCCAATATTACGTAGCTTCCTCGTCTCTAATAATGATAAACAGCTCATCCCCTCGCTGCATTATTGCACGCTATTATTGTCAGTTTCAGTAAGGCAGTATAAACTTACTTCTCAACAATAATTACAATAAACAAAACATCTCAAATCAATGTCACACAAAAATACATATTCATACTATAATCATTCTTTACATTTAAATAATTTATGATAAAAATTACTGCATCACTCACCCGGGTATTTTTCCAAGAAAACAAATGGTAAAATCTATTTCGTTTTCATACAAAACCAAGAGCAAAATTGTACGAGAGATATACGACATTTAAGTCGTTTATTGTAAAAACCCCATAATTGACGTTTTTATAAAAACATATTTTGTGTAAATTGTTATCCTTTGTCTGTAGGCAGAAAGTTTAGTGTAAACATTCTACATCTAAAACTCACGTAGCATACTGAATTAGGTATTGAATATCTGGTTTATTGTAAAAATCCCTTAACTACTGCATTTATGCAGTTTTTTCACCAAACTATTGATATACATGGATACTCCATTGTGGACAGCCAATAGATTGTTTTATAAATTAAATATTTTAAGTAAAATGTATAGTTCAACGCTGATATAAATGGAATAAGCTAAAAGAAAGTAAAGTGAATTATTAGAAATTATAAACGGTATAACAGAAATATAATTAGAAAGCCACAAGTATGTCACCAATCCTACACTAGCTATACTGGGAAACTGTACCTAAAGTTGAGATTGGTGTAGATTGTATGTAAGTTTATTATTATTATTATTTTGGTTTACTATTATTTTTATTAATGATTAAACATCGTAAGAAATAAAATTATATAATTCCTTTATGTTTCATGGTTTAAAAACAAATGCTATGCAAGGATATCTGAAGTGGAAACAAATACGATGTTTTCCTTTTCTGGCACCTTGAATCAAAAAACCCGCAGAACATGCATCTGCAGAATTATATCACTGTAGAGCATTTGAACAGACGCACAACAAAGAACAAAGACTTCTTATAAACGTTCAGTGTCCTTTCGCTATCATATAAAAGTATAAGGATCCTTATTGGAGGTTTGTAATTTTGCATTTTAAAATATATATGGAGTAACTTCAGATCGTGTTAGAAAGCCCTTTAGTTTTCTTAAGGTTGATAAAATACCTACGGATTTAAAGGGCAAGAAGTTTTGGGTTTTGAAGTTCATCTGGCGTGGCGACTCGCCACCGTCTAGCTGGTGATCCTGGCCAGTGGTGGAGAGTGGGGAAAGTGAGCGTTACTTCTTTGTGTTGTGTGTTAGCGTCACTTTTGTCTGAGTGTTGGATCTGAAAGGCTGTATGTGAATCGTGTGAATGTAGTCTCGTGTGTCTAGCATCTCCCTTCAATTTCTTCATTTTTATCTTTTATGTGAGATGTAGGGGCACCGTGCTTGTACTGCAAAAACCACAGGTAATGTGATTAATGTGAAATTCTGTGTATTACGTTATTACTATCCCACACCGCTCTGGAATGCGTACCTCTTGCTACCTCTGCACCTATGCCTCCCAATGTATATGCTGGGGTAACTAAACTTTAATATCTAGCTACAAACCTTTTGGCCTCACCCCAGTAAATAACAATATGTTATTCTTGTGTAAAGTTTTTTATATAGTTCCATTTATACCTCTCCTTTAACAACATTGGTCTTATCGGCGGTCTTTCCTTTGGAACTTACTGCCTATTGGCAATGGTGCTAACTCGTATTCTCTTGTTGTTGGATTTCTGGCACTTTAGGATCATACACACATTCACACTTTCATTCACACTTCCGGACTCTGGGGAAGATAGGGAACTATATTGGCTAGAGAAAAATTCCCAACCCAGCCGAGAATCAAACCCGGGACTCCTCGCACAACAAGCAGGTGCTTTACCAACTTAGCTACGGGTCCAGCCTTGGGTAAACTTGTAGACTGACTGAAGAACACATATTGTTTCCCCACCCCAAAATCGGTTTTCCCAAGAGACGCTCCTTACCTTTCAAAGAAAATGCATCAACTGTTTCACGTAAATTATCCTGAGCAAAAACAAAACTACCGATTTTATTGTAAAATTTTCAAAACGGTTTAATTTGCATTTTGGAGATTTTCTTCTTTTAACGACGTTGTCAATTGCCAGGACCATATCAGCGCCGCCGGTGCGACGAAATTTCGTCCCGCAGGATTTATTTTACATGCTAGTGAATCTGCTGACATGGATCGGTCGCTTTTAAGCAAATTAAAAACCATCGGTCTGGGCCGGTGCGGTTCGGAAAACCTCAAATAGTCGCATTACCTGTAAGTCGCTCAACACAAAGATAACAACAGCCCTGCCGCTCGAAGTTCTGATGTTGCTGAACCCATTGTGCGTAACAGGTAAAGTAATTAAAAATTTAACATAAAGTTGAAGGAAGTGAGCGTCAACCTGATGATTCTATAGCTGGCTCTGTTTTGATTTCATGACGTATGTTTAGTTGCCAAACACTCCAGTCCAATATTTTTACTTTCTCTACTATGTATAGTAAGTAGGGGAAGTATTGTATTCCAGCCAAAAATTCAATACCGAGATTTCACCGGAAATACATGTTTTGAGACCCCCTGAATCCAAAAAAAAAACATTTTTGGAAACATTTCCCTGTGTGTGTGTGTGTGTGTGCGTGTGTGTGTGTGTGTGTGTGTGTGTGTGTGTGTGTGTGTGACTGTGAACAGCATAACTCAGAAACGAACAATCGGATAAACACCAAACTTGGTATTTAGGTTCAGTATTTCCAGAGATCGACAAGAAGGATTTCAAGAAACTCCCCCCACCCCAGACTACCCTTTACATGGAAAATGTTTCGAAAATTTTAATTTTCTCAAAAATGGCTCTAACGATTTTCATTAAAATATCATATGTTTAAGATATTTTCATGACAAATGAAATGTATATCCCGAATTTTCTGGGAATGTCTTCAAAAGTATTTTTCATTGTGAACGACTTTTGCATAAATGGTAAACCCATAGATGTAGACAAAAGTTTACTACACAAAAAATGTAGACCGCGTTAAAATACACAATTTATGTCATTTACATTTTTTTTTGTTGAGTGAACCATTTTCGAGATTTTGCTTGTTATTCCCTTAAATTTTCTAATACTTGTACTTTATCTCAAATTCGTTATTCATTTTTTTTCCTGGTAATGCAAAGAGGATGGAATACTCCACATAACAACGAGCTCTTAAAGTATTTGACTATAGCTTAAAGCCTACCAATTCCCCTTGCATTTACAAGAAAATTATCAATAAGTTTAACATCTCGATATCTCGATTAACATTAAGCATATGGAGAATAAGCGTTTCTAAAAATAGTTTGTACAAGAGTAGAGAAAGTCACATGAGTGTAACACATCATATTTTTTTTTAATATCACTGTGAATGTATCTTGTATTACAAAATCTTAGACAGTTCTTCAAAGATGTTTGTTTACTATGAAGTAATTTTTCATAAAGAACTAATTTGGTAACTTCATTCATTAATATCTCAGACAAAAACAACAAACCAACAAGAATCATGGAACTAAATGTCAGTCAAGAAGCTGTTTCTTTTCAGTGATAATGATGGAGGTCAGAATAAGAACCATACAGTTATTACGTACTGTAATGTTTTAGTTGAAAACAAACAAGTTTCAAGAAGTTAACCAATATTCTCCAATCCGATGTCATTTTTTTCTTCTCTGTGATTGGGATTTTGGTGTAATAAAAAGAATCCTGAAGCGAATTGATCGAATCCATACTATTTATCGTGGTACGTTCGTCAAGAAAATGCAGTGTCCGTACGGTTCAAAGGGAAATGTATTGGATTTAAAATTTTATGGTGTTCATTTTATTAACTCAGGTGTATGTCAGACGCATCATATGATACACATACAGCGAGAAAGAAATACATTTCAAATGTTCACAATTTGCTGACTTTATATATCTATAATGAAGATAAAAGAGGAAAAGCGTTATATAAAACCAATATCGGAGGTTTAGTGCCTGCAGAAAGCTTTACAATATGGACTCCAAAAATAAATATTAATCACTCAGGCGACTCTTCATCACTCTACATTCAAGGTTCCCATCAATGCCAAAATATCTGTGATCTACAAAAAATTCTTAGCCATGTTCCTGATGAACTCAACTGATTTTAAGCTAAAGAT
This sequence comes from Deroplatys truncata, assembly GCA_030765065.1. Lineage (NCBI taxonomy): Eukaryota > Metazoa > Arthropoda > Insecta > Mantodea > Mantidae > Deroplatys > Deroplatys truncata. The sequence continues at coordinate 64,909,245 of CM060979.1, read as the reverse complement.
AATGTCTTTACAGAATCATAATACCTGAAAGAATTCCTAATAGTAGTAGTAGTGGTATTTATTAAGTATTTAGTATTACATTAATTGCATAACACAGTCACATGGGTCATAAGACCTTACATGCTCTGTAGAAAAATACCTGGTCTGTATACGTGACTTGCAGTATCGACCAGAAAACAACTATTTTTTTTATAATCACCGCACTAATATTTGCCCAAGCTTGGCCAGTTTTGGCTGTTTAGAATCAATTCCCAGCATGCTGTCCTCCGTCTGTTGGAAGCCAAAAATACTTCCGGTAATAGTTTTTTCCTAATACCCAAAATATGCGTCCAGTCTTCTTGTTCCCCGCATAATGGGCAAATCCTTCTGCCATCATCATCAACAATCTTGCGAGCTTTCCACCCTCCCAACCTAAGCCATGCTATTCCAGTCCTCTGTTTTATACTCAATTCCAAATAGAGTGTATTGCTTAAAATGCACTTGTAGCTTTTGACTTAAATAAACCTTAAATGATTAGCCTGTACTCAATCAAGGAATGTTTTATTATACAAACCACATAAATGGCGACGTATACTTTCATCATGTACCCTTATACAAGTTAAGTGTAAACTCTGCAAATCACAGCTGCAACAAGGTTTCATTAATGGATGACATTGATGAAAGGACATCAGTTTATCAAAATATATCTAAAGTGTACACCATTTTTGTCTCTCCTGTAAAATTTTTATGTTTACAATTTACGCAATCGAAGTACGACCTTCATTTCCTTAAACATGTTGGACCCTAATGCTAGCGTGTCGTCCTCCGTGGTGTATTGGTTACCAGGCTGGCCTCTCGTTCCCGAGGTTACAGGTTCAAACCCGGAGGAGGGCGATGAATTTTTTCAGTCGTAAGCATGGCTTTCATCGGAAGGGAAGTAAAGCCGGTGGTCCCGTGTCGTAGATTTACGGCACGTAAAAGAACCTCAAGCCTGATAGAGGCCTCTGAGCAAAATTAACGGTCTTTCACGCCCAATATAGAATGGGACGCCAAGGACCAGCGTAGTTAAAAGGCGTCTATAAATAAATAATAATAAAAAAAAATCAGAAACTCAATACCAGCGTCTGGAATCTGCACGTCAGTCAGAAGCACACGATTGTTATATGTATACTTATATCACTTAACTATTAATTTTAGAGGCATATATAATATCGGAGGCAGACGAAATATACGTTTGCTGGAAAAACAGACCTTTTTGGAAATGCAATAGGCAAGGTTTCCTTAAGGCGCCGGAATGTCGGCGGTAGGAAGTCTTTTGAGACAGTATTTCTGAGGTATATAAACAATTATCTCAACCCATGCATATAAATTAACAACAAATATAAAATATGATGTTACAAAATACTCAATTTGAAACTAGGCATAAGAGACATCTAGTGAGAGTAACTACTAAATGCTGTCTGTATTCATAAAAAAATTAATAATATTTGTGAATCTGTCTTTTAAAGCCACGTAGGTACGTTTCAATGTGGCTGTTGAAGAGGGAAATACCTAGAAATTTGTTTTAACAGGGTCTTAAATGCTTATTGCTGAAATGGAGAAGCTTTATTATAATATTAATAGTTTAAAACCAATCACAAGCAAGCATCTTAAATTACAAATGTGGTGTATATGCGAGAAGCAACGTCAAGCTAACATTGTTGTGGCCGTTAGGAAATTACATAGCAGTGCAATACTCAATGTGGATAGTTCGTGCGTGATGTAGTCTCCATAATAGTACATTTATTTATCGCGAGTGATATGTGAAAGTAAACTTATACCACAGGATGCGATTAAATATATTGATTACTGCGGGTGATAAATATTTAACATTAATAAGCCGATGGCTATAACATTTCAGTCCAAGCTATTAAAACACACGCGTAAGGGTAAGTAACTGCTCTATTGGACAATACAGATATAATATTTGAACAGCCCAATAATAATTAGTAATGTGAAATAGTTTCCTTCCCTTGTTATTCTTTCTACAAAGATGCATTTATAAGCATAGCTCCTTAATAGTTACACACCCTGCTAAGAGATACGTATTCAACCGCTGAGTTATACTGCTTTTAATAGTCGAAGCAATAAGAACAGTGAACCAAAGTTAACATCAATTTAATTATAATTACAAACCGAATAATATAATAATAAAACAAGGTAAACATTAGAGGCTTAAATACAATGCATGATAAACAATTAAATAAATAAGTAAATAAAAGCCAAGAAACCGGTACACTATGCAGCTGCAGCATACGTGACCAGGCTAATGAATCCGAGGATTTTATGTTAAAGTAAAGGTTTTCCGAAAACGTGTTTTATCTTGATATCGCATCAGTTCTCATAGGAAAGTTTAGAGCGTTTCTACTTCAAACGTGTGAGAAAGCTGAGTGTGGGAGTTTCTGTAACGTTTGTCAACCAATAGTAAAATTATACTTACTTTAAGGAAATTCTGTAAAGGAGTAATATTAAAGGAAGATGTCATGTGACTTGGTAGGAGAATAAAAAATTATACGGTGAGACCTAAAATACGACCACTTACAATTTGGAAGTATGCATAGGTGGGCACGTAAAGCATATCAACTGGGATAATGTAATTCATAAAGTGGAACTACGCGCAGTTATTTAGTGCTGGCAAATGTAAAATACAGAGCGGTCCCTCAGTCATCTGGCCGGTAGTCGCGATGCGTGTTCCGCGCGCCATATTAAGTGTATCTGTTTATTTTTCTCATTATTGATACTTATACCATATTAATACTGGTTTTATGATGATTATTACGATATATTTTATCAGCGCTAATCTTTTTCAGAGTCGGTGTTGAAAGTGGTGTCCTTCGGCAGATAAACATTCTTGGCACTTTCTGATGAATTTACCATTCACACGCATAAGTTCTTGTTGCGCAATTTCCCTAATTTCTGTTCTTGTGTTGTTTTTAAGACCGTCTATGGTGCGAGGATTATCCCTATAGACTCTATTTTTGAGAGTTCCTCACAGATAATAGTCACACACAGTAAGATTCGGCGGTCAAGCCGGCCATAATCCTTTAGAAATTATTCTGTCATCAAAGACATTCTTGATGGCTTCCAAAGAAACCTACGCAGTATGATCTGTGGCAGAATCTTGTTGTAAATAGCCATATTCCCTCTCATTATCTGTCAACATTGCAAAAAATGGCGCGAGAATATTTCTGCGGTACCTACCCGAATTTACGGTATCGTTGTAAAATATCGGGCCTATTATCCGTTCTACTGTTACAGCACACCGTACACCAATGTTTCAAAGAAACCTCGTGAATTAAATTTGGATTTTCAGTACACCAATACCTATTGTTTTGTGAAGCAACATGGCCAATCAAATGAAACCATGCATCACCTGAAAAAATTATAGATGTGCGTAAACAGTACCGTCAGCAATATTTTGTAACATCCAGTTACAGAACTTTACGCGGGCTTCATCATTACGCAGTCTTAATTTATGGACAATAGTCACTCTGTATGGTTTTAATTTCAACAGTTTCGTAGACCTATGTACTGATATTTTTGAAACACTGACTCGTGCTACATGTCGTAAAAATTTATTCGGAAACCGTTCAAATGCTTCGCCAATTTCATCAAGTTTTTCTTCCGTTTGAACATTTTGTTTCTTTTTACAACTTACAACATTAAATGATCCCGTTCTCCTCACTTTATTCACCGGATATCTAACTGTTTCTCTACTTGGAACTGGAAATTTATCGTGAAATTGCATACACAACTGCCTACATGAGTCGGTTTTCACATACGTGTCATACATAACAGTCTTTGTTCAAGCGAAAATTTGAGTACCATTTCTGTGTTGTAATAATCCGATAATTCAATCGCACACAAATACACACGCGTCTCGCGTCTATACACAAGAAGCAATAACAGCTGACTGAAGCCCGCTGCCACATGTCCGATAAGTGGAAGAGCCCGTGGCCTTGAGTTCATTCAGACGTGTCGCACAAGACTGCCGTGCAATTCCTGTCCAGATCGCTGAAGGACCGGTCTGTATTTGTTAGTTATGGTAAAGGAACTTAGCAAATATCGCGAAATCGGTCTCTGTTGCGAAGATATAAATGTTTGTGTGGTCAGGATCGAACCGCGGGAGTGGAGCTGCGTATGAGTAAAGTTATTTAGCCACATACGGCATCGTATTGGATATCCGAAACACGCCCTAGGGTAAGAGATCCTTCATTACACCCACGTACATACGGTATCTCTCCCTCTCTTTCCTTCCGCGAAGTACGTAACCGGTTTCCATTATTGGTTTGTCTCATTAATATAGCCTTATTCGTTATCGATAATGCAGTATCATTTTACAGACTAAACTTGATCATACGAATCTACTCGTTGAAGTAGGACTGGAACTCGTATATCTCCGTAACTTCAATCTTCAATTTCATTGTTTGTACAGCAACATTCTTGTGGTATAAAGCGTGAGACATATTCCTGTTTCACACGTTGGAATGATTGTTCGATGATTGGCGAGGGTGTTAAAAGCCATTGTTCGAAACAATTTGTACCCTACATGTGAAAAGGACATGGTCTAACCTATACACAATACGATGCAAATGATTACTCTCTCACCAATACCTGCTGATAAACAAATTACCCATACAACGTTGTCCGATAATTTTGTGTCACGGCCCATGGACATACCTACACCACTCTATCGCGGCATGTATCGGAGTGCTGTTTTATAGGCGTGTTTTTATCTCCTCAGATTCGAAACTACTGTTTTTATTGCGCATCATAAAAGTGAGTTGCTAGGGTTGTTTTCCCGCCTGGTACTTTATGACGTAACGGTGTACGTCACGCCGTTTGTTGTTATTGTTGCATGCTCACAAAACCCGATAACATTTATTTGCTGTTCTTCCTACTAACTCTCGCTGGGCGTTCCTTTACCAAATTGCTTTTTTATTGAATGTAAAACGTAGCGTAATGATGAAAAGTGTCTGTTGCACAAGGCTTGCAAAGGAGTGAGAAGTTGGTTATTCAAACTCGATAGAAAAATATAAATCGGGGAATACCCGTGAGGTCCACTTTTATCATTTTAATTTTTCATTATTTCTGCGAGGATTAGGCCTTTTGACCTATGTCTGTCCCTTGGAAATACGATAAAAATCTATTAAAATGATTAAACATGAAATAAAGACAGCAGAAGCTAATTTGCTGAACATAATTTTCAGTTATCGCACTCTTGTAATACAGACAAATTATTTAAATCACAATTTATAAACGAAATAAATGTTTTTAAGTGTTTTTGTCTGCAAAAAAAGACAAAATGGAGCAGCAATATGCAAATATTTTATAAAACAAATAAGCAAAAATACTTAATCAATTTCATTGAGTTGAAACCTCAAGTGAGAGGTTATAAACATCGTCAAAATACAGAGATTAACACATAATAATTAAAAATTTACAATAATATTTCAATAAAATATTAGTCAATGGAATAAATAGATTTAAGATTAACCAGTTGTGAATAACAGTCTGGACTCGGATAGCCTTACATTTAAGCTGCATGTGGTTGTTCATTAAATAATCGTATACCTTGTGAATGGAATCAACGTTCTGTTTTAGCCAGTGTTACCCTCGGTGAGAAACTAACTACATATTCCTAGTTTTATAACTATGTGAGTGTTCAATGGACGGATTGACTTGATTTTAAATTTTCATTAGATAATGATATATACTGTGTTTCTCTCACGAGAATGTGTCTGTAAGGAATGTGTTGACATCAACAATTCTATAGCTATTTAAGAAATGTCATGGCTCTACTTTCAATATATCAACAAGACTCTTATAAAGCATACGCTCTTGTGCTAGCAATGCTGAAACACCGGTTGCTTTTGTTTGCTTTCTGGTCACAGATTTTAACAACGTTAACAACTTTTTCTCGGGCTTGACTGTGTAGTGTTCTTCCTTTCTCACTGGGCATTGTAAACAACTTTATAACTCACTGTAAAATACTTACATACTGCTCCTAGTGAAATATTAACGTTCTGCGATATTTTTAATGTAAAGAGTAGATCTATTTATGACACCATCGTAAGCTGTCACGTGGTATTATCCCTCTCACTCTTTCGAAGAGCGGAACGTTTTCTCGTCAGAGGCATACAGTAGTAGCGCTCATAATTCTTGACAACATGTATTTAGTCCCAAGAGAGGAAAGCTGCACGAAGACATAGGACCTATAATGCAAACAGGGAGGTCGTAGTATTTGCCAAAGTGCAGCAGAAACAACTTGACTGGCCAAGTAAACACAAAATTGGACAGTAAAATATAAACGATGGTTCAAAAGTCTTTTGACATAAATGTTGTCCTCCTTTATCCATTGCTATGCTTGTTATTTTACAGACTTATGGTAAGACACATAGGAAGTTACGGCAAAGCGTAGACGTAAGGAATATTCCACAGATTTCAGGGAAGCAATAACACGATCTCTAAAGGAGGGAAAGACTCAAGCTGAGATTGCTCGTGTTTTTGGAATAGTACAAAAATAATAAGGTCTGTGGTGATGTCCATAACAAACCTCGGCAATGTGGACAAAGTATAAAAATAGATATAATCATAAGAAGACAATAGATAACACTATAAAACTAGATGCGATCATAATAAGACAATCGGTAGCAGATCTTCGGATGTCAGCTCAGCAAATTACTGCTGATCTGCGGCGAAACTATGGAGTAGATATCCATGTTTACACTGTTAAACGTTGGATGAGAGACGAAGATCTGAGTGCTCACCAGCCATGCAAAACCCCATTCATTAATTCATCAAACAGAAGGAAGAGAATTACTTTTGCAAAACAACATCTTAATTGGACATTCCGTGACTGGTCTAACGTATTATAGAATGATGAAAGGTAGGCGAAATTTGGCATCTTCAAATGAAATTCGATATTTTCGTCGTTATAAAGCTGAAGATTCTATACATGGTACAAGGTACCTACTGTAAAACATGGAGGAGGAAACAAAGCTATGAGGGCTTCTTCGATAAAGGTATAGGTCCTTTAGTAACTGCAAAGGTATATTGATATTTTAAAAATATTTAAACGATTGGAATTTTAATCATAATCGTTTGAGCCAGATAAAAGAGCGTTTTACATATAAAAGTGTGCTTTTGGATTGAGAATGTTTTCTTGAAAATCTTGGAATTCCATCTTCGAAAGATTATAAACTCCAAAATTTGCAGCTATCCAAAATTTCATTTTTGAGTTAGTCCGTACACTTTTTTTCTAAAAATCATTTTATCGATTCACGGACCCCAAAACCTGTTTCTCCAGTTAATTCTCGATATTGAATTTTTGGATACAATACTTTTAGGTATAGAGTAGAAAGAATGAAACAAACAAACTAGGGCGGGAGAATCGCATGATATATTAACTTAAAGAGCCAATGAGGAAAACCCAGTAGGTGCAGACATTTGGGGAGGATGCGACTTCGATGCCACTGTCTTGAACAAGCTTGATGTAGTCTTGAAGCAGAATTTCTCCAAAATAAGTGACATTATGTTCAAGCCTAGAGATCCTGCTTTGCTTTATAGTTTAAGATTCCTTGTAATGCCTCAAGATCAGGAACATGATAAATGAAGTGTTGATGACTAATGAGTTCTAGAATGAGCATGGAGTCCAAAATATGAGAGTTCCGACACCAATTGACTTCTCAGGATAAGAGATGGTTCTGGAGGAACTCTTATCCAAAAGACTCCTCCTAATTGAGGTTTAAAAGGCTTTTTTTCGTATCAGTAAAGAGAAGTGATACCAATTACACTAGTTTGCAAGAAATGCCTGCATACTTTCTTTCCTTTTTCTTCTCTCCCTCGCTCTCTCTTTTTTACTTTCTTTCTTACGTATAGTAAGTAGGGGAAGTATTGTATTCCACCCAAAAATTCGATACCGAGATTTCACCGAAAATATAAGTTTGGAGACCCCCTGAATGCAAAAAAAAATCATTTTTGGAAACATGTCCGTGTGTGTCTGTGTGTGTGTCTGTGTGTGTTTGTGTCTCTGTGAACAGCATAACTCAGAAACGAACAGTCGGATAAACACCAAACTTTGAATCTTCTGAAAAATGGCTCTAACGATTTTTATTAAAATATCATATGTTTAAGATATTTTCATGACAAATAAAATGTATATCTCGAATTTTCTGGGAAGTATTCTTCTTTGTGAACGACTTTTGCATAACTGATAAACCATAAGAGATAGACAAAATGTCACCACACAAAAAATGTAGATCGCGTTAAAATACACAATTTATGTCCTGTACATTTTTTTATTGAGTGAACCATTTTCGAGATATTGCTTGTTATTCCCTTAAATTTTCCAATATTTATACTTTTTCTCAAATGGGAATTCGTTATTCATTTTTTATGACCTGGATATACAAAGAGAATGGAATGCGCCACATAGCAACCAGCGCTTAAAAGATTTGACTATCGCTTAAAGCCTACAAATTCCCTTGCACCTACAAGAAAATTAGCAATCAGATTAACATCTCGATTAACATGAAGCATGTGGAGAATAAGCCTTTGTAAAAATAGTTTGTACAAGAGTAGAGAAAGTCATATGAGTGTAACACATCAGATATTTTTTCTTGCTTTTTATACCATCACTTAATCGTTCATGTCTTGTGAGTGAAACTGTGAAATTAATGTTCAAGTCATCTCGGTGACCTGAGGTATTAAGCTTTAATTATATTCATCCTAAGGAGTGTACGAAATCTCAAAGCTTCCTACCCAGTCAGCTTGACTGAACCAACGAGATAGGCAAGAATTTTACCCCCATGATTGTTCGTTTTCCTTTATTCGTTCCTTGTTCTTTCTTGACAACTGTAACGTTGTGCCATTTTTACAAACGTTTATTCTCCATATGCTTCATGTTAATCGAGATATCGCGATGTCAATCTTATTGCGATAGTCAAATCTTTTTAGCGCTGGTTGCTATGTGGCGCATTCCAATCTCTTTGCATGTCCAGGACATAAAAAAGTTAATAACGAATTTGAGAAAAAGTATAAGTATTGGGAAATTTAAGGGAATAACAAGCAATATCTCGAAAATGGTTCACTCAAAAACAAAATTTAAACGGCATAAATTGTGTATTTTAACGCGATCTACATTTTGTGTGTAGTAAACCTTTGTCTATCTCTTATGGTTTACCAGTTATGCAAAAGTCGTTCACAATGAAGAACACTTTGGAGACATTCCCAGAAAATTCGAGATAAACATTTCATTTGTCATGAAAATATCTTTAACGATTTTGATTAAAATATGATATGTTTGAGCAATTTTTGAGAAAATTAAAACTTTTGAAAAATGTTCAATGTAAAGGGTAGTCTGGGATGGGGGATTTTCTTGAAAACCTTCGTGTCGTCTCTGGAAGATACTGAACCTAAGTACCAAGTTTGGTGTTTATCCGACTGTTCGTTTCTGAGTTATGCTGTTTACACACAGACACACACACGGACATGTAGAGAAAGTAAAAACCGGAAACGCTTGGTAGAGTACTTTCCGTTTATTTTTAACTAAGATATCAAATTATAATAACAAAACGGATATCATTTAAAGTTCTGAAGGCCACATACATGGTAATGATGTTCTTTAGCTTCTAACCACATTACGATAATCGATTAAAAATGAAGGCAATTTTAAAATAACTTCTATCCTTACAAATTTTCCGCAGAGGATGAGAAGCGTAGGAAGCAACTTCAAAGAGGAAACCTTGGATGGAGAAAACAAATCGCTTTGAAAGTACCTCGCAGTTTGTAATAACTTTTCATACGCGTATTTCAATTTTTTCAACCTTTATGACGTCACCGTTACGCTTGCTGGGTATCGGAAGCAGCAATATGTTTTGTAGCGGCGGTAGGTATGGAATATTAATGTCGAACGGAAAAATTGGGAAAAAAAAACCAAAAAGTTCCGCCGCTGCATGGTAAATAATAATTTCGGCCGAGTCTCCATCAGAATTATGGCGCCACATGAGCATGTTTTATCAATAATAGAGTACGCCATGATATATCGTTGGGCTTTGAAATTTGCATTTCAATAATCACGAATTGGGGAACATAATTTTAGAGTAAAAATGTGTTCGTATTAACATGTCATTTGAACTGCACAGTTTTAAAAACTCGCTGAATACAAATTGGTTAAAAATGCGAATTTTAGCAACACTTTGTTAGTGCTTTGACGCCAGAAATGGGTGCACACCTCATTCGCCGATTAAATGGAAGTAAAACATTAAAATTGGAACGTTTTACGTTTATTTCCCGTAGTTTTGCAGAAAAGGGCTTTATTTGCTTTGGTACTTTACAGCAAGGAAACATGTGAAGATAATTAACATCACTGTGCCATTCTGTTTTTTTTTTTTTTGTCATCCACACAATATTACGCTGATTACATGAAGCATAACTCATCTGCTATGTCATCCACAATACTTAAGACACTCATTATGAACTTACTCGGCGGGACGCGGAGCTCCCCTATCGTTCATACGTTTATAAAACCTTCAAAGTAGAAGTCTACTGGATCCATTGCCTAGATCAACAATGAAATATGGTTATTTAAAATAAAATAAATTCCATTCATTGTAATTCTAATACTCTAATAAATTTAGTTCATTTTCTTTGCTTCGATATGTGTTGCATTTACGTTACCTGCAACAGTCAATAAATACGGCGTGGAGTCAACAACACTGCCATTTGGGCACTACTTTCAAACACTCTCAAGGTCCTGCTATCACTGCTGGAATCCGATCAGCATTTAATTGCACGGAATCATAAAGGTAAGAGCTCTTCTGTAAAAAAACTCAAAGTTTTTCTTTTTTTGAAATTATGGTGATTATAATCTTATTGCGTAATATACTGTTTTAATTCAATGAAACCATTATTATCAAGTGTTATTCAGTTTGTAAATCTCAATAAAGTGGTCGTTTTGAACCTGAAAATTCACGAATTTCAAAGTTCCACGTAGTATAAGAATTAAAGCAGTGAACAACAGGTAAACAGGTATACTGTTACTTTATTTGTCTATCTTTATTCCTTAAAACCTTCTATTTATTTAGCTGGAAAGGCATATTTTTAGATTAGGCTTATCGAAAAGTTGGATAAATGTTTAATTTTCTGTTTAATTCATGCAAATTTACTTCCTCTACTTCTTAAGGTAAAGCATACAATACAATAATACTCCACAAAAATTTTTGACATGAGAATTTACCAGAAATACTGGCTTGAGGTTACTCTGAACCAAAAAATGCATTTTCAGGAAGTGTATGGAGGGAAAGGGGATATTGGTGTGTGTGTGTGTGTGTGCATGCGTGTGTGTGTGTGTGTTCAGGGATACAAAGATGCAAGATGTTTTCGTATGTGACCACAATCAAACAATATTTTGTTTACCTTTTCAAACACGTGTCTGACGATTTTGATTAAAAAGTCTTATTTTAGATCTTGAAGTAAGTAATTAAACTTGTATTGTATTTATTTTGTTGTAAATAGCTCTAAAAGTACTATTCATTCTTATTGAATGTTATATACAAGAACAAACGTAAGAGATATGGTTCGCAATTCGTGTAATATAACTTTTACCCTAGAGGTGACTGTTTTTTAAGTATAGTAACTGACCAATCTTTAGCAACATATTTGAAATTTGGAGATTCTGTTTCTATTGTTTTTTTTCTTTTTGCTGGAAAGATCCTATTACTATGAATTATACTTAGTGCTTTGTTTCAAATAATTTAGGACCATAACTTACCTCGATCTTACCAACTCGTATTTATGGGACCAATCTCTTACAGGAGCAACGTATGGTTTCTCAAAGGTCAATTCTAAAGCTGTTTTTGTTTATAATTTATATTAATAATTTATTTATTTGCAAGAAATATCCTTACTGATTTTAATGTGAAATATTTTATAGAATTGCACTACGTGATCAAAAGTATCCGGACACCTGGCTGAAAATGACGTACAAGTTCGTGGCACGTAAAAGAACCTCAAGCCTGATAAAGAGGCCTTTGAGCAAAATTACCGAGCTTTCACGCCCAATATAAAATGGGACGCTAAGGACCATAGTAGTTAAAGAACGTCCATAAATAAAACTCAATTTAATTTTTTCTCTATAGTGCCTCGTATTCAATGACGTAATCTAAAGACAAGTGCAAAAACTCCAAGAAGTATTCAGACTATTGCTAAGGGGTAACGTCCAGACCGATTGCAGGTACTAGGAATGCCCCCGAAGTACTTTCTGACAAACAGTAATCTATAATCCGTACGAAACGAGAAGGAATCTGAAGTAAGCCAATGGAGCGCCAGCAGGAGCGCTACGTTGACAGAGGTTTGTGCGTGTGACAGACAGCGTGAAGCAAGATCGGCCACTTGGCGCGGAGTCCAGCGGGCATGCTTTCGTCATTTTTAAACGTTTAATTAAAACCACTACACTTATAACACTAACTTCGAAACTTTAAGATTACATAAAGATTACTTTCGCGTGTAAGTACACAGTCTAAAAGGTCAATTACAAGCAACAAATTAAGAACCGAGGTTGACAAGTCTTCACTTCGCTAATCAGGAAACTCAACTGCTCTAAACTCTTTCAAACAACCGAACGTAAACACAACACTGCTAATGGTGTACAATGGTCAAGGTCTTTCAGCAACCCTGATAAATATCTGCTTTGACACATAACTAAGGAGCCAAACATCGCAGAGACGCGCTTTTTGAACGGTCTGATTTATAAATGTTAGCCCTGCTTAGCTAGATTGCTATAAATGATGAGTACTTAACAACTTTTAACAAGACAATTGAGAAATAGAAACCGTAGCCAACAGCGAGACCACGCGGCACTTAAATAGGCAACCTCGTTCTAGTGCTACTGGCTGAGGGACTTCACCAGCGTTATGTAGCATCGCCTCAGATTCATTCTCGTTTTGTACAGATAATAGTTATTTTTTGGGGTTGGTATGAGCTCTCGCCTCTCCGGTGGCTATTGTTTTGGGTTAACTGGGCTGAGTGAGGCAAACGGCTGTGGAGCTCATGCAGTTGCGTTTGAGCTGCGGTGTGGCATGTTGAGAGTGTGTGAAACTGGAGAGACGTTTGCTATCTGCCTTCCTGAGGTAAGTCACCGTGCAGCGGCTTATATCATTTTGGTGAAAGTGGAGATCAGACTCAGGCTTAGATGCTTTGTGTGATCATGGTGAGCGTTTCTAGGTGTAATTATATGAAGTAGTTAATGATATTCCTACTGGGGGATGTCACAGTGCGATGCGGAAATTGAATGGGACAAAAGTCATGTTATGAGGGTAAAAGTGCTCGTGGGAATATTACTGTGAGTTGTTCTTTATTGTTGAGATTTTTACCCATGTGTTTTTGTTCAATTTTATGGCGTGCATGTTAGTAGCGCTCAAGCTTTCCACAAAATATACTGTACATCACTACATGCAGCATGAATTGCAAAATTATCAGTCTCGTATACTTGAGGATAGTAGTAGATTATGTACGTTTAGTGATTAACAAAGCAGCATAACATAACATAATTTATGCTGAAATTGAAACAATGAACACAACTGTGACAAATTTGCACGAGGCCGTGAATCAGTAAATAAAAAAATTACGTAAACTGCCAACAACTTAACGATTACATAAATATCTTATCGAAATAAGTTATTTAAAACCATTAAGGTTGTCTAAAACGGTCAACGTATTCCGAAAATTACACACATTAAACTTAAATGATCATGAATCCGCAAATATTTGCTTTTAAAGAAAAATGCGGCTTATGAACATATAATAACGGACGGCGCTTGCGAAAATTCCCGCAAGTAACCCTATAGGAAAATACAAATTTACCAGCTTACTAAGCCATTGGGAAGCTTACAAAACTCAAAATGTGTCCCACAGTACTAACAAAGAAGAAACTGGCGACCCGCAGTAAAAAAACACCCAAGCCAGAAAAACCACCGACTCGTCAAAAGCGGGGAAAAATAAAATTGCCAAGGAAACACAATGCCGCCTGGATCTAAAATAATCATTTAGAGTTTGCGAAACAACTAATGTGCGATCAGCACAAAGTCTTTCTTGGTGTTCCTTAACTCAGTACCGTATCTGAAGAACACTAACTCAGTACCTGAAATTTCAAGGGTACACATTAACTCAGCCCTAGATACAGATCAACCCAATCATCGCAATTCTGGGCCAAGTTTCAGGAATTTTTTTTGTGACATTAGCCATTCCCGAAATATCCGTTAATATTGGTTTTAATTGTTGAATATTGTTTCTTCTTTTCTTTTTTTAAGTTCGTCCTGTTATCTGGTAGGTAATATCGGACGATGAGTGGCTAAATGGGTGAAATGGTGCTCAATGAACCCGGATTCATAGAGCTGAAAGTTAACAGATATTGTATTCGCAGGAAAGGGAAAATCCCGGAGAAAAGCTTATCCGGGTAACTCATCCTAACCGAGGTTCGAACTTGGGACATCTTGAATGCGAGAGAGACACGCTATCCCCAACATCACGGAGAAGAGCTCTTCAATATTTTGTAACTTTTGCTATTTACTTATTTTCTCGCGATGTCATGGAGACACTATGAATTTTAAATACATAACGAACCATTTTTAAATAAAGGTTATCGTTTGATTTCCTCCATCCCTCTTGTACCTAAAAAAATGAGTAATGAAACTGTTTCTGCAAATGTTTATCTCAATTAAAATTGGTAGAAAAATAATCTTTCGTAAGAAATATTTGCAGAAGTTATATGAACATGAATGATAGTGGTAGGGAAAGTTGTGTGAATGTAACACGTCAAATTTTTGTATTAATTGTTCCAAGCCCTTCGTGAAGTTCTGATTCCGATAAATCCACTGATCTGGCTCGATAAATGACTAAGCTTAACATCATGTGATGTTAAAGTCTATAAATGGCTTCTTGTAGTTCTCGTGAATAGTTTTCCTGGGCCTATCCCTAAAGTTTTCTGTCCATTTTTACTTGGTCTACTACGTACATAATAAATAGAGAAGGTATTTCATTCAACCCAAAAATTCGTTACCGAGGTTTCACCAAAAAAATCCGTATGTGTATGTGTGTGTGAGTGTGCGTGTGCGTGTATGTGAACAGCATAACTCAAAAACGAAGAGTCGGGTAAATACCAAACCTGGTATATAAGTTCAGTATCATTCAAGGGTGTGACACAAGGGTTTTGAGGAAAATTCCCCACCCCAACTACCCTTTACATGGAAAATTCTTCAAAATTTCGATTTTCCAAAAACTAGCTCTAATGGCTTTGATTAAAATACCGTACATTAAAGATATTTACATGACACTTAAAATGTATATTTTGAATTTTGTGGAAATAACCTAGAAAGTTCTTTTAATTCGGAAGGAATTTTGTTTAATCTATTATAACTGATAAACGGATAACCGTTAAGCGGTAGATGAAAACGTAGTACTCACAAAAACGTAGATCTCTTTAAAACACACAATTTGTTTAAAATAAGTTTTTTTGTAGCACAAGCCGTTTCTGAGATATCCGCTAATAAAGGTTCGAATTGTTCAATAATTGTCATTATTTTTAAGTCTCAACGCTTTTCAGTTGTTTCTCGCGATTGCATGAAACCAGTATGGAATTTTAAGGTCAGCATATAGCGTCCAGTTCTTAAACATTTGACTATCGCTGTTCTTTAAACGAAATATGTAATGCAGCTATTATTGCAAACATTTATTTGGATTAAAATTTACTAGGTACAAAAATAAGCTTTAGTAAGAATAGTTTGTATACCCACTAATAAAGATAGAGGGTAGAGAAAGTCGTGTTAATGTATCACATCAGATTTTTGTTTATTTTATACAATTTCTCGCCTATTTAATGTGTTATGTTCTACTGGGTTGTAACTACGATTTAACACAATCATTATTACATGCTCGTTTTCATTTATGTTTACAAACGGTTTGCATTTAATGATTCCAAAACTTTACCGCTCTACATTATTTAAAAGCACTTTCTGAAATTTAAAAGTATAATTATTTTTACATACAAACGCCCGCCTCGCTGAGTAAGGAAGCAACGTTAAACGATGCTAAGACTCGTTCCATCTTTCCCCTCACCACAACGTCGCCTAGGCATAGACAGATGGATATACTGACACAGACTTAAAGCTGGAGGTAGTAAAGGCGAATGTATACTTGTACATACATACTTGGCTCACATTGTCCGACTGGGTTGACTTGTTTACATAGAAATCGTGAGGTGAAGCGTTTTTCGAACTCAATAGGTTTCACTGAAGTGCAACCGTTCTGTTTGTTCGAATTCTGTCTTTGACCAGCATTACTGCTAACGACCGGATGGCCCCGCGGTAACATGTGTAACTCGCATCAGGGTGGTCCCGTGTTCGATCTCTGGCTTGTGAGTGGGATTGGGAGTCGTCGGGTGGGTTAGATCTGGAAACGTTAGGGACCTGTCCATGCTGTGCCCGTCGTGTTCCGAAACTGGTGGCCCTTCGGGTCTCTCCCTCCTCCCTTCCAGGTCTCCTCCGTTCCTCCGTACCTTTACTTTTGCCTTTATTTCTGCTAACAGTTGAACAGAGTTAAAGAACGATATTCAGGTGCTTTACTCCAAGACCTTTAAGCCTATATTTCAGGAAAATTGCGAGAAAAATGGGTATTTATCTAATATTTAGCGTGCAGATTTATCCGTCTTTTCTGTCATTAGCATGTACACTTGGGAACAGAAATAGTGCGCATTCCCCTAGATCACAATAGCATACTTATGCGCCTTAAGGTTTCCACTCGTCTCCGTGTTGTGTGTCTTTATGACTGACTTGGAACAAATCAGAAGACAATGAGATGTTACACGCAGTGTGAAATGAAGGAGGGATCATAAATAACATCCTTAAACATATCAAACTGTAATAACCAAGTTTACATTAATAATTTTTCTGTAACACTTTCAAGTTTCTTTACTGCCAGAAGCGCTTGATCCACAGAGTTAATCCTGCAATTTTGCAAGAGGCAGATGACCACTTTTAAACGTCCTCTTATGTATATATTTACGTCTCTATTGTAGCGATGAGTTCGTAATGAAGCACATTAGCTACCTAACTCCTCGGATTCCATCAGGACATAGGGATCTGGATTAGAAACTGAAGAGGACTTCAGCACGACGACAATAACTAGGTTTATTGCGCCTACTAAATCTCCGGGAGGAAGCGATGAGGCCTGATCGAACTCTCCATTCCCCCCTCCTTACAGGCATATTTTGGTAGAAGGTTCCATGCTAGGGAATAATTTCTCCTTAAAGTACTAGGGTTGAGTCGAGGGAGATTACTTTTGTATAATCGTTTCATACGATTCGTTCACGATTCATGAATCGATTCATATAATTCGTTCCCGGTTCATGAATCGTCCCCTTACTAGCCTGGCCTAGTGCACGATTCGTTCAGGAATCATCCTTTTGTGGCGGTATTATACAAAGTAATTATTTATTATTATTATTATTATTATTATTATTATTATTATTATTTGTCGCTGATATAAGATCGTGCTAGGGCAAAACTATTGTATTTATTTCATTTCATCAAATTGAAGGAATCCTTAATGCCTGAGAATGCACTTAATTATATCGATGCATGTTCCTGTACTTTAGATTGTAGCATATAAATTATGAACTTAAATTATATACTGTTAAAGTGTTTAATATTTTTTTTTAAAATCAAAATGTTGTCAAACAAGAATTTTAAAATGCCCCATTTTCCCTCCATTTTGCATATATTATGGCACTGTATGCAATACCTACTACACTATCATCACGTAAAACTAAGCGTTAGATCTCCCAGTGAAATATTCAAAATTACTTCTATTATCTATACTACGTGCTGCAGCCTCATCTGTTGGCAATGCCTACAATTAATTGTACTGCGTTTTACAGTTTACGCTATTGTTTTTAAGAATTACTCTTTCTCGCCTGAACTCGGTCATCTTAGGTTGTGACATTAACATCTCAAATAATCGTGTTGGTCTACCAATTCATATTATAAATTATAATGATTCTTTCAATCTGTAGAATTCTTTCAGTACTTCGATGATTTCGGTCTACTCCAAATCGACAGAACTTGGCAATACTCGATTTTTTTTTTACTGCTCTTCTGTTTTCGTATGCCATGTTATTTAATCACAATGCGTCGTAATTTTCGTGCACCATCGTACTCACTCGGCAGTATTCGCCCGGGCTCGGCGTGGCAGTAAAAGTAGTAAACAAAGCGCAAGCGAGAATGAATCGAGAATGTCTTGACCACGATTCTTTCTGAACGACGATTCATGCACGATTCTTAAGATTCTTTTGAACGATGATTCATGCACGATTCTTAAGATTCTTTTTGAACGACGATTCATGCACGATTCTTACGATTCTTTTTGAACGACGATTCATACACGATTCTTACGGTTCTTTTTGAACGACGATTCATGCGCGATTCTTAAGATTCTTTTTGAACGACGATTCATGAGCGATTCTTAAGATTCTTTTTGAACGACGATTCATGCACGATTCTTAAGATTCTTTTTGAACGACGATTCATGCACGATTCTTAAGATTCTTTTGAAAGACGATTCTTGCACGATTCCTGCGATTCTTTTTGAGCAACGATTCATGCTAAGACTGACACGATTCATGCGATTCTTTCCTTGTAGTCATTCATACGAACGATTCCTTCATGAATCGCCCCAAGTTTACAAAGTACATCCACCGACCTCCGCACGTAACCCTGCAAGTTAAAACCGTAAACCTTGCGCAGGTCAGAGTTTACAACAACAATTTCTTCTTTATATTTCACTAATCTCATTAACCGTTGGTTTACATTCCGGGCTTTGATTATCAATTTCAGATGAAAAATGTTTGCGCAATCGAATGTATTGATACGTAGGTAACCCCGAAATTGTACTCAGGGTATATGACACAATGATGGAGCGGATTATAACCTAAAGTAATTAACAATTTAAACGAAATGCCAAAGCATAAAGCATTAGAAGTGAGATGACGTTAACTTTTCACTCGTGAATCAGCAATAAAACGAAGTAAGCCGCAGTAATCTGTTTACGAGGGATATTCAATTCGATATGGAAGGCCAGCGGTAGTCCCCAAACAATATGCGGACAGCAGGTGATTTGTGATTTTGTAAACACAATACCCCCATTGTCTACGTCTTTATTCAAGCGTTTACCATTGTCTGATGCGAAGCTCAACACCAGCATCCAGATTCCGTTTTAATGTCGAAGATTCACACTATAACTTTAATGTTGACACACTGAATAAACCTCTCTGTTTATACAAGTTGGTGTAATGAACGGATGTATAGAGTGTTTCATAAAGCTTTGTACGGGCAGCTATTCTAGGTAAGCCGGTGCTACCGCTATTGTTCCTTTGAATACAGGCAGGCATTTATAACAGGTGTGTTTGTACCCGGATCTGCTTCGCTGCGAGTACATTCCGTGCCCCAGACTGTTCTCTGAGAGGCTTTATAAGGAGCAGGTCAGATTTACTTCATAGTTGAGCTAAGGTTAAGTAACTCAGTATAAACTAAATTGTAACAAATGTAGCAAAGAAACATGTTAAAGTGTTTACTCTGTTCTTATTTAGACTGAAGTGAAATAAGCAAATGTAAACGTGATCGCTTATTAGTAGATATACAAATTATACTTAAGCCAGCTTATTTTCCTATCTACTTCGTTTTAGTAAAGATAAAAAATTGCAGAAATAGATAAAATACACATTTCGTTATAGATACAATTTAACAACAGGACGGTGTTTACTAGCCTTAAAATTTCACACAGTTTCCATGCAATCGCGAAAAAAACTGAGTATCGACTTAGTAATGAAAGATATCTCGGAAACGTCTTATGCTACAAAAAATGTTATTTGAAATAAGTTCTGTGTTTTAAAGATATCTACATTTTTTGTGTAGTCCATTTTCGTCCATCATTCAACGTTTACTAGTTATACGAGATTATATAAAATTCCTTCTGAATGAAGAGGACTTCATAAGATATTAACAAAAAATTCAAGATATGCGTTTTATTTTTAAGTGAATATTTTAATATATTATATTTTAATCAAAATTGTTAGCAGTTTTTCAGAAAATTAAAAATCTTCCCTGGAAAGCGTAGGTGGGGTCAGGGATTTTCTTGAATACTTTCGTATTTCATTTATAGAAGATGCTGAACTTAAAAAAACTCCTAGTGTGATATTTATCTGTATCTGTTCACAGACAGTTTTTTTATTCAGGGGCCTCAAAACATGTATTTCCTGTGAAATCTCAATATCAAGTTTTTGGGTGGAATGCAATATCTTCTCTACTATTATGTACATTTTAGAGAAAGTAAAAATGTGAAACTTTTCTATTTTTTTCAACTTTGACGCACTATAACTTGTAATTTCGTGCTACCCAAATAGTTATTTATTATTAACCATAGAGTTAAAACACTATTAGACTATAAAATCCATTTTTCCGAATTCCTTCTTTTTTCAGCTTTTATCACTGTTCAAGGTGCTCCTTGGTCCACAGTTTTTAAATTATTTGCTTGATGTATTACAAATATAAACATTTCTGTGCAAATATTAAGTAGTTAACTCGAAATTATTGATTTTCCATAATTCACATTGAAAAAGTTGAACAATTCAATGTTCCATTCTCTCAAACTAATTAAAATGAAGGGATGCCTGATATATAATTTCTTCAAATTTGGAAACTGAGCACAAATTAAGCATTTGGGAGCGATGCGATAAACCGTAGGTTGCAAGGAGCATGTCATATTACCATATCAAAAAGTGATTAATTTATGAACAAAAATTGATATTCTTACAATGGTCTGGCACAGCTCGTTTAAGTATTGACAGCAGTATATGTTTAATATTCTGAGTATATTATGAAAAAGCCAAATCAATCCCAAGAAATATGTAGATTTTTGGAATATACACCTTGTAATTTGTGTGTTGTCAATAACAAAATATTACGATTTATAAACAACGCTGCGCATTGTGCTAACAAATTTCTGCAGCATTATTCGTTTATTTTTGGTAGTAATTAAAGTCACACGTTCCATAAAACTAATTCTGATTATATTCTTGGTACTATATTTCAATAATAATTTTAGCTTTTTTCAATATAATTTACCTGCCTCTTACATGTTCCAAATCGTCATGAGATCCCAATACTAAAAGCGCGATCTTTCTCACTAGGGAAGAATCAAGCCCTTCATGCCGAAACCTGCCTTCAAATTTTTGTAACAGAAGCGATTTGTCATAAAAAACTATAGCTTCTAGTTTTTATTATAAGGCTTAGAAATACAACAAGCAACACAACCGCCATTTTACACTCAAGGGAAGTAAGATTTACATTAACGGACTGAAATGGACCGTTCTTGGTAAGCGAATGAGGTTAGTGGTTCATAAAAGACAGCTCATTTTACCAGGGATGTCTATCTTCGTCGCACATTGCTGTACTGTTCCAGGATTCTGGTAACAATTGAAACTGGCATATAATTTTTTGGTTATGGCTTTATTATCCAGATGACAACTCAGAAGAATTTCAACTTAGGTTTCGGCATAAATGGTTTCACACTTCCCTTGGCATATAAAATCTCATGAAGAATTCATTGTCGCTGCATTCATTTATCGAATCACTTATAAGATGTATTGTTTTAGGCTATTTGGTTCTCAAAACCATATACCATCTATAGGCTTTATTACAGTATAATTCAACGATTTAGCGCCTAATTAGAAATAATGTTAAACAGGAGATTTTTAACTAACCAACCATGTTATTAACACATAAGTGCCCACAATGTCACATAATATGTTGTTTTTATCGCCCTAAAACTTGGTTTAGCTCTCAGTTTCTGAGAAAATGGGCCATTGTTACCAGAAAATGCAAAAGGAAAAGACGATCAAAGCAAAAAACAGAGAAAGTCTCATAGTATTTAAAAGTAAGAAATCAGATGGCTTGAGCACACAGAGGCTTGCATGTTTAATAGTAGTACCAATTATTAGAGCAAAACTTCATCTAAAAGAGGGCTAAACATATATATTCCAACTTCAATTTGTGTACGAGTTACGATTTTTTTTTCTGTGAATTGGTGCAGAATTCATAGTACAAAATGGCAACAAAAACTATTTTTAAATATATTGAACATAATATAGCAGTTTGGCTCCAATGATAAAATCAATATGAAATTAAAGAGGAGATTCCAATTATTTAAAAACTGCACTCAAAACTAAATGTATAAATTTTAGCTAATATTTTAGTCTTCCCTTAATACATTGCAAGTCATCTCCCAAGGCAGAATTCTGAATAAATGTAAAATTATCCTATACTAAATATGAGCACATGGGTATCAGACTATCGTATAGGTGTGAGGCAGAATTATTGTTTTCAAAATACGGTGACTTTGTCCGGTTTTTCTTGCTGTCGCTTCTCTTAAGTTTTCAATGTTACTTCACTCTTTTTTTTCCAGTTTAACTTCACAGAACCTCAGTTCACAATGTCACTCACGCTTATGTGAACTACTTCAATTTCCTGTAACTTTATTTCCTTCGTGACATAGCCTCTACTGCAGCGCCGTGTAAGTGGGCAGCCCTGTCTTACTCTTAGATTTTTAGTTTAAAATTATTGCAATAATCATAATCAAAAAGGATTGCTGTTTTTTATTTTATTATTTTTATCACGTTTATCAAGTTTTTTGTGTATCATTATTTTCCAATTGTGCCTTTCTAAATCCATGTTTAATCTCATTAACTAATACCTCTATTAAATTATTTAATCCTCTTGTTATCATTTTTGCAAAGAGTTCATATGATGTTTCACTAGACATATATCTCTTTGTATTTCCTTTCTTGAATATTGGTTTACTTGCTGGGGAGTCGTACACAGGTCTTCCATAATCTCTTGCTCCGTAGCAGCACCCACTACAACCACAGCAGTGGCCACAAACTCGCTCGGAAAAACGCACCCGCCAACTCCTCGCTCACTGACTGACTGACTGACTCACTGACTCACTCACTGACTCACTGACTCACTCACTCACTCTTCTCGCTTATATAGGCAATGGAATCTTCCACAAAATACTCTAGAACTATCTCGACAAACGTTCTGGAGGAGGAGCGAACGATACTTCCAGAAAACTCTGCTTATATGCAAATAGCGCTTCCAGTGTTTACGCTGTCACGCGCTACCTATCGTTGTTTATACCCGACTGCCCGGTGCCGACTTCCCGATAACCTTGGACCATAGCCCACTGCGTCACAATTCCTTAATTAAGATTTTAGCACCAGAAAGAGATTTGGCTCGTATTTCATTAAGCAGGAAGTATTGTCTGAAACTGATATTTTAAAGATGAGATGAGATGAAATCACAAAGTGCACTAAATTTGCACTTATCTGCACCAAGTTCATCAAATCATGGTACTAGAGCCACATCAGTGAGCAGTGCAGTATCACATGTCTTTATTTAGTGATGACTCTATGAAGGACAAATATGCTTAAGCAACGCATAAAACAGTATTCTTGCCAATGTGTGGCTATTCTGCGCTTTCTGCTTATTGTATTGATTAGCTGTTTGTAGACAACTAATGTATCAGAATTTGTTATTTTTTCAGTTTCCATGTATAAACAAAATATTTCCCGGCCTCAAATTACATTTTAAAGCATGCCTGCATACCTTTTTTTGTACTCATATCAAATTATTTGACATGAGATAATGAGGTGATCATGCGAGATCTTTTGTATCGCTTCTGTGCCTATTTACAAAAAGCCTAATGCCAACAGAGTTGATTGGATTATATTCGCCAGTCATTTGATTCATAGCATCAATATTTTTTATCACTAGTGCCCCTGGCAGGTTGACCCTAGCCAACACTGGCTGATATAGGAGCGTCCAGGTTTGAATTGCCCAGACCACTTAGTCCTCATTGATGGTGCTTCATCTCGAAAAGCATTTTGAAATCGTTCGATTCATCAAGCTGGCATCAATGATAATAACAAAAAATAATCTCTCATATATCTCTCGCTTTTAAATCTATTGCGCTGGTGTACTTTAAAAGGGCACAGCAAACAAGTCAAAACGGATTTTCGCAGTTTCTTCCCTTATTGTGAAGTTATAACAATACCAATACAGGAGTATTGTGAAGAAGAATATAGAAATTAAGATACTAATTAATCATACGCCTAAATCTATGAGCGCTGAAGCAATAATTATCTCTATATCTCAGTAAACCGATTTATATTCCACTTTTGAAAAGAAAAACAAATAAATGTCAGAAATAAATTCGGAAAGATATGTAGATGATCATATATGATGTTGAGTGATTCCAACATCGTTGGAGTAAGATGTTCATGAAGTATAAATAAATGCTTATAAGATTGTCAAATATCTAAAGAACCTGAAATGCATGCAGCGGATATAAATAACATATCAGAAGATACATAGACGACATATTTTAAAATATAGACTATCAAACTTAAAAAGAAATCACCAAGAAGAATTTAACTTTACTAACATTGACTCCATTGGAGGAACTAAATGTCTTATTACAAACTTTTAAAAACATAAATACACTAGGAAGTGTTGTAATTAATTTAGTATTGGGGAAATACGTATGAGACAGGGGTAAATTAAGAATGTGTGACACAGTTAAGATGTGTGGCATACTTTGCAAATACCTAAATATTAGAATATAGCAGTATAGCAATATTCAAGAGAGGAAATAGAGGTATATGTCTAGTAAACACATCATATGAATTCTTTACAAAAATGATAATAAGAGGATTAAATAATTTAACAGAGGTATTAGTTAATGAGATTAAGCATGGATTTAGAAAGGGACTATTTGGAAAATGATACACAAAACACTTGATAAACATGATAAAAATAGTAAACTGAAATACAGCAATCCGTTTTGATTGTGGCTATTACAATAATTTTAAACTACAAATCTAGGAGTAAGACAGGGCCGCCCAATTTCACAGACGCAGTTGCTGCAGAATCACGTGCACAGCTAACTAAGGATTATAAAATACTGGATGCAATTGTATTTGGGAGGAACAAGGCATTTGTCAAAATCTGAAACTCAATTACAAAAAGTCATACTACTGCTGAATGAAGTTATGCAAAAATTATAATTTAAATGTTTCAACTAAAAAATCAAGTTTTGTAGTTTTCTTTCATGGCTTTTATCGGCCACTCTATACTCAGTAAGATAAAAAAAATCATATTAAACTATACAACTATTGAACAAGTTGAGATCTTTTTTATTCAGGTTGTCGGACATATTATAAACGGGAAAATTACTTAATGGAAAAGAACTATACATTACAAGGTATATGCGTAATCATTAAAAGAATATTAGAGAATAACACCACCAAAGAAAGACTGCTAAAGCATTACAAACTCTGGCTGTTTCTATAATAATAAATGCGATAAAAATTGGATAGTGAATGGAACAAATATAAGATTAGTATAAACGACATAAATAAAATTCCTCATATAGTATGTTGCAGGATGTACTCTAAAAGATCATATCCAAAGTAACAGAATCAGACAGGATCTTAAGATATTTAATTTAAATGAAACAATAGAAAATTACAAACAATAATGGCAGGATTAGTCCAGATTAACAAAACAACTACTGTTGTACCAGCCACAGGGTCACATAGATGTGGGACGCCCTGGAAGACGATGAGGAGAGGAGATGGCTTCTGAAAGTGGAACAGGACGAGGTCTAGCGTGAAGACGGCGATGATGGATGAGATTAGAATTCAAAACAATCTTCTAATTTATAATGCGAATTCCCTGTGTGACCCTTATTCTCCTGGCTCATTTCATGCTAGGAAACATTACGAAAATGGAGTTTTTCTGTACTTTATATAACATTATATTACACTATTATAACTAATATGATTTTCCGGGCTGTTATGCCGTGGTCTGCTGAAGAAAGATTTCCCAGACGTTTCGTCCACAACTGCGGTGGACATCTTCAGTGGCGCGGGCGAAGTCTTCTCGGTGAAAGTATCGCAGCGTCTGATGCGTTGGCCGTTAGTGCCGCTCTCTTTATAGTGTGGGCGCTCTCTGCTGATTGGCCCGCTGGTATGAGGGGGCTGGCGCTGGCTGTGTTGTTGCTCTCTTCTGATTGGCTCGCAGTGTTTTTCGGTTTTGTATGACCTTTCTTGTTTTTGATGACTAGATGCCAGTTACTGTTGAGTTTCAATGCTTCTTCTTTCCTATTGAAATTATTGGGATGTTTATAAATCTCTATTGCTTCGCGTTGTAGCCGGGTATGGTAATGCTTTATGGAGGAAAGAATGTTGGTGTCCTGAAATCTAATAATGTCTTCGCCCTCGGCTTCAATGGCATGTTCGGCGACTGCCGATTTTTCTGTATGGCCCAGGCGGCAGTTTCTTTTGTGTTCGCTCAGTCTGGTGTTAGCGCTCCGCTGTGTGGTACCAATGTACACTGAACCACACGAACAAGGAATACGGTAAACACCGGCCGATGACAGGGGGTCTCGGGGGTCTTTGGAAGAGCGCAGTAGGCTGTTTAATTGTCTTGTTGGTTTGAATACTGTTTTGACGTTATGACGTTGAAGTATATGTTCAATACGGTCAGTGACATTTCTGAAATATGGCACTGACCGTATTGAACATATACTTCAACGTCATAACGTCAAAACAGTATTCAAACCAACAAGACAATTAAACAGCCTACTGCGCTCTTCCAAAGACCCCCGAGACCCCCTGTCATCGGCCGGTGTTTACCGTATTCCTTGTTCGTGTGGTTCAGTGTACATTGGTACCACACAGCGGAGCGCTAACACCAGACTGAGCGAACACAAAAGAAACTGCCGCCTGGGCCATACAGAAAAATCGGCAGTCGCCGAACATGCCATTGAAGCCGAGGGCGAAGACATTATTAGATTTCAGGACACCAACATTCTTTCCTCCATAAAGCATTACCATACCCGGCTACAACGCGAAGCAATAGAGATTTATAAACATCCCAATAATTTCAATAGGAAAGAAGAAGCATTGAAACTCAACAGTAACTGGCATCTAGTCATCAAAAACAAGAAAGGTCATACAAAACCGAAAAACACTGCGAGCCAATCAGAAGAGAGCAACAACACAGCCAGCGCCAGCCCCCTCATACCAGCGGGCCAATCAGCAGAGAGCGCCCACACTATAAAGAGAGCGGCACTAACGGCCAACGCATCAGACGCTGCGATACTTTCACCGAGAAGACTTCGCCCGCGCCACTGAAGATGTCCACCGCAGTTGTGGACGAAACGTCTGGGAAATCTTTCTTCAGCAGACCACGGCATAACAGCCCGGAAAATCATATTAGTTATAATTGTGACACCGGCCGTGAAAACCTACGTTCTTACATTATATTACACTCTCGCAACAGATATAAGTAAGATCATGTACAGCAACGCCGGTTGGAATGGGATTATTTCAAAGGGCAAATTAAACATTTCAATATTAATCTTGGTATATTTCTGCAAAGGAAGAACGTTTCACGCACAACTTCTGGGATTATAGGTAAAATGGAAATGGTTAATGTAATCTTATTTAAAATAAGAAAGAACAGCAGGCAATCAAAATTTGTTGATATCTTAATTTTCTCCATTACGTACCTCTTTTCGCAATAGTTTAGTGGTTATTTTGTAGAAATCGTTACTTTCGCTGTGCTTTATACTTTGTAATAACGCCTAATTGTTTATACTTCATATCTTGGTTCGCCCTGGTGAAAACAACTGCACACGCAATGGGCAGCACCAACATTTGTTGATATTGTCACAGACGTGTTTGAAGGGGTTAAGTATTACTAAATGTCATAGGTAACTAGAGGAGTAGCTCAGAGCTGCAAGGGACATAACAGCCCCGACATGTGGCAGGAGACCCGTGCTCCTCCTACACATGCTACTTCTAACTTAGGTGCTCGAACCAGAGCGACTTGCTAAACATGGGAGGTCTTTAAGGTTTCCTATACTCTATAGTATATGCCCAAGGGAAGGGTTGCTGTATCACCAGTGGTCCAAAAAATTACGTGATGGCCCCCACGTCTATAAAAATATATGATTTATTATAAACATGGAGATTTCAGAATAAATAAGTGAAGCAAGTGTGCCTTACCTGTCGTGGAGGGTGGTGGTGATCATGATGATGATGCAAAGCATTATTTTAAGATTACATCTTAAATTAATACATTGTAGCATTTAGTCTTGAGAGAGTTAATGCTTCACGTATGTTTCAAACTTTCCGGTGGCCTTCGCCCCACCTTCACGAATCAATTTTTTATTTTAATGTTTATTTATTTAAATATTATATATGTATGCCTAGGCTGCGTCAGTAGTAATTTGCAGAAATACGTATCTCTTAGCAGGGGTAGTGTGGCTAAAGAATGAAGGCTTACACAAATTATAATTTTTTAATTCACTCCTTTTATTAATCCTTCACACGACTAAATAACACTTCAGTGATATATCCTACTGTAGATATGTGAGATTATTGTTGCTTGTAGTTTTTAACATGTAAACTTTATATTATTCACGCCGTAATGAATGTTATATCTCTCGCACTGAATACGTACCGAGCGAACTGCTCGAGAAAGCTGCCTTCTAGCGTCTACCGCCTAAATTTCTACATTTCATCTATTTCAAGTCTCTGATTAGCTAATCCTACTCCAATAGAATACTTTTATTTAACTTAAACTTTTTCTAGTTTTTATTAGCTATTTATAAACTGTTTTAAATATTACATTATTGTTCCAAGAATTATTAGTAGCCTTTATTAAACTTTCTAATTTATTGTTGCCTCAAGATTACCTCATTGATAGTAACTTTCGGCTTCTATTCTCGCAGCTCCTACATTGTTAAAACTATGTCATACATTAAATAACATTATTATACATGCACCTAATAATATACACATAATACAATGACTGTTGCATACATTTTATATATTATTACATACACATATTGCTTTAAGGCGGGCTGTTATATTTTTATATTACATAAATAGAATGATATAATTGAAGTGTTAAAAAATACTGCCTCAGTCTTCAGGGAGCAGAGCGACGTGCCTCTCACTGCAACACGGTCCAAAATCACCAGGGGTCCATAGAACCAGGGGTTTATATACATAGCCTGACTAGACGTACCAATATGTTATTTAGTTGAATGTCCTCGCTGCAACTCAGCTCTTTGCCGGACAACGGCTTTGGGGTTAGCGATATCTGACACAGCGACTCCGTGTCTTGCCACTTGGCTACCTTATGGTAGCTTTAAGTTTCAGGTTTAACAATTTAAAATTTTATGGCCAAAACTATAAATTAATCACTATGACGATCCTAATGCCAAATGCACCATGAAAACATCTTAGTTTTCTTCATTACGTGCCCCTTTTGCAACATTTTAGTGGTTATATCTGTAGAAATCTTTATTTCCGCTGTGCTTTATACTTCGTAATAAATTCATAAATGGAAATAATTGTTCTTTCACCCAAGCCGTGTGTTGGACACAGTTGGAAAGATAGAATCAGATGACTGAAGAATTCAATGCCATAGCCGGGATTTGAACCACGGATCTCCCGGTCTCCGTCCGGTTGCTCTAACCAGTGAGCTACCATGGTAACATGCCGAGAGGACATTAAATTCTCCAGATGATTCGCATTTTTCCCGGTAAACCACAAGGAGATCTCAAATTGTGTTGAGATGTCATATCCCAATGGCGACTTACATTTATTGTAAGTACTTTAACTACTTCAAGTACTTTATAGTTGCAACCACTATTAGGTCAATTAATGGAATTAATTGTTCCTTCACACAAGCCGTGTGTTGGACAAGGTTGGAAAGGTAGAATCACATGACTGAAAAAGTGTTTGCATAAATGTTTATACTTCAAAACGTGATTCGCCCTCAAGACAGCAATGGTAAAAATAACTGCACACGCAACGGTTAGCATTAGTAGCCTAGGTATTGCTCAACCAAAACTCAAAAATTTACTTCTAGTTAATTGGGAGCGATTTTACAGTAGTTGAAGTTTATTTAATTAAATTTATCCTGGTTCTACTTTAATTGAATGATCAGGTAAGCCCGAATGCTTATTTTCAGTATTTGGATAATAATAAAACTATTTTTAATTTTTACTTCAGGTTGGTACACATAAACATTTAACTTAAACCATTTATCTTATTTCGTTAAATACCACCAGAAAACTTCAATATCATTCCCGTAATAGCACAACTCAATCGCGGTCCCTTTGGAAACTGTGTATCCATTTTACCTCAGGTCATCCATCGTCTTTTCAGTCCAGAATTAAATTCTCTGTAAATAAGCTTGAAGTTCTCTTCACTCGCTGAAAAAGTTGGTATATTTTTGCATTACTGAAAACGTAAGGTGGAGACAAAAGATTACTGCACAAAAAATCTGATGTGTTACTCTCACATGACTTTCTCTACTCTTGTACAAACTATTTTTCTTTTGACATGCAAAGAGAATTACATTTTACCCATAGCGACGAGTTCTAAAAGTATTTGACTATCGCACAAGACCTACTATGTTCCCCCTGTTTTGTATTTGCAAGGGCAATATAGAAATACTGAAGCCTTTAAGCATAGACATAACTCTTAATAGCTGGTTGCTATGGGCAGCACCATTCTCTTTGCCACAGATTAATACTCCTCGCATATCGAAGACAAAAAATGAATAATGAATTCCCATTTGAGAAAATAAGTATTGAAAAAGTAAGGGAATAGCAAGCATGATGTTCAAAATAGTTCACTCAACAAAAAATTTATATGAAATAAATTGTTTATTTTAACGCGATCTACTTTTTTTGTGTAGCAAAATTTTGTCTATCTCTTATGGTTTACCAGTTATGCAAATGTCGTTCATAATGAAAAATGCTTTTGGAGTCATTCCCAGAAAATTCAATATATATTTGATTTGTCATGAAAATATCTTAAACATATGATATTTTAATCAAAATCGTTAGTCATTTTTGAGAAAATTAAAATTTTTGAAAAATGTTTCCATGTAAAGGGTAATCTGGGTTGGGGGGATTTTCTTGAAAACCTTCGCGTCGCATCTCTGAAAGATACGCGACCTAAATACCAAGTTTGGTGTTTATCGACTGTTCGTTTTTGAGTTATGCTGTTCACACACACACACACACACACACACACACACACGGACATGTTTTCCAAAAATGATTTTTTTTTTATTCAGGGGGTCTCAAAACATATATTTCCGGTGAAAGCTCGGTATCGAATTTTTGGGTGGAATACAATACTTCCCCTACTTACTGTACGTAGTAGAGAAAGTTAAAAGTAGATAGCTTTAAAGCCCTAACTTTTTTCAAATACGTAATTTTTGTTGAATCGGCCCTTTTCAAGATATCCGTTTGAATTTGTCAACACTTCGTTACTTTTTCAAACACTGTCACCATTATTTGTTTCTCGGTATATCATGGAAAGAGAGTGGATTTTCAAACCCACCATATAGCTACCCACTTTTTAAAGGTGTGGCCCTTGCTTCTGACCCCTTTGTATCTACAAGGAAATATCGGAGTAAATGGAAGTTATTACTTTAATTTAATGCAGATACAGATCTCATTATTTTAAACACATATTGTAACTTCCATTTGTTGTTTCTTTCTATGATCATTTCCTCCAAAGATATTTAGGTTTCTAGAGAATATAAAACAGACATGCTGACAACGTTGCAGAGTTTGCTGGCCCATGGTAGCGGGGTGTCATTTTCGCTTTCAAACTAGTTGAAGGTCACGTAGAGAGACTTCACTTTCACTTTTAAGAGCCATGTCACCTATTTACAGGAGAGGTGCACGATTTGCAAACTT
The DNA here is from genome assembly GCA_030765065.1 of Deroplatys truncata. NCBI lineage: Eukaryota > Metazoa > Arthropoda > Insecta > Mantodea > Mantidae > Deroplatys > Deroplatys truncata. The sequence goes on along the minus strand of CM060979.1, from coordinate 64,877,319 downwards.
CGCTTATCTCCAACACATTTTCCTGTCATTGTATGAAAGATAAAATTAAATTACTCTTTAGCCTATTCAGGGCTACCAAGTGACTGAAGTAATAATAAATATTATGGTGCACTACATAATTATACTTGATTTACTATTGTTGTTCGAATGCTCTAATATAATTAACATTTTGCATGGCCCTGATCATGAAGCAAATTAGCGTAATTTAAAACGAAGTCTATAAAATTACAACACCAGTTTATATGCTTTATATTCCACTATATTACTTGAGCTTGTTTTCGCTCAGTTATGTCAATGAATAAGAGCTCTTCCAGTATATGAACAGTTCCTATTACCTTATATACTTAGTTTGTTTACAAACTATTCTTACAAAAGCTCATTCTTCTGTTTATTCTTGTTAATTCAAATATACTTTCAGTATATTTTAAAGTTTCCTTTTAGGTATAAGAAGGAAACAGTAGACTAAAGCAAAAGATTAGCGTTATCGCTGAAGTTTTCAACTCCTATATATTTTAATGAATTTTGATTAACTTTTTAGTACACGTTTATGCTGTACAACGTTTTAAGCGTGTAGGTTGCTTGGCTTAGGAAATATTAATTATTTAAATAAATTAATAGTTGAACTCGCTAAGTCCCATGCCACAAACTTTTCATCTAATTCTAAAATGTTGCCGAGACGCACTACAAACAAGAATAAATTGGAATTATGCTGGGCTTTTATATCTGATTATTTTTTTGGCCTACAGAAAAATATAAATATTGAAATTTCATAATTGTTTAAATATACGGAACAATTACCTATTCCGAAGCATAAAAACCACACGAAAAGTCCATACCATTTTTATTTCTAGTACATATTGCTATATACTGTGCAAGTTTTAAGCCATTCTAATAATAAATGATCCGCAAGGAATATTTTGTTTAGAGCAAAATGCTGAAAAATTGCAATCCGAGAAAACAGCAAAAGAACCCTGTACTGGATATAAATGCCACGCACTTGGAGTTAAAAATTGCTTCTGTGGGCTTTAAAAGGTGCAACATACAAAATAAAGGATGCATTTGATAGAGCAAAGATTGTAAATTTCTGTATACCAAGCAACAAAAAATAAATAAATAAATAAAAATAAAAATTAAAAATAAACTTTTTCACAGAAAATAATCAAAATTCAGTCTTAAAAAGGCGGATATAATGGCTTTGAAATTCCTTGTTCCTTGAATGACCGCGAGAAGAAATGATTAGTCTTTTATATCTTGATAAAATGAAAATTCAAATCAATAACAAAGAACATATCTAAAAGAGTAAAAGAGTGCCATGTAAAGACGAGGGAAGTTTTTAAAATGGTCCATTAACCCAGCGAGATGGTTCAGGTGGTAATGCTTTGGCCCAAATTCGGGAGGTCCCGAGTTCTATCACAGCGACCGCCTACTCCGACTATGAGAGGTTTTTCCGATTTGTCAGGCGAATGCTGGATTTGTTTCTCTCATCCCTAAAATTCCTGACCCTCCATTTCGTTTCACTAATCATTTCATTCATCCTTGGAATTGTCGGCGATGGTGTATCGGTGCAGCGCGATAGGAAAACAGGATGCTCTCTGTGAACCATCTCCCTCCCTCGGCCTTCGACTGGTTTCCGGCGTATAAGGATTGCCCCTAGGGGGGACGTTGGACCCTAAGTTGGGTGGGGTCCCCGGTCTACATGGGCCGAGGCGTCTTAATCTGGAGACTGTAGGGCCCTGCCGCTGCTGTGCCGTTACTCTCTCATCGGCTGCCTCATATCCTCATTCCTGGATCGGTACCGAATCCCATACGCCTCACAATCCAATCCAATCCTGGTCCGTTATGCAATAAAATAAGAACTACTGAACATTTTGGTTAAGTAATTTTTATTCCATTGCATATAACTTAAGCTTCCTTTGCACACAGTTTTTACAATCAACTAAATATACATTCTGGTGTGCAATAAATTTTAGCGGCTCCTACCAATCTATAAAGCACCGTGCAGTTTCTTAAATACATTTTTCTGTGTCTAAGGTTCTATGGCAGAAGAAATTGCGATATTGGTATCGTTGGTTTCAGAAGGAGGATTCAAACCAAGTCAGATCATTATCACAGAATAGCTGAAAGAAAACAATGTCATGTTAGCAAAACCAAAAAATTCATTATTTAGATCTTTCAAGAAGGTTTAGTACATCTATCCCAAATGTTCCTTAAGAGATTATCGCAGTTCATTTAAAATACAGAAGAATTTAACTCCAGAAACAGCTACACATGTACTGGTGGCGGAAGTCTGTGGCGAGGTTCTAAAAAACTTATGCTACGATAAGACAAAGGTCCGAAAAACACTGACAACTGGTAGAATATGTAGTATAAAGTATAATAGTCCTGTATGAAGAATAAACTATCGAAAAGTCCTTAGTAGTTCTACTTCATTGCAAATTGGACGTTGTTTTTAAAATTCCTCTCGTATCTTAAGTATATATTTTTGTCAAACTCGTCAGAGCCATTTTTGAGAAAATCCAAAGTAACGAAAAGTTAAATCTTCGTGTTACATCGTTGAAAGATGCTGAAATTAAACGCAAAATTCCGTATTTAACCGGCGCGCGCGCGCGCGCACGCACGCACGCACGCACGCACGCACACACACACACACACACACACACAAACCTTTTTCTAACTTGTACTTTTTCCACCACGTACATAGTAGGTAGAGAAGGTATTGCATTCCACCAAAACTAGATACTGATATTTCACCGAAAATACTATTTTGAAGCTCCCTAAAAAGAAGCATTTTTAGAAAAAGGTCGTGTGTGTGTGTAAACACCATAGCTTAAAAATGAAAAGTCGGATAAATACCAAACATGGCATTGAACGATCATCATGACAAAGATACGATATGAACATTTTCAAGCAAATCCCGCCACCTCAAACCACCGTTTACATGGAACATTTTTCGACATTTTTAATTTCTAAAAAATGGCTAACGATTTTGATTAAAATTCGTATGTTAAAGATATTTACGTGAAAATAAAATGTATATAACGAAGGGTACTTCAAATACTATTCCAAGGAAATCTCATATAATGATAAACGATGGATGAAAATGTAGTGTACAAAAATCATAGATCTCTTTTAAAAAACACACAATTTACTTCAAATAACTTTTTTGTGGCATCAATCATTTCCGAGACATCTGTTATTATTGATATAATTTTTCAATACTTTGTCATTCCTTTTAAGTTCCGTCGATTTTCAGTTGTTTCTCGCGATTGAATGGAAAAAGTACGGAATTTAAGGCAACATGCAGCGTCCAGTTCTTAAACAGTTGACTAACGCTGCTCCCTTTGCATTTATAAATATGTAATGTAGCTATTTCTGCAACGATTTATCTCCATTAAAATAGATATAAAAATAAACTTTTGTAAGAATGATTTATGTACCCATAGTAAACGACAGAGGGAAGAGAACGTTATGCGAGTGTAACACATCACACCTTTTTCTTTCATTCAAAGTCGCCTCAAAACGTGTATTTGAGGTGAAATTTCTGAATCAAATATCTGTGTGGACTGCGATAATTCCCCTATTTTATAGATTAATAGTAGAGAAAGTAAAAATATCTAGATACTGTATGTTCTGATTTATGTTTTGGAGAAATTTGGTTAAAAATAATTCCATACTACTAATTAGTATTCATATCCTTTGTATGTGGCAAGGATAAGTTATTTATCCTGACCATTGGACTTTCTCCTACACTAAACGTACACTTTCTCTGGTATAAACCTAGGATACAGTTATATGAAAATTTAACCACAAGCAAAATGCGAAAGAGGATAAAGAGCTAATGTACATCCCTGTTAGGGGTGAGGGAGCAACTGGGACTTTGCAACTTTACAACAACCTCCCAACTTCTCGGTGCTTGGAGACTCAACTTTCATGTAAAATCGAATTGCCTTACGCGAGATATTTTATAAACCCAATTTCCGAATGCGCTCGACATGTAAACACTCTTCATATAGGGTCGCTTTTCGGTGACATAGAAAATTCTGTTATGGTGCAGATTTAGTGAAACGTTTTACTCGTGGTTGTCTCTTAAAGATGTTAAATACTAATAGCCTCAATTAAATGTTAGTAATAAAATTAGCGTAACAATTCTATATTTATCTTATAGTTAAGATGGTAAAACATAGTGATTTACGGCAGGAAAATTCAAATAGCAGTGACTTGAGTTTTTAGGCGAAAATGAAATTTTTTTATTTTAGAATTACATAATATAAATACTCCATAGACATTTGTGAGTCATTTTCACGATACGTTTTGTTTAAAATCCTAGAGACATGTTTAAATCACCCATGCACTCCCCGTTTAGCCCCACTGGACCCTTTCCGTATGTGTTTAGTTTTATATTTTTTCATATGAACATTATTCCTTACACTTGTTTTACTCCGATTTGTATGAAAATTTGTATACATAATTTCAAATATATTATCTAAATATTTAAGCATGCATTTTATGATTGGTTTATTCACTGATTAACAAAAATGTATTTATAAAATGAAAATGTTAACAACTTCATAAACACAAAAATTTATTTCTCTATAAAATATAACATCACATAAATCGAATCTTTGCATTTATTTTCACTGTTAATAAAATATTGAATAAGTCACAATCATACTTCTCTGATACATTTGAATGAGCAAGGCAGTTTTAGAACATTTGCATTTTTTTCGCTAATTAAAAGCATTTTATTATATTATGTGAGAAAATGTTTGAACTAGTGCTTTGAGCTTTTGCACAACCATTTCTTTATTTACTCATATCAAGTATACATGTTTTAAATTCAGCCCCAGTATCCCTTGAAATAGATGTGAAGACGTAGAAGAACTGTAACCACCAATCTTCCCTTTCTTGCATAGTAAAGTCATCGCGTAATGTACTCCATTTTTTATACTGCATGCGTTGAAGAAACTTTAAACACAAATCTATTAGGTAATCCTCGAAAATAGCGATGTTTTTACTTCTGAATACACCCTTTAAGAATTCGTCTATATACAACATAATTAAGCTTAAGATTTAGGCAAGCATCTAAAGTTCACTCTCGCCTTCTTTACTGCGACGTTTCTGATACCATACCACTTACTTGCATCCAATTCATATTACACATGCGTACACTAACCTAAATTTTATCTTGGGTAAATCTTGAACATAGAACCTACGGCTCGCTAAAGCCTGAGGTCTCTGTTCGCCTTATACTCATTTCTTTTTTTCTATTTTTCTTGCTTTCTTTTGTTTAATGACGCTTGAATATTAATTATATATCGAGACATTTTTGGCCCAAATGTTGGCGGCTCTTCAAGATAAACTGCATGAACTATGATAGCCACAAAGCGCCTACTACTACCAATCTGTCAACTAATCAGTTAAGTAAATATAGAAGTAAGCCGAGTTTGAGAATTCCATGCTTTAGTCATCCAATTTAAAATACAGATATAGTTTTGGTAAGTTCTCTAAGAGAAGTATTCCGCGAAAACGTTATAAATTTTAATTACATTATAGATATTTTTACAAAAGCATCCTTTATATAATCAGTCCCTGTTTTACCCCTCCACTCTTTAGTTTCCGAGATACACAGTGCATACTGCTAGTTCTAACGTTACGTGTGATGAACGTCATTCTAGTGTCATCTGACTGTCGAATTTGCATTCAATGTTATAACGAGTAAATTTAATATTTACAGATTAGTCGGTTACCATTACAAATAAGATGATAGATGTTAAAGCGCATAGTCTTGTAACATAGTCTTTTTACAGTTTCCAGCATGTGTCTAATCCATTCTACGTGGGAAGTATTCTCTGTTCAACCCAAATGTACCTATATAGGGATACATTTACACTTAGACACCACATACTAAGCAGTTGGCTTCCCATCGACCGCTCTCTCTGATCTTGGGTTTTTCGTGGTTTTCTCTGGTCGATAGTTGAATACTGGGGGGATTTCTCCTCAAGCACGTTTTTATTTCCCTAATTTCCCTTTCATTCAGGTTCCTTCCGAAGTTTCAGGTGTAGTTCTAGGTTTCATGGCTTGAGACGGTGCCGGACAGATTCCGTGGATGCTTGCTTCCAGGAAGGAGTATTCCACCAGAGGCTGTATGGTTGACGGGTCGTCCATTGTCCTCTCTGGACAGCTCCAGTAGCAGGTGAGGTCTTCGAGCCAGGAAATGCTAGGGACTGCAGTTGGCCTGAGGCCGCCTGTGGTTCCTTTTCTGATTTGTCCATTATGCGGGGAACAAGAAGACTGGACGCATATTTTGGCAGCATGCGTGCAGGCGGAGAGTATTAGGAAAATGTATTGCCGGAAGTATTTTTGGCTTCCAACAGACGGAGGACAGCATGCTGGGACTTGATTCTGAACAGTCAAAACTGGCCAAGATTGGGCACATGCTTAATAGAAGTACGTGTACTAAGAGATATGGTGTTTATGTAAATTTTCTTTAAATATATGTGGTGCTTGAGCACTTGCGTGTGTGTGTGTGTGTGTGTGTATTCGTGTGTGATTCAGAGTGTTTTTCAATTTTATATGAACATAGTTGTTTCTGGTCGATTCTGCAAGTCACGTATACAGACCACTTATTTTTCTAAAAAGCATGTACGGTCTTATGACCCATGCGACTGTGTTATGCAATTAATGTAATGCTAAGCACTTAATAAATGCCACCGCCGCCACCACCAACACCACCACCACCACCACCACCACCACCACCACTACTGGGGGTTGTAGCCGCAACAGATCTCCGTAGGTCCCAGTGCGCTAGGCTCCTCCTCTGTTGTATACCCTATACACACCATACACACCGTAAGGTTAATTGTCATTTAGAACGGAAGAAAGGAGAGAGTATTTGAGATCGAGGATTCTGTTATTTTTAAGAGGCAGAGCACTGTATATATTTGATGCTAAGTTTGTAATTTTACTTTCTCTACTGCTATAGTAAGTAGGGGAAGTATTGTATTCCACCGAAAGTCTCTATACCAGTATTTCACCGGAAATACATGTTTTGATGTCCCCAAAATCCAAATAAAGCATTTTGGAAACATGTCTGTGTGTCTGTGAACATGATGACTCAAAAACGAAAAGTTGGATAAATACCAAACTTGTTATTTAGGTTCAATATCTTCCAAAGATTTGACACGAAGATTTTCAGCAAAATCCCTTCACCACAAACTACCCTTTACAAGGAAGATTTTTCGAAATTCTTTATTTTCTAAAAAAGTTGCTATATTGGAACGATATTTACATGAAAAATAAAATGTATATCTTGAATTTTCGAGGACTTTTGTATAATCTTGTATAACTGGTAAACGTTAAGTGGTATACGAAAACGTACTACAAAAATGTGGATCTCTTAAAACACACAATTTACTTCAAATAAGTATTTTATCCCATAAGCTGTTTCTAAGTTATTCATTAATAAAGGTTCAAATTGTTCATTCTTTGGTCATTCTATTCAAGTCCTTTCAACATTCAGATGTTTCTCGCGATTGCATGCAAACAGTATGGAATTATAGCGTCCAGTTCTTAAACATGTGAGTATCGCTGTTCCCTTTGAATCTATAAGGAAATTTGTAACGTAGCTATTTCTGCAAAGTTCATTAGGATTAAAATGTTGTAAATCGAAAAATAAGCTTTAGTAACAATAGTTTGTATGTCTGCTAATAAATACAGAGGGTAGAAACAGTTAATGTGAATATATCACATAAGATTTTTTCTTATCTCCGTTATATTAGTGTGCAGATACCAAATAAATATTCAGTACTCTATTCTTGCTGCAAGATTCCAAGTACAGGAAAAGCATGTACGGCCTTGAGCCCCATTTGATTTTTATATATTTCAAGGTAATCTGAATTCATTTGAGAATAACAGTTCTATTTCTGTTGCTGCTTATTCATTTCAAAGTTTTACTTGTATTATTTATTTGTTCGGGGTGTTGTCTATATCTCCCTTCTCATTTATCGTATTGTTCATTACTACCTCTCGCCTTACTTCCCTCACAGTTTTCCTTGTATTAGATTATCTTAAAATTTGAAGCTTCTTGAGAACTACATACGCATATACATACAATTATTTTCTGTTGAGGATTTAATCACTGCAAAATACTACTTCATCTACTTCTTTCCTTAGTAGGTGGAAAGACACGTTTTATCAGAATTCTCTTCCTGAATTTTTTTCGGAAACTATTTATATTCTTCATTCCCATATATGTGTCATATTAGATTTGTTTAACTGGAAATTTATTTGGGATAGTTCTACGACGCATTATTTTTTGTTGAAATGTGTGAAACACACTACATTGACGTTACATTTTAAGAAGAAAATTTGTATTCTTAGATAAATATACAAATTATTAATAAAATTTTATTTGAGTAGAAAAATATTTCATTTGAAGCTTGCACCTACTATTGAACTTGTATCTCTTCGATTAGATTTTTTTTATTATCAAATAGGGATTGGGTTTATATTTCTATGTTTACCATTATGAAATCCAAATTGATTAGAAAGTCAGAATTTCTGTGCAACAAAATTGTGAAACTTCTTATTTACATTTTTTTTCCTTTAGCTATTCATTCTACAATAAAAAGCACAACTACACAAAACGGTAGTAAATGTTTCGCAATGTAAAGAATAATATACAAAAAAAGGCTGTATTAACTTCCGCCATAGAATTAACTAGAAAGCAAGGTATGCCTAAACCGATCCACAGGCAAGTGCGAAATTCTGTTCATCCTTATTGCAGCGTGAGAACAATGCAATCGCCAATTGGCCGACCGTGATGCTACAATTATCTTTACAGAGTCAACGAGAGAACCATGCTAACATTTGTGTGCGATAAACGCCGTTCTGCACTCTAATCTACCAATATTTGTTGAGAGAGAGAGAGAGAGAGAGAGAGAGAGAACTCAACACTTTTGCTTTCTATTTCTTTTATTTAGCATATTCTTGCATTATCAGTAGTAATGATAATCTCTGGAAGGTTGATTTTGCATTTGACTCCAATGCCAGAGTAAATGATTGGAAGGAAACCTTTAGATTAATAAGGATCGTGATTGGTGTAAGTAATAACATCATTATGGGAGCATTTAATTTAACCTTTGAGCAAGGAATGTGGATTTTATGGAATACTGAGAAATTTTTGCCCCAACCTAAAATCTAACTCCACTTTCAATTACATCAGTGCACCACCACGTCCATCACTATAGTAATAAAATAATAATAATAATAATAATAATAATAATAATAATAATAATAATATGGAGACTTATCAAGCTATACACCAAGTTGGTCGCTTTTTGAGTGTCCTGGTTTCCCTTTTAATTTCTTGGAATAGATATATTGACGAATGTTTTTACGTACAGGACGGCCCATGTTCCTTCTTTAAATATGGTTAAAATGTTGTAATGAGTATTTTACTTTTTATCTAATCTTCTATGTATAAAGTCATTGCTCTCATGTATTTGTTATTTAAAATATGGCATGATAATGCAGGAAACAGTTTCTTGGTGGTATTCTTTTTCGTTTCACTTCAAAGAATGTATTTTAAAGCACGACTTAATCTTTTAAACCTAGCAATTAGTTAATTTTAAATTGAAATCCCAAAAAAGTGTACGTATAACAATCATTAATGCTTGTGTAAAGCATTTGCAAAAGAATTAAATGTTCTAAATAAACAATGTGTTTGAGTTAGGAAGAAGGAATATTGTTAATTCTTAAGTATATTTTGTGTTAATTTTTTATTCTCTTAGTTTTTTCTTATGCCAAAATAAATTTAATAATGAAATAAAATAAGAATATGTACATTTTAATCAATGTGGAATCACTTTAAATTTTAAACGCTGACTAACGTTATGTTTAACAATTAAATGTTAATGAAACCATTTGGTTACATTAGTTTATTCTTGTGAATTTCTTTTCCAGTTACCTTAAGACAATTTAATAAAATAATATCCATTCCTCTGGGCAGATATTGAAGTAAAACGGAAAAAAGCAAACAAACATTACATAACTTATTGCGTAGTTTCTCTGGATGTCAATACTTTTTTTTTGCTAAATGATATTTGAAGACTACATTTCTTCCTGGTTTATGCCAGAGTATGTACCGCAATGTGAAAACTGGTGACCGGCGATTGCGTCCCGCGGTCAGTTTTATACGCCAGTTGCATCTCTGTATTTTTTGGGTCATATGTCAGTTGTGTCCCTGGATTTCTTGGTTACTATGTCAGTTGCGTCCGAAATATTTGAATTGTTAGTCCCAGTATTTTCAATTCCTGGCACAAACAACATTTCCCTTCTCATTTTGCAGACTTAGGACTGTCTGAAACATTGTAATTTAAACCCCATAAATGGATGAAACTTTGTTATGTTTAGTTAAATTACATTGTGAAAGCAAACAAACAATAAAAAAGAATTTGTGTGGTTGAAACATTACAGATAGGTTAAAAATATTGTTTGTGGCATTTTCACCGTAAAACCTTGGCAGCGTCACTATTAAAATTGTGGTTATATTCCTGATTGCTTTCAACGATTTCATTTTTAACATTTAACTTTATGAAACACTTGTAAGATTTCATGCAGCACGCCCAACGCGAAATATGTTTTGCAGATCCTTGTGATGTATAAATTTGTAACCATAATCACAAATAAAGGCTTCCCCTTCTCACTTATCATCGACTCCATGGCTCGTGAAGTACTATTACGTATGCCCAGTTTGACATTTATACTGTATATGACATAGCAGAAAGCGTTCTAAACAGAGCTTTGTTGTGTCTCGTCGCAGAACGCGTTCTCTATGTTTGGCTGTGTTTATCGAAGAACTTAAACCTACCCAAGCAGGTAGCTGTGGACGCAACTGACATAGCCCCGTGAAAACTACTTCTTTTAACGACATTGTCAATCTAATTTCATGTTAACTTTAATTAAATAATTTTTAAAACGCATACCTCTTTTATGAGTTTACGTAGTTGCATATGAAATTATCCGGCTGTGTATCAACGGATCTCTAAGCTTTCTTAATACCAATATTAAATTACTAATAATTCTATCTGATTAAACTTTTTCATAGAAGAATTTAGGATTTAAAAAATCAGTGGAAATTACACAGCGCAAATTAGGATCTATGGTTTAGTTCCCTGAACCAGTTTGTTCATATTGAACATTTGAAGGTTTGAGTGCTTTTCAACATGGTGAGCTCGACCCCACCACAGTCAACTTTCTCGTGCATGTTCAGAATTTGGGTTTTGAATCAGATGAGCTGAAGGAGAGGCTATCTATTGGCCATTCCAGATGGACACCTTGATTTTTTCTTTTTTTTTTTTTTGTTGTTTCTTTTTTGTAGACTGAGAAAATTCTTGACCTTGGTCACTTATTGAAAGGATAGTGTAACCACAGTAAATGTAAATCCCCAACTTGTTTTTTCAGGCTTGCATGGAGGTTTAATATAGTTTGGATTTCTTCATCTTCTTTTTCTGCTCTTCATGGAATAGGAAATACTGCCTCTTCCGGCTAAAAAGGTCCTGCCAACTTTTCCTTGGACGTTCCAGACATATTCTTCTTCTAGATGTATACTTTGCTGCCTTCTTGAGGATTCCATTATTCTCCACTCTTTCAGTACCTTCTTTTCATTTAATTCTACAGTTATACAGCGAGTTATACAAAACTATGCCGCCACTGCTGTTTGAACCAAGAGTAGTGGCAATATCTGAGGCTTTAAACAGTTCCTAAATGTCCGCAAATTTACTATACGTTAGGGAACACGTTAAGAGTGCGATGGAGCAAGCTATGCTGTGATAATAACCATGTCACCACCAGTCAGAAATGGAGATGTATACATGTGCGGTGCGCGCTCATTATGGTCCGCTATGTAATGAATTCCGATCAGCAACGTATGTTCAGTGGAAATTCTTATTCAAAGCTAAACGAACTGTGAGTTGGGCCTGGGAAGTAGTGTCTACCGCTGACCATGATATGATTTATAAACTATGAGTCTAACTCGCTTACAAAAAATATATATATATATATATATATATATATATATGCCACGTTATCTACTTTTAGTGAAATTTGAATTTATAATGACGTGTTCACTTCCTTATTGAATTAAATTTGGTTTATATTTTCTTCATCATTTAAGTTCGTTTTTATTTAAGTATTTTTATAATGATCCTTAATATTCATCTGTGTTGTTTAATTTATATTTTTAATCCATTTCTTATGTCGATTTAAAATTCTATCTCGCCTCATGCAGGCTTTTCCCCCTTTTGAAAATCTAATTTCTGCTGATTCTAGTTTATTTCGTTCTCGATTAGATAGGATTTAACTTTACGGTCCATATAAAAATAATTATACTGCCATAACTTTATAAAATTGGAAATTTGGTTGCATGCAAAATAACGAATGAGGGTAAACACCGAAATTCTGTGTATGCATGGAAAGAAACTGAATATTTTCTAGTTTATGAGATGTATCAGTTAATTTTTGCGGAAATTTCCTTGAGTAATTACAAAAACTTCTTTTAGAATGAAACGTGGTCTTTTGACCTAATAGGAAGTGGATTAAACTAGGAATAATGACAGATTGCTACTTGAAAATATATTCCATAAATTAATTAACAAGCCGAATTTCTTCCATTTAATAAACTGATACTTCATTAACATAAATAATTACAATTAACAAAACCTTATTCGTTCACCATTCTTTACCTTCATTACGGCTTCAATGCTTTAAACTAAATTACAATAATTACAGAATTGCTTCCTGCTCTCACATTTACCGATATATTTCAAAACTAACCGTAATAAGTATATAGCTGAGACGATCAATCTTTTCCCGGTAAAGAATTACTAAAGAGAATTTTGAATACGTTAAGCCAAAAATGAATTTAGAAATACCTTCCAGAATGCCTTCTATCTAAACGTTGTCCTGTTGTTTTCCTCGTTACCTAGCTCGCCGTCGAAGAAAGATTGATCAGCCTTGTGGACAGCACATTGAAGAAAGCTGAAACTGATCCGGCGACTGCGCAGTCGACGACCACAGTCGCCTGACGTACTGTGTGACTGTAGGTATGGAAACATTTCACATGAGTGGCTGGAAAACATGCTTCGCAACAACAGTCCACACCAGTCCTCGGATGAGTCCGTCTCATTGGTTTGATGTCAAAAGTCTGGAACTCAAACATTAACCTGTGAACACAGATCGGTTACAGGCTCAGGAGCGTAGAAAAATGCAAACATTAAGTGGAGTGTTAAAACCAGGTAAAGGGTGGGATCTGGGTGTGGAAGACAGGGCATAGACGCCAACATAAAACATATCGGCAAGGTTCTACGCATTTGATTAGTACTTCACAGTACCACAAACATGAAACACCCTACTTCTCCAGGTCCCTTTCATTGAAATTGCACATCTCTGCCTACCTTGTGTGGTACATTATATATATTGCGCAGAATAAAAAGAATCAGTTGTAAAGTGGAACCTTTATTCGTGAATTACTTCAAAATTGTCCTAAATGAAACAGTTACTCCAACTCTTTTAGCGTATTATTCATCACATAAAAGGTCCATTATGCATCCCTAAGCAGAAAAAAAACAGCAAAAAGGGGAGCGGCATTAATGATAATGGTTTTAAGTGGATAGTTTTACTGGAAGGAGTCCATGTTGTATTACGGCAGTCGTTCATCAACATATTATCGCGCGTACCTGCTACTAGCGCCGTCCGGAAGTTGTGTCAACTTCTGAGTTACTGGTTCCGGTCTGCTGAGTGAGATAGCGCGGGAAAACGTGCCCATGTATTGTTTACAGCCTCCTCCTAGGTGCCGTCTCATTCCCTCCTTTAGAGTCTCCCTTGAGGTTAACTTTTATTGTTATGTTTCAAATTCCGCAGTACTGCTCTATTACTTCGTTTTATTGTAATGCTGAACTGTTATATGAAAATGTCAAAACTTATTTTATTACCTCAGGAGCTATCGCACCTGCAAGTTAAGCAATGTTTATTATTGCTGGTAGTAAACTAATTGTATGAGCCCTAAAAACTCTGAGAAGGTAATCAAAAGTAACAGTTACAAACATCCAAGCAGAGTGTGTTAGAATTTACATTTTTTGCCAACATGAAAAATGGTTTTTGTTATTAGTATTGCTATTATTAATCCAGTTTAAGGGTAACCATAGGCGAAATTTAGCCAACATTTTCAAAAAAGTTCAAAATCTTTTAGTTTCAAAACTACATGAAATTTTAACTTCAGTTACATACTATGGCGTTTGCTCTCAGAGCTTTTTCGAATTTCAACGCGTGATAATTTAAAAATACAAAAGCACTCAGCCTAAGAGCTATATTTACTTGCAATACCTTCTATCTTCTGTTTGATTTTTCTTATACGTTTGCGCATTCAAAATGTTTTATACGATGTATTTTATAACCTATATTGTTATAGAAAGAAAGAAAGTATGATTGAACTTAACAGTGGTGTATGGTTTCGCTATGATTTGATACTGTGACCCAGTGGCTATGGCCTAAGGTTATTGCGAGGTCGACGCTGCTAACTCAGAGGTAAACAGAGATAAGCAACGCTCTCGCGCCCGGCGTAAGCATCGGAAGTTCCTACCCTGCCAACAGGTAGTTCTAGAATGGTTTACGGCATATTCCATTGGCTATACAAGCAAGAATTCCCGCAAGAGGAGTCAATTGAGTCGGTCGGTGAGTGAGTAAGCGCGTTTCTGTTACGGTATCAAGTGCGAATGAAGAGGACTTTAAAGGCCATTTCCAGAAATTTCAATATATATCTTATCTGTCACGTAATTATTTTTAATATGCTTTAATCAAAATCGTTATTAATTTTTTAGAAAATTAATTTTCTAAAAATATTTTATGTTAAGTTAAGTTTGGGGTGGGGGATTTTCTTGAAAATCCTAGTGTCCCATCTTTAGAAGGTACTGAACCTAAATACCAGGTTTGGTGTTTATTCGACTTTTTGTTTTTGAGTTATGATGTTCACAGACCCACCTGCACACACACACACACACACACACACACACACACACAAACACACAAGGACATATTTCAAAAAATGTGATGTTTTACATTCACATGAATTTCTCTACTCTTGGACTAACTATTTTTTACAAACGCTTATTCTCCATATGCTTCATGTTAATCGAGATATCGACATGTTAATCTTATTGCTAACTTTCTTGTAGATGCAAGGGGAATTGGTAGGGTTTAAGCGATAGTCAAATATTTTAAGAGCTGGTTGCTATATGGAGTATTCCATTCTCTTTGCATTACCAGGACAAACAAAATGAATAACGAATTCCCATTTAAGAAAAAATATGAGTATTGGAAAATTTAAGGGAATAACAATCAATATCTTGAAAATGGTTCACTCAACAAAAAAAAATGTATATGACATAAAATGTGTATTTTAACGCGATCTACATTTTTTGTCTTTTATAATTTTGTCTATCTCTTATGGTTTACCAGTTATGCAAACGTCGTTTACAACGAAGAGCACTTTTGGAGACGTTCAAAGAAAATTGAAGATGTACATTTTATTTGTCATGAATGTATCTTAAATTATGATATTTTAATCAAAGTCTTTAGAGCCATTTTTGGGAAAATTAAAATGTTCGAAAAATGTTACATGTAAAGGGTAATCTGGGGTGGGGGATTTTCTTCAAAATCTTCGTGTCGCATCTCTGGAAGATACTGAACCTAAATACCAAGTTTGGTGTTTATCCGAATGTTCGTTTCTGAGTTATGCTGTTCCCAGACACACACATGGACATGTTTCCAAAAATACCTTTTTTTGGATTCAGGAGGCCTCAAAACATGTATTTCCGGCGATATCTCGATATCGAATTTTTTGGTAGAATGCGTGATAAGAAAGAATAAGCTTTTGAACGAATAGTTCCTGAATGAATGACTAGGGATCAGAGGGGTCACCTGGCACCGCGACTCAACGCCGGTCTTTTGGGCTTAGGGCCTTCAGAAGGAAGGTATCAGATGGATGAACCGGAGGAAGCTATAGGCCGCGGGCAGGTGCAGAGGTCCCTAACGATTTCAAGAGTTATGAGCGGGATGATCAAAAGGGCTTCCCTCTGGCCGAACCGGGGTGAACTCGAGCTATCTGAGGCGGCTCAGAGAATACTGCTATCTGACATGGTCAAAAAGAAATTTCCAACTTGCAAGTATCTGTGCCATTTGCCCGACACCGACCGACACTGCACAACCCCTACGCCTATCTGAAACAGGAAAGGGGAAGCGAAATGATAGCAAATGAAGGAAAGAAAATTCATGATAGAAGAGAAACCACCCCTCATTCGGCTAGTCAACCAGGGGAAACCACAAAAGACCATGGTCAGAGTGGTTGGCCATAGGATTCGAACCCAGAAACTCCTGCGTGCAAGGTTCGCACGATATCGCGCACTCATCTGCTTCGGTATAGTTAATAAATAGGATAAGCTTTGTAATAATAGTTGGAGAAAGCCATGTGGATGCAAAACATTAGATATTTTAGTTCGTTTATACACGACAGGGTTTTTAAAGTACCGTTTTAATATTTTACCGATGCAGCGCTGTAATCGTGATTTTGAGCATGCGCGATCATTTCCTCGAATCATTAGGAAGCCAGACTCAGGTGTGAGAGATCGTCACTTTCTGTTTTCCTGTTGTTAGAGCGTTTCGTCATGTTCAAAACAATCGAATGACCCACTGTGAAGTCAGATGAGTGATTCGTTTTTAATGTGAGAAATGTTACACCAGAAAACATTCATCACCAATTGTGTGAGGTTTATGGGAAAATAATGAGTGACAATGCCCGGCCACACACTGGTAAACAAACTCAAGATCTGATCGCAACATTTGGTTGGGAACAACTCGACCACCCTTCCTAGAGTTCGGATTTGGTACCAAGATTTCCATCTGTTTCTTTATCTGAAGAAATACCTTGGTGGAAAAGATTTCAACGACGATGATGTGAAACAGGAAGTGCAGACTTACGTTTCATCGAGGCGGCATCATTCTTTGACGAAGGCACACCAAAACTGGTTTACCGAAACGATACGTGCCTGAATAACGGCGGTGACTATATGGAGAGGAAGTGTTAGGTGTAAGGTAATGAGTGATAATAAAGTATTTTGAAAATATTATTTTGTTATTGTTTAAAAAATTATCGCTGCTTACTTTAAAACCACGCCTGTTATTTACTTAAGCGCTCCACTATTACCCTTTTGTAGCATCGTAATTTCTTGGCTTACACAGCTTCTCGCGTTATTATAGCCTGTTTATCTTTTGCGACGTAAGATAAATTTATTATATGTACTCTAAAATGTGCTATTACGTGATACATATATTTCGGCGTCCTCCATATCTCAACTGCGGCCAACTCTGCTAAGAGTGGTTATTACCGTTGATGGTAAATGAGGTCAGCGGTTGTCGTGGACACTGTAGATTAGGCGAAATGAATGGTTTGTCGCGCAATTTACTTGGGGAGCCTCCAGTGTTGACGCCGTTATCGAGTCCGGGCACGTCGTGGCTGGCAGGTGCCGGGTACGACCCAGGGCCAGCCCTTCCCCTCAATGACCAATTTTCCTCAAAAGCAGAAGAATAAAACTTGTTCCTCCGCATCTGCTGCCGCTTCTTCAAGTAAACCAATTACCCGGGATCCCGCCCTTATTGTCATCATCCCAGGATGAAGAGGACTATGTTTCCGTCCAAGTTCTCTCAGGATCTCTGTTTCGTGTAGGTTTTTGTCAGTTTCTGATCCTCTAGCTCTTTATATACGTAATATATATATATATATATATATATATATATATATATATATATATAATAACAATACTCGATACGTCAATTGCTGATTTATAAAACTGTTAATCTATTTGGATAAACCTTTTAAAACAAATGTGTTCAACGTAATTATAGCAAAATATTAGTTTTAAAAGGAGATTACCATATAGCCAATATTAGATTTGCTAAATGCATTACCTATTATCTAAAAAACTATGTAATATATCAAACTGGAATTCTTACAGGAGGTGGATATATACCTTCTAAATTCACTAATCTATTATTGTTCATTTATTTTTAATTACTGAAGAATATATGATTTTTTCTCAGTTATAATCCTTTGATTAAAATTTATCAGCAATTATTTTCTTCAAATCAATAAAGCAATAACAAAATGCTGCGATGATGGTGTATCCAATATCTGCTGTTGTCTATTGCTGCCGGCTGCTCTAGTGGTAGAGCTATGAGTATTTTTCTCAGGTTATGCGTGGGTGTATTGTGAAGGACAATACCCATTTAAATTGACTGAGAAATTTCTTGTGAACTAATATTTGAACTCTTGAAGTGAGTTGCCGGCAATGTAATATGTAGAAAGAGACTCATTCTGAATTGTAACACTCGAAACTATAACACTTAAATTATTATACCTGGTAACTTGCGCAGGATCAAATTTACGGTTTGAAATAACTGTTTCCGCAATAAAAGAAACTAGACCGTAACTCGCCGTGAGTCGCTAAAATGTTGACCAGCAGGATCCATCACGCTAGCCAGCGCATCACTGGGCGCTTAAACTTACACGCATTAGTACTGCTGTCGGTACCAGCGACAGATTAGCTCCCTTATTCATAACTACACGCCTTTATTACTGCCGCCTAGATATCATTCCCCTACTGTGTTATTTTTCACGCATAGCCAATCCTTCAGATCCTAAGTGTGCCTCTTAATTTTGTTACCAGCGGCCTAGCTAAATATCTCGGAAATCCCTTTCATTTCTGTAATTTACAGAATTTATTTTGCTTACGTTACTGTATAACTCACTGAACTTAACTCTAAACTGCCTTCCCAGAAATGCTTAAGCTAACGTGTTCAGTCCTCAACTAACTAATAACTTTTATTAACCTGATTCCTAAAAAGAATTTTTTCAACTCAAGTTTGTTATATTATACACTGATTTAATATACGAAAATTATTTATTCCAACTATTTCTCTTATCTTTCTGTTATTGATATCCACCAGTTAATAATTACGGTATCAATAATAAACCCCATTGTTAACACCAAAGTAGATCCAAATCATCACTTAGTTGTTTTCATAAGTGTATAGTTTAATTCTTCTATCTTCGATAGTTTCTGGAAAACTGATACTTTATACCAGAAAATGAAATTCACAGAAAAATATATTTAAAGCAAGAATGTAGAAAATAAATATATTTGAAAAGGTAAAGTAATCGATTAAGATTTCAGAAGCTGCTATACTTAACAATAGCATCAATTTGTAGGGCAAAAATTCCCATAAAATATTGGCTGAAGTTTACTCTGTACTCCACAGTATGTAAAATATATGATTTTTCTCTGTTGTAGTATAAAATGGCACATGCTGTACTATTTTAAAAGATATATCTTAATATAATATAACGCCTACAATGATAAAATATACGTATATATAATTAAATAATAAATACCAATGTATAGGACTACACAACAAATTAAAACTGGCATTTTATAACAATGTTGCCATTTAGTCTTCCCTTAGTGGTCCTATATAATGTTATTTTCTAAGAAATTAACTTTAAAGAAATGATAATTCCGCTTTTTTTAAACACTCCGCGTAATGAAAATGCAAATTTAATATTCTTGATGCATCAAAAGACTCTTGATATCTTCATCGACCTTAAAAGAACATAAACGGAAAATACGAAAGAATCTGAACAAAAATTCAGTATTTTAAATTTGCAAAACCGTAAGAAAATAAGATTACTGTAAATTCAAGGATTAAAATTTCACTCGCTGCTTGCGCTCAACCATTAAGGTCCATTAACATGTTTAATTTGAAAATTTTAACTACCAGAAAAAAGAAAACCAGCAATTTAATCCTGATTCTACAATTTATGAGGATTCTTTCCATTAATACTTTTAAAACGCGACTTTTTTTTCAAATTGTTAAAATTCAGTATCAGTTACCATTAACGCCTGTGTAAACCATGGTATTATAAATAAAATTTTCAACGGAATATCTCCTAAGTCCTTAATTATAAATTTCATTCACGCTCGGGAGTTCAACATCTGAAATATAGTGAAGTTGCGTGATTTTTCTTTTAATCCTTAGAATATATGGGTTTTGTTTCACACGCCCTATCTTTAATGTAAGATCGAGTAAATTTTCTGTAACTGGATTTTGCGAAATGATCGAGTAATTCAACCATGCCTAATATTCTTCTCTCACGCAGCATGATTCCATTTATATGATGCTTCGTCGTAAAATAATAGGTATTGGAGCACAGAGAAATCCGATTTTATACACATGTTCTTTCATGCCGCAAAAACTTGTCTGCACTAAATGCATAGAGAATAATGACCCATATTTTTGAGTAACAATAAATGTTGAGGGGTTTGGAATGAATTACTACACAATTTTCTGAAATAGAAGAACAGTCTGTATTTTTCCAACAAGACTTTGCTACCGTGTATACAGCTAATGAGTTATTTAATTTAATTAGGACATTTTTGAAGATAGGATAATTAGTAAAGAATTATGGCTCTCACGATCCCCTAATATAACTGTTATTTTTATCCATAGAAGAGCTTAAAAATAAGATATGTGCAACAAATCCCATACATTGTAAGAAAACATTAGGGAGAAATAAACTCAATTGTACGAGTATTGAACTTTCGAGTGAAAATTTCCTGAGAAAACGTCAAAAATGTGTGGATAGACAACATTTCGAACACCTCCTATGATAAGGTTATTATCATTGTAATTGTTACTGAAGCTATGAGTATTGAGGCGGTTGTGAGGATATAACTGTTTTGGCGAGAGTCCAAGCTGCGGTGGCCACAGTATGAAGGAAAAGTACTGTATGAATCAATACACCTTTAGCTTTATGACATATACCATACACTATTGATTTCACAAAAAATTGTAGAATACCTTATAACTTCAAAGAACCCCTACAGCACTTTTAATCCCTTATACAGAAGTCTACACCATTTGGTCAATATATTTTAGAACCGTACTATAGCATCTGTTAAGATGGCTACCTTTCAACTTTCAAAGATTGCTCAAACCCTTATTTTTAACAATATAGTGCCTAAATGTTTTGAACTTATCCTCTTATACAGGGTGAACCATTTAAGTTGAGACAGTATAGTATATCCAAAGCTAAGCTTTGTAGAAAGAAATGTCTTTAATAAAAGTTGCTTGATATTAGTGGGGAAATTAAATGCCATTAATCGTGTTTTATTGAGGGATGGATGAAATTAGTACTAATCTCATTCCCCAGTATCGATTGGATGAACGTCCACTTCTGGTATGTGGAGTGAGGTCGGCTGTCGGATTAACAGGTCAAGGCCCAAAGGGGGTAGTGCCACATATTTAAATTTTTATACGCCTAAAATAACATTTTTAGGAAATTGTCAATGTCTGAGCGAATTTGTATGACTAATGATAATTTTAAGGTATGTTTATAATTATTTCACTTCAGCAAATTTGCACGATTGATAATTTATAACGCATGTATATCATTGTTTGATTTGAGTGAATTTGCATGACTGGTAATAATCTTAAGGTATGTATGTAATTAGTTGAGCTGAGCAAATTTGCACGATTAATAAAAACTTTTAAAGCATGTATATAATTGTTTGATCGGAGAAAATTTGCATGATTTATAATAATTTTAACCAAGCGGAATGGTTTAGGCAATAATGTATAAGACCCGCATCCCTCGGGGCCGACCAATCTGATAGATTCTTTTTTCAGGATTTCCTCGGTTGCTAGGCGAATGGGGTTGTATAGTTTGATCCAGGAGTATTCATATCATCCCTTTCATCACTGCATTTTCCATTTTGTTCTTCTTCACCGCCATACCAGATACTGGGTTAATTACCCAACCTGGATTGCTATAATTAGTTTACTTTTTACTCGACAGGCTACTGACCCAAGGCAGTCCTTGGGGGTGTAAGTCCTACAAAAAGTAAGTTAACCAGTTGAAGAAGATGATAGTTTTAAAGCATGTAGGTATACAATTGTTCAATCTGGGTGAATTTGCAAGATAAGTAATAATTTTAAGGTATATAATTGTTTCATGTGAGCAAATTTGCATGATTGATAATTTAAAACCATGTATACGGGGTGTACCATTTAGTTTGAAGCTGTACAATATCACCAAAACTAAGCGTTTCAGAAATTCAGAATTTTCTTGTTATTTACTTGCTGTAAGAACAATTGCAAAGTGCTTTATGCAAATGTTATTTAGTTTTTATAAGGAGTGCGAAAAAAATATGAAAAGATAAGTTCCCATTTAAAAAAGCTAAATTCACTCTAAAATGACCATCACAACGTCCTCCAAATAAAACATGACTAATGCCGTTTACTTTCCCGTAATATTAAGCAACTTTTATTCAATACATTTCTTTCTACAAAGCTTAGTTTTGGAGACATTGAACAGTCTCAGCTTAAATGGTCCATCCTGCATAATTGTTTTGTGAGCAAATTTGCATGGTTGATGTTTTATAATCATGCATGTAATTGTTTGATCTTAGCGAATTTATGTGATTAATAATTTAAAGCACGTATACAATTGCTTCATCTGAGCGAATTTATACGGTTGATAATTATAAGGCAGGTATATAATAATTTGCAAGTGAGCGAACTTGCATGATGTATAATTTAAAGCATGTATACAGAGGGGAACATGTAAGCTGAGACTGTACATATTTAAAAAACTAAGCGTTGTAGAAAGAAACGTCTAGTAAAAGTTGCTTGAAATTATGGGGGAAAGTAAATTACACTAGTCGCCTTTTGTTTGGAGGAAGTTGTGATAGTCATTTTATGGTCAATTTAATTTTTTTTAAATGGGAACCTGCAATTAGGATCCAATTAAATTGACCCTAAATAACCACAACGACCTCCAAATAAAGTATAACTAATGACACTTGCTTTTCTTCATAATATCAAGTAACGTTTATTAGGACATTTCTTACTACAATACTTTGTTTTGGAGGTATTGTACACTCTCAGTTGAAATGGTCCACCCAGTATAATTGTACAGAGTGAATTTGTATGATTGATAATTTTAAAGCATGTATATAATTGTTTGATGTGAGCGAATTTGTGTGATGGATAATTTTAAAGCATGTATATAATTGTTTGATGTGAGCGAATTTGTATGATTGATAATTTTAAAGCATGTATATAATTGTTTGATGTGAGCGAATTTGTGTGATGGATAATTTTAAAGCCTGCATATAATTGATCTGAACGAAGTTGTATGATTGATAATTTTAAAGCCTGTATATAATTGTTCGTTACTCTGTCTGTAAATGCGAAAATGTTAAACAGAATACCTTTGGGATTTATGTATACAGCATTGGATTGCTTTGTTTCCAATTTTGTATCCTCTGTTGTTTACTAGATGTTATATGCGTTCTCGACAAGTGTCCTATTATTATAAGAGCCGTGATTCCAGGGTTCGATTTCCGGCACGTGCCCTATACTATCCACAATGAAAGGGAGGGACGCGCACAAATCACGGGGTTCCCGCTGCACTTGACTGCCCGAGTGCACACCCCCATCTAGGTCACCAGCCCAAGCCCTCTTTCATTTTTATTATACGAGGGCTAACGGGAAAATGATATCAGGGCCGGTCGAGAAGTAATCACGCTTACATCAATATTTCACCTGGACCAAATACGTTTCTTTTTACTGGATTTAAATACGAGTATGCTAAAGTATCGCTCAGTGTCTGTATGCATTAGAGGTACGCTAACGACACTCATACTTTGTTTCTTTTGTGGAGTAGCACACACATCAGCTTTAAGGGCATTTGTGAATAAAACTGGGCTTATAGCTAAACCATCTTCTCAAGTATGTTCTTTTTGAAACCGTATTGTGCTCTTATTCAACTACAAGGGCTCAGTAAATCCTTATAATTTATGAAATGAAATTAGCTGTTTTTGGACCGTGTCCGTCAAAAATAATTGGGCTTTTCAATTGTGAAAAAAGTATCAATTTCGGTTGAGTGTTTTTCAGCTTACCCTACAAACACACACATACAAATGTTCATTATTTTTAATATTAATAATACTTAATTAAATATCTAAATTTGAATGTATTAAAATGGCAAACTTGAATGTTTAAAAACTATTTCTCCAAATTTAAAACAAATATAAGAAATGATGACCTCCATTTTGTAAAGCCACGACCTTTTCTTTAATAAATTATAACTGAAGTATAAAAACTAAACAAGAAAATTATGATATTTAGTTCCAGTGATTTATGTATTTCATTTTATTTTAATTATTGATTTTTTATTTTAGTTTTAAAAAGTGTCAGGTATTTTAATGTTCATATATTGATTGGTTAAGCAATAGAGAAGACCATTTCTCATAAATAAATTTCTCCCTTTTTCAGATAGAGGCATCTTAAGGGGACAAGGTAGTTTCTGCAAAAGCCAGTCGCATCAATATGAACTTAATTTTCTGATAGCTCATGAAGTTTTGAATGAATTTGCTTGAAATTTTATGGCTAAAGAGCAACATTCTAGCTTTCAGTTTAAGAATGGTTATTTTACTAAGTTGGGAATTAATGTTAAAAAGTCTTATGTGTTGCATTTACATGACTTTTTATATTCACTTTTCAAAAAAAACAATCTTTACAAAAGATTATTATTCTATCTCTTCTTTTTAATCCAGATAAACTTTCATTGAACATTTGCACATTCGTTGGCATACGGCAGATAAAGCGACAGTCGTATTTTTACTTTCTCTACTACATATAGTAGATAGGGGAAGAAGTATTGCATTCCATCCAAAAAATACATACCGAAATTTCACAGAAAATACATGTTTTGAGACCCTTTGAATTCAAATAAAGCATTTTTCGAAATATGTCAGTGTGTATATCTGTGTGTCTGTTTGTGAACAGCATAACTCAAAAACGAAAAGTCGGGAAAGTACCACGTTTGGTATTTAAGTTCAGTATCTTCCAAAGATGCGACACGAGGACTTTCAAGAAAATTTCCTCATCTCAACCAACTTTTACATGGAACGTTTTTAGAAAATTGTGACTTTGTAAAAAAATAGCTAACGTTTTTTATTAAAATACCATGTATTAAAGATGGTTACATGAAAAATCAAACGTATATCTTATACTTCCTGGGAATAGCCTTTAAAGGCCTTTTCATTGAGGAGGAATTTTGTATAATCTTGTTTAGTTGGTAAACGTTAAGCGATAGACGAAAACTTAGTATGCAAAAAATATACATCTCTCTAAAACACACAATTTATTTCAAATAAGTATTTTTGTAGCATTGGCCATTTCTAAGATATACGTTATTAATGGTTCGAATTGTTCACTTCTTGGTTCTTTAAAGTCCTTTCAACATTGTTGTTTCTCGCGATTGCATGGAACTATAAGAGCAGAATATAGCGCCGAGTTCTTAAACATTTTGCTATCGCTGTTCCCTTTGTATATCTATAACAAAATGTTTAATGTAGCTATTTCTACAAAGGTTTATTTCAATCAAAATGTAATAAATAGAAAAACAAGCGTTATTAAGAATAGTTTGTACATCCACTATAAACCATAGAGGGTAGAGAAGGTCATGTGAATGCATCACATCAGATTTTTAAAAACCGTGTCTCTAGTGATGACTGAAAGTCCATGTTCTACGACGAAACGCAACGAATAGCACATGCCAGTTGAGGAATGTATAAGCATTTAAAAATTCAAATAAATAAAAGGAATATCTCGGAAACCAGGAAAAAACTTTGACACAAATTGTGTGTTTTAACGAGCTCTACATTTATAGAGCTGTAGTACATTTTTGGTTATCTCTAACCGTTTCCCAATTATACAGAAGTCATTTAGAACGAAGAGGAACAATTTATTAAAGGCCTCAATAAGACAACTTGATCCAAAAGGGATATAAACATATCTCAATAGCATTAGGAGGTTGAAGTAAAATATTTTGTAACCATCAACGTCACTGCCAACAACATCAGAGACCGCAGTACTTTGAATTAGGCTATTCTCAGAGATTCATTGTATAGCCTTTATCATGCAGTTACCTTAAACATTTGTATTTTAATCGAAATTGGATACCCAGTTTTAAATAATGCTTTGAGGGTCCCTGAATCCAAAAAAAAGCATTTTTAGAAAAAGTGCCGTGAGCGAATAGCTAAACTCAAAACCGAAAATTCGAATAAATACCAAACTGGGTACTTAGATTCAGTACCTTCCAAAGATACGACCCGAAGATTTTCAAGAAAATCTCTCCACCCCAGACTGCCCTTTACATGGAAGATGTTTCGAAATTTTTGTTTTTCTAACAAATGGCTAACGATTTTGATACAAATTTCATATATTAGATATATTTATATTAAAAATATAATGTAAATTTCTAATTCTCTTGGAATAGCCTTTGAAGTCCACTTCATTTGGAAAAAGCTTTCTATAATCTTGTATAACGGGTTATGCGATAGACGAAAATGTACTACACAAAAAATATATATCTCTTTAGAACATAATCCATTTAATACAAGTTTTTTTGTGGCACAAGCCATTTCTGAGATATCCGTTATCAAATATTCGAATTGTTAATTTATTGATCATTCTTTTAAAGTCCTGTCATGATTAAGTTGTTTCTCATGATTGCATGGAAATTTAAGGGCAGCATATAGCGTCCATTTCTGAAATATTTTACTACTACTGTTACCTTTGTATCTATAATGAAATGGTAATGAATCCATTCCCGGAAAGTTTATCTCAATTAAGATGAAGAATATATGAAAATAAACTTTCGTAAGAATAATTTGTATATCTATAATAAACGCTCGAGGGTAGCGAAAGTCATTTAAATGTAATACATAAGATTTGTTTGGTGATGCTGTCCATAAGACACACCACACACATGCATACTTCCCTTAAAATATCGATATCGAATTTATAATTGGAATGCATTTCTCCTACTTACTATAGGTAGGTGGTATAGAAAGTAAAAGGTGTTTGTATTTGAAAATTAAAACCAATTATAAAAATATTTTGGAAATGTTTAATCAGGCAAAAAAAGATTAATTTGTCACAAATTGTGTGGTTAAACGTCATATATATATATATATATATATATATATATATATATATATATATATATATATATATATATTGTGTATTTGGACTTGTGAATCTCTTAGGTTTACAAATTATATAAAAGTCATTCAGAATAAACGGGACTTGTAGACTATTCGCAGCCTATTCGCAACAAATACCAATATACATTTTCTTTTTCATGCAAATATCTCAAACATGTCATATTTTAATAAAAATCGTTAGAGCCATTTTTGAGAGAAATCAGAAATAAACGAAAACGCTGCCATATAAAGGATAAATAGTTTGGAGCGGTAGATACTCGTATTTTTAAAACCTGAGTTCGTATCCTTGGAAAACGCTGAACTTGGAACCAAGTTTGGTATTAAGCGACTTTTTTCAGTTATTCTGTTTACAGGCAGACAGACATGCACACAAAGACGTTTTCTAAAATTGAGCTCTTTATGTTTAGGGAGCTTAAAACGTAAGTTTTATTTGAAATCTCGGTATCGAAGTTTTTATTAGAATGCAATACTTCCTCTGTTTACTATACATACGTAATAAATATAGAAGCTAAAAATGACATTCTTCGTTTTACACCTGTGCTCGTCAATGTAATTAAGGACTAAAGTGATAAACTCTGGATCTGATAGGAATGTAAAACTTATGTTTGTCTAACGTAAAGGTACATAGTTACGGGTGGATCCCTACAACCTTAGCAGGTCACCACACGTTGGCTATGTGCTTCTAAAGTAACCTCTGGTAAGGATGAGGAGATATCTGTAGGGCGACCAGACGGGCCCAAGTATGGACGGATCCCTAACGTTTCCAGATAAAAAAATCTGCCGTCCGATCCCCTCACGAGTCCATAATCCTTCCTCCCGGTGGCTCCCATCCACCACCCAGCCGCAACCCGCCGAACAACTACTCCTGGTCCTACAGCCCTGAAACAGATGGCAATGAAGGTGATGAGGGTATAAGAAATGACAGGAAAGTCATGGTAGAAGGGAAACCACACCAGCATTCGCCTGCTGACCCGTGAAAACCACGAAAAATAGATAGATCAGTGGGCGGACTCCGGGTTTCAAACCCGAGACCTCGAATGCGAGTCGCTCGGCACGAATTTGCCCAAGAGCTATATTGTGTTATTAAAATATAATATCCAGTTATCAGAAAATTTCTCGACAGATGCTGGGAAACACGCTTCCAGAAGTAAAATTTGTCCTGAAGCCACAGTTGCTGCAGTATAATTTCGAATGTCATTAACAAGAACAAGCGGTTCATCTTTTGAGGTTATTAACTGCAGTTTTCTTGCACTTTCATGAGCTCCTGCCTTGGACGTGTGGAAGGCGTAGAAGAAATTTACGACTTGCGTTATAAACTGCTTCATGTAGTCGTTTTCTTGTCCGAAAAAGATAATATATTTCTTGCATCACACACATTCTCCCCAATAACTTTAGGAATAATTGCATTAGGAATTTCGTAAGTCTATCTAGAGCTTTTCTAAACCACCTCACTTCATCAATGCCGGGATTAGATGAACTTTACTTAACGTGACGGGACGTAACGTGAAGCTAAGAAATGCTCTAAAACTAAAAGTGTATTTAGGATACACTTAATGTAAGGAAATGACTCTTGATTGGTAGTTGCTTTTATTATTTCATGTTACTGCTTCACGCGATTGGTTATAATTAGTGACATCAAGCTTAATGTAACTGAAAATTGCCAAACTCTTAAGTTACGTTGCGTTAAATTACGGTTTAATTTAAGTCTCGCTTAGCTCCACTTAATAATGTGTTAACTTTCACGTTACGTTGCGTTAAGTTAAGTAGCGTTACGTTAAGTTCATCGTAATATCAGAATATATGTTATTAAGACAAAATATACATAGATACACTAACTTTTCAGGTAGAGACCTTCTGTAGCGGGAAAACGTTGGTCCTCTTAGTTGATGCCCTCTGCTGCAGTGTTCTGGTCTCCGGCTGCCTCTGCTCAGCGGCTGATGATTTTTCCATTCCTAATAAATTACCTATCTAACTAATCTCACTGATGTCAGGATTTTCGTAGGCGAGGAAAATTAAAATACACTCCATTTCCCTTAAAATGTGGTTTATTATCAATAAAATACTTATAGGTGGATAGATTTTCCCATCTGTAGCAATTTCCACCTTAATAATAATTAATAATAATAATAATTAATAATATAACAATACATTAGGAGCCTAGTCTAACTGCACACGCTTCCCACCCATATGCACACGCGTGCATCCGTCGTCTAGAAACTATCACTGTAAAAGAGTGAAAATCTGGAGCTTGCTTCCCGCTTTTATACCCAAACCTAGTGACGCTCACCTTCGCGCCTTAAAATGTAACGACATTTCTAATTGGTTTTCAGACCGCGTTACCTTATTATGTATGAAAATATTCTGCTCCAAAACTTTTCGCTCACGCTACCCAGTGACGCGTCCGAAAGCAGATTCAGTATCTCTGTCTCCCTCATCTAT
Organism: Deroplatys truncata; assembly: GCA_030765065.1. Taxonomy (NCBI): domain Eukaryota; kingdom Metazoa; phylum Arthropoda; class Insecta; order Mantodea; family Mantidae; genus Deroplatys; species Deroplatys truncata. The sequence goes on along the minus strand of CM060979.1, from coordinate 64,847,695 downwards.
ATCTGTCTCTTTCTATTTCCGGTTATTGCTTCAAGTTCCTTGCCCATTAGCCTGGTGAAAGGTGGTGGTCTCTACGTAGAATTACCTTTTATCTGGAATTAGCTAGTTCGCCCGTCCCTTACTTATCTAAGCTACAATCTGCTTTGTACATCTCTTGGCTGCTAAATATTCTAACATATTCCTTGCTGAATTATATTATTATATACAATTATTGTTTTATATTGATTTGTGTGTGTGTGTGTCCCCTTACACTTTGATCAGACTGCTGATTGACCAATATCCCCACGGTGGACTAAATAACACAGAAGTGATGTTAATATAATCACATCGGTGATCATCATTAAATACAGCTGTTAGGAAGTTTACTGCAGTAAGATTAAACACATTATTACATGCACGTATTGGAAAGGTAAGATTGCACTGAAAAATTCAATGCCATAGCCGGGATATGAATCAGAAAGTTCCGCTCTCCGTGTAGTTGCTCTAACGAACTGAGCTAACATAGCAACATACGGTAAATTCCCCAAACTGACTCGCATTTTGTTTTCCGGTAAACCACAAGGAGATCTCAAGTTTATTTTTGAGATGACTTTCCACAATGGTGACTTACAATGTTTTAATTATTTTAAGCCCCAGGCTTCATGGTTTAGCCAGCTATTAGGTCATCCAATGGTAATTAATTGCTGTTTTATACAAGCCGTGTATAGAGCAAAATTGGAAAGATAGTCTTAGTCTAATGTGATGCCGAGATGATGGCTTGGTAGCTCAGTTGATTAAGTAACCGCATGGAAAGCGGAAGATCTTTGTTCTAATCTCGGCTAGATATTGAATTTTTCAGTCCGATTTTTCCTTTCCAACCTTGCTCTACATGCGCTTGTGTGAAAAATGAGGCTGTATTTTTAACACTGAAATTATTTCAGTCTAATCATATAATACATAAATTCAATAACAGCCCGCCTTGAAGCAATATGTGTATGTAATAATTTGTAAGAATGTCATTGTATATGTTTGTGTTATTGTATCCATGTATAATAATGTTATGTGAATATATTACGTAATTTAATAATGTAGGAGCTGTGAGAATAATAAGTTAAAAGTTGCTAACGATGAGGTAATAATGAGGTAACCTTGAGGCAATAATGAATTTGAGAGTTTATCTATACTACCTGTGATTCTTGTAAGCAATACTAATAGTGACGGTTTATAAAAATAGCCAATCAACAACTAGAAAAAGCTTTAGTTAAATGAAAGTATTCTATTGGATTAGGAATAGCCAATTAGAGACTTGAAATACAGAAATTTACAAGTTTAGGCGGTTGAAATCAGTTCAGTTACCTGCAAGCAGTGTTCCTATCCGGACGCGAGACACATTCTCGAGAGATTTAATACGTATTCGTGTGAGACGAAAAATAGTTTACGTGTTAAAAAGTGCAAGTAATTAGTTAAAGGATCTCACAGCTCTCTATATCAATGAAGTGTTATTTAAATCTTATCAAGTATTAATAAAAGGAGAGAAGTAAAATTATAATCTGTGTAACCCTACATTCTTGTCATACCACAACCCTGCTAAGAGAAACGTGTCTCTAACAAATACTGACCCAGCCGAGGCAAACATAAATATATAATATTTAAAGAAACAGTTAAATTACAAAGTTATTTTTGTTTTCAAACTTGGGGCAAAGGCCACCTGAAAGTACATTTGGGGCGAAGGCTGCCGGAAACTGTTTACTATACGTGCGGTTGCAACTACTACAATTTCGGCTCCCCAACAGTCGAAATATGATACAACTGCTTCTAAAATACTCCTTTCACAAAAAGCAATTGCCATGCACGTATTAGTTAATGCAATTTCTGTTTATTATTTTATCCACTACTACTTATATTAAATATAGTAACTATTGTATTCCGCCAAAACCCGTATATCGAGATTATAATGGGCGATCCTAGGTGTGTGTGTGTGTATGAGAGAGAGAGGGGGGGAGGCAGAGGGAGACGGGGGGAGAACAGCATAAATCGTAAACGAAATGTTGGATGAATATCAAACGTGATATTCATGTTTAGTATCTTTAAACAATGCGATACAATATCTTTAAGAAAATCCCCCCACCCCAAACCAGCTTTTACACCGAAGATGTTACGTTACAGACAATTTTCTCAAAAACGACTGAATCGGTTTTCATTAAAATATCATATGTTTGCGATACTTGCACGACTTATAAAAGATGTAGCTTGAATTTTCTGTGAATAACTTATAAGTCTTCTTCAATCCTAAGGAATTTTGTATAATTTTGTGTGACGTAGGTATGCTATAAGTAAACAATAGGTCGCAGGCAAATACTTATCATATATTTAGTTAAAACACACAATTGGTGTCAAAAATAATATGTGGCATTGACCATTTCCGCTATCTGTCTGAATTTTCCAATACTTTATATTTTGTAAGTACCAAAGCACCGAACGAGGTGCCGCGTGACATGTGGGGCTCCTGGGGCCGACCAACCTGACTGAAGATTTTCCTCGATCGCTATGCGAATGCTGGGATGGGTAAGTAATTTGATCCGAGCATTTTCCTATAATGACTTTCATCACCGTTTCATTTTCTTCTTCACCGCCATATAGGGCACTGGGCTGATCACTCACACGAATATGCTAGGATCAACTTGCTACGCGGCGGGCTATTGACTCAAAGCATCGGCTTGTAGGTCCTTGGGGGTATAAGTCCTACAAAGGGGAGGGTAATCCGTTTAATAAGAAATACTAAAGCATCATTGTTTTGCATTTAGTGATATTGGAGGAGTATGAAATTTCAAATTCAGCATATACAGACCGCTTTTACGCTGTTGCTTTAAGCTCTCATATACCCATTTTACCTATAACTAAATGTGATATGAAACCATTTTTGTAAACGTTAGTGTCGAATCCTCGATTAATATAAAACGTACAGAAAGATAAGCTTTGGTAAGAATAGATTGCCGATGAGGTACAAAAAAAATATGTTGTAGAGGAAGTGATTTAAAATGTAACAATTTCTTTATTAAAATATCCTTGATTATTGGCTTTGTCTCATGTTTACATGTATTATGTTTTGGAGTATCGGAAACTACATCGGGTTTCCTCGGGGTCGATTGTCGTTAGGATTCTAAATATTTTTCTATGTAAATATCATCGGAAATAATTTGATCGTGCAGAAAATTTATACATTAGGACTTAGGTTCTAAGGTTACAAATATTACAAACACGTCTAAGATTTTTGACGTAGTAAACTCAAATTTTAATACCCACAAAGCGTCCTTTTTAAAAATATGGATATATAAATTCGTAATAAAGCGCATAAAATTATTCATTTCCGTGAAAGTGTCATCAACAATCATTGAATCATTAGATAACTATTAAATGACCAGATATTTAAATCATATTAAATATTGACGAATAACGTTGAACCTTCTATAAAACATAAACATGCCGTAGTTCATTATCAACTTCAAGGTTTGAGTCTCAAGGGCTCTTGCGAATATCATGAGGTTAAAATTGTTGCATTGATCTCATCCATGCATCGAATATAGAATTTACTCATCTTAGCATTGAAGGTTGCTGGTCTCTGGAACTCATTGCCACAGTATATAAGAGGCTGTCAAACTTTCAAGTATGTTTCGTAGAAGATTGCACAAGGCAATTATGAATAATAGGTTAGTTTACAATTTGGATTACCTTCTTGTATTCATGCATAATTGCGCAGTTGTAACCCAATATAAAGCTGTGAACTTGTTAGTTATCTGTAAGTAACTTATGGTGTTTTTAATATTCGTTTTATTTAGGGATTCCACGTATATTCCTAAGTATTTCTCTTTGATGTACATAAAGTTGTAATATCGTTAATGAGTTTATACATTTTGTTGGGAATCTTTGTTTACGATGGAATGGGAGAGATGGCCAATTAATGCCCTTAGTTTAGCCAAAGAAAATAAATACTGATACTTTTATTTATATGAATTATTTTGTGCTACATCAAACTAATCTTTGTTTTCATACGTACGAGTTTCTAAAATGATAATTACAATGTATGTTAATAGAAAAAGGTGTTGTATACTTAATGGAATGGTCAGTAAAACGTAAATATTTTCTAAATAAGCATTCCAAAATTTCTTTACCTAAACTGTAGTATTACAAATTGATACAAGAAAGACATTGAAAAAGATAAATAAATTCCAAGTATTATGTGATATAATAAAAAAATCTGATGTGTTACACGCACACGACTTTCTCTACTCTTGTACAAACTATTTTTACAAACTCTTATTCTCCATCTATTTAATATTAATCGAAATAAACCTTTGCAGAAACGATCTTTTGACATGCAAAGAGAATTACATTTTACACATAGCGACCACTTTTAAACATATTTGACTATTGCTTAAGGCGTACTATGTTCCCCTTGTTTTGTATTTGCAAGGGCAATATAGAAATACCGTAGACTTTAAGCATAGATATATCTCTTAATAGCTGGTTGCTAGGTGCAGCATCATTCTCTTTGCCACAGATTAATACTCTTTGTATATCCAAGACAAAAAATGAATAACGAATTCCCATTTGAGAAAATAAGTAATGAAAAATTTAAGGGAATAACAAGCAATATCTCGAAAATGGTTCACTGAACAAAAAAATGTATATGACATAAATTGTGTACTTTAACGCGACCTACATGTTTTGTGTAGTAAAATTTTATCTATCTCTTATGGTTTACCAGTTATACAAACGTTGTTCGCAGTGAAGAATACTTTTGGAGACATTTCCAGAAAATTCAAGATACATATTTTATTTGTCATGAAATATCTTAAACATATGGTATTTTAATCAAAATCGTTAGAGCCATTTTTAAGAAAATTAAAATTTTCGAAAATTATGCTCCATTACCCATAAAGGGTAATCTGGGGTGGGGAGATTTTCTTGAAAACCTTCGTGTCGCATCTCTGAAAGATACTGAATCTAAATACCAAGTTTGGTGTTTATCTGACTCTTCGTTTCTGAGTTATGCTGTTCACAAACACGCACACACAGACAGACACGCACGGACATGTTTCCAAAAATGCTTTTTTTGGATTCAGAGGGCCTCAAGACTAATATCTCCGTTGAAATTTCGGTATCGAATTTTTGGGTGGAATACAATGCTTCTCCTACTTACTATACGTAGTAGAGAAAGTAAAAGTTAATCAAGGAAGAAGGCATTTAAACAAGCCCAACGAGAGTTATTGCATAAAGTAATGATAATTCCAGTTTTGCTTTATAGCACAGAACTGTGCGCAGATAAAGAGAGATTTTATTCCGGCAAATTGAAAATTCAATCTCATAGGTTGTACATTAAAGGGACACTAAAGAAACTTTTATATGTTGCCAGATTTAAATTTAGGTCCAGTAACAGATAGCACAATGATTATAGGAATTATTGAATATAGTGCCTAAACAATATGAAGGAAACTAGACTGCCGAAAAAAATACTAAACTAGAGAACGAAAGCCAAATAAATGTTTGAAGACCACGTAAAAGGTGGATGTAGCATTAGCAGGTCTCAGGTATAATCCTTTAATGGAGATAATTATGATTCTTCTTAATTATCAAATTACTATTAATTTGCGAACGCATCTGTTTCTAATAAAAGAAAGATTGATGTTAATTCCAAACCTGCTCTGAAATACGGAAGCAAAACGTGCACTCCACGGAGCCAAGATAAACGACACTTAGAAGCAACATTAGACTAGAAGAGATAAGAGTGAGAAGTCGAAGATATTCAATTTCAGTTTGGGGAATTGAGTAGAGTATGTGAAACATGTAACTAGTAGATTTAAATATAGCTGTTTAAATTATGTTTTTCCTGACTCATAAAAAACTAAACAACATTAGTACAAGGCACTTTGAAATTGTTTTACACCAACGTAAATAACAACGAAAATTCTGAATGGCTGTGTACAAAGAGCAAAACGGTTGGACCATCCATGAATGATCATTTGAGCATCAAGTTACGTTTCGTAATTAGGAACCAATTGTTTTTATCTTGTTTCCTTATTCCTCATCATGAAATAAACAGCTTTTTATAAAATATTTTCCAATGGAATAACAACATACAAAACTTAGGTTCTCATTCAAAAAAATTAAATTGACCCTAAAATGACTATCATAATGCCCTGCAAATAAATCGCGACTAATATCATTTACTTTCCCCCATGATATCAAACCTGGAAAAAAACCCAATTAGGCGGGACGGTTCTGATGGGATTTGAACCGCGCACCTCCCGAATGTGAGTCTCATAGTTTACCACGAAGCCATCTCGATCGGTTCGAGAATGAAGTGCCCAACATATTTAACTGTATACGTTAGCCTTGGAATAATCCATTTAGGTTAAACCTTCAAATGTAAGAAGAAGATCTATTTCTAGAATGGCGTCGCTCTTTAGAGATCCTGCAGAGTCAAGTTGTACTTCTTGGCATATAAAATTGCACACAATGCACTGGTTTCACTGAATTATTATAGAACCGTTTCACAATAAACGTGACGCCTATGACGAAGAGGGCTAGTACAGCGCCGGTTTGTATTAAACGGTGAAGATAAGCCGCATCATTTGTTTTAAACTAATTCACAGCGTTGTCACTGTGTAGCGTTAATGGCCAGCGCTGGATGATTCAATGCAAGCGTGTAACTTTGTCTAGTAGTAACCGATGATTAACTGCGGCGATATAGTACATCTTTGAAGCTACTTGCAAAGCAGGGGCAAATCTCATCACTCATGAGTATGTGCTACATATAGTACAGTTCTGTTAGTTTGTGAAAACTGTGCGAACGCTGTTAATTCACACTAGACACTTTAAAGATGGACACTGATTCCTGAAATAACTCCACATCAGTATTCTGGTTGAGGCGTTATTTGTTTCAAACACAAATTATGATGAATCAATTATTGAAATGCCTAATATAAATAATTACCATGAGACATCAAGTAAATTATTATACAGGGTTTCTAAGAATGAATAATGGGGTTTTAAAAGTTCACTGTGAACTAAGTATTACGTTTAATTGACTGAAGTACTTTTAGTTAATCCATTAACTCAAACAGTTTAAGTTCGTATGGTTTTACGTCATTGTTTCCATCGTCATAATAAACTCATTGTTACCAAATTTATAAGATATTTGCGTTGCATGTTATTACATAAAGACATTCTTCACATGATCTGTGTAGTCGTCCTCGGTGGTGTAGTGGTTATCATGCTAGCCTCTAGTTCCCGAGGTCGCGGGCGATGGATTTTTTCGGGCTTGAAAATCCTTAGCATGGCATCCTTCGGAAGGGAAGTTCGCAGATTTACGACACGTAAAAGAACTTCAAGCCTGATAAAGAGGCCTCTGAGCAAAATTACTTCTTTCACGCCCAATATCGAATGGGACACTAAGGACCATAACAGTTAAAAAGCGTCCATAAATAAAACTCGATTTAATTTGATGGTGTAGACCTTCTCCAAATTTTTTTCTTTGTGCTAAAACGTTATTTCAATTGTTTATAGAGGTGTTATAGAAGTGGTCCTTGCTTTCTTCAAACTTTTTGTGACATTTTTACTGTACAAGGAAAAGCTGCATGTGTCTTATGGTTGGCAGAACACAAATCCATGATTGTGGCACAGCGGTAATTCAGACGTAAATACAACAAACAGAATAATATCAGAGATGGCGCAAACATATTAAGGAGACCACAGTGTACAAAAAAGGAAACTCAACTGGAAGACCAAGAATATAAAGAAGATGATGTTGAAAGAATCCGACAGTCTTGTGTTCAGAGTCCTCAGAAGTCCGTTCCACATCGTAGTCTACAATTAGGTCTTCCGAAATCAACTGAGTATGACATCATACGGAAGAGATTGAAATTGCATGGCTATAAAATTCAACTCTGCATGCAATATAACCACAGAACAAATTGCTTAGGGATGAATTCGCTGCTACGATGTTTTAAAGAAGAATAATTGACGGTAAGCCACAATTTCTTGAGAATACCATCTTCTCCGATAATGTCACTTTCTATGTAAATAGTTGTGTTAATCGGCACAATTGCCGAATTTGGGACGTGAAAAATCCACGTGTGATACACGAAGACATTCGAGGTTCACCTAAGATGAGCGTTTGGTGCGGTCTTATGCACACAAGATTTTTGGTCCATTCTTTTTTGTTGAAAAAGCCATTAACTCCATTGATACATGAACATGCTACAGAATCGAGCAAATGGAAATGGGATTGCAAGTAATCTTCCAACAAGATGGAGCACCATACATTTCTCAAACTATGTCTGAGAAGCGTTAAATAGTCGATTTACAGACCGATGGTTTGGCAGAAGTGCACCAATCTCGTGGCCATCTAGAAGTCCAGATTATACTTCATTAGAGTTCTACCTTAGGGACTATGTCAAGAATGAAGCACTCGCTTCTAGAGCGCTTCTGGTGTTTACCTAGATGAAGGCACTTATCTTTCCCACCGAGCGGCACTTTATTATGCGATAATTGAGGTCCATAGCTCTTTAGAATATGTAAACAATTGAGAATTTTAAAAATTCTCTAGAATAATTGTTTCGTATTGCTTTATTTAATGCTCTTTATCCTTTCGTAAAGTAAAAGATGTCCTTTCCTTCCTCCTGTTTTACATCGGCCACATTTCTGGACTATTTTATATGGGGAGGCTTTCCACTATATGTTTCTAATGTAAAATAACGTATGTTAATATCGGATTTAAATGGGTCCACAGTATTGGATTTGTTTTACATCGATAACTGCAGATAATTTTTGTAGATGCTAGAACAGTTGTTTCCAAAATCGGAGCATAAGCAGTTCATCCACATATGTTCCTTAGAATAAATTACAAATATTATCTTATTAATACTTTATTAATAGAAACGTATATGTTGCAATAATAATCCCAATTGTATGAATCACTTTAAACACTTAATGCTTAACTATTTTGCTACTTGCAGTCCATTCAAAGCCAAACGTCGCGAGTTCGATTCCTAGCAACTGCCGTTAAATGTAACTGTGGTAAAGGATGGGAAAGATTCCAGTAAAGTAATGGGTGATGTTACGCTAAGAGCCTACGAGAGAACACTTGACTGCAGTTGCATATATTTTGCCGGAAAGTAAATTAAAATTAAATTGAGTTTTATTTATGGACGCTCTTTAACTACTATGGTTCTTAGCGTCCCATTCTATATTGGGCGTGAACGATTGGTAATTTTGCTCAGAGGCCTCTTTATCAGGCTTGAGGTTCTGTTACGTGCCGTAAATCTACGACACGGGACCACCGGCTTTACTTCCCTTCCGAAGGAAGCCTGCTAAGGATTTTTACGCCCGAAAAAAATCCATCGCCCTCCGCCGGGTTTGAACTCGCGACCTTGGGAACTAGAGGTTAGCAGGGTACCACTAGTCCACGGAGGACAATTGTCGGAAACTGGTGTAATGGTGGCTAAGGCTGAGAAGAGCTGTTCCTGTGCATTTTAATTCAGATGTTTCAAGCAAGTATATAGCGATCCTACAATAAGTTTTTATTTTATCGATAAGTTCATGAATGGTGAGGTTACTTGTAGATTTATTGGGCTATTTAATTAGAGCATTGACGAATTAAATATATTAAAATATACAACGATTACATACTGTTGCTATTATCATTCATTAAGCAATACAATACCTAAACTCACATTTAGATGGACATTATGAAGTAAAACAAATCACGATCGCGGTAAAGATTTGATTCAAAAGTAAAAATTTGGAAAGTGTTACAGAAAAACTAAAGATTTATATTATTATTAGTCATGTTTGCTTTATCCTCACTTCCTCTAGTTTCTTGTTAAGATTAGTTATCCTCTTAGGACCAATTTGAAGCCCTTGTATTTAATCTGCATAAATCTCAAATTTAGGCAGCTTTGAAAAATAAAATGTGAATAGCTGCGGGGGCATGAGATTTGGAGAGACAGCGAGGAAGTTTTGGGAACCACTATTCTAGAAGTTGCGAGAGAAGTGCAAGGAAGATATTGCTAGACTGTAGCTTGTCCGGGCTGAGGTCACATAAATAGAGTCGTTGAAAACACCCGGTAAGGTTGGGCACTATCTTCCTCGTCTTTTCATCAGGATACAAGCTAACGGCAATGAAGTAAGTCTGTGTTGCTTCACACAACATTAGTTTCTCTATTTGCAGAGCCCTGGCGTTCAACAAGAGGAAGCCATATGACGTCATCGCGGAACACTGAGGTGAGTGAGTAGAACACTTTTTTGTTTGGTTGCCATGGATATCCAGAGGTTTCCTTCATGCTATTTTTAAAATCCGCCATTTCTGCCAACTTCACGTCCATTGTCGCCTAACCTAATTGTTCCTCCTTGGAAGCCATTCCAAGCAAACAAGACTCAACTGATGTTTTATGCGGTAATTACTTAGGCACGACAGCCAATTTGTGTGTAGAGTGGGAAAATTTTTATATTTGGAACATGAAGCACACTTCCTTAAGGGTACACATGCCATATATTAGTGAATTGAGTACATATGGGAATATAAACGTAACTCTGTTTTAGATTACCAGCCCCGCATATTACATATCTCTGCATAAAACACCAATTTACAATGCTTTATAGTGTACCAATCCTTTCCTTGTTTTTGAAGATGCTGGTGATATCACAGTAAAACGCCACGACTGTGAGCATAGAAAGGCTCTGAAATTAAACTCTGTGTCAAAGTAGAAAATAATAAATAATTCCATCAATTTTATTGTCGTTAGACAGTTATACAATTGCAACAAAGTCAAGAGATACAATAAAATAGAAACTAATTGCATAAAATGTAAACTTAGCCTTACAAAAAATTTACAGTATTAAAATAATATACAAATTCCATAAATTAAATATAAATACCACATGTTTTAAGAGTAGCAAATTCATTTAAAGAGTAAAATGAGTTATACACAAGCCAAGAGAGCAATCTTTCACTAAATGTTTTATCTGATAATGAAATTACAGTTTGAGATAGCTTTTTAAAAGGTTTAATGGCAACATAAAGATAAATTTGTGAAGCATTAATAAGCTATGTTGAGAAATTTCAATTATTTTGAAATGTCGTGTACTATAATAATTAATATACAATCTTATGTCGTACATATATTGATTTTGTTTCATAAACAGTAGTATAGTATACATGGTGGAGCATTGAAGTGGGGACTGTATGATATCTTCAAAACAAAGCGTTGTGTAAAGAAATGTCTTGGATAAAAGTTGCTTAACATTAAGGGGGAAAGTAAATGGCATTGATTTTGTTTTGATTGGAGGTTGTTATGATGGTCATTTTAGGGTCTTTAATTTTTTAAAATAGGAACCTACATTTTATACGTTGTTTTCTCATTATAAAATAGTTTATAAAAATGTGTTTATTTTGTGATGATAAATAGGGAAACAGAACAAAAAATGCTGGTTCCCAATTACAAAACGCAATTTGACCCTCGAATGGCCATCCACGATGGTCCAACCATTCATTGCGCTCTTCGTACACAGCCATTCAGAGTTTTCGTTGTTATTTACGTTGGTGTAAGAACAACTGCAAAGTGTTTTATACAACTGTTGTTTAGTTTTTTATGAGGATTGAGAAAACAATGTAAAAAACGTAGGTTCCCATTTAAAAAATTAAATTCACCCTAAAATGACTATTACAACGTCCTTAAACAAAACTCACTAATGACATTTATTTTCTCTCATAATGTCAAGCAACTTTTATTAAAGACATTTCTTTCTACAACACTTAGTTTTTGGAGATATTGTACTGTCTCCCTGTATATGTACAAATTTACAACTAACATTGTGAAATGCGGTTTAAAATGAGTTCTTCCAGGTACTTATAGCTTTCTTTTGCAGAATTAGTATATCTTGGATAGAAGAACTACTACCTCAAAGTAAGATTCCATAATTATTTATACTTTGAAAATATGCAATATATGAGATACGTATAACAGGCACGCAACTAAATTCCTCAACAAGAATACACCCCTTGACAACTTTTGAAAAAAAGCTTAATATGTGATTCCTAAGTTAAATATCTGTCAACAAAAACACCTAGGAGCTCTGCCACTATACTCGTATAATTAGGAACGAAACCTATTACATTTTTAAAGGTATTTATTTAAGTCGCTTAACTCAATTATGTTTTTGCGACCACAACATTACAGTACTAAAATATATTGGGCGTACAAAACAATAATGAAACAAAAAAGACTATTACTAGAACATGTACAGAATGTCCCAAAATTAGACCGACAAATTTTAAGAACTGATAGATATCATCATTTGGAACATTTTTTGTTAAGGCACATTTTTTGCTGTGGTACTTCGTTTAAGTGTTAGAAAAGTTAATGTCATTACTGTCTCCCATCCAGTTGGTTTGAATACGACAAAATAACAAACGCAAACTACAGTATCGTATTTATCTCAGTAAGGTACATAATCTTAGTCCAAGAAACAAAAGCAGAACACACACACACACACACACACACACACACACACCTCTGCTTACAGTACACCACAGCTTTCCCATTCAAAGCAAACGTGGGATCGTACGTCCATTGCGGCGAATATAAACAGTGCATTGGCGTGCTATATTCTGCCCCTCTAAGACACCAGTCATTTCTCTTATTTCGCAAGCTGCGCAGGATATGCATGCCACAAGTTCCTCTTCAGATTCAACAGGCGTGTCAGAAACTACAGGCTTCATGTGTCCCCACAAAACGACGTAAAGTGGGGTAAGGTCAGTGAACATGTAGGCTCCGTGTTGTAAATAAACTAAACCCTGACTGAGAATATGTAGTATGCAGCATGCATTCTGGAAAACAATAATGTACAATATAAAGGAAGCTAACATTGAGTTCAGGAAGTAAACATAGGATAAACCAACTGAGGCGTTCTGTTTAGTGTGTTCTGTTTTTGTTCCTTGGACTAAGATTCTGCACGTTACTAAGATACACACAGTACTGTAATTTGCATATCTAAACAAACTGGGAGGGAGGCAGTAATGATATTAACTCGTCAAGCACTTAAACGATGTAACGTAGCAAAAATGTGCCTTAACAAAAAATGTTCCAAATAATATTATCTATCAGCTTTCAAAGTCTTTCAGTCCAATTTTGGGACACACTGTATAGAAAACTACATAAGTAACTAACAGTTGCATGAAAGTCATTAAGGGATACAAAGTGAAGTTTTATCATTTAAATTGATTTATACATAGAAATGTCCTAAAAATAACAAATAATATTATGAAAGAACCTTTACGTGTTTAGAGCTGTTGTGGTTTCTGATAATCTGTGTGACAATTTAGTCAGTTTAGTGTGACAATTCTTATCTTGTCAATAAAACTTAATGCAGGCCATTAAAAATAGGATTGCATATTTTGGGAGGTAGAAGTATGGACAAAACAAAAAAGTGGCCAGTAAACATGGGCTCTAAAATGCATACCTTAAGAGCTATGAGCACTTAATCATCTTCACTATTGTGAAAAATCTCTTCTACTGCAAGCTCTTTGCTATTACGTATGACCTGCAGAAAGCAGTAAACAAATGAGGAGACATTACTGTTACTGTGAAACAGCATAGCTTTAATGTAATCTGCTTGCGATTACATACGACCTGCAATTGTGAACCATCACTAAAGGAGGTGTTCAATACGGTGTCCATTTATAGTAAGGCATGCTTCCTCCGACGTCTTGTGGAATCAAGCACTCTCTGATAGACTCCAGGTTGGTCACGGATGCTCTGGCAGACACTGATGATGCCTTCCTGAATTTTTGTACATAATTAATGGGATTGCATAGACCAAACATTTCAAGATGAACTGCAATGTAAAAGCATTTCACAAACCTGTCAAAACAAAAATGAGAATATGCATTGCACTTACCCAGAACCGTGAATGCCGTTTACAGTAGCAACACTAACAGATGTTTACTGAATGCGTATACGTGGTGAGTAACAGAATAATGTGTCCTCGTCTGTTCGCTGCCTACTGTAGATCGTACACAGATAATGACAAAGAGCTTGCAGTAGAAAAGATGTATCACTGTAACGAAATGAACAAGTACTCATTGTTCTTAATGTGTGAATTTTAGAGCCCATGTTTACTGGACGTTTTATTCTTGTTTTGCTCCATACTACCACCTCTCAAAATATGAAATACTTTTTTAACGTCCGGTATATGGATGGCATGTATTCATATGGAAGTCCACAGCCGCTTTCATTGTAGTATGTGGTTCAAAGCTTCTCAATCTTCTCATTTATGGAGTAAATTTCTGTAAGGAGTTCGGATGTTTTGGATTCAGGTGTTTTGTATGATTTTCCTTACTGCTAGGCATGCCAGTTTATTACCAGTTATGTCACAATGTGGTATCCATATGACTATAATTTCTTTTTCCTTTATTTTTTATTAATGAATCAATATTTTAATGCCCTGTATTAGTAAATATGTTCACCAATTGCATTTTTTGAAGTCAGCTTGTAAAATGTTTTCTTCCAGAAGTGATTTTTTTAAATGTTAGGAAACACCTCTATTAAATGATGTTCAATTTAAAATATATTTTGGACTTACTCTATACAGTATTATTTAAAATGTTTTATCTACAAAGCATTATCTAGGTATGTGTCTTATCAGCTGAAAACCTTGCACTAATTCTGATTTATGTATATTCAGGCAAGGTTAATCGTAAGGTTAGATTCTAAGATAATTGGTTCTAAGTGAGTTTTTAGTCAAAGTAAAGTTAAATTATATTGCACTTTAAAGCGCAGAAAGCATATTTTGATAAATACGTGTATTTAATGAATACTGAAGCACGCAAGAGTAATGCTTCAATTCTGTGAAATCCTCATATCGGAATAACAACTGGAAATATCAACAGATATTTATAACTGTGTATTTTAACATACACTGAATGACAACGCTGAATCCACTATAAGACAGAAATACTTAAACTTCACCTCGCCATTTTCAGTTCGTGTTTGTTCTCAAGAACTACAATTGTTGTGTCCATCTCAGCCATGGTCTACGTAAATTTTTCTTAGGCACATGTTCATAACTTAATATTATCTTATGAAAGTCCTCTTATCTTTTCTACACGTTCTTACGAGTTGGTTTTGTAATGACACATGCTATCTATTAAATAATAAATAATAGTTCCCTCTAAGTGTGCATTTATCTTCTTATCCAATTGGTATTGGATATCCTACGTCCTCCTTAAAATCGTATCTCTGTATATTCTAGTATTTGGAACTATATTGTTATATACTGCGGTGTGGCCAAACGATTTGCAGCTACATATTGAAACGGCAACTCTAGGCCGAGCCCAAGAACTGTAATTACAGATAATTTATTAATTAACTTTTAGTGATGTTAAATCGTATTATGTAAATATCTTTTTCTCAATACTGCTTGTATATTTTAAGAAGGGTGATTTAACATTATGTATCTATCTAGGTTACTAATATTAGTAGAGTTATAAATGGTTTAATGTAAATAATTTAAGCGCTATGTTAAAATACTGTCCACGATGGAATGTTTTAGCTACAGGAAGAGTGCTTTCGAAGGCAGAAAACCTAGTTTTATTACCTCTCTTCGGTCGCAGTGCTATTATTCCTACAGCGAGGGTGTAGAGCCTTTGTCCCATTATTTGATAATTCGCCGTGACCAAGTGAGTGAGAGGGACAATCTAACGGTACATGTAGGAAAAGCCGCGATTTATATTAAAATTGGACCAATGAAATCCCTGAAAGTTTATTCGAAATAGTTAGACGCGTCGAGTCGCGCTAAAAATGGACCAATAGGAAAGGAAGCAGCCTCAGAAGCCTGAGACTATAAATGGATCTGTTTGGGGAAAATTCGAGACAGTTTTGGTAATGTGTAGTCAGGGAGAGATGCTGCAGGATGCGTGAGATATCGTGCCAAGAAGGGAATCAAGTCAGCTTTGTAATGTCAGCTTAGTATTGCATTTTATTCGACAGTTTATGTCATGTGTGGTCAGGGAGAGATGTTGCAGGATGCGTGAGATATCGCGCCAAAAAGGGAATCAAGTCAAATTTGTCATGTCAGCTTAGTATTGCATTTTATTCGAGAGTTTATGTCATGTGTGGTCAGGGAGAGATGCTGCAGGATGTGTGAGATATCGCGCCAAAAAGGGAATCAAGTCAAATTTGTCATGTCAGCTTAGTATTGCATTTTATTCGAGAGTTTTCGTAATGTGTGGTCAGGGAGAGATGCTGCAGGATGTGTGAGATATCGCGCCAAAACAGGGAATCAAAAATAGTTTTAGCAACACACCTAAGATCCGCTACTCTGAAAGCGACAATAAGAATAGTTATATTTCGTGCCATATCCACGCCATAGTTTAACAGCAGTGGACAGTATTTTACAGCGGCAATACCAGTTTTGTATACTACGAGTGTTAATTAAATAAAAAGAAACGGCAGTGTCATCTTTTCATAAACAAAGCAAGTCTATGTCTTCCTATATCACCACCCGAGATCTACGTTTTCCTTTACCGAGGATAAGTCCATGCTCCCATATAATTTAAGGAAAATTACTGCAGCTAGCCGAGGATAAATTGAAGAACCAACACGCTGAGAACTTCTGGAAGCAACGGGAGAAGCATCAAGGTAAGCTACAGCAACGGATGAGGAGGTGATCGCCGCAAACTGGCTCCCAAACGTGGGGCTAACAAACTTTAAGAGCGCCGCAATATTAAATTTTAGTTACCCCAGCATAAACATTGGGAGACGTAGCTGTAGAGGCAGTGAGAGGAACATAACTATAACAACACATTTCAGAGCGGGCGTGGGATAGTTATCACAAAATACACACACTTTCACATTAATCACATTACCTGTGGTTTATTGAGCATAAACACGGTGCCCCTACATCATACACAAAAGATTAAAAGGAAGAAATTGGAGGGAGATGTTACACACACGAGGTCACATTCGCACGATTCACACACATCCTTCCATGCCAGACACTCGACTTGAAGTAGTGACGCTCTCCACAGAACACCACAAAGAAAGTAACGCTTACTTCCCCTACCCTTTAACACTCGCCACGCCAGACAAAATTCAAGCCGAAGGTTTATCCCAACAATACTGTTGCTAACAAAGCAATAATTTGTCTGGCGGTACAACACACTAGCCATAATATTATATTACAAGTGATAAAAGTAGCAGCATCAAACTAGACCAAATACCACTTCTTCGTTTTATTTATCTTAATACAATTATTTTTTTCAGTATTGATATAAAATAGCATAGACAGATGAAATGTAATGCAATGACTACAGAAGCCTAAGGTGCTCAAACAATGCCAACAGAAGAGTAATAAATAAGTCGAAGTTACTATCCACACATTCTGCTTTCATACTCTGATATTCGGATATTCACTTAGTATAATTTTTAGTTTCTCAATTCTCCTATGGGAAGCCTGTGGTGTTTTATAAGCAGAAAACAAAACCTGAGTGGCATAAAAATGATAGTGGTAGTGGATAACGCCAACGAATCAAAGCAGACTAAGTGCCTGTTCTTCTTTGTATGTTAATTTTGGCCTTTTATGTTTCATCATCCTATTGTTTTTCCAGTAAGCTTTTGTATACTTGTTAGTAAGAATGAACAAGATTATATTGTCATTACTTAACCCTCTGCCTACCATAAAATCTTTATAATGTTACTTACCAGTCGGGCTTGTCAGGCCCGTGTTGTTTAAATTGACATATATTGATATTATTTTTACTGATTTTCATATGAACCATCTTTGAGATAATAATAATATTAATAGAAATTGTATTTGTTTAAACTTTACATTTAAAGAGATACAATCTTTATAATTTTACTTCGGGTATTTTTTATCTATTTTTTTAATTTTCATAATATGTAGGTTTTTTTTCATTGTAAGCCAACTGTTTTCATATTATAATGTTATATTTGCGCAACATCAGAGCTTTCCGAGCATACAGGTTTGGTGCACTTACAACATGTCATTTGGCTTTTTCTATTTCCTTCTCTACATAAAATGCACAATTTATTCTTTTCCAAAGTTGTGAGAAACTAGACAAATTAGGAAAAGTCATAAAATTTAATTAATATAGAACGCATAGTTACTAATTCAGAAGAAGGTAGAACTCAAAGATGGCGCCAGAGACCCGATGGTAGTTATAGGGTTAAACCGTCGATATTTCTTCACAACTAACATTTTCTCCATAAATATATAGGCATCCCGAATGTGAAAATATGGAAGTCACCTGCTTTTACGAGAAATCATCATTACAAACTGTAGTATTTGTGCTTGTTCAACAGTAATTTTGCATAGTGTCTTCTTAGTGTGTTTATTTTGTTGTAAACCAGCTAGTTGGCAATAAATGTGCTCTTAGTGCATATACGTAATATGATTATTAAAATGTTTCTATGCTTTGCACTCTTATTAACGTGTTGTTACCAGCAACACCACAAAAGAGTAAATAATGTCAACACTTGGCGGTGGGTATGCAATACTAGTCTACTCTGGGTACAGTCTGATTTATTGCCTATGAACCAAAACTTGGTGCGTCTCAGGAAAATAGAGATAAAAGTAGTTAAAATGAACAGCAAGAGTTGCATGTGTGATAAATTCTTGCGGAATATATAAATAGTTTTTGTGATCTACAGGTGCAACCCTATTCTACGATGCACACGTGATGTTTGGCGCGAAATTGTTTCGCTATATATTACTTCTTGAATATTCGAGGGTGTTTTAAGATCCCTTTGGCATTGTGCTACATAAATTAAGAAAGAAAGGAATAAATGAACAATTTAAGTAAATGAGGGTCTAACTGCCATATTGTTTAAAATTACGGTTTTACAATCAGTAACAATTTAGATATGTTAGAGGGACCAACATATCTATCGGGTGAGCAATTCTTAGCGGAACCGGTTTGTGATGTGCAGCGTGCTGGCGAGGGTGGTTGCTGTGTCGGCGGAGCGGGTAACAGGAAGTCCTCAGTATGTATAGTATGGTTTATCACGTGATTCTTAACACATATAACAAACACTTAAAAGCTAAAGTAAATTACTCACATATGTCATGCAAAGAGAGGTTGAAACTACCTCCCTTGATCGTTCAAGAATTTTTGGCATTTGCTTAGGAAATGGTGTTCCTTCTGAGAGATGGCGTTGATTTCTTGACGAATGTTATTTTTAAGCTCATCTAAAGTCAACAAAACCAAGCCACGCACTTTAGAATGAACTTAAAAATGCCATTCCTCAAGAAATTACTGTCATTTCTCAGAGGGAACTGCAGAGTGTAATGTGCAATTTCCTAAGTAGATGCCAGAAGTGCTTGAACAACGAAGGGAGGCAGTTCCGATACCTCCTTGCGTGACATATGTGAGTAATTTACTTTTATTTCTAAGTGTTTATGTTATGTGTGTTAAAAATAACCTATGCGACAAAACATACTATATTACTGTGGACTTCCAGTCACCCGCACAGCCCACACAGTAACCTGTCTCGCCGATCGGCCACACGCCGCGATACCGGTCCCGCCAAGGAATGTTCATCCCGTACTATGCCGGGTGGAAGGGAACACATTATATTCCTTAAAATATGTGCTTCATAGAAGTATTACAAACAAAAAAATTATAACGGCATTGTGTTATTTAATTAGCCATTTTCGAAAAAAAGTAGATGGACTTTGTTCCAAATTAGATGTCAACGAGAGTGTATGAAGATAATAGTTGGTTACTCTTAGGATGAGTGTAGTAACTTACTTCTGCCATATCTTTGGTAGTTACCTTTTGACACCACTCAGGGATTTTAAACAATTAATCACTCAAAAGATATATTCCAAACACCTTTTAGCAGACGTAATGTTGCTGTTAAACTTGACAGCAGTGAAAACAGACAAAGGTAAATCACGTGAACTGAACTAATTTCCAGACGTAAACAAAACATAACCCACCTCGCTCACCTCCTTTATCTGAAGGGTAATTAGCAGTTTTGTTTTCCACATACCTCTTAATCAAAACAAATATGATGAAAGGGTGATTTAAATGCTTTCGTGAAATAAAAAGTACAGCTGGCAGGCTACTGATCTACACTAGAACAATGTAAAATGGAAGGAAAATCTTCGGCGTCCAATATGAAAAGCAGGGTCTACAAAACATCGATAACTGACGTCGAATCTTTCTTGCTGACGAGAAAACTTCAAGAATGAAGTTGTTCTTACTAGAGTATATGTAATCTGTTAAGAAGATGCGAAGCTTGCAAGTGCTCAAATGTTGGACATTTTGAACAATAGCTGTGAAGCGGGTGAACCATTTGGTTTATTGTTAATTCTTTTGCTACCTATGTTAAAAGCTGCATTAAGTGGAATTTGTGAGAGCCTAACGATGTGTCAAAAGATGGTTTGGTTGATTACGTCACGGAGTTAAAATTGCAAAACGCTTTTACGTTTAATGGTGAACGAGCTGATAAAAATATCCGTAAATTGTGAGTTTACGTTACAAAACGCGTCACTGGAACATTCAGATGCTATTATTAACAGGTGGCAAACACGAAACGTTTGTTTGTTTATGCTTATGAGACACAAACCACTGAAAGCGAAAGATAAACCTGTTTATGTGGGTGTCCCTCCAACTGTTTTGAAAGTGAAAGTGACATCCCCACTCTGATGGATCACCAACCTTTGTAATGTTGCCACCATGTCTGTTTTATGTTCTCGAAAAAACTAAAATACCTCTGCAGGAAATGGCCATAGAAAGAAATGGAAGTCACAGTATGTGTTCGAAATAATGAGATCCCTAGTGGATAAATTAATGGAATAACTTCCTTTCTACACGGTATATTAGTCTTGTAACAGGTAATTTGGCCTAAAACTTGGAATGTAAAAAGAAGAATTTGAAGTAGTTTGTATTGAAGGAGTTGTATTATAGTTCAACTGTTGGGGGGCCGAACGCTTGAAGTAGTTGCAACCGCACGTATGGTAAACTGTTTCCGGTAGCCTTCGCCCCAAATATACCTTCAGGTGGTCTTTGCCCCAAGTTTAAAAAAAATATTAACTTTGTAATTTGACGTTTCTTTAAGCATTAAATATTTGTTTGCCTCGGCTGCGTCAGTATTATTGTTAGAGACACGTTTCTCTTGGCAGGGTTGTGGTGCAACTAGGAGTGTAGGCTTACACGGATTATAATTTTACTTCACTCCTTTTATTAATGCTTAATCCGATTTAAATAAAACTTCAGTGATATATATATATATAGATATATATCTAGAGAGAGAGAGAGAGCTGTGAGATGTTTTTATTATATATTTGCACTTCTTAATACGTAAACTATTTTTCGTCTCACACACACACACGCGCACACACAAAAACGTATTAAATCTCTCGAGGACACTTTTTGCGTCTGGTTACAATCACTGTCTGCAGGCAACTGAATCGATTTTAACCGTCTAAACTTGTAAATTTTTCTCCTTTTCAGTTTCTGATTGGCTAATTCTACTCCAATAGAATGGCTTCATTTAACTAAAGCTTTTTCTGGTTGTTGATTGGTTATTTTATAAACTGTCACTAAAATTACATTATTGCTTCGAAGAATCACAAGTAGTATTGTTAAACTCTTAAACTCATTTTGCCTCAACGTTACCTCATTGTTACCTCATTATTAGCAACTTTTAACTTATTATTCTCACAACTCCTACATTATTAAATTACGTAATATATTCATATAACATTAGTGAACATGTTTACAATAATATAAACATTTACAATTACTGTAATGTACACTGTTTATATATAGTTACATACACATTTTGCTTTAAGGCGGGCTGTTATTGAATTATATTATATAATTAGACTGATATCATTTAAGTGTTAAAAATACTGCCTCAAATTTAAGCATTTTTAACATAAATATCGTTTTGAGACAGTATGGGCTAAAAGTAGAACCTTTTAGCACAGTGCACAAGAGCTAAAAGCTTTAGATTACCGACAATTATCCTTCGTATTTGCACATGTTTAATAATTCGACTTAGTTTGACTAGGCTTTACTTTTCATTGTGTCTTTTTAAACAATTAATTTCTCGTGGCCCTCGCATTATCTGTGCATAATACAAATCGTTATATTTCAATTTATCTCGATTTGTTGTAGAGTTAACCTATACGTTATATTGACAGCCTTCTGTTTTCTTTGATCCAAAATGTTGTACTTTTATATAATACAACATACATAAAGATTAAGTGGCGGAAATTATGAATTAAGAAGAAACTGTAATGCAAGAGCCAGGTGAAATTATAGAAGCAGCAGAAAGAGTAACATTAGAGGTACTTACTCAAAAAATCCAGAAAGTAATATGATATAGCACTTAATCGCTTCATTGGCTGTTGTGAGCCAAAACATGTAGAAAATAATTTAACTGAAAATGACTGCTAGCGAATCAAAACAACTGACATCTCGCTTTTTTAATGTTATTTTTCTAGTTTCAAGAACCGCGTTTTAATCGTAATCTCTGTTAATTTCAGGAGTTCATATAATAATATAGATATTAAAAACTAGTATATGCCATCAGTGTTAAAAGTGGTTTTATTTTGCTTGTAGGATTGAGTAACAAAGGCTGCAGGCCTATTCTGTCTCGCAAAAATAACCCTACATTTGCCCCTTGTATCGTAACTACTATTAACTAAGATAACATTTATTCTCAATTATAACATCTTTTGATTAAAATTTATCAGCAACAATTGGTATTATTGTTGTTATTGTTGTTATTATTATTATTATTATTATTATTATTTTACAAAGTAACCAACCATCTTATTAATCCCACGGTAGATCCACAATAACATTCAAAGATTGCTTGCATCATCCTAGAATTTAATTTAACAAGCTTCAGTAGTTTCTGAGAAGCGGGTATTTTAAGCCACAAAATGCCATTCACAGAAAAATCTGTTAAAACAAACATTGAAGAAAACAAACTCGCATATAGGTAGTTTGAATAAAATAAGTCACACAGCTTTAGCTCACAGAAGCTGCCATATTTAACAGTCATACAGATTTATAGAGCAAACCTTCTTCAAAAAAGATGAGCTAAAGTTTGCTTGTCTACTCCAAAGGGTGTAGCAGTTAGGGCATTTTTCGGCGAAGCGGTACAGAGTTCGCATACAAAACAGCAGATGCAGTACCAGTCGAAAAGTATATTTAGAATATAAACGTTTGGCCCACAATAATAAAACATGTTTCAAACTGAAGAAGAAATTCCAATTTATAAGGCAACACATAAGAACCAAAAATGAAATCTGTACCATTTAGTCCCCCCTTATAGTCCACGATTACAGGTGTAAGACAGAATACTCCTTTAGTTATGAACATCATGGAGGAAGAAAATTTTCTTGAGTTTAAGTAGCCTGTTTAAGGTCAACATTTCTGTGTACACAAACTTGACATCCTGATCATAGTGGTTGAAAGTTACCTGGTGTTGTTCAAATCAAAACAACTTGCAATAAAATGGCACTTGAGATGTTTTCTGCAAATGAGTTACAAAGGAAATAATAGCAAACACTCCACTTCCATTGTTGCCTTCAACTACAAGCTCTCCGAAGAAACGAACGAGATCTGAGGACTGATTCTCTAGCTCGAAGATCTACAGTAGGAATTTGTCTGAAGATTTGACAGCTAAATCAAACAATATAATAATTACGTTAAAATCAGCCTTAAAAGTATGGTAAAATCTTGAGTTTATATTGATATGTAATTAGTTTCGTTTGCTACATTTAAAATGTTTTAAATAGTGGACCTGCAACACTGTGAGGGAAAAAATCTGATGTTGTACACTCACATGATTTTCTCTACTCTTGTATAAACTATTTTTGCAAAATCTTATTCTCCATCTATTTCATATTAATCGAGATAAACATTTGCAGAAACGATCTTTTGACATGCAAATAGAATTACATTTTACACATAGCGACCAGTTCTAAAAATACTTGACTATAGCTTAAGGCGTACTATGTTCCCCTTGTTTTGTATTTGCAAGGGCAATATAGAAATACAGTAGCCTTTAAGCAAGACATATCTCTTAATAGCTGGTTGCAATGTGCAGCACCATTCTCTTTGCCACAAATTAATACTCTTTGAATATCCAAGACAAAATATCAAGAACGAATTCCCATTTGAGAAAATAAGTATTGAAAACTTTAAGGGAATAACAAGGAATATCTCGAAAATGGTTCATTCAACAACAAAAATGTATATGACATAAATTGTGTATTTTAACGCGATCTACATGTTTTGTGTAGTAAAATTTTGTCTATCTCTTATGGTTTACCAGTTATGAAAAAGTTGACAATGAAGAATACTTTTGGAGACATTCCCAGAAAATTCAAGATATACATTTTATTTGTCATGAAAATATTTTAAACATATCATATTTTAGTCAAAATCGTTAGGGCCATTTTTGAGAAAATTAAAATTTTCGAAAAATGTTCCATGTAAAAGATAATCTGGGGTAGGGGGATTTGGCTAATATTATCTTATAGTGTGCCCGTAGAAAATGCTTATAAAATCAAAAGGAAAGCGAATAAATTACCTTAAGAGTGAGCTTAGAACACGATGTGGTCTCGTCTATAGCTGGTGCCAACCTGCCCGCCCGTTTAAGGTATTCTAGCTATATAGGAAAATCGCGTCAGGAAGTAAACAAACGTAGCCATTTCGCAAAAAATTACATGCAAATTGGGTACTGCCAACGTAAATAAAAATGTGAAATCGGCTAAAAATGCGATGCGCCGTTGTTACCGCTATTTGTTGTTGTTGTTCTGCGATTTTGTTGAAACGCAACGCGTGCAAATTAACAGTGCGTATTTAATATAAAGCAAAATGGTTTGCACGGGATGTGAGAATACTGTCTTTAACATTCTAACTCAACACGTGCTATGCTTATATAAAAAAAACTAACCTAAACCTAACTTTTCGTGAATTGAGAAACGTAAGCTTATATAAAAAAACTAACCTAAATCTAACCTTTCGTGAATTCAGAAACGTAAGCTTATATAAAAAAACTAACCTAAACCTAACCTTCCGTGAATCCATAAATGTAAGCTTATATAAAAAAAACTAACCTAAACCTAAGCTTTCATGAATTCAGAAACGTAAGCTTATATAAAAAAAAACCTAACCTAAACCTAACCTTCCGTTAATCCATAAACGTAAGCTTATATAAAAAAAACTAAACCTAACCTCCCGTGAATTAGAAACTAAGCTTAGGAACGCACGCGAGCGAAGCGAGCGTGCTTTGATGTTACCAATGGTAACAAATTAAAACAAGGATATATATATATATATATATATATATATAAAGGTAATTCAGAAACCTATGCTTATATAAAAAAACTAACCTAAACCTAACCTTAACCTTTCGTGAATTCAGAAACATAAGCTTATATAAAAAAACTAACCTAAACCTAACCTTTCGTGAATTCAGAAACGTAAGCTTATATAAAAAAACTAACCTAAACCTAACCTTTCGTGAATTCAGAAACATAAGCTTATATAAAAAAACTAACCTAAACCTAACCTTCCGTGAATCCATTAACGTAAGCTGATATAAAAAAAACTAAACCAAACCTTACCTAACCTCCCGTGAATCAGAAACGTAAGTTTAGGAACGCACGCTCGCTTCGCTCGCGTGCTTTTATGTAAACAGTGGTAAAAAATTAAAACAAGGATATATAAAGGTAATTCAGAAGCCTATGGTTATATAAAAAAAAACTAACCTAAACCTAACCTTTCGTCAATTCAGAAACGTAAGCTTATATAAAAAAAACTAACCTAAACCTAATCTTTCCTTAATTCAGAAACGTAAGCTTATATAAAAAAAACTAAATCTAACCTCCCGTGAATCAGAAACGTAAGTTTAGGAACGCACGCTCGCTTCGCTCGCGTGCTTTGATGTAAACATGATAACAGATTAAAACAAGGATATATATAAAGGTAATTCAGAAACCTATAGTTATATAAAAAAACTAACCTAAACGTAACCTTTCGTGAATTCAGAAACATAAGCTTATATAAAAAAACCAACCTAAACCTAACCTTCCGTGAATCCATTAACGTAAGCTGATATAAAAAAAAACTAAACCTAACCTTACCTAACCTCCCGTGATTGATGTAAACAGTGATAACAAATTAAAACAAGGATATATATAAAGGTAATTCAGAAACCTATGGTTATATAAAAAAAACTAACCTAAAACTAACCTTTCGTGAATTCAGAAACGTAAGCTTATATAAAAAAAAACTAACCTAATCCTAACCTTTCCTGAATTCAGAAACGTAAGCTTATATAAAAAAACTAACCTAAACCTAACCTTTCGTGAATTCAGAAACGTAAGCTTATATAAAAAACTAACCTAAACCTAACCTTTCCTGAATTCAGAAACGTAAGCTTATATAAAAAAACTAACCTAAACCTAACCTTTCGTGAATTCAGAAACGTAAGCTTATATAAAAAAAACTAACCTAAACCTAACCTTTCGTGAATTCAGAAACGTAAGCTTATATAAAAAAAACTAACCTAACCTTTCGTGAATTCAGAAACGTAAGCTTATATAAAAAAACTAACCTAAACCTAACCTTTCGTGAATTCAGAAACGTAAGCTTATATAAAAAAAACTAACCTAAACCTAACCTTTGGAAAGCTTACATAAATAAAAAATCTAACGTAAGCGTAACCTTCCGTTAATTCATAAAGCACAGGTTGTCTAAGATCCCTGGGCTACACTCTGTGGTCGTTTCCGCATTCGCGGCATTAATTTTCGTTTTGGCGGCATTAATTTGTTATATGTTGGCAGCATAAACATATGACATACGTGACATGTGTTGAGCTAGTGCATGGCATAGTGTGACATCTGTTGGACAATATAACACATCATATTCATCGCCGTGGGGCACACTGTAAGATGATATTGTCCGGGAATTTTCTTGAAAACCTTCGTGTCGCATCTCTGGAAGATACTGAACCTAAATACTAAGTTTGGTGTTTATCCGACTGTTCGTTTCTGAGTTATGCTGTTCACACACTAACACACACACACACGGACATGTTTCCAAAAATGCTTTTTTTTTGGATTCAGGGGATCTCAAAACATATATTTCCGGTGAAATCTCGGTATTCAATTTTTGGGTGGAATACAATACTTCCCCTACTTACTCTATGTTATAGGGAAAGTAAAAATAAAACTCCATACGCCACTGCAGTATCTCTGGAGCTTTAATCCCGTTTATGTTAATACTTTTGGCACTTTAGGGTTTTCAATGTAGAACTGTTTTATGGGTTCGAGAACAAAAGGAACCATGTTATTTATACAGTGCATTTCTTATATCACCGGGCCGCGGATGGCGTGTGTGTGCTGCGCGCAGAATTACACTTATGGGGTTTCCGTTCTAAAACACCCGCGTTATTTACTCAGAATGATAGAACTAAGCTCTATACCAACCTTGTATATATAAGCTGTGCTGGAAGTGGTGCACTTGAGAATTGAGACATTTATGGCATTCCTCGTTGTCTCGAGGTTGTAATTATTGAACATTAGCTCACTCTGTGGGGTGCCACTTTTAAAAGTTTAGTATTTATATGGACAGAGAATTTTGAAATACCCACTTGCAAGAGGTCTAAGCCCCTTGTACACGATCAAACGTTTTTCAATTCAAGAGTTTACAAGAAACATTGTGAAATTTTTTCAATAAGTGACAAGATTGAAAAAGTCTTGGCAAGACTTATAATGTCAAAAATGTGTGTTTACAAGTTTTTTCTCTTCGCCAAACTGAAACCCTTCACAACACATTGATAATTTATCACTCGTAAAGTAATTTAGTATTTGCGCCACAGTATAACAATTCGCAATGAAATATTGTTCTTTACTAATATTTTGTAGCACCTTCACGTATTATATCCAATGAAATCACATTACGAGTGTGGAATACAATGAAAATAACACCAACCGATAGGTTAACCACATTATATAACCTTACATAAATGTATACTTAGTTCGGAAAACTGCCTTGCAATTATTTCTGTATAATCGCCTTCATCTGTTTCATCTTGTTGTGGTAGTCCACAGAGCTCTCGATGTACAGACATGGCCAGCTTATGTATAACCTAATCAGTTCGTATACGACATACCTTGGCCAGGTAGCCATTTTTATTTACTTTTCGCCTTTCAACCATGTTGCAGATTTCATGACGCGCTGTGAATACTCGCATTTCATTGGCCAAAGCCATCAAATCATTGTAAAATCTTTGACTGTTTAGATCATGTCCTTATTTGCTTTAAAGACTTCCAAAGACCTTAAAAGTATTGGAAGCAATTTGACAAGAAGGGTTGTGAAGTTGTGACAACTCTTGAAAAGTCTTGTAAAGTATAGAATTTGACAAAAATTTGATCGTGTACAAGCGGCTTCATACACGTCTTTAGAGAGCGTTTGAATGATGCACCAATTTTGTCAACTTTTTCTTCTGTTAGAAGATTTTTTTCGCTTCTTAGGTTTAAACTTTAGCGATTCCTTTTGTGCTAAACTTATCAATCAGAGATTTAACAGTTTCTGTACCTAAATATGAAATACCAGAAAATTTTACCTGAAATTGTCCTCACACCTGCCTAATGATTCAATCTGTACGTGTGTATTGTACATAAGAATTATTTGTCCAAGAGTAAATTTTTCGGTAAGCATTTCAGTGGACTAGGCAATTCAATGTAACACCACAACACAGATGTCTTGAATAAATTTCCCTTTTGAGATGCATGGTGAACAAACTCTAGTCTTTACAGTTCGAACGAAAGGCAGCAATTACACAGTATAATGCAGCTGATCACTCAATTGGAAGCTGACTACGCATATACGCGATATTTGGCACGGCTATAAATAAAACGCGAGATATTTCAAGGGAATTACCTACAATAAAATTCATATTCCCTATAAAGTATGGAAATGAAACTTTGGGTCATTATTTACTTCAACTCTTCAAATATATTGTGGAAATTATAAAATCAGCAGTAAATTATTATTCAGGGTTTATATAACCTTGGCAAACGTGTTAAAATCTATTGAAAGTTATGCTTTGACCCTGCATCAAATGTAACCTTTTCAGAAATTCCTAACACACTATTGAAAATCTTAGCAAATATTTCCTGTAGATATGCTTGTGTTAGCTTTCTGATGAACGCAATCAATGCACTCATTAAATCTTAAAGCGTGTTTGGGCAGTTACCATACACTGCAGATTTTGCTATTCAGTTAAACTTACGTTGGTGTGAAGTCCAGAGAGTGAAGGGGCCATAAGCCCCTAGGGATGACATGTTCTAGTAACTCTGCAGAAGTTTCATAGCGTTGTAAGTGGTTTGAGCAGTAGCACTATCTGGTTGAAACCATGAATACTTGATTTTGTCTTCCTCTAGTAGGCCATGAAATCTTAGGATGTTGAGCAATAACTTTCATTGTTCCACCATTTCTTCAAAGAAGAAAGGACCAAAATGCCTCAACTGAATGTTGCATTCGAGACTCTGATTTTCCGATTATGCAAGAAGGTTTCAGGCAGATTCTATTCTTTGTTTTCGAGTGTTCACTTAAAAGCTGTATATAGAAAGTATTCTATAAACAGAATTCCTTTCCACGAGATTTCTAAACCATTCATAGTAATGGATTCACTTTTCATAATTCGCAGTTTTAAATTCTTGTACCACAGTTACTTCGTAATGAAATTTCTGCAATATTTTCGGAATTGTTTTATGCCTGTTGAAAATCCATAAAGGTGTCTTTCATGCTGATTAACATATGTTTTGGATTCACTCTGCAGGATATTATCAGAGAAAAACTAACAAGTTTCTCAATATGTAGGTCAATTATTACCTTCACCGTGATAAGATAATGTTGTTTCTAAAGATTTTTAAAGAAGTATCTTCAGCTGTAAACTAAGTGTTTATCATTTTAATTGAATGAACCAGAATTAGAAACTAACCTGAACAACTAAACAGACCAACATTAAGCCAGTCAGAATTGACAAAAAAAGAAATTAATTTTAGGGTTTTGGGATACTTCAAATATAATGTGAACAAAATAAACTCAGAGCAGTCAGGGTAGTAATATTCGTAGGTATACAAGGTAATTAATTCACATATTAATGTCAATCATGTTTAGGTACGACATGCTTATTTTTACACACTTCCTTTTATAATATGCGCGTGGGTGTTCAGGTGAACCTCCATTATTGTCAATGTATTGTCGTTGATTGCGAATTTACCTGGATATTCCTGCCTTCTCCTTACTCTCAGCAATCAATGATGTGGCGGAAGAATCTCTTGTAGATGTTGTCGACGTCCCTGCAGTGTTTAATTTGCCTCGGCACTCAGCGGTTGAAAAGATGAGAAAAGTCCGAAATTTCATAGGTGTGCTACATGAGGATTGCTTAGTTAAAATGAAAACACGAGAAATAATTTATTGACCATTTATTTCCTTGTCGTTAATTTTTGTTGCATTAACACTGAAATGTTAGACATGTACACAATAGTACGGTACTTCGATGTTAATTTTTAATTTCTCTACTACGTATAGTAAGTAGGGGAAGTATTGTATTCCACCCAAAAATTTGATACCGAGATTTCACCGGAAATACATGTTTTGAGAACCCCTGAATCCAAAAAAAGTATTTTTGGAAACATGTCCGTGTGTGTGTCTGTGAACAGCATAACTCGGAAACGAACAGTGAGATAAATGCCAAACTTGGTATTTAGGTTCAGTATTTTCCAGAGATGCGACACGAAGGTTTTCAAGAAAATCCCCCCACCCCAGATTACCCTTTACATGGAACATTTTTCGAAAATTTTAATTTTCTCAAAAACGGCTCTAACGATTTTGATTAAAATAACATATGTTTAAGATATTTGCATGACAAATTAAATGTATATCTCGAATTTCCTGGGAATGTCCCCAAAAGTATTCTTCATTGTGAACGACTTTTGCATAAGTGGTAAACCATAAGAGATAGACAGAATTTTACTACACAAAAATGTAGACCGCGTTAAAATACACAATTTATGTTATATACATTTTGTTTAATGAGTGAACTATTTTTCGAGATATTGCTTGTTATTACTTTAATTTTCCAATACTTATACTTTTTCTCAAATTCGTTATTCATTTTTTTTTGTCCTGGTAATGCAAAGAGAATGGAATACTCCACATAGCAACAACCTCTTAAAACACTTGACTATCGCTTAAAGGCTAGCAATTCCCCTTGCATCTACAAGAAAATTAGCAATAAGATTAACATCTCGATATTGCGATTAACATGAAGAATATGGAGAAGATGCGTTTGTAAAAATAGTTTGTGCAAGAGTAGAAAAAGTCATGAGAGTGTAACACATCAGATTTTTTTCTTAGGCAAACTTCCACTACTTGTACGATTATATACTTGAAGCTATCCGCGAATTACTTTGCCCATGTCTATCACTATTAAATCACTTACGCGGTTTCCATAACAAGTTTTATGGATACTTGCGTGTTTATAAAATACTTCACAAAAACTACATTTTGTTTTGGCGCGGAATCGGCTCCTTAACAGAGGTGGATTTTATCTTATAGACTGAGACCCACTGGCGACTGAATCTTTGTGCCCTATACTGATATAGTAAATCCTGTTGGCGCTGTTAAAACTATTTCGCATTTTCTTTTTGCCTGCGTTGAACTGGGCTCTTCGAAAATTGCCGAAATAAGAAGCTTTGTCCTCCATTCTGGTTCGTCGATACCTAGTCAGGAGGCTATATACAAAAGAAAAATCCTGTGTTTCTATTTTGTTCTGGAAATCCTAAAGCATCATGTGTTTATATCTTTCTTGCTTGCAGCTTGTACAAAGCGTCTTTGTCTGGCGAGCCTCCACGTCAGCTTTCTCTTCTTGTCTTTAATTCTCTAAAAATCACAGCCAAAGCTTACCTTTGCATGTTATACAATAAGTATACAAAAATTGTAGTATTTATGGTTGTTGATTGTTGGCCCCGCGTTAGGGCGCCAATTTGCGGTAGTATTTCGCTTATTTGCGATGGTATGTGGCTATTTTACGGCACAGGATTTGTAGGAATGGTCCCGGGTTCAGTACTAGCTCAGGGTTCTTTGCACGGATCTTGGATCTCGGGTTAGTGGTGTTTTGTTTTCCTGCTCGTTTATTTCCCGTCACCATTTTTAACATTTTATTCCTGCTATTACTTCGACACACACGCGCGCATTTCCTATTTGTTACGCTTCATATCATCGCGCCTATCCGCCGACACTTTTCTGACAAACATCTCCAAGGAACTACCACTGCCAAGTGTGTATTCTAAACTTTTCTGACAACCATCTCCAAGGAACTACTACGGCCTAGTGTGTTTTCTAAAATCTCCTGTTTCTCTATTTCAAAAGTTCTATATCTCCCCGTTCCACTATCACCTGATTTCTAGCTTCTTTCATTGGAGGCCTAAGGCTATCTGGCTTTTGGCGAACACTGACCCTTTTCTATACCTCTGCGTTCCAGCAACCTAACGGGACACTTAACAATAGAAGAAAAAACCACCCGTTTCCGGCCGCTGATGTCCTTGTCTCTCTCAACCCTTCGACAAACTTAGTCACACTCGCTTTCCAGTTTTATTTGACACTATCCTTACTGTTATTGATGTTTATTGTCCCTATAATAGTAATTTTATTTAGGTACTCAAAATGTACTGCTTCAAAATCTAAATAAACTAAGCATGATATATATATATATATATATATATATATATATATAGCTATGACAGAATATGATGGTTATCATAATGCGTAAATTAATAAATTAATGAGACTATGATAATACCGTTTCATACGTCTACATTCCTTAAAATAAAGAAACGTATGTCTAAACTCATCTGAAGGGGAAATATAGGGAACCAAGGAAGATATTTAGAACCCTGATTACCGTCCTGGGATCTTCTAAATAAGCCATTACGAAAATCATGTAATAAATTCTTTAAACCCATGTTTTCTTGGTTTAATATTTTTTAAACTCGGTACACATTATTAGCAGACCAATGAAGCCACAAACCTGATGCTTCTAGATTATTAATATCGCCCTAATAAATAATAATATTAAGATTCAGGTAGAATTTACTTTATTATAAATACTTTACTTTTAAAAGTTTAAATTTGGAATATGTTATTGAAAAAATTTAATTTCCTTTGAAAATCATATTTTAAGATAAGAGCTTATTTTTAAAAGCTCATTGTTATTGTTATAAAGGTTAGTCTAGAAAACAACCTATATAAATTTCATGAACATAGCTCTAATAGTTAGTCCATAAAGTGTACCAGAAATCTGTAAAAGTAAAAAAAGGTTACATAGGGAAGCCTATCTTACCTTAACTCTTTTTGGTTGTCATTTACCAACTAACACTGAAATTAAATTAAGTAAATGTCAGCAGATAAAACATATGAACCCTGAAAAAGTGTATAACACTGAGCGGTCAGTTCTACTGATATCCGAAACATAATATTTTATTTATTGTAACGAATAATGTCGAAGGACGCCTCCCTTAGGGGAAATAAAACATCGGATAATATGGCCTATGCCGAATTTCGCTTCTTTATAATCCGGTAACATTGCGTAACTGACATACGGACTTGTTTATATTTTAAAGTGCTGGAGAAATATTCTTGAGTCAAATTAGTAATATTCATACATTACAGATAAATATTTGGATAAAATGCCTTACCGGACCCGACATTAGCGACTGAAGTGATGTCTTACATGTCCCTGGGTGCCCTACAGATGGCACTGTATCTCATTCTCTGACTTTAAATAATGCTGGCAACATATGAGAAATACCACCTAAGCCGGTGAGATACTCAGTCTCAAGGCGTAGCCGAGAGATTGAGGGCCCTCAGCCTCCAAGCGTAGCCGAGGGATCTGCGCGTCTAAAACTCGAATGATTCACGTTCGCAGAAACAACAGCACATCGCATATTTGGTGCATTTCACATTTTATTTAGATTGGCAGTACCCACTCTTCATGCGATTTATCGGAAAAATGGCTACGATTTTTGTATTTCTGACGCGATTTGCCTATATAAATAATACACCTAAAACAGGCGGGTAGGTGGGCACAAGACATTCTAAACTCGCTCCTAAGGTAAATTTATTTCACTTCCTTATACCCGATAAACGTCGGGTCCGGTAAGGCATTTTTTCCTTGCGAGTGGCAACACTGCAAAGTTTGATGTAAGCACTGTCGACCATATAATGTAAAGCTTTCTGTTTAGCAGCCCACGGTATCAAATTAATTATTAAGAATATTCTTAGTACAGCCCTCATTTCAAACATCATAGACGTGTTATGTTTACAAATGAGTTTTGTGTGTTAAGGAAAAGCAATGGTTCTTCAATTATTCTGGTGGTGAGCATCACAATAATCTTAGTGCTGTGTAACTTGAGTTTATTATCTTAAAAACGTATATTGAATTTATATCTATGGCGGTTGTACAAATTGGAGGCTTATACGCAAGTGTAAATATTAATAAACAAATACTGATAATACTTCAGTTTTTTAACGTCATTAAGGGTGCGAAACTTTATAATATTTATTTTCAATTAGATTAAAATCGTGTTTTTAAGTTATTATTGTTGTTTTGCAGTTTAAAATTATGCAGAGGCCAGCAATGACACGTAGAGAAATATCAAAAGTGTCTGGTGAGCTGAAAAACAAAGATATGTTGATAATGTAACTGGTTTAGAATAAGTGGCAGTTGTATATTCGGTATAAATTTCAACTCTATTTTATCGACTAGGCTACCCTTGATTGAGTTCATTTATTTATCCATCCCGCCTGGAATAGTGTTTTGTTTTTAATTAAATTAATAGCGTTGCTCCATTTTTCGGATGAAACTGAACGAAAATCATATTTTTCATAACAGTAATGATGAACAGAGGGGTCCTGATTTCATACTTCCACTTTCAAATTAATCTGATTCAGAATTGGAAATTCACAGTATGGAGAATCTGGACCCAGGCGACAGAGGCATTTCGAATAGAAAAAGAACGAAGCTCTCTGTTTATACAGTCCTAAACGATCCAGAGTCTTCAGAAAAACGTGCAAGATAAAGAGATTCAGGTCAAGCATATGTCGCAGGAAGTGGTAAAGAAACCACAGGGAAATTTTGTCACGATATTTTATCTTGTTGACTCAATTGTTTTACTAAATTTGAGGCTACTCGACCCAAGAACTATTTACTGCAATTTTGGTCAATTGAAGTCCGTGAACTTCTAGAGAAGTACATTATAAGCTTGATTATGTAAAAAGCCAAGGCTATATCTCGGTTGCCTGGTCTGTGGTTAGCGTGCTAGACTCCAAATCCAGAAGTCTTGGTTTCGATTCAGCACAGAATGGGAATTTTTCTTTAGCCAGATTTATCGCCTATCCTTCCTAAAGAATATTTTATTTAGTTAAAGGTTTGCATTACATTGCGTGCAATTGACGAGTTCAAAAACGAAACTATGAGCACTATTTTCTTTAATCGAGTAGGATGGCTCAGGCGGCAATGTCCGTGGGAGACCCCGCTTCGATTCCCGGTGACCGCCCACTCCGACTATGAAGTTTTTCGTGGTTTCCCCTGTTCAAGACGGATGCTGGGGTGGTGTATTTTACCATGATTTCTCCTTTCCCCCCATTTCCTCTCATTTCACCCTCGCGTGATTCTTCGCCTCTACTAACGCTCGGATGTTCAAACTGGAAGTATTAGGTACTTCTCCGCATCTCCTGTGAGTCTGCGGACCTGCGACCTCCTATGGCTCTACCACCGAATCCCTGCCTCCGGGAGAGTAGCCACATTAGATCAAGCTGTTCGCATTGATGAGGTGTCCCCCTCCGACAAACATATCCTACCTCCTACTATGCTCGTTAAGACATCTTTAGAAGCTAAAAATCCTTTTAAAACGATTCTTTTTTTAGAATGAGACACAAAAAAGCCAACTTTGAATCATTCGATCCAGTTCTCAGGACAATGCAGTAAAAAGAAAAAAATAAACTGGATCATTATTTTACATTTAATTTACGCAGTGTACAATGTTACTACATAAAATCATGACATAACTCTGAAAGTAAGTAAAGCATTGCGATCAAAACCTGCACCATGATTGATTTTTAGCTACAAATGCTTTGACTCATGATAAGGCCATAATAGGTTGTACATGTAACAATATTGTGTTCTTAACTATTATATAACACTATCACCCAGATAATGTTTACCGAATTTCTATACGTTTAGTTTGAAGATAAACCTAGTCCATAAAACTTTGATGCTGTAAGTAATTTAAGTCATGTTTAATATAAAATATGGCTTATTTACAACTTACATATATACTACCGTTTGCGTAAATTGCAACACCAAGAAAGAATTCCCGAATAACTTGGTGGAAGTGTAGAAGAGTGTTATTATTAAAAGATAACACTGATAAAAAATTTGTTTCTACACTTTTATTGCCGTCACACTTAATTAATAATTCACATATTTAATCTTTATACACGCCTGACTGAAACACTGATAATTCCGAATGTAACTACAGTCGTTTTAGTTGCCGCACACCAATTACTTCGCGTACTTCACATTTTTGTAACTAACACTGCGACGTGCACCTTGTGAGAGATTCTTCAGAACTGTGCGATGTGTACCTCGTGAGAGACTCTTCTGAACTGCGCGAAACTTGCTTATGGCTCGAGAATATATACTCCTTCGCCTCGAATTGCCTAAAATTTCTAATAGAACTGCTATTGGTTACCAAATCGCGCCCACTTTAGCGTCTGCTTTGATCAGCCAATCACTACCACTAACATATATACTCTAGGGAAGATATTCCCTCCATTTCTAAAAAGCGCACGTTATCCTGACGTCATTTGACTCTTCATAGTGATTAACAACTCCCCCCTCGGTTTATTTTTACGTAGCTCTATTGTCAGGTTCAGTGAGGCCGTGTAAACGTATTTCCTAACAATAATTATAGCTAACAAACATTTAAAATCCTGCACATACATTGATATTAATTTACAATACAATCACTGTGGAATTCACAGCATGTTATGATATAAAATACAGCTTCAAGTTGTGCGTCTTCGTAATAACTCTAGTATGTTCATGTTTTATTGCCATCAAATTTTCCATTAACGTGTTACAATGTCTAATTTCAAATATGAGCTTATCTTCTGTAAACAACAGCATCTTTAAGTATCTTCTTGTGTAAGAAGAAGAAGAAGAAGAAGAAGAAGAAGAAGAAGAAGAAGAAGAAGAAGAAGAAGAAGAAGAAGAAGAAGACGCACTTGGGTGAGGATGCCGGTTTGAAATTGTTTAAAAACAATACTCTCCGCATCCAAATAGGAGAAATAAATTTTACATTAGTATAATATAATAAATAGTCTTGTGTTTCCAAACTACCGAGACGAATTAAACAGCATCAATAACGGGATACAGAATTTTTACTTTCTCTGCTACGTATAGTAAGTAGGGGAAGTATTGTATTCCACCCAAAAATTCTATACCGAAATTTCACCGGAAATACATGTTTTGAGGCACCCTGAATCCAAAAAAAGCTTTTTTGGAAACATGTCCGTGTGTGTCTGTGAACAGCATAACTCAGCGAACAGTCGGATAAACACCAAACTTGATATTTAGTTTCAGTATCTTCCAGAGATGCAACACCAAGGTTTTCAAAAAAATCCCCCCACTCCAGAATACCCTTTACATGGAACATTTTTCGAAAATTTTAATTTTCTCAAAAACGGTTCTAACGATTTTTATTAAATATCATACGTTTAAGATATTTGCATTACAAATTAAATGTATATCTCGAATTTCCTGGAAATGTCCGCAAATGTATTCTTCATTGTGAACGACTTTTGCATAACTGGTAAACCATAAGAGATAGACAGAATTTTACTACACAAAAATGTAGACCGCGTTAAAATACACAATTTATGTCATACATTTTGTTTGCTGAGTGAACCATTTTCGAGATATTGCTTGTTATTCCCTTAAATTTTCCAATACTTATACTTTTTCTCAAATTCGTTATTCATTTGTTTGTCCTGGTAATGCAAAGAGAATGGAATACTCCACATTGCAACCAGCTCTTCAAATATTTGATTATAGCTTAAAGTCTACCAATTCCCCTTGCATCTAAAAGAAAATTAGCAATAAGATTAACATCTCGATATCTTGATTAATGTGAAGCATATGGAGAATAAGCGTTTGTAAAAATAGTTTGTACAAGAGTAGAGAATGTCATGTGAGTGTAACACATCAGATTTTTACTCTAAATCCCCTGCACAATTAGATCGGTCTGTGCTGTTTTTGTGGAACCTTCAATTCGATATATTTTTATAATTTCGGAACATTTGCAAAGAACCCATTAATTCATTATTGCAAAAAAGTACTCATTGTGGAAAAAATTAATGGAGACAAAACAAATGGATTAATGAGGTCGTCAAGAAACAACCAGTAATGCAATTTAAGACGACACATAAGTATCCGATTAGCAAGGTGTTCCAAAATAAATTACAGTTCACTTTTTAGGACAAAACATAATAATCTCCACGTCAGATATTCTTATTATGTTTTCCCAACTCGGCTTCAGCTGGTATGGAAAATATGACGAAAAACCTGTAAAGAAGAACCACCACCACCACCTACAGTAACAAGACCTGATTACTGCTTTCTCGGAAAACAAAATAGCTGCTCCAATTAGGCTATGCGTTTTAGAGAGACTATCGCAGCGTTTCCGGTATTTAGTGCAAATTAAATGTTTTTGGGAGCTTGATATAAGAACATTATTCCTTATTTTGTGTTTATAATCTTTTCAACAATTGTTTTTAAGTTCTGTGCTCCATATTAATTGGGAAATTATAGATATAGCAGCAAATTCTGTGTAATTAAGTTTCTAAAGGAGGAATATTTGAAAAAAGTGGATAAAACCCATTAAAAGGTAGACATTTTTGCTGATCGGAAACTCGGAAGCAAGTCCACTAATATGTGCTTTAAATGTTACAGATGTGCGTACAAATATAGCCTAACAGCCTGAAATATTACACAAATATAACCTAAAAAATATAACCTAATTACTGTCCAGCTGCTCATTTTTGCTTGACACTGTATATATAGTCGTTTTCCGTGGTGTGGTAATTACCATGCTAGCATCTAGTTCCCGAGGTCGCGGGTTCAAATCCGGCGGAGGGCGATTGATTTTTTTTCGGACGTAAAAACCTTAGCATGGCTTCCTTCGGAAGGGAATTAAAGCCGGCGGTCCGTGTCGTAGGTTTACGGCACGTAAAAGAACCTCAAGTCTGATAAAGAGGCCTCTGAGCAAAATTTCCGGTCTTTCACGCCCAATATAGAATGGGACGCTAAGGAACACAGCAGGTATAGAACGTCCATAAATAAAAAAACAGTTCATGTAGTTTTATATTTTGAGTTCGTAATGTATTGATATGTACAGAGAGAACCAAAAAACTACAAACCGGCTGCGCGGTGTTTTTCCTGTCTGCGTCCTCGGCGCTCGTTGCCACCTGACTCTTATCATAGAAAGGCGCGGATGAAACCATACACAATTTTTAAAACTACTTTTAAAGGCTTTATTTACGACCTTATGAATGCAGATGCTGAAACTGACCACCGTCGTTGTCCATACATTTTGTCACCTCCTTAGGAAACTATATATCACTCGCTGTAGTTAACCTTGAGAAATGCTGGCAATTTCTTTGCGAATATTTTGTTTTAATTCTTCCGGGTGTGTGGGTTTGTCTTGTACACTATTTTAAGTTACCCAGAGATAGAAATCGCAGGGGGTTAGGTCGGGGTACCGAAGGGGCCAAAAATCTCTTCTAATATTTCTGTCCTCAAGCACACTTTCATACAGTTGTTAAGTAAAGCCTTTAAAAGTAGTTTTAAAAATGTTCATCCGCGCCTTTCTATGATACCGGCAAACGGCAACGAGCGCCGAGGACGCGGGCAGGAAAAACACCGCGCAGCCGGTTTGCAATCCTTTGGCTCTCCCTGTATATGTGTAATGCATCTTATATAGTTATTTATTAGTATAATAGATAACTGTGTACATAAGTTTTAAATAGCTACGTATATATAAAACCTAGCCTAAACAAACAAAGACAAGTTTTCAACTAATAATATGATATTAAGCTTAAAGTTTACAGTAGGATATATTGTAATTCAATATGAAACAGGGATTAAGAATGATGACTTATGGAATGTTTTGTCTTTGGCCCCACTCTCCATGTGACGCTTGTGGATGGTTTATGTGTTCGGATAGACGGTTGGGTCGAATATGGTGGAATGAAATGGGTGTGTGACGCGCTTGAGTTGTGATGGGATGAATGGGTTTAGAGTGGATTGGAATTACTAAGAATGGATGACTAGGGATTATTTGAACTGGATGAAACGGTAGTTGGCTGGTCGGATAAATGAACTGAGGGGTGAATGAACTATACCATGTAAAGCGATTAATACACAATCAGCTAATAAAGTACCTAAAGAACTTGGTGCTACATTTCTGGAGGTGTGAGCCTACACGACTAATGAATAGATGCACGATGTAGGTGTGAGGAGAATTTTAGCACCGCGAAAGTGGAAAAAATGGAGTGGGTTTCACAGAAAATCTTCTCTTATTTTTCATTGATTACCGCATTACTTTGTTAAATAGACTGGGCAAAATACTGCATAAGCACCCGTTCAATTCAGTAGTGTTAAATTTGCCTGAACTGTTGCATCATGCACCACTAGTAAATAAACTACCTAATTACAATCCATTCTAACCCTACCATGCATTTGTTAAATTGCCAGAACATATATAATGATGAAAAATGTGGTTATCAAATCATAATTATGAAAATTGAAACTCTTCACACGAGGCACATTCAGCACATCATATATAGGGATGTCACTCACTAGATAACACTATAGTGTTCCACAGACACATGACGGCAGCAAAAGTAGGCTAAAATTTTTGCTATTCTCCATCTTTTTATTTCCTTTACCACGTACACAATAGGTAGAAAAGATATTGCATCCCACTCAGTAATTCAATACTAAGGTTTTATCGGAAATACATGTTTTAAAGCCCCCTGAATAAAATAAAAAGCATTTATAGAAAATGGTCTGTTTGTCCGTGAACAACATAACTCAAAAACAAAAATCCGGATAAGTAACAAACTTGGTATTTAAGTTGTGGCAATATTTTAACATTTAAATAACTTCAGTAAAATTATATAATATGTAAATTCAATAACAGCCCGCCGTGAAGCAATATGTATGTATTAATTTGTAAAAATGTATGTAACAGTCATTGCATATGCTTATATTATTGTAAACGTGTTTAATAATGTTATGTGAATGCATTACGTAATTTAATAATGTAAGAGCTGTGAGAATAATAAGTTTAAAGTTGCAAACAATGAGGTAACAATGGGTTATCCTTGAGGCAATAATGAGTTTGAGAGTTTAAATGCTACTGGTCATGATTAAGCCAGCAATAATGTAAATTTTGTGACAGTTTGAAAATAGTCAATCAACAGCCAGAAAAAGCTTTAGTGAAATGCAGGTATTCTATTGGACTGGGATTAGCCAATCACAGACTTGAAATACAGAAGTTTACGGGTTTTGACTGTTGAAATAAGTTTGTTGCCTGCAGGCCTTGGTAGTGACCGGATGGAAGATGTGTTCTCTAAAGAAATATTACGTATTCTTGTGAAACGAAAATGATGTGTACGCGTTAACAAAGTGCAAGTATTAAGTAAAAGAATCTAACAGCTCTTAATATCAGTGTAGTGCTATATAATTTGTGTCACGGATTAATAAAAATAAGTGACTTTAAACTTAAAATCTGTGTAAGCTTACATTCTTGTCGTACCACGCCCTGTCTAAGATATACGTGACTCTAAAGCAATACTGACGCGGCCGAGGAAAACCTAAACATAAATACTATCTATAGAAACAGTTTAATAACAAAGTTAATATATTTTTTTTAAACTTGGAGCATAACAACAAAAATACATCTTCAAATCGGCTTCTCATACGTAACAAAACACTTCTTCAAATTGACGTCCATACATGGAGCTAAATAAAGAACTCGAACGTAAAGACTATAACATCTCTCAAGTTGGTTCCCAAACGTGGGGATAACAACAGCAGAAAAACAAACACTATTTCAATTACGTAAACATCATATCTACTTCAAAGTTCCGTATTTTCCAAAGATGTGACACGAAGGTTTGCAAGAAAATCTCCCCACTCCCAACTACTCTTCACATGGAACATTTTTTCGATCATTATTATTTTCTACAATATCCCTCTAACGATTTTGATTAAAATACTATATATTAAACACAATAACATGACAAGTAAAATATATATCTTGTATTTTCCTGGAATAGTCTTTGAAGTCCTCTTCATTCAGAAGGAATTTTTTATAATCTTGTATACTGCTAAACGTTAAGAGATAGTTGAAAACGTACCACACCAAAAATGTAGGTCTCCTTAAAACACACATTTTATTTCAAATAACTTTTGTGGCATAAACAATTTTGAACTGTGCCTTAATAATGGTTCGAATTGTTCATTTCTTGGTCATTCCTTAAATTCCTTTCAACATTCAGTTGTTTCTAGCGATTGATGGGACTGGAATTTTAAGGCCAGCATATATCATCCATTTCTAAACATGTAACTATCCCTATTCCCTTTGTACCTGTAACGTAATGTGCAATGCAGCTATTTCCGGAAAGTTTTATCTCGATTAAAATGAAAAAGATAGGGAAATAAACTTTCGTAAGAATAACTTGTATATCCGCTAATAAGCGCTAGACGGTAGAGAAAGTTATGTGAATGTAATACATCAGATTTTTAGAAATAGGTGTGGTTTATGTCTGAGTCAGTGTGTCTGGAAATAGCATAACCCATAAAGTAAAATTCGGATAAATGTCAAACTCGGTATTTGGGTTCAGGATATTCCAAAGATGCGACATGATCTTCAAAAATATCCTCATTCTCCCAACTACCCTTTATATGAAACATTTTTCGAAATTTTTTATTTTCTCTGAAATCAATCTAACGATTTTTATTAAAATACCACATACTGAAATGTATATCTTGGATTTTCTGAGATTAGTCTATGTAGTCACCTTCATTCGGAAGTAATTTTTATAATCTTGTATAACTGGTAAACTTTAATCGAT
Organism: Deroplatys truncata; assembly: GCA_030765065.1. Lineage (NCBI taxonomy): Eukaryota > Metazoa > Arthropoda > Insecta > Mantodea > Mantidae > Deroplatys > Deroplatys truncata. The sequence continues at coordinate 64,804,383 of CM060979.1, read as the reverse complement.
AGGCGAAAATGTCACACAAAAAATTTAGATCCTTTGAAACACACAATTTACTTCAAATAATTCTTTTTGCGGCATTAGCCATTTTGGAGATATGCTCTAATAATGGTTCGATTTGTTCAATAGATTGTCTTTGTTTTCAAGACATCGATGTTCGATATTCAGTTGTTTCTCAAGATTGCATGGAAAGAGAGAATTTTTAAGGTCGGCGTCCAGCGTCCAGCTCTAAAGTATTTGACTACCACAATTCCCTTTGTATCTGCCTAAGGTAATTTTAATGCAACTATTTCTGCAAAGGTTTCTCGGTTATAATGAAGCAGATAGAAAAATAAACATTTCTAAGAATAGAGAGTAGGGAAAATCATGTGAGTGTAATATATCGGATTTTTAGAAGTGTGATAATGATAATATTGCCAGTGTTACGCACATTTTCACTTAGATTTTAGGTTTGGTGAATACTAACTGTGTAAGAGACAAGTATAGAGACCTGATTTAGAAAGTGGTCAGTTTTTTTGTAGCACAAAAATAGATTGACACGAGTGGCCGAGCTCGTAAAAACCTGGATTCATGAGCGGGAGGTCCACAATTATAACTCCACTGGGGCCGCTCTCCCTGAGTGAACCTTTTTCCAGGTTTTCCTCAATCATCATAACTGGCAAATACCGGAGAGGTACTCTGGAACGTTTTCTTCCCAAATTTGCTTTCCCACTAGTTTTTGCTTTTCATGCATCATCAGTAACCAACGCCTGTGATGCAGCAAGAACGGGCGTTTAACAGTAAAACAAACACGGAACAGAGTCACAACTTTGAAGGACCGAAATATCAATAAACACATGGTCTTTTACCTATGAGGAACTATAGATATTAGTTCCATATTAAATTCTCTACTTTACAAACAATATTTAAACCATTTGCCGTTTTCTGTGTTCTTCGCGTAATCATATTTCAGACATAAACTTTTTAATTTTGCCCCCCAAATGCCCATCTTTAATAATAGCTGCGGCATTTTATGTCACTTTTAATGTGAACTCCAAAATGTCTTACATAAGCCTATTTTTCTAAATTCCACAAGCAGTAGTTGTAAATCAAAATGATTATAGGTTCCAGGTATTGAATTTCAGATTTGCTCTTTTGGCTGTGTTGACTTAGAAGCTAAAAGTAGCACCAATTTGTTTAACATGGATAGAATAAAATCATGAAAATATTTTAAATATGCATAAAACATGCTATCTGCAAAAATATTAAGTTATTTGTGGCATAACAAGTCAAAATAATTATCGGTTATCATAATTATTTCACTATTGATATTTTACAAGCGTTTACTGCTCAATATCTGCATATTTCTCACTTCCAAAAAGTTAGCGTCCTACGTTTAGGATAAACTGCACACGATAAAATAGTCACTCTATATATTAATACATTTCTCTTAATTGATATACGGAGAGAAACGTACTGTGACTCTCGGCCCGGCACCTGGGCGGGGCCTTCGAGCGGGCGTCGGAATAATAGATAGTATGGAACGATAGCTAATGCGGAACATTAGCCATTGGGTGCCACTTACTTGTTCGAGAACATTCCTTTCGGTCCATAGATGAGTTCAGTTCAGTTCTGTTAAGAAGTACGAAGTAAATAGTGGACAGTTCAGTTGTGATTTGATTCGATGGGTAAGTTGTGTTGTGTTCCAATGTGTGCTAAAAGTGATTCAAGGTAACGCTGGTGCTACGCTGAGTGTCTAAGTGATAAAAGCTGTTTAGCAGTAATTAGTGTTCTCATTTGTTGCAAATTTTAAGCTATACAAAGTCGTATTTTAAATTGTTCTTCTTCGAAAGCTCTCAAGAAAAGCACACATATAGAATTTTAATATTTCTGTAATTTAGCAATACATAATAATGCCTTTAAATTCGTATTGACATTTTCATAATGCTTGATACTTTATCGAACCATAAATCCAGCGAACGAAGCTTAATTGGCGACGCTTAATTTTAATTTAATTTTTGTTGACTTTAAAATCGATGGCCAAAAAGTAATTTAATGATGTAGGTAAGCAATTTCATTAATGGAAAAATATACAATCATCCCTGTACAATGAAGCTTTATTTTGGATCAACATCAATACGCGCATGTACATAACGAAAAACGTCAACAATGTTATTAAAACTGTTTTAATCAGAAATGCTGTTTACTAGTAATTACCATGGCCGTGGTACAGGAAAATTATTGCTTCCTGTATGCAGAAGTATGACTTTAGTATTTAATTATCTGTTGAAGACACTACTTTGACGCAGAATTTAGAGCAATCATTATTGAGGCAGTATTTTTAACACTTAAATGATTTCAGTCAAATTATATAATAGGTAAATTCAATAATAGCCCGCCTTGAAGCAATACGTGTATGTAATAATTTGTAAAATGTATGTAACAGGCATTGCATATGCTTATATTTTGTAAAGATGTTCAATAATGTTATATGAATACATTAGGTAACTTAATAATGTAGGAGCTGTGAGAATAATAAGTTAAAAGTTGCTAACAATGAGGTAACCTTGAGTCAATAATGAGTAAGAAAGCTTAACAGTACTACTTGTGATTCTTGGAGTAACAAAAATGTAGTTTGAGACAGTTTAAAAATAGCTAATCAACAACCAGAAAAAGCTTTAGTTAAATGCAGGTATTCTATTGGAGTAGGAATAGCCAAGCAGAGACTTGAAATACAGAAATTTACAAGTTTAGAGGGTTGAAATCAATTCAGTTGCCTATAGACAGTGATTGTAACCGGGTGCGTGATGAGTCCTCGAGAAATTTAATACGTATTCGTGTGAGACGAAAAATAAGTTTACGTGTTAAAAGTGTAATTCATTAATAAAAAGTATCTCACAACTCTCTATATCAGTGAAGTGTTATTTTAATCGTATCAAGTATTAATAAAAGGAGTGAACAAAAAATTATAATCTGTGTAAGCCAACATTCTTGTCGCATCACGCCCTGTCAAGATATCCATGGCTCTAAAATAATACTGACGCAGCCGAGGCAGACATAAATATAATATCTAAAGAAACAGTGAAATTACAAAGTGAATATATTTTTTTAAAACTTGGGGAAAGGCCACCTGAAAATACATTTGGAGCGAAGGCTACCGGAAACTGTTTACTATACGTGCGGTTGCAACGAATTTTAAGCTCGGTTCCCCAATAGTTGAACTATTAAATAACTCCTTCAATACAACCTTCTTCAAATTGGCGTCAATACATGAAGCTAATAAATAATGTATTTCATTATACAATATATAATACAATACTTATTAAAACAGCAAGAAAAATTCCTGAATGCAAATGGAGAGTAAGTAAAGAAGCATTTTCAAATGGAAAGAGTTGACACATGAAGGCCTTCCAAGTGTTCTGTAACTTCCTTACCTAAAGGACGTGTTGACTTACATAGCGGTGAAGGTGGCATAAGTCAACTTTGTCTGTGGATACTGCTTTCTTAGTGAGGTAGTTTCCGAAGGAACAGTCGAAACCATGCAATCGTGCCAATATATGCGCAGTGGTTTATGTTGGTAAGGAAATATTAAGCCGCCACCCCACCCTTTACCTGGTTCTAACACTGTACTTAATGTTTGTCTTACTCCCTCCTTTTCCTTTGCTCCCGAGCTTGAAACCCACCTATGTTCATAGATATGTGTACCAGACGTTTGACATCAATGCGAGACAGACTCATCCAGGAGCTCTGGTAGACCGTGGCGAAGCATGAGTTCCAGACATTCAGGTGAAATATTTACGTACTTCTCCCCTTTCGCCGCTCACCTAAGCCTGGCCTTTGTTCATAGGCTAAAGCGTGTATGTCGGACATGAATTCAACCCAATAAGAGATTGGTTCATGTAAGGCTGGCGTGAAACACAGATGATAAGGAGTTTCTGCCATAATTAAATAAACAGAATCACTAGGTATAGGAAATCAGAAGCATTGGCACGTTTCATGCACTCGGTGGTACAGTCATTGCTGGTTAGAGCAGGTAAAACAAAATACTGGAGTAAAATGAAGGTAATAATTTTAATTGAGCTTATACTTGGGCACTGTAACTTTGGTGGCAATAGAGTAGCTGCTCTCTCCACCGAGACGAATATTTCTGATCTATGTTCATATATCTGTCTTTCTCTCCCTTTCTTCCTCTAAAACTGGCTGTGATGTTTATACTATATTCGCATACATTATGCATTCTTATCTTTTAAATATCTTAACTCTTTTATAACTTGTATCTTCTACTTGAATGCCTAATCGTTTAAAACACATGAACATTACTGAGCTGCACTCTGAAGCAAACATTTCAGTACTGTTCCAGGTGTCGGTGATTTTCTCTAACAGAGCAATTACTCAGATGGAACTGTTGTGATACGCTCTTGAGACACCCATCCGGCTTTGCTGGACAAGATACGTTGAGAATGTTTTAACGAAACACGTAAATTAGTTGAAAAGCATGAAATACACAAAGGTAAGCCAAGCATTAATGTACAGAACCAATTAACACTTAACCTTTTCATTAGACTAATGAGAATTGTTCAGAATAATCTCCTTAGAGAATGACTGCTTTCCAACGCTATGGTATACAGACTTTGTTGGCATTGTAACACTCGGATGCTTCGGTTCGTGGCATATTCAGGTCAATGAATGCTGTAAACCATAGACCAGAATGCTGACAGGTGAATTCATACCGAAACCTAAGCTTGGTGACAAACCGTTTCTCAACTGTAAACGCTAACAGCGTTTTAAGACGAATCATAACATGGGAAGAAAAAAAAAACAAACAAAAAAGAAAACTACTGACAAACTCCTAAACTAAGCGTTGTAGAAAGAAACTTTTACTTTTACTTTCTCTACTACGTATAGCAAGTAGGGGAAGTATTGTATTCCACCCAATAATTCGATACCGAGATTTCACCGGAAATATGTTCTGAGGCCCCCTGAATCCAAAAAAAGCATTTTGGAAACATGTCCGCATGTGTGTCTGTGTGTCTGTGAACAGCATAATTCAGAAACGAACAGTCGGATAAACACTAAACTTGGTATTTAGGTTCAATATCTTCCAGAGATGCGACAAGAAGGTTTTCAAGAAAATCCCCCCACTCCAGATCACCCTTTACATGGAACATGTTTCGAAAATTTTAATTTTCTCAAAAATGGCTAACGATTTTGATTAAAATATCATATTTAAGATACTTTCATGACAAATGAAATGTATATCTCGAATTTTCTGGGAATCTCTCCAAAAGTATTCTTCATTGTGAACCACTTTTGCATAACTGGTAAACCGTAAGACATTAACAAAATTTTACTACACAAAAATGTATTTCGCGTTAAAATGCACAATTTATGTATATACATTTTTTATGTTTGAGTGACCCATTTTCGAGATATTGCTTGTTATTCTCTTAATTTTTCCAATACATATACTTTTTCTCAAATGGGAATGTGTTATTCTTTTTTTCCCTGGTAATGCAAAGAGAATAGAATACTCCACATAGCAACCAGCTCTAATAAAATTTGACTATCGCTTGGAGCCTACCAATTCCCCTTGTATCTACAAGAAAATCAGCAATAAGATTAATATCTCGATTAACATGAAGCGTGTGGAGAATAGACGTTTGTAAAAATAGTTTGTACAAAAGGAGCGAAAGTCAGGTGAGTGTAACACAATTAGGGTCAAATTAAAGTGACCCTAAAATGACCATCACAACGTTCTCCAAGTAAAACACGACTAATGGTATTTACTTTTCCCCCATAATATCAAGAAACTTTTATTAATTTGCATAATATGGATAGAAAATCCTTTAAAAGAAGGCTTTCAGTTTAAATTAGTTAAATGAAAAGGAAATAAATTATTGTTATTATTATTATTAGGCTTGAATAATGATAGGGGATATATATATATAACGTGTGGCATTATCAAAATCAAAAAAGTGCTGCCAACTGGCGGAAGTCAAACAATTTCGGAATTAGCATACAGTCCAAAATTAGTTACATGCGTTTATACACAAAAAATCTGCTAATAAGAATATAATTGAGTGAAAGCTATCGCGTTTATAGTTTTTTTTATAACGTGAATATCGATCAACAGTGATCAAAAATTAGAATCAGTATCGTTATCCAGTAATCGAGAAATATTTGTAACCTTCCATTACTGATCATTACAATAGAACAGATACAGGCGGAGCTCTCTTAAATTGCATGATGAATGCGAATGGTCAGATAATTACAAGATCATCTGAGAACGAATTATAAAAAGCAACTCAACAAATTGAGTTAATATAGGAAAAATACAAATTAAGCATCCCCAACACCAAAACAGAGATAGCGTGTTTGTTAGGATCGCATTATTTGCGAACTAAAATATTAATGAGTAATAAATTGTTTGAAGGTGTTATCATTCAATTATTATCTAAGTTGCAGTATATGATCGTATCGGTGTCAAATTTGGTCTCTGAACCGTATGGTAAAAAGGATAATAGAATCAAGTTAAAATAATTTACTCTTGTGTATTGTTGCTTTTCAGAGGATTTATAAATATCGACTGCCTGTGACAGCGATATTTTCTTATGAAACGCGAAGCTTGTCATGAGTGAACGTGACAGCTTTGAAAGTTGTCAATGAATTCGTTTGCTATTGAAAGTAAGATTATAGATCATCAAAGTAATGAGAAGGTTGACAAAATTTTCAAACAAACTAAAAAAGATGGAACCAACACAACATCGGTACCAACTTACAGGGTTATTCAAAAAGAAGGAACAGATTTTAAATGTTCATTTTTAATGAACGACAATAAATAGCGACACATACGACACATCATTGAATAGAGGAAGGTTCAAAGTTTTAACTCCACGTATTAGTTCCATTCGGTGCCTACATTGACGCTGTATTTGTTTACGAGAACATGGCGACGCCGCAGGAAGAGTCGTTTTGTGTGCTGAATTATGCAAAGAATGAATCAATTGTTTCATTGTGGCCTGCATTGCATTGTAAGTTCAACAACGGGTTCCTCGTCATAACAAATTTACAATTGATACAATAAATTCGTAGAAGATTGTTGCGTGTGCAAACGGAAAAGCACTAGTCGTTCTCGCATAACAAATGGGCTCGTTCTGAACACTTAAAATAAAATTTTTAAGTTTTGTCTATTCAGTGATGTATCGCATGTGTCGCCATCTGTTGTTGTTAATTAGAAACAAATATCTAAATTCTGTTCCTTCTTTTTGAATAACCCTGTATAATACGAACACAAATAACCGACTACCTAACAAGACATTAAAACATTCACAATCAGGAAACAAATATTTTGGGAGGCTCTGGATAAATGATTCAAACTTAAAGGAGGAGTAGACCATTATTTCATTGTAGACAAGAAGAAGAGGGCATACACGCAGTTACACCTAGAAGCCATTGCCGATCCCTTCAGATCACCATAAAGTTGCCGCAATTGACTAACATCTGTTCACTGGGCCATCATGAATCTTTGACCAACTGGCCTGAGATAAATCTTGGGAAACAGAAGTTATGCAGTGAATAAATACCATGGGAGAAGAGAGGGCGTGCAGCCTTACTGCTATTGAATGTAACTAATGTGAGTCGGGTTTTGTTTGATTTGAAGTCCTTGTGGGATGGTTGTAAAGCACGCGTTATGCGATAAGCCTATCTCCGCATTTTGGAAGGCAAAGGAAGCAATGTGATTTCAGTAGGGAATGCCTGCTTGATATTTCAATACCAATTAAAACTACAATGTTACATTAAAAAGACTATGATATACTTGCTAGACACCTTATCCTGTTGCATATATTAGAATTCCAGCAACTAAAAAAAAACATTCACGTAACTTTCTGTACCCACACTTCTACAAACTAATCTTAAAAATATTTTTCTTATGTGCTTCATTTTAATTGAGATAAACATTAGCATAAATAATTTTATTATGTATTTCGTTACAGGTAGGTATAGGGGGAATATAGTAGGTGACAGTCGAATGCATTTCTGTGTGATGACTTTAGTATTCTTTTCTCTTTGCATAACCCCCAGAAAAAAACGAACAGCGTCTTACCACTTGAAAATATGTATTTGAGCATTCAAATCAATAAGAAAGAATATCCCGGAAATCGTTATCTCCACAAAAGTGCTATTTGACATAAATTGTGTCCTTAAACGTGATCTGCATTTTTTGTGCAATAAGATTTTGTATATCTCTTTACGGTTTACCAATTATGCAAGTCACTGAGAACAAAAACAACTTCATGGCTTTTTTTATATAAAATTCAACACATACATTACATTTTTTCGTGCAGATATCTTTAACTTATTGTTACATGTTGGGGTGAAGGCCCAAATGGTTACCAGAAAATGGTTGATTTAGGTCATCCCAACAAGCACATGAGGGGGTGGGGCGCAAATCGCTAGCAGTTAGATGTCCGGGACCTTGGTGTGTAATTAAGGGAAGGGTGTGGGCTTTATATTGCACAAAAAAATTACATAACACACATTACCTGGGATTTATTAACAAACGTTTGGCTTCTCTACGTAGTTAACAAAGGAAATAGGATGAAGGGAGATGCTACAGACTGAAGACCGCCACACACTACTCGTTCCAAAGATCACTTACTCTCGAGTGACGCTATCTCGCCCCCACCACCGCGCCTAGCTAAAGCCAGACAGGGCTGACGTCATACCAGACAATTTCAAATAGATCTCTCCCTTTGGCGTGGTCCGCGACAAAAGGAAAAACCGATAAGCCGAAATATATTTATGGAGACCCAACAATACAGTACAACTGTGCGTCTGGTAAAGACAATAAAATTAATATGCCATGATATAGTATTTTGTTCAATATCGTTAAAGCCATTTTTGAGAAAATAAAAAATAACGACGGGTTGGGAGATCTACTTGAATCTTGCTTGATGCGACATCTCTTTGTCGCATCCTTGAAGGATACTTAACTCAAATACCAAGCGTGGTGTTTAACGCACCTTTGGTTTTTGAGTTATGCTGTTTGAGTTAAAGAATGAAATACTTCTTCTGTGCTTACTATAGGTAAACAGTAGAGAAAATAAAAAGTGGCAGAGATAGTAGAACCCTCCGCAGGACAGCGATGGTTTATGATAAAAACGTGATACATCTCCGCTGTGAAGAGCTACGTACATTGTAGGAGACCTTTTCACCGAAATACACGTTTAGAGGCCCGCTGAATCCAAAAAGAAAAGCTTTTTTAGAAAAAGCTGTGTCTTTGTATCGCTGAACAGCATAACTCAAAAACGAAATCTTGGATAAATATCTTCCAAAGATGGACACAAAGGTTTTTTAAGAAAATTTCCTTCCGAAAAATTGCCTTTAAATGGAACATTTTTTCTAAATGTGTGATTTTATAAAAACTAATAACAATTTTGATGAAAATGCCATATATTAAAGACATTTAGATAAAAAATGAAGTGATGTATTGAGTTTGCGGAGAATAGCCTGTGAAAGCTTCTTTATTTGGAAGGAACTTTATATAATCTTACATAACTGGTAAACGTTAAACTATAGACGAAAACGTACTACGCCAGAAGCATAGATCTCATTAAAATAAAATTTATTTCATATAACCTTTTGTGGCATCAGCCATTTCCCAGATATTGAGGCAGTATTTTTTACACTTAAATGATTTCAGTAAACTTATGTAATATAAAATATAATAACAGCCCACCTTAAAGCAATATGTGTGTAATGTAATATATAAAATGTATGTTAGTCATTATATTAATGTTTATATCATTATTTACATGTTCAATAATGTTGTGTGAATATATTACGTAATTTAATAATGTAGGAGCTGTGAGAATAATAGGTTAAAAGTTGCTAACAATGAGGTAACTAAGTTAACCTTGAGGCAATAATGAATAAGAAAGTTTCAAAATGCTACTTGTAATTATTGGAGTAACAATAATGTAAATCTTGAGACTGTTTATAAATAGCCAATCACCAACCACAAAAAGGTTTAAGTTAAAGAAAGTATTCTATTGGAGTAGGATTAGCCAATCAGAAACTGAAATAGGGCAAATTGTACAAATTCAGAAGTCAGTTGCTAGCAGAAAGCTTTACTAACCGGACGCGAGACACGTCCTCGAGAAGTTTAATACGTATTCATGTGAGACAAAAATAATTTACGTGTTGAAAAGTGCAAGTAATTAATAAAAGAATCTCACAGCTCTCTATATCAGTGAAGTGTTATTTAAATTGTGTCAAGGATTAATAAACGTAGTGAAGTAAAAGTTATAATCTGTGTAAGCCTACATTCTTAGCCGCACTACTCCCTGCAAAGAAATCCATGTCTCTAACAATAACACTGACGCAGCCGAGGCAAACATAAATATATAATATTTAAATAAACAGTCAAATTACAAAGTTAATATTTTTGAATTTGGGGCGAAGGCTACCGGGTACCATACGTGCGGTTGCAATTACTTCAAGTTCGGCTCCCCAACAGTTGAATTACAATACAACTCCTACTTCAAATTGGCTTTCCATACGTGAAGCAACAACCTACTTGAATATTAATGGTTCGAATTTTCAATACTCAGCCATTCTTTTGAAGTTCTGTAGATTTTCAGTTGTTTCTCGCGATGTCATGGAAAAAGTATGGAATTTTAAGACCAGCATATAGTGACCAGTTCTAAAACATTTGTCTATCACTCTTCCCTTCATATCTATAACGAAATGTGTAATGCAGATATTTCCGGGAAGGTTTATCTCAACTAAAATAAAGCAGGTACGAAATAGGAGTTTCGTAAGAATAATTTGAATAAGCGATTAAGGGTAGAGAAAATCCTGTGACTAACACAAAGTGCAAAATGCAATACTTATTCTATTTTTACTACAGGTATTTGGCAGAGAAAGCAAAGAGAGACAGAGGTGACAGAACCTCCCCAAATCAACGACGGTTTATGATGAAAGCTTGAAATTGCTAATGAATGAATACGACAGCTGTGAAAAGCTCTCTAGCTTTTTTATTTATATTTTATGAGAACCTTGTGCTACAAACGACGACTTTTCAGGCCAATATCCACAGTAAACTGTGTACTGTGCATTTCTTGTGGCGTTTTGTGCAAGTTGAGGAATTAGCTTGCAGCGCGACACGTAATGAAATGCGAGCAAGTTAGCTAATCACACACGTGTGCCTGTTATTTCATATGACGACGTTGATATTAAACATGGCGGTTACCTGTGTTGACGCAAGCAGTTGTTTGCACAGGACACAAGTTTAGCTAATTAAAACGGGTCTTGTTTACCTACACACCCCCCAAGACGTGATCTGGAAATGCAAGGACCCAAATGCGCATTCCACGTTGCCGACTGGGAGTGCTTCATATTCAGCATGGAGTCCGACGTGGTTGCAAACCTCTTATCTTTGTAGGGCAAACTAAGCGTTCTTATTCACATTTGTTTGTTTCTTGGCAATTACTTCGTGAAAGCAAAGTATCCATCTGTAAAAATCCAAAAATCCAGTTTTCTTCTGGCATTTTAATTTCTTTACTATGTAGGTCATAGGTATTGCATTCCACTCAAAACTTCTATACCAGTGTTCACCGGAAATACATGTTTTAAGGCCCTGGAATCCAAAAAAGCCTAAAGTTTGTGTGTGTGTGCTTCTGAACAGCATAATTAAGAAACGAACAATCCTATGAACACCAAAAGTGGCTCAGTATCTTCCAAACATGCGACACACAGATTCTCAAGAAAATCCCCCACCACAAATTACCCCTTACAGGAAACATTTTACGAAAACTCTGATTTTCGAAAACAAGGCTGAAATGAAATTGATTAAAATACCATCTATAAAATATATTTACATGGCAAATAAAATCTATATCTCGATTTTTTGCAATCTTCTCTCCATTTGGAAGAAATTGTGTATAATCTTGTACAACTAATAAACGCTAAGCTATAGACGAACACGTACTACACAGGAAAGTAGATCTCTTCAAAACACAGTTTATTTCAAATAAGGTTTTTTGAGGCATAACCAATTTCTGAGATATCCGTTACTAATGGTTCGAATCTTCATTTGTTGGTCATAAACTTAAAGTCCTGTCATGTAACTCCAGTTCTAAAGTATTTGGCTATCGCTGTTCTCTTTGTATCTATAACGAAATGTGTAATATAGCTATTTCTGCGAAGGTTTGTTTGGATTAAAACCTAGTATATAGAAAAACAAGCTTAGGAAGAATATTTTGTACACCCACTAATAAACGATAAAGTAGAGAAAGTCATTTGAACGCATCACATTGGAGTTTTTATTATATATACAGAACATAGAACGTTCAAACGATTAATAACAGATAACTCGAAAATGGCTGATACCAAAAAAAGTTATTTGAAGCAAATAGGAGATTTTAAAGAGACTAAAGAGAGAGAATTTTCGTTTATCGCCTATCCATTTATACCAGGTTATACAAAATTCCTTCCTGAAGAGGATTTCACAGGCTATTCTCAGAAATTTCAAGATATATATTTCATTTGTCATTAAATACCTTGAATATGTGCTATTTTCATAAAAAAAATGTTAATCTTATTTTGAGAAGTCAAAAATGTCGAAAAATGTACCATATAAAACAGTTGAGATTGGGTAAAGGTAAAGGAATGGACGAACGGAGGAGCCCCCGAAAGCGGGACAGGGGCGCTCGATCGAGAGTACTTAGAGGCGAGACGCATTCCGCCGAACTCCGTCACCTGGTCCTATAGTGAAGCGGACGACAGTGAATATAATGGACAGAAGAAAAGAGGGGCGTGGTATAAGATGAACCACTTCAGCATTCGCCTGCCGACCCGGGGAAACGATGAAAGAACCCATTTTGCCGGGGATCAGACCCGAGACCTCCCAAATGTAAGTCGCACACGTTACCTCGACGCCACCTCGCTCGGTAGTTGGTGTGGGAGAATTTTGTTGAAAATTTTCGTGTTGCATCTTTGGAAGATACTGAACAAGTTTAGTATTGATCCACCTTTCCTTTTTGAGTTATGCTGTTCACAAACACCCATACTCCTCCCCCCCACACACACACACACTGGACCATTTCCTAAAAATGCTGTTTTTTGCATTTAGAGGACCTCAAAACGTATTTCAGGGAAAATCCCCGTAGGTACCGAAGTTTTGGGTTTAATCTAATTAATTGCAGTTCGTTGCCGTGATTATAAGAAGTATCACAAAAGAACTGTCAGACAATAAATTAACAACGGTTATTTACAAAACATAAAGATATATATATATATATACATAGAAAATAATCGAAATTTAAAGTAATACAAGTTGGGGAATCAGTTGGGGAATTTAATGTCGTTCCGCCATGTTGCCATGTTAGTTCAGTGGTTAGAGCAACCGGACTGAGACCGCGAGATCCGTGGTTCAAATCCCGACGACGGCATTTAATTTTTCAGTCGTCTGATTCTACCTTTCCAACCTTGTCCAACACACGGCTTGTTTGGAAGAACAATTAATTCCAACATGTGTTTAAGATATTTGCATGACAAATAATATGTATATCTTGAAGTCTTCTTCATTCGGGAGGAATTTTGTATAGGTTTGTATCACAAGAGAGGGAGATAGATAGATAGATAGATAGATAGAGAGAGAGAGAGAGAGAGAGAGAGTAAATTTGGTAGACCATTGAAGTAGTTGGTTTGTTTCGTTATTTGCACCACGCTTTGGGCCTCAATTTGAAGTAGTTTGTATTGTTGTATTGAAGGAGTTGTATCACATTCCAACTGTTGGGGAGCCAAACTTGAAGTTTGTTTGCAACCGCACGTATGGTACCCGGTTTCCGGTAGCCTTCACCCCAAGTGTATATTCAGGTGGCCTTTGCCCAAGTTTAAAAAAAATCTTATCTTTGTAATTTGACTGTTTCTTTAAATATTATATATTTATGTTTGTCTCGGCTGTGTCAGTATTATTGTTTCTCTTAGCAGGGTTGTGATGCGACAAGAATGTAAGCTAAACACAGATTATAATTTGACTTCATTCCTTTTATTAATGATTGATACGATTTATATAACACTTCACTGATAATAGAGAGCTGTAAGATTCTTTTTATTAATTAATTAATTACACTTTTTAACACGTAAGCTTATTTTTCGTCTCACACGAATACATATTATATTTCTTGAGGAAACTTTTTGCGTCTGGTTAGTAATGCTGTCTGCAGGCAACTGAACTCTAAATTTGTAAAATCTTCTCCTTTTCAGTTTCTGATTGGCTAATCCTACTTCAATAGAATACCTTCATTTAACTAAAGCTTTTTCTGGTTGTTGATTGGCTATTTTATAAACTGTCACTAAATTTACATTATTGTTGCTCCAATAATGACTAGTAGCATTATTAAACATTCTTACTCATAATTTCCTCAAGGTAACCTCATTGTTACCTCATTGTAAGCCACTTGTAACTTATTATTCTCACAGCTCCTACATTATTAAATTACGTAATATATACACATAACATTATTACACATGGAAACAATAGTATTAGCATATGCAATGACTGTTGCATACATTTTACAAATTATTACATACACATATTGCTTCAAGGTGGGCTGTTGTTGAATTTATATATTATATAATTTGACTCAAATCATTTAAGTTTTAAAAACACTGCCTCGCCATAAGGGAAGTAAAATAAATTGCGCTGCATTTCTTTAACTGCTATGGTTCTGAGCGTCCCATTCTGCGTAAAGTTACCCAAGAAGCTATTCGTCCGCATTTTAAAAATTTCTAGCAGCCAAATTAATGCAGGGAAATATCTTTTTTTGGGAGGTGGCATAAAGATCAAATGGTAATGCAGATTAAGTTATGTTTTCAAAATTATCTTACACGCATTGAGTCGAGCAATCTTTGATTTTATGTCCAAAAAAATTTAAGATTTTCGCCTCCATTAATTTGGCTGCTAGAATTTTTGAGGTGCAGACGAATACGGTTTTGAGTGACTGTATATATTGGGCGTGAAAGATCGGAAATTTTGGCCTCTTTGAGAGGCCTCTTTTTTAGGTTTGAGGTTATTTCACGTGTCGTAAAGCTACGATATGGGACCACCTGTTTTACTTCCCTTCTGAAGGAAGCCATGCTAAGGATTTTTACGCCCGAAAAAATCCATCGCCCTCCGCCGGGTATGCACCCACGATCTCAGGAACCATAGGATAGCTTGGTACTCCTAGATCGCGGAAGACGACAAACCATAAGTGATAGACAAAAACGCGCTATAAAAAATGTAGATCTATTTTAAACTGGTAGTTTCTCTCAAATAATTTTTTTGCAGCATCAGCCATTTTCAATACATCATTTGTTGGTTTGAATTATTCAATACTTATATCATTTTTAAGTGCTTCCAATGTTCAACTATTTTTCTAGAGAACAACAGTATCGAGTTTTGAAGACATAGAGAACCACTTTAAACACATACTATCGATTCGGTTTCCTTTATCTCTCTTATCCTTACATTCAAATGTGCAATGAAACTATATCTATGAAAGTTTATCTCAATCAACGTGAACAAGATAGAAAATAAGCTTGCGTGTAGTTTGTATAAGATATAACAATTAATGATAGTGGATAGTTTTGCGAAGTGATGGGAACGTAACATGCGAAAATTTTTAACTAGTGCACACGCATTTCTAAATCTATAATTTCTGAAGCTCTGTTGAAAACTTCAGGCTAATAAGTTATAAACTGTGGTCCAAGGAGCATTTTGAATACTGAAAAAAAATTTAGAAAAATAGGTTTTGAAGTTCAATGTGGTGCCTTAGCTAAATGTTGGAGGATCAATGAAATGCTCATTTATGGTTTTAAAATTGTTGGTATTATTAAAAAACTGATTATGTAGGATGAAAGTACAAGTTATAAGCAGAATATAAATTCGAAAAAAAATCTCCAGAATTGTCACATTTTTTACGAAATTTCCCAGATGCATTGCCTTAAATACGCAGCTATATTATATAGTATTGAACTACACTATTCTAGCACACAGTAAGGGAGGAGTAAATATATTTTGAATTACCACAGATTTTTTGAAGTTGATGTCAATAAACGACTGCATTATTATTATTATTATTATTATTATTATTATAATTATAATTAGTATTATTATTATTTATTTATTTATATCAAACCATGTGTAGGTGGTTACTAAAATTGTCTGATTAAATATATTATTTCACATTCTACATGGTCCACAGCACACACAGTTCCAAAAATGTTTTGTTGTTGATTTAGGTGCAGTATAATTTAGCTTGTATATCAGACTTTTATTAAAATAACCCTCAGAATTTTATTATAAAATCCCACTTTATTTTGAATACCAGATTGACTTTGGACATTTTAATATATGAATGTAAATAGTTGTTCACGAATTTCTCCATGTATTACAATTTTAACTTTTGTCTTCTTTTCCTCTCATACTCCAGTTTTTTTGTTTGTTTTATTGGATGAAATTCGTATTATATATAGGTCCCCTTCATAGAATTATTTTAATAATTCTGCCTGAGATGATACTCAATTCCACAGAAACATAGAAATGTATCTTTAACGATCGCACGGTGCAGTAGATCTTATATATCTAAAGTATTTTATGTTGCCAGATTCCTGAAGAGGATTTTGATTTAATTCGTTTTTGTTTAATTAATACTTAAGGTATTTAATTAAATATCCGGACAACAGACTTGGACTTCTACCATAAAACAGAAGAAACTGGAATGGAGTGTAAGACCTGAAATAGGATTACAAAGTGTTAAACTGGGGAAAAGATACTGAACCTTTGAGCAAATCACCGTGTTTTAATCCGTAGAGTATGAAAAAAAATAAATGAAAATAAATTAGTAAACAACATAACCCAAAGATAGTGGAATCGGCTTAAGCTTGCTCTTCGGGTTGCATACTGTCTACTTAATTTATATTGTATGTTACTTTTGGATTCTTTGACTCTTCAATACTTCTAGTAATTAGGCCTCGGGTGCATCGGTACTAGTTGGTCGAGCAATACTCTTATCAGGGTGTGGTACGGATTAGGAAAGCTTAGTTCTAGTAACATACAAACAATTAGATCGACGGTTCAATTTAAGAAAGTCACATTTCACTTTTATTAATATAATATCCTTGCAGTCAACAATACAAAAACACATATAATGAAGTTAGTTGAAGCTGTAAGGTAATTTAGAATTATTAAGATGTCTTTATTTCAAAAATGTGCAGTCAACTGTAGAATTTTCTAGGTTCGCTAACTAACGTGAATAATTTAAGTCACTTGTATTACATATTCATGCCAAAGATATGGTAATGTGGTGTATTTTTTACGCTGTAGTGTTTGTATTAATCAAGCTACATTTTCGACGGAACTTGCCTATTATTCTCCCTTCACTACTTTATCTAACAAGGCATTGCACGTGTGTACCCTAAGAGATCACTACCACAAATAACTTGCCTTGGCTACGCTCTTACTGGCGTCGTATATTTAAATTTTTAAGTCTCCTATCATCTCACTCTCAATGGCTACTTAGCTACTAGAGAACACTGTTTTTGTATCTTATTAGGTTTTAACTTACGCGAGACTATATTAAGAATTCTTACGTTGGCAGCATTCTCTGCTGTTAAAGAACTTTCTCAGTGTATCTTCTCTTGTACGCTCACACCAATGTTAACGCTTTTCTTACTACCCGTAGGGTTTGCTTTTTATAACTGTCGACTTCACGCTGTTGCCTTCCTAGCATCTTAAAGCTTCAACTTTTATACACGCAAACACATTGCACAAAATATTTTACCCTTGTTTGCAATAATATACTATATACACAATCTTTTACAAACATAATTACATATATTATCCGTGGTAGACAGCTATTATTTTATTATATTAATATAAATGTTATCATGATAATAGCTTGAGGCCAGAAATACTGCCACGGTTTACGTCCTCTCCCTAACTATCAGCAGTATCGTATGACAATTATTTTATATATTTCTTCCTTCTCTTCCTTTCCTTCCTGCCGATATTACCCAAAATGTCCCCAACCTTCTACTGAAGTTGATAATGAAGCATGCGAAACGGAACTCCATAAATATAATATAGGGTAGTTCAATTATATTCGAACCCACTCGCGGCCTCTCTCCACTGCGCGAGACAGCCGGCGGTCGCCGGGAAAATTACGCCGGCAGAGGCGGACTAAAATCCTTACCTTATAATAGATGTTGGAAATGTTGACCTGCTCTCAAACAGGCAGAGTATCTCGTGTAAATATTCTCGCTCACTCTCCGAAGCTCAGTACCAGGAATTCTTGTGATTTCTTGGACAATGTTTTCTCTAAGTTCCTGTAGTAGGCCTGGTTTGGAACGATACACTTTATCTTTTAAAGAATCCCATAGATAAAAATCACAACTCATTAGGTCAGGAGAACGAGGGGGGCCACAAATCAACACTAATTATTCTGTCATCAAACACCTCTCTTATTGCATGGACCCTATTATCCATATTCTTTAATGAAACAATAAATGCAGAGCGATATTAGAGGTTAATTCTGAGGCCATTTTTCAATCGCTTGACAGAAGAAGAGCAATCGTATGGTTGGTTCCAGCAAGATTCTGCAACAGCACATACGGTTGCCGAGTCATTACATGCAATAGAAAATAAAGTGTAATAAAATCATGGTTAGAAACTTTTGATTAATATTAAATTTATAGTAATAGTATAATTAAGAAATTTCTATTTTCCTTTTAGTTCTGTCTGTTGCTCAGCTCTTTCCTAGATTCATATGACGATGAGCAGTCAATAAGTCGATAAAAGAAGCTGTTTATACAACTTATTTTTGTGAGTCACCATGAAGGTGAAATAGTGAAACATTCTAGAGGTCAAGCCTTTAAAAATCAGCAAAAAACGAATTGTGTTTGTTTTTAAGAAACTAATGCAAGAGAACTTATATCACTGCGAATAAGAATGTGAAATTAACGGTTGATGTTTACGAGTGGAGTGTTCCATTTGCGCGTCAGGAACTCGAGCAAGCTGGAGCATTGCAAATGCCAAGGAAGAATGGAAACAGAAGTAAGTAGCAAAAAGAAGCTACAGAACTACCAACACAAGATACTGATACCAAAATACCTCTCCAAGATGCAGTCACACACTTTGGCTGACCGGCTGGATGAACAATTCTACAAGTAAACTTCATGATGTACGAGCAACTTCAACTCAAGAATATCCAATAAGACAGCTGGCGAAACCAAATTGTAATATCCCGACTACGAATTGAGCATACTAACTGACACACTCTTATTTGTTAAATAGAAGCTCTCCACCAATTTGTGAAACATGTAAAACAGCGTTAACAGTAATACATATTATACTGACATGAACAACGTTTTAAAATCAACGTAGTCAGGTTGGTATGACAAGAAATATTTCTGCAGCACTCAATGATGCAACTTTCATCCAGAAAGTAATTATTTTTCTTAAATTAATTAATACACATCAATACATTAAACCAAATTGTAACCTGTATTGTGGCATTTTGTTGTGGCAACACTGTAAGAACATATGCGGTTATGGCAACATTGTTTGATGACTATCTTAAGTTGACAATGCAGACCGGTAATGATGCAATAGGAGTGGGGGTAAACCGGTTGTATCTTGAGTTAGCGTCTAGGATGCTCTCTCTTCTAATGTAACCAACGAGCAGTGTAGACGTGTGAGACATGACGCTTCTTCAAGCAGGGAGGTAACATGTATCTTTCTTAATTATTATATAACTTGACATCCAAATTCATAACGTGCAGTTTAATAATGTAGATTGTTCCTTCTTTCACTACCCATAATGGTTTAGGAATATTTTAAGTAATTTTCAGGTGTTTTAGGAACTTTGTTTAGCTCGCTCCGTCGGACCTCGTGTTAGTTTGATATGATTTAGACTCCGGTACCATATTTTGTGATATGTGAAAATATAAGAGGTTACGACAGTATGTATACACAATGTGCAAGTATTATACTGCAATCCAATAATGTAAACAACTGTACATGGAAGATGTGATAAAACCTAGGAAGGTAAAAACGACCCTAAATAAAACATAAAAAAGTAAGCCAGAATTAGAAAAGGCAGATTACTTACTGAATGTGTTCTTGTAGGAAAATGTACCAGGGTTTCTTAAATAATGAACCGCCAAAAGTGATCCTACATTGCCTCTTTAAAGCGGTCCTTGTTTTACAAATTTATAAAATTTTATTTTGTTTAATTTAAATTAATGCTAGAAATTCGATTTAGGTTTCTGAAAAACTAAATTAATAAAATGAACATAATTACTAAGAGAGAGAGAGAGAGAGAGAGAGAGAGAGAGAGAGAGAGAGAGAGGATATCGTGTGACTTTACACCTGTTCCCAATAGTAAAGCAGCTACAGATTAACGTGAGTTATATTTTAATTATGCTGTATTTAATTCCAAATCGAGTTTTATTTCGGCGTTTTTATTATTATTATTATTATTATTATTATTATTATTCGTCAAACAATTACATCGTTCTAATGCATTATAAACACGAGACATGAGTTGGCATTTATTTGTGTTTGCTCCTCCCAGCTGCTACGAAGACGTAGCCAACGCGGAGGGATACACAATGCTTTGTTTACCTCAGGTCCGGAATCGACTTTAATGTGTGCATCCCACCGCAGAAACCATTGAACTCCTGACAATCCCATCGAGCACTATTTTCTCGCGGAGACGCCATCTCCCACGACGAACATATCTCCCAAAATGAAAATTTTACAATTTTAATTTTCTAGCGACCCGAATTCTTAAATTTTGAATCTTCACTTTAAATAATAATTCTATTGGATACTTTCATATTTTAAGTGTTGGTTTTTACCGCACAAATGTTTACTTTTCCTTAACATTTGGACAGGGATCGCGTCCTTTGAATTCTATTGGATACTTTCATATTTTAAACGTTGGTTTTTACCACACAAATTTCTACTTTTCCTTAACGTTTGGGACAGGGATCACGTCCTTTGAAGAAGGTGTATTGTCTTTTAGCTCCACGTATGGACGCCAATTTGAAGAAGATAACTTTACGTTATTTGCACCACGCTTTGGGCGCCAATTTGAAGAATATTTGTTGCTGCTACGTATGGAAAGCCAGTTTGAAGAAGATGTATTATGTTGTATTGAAGGAGTTGTATTATATTTCAACTGTTGGGGAGCCGGACTTGTAGTTGCAACCGCATGTATAGTAAGCAGTTTCCGGTAGTTTTCGCCCCAAATGTACTTTCAGGTGGCCTTTGCCCCAAGTTTAAAAAATATTAACTTTGTAACTTGCCTGTTTCTTTAAGTATTAAATATTTATGTTTGTCTCGGCTGCGTCAGTATTATTGTTAGAGACACGTTTCTCTCGGCAGGGTTCTGGTGCTACAAGAATGTAGGCTTACAAAGATTATAATTTTACTTCACTCCTTTTATTAATACTTGATACGATTTAAATAACACTTCATTGATACAGAGAGAGAGCTATGAGATGTTTTTATTAAATAGTTGCACTTTTTAATACGTAAACTACGACACTTTTTGCGTCTGGTTAGTAACGCTGTCTGCAGGAAACTGACTTCTAGATTTGTAAATTTTGCTACATTTCACTTTTTGGTTGGCTAATCCTACTCCAATAGAATACCTTCATTTAACTACAGCTTTTTTCTGGTTGTTGATTGGCTATTTTATAAACTGTCACTAAAATTACATTATTGTTACTCCAAGAATCACAAAAATAGTACTGTAAAACTTTCTTACTCATTATTTACTCAAGGTTACCTCATTGTTACCTCACTGTTAGGAACTTTTAACTTATTATTCTCACAGCTCCTAAATTATTATTAAATTACGTAATATATTCACATAACATTATTACACATGGATACAATAATATAAGCATATGCAATGACTGTTGCATACATTTTACAAATTATTACATACACATATGGCTTCAAGGCGGGCTGTTATTGAATTTACATATTATATAATTTGACTGAAATCATTTAGGTGTTAAAAATACTGCCTCACCTTCACTCCTCTTCTATAACCTAACTACAACGAAATTTCACCTAACCATGACTAAAGAGCTATCCCATGCACCAAAATGTTGTCCCATTGGCAGATTCGATGCTCTCAAGAATTACGTTTTTTTAAGCCTTATAATTTAGTTTATCATATAAATGCTTTATCAAAGGGGCGAACATAGTTTTACAAGCTAGACATGAATTGAAGTGCTTAGGTATTCAAATATAATATAACTGGTCACAGAAATTTCGGTAAACAAGCTTTGCAAGCATTTCTCTGAATTTCAATCAACATCCCTTAGAGCCTCCAGGCAATTATGATATAACAGGGATAAACTACAAAGAGAAAATGAACTGATTATAGGAATTTTTTTCATCCTTTATGCATGTTTTTACTGACGGAGAGATTAAAATTTGGTACTGCTGTAGTCGAAACACAGTCTCACATGCACAAATCCACGTAAGCTACATCCTTGTTCTGCCTTTGAGCCACGTCGAGCACATGGAAAGCATTTGTCCTGGAGCTTGGAGTGCAAATCTTTTCCAATTTTGCCTAAAACCGAGGTATATATAATTTTACGGTGATGTAGGAACAAGACGAAAAAAGCAAAACAGATTATCGGATCTAGTTGCTATATTTCAGTTCCTGACAAGTCTCGCTTGAGTTATGCCTCTATACTTTTCACTTTCCATCGTTCCCAGCTTTTCCCGTTTCCCTGTCTCCCTCGACACACCCCGATCACGAACAACAAAACGAAGCAAGAGAAGGAGGAGAAGAGGAAATTCGTTCGCAAAGCAAGGCCATGAAAATGTCACCTTTCACCCATTCCACAAATGCGCCCACCGTCTTATTCCATCGTGGAAACAAAAAGAAACGAAGACGGATCTGCTATGTAAATGCTGGTTTCCGTAAAGAAGTTTTGTAGTGCAATCCGTGCAGTGAAATTTGCAGCAGTGGAGGATATTAAAAATCTGATGTGACACATTCACATGACTTTCTCTACGCCCTACCGTTTATTGGTGAGTATACAATATATTCTTACTAAAGCTTATTTTTATGTCTACTGCGTTCTAATCCAAATAAACCTATGCAGAAATGCAGAGAGGTAGAGAGTGAATTATACAGTTTTCTCAAAAGCTGACGGACATAGAATGTCACTTTGGGCTTTTTCAGCAAGACTGTGCTACTGCGCATACAGGATGAGTCCTTAAATTTAATTCCGGATTTTTTTAAAAATATGGTAATAATAAAGGATTATACCTCTTAACATCCCCTGATTTAACTCTGTTAAATTTTCATTTATGGGGAAGCTTGAAAAATAAAGTATATGCAACACACCCCCCATACATAGGTAGAATTAGGAGAAAACACCAAGAGAGAAATTTATTCAATTTCATATTGAGCTCTCGAGTGTAAATTAAAATTTCCTGGGAATATGCCAGAAATGTGTGAAGAGAGAGATAGTGTGTGTATGTATGTGAGAGAGAGAGAGAGAGAGAGAGATGGAGAGGGGGTACATCTCTTATGAAGAAATATGTGCTTATTATAATTATAATTGTAATTGTAACTGCAACTATGAGAATATGAGATGTTTGCGGGGATATTACAACTGTTTCGGCGGGAGTCGGAGCTGCGGTGACCGGCGCGCGAGCCAATCTGCGTTGGCCACTGTGGAAAAGAAAGGCACTTTATATATCCCTAGTATCTGGAAGCGTATCTATTTCAAATTCCTCATGTAGCATTCTACTATGATAACTTGTAAATAACCAGCATACTCGTAGGTCAAGGGCTTACTACCAGCTTGTAAATGTTTATAAGGGTGGTATTGCTGCAGATATAGTGGGTTACAGTATAACAACAGTTAGAAGAGTTCCAAGCCTGATGGGATTTGTAAGGTTTCTAAACCTGTCAATGTTGCACACTATGCACATTATTAGGCGGTTAAACCATATATTGCATGTTTTGTTTTTCATTCTTACGTTAGCTGTTTTTTCTTTCTTGTAAATACGGCATGTTTCAAGTTTGTTGGTCAATAATACTTAATATTCCAAAACTGAACCTTCTTCATTGTACGAATATGTACCTACTAACATCATAATATGGTTTTATTATTACATAATTCTGAATTATTCCTTGGTTTTACTTTCACTATTACATAGTAGAGAAAATTCGATACCAAGATTTCACCGGAAATGCATGTTTTGCGGTGTCCTGAATCTAAATAAAGCATTTTTTGAAAAATCTCCGTATGTGTCTTATCTGTAGGCAACATAACTCAAAAACGAAAAGTTGGATAAATACTAAACTTGGTATCCGAGTTTAGAATCTTTCAAGGATACGACATGAAGATTTTTCAAGAAAATAACATTACCCAAACTACCTTTACATGAAGCATTTTTCGAACATTTTGGTTTTCCGAAAAATGGCTCTAGCAATTTGATTAAAATATTATAGGTTTAAGATATTTTCACGGCAAATGAAATGTATGTCTTGAATTTGCTGAAAAGGTTCCCAAAAGTCCTCATTCTGAATGTCTTTCACATAACTGATAAACCTTAAGAGAGAGACAAAAGTTTACTACTCAAAAAGCATAGATCTCGTTGGAACACACCATTTATGTCATATGCATTTTTCTTTGGGGGGGAGGGGTCGAGTGAACCATTTCCGAGATATTTATTATTGTTATTTGTTTGAATTTTCCAAAACATACTTTTTCTCATATAGGAATTCATTTTTCATTTTGTTTATGTCCTGCACATGCAAAGAGAATGGAATGCTTCACATAGCAACCAGCTCTTAAAAGATGTTACTTTAGCTTTAAGCCTACCGCATTTCCCTTGCATCTACAAGAAAATTAGCAAGCGTTTATCCCGATTAAAATGAAGTATATGAAAATAGGCTTTCGTAAAAATAGTTCGTGCAATAGTAGAGAAAATCATGTGAGTGCAACCATCAGTTTTTTTCTGTAACGAGAAAAATAACATGTTGTAAATGTGTTCTATCACATTTTCATTAAAACCATTACGTTTATTAACACATTTTCTACCCAAACACGATCCCAGATTTTGATATTCGTTTATATTTTTTTATTTCGAGTTTTTCTGATTCGTCATCTACGGAAACACACATACACATGTAAAAATAAAATCAGCATTACTAGAATTTTGGTATTTGGAACCTATACTAGCGTGAAGTATCCACTGATTTTACTTTTAACTTTATTCCTAATGTTTTACAAGTTTTATATATTTCAGTTTTGCAGATATGGTATACATGCTCTTAACTATGTAAAGGATGGCGCAGATAACAGTGGCCTGTCTCTCGTTTGAACGCAAATGCGAAAGTTCCGTTGTGTATTATTAGAAATTTCTGTTAAATTGGCCACTAAAGTTGAATCGATTGCCAACTTTATGCAATATGAATAATCGATAGTTGGTATTCTTCTGTCTAATCGATAGTTGCATCCTTCTGTCACGATTTCAGTTTATTTCATCAGTTCATATACATGTTGCTGTTCGCATTGTGGAAAATTACTTTCTCAATGCAAGAAAGAATTCAAATTGTGAAAGCATTTGTGAAAACAGGTTCGATTACCGAACGAGTTCATGACGTCTTCTCTACGGAACGAACTATTAGCAAAAATTTCAGGCCACCACTTTCCTGGGATATAATAACGTGTGATTTTTTTACTGTACGGATATTTCAAGAGCAAGGTGAAACACATTACAAGCACTGAAAGACAACATCAGCAGTGAAGTTGCCGCCATAGATATCGGAACTTTACGCCAGTGTTTCTGTTGTAGTTGTAGTTGGAAAAAGGGGTGTGACCTTAAATATCTATTGCGCATCCCCCCTTTCATTAGTTAAGTAGTCTGTTGTTCGTTATGAACTTAACCAGACTGCTAACTGAGGCTTTCGATAATTCATCTATCATTGGAAAGTGATTGCCAAAAATACTTTCTCTTTGATTCGCAAGAGCAGGGCAATCACATAGCAGATGAGTAACAGTCTCATCTCCTTCTAGGCATCTACTACAGATAGAGTTGTTAAACAATCCCATTCTGTATAGATTAAACTTAAGGGCACAGTGTCCTATAATGAATCCTGTTGCCCATGCATGCCTTCTTCCAGTGTTTCTGAATATGGTTAGATGTGCACAGCTGTGAATTGATGCTGCAGGGGACCACTTTCAAGTTCTTCAATAAATTGTGAGTCCATTTCAGGAATTCGTTTGTCTATATTTACTCTATACTTACACAGGCCACTTTTATCTGCGCCAGCTATGCCAGTTATCGATTATTCATAATGTTTAAAATTGCCCATAATTGTACTGTAGCTCAATTCAAAATTTAACGACCAATTTTAACAGAAATGTATATTAATACATAACGGAAATATCGCATTTGCATTCAAACGGGAGTTCCGCCACGCTTTATATAACCAGCCCACTGTTACTAGAAAACTCTAGCTCACGAACACACGCACTAAACTAACAAACTGTAATTTAAATATCATACAATGCATCAATAAATTCAAACTGCTATAAGCTTTAAAAACAAACTCTTAAATTTTAACAGAAACCTCTAAATTATCTAAAAGCTTCTTACTACTCAACTAACATACCAAACTCAAACATTTACATAATTGTCCTCATCCATGTGTCCTGCTCTAACATCATTATCTATGTAACTTTGTATAACTCTTAAACTATTCTTCCGGTAGGTATTTCTTCTACTCTCCTCCTCCACCTTTCCGCTGCATCCTCTTTTCCTGTTGACATACAGTAAGATGTCCAATTCCGTCTATCCAGTAGTACGTCATACACTAACTTCCATGCTTGTGGTTAGATTTAAACCAGTCCCCTACGCCACGGAAAACGGAACACCGAGGTTAAGGTATCTTATCAAGCACGGCCATGGAAATTGGCACGGAAATGTTTAAGGAAGTGGTATCTTGAGCTGAATATAAACCAATTCTAGAGGATTTAAACAACAATGGTATATTATTAATTGTCCTTCCACATAAGCCGTGTGTTGGACAAGGTTGGAAAGGTAGAATCAGACTGAAAAATTCAACGCCAACGCCGGGATTATTCAAAGGCCTGATTCTACCTTTCCAACCTTGTCCAACACACGGTTTGTGTGGATGAACAATTAATTCCATTAATTGACCTAATAGTGATAGAAACTATGAAGCCCGGGACTTAAGTAATTACAGTATTGTAAGTCGCCATTGAGGTTTGTAATTCAATACAATTTGAGAGCTCCTTGTGCTATACGGGGAAAAATGCGAATCAATTGGCGAATTTAATTTCATATCAGCATGTTGTCATGGTAGCTCAGTGGTTAGAGCAACCAGCACCGTGAGATCCGTGGTTCAAATCTCGGTATTGGCATTGAAATTTTCAGTATACCTTTCAGATTCTACCTTTGCAACGTTGTCCAATACACGGCTTGTGTGGAAGAACAATTAGTTCCATTAATTGACCTAATAGTGGTTGAAACAATGCGAAATATGCGAATTAGTTCGGGAATTTAATGTCACACAGGCATGTTTCCATGGTAGCTCAGGGTTAGAGCAACCCGACGGAAACCGGGAGATCCATGGTTCAAATCCCGGCGATGCAATTGAATTTTTAAGTCGTGTGATTCTACCTTTTCAATGGCATATTATGTTACGCGTTCTTAACTTATACAGATGAGACAGTATTCTTAACACTTAAATAATTTCAGTCTAATTAAATAATATATAAATTCAATAACAGCCCACCTTAAAGCAATATGTGTGTGTAATAACTTGTAAAATGTATGCAACAGTCATTTCATTTGCTTGTATTATAGTATCTATGTGTAATAATGTTATGTGAATATATTACGTAATTTAATAATGTATGGGCTGTGAGAATAATAGGTTAAATATTGCTAACAATGAGGTAACCTTGAGACAATTATGAATTTGCAAGTTTAACAACACTACTTGTAATTCTTGGAAGCAATAATGTAATTTTAGTGGCAGTTTATAAAATAGCCAATCAATAACCAGAAAAAGCTTTAGTTAAATTCAGGTATTCTATTGGATAAGGAATAGCCAATCAGAGACTTGAAACACAGAAATTTACAAGTTTAGGCGGTTGAAATCAGTTCAGTTGCCTGCAGACAGTGTTTGTAAACGGATGCGAGATGCGTCCTCGAGAGATTTAATACTATTCATGCGAGATGTAAAATAAGTTTGCGTGTTAAAAAGTACAAGTAATTCATAAAAGAATCTCACAGCTCTATATCAGTGAAATGTTATTTAAATCGTATCAAGTATTAATAAAAGGAAAAGTGAAATTATAATCTGTGTAAGCCTACATTCTTCAGTCGCACCACAACCCTGCCAAGACATCCGACGCAGCCGAGGTAAACATAAATATATAATACATAAAGAAACAGTCAAATTACAAAGTTAATATTTTTAAAAATTGGGGCAAATAACAACGTAAAAATCAAGACAACAAACCATCTACTTCAAAGTAAGACTTTTCTTTGTTTAATTGAGGTCTGATCTGTTTCTGTAGTGATATCTTTGATTTAGAACTTGAGGCATTTAAGGTATATTCATTTTGTTATTCTGTAAGCGTATATTGTATAGTGTAACCTGCTAACAAACGTTCGTGAATTTTCCTGCGTCATGACTAGCTTGTATACTCTGACAGGACAGCATTGCAGTCCTACCTGGCTTGGGGCTGCCGGGCTCTGTGATTTCCTACAGGCGAAGTTGTTCCTCCCGCTTAGTACAGCGTGTAGAGATATCTGGTGTGTTGCAAACGACTTCTCCTTGTACAAACTATTTGTACAAACGCTTATTCTCCATCCACTTCATGCTAATCCAAATAAACATTTGCATGAATTACCTTATTGTTAATTTTCTTGTAGGTGCAAGGGGATATGGAAATACAGTAGGCTATAAGCGATAGCATTACCTTTTAAGAGCTGGTTGCTATGTGCACCATTTAATTCTATTTGCATGTACAGGAAAAAAATTATGATTTGTTACACTCACATGACTTTCTCTACTCTTGTACAAACTATTTTAAAAACGCTTATTCCCCATATGCTTCATGTTAATCGAGATATTGTGATGTTAATCTTATTGCTAATTTTCTTGTACATGCAAGCGTAATTGCTAGGCTTTAAGCTATAGTCAAATATTTTAAGAGTTGGTTGCTATGTGGAGTATTCCATTCTCTTTGCATTACCAGGACAAAAAAAAATGAATAACGAATTTGAGAAAAAGTATAATTATTGCAAAATTTAAGGGAATAACAAGCAATATCTCTACAATGGTTCACTCAGCAACAAAAAATGTATATGACATAAGTTGTGTATTTTAACGCGATCTACATTTTTTGTGCAGTAAAATTTTGTCCATCTCTTATGGTTTACCACTTATGCAAAAGTCGTTCACAATGAATGCTTTTGGAGACATACCCAGAGCATTCAAGATATAGATTTTATTTGCCATGAAAGTATCTTAAATATATGATATTTTAATCAAAATCGTTAGAGCCATTTCTGAGAAAATTAAAATTTCCAAAAATGTTCCATGTAAAGGGTTATCTGGGGTGGGGGGATTTTCTTGAAAACCTTTGTGTCGCATATCTGGAAGATACTGAACCTAAATACAAAGTTTAGTGTTTATCTGACTGTTCGTTTCTGAGTTATGCAGTTCACAGACACACACACACACACGGACATGTTTCCAAAAATACTTTTTTGGATTCAGGGGGTGTGAAAATATGTACTTCCGGTGTAATCTCGGTATCGAATTTTTGGGTGGAATACAATACTTCCCCTACTTACTATACGTAGTAGAGAAAGTAATAACCGTGTTAACACAAAAGTACATCCAAAAAAGTATTTAAAAGTGTTATATATCGTACTATAATTTAATTTAGTTATCTTCAATAGTTTCTGAGAAAATGGATCTCTTACATCAGAAAATGTCATCCACAAAAAATAGGTGTTCAAAGAAAAAATAGAAAAAAACAATCTCGCATATATTTGTAAAGGAACACACATAAATTGCTATACTTAACAGTAACACCAATTTGAGGAGCAAAGCTTCTCCTAAAAGATGGGCTAATGTTTACCTTTGTACTAACCAAAGTGTATAGGATTTTTTTTTCTTCCGTAAAGTGGTGCGGTATCATAGTAAAATATTGGCTGATGCAGTACCATTTTTAAAAATAGATTTAGAATATAAGTGTTTTGCCTATGTTATACATAATTCAAGAGGAAATTGGAGTTAATATGAGGTATAAACAACTAAAAATGCAAGTTTTAGAAACTTTTGCTATTCTATCTGTTAAGGGACCACATTTTCCTTTTAAATGTAACGCATGAAGCACTCCATAATTATGCAGGTATATTTATAGAAACTAAGTTTCCAAGAGTCGGATTACCGCTTTTGAATATACTCTCTTATGCATATTTGTGTCACTATAGCGGTGGACAAGCCCATAGGAAAGATCACGACTTTATAAGGTGTATTCTGTAACTTCGTTATTAAGTAAGCGACTACAATTATTTGTTAAGATTAACGAGCCGCTCTTAATAAATGTACCGCCATTTCTCATTCTGTAACTCGTCTGTTATCGCGGCATTTGTTTTCTGGCGGTTTGTTAGCCAACTGAAGAGACTAATCCAAAATCCGTGCGCTCTGCGATAGCATTTTGTTTTCACGCTTCTACCAGCGCCGGAATACGGACTACCCAGTGCTTTTGTTACTTTTCCTTACCGAGATGGATAGAAAGCGTGCCATGAAAAGTTATGCAAAAAATATAAAATATATGTGGGTTTTTAAAATTCGCGCCCATTGCTTAAAATAGCAAGACCTAGAATTCCTTGTGGCCCCAAAGAATCAGATTTATTTTTATAAAGAAACTCTCTCAGCTGTTGAGCATCTGTGGCTGTAGCCCTGCAAAATGAATGCATTTATAGGTTAAGAAAGGCAGAAATAACAGCACAGTTTCATTTTGTTTTGATGCCAGTTTCATTGATTCATATCATCCCGAAATTATTGCTCAATTTTCTTAATTTTCTTGGGAGGGGGCTATTTATTATACTTGTTAAATAAACCAGCTGCCATTCAAATTTTTCTAAAAGCCTTTTGTATAGCAGCAAGCATAAATACATACTTATTCTTTTTATTAATGATTTGGCAATTTTCAGCTTCAGTTCAATTCTGTGGAAATGTTTATGCATCTTAGCAATCTTTAAATGAAAAAAATAATAATGATAATATCCAATATTATGTTACGTATTCATTAAGTATAACCAAGTGTACAAATGAGTATGAGCCTTTTTTTATCGCGATATAGGAAAATATGACCATCTAGTTCAGCACCTAGTCTGTAATATATGCAGAAGTAAATATATAACAGCAGTTTTCCAGAACACATATCTAAATCAAGGTTGAACCTACTGCACCTTATCAGAAGTACGCGAAATAAAGAAAAAAGCCTTCGTGATTGAGATCATTACAATTGGAACAAAGGTTTTGTCCCGACCGGCAAACGGCGGTTGGCTAAAATTGTATAGAACAGGTTTCTTTTATCAGACTGCGAGGTCTGTACAAACTACCGAATACAATTAAAACACTAATAAGCTATGGTATATCGAGTCAGTTATATAATATATACTATTTGATGAAAAGTATCCGGACACCCCTCACAAGCATACATTTTTCATCTTAGGTGCATTGTGCTGCCACCTACTGCCTGGTACTCATTATCCGCTACTTCAGTAGTCATTAGACATCGTGAAACAGCAGAATTGGATGCTCCGTGGAACTCACGGACTTCGTACGCGGCAGGTGATTGGGTGTCATTTGTGTCAGAAGTCTGTACGCGAGATTTCCACACTCCTAAACATCCCTAAGTCCACTGTTTCTGATGTGATAGTGAAGTGGAAACGTGAAGGGACATGCAGAACAAAAAGCGTACAGGCCGACCTCGTCTGTTTACTGACAGAGACCGCCGACATTTGAAGAGGGTCGTAAAGTGTAATAGGCAGACATCTATCCAGATCATCACACAGGAATTCCGAACTGCATCAGGATCCACTCCAAATACTATGGCAATTAATTATGCGTGAGGTGAGAAACCTTGGATTCCATGCTCGAACGGCTGCTCATAAGCCACACATCACGCAGGAAAATGACAAATGACGCCTCGCTTGTTGTAAGGAGCGTCAAAATTACACGATTGAACAGTGGCAGTGACGAATCACGGTACACAATGTGGCGATCCGATGGCAGGGTGTGGGTATGGCGAATTCCCGGTGAACATCATCTGCCAGCGTGCGTAGTGCCAAAAGTGAAATTCGGAGGTGGTGGTGTATGGTGTGGTCGTGATATTTTAGCGCAGACCTACATTGATATTTTAAGCACCTTCTTATTTCCACTGTTGAAGAGCAATTCGGGGATGGCGATTGCATCTTTCAACACGATAGAGCACCTGTTCATACTGCACGGGCTGTGGCGGAGTGGTTACACGACAATAACATCCCTGTAATGAACTGGCCTGCACAGAGTCCTGACTTGAATCCTATAGAACACCTTTGGGATGTTTGGAACGTCGACTTCGTGCCAGGCCTCACCGACCACATCGATACCTCTCCTCAGTTCCACACACCTTAAAGAATGGGCTGTCATTCCCCAAGAAACCTTCCAGCACCTGATTGAAAGTATGCTGCGAGAGTGAACGCTGTCATCAAGGCTAAGCGTGGGCCAACACCATATTGACTTCCAGCATTACCGATGGAGGGCGCCACGAACTTGTACGTTATTTTCATCCAGGTGTCCGGATACTTTTGATCACGTAGTGTATTTGTACAGAAAAGAGATAGAATATCCAGCTATATAAAGTGTAAAACGTATCGTTATTTCAATAACAGACAACAAAAATTACTCTGATTCTGAATTAAAAATCAAGATAAATATTTAAGTAGCTTGAAATGAATGTTTACTGTGTGTTTTTCGGTAATACTCCAATTAATGCATGCACTTAGAAATATACTAATGGAAGAAATTAGCGTTTATTGTTTAATAATTTCCATAGAAGGAATTCCGACAATAGTGACCGGTTTATTACAATTCTACCTGCCGTGTTTGCGGCAGTCTGCTACACGCCTACCCTAACTTTCTTTCCGCGTTGAGGTCTATTATGAGCAGCGGACGAAACAATTGCACAGAAACCATGCTGAAGTCAGGACTATGCCGGGGAGCAGAAAGGATTTGTTATGGAAACGAGAAGCGCCAGCAGCGACTTTGCTAAATAAAAACAAGAAGAACGTCCCCCTCCAGCTCTGTAGTTTCTGCAAACCAACCCCCTTAAAACATGGGTGTTATCTTTTTAACTCTCTTGTATGCTGAAGCACGAATAAGCATCTGTGGTATGAAGTCATCTTGTTTCTTGGAGTACTAGACCTGCTGCTGAAATACGTCTGTCATGAAATAAGGTTTACCACTTTTGACATTGCAATGCCTGTCCTCATAGACGTTCAGTTCGGGGGATTTTTCCGTTACTCGGTGCCAATATTTAATTAAGTATTCTCGGAAATATCGGAGGGTGCGCTTATTGCTTAAGAAGGCTGTGTTCTATAACCTGAGATAAAACTAGCACCACAAAGCCACATTGATTAATTCACATAAACTGTGTACTTGAAAACTGATTTTGAAATGTAAATTATATATTTAAATCATATTTATTACTAAACACCTTAAAATATTTCAATGAAACATACAGAAATTTTGTTCTTCACACACTGTTTGCCATAACAAAACAGTGAAACTAGCAAAACAACAATTATCCAACCCGTAACAAGCTACTATTTCCAGAATTTGTATAACTCCTTGTCCATAGTATTCACTTGATGTAGTCCTTTACCAACCTGCTGCTTCGTACCCTCTTCATCCACTATTCCTGTGGTCTACCTTTTACTTTTCTCTCTTCCATGTCCAGTTTAGTAACTTTGCCGGTGTCCTGTACTTGGACATCCGTTTTTCATAGATGTAGCGCTCACGCTGGTGACAAAAAAAAAATCAAAAAATCCGATGTGTTACACTCGCATGACTAACTCTACTCTTATACAAACTATTTTTACAGACGCTTATTCTCCATATGCTTCATGTTAGTCGAGATGTTAATCTTATTGCTGATTTTCTTGTATATGGAAGGGGAATTGCTAGGCTTTAAGCGATAGTCAAATATTTTAAGAGCTGGTTGCTTTGTGGAGTATTCCTTCTCTTTGCATTACCAGGACAAAAAAATGAATAACGAATTTGAGAAAAGTATAATTATTGGAAAATTTAAGAGAATAACAAGCAATATCTCGAAAATCGTTCACCCCAAAAAAAAATGTATATGACATATATTCTGTTTAACGCGATCTACATTTGTTGTGTAGTAAATTTTTGTCTTGTCTCTTATGGTTTACCGGTTATGCAAAAGTCGTTCACAATGAAGAATACTTTTGGAGACATTCCCAGAAAATTCGAGATATGTTTCATTTGTCATGAAAATATCTTAAACATATGATAGTTTAATAAAAATCGTTAGAGCCATTTTTGAGAAAATTAAAATTTTCGAAAAATGTTCCATGTAAAGGGTAATCTGGGGTGCGGGTATTTTCTTGAAAACCTTCTTGTCGCATCTCTGGAAGATACTAAATCTAAATACCAAGTTTGGTGTTTATCCGACTGTTCCTTTCTGAGTTATGCTGTTCACACACACACACACACACACACACACACACACACACACTGACACACGGACATGTTTCCAAAAAATGATTCAGGGGGTCTCAAAACGTGCATTACCGGTGAAATCTCGGTATCGAACTTTTGGGTGGAATACTTCCCCTACCTACTATACGTAGTAGAGAAAAGTGAAAAGTCATCTCTTGAATGCAAAATTCTTCAAAGTCCTACTCGACACAGCGCGCGGTTTACCCTGTATACAACAAAGCTGTATAGTCACTGTAGGGTTTGTATTTTATTCTATGCACTAAAGACGCTGCTAGTGCATGTGCTCCGTTAGCTGTGTTGCAAAATGGTTAAGAGCCAGATTCGTCTCCCAGCATGAAGCACTTCGTTTTTTTAATAAAACCCGGTTACATATTATGACAAATTAGGTGCGTGATGTTGTTTCTTAGGTACAGTGGTCTTTAGCGTTAGTTTATTTTATACAGTGGAAGGGAAATTATTACATTTCTCCTAACATGTATTACACAGAGCTATTACGAACAAAAAGTATAAAGCATTTTATTCTGTGATCAGCCATTTTCGTAAAAGAAATAGTTGTTTTCCCGAATCAGATGGTTTATTCCACGAGAATGTGTGAAGGTAATGGTTTGTTGCTTGTAAGATGGGTAGAGTTGAGACAGTATTTTTAATACTTAAATGATTTCAGTCAAATTATATAATATAACATACAATAAAATATATAAAAAGTCTATATTACAGTCATTGTATATGTTTATATTATTGTATCCATGTGTAATAATGTTATGTGAATGTATTACGTAATTTAATAATGTAGAAGCTGTGAGAATAATAGGTTAAAAGTTGCTAACAATGAGGTAACCTTGAGGCAGTAATGAAATTTAGAAGGTTTAATAATGCTACTAGTCATTCTCGGAGCAACACTAATGTAAATTTTGAGACAGTTTACTAGATAGCCAATCAACAGCCAGAAAAAAAGCTTAGGTTAAGTAAAAATGTTCTATTGGATTAGGAATAGCCAATCACAGACTTGAAATACAGAAATTTACAAATGTGGTGTTAAAAATCAAGTCAGTGACTTGTAGACAGTGCTCATAACTTGACTCGTTGGTTGTAGACAGTGTTTCTAACTGGACGCGAGATACGTCCTTGAGAAATTTAATACGTATTTTGTGTGAGGCAAAAATAGTTTATATGTTTAAAAAGCGTAAGTAATAAATAAAAAATATCTCACAGCTCTCGCTATATCAGTGAAGTGTTATTTAAATAGTGTCAAGCATTAATAAAAGGATTGATGTAAAATTATAATCTGCGTAAGCCTACATTCTTCAGTCCCACCACAACCATGCAAAGAGAAATATGTCTCTAACAATAATACTGACGCAGCCGAGGCAAACATAAATATATAATATTTAAAGAAACAGTCAAAATACAAGGTTAATATTTTTAATCATTTTTTGGGCGAAGGCTACTGGAAACCGGGTACTATACGTGCGGTTGCAACCAACTTCAAGTTCGGCTCCCAACATTTTAAATATAATACTACTCCTTAAATACAACCTACTAGAAATTGGCTCCCAAAACGTGGTGGAAATAACAACGTAAAAACAACACACCAACTCCTACTTCAAACTGGCTTTCCATACGTGAAGCCACAATCTACTTCAGAGTATATTTCCGACCTAGGTTTATTAGTAACTATGTGACATTATACAGGCTTTTGAAATGATTAATCATTTTCCGAACGCCGTTTTGCAGATGTAATGTGGAACGTGAACAAAACATCATACCTGAACTGGGAAGCGGGGGACCAGGGGGTTTGTTTTCCACACGACCTTTAATCCAAACACGAGAAAGCGTTGTGTAATGTTTGTTGTAAAGACAAATACATTTGGTAGCTTTTGGCCTGTACTAACAATATGGGAGTAAGATCTTCATCGTCCAATAGTCCCTACAAAACAATGTATAATGAAAGCTTATTTGGATAAACAAGAAGTAGATAGAATAAGTTTTAATAGGAATATTTTTGGAAAGTGAGTAGACAAAGTCATGTGAATACAACACGAGTTTTTATTTATTCATGTATCGGAGAGTTTTAACAGAAGAACTGAGACATAAGTTGTTTTGTATAAGATGCTTATGTAAGACAAGGTGGAATTTAAATTTTATAAAGCAGAATAGGACATTCCAACCTAAGTTTGGAGCGAACATCAGCATTCAATCAGGAGATAATTGCCAAGATCTTAGAACAGAATTGTTAATCCACGTCTACTGAACACGCCGATCTAATACACTATTGTATAACGTTTTCACACAACAAGAAACCAATTTTTATTTATTTTTAGAAAGAAAAAAAAAAGAAGGAAAGACATAGTACAAGGCATTGCAGAACAGTTACTGGCAGCTTGGAAAAAGAATGTATGTTATTATATGTGTGTTTCAGGGCATAGGTCCCATTTTTCGCCGTGGTCTATTGCACTGTCAACGATATGAATCTTATAACTGAATTAACAATATGTTTTCCGTCAAGTCTTCGGCACTTTAACGTCAGTATTGCCGTGTAATATCATCCCAATGGTGCGCAGTGGTGATCCGATTTCCAAGTATGAATGCGAATCGGTTCGAGCCCATCTATATGGATGCGGAATTTTTAGGCTAATGTGTAGGACCAGCGCCCTCTTAGCATTGATAAATATGAAGAACTATTTTTGGTAGTAATGTTACTTACGAAAGCGGTGTCGAACACATCACCTCTCTTTACCGGCTGGTTGATCTGTGTATATGGGCGTGAAGTCAGTTTGGTAAGCCTTAGCCCTTCATGGACAGTCGTGTCATATGATTATTCATACATTTTCAATGTCCATGTCTACTTTTAGTGAACGATATAGTAAATTATTTCTTAACTCCAAAAGACAGGTAAACATAATCTTTACACATAAATATATGGTAGTTTTTTTTATGGATTAGTGATGGTAGGTGCAAGAAGACGTTTATCGTAAGTACTATGGTTATATTGGCACCTTGTACTACCGAAACAAACGTCCATTTTTGTAACTCCCTTACGTTGGGTTAAATAAACATTCAGCTTATATCTATACAATGAAGCACACACAACGAAACACATAATCGTGGAATGTCCACAATACGATCTATGGAGACAATACTACCAGATACCCAATGATTTATAAACAGAACTCAACTATTCGATGTACCCTAAAATAGTTGATTTTCTTAAAAGCATAAATTTATATAAAAGTATATAATATTTAATCAGTTTATTACTTACAGTGTCAGAATTTTATACTACTTCATTATAATGGTTCAAAACTGCCATTGCTTTATTATTAAATATTTATTTTATAAAAAGTTATAAAGTCGCGATATGACTAATGTGTTAAAGCGTCTATAAACTTTGAAAATAAAGAAAACAAACTACATTCACTCTTGCACTGATAGTTCTCGATTCGATAGAGGGTAAACCTAATTAAAGAAACACCCTTCCTCCCTGTTAGCCGGGGACCGAACTTAGGACTTATGGATTCAGAAGTTAAACTGTAAACACTCGCCCACTTGAGATTTCCAATGTTGTGATATATATGGAACAGTTAAATATATATTGAACATGTTGTTCCAGCTGGATTCAACATTCCAGTATCATAGAACAATGAAACATATTATGCAGCAACAGATGTAACTCATTTAATCTGTTATTGTATTCGTTGCTTCTTAAAAGATATGAATAGTTACATTGTTAAATGGAGGCAGTTATTTGTCAGGAAAATAACTTTGTCGATCCTATCCTTATCGCCTTTCTGGCAATCCTTTCCACATTCATATTTACCCAGAGAAAAACAAATAGAGAACGAGTAAATACAAAAATACCACGTTACAATGTTTCTACCATCACATTAGCAAATGAAAAAATCTGATGTGTTACACTCGCATGACTTTCTCTACTCTTGTACAAACTATTTTTACAAACGCTTATTCTCCATATGCTTCATATTAAACGAGATATAACGATGTTAATCTTATTGCTAATTTTCTTGTAGATGCAAGGGGAATTGCTAGGTTTTAAGCGATACTCAAATATTTTAAGAGGTGATTGCTATGTGGAATATTCCATTCATTCTCTTTGCATTACCAGCACAAAAAATGAATAACAAATTTGAGAAAAAGTATAAGTATTGAAAAACTTAAGGGAACATCAAGCAATATCTCGAAAATGGTTCACTCAACAAAAAAATGTATAGGACATAAATTGTGTATTTTAACGCGATCTACATTTTTATGTAGTATGTAGTAAACTTTTGTCTATCTCTTATGTTTAACAGTTTTGCAAAAGTCGTTCACAATGAAGAATACTTTTGGAGACATTCCCAGAAAATTCGAGATATACATTTCGTTTGTCATGAAAATATCTTAAACATATGATATTTTAATCAAAATCGTTATAGCCATTTTTGAGAAAATAAAAATTTTCGAAAAATGTTCCATGTAAACGGTAATCTGGGATGGGGGATTTTCTTGAAAACCTTCGTGTCTCATCTCTGGAAGATACTGAACTTAAATACCAAGTTTGGTGCTATCCGACTGTTCGTTTCTGAGTTATGCTGTTTACAGACACACACACACACATAGACGCACACACGGACATGTTTCCAAAAATGTTTTTTTTGGATTCATGGGGTCTCATAACATATATTTCCGGTGAAATCTCGGTATCGAATTTTTGGGTAGAATATAATACTTCCCCTACTTACAAAACGCAGAAGAGAAAGTAAAATTGTACAGCCGAGTGCAAAAAACGTGCTGATGCTTTTGGTTACTTTTAGTATTTTCTATTCTTGAATGTTGGCAGAATTTCATCATTTGTGTTCAGCGCCTGCCTTAGGTGACTCTCCTCTAATTGGTTTTAGCTGAAGTCCGACACGTTATAATTACTCTATGAAGAAAGCTCAGGCCTAGATCTAGGCGACGAAAGGGATGGAGAGTGGACATATATCACCAGTATGGTTGAAACAATATACCTCTCAAAGGCTGTCCCTACTAGCCCCTGAATGAGTCCGGCTCTTATTGGTTCGGTATTGAAGCATTAACCTGTGTAACTGAATGAGGGATGGAACGCGAGGCAGAGGTGTGTTAATTATTGATTGCCAACTTAAACCGCGGTTCCTCACATCGACACTTTTTTTTGCACCTGACTGTATATCATGTATTTTCTGCGTGTGAAATCTTCCTTCGCAGTGAACATTTTTTACCGGGGAAAACTTATCAGATAGAAACTTAGTACACAAAATGTGTGAAACTCATAAAAATATGTATGTACCCAATGAATATTTCTTAAAGCAGGGCACCAGGGTAATTCAGTAGTTTTGTCCATTGGTCTTGTATCTCCACGTCCATGATTCGATTTCCCACTATGAAGTGGCGATTTTAGGTTGCACCTTTCTGTACCTTCATTCTCGTGTCCCAACGTAGTTCGGGATCCACTGTAACAGATTTAGGTCACATCGTCATCCTCATTGTGATCGGAGGTAATGGACACGCCCCATTGTGTACCTCCAGCTAATGGGTCCAGCCATCGCTTAGTGATATAGCATGTTCCTCGAAAGTCATAGTAGACCATGAGGGGAGGGTTGGAAACAACAAACATAGCCGTAGCATTAGACGTTGCCAAAGTATTCTTCTTCGTACGTTAAATTTTTACCAAATAGGAACATGGAGGCCTGTAACATGTATGAAAATTTGCAATTATTCATTTATCACATCTTATATTTCAGCTATAATAAAATAAAGGTAGATATTGCTTAAACGAATGTGTGATTGGCATGTTTATACTGCTTGGTTTTAAAGTTTTGCATTGTTAAGTTTTTCACAGGTACATAATATAAATATAACACAATATATTAAGGATACATGGGAATTTCTAATGTAGCCCTTGACTTCTGTACCAATAATTGAGAGTGAGCTTCATTTTATGATACACCTCAAGTATGATCTGGCTATCGAAGACTTTGAAGTGTCTGTTTTGAGAAGTATAATAGTTAAAAGGCAATGACGTACAAAGAAATAGGGACTTAGGGTAAATATACCTACTTGGCCTGTTTCGAAAAATTGGTCCTGCTAAATGAAATATTGCACAATGTGTCTGATCATAATATATGAAAATATAATTGAAAACCCCTTAGAAGCACATTCTCTTCAGTCTTCGC
The DNA here is from genome assembly GCA_030765065.1 of Deroplatys truncata. Taxonomy (NCBI): domain Eukaryota; kingdom Metazoa; phylum Arthropoda; class Insecta; order Mantodea; family Mantidae; genus Deroplatys; species Deroplatys truncata. Next base: position 64,763,336 of record CM060979.1, on the reverse strand, counting down.
TGTGTTACGAAACTTTTTTATACACAAGGATCTTATAATGTGAACGCAAGTTTTATTCATAATGCTTCCATTAATGCAAACATATTAAAGTACGATTTATTTTCAACATGTATTAATTTGGAAGAGTAACTTATTTTCTCTGATTTTCACTAATTGACGTTATAGTATTTCTACATAAAATTTTAGAAAAAAATTGTGAAAAATTAACTTAAGTGCAAATGTTTTGGATCAGCACATTTGATTCCCTGCACATTATGTGGTAATCCTTATTAAGGTCATAAGTAGTGTCTAGAGTGGCAGATTAGACTTGCCTTTCGTAAGCCATTCAGTTTGCGAATGGAAGTGCATGGTGTGCATAATTAATTTCCTCGAATCTCACGTTGAGTGTGTTTGAATATTTACTTAGTGCTCGGTTTTTGCTAATGTCATGGTGTAATTTGCTGAATCCTCAGCGAGTTCTGCTGGAGAAATGGGGTTCGTTAACTACTGGTGACACTATTCCATTGCTTACATTTACGTGTATCTAAGTTAAAATTACATTCTAATCCAAAGATATCTCATGGAATCTTGAGATATTTATTTCTGTTATAATCGTTAAAGTTAAACTTAAATAACTACTATAGAATAGTACACCATTTCAATATTTCTTTTGTAAACCGAGTATGCTTTATTCTTGTTAACCATCTGAAATCGCAGAAGAATTACAAAACATACAACGTTTGAAATATGTCGTATTCGAATCATCAAAGCCTTTGAGAACTACCATAAACGTTTTTAAACTTCTACTTTTACGAATAAAACAATAAGAAAAAATATTATGAACCGTAAAGTCATCGTCGTCGTTTTTAGCTCCACATATATGGTCTATTACCCTCGCGGGTTATCTGATTATAAAATGCGATGATTGTATTCATTTCTGAGGTAGAAGCACCCAGCGATGGTAGGGTGATAATAAGCATGGCGATAGAATGAGAGGATCTACAACTTTTACCGTAGACTCCGAACCACGTTGGGTCTTGGGTCACTCCTGACAGGAGCAAGTCAAGAGATGAAGGCGTGTATAGGGCCGACTAAAATTCAACCTCAGAGCTGGGTGAAGCAAATAAAGTATAAAATAATAAATAAATTCCAGCCCGCAATCGCTCAATTAATTTTCTTCTTACTTTAATAGTTGATTTAAGTATGCCTCTAATTTGGTTTCACCACTAATTTCAACTAAATTCTTATTTGGGTTCACCACTAACTTTAACTAAATTCTTATTAATAATTTTATCATTAGAATTAATTGGTATATTTTGAACCGCTGAACCTCAGTATGAGAGCCAGAAACGAAACCACTGTGCAACCCCGGCGCCCATGAACTGTAAGATTATGCACCATATCTTGCCGAAGGACAGAGAAGGCGTTATTTATTACGGTAATATAACAGCAACGAAATTCTGTTTTACTTTATCTGCTAGTTATGTATAGTAAGTACAATAAGAATACTCCATCTAAAATTTGGATATCGATATTTCATACGAAATACACATTTTGAGGTTCCTGAATCCAAAGAAGCATATTTTTACTTTCTCTATCACCTAATAAGATAGATAAAGGACACATTGAATTCAACCCAAAAAATCTTATGTGTTACACTCACATGACTTTCTCTACTCTTGTACTAACTATTTTTACAAATCTTATTCTCCACCTATTTCATACTGATCGAGATAAACATTTGCAGAAACGATCTTTTGACATACAAAGAGAATTACATTTTACACATAAGCGACCAGTTCTAAAAATATTTGACTCTCGCTTAAGGCTTGCTATGTTCCCCTTGTTTTGTATTTGCAAGGGCAATATAAGCACAGACACCTCTCTTAATAGCTGGTTGCTATGTGCAGTGCCATTATCTTTGCCACAGATTAATACTCTTTGCATTTCCAAGACAAAAAATTAATAACGAATTCCTATTTTAGAAAATAATTATTGATAAAATTAAGGAAATAACAAGCAATATCTCGAAAATGGTTCACCCAACAAAAAATGTATATGATATAAATTGTGTATTTCAACGCGATATACATTTTTGTGTAGTAAAATTTTGTCTATCGTTTATGGTTTACCAGTTATGCAAAAGTCGTTCACAATGAAGAATACTTTTGGGGACACTCCCAGAAAATTCGAGATATACATTTAATTTGTCATGAAAATATATTAAACATATGATATTTTAATCAAAATCGTCAGAGCCGTTCTTGAGAAAATTAAACTTTTCCATGTAAATGGTAATCTGGGGTGGGGGTTTCTTGAAAACCTTCGTGTGGTATCTCTAGAAGATACTGAACCTAAATACCAAGTTTGATGTTCATCCGACTGTTCGTTTCTGAGTTATGTTGTTCAAAGACAGGCAGACACACACACGGATATGTTTCCAAAAATGCTTTTTTTTGGATTCAGGGTGCTCAAAGCATGTATTTCCGTTGAAATCTCGGTATCGAATTTTTGGCTGGAATACAATACTTCCCCTACTTACTATACGCTGTAGAGAAAGTAAAAATCATCATCCAGACTTCACCAAAAATACATATTTTCAGGTTTCCTAAGAAAAATGTACATGGGCGCGTAGGTTTGTTTAAAATAAATACCAAACTTTGTATTTAAGTTCAGCATTCTCTAGAATTTTTTTAATAAAATCCCTCATGCCAAACTCCCTTCTACATGAGAAAACGATTGGTCATTTTTTATTTTCTCAAAAATGTGTCAAACGATTTCCTTTAAAACACAATGTTTTAAGATGTTTGTATAAGAAATAAAGTGTATAACTTCAATTTTCTGAGAATATTCTATGTATTCCTCTTCATTGTGTGAATTTTGAATAATTCTGTATAACTGGTAAACCGTAGGAAAATATTTGGAACCTCGATATTCTTGATACTAGGTGGAATCAAATTAAGGCTAATACTTTCAGATAAACTTTCAATAATTTTTCAATACTTTTAAGTTGTTAAATTTTTCATCACTGAAAGTTGTTGCGTTTAAACCTATGCAGATAAGAATGAAAGGAGACGAGACTTCACAGTATTGCCTCTCACGTTTCCTCAAAATGTTGCTGGACTACAGTTCCTGACAGACCTTGACTGCGTTTCCTGTGTGTGAATCAATGTAATATTTCATAGATTCATGAAGACATATAAAACAATGGGGGAAGGAGTAGAGGTAGGATTAACTGAGTTGTGAATGAAGCCGATTTAGTTGATGTACAAAATCACGTTTCTGCGATAGCCTGGCTTGGTGACACACTCTCGGCCATTACATTTACCTACTTCGGTGACCGAAATCTGTGAATCTAGCAGAAACGAATCAGAACTTAAGACGTCAAATAATACAACACATGAAAATATTTGCTCTTTCCTTCCATTTGTTGGTTTGTGTTTACCCAATTCAAACTCGGTTTACGAGAGTAGTATAAGGTATACAGTATGAACTAACTTCCATAATATTTATATAAAATTGTTTAAAAGAAAGTTTTCGGCACAAATATAGTTACATTAACAGGGAAGCAAACTGTTGTTAATTATTGCGATTATTATTGTTAGCCTTGACTAACAATAGGACATATATAACTTGTGGCATTATCAAGATTAAAAATTCCTGCTAATTCGAGAATGCCAAATAGGATCAGTTTTGGAATCAGCATACAAATACAAAACAGGTTAAATGATTTTATACGCAGAAAACTACTAATAAGAACATAAGTCGGCGAACCAGCTATCGATTTACAGACTTTCATAAAGTGAGTATCGAGTATCGAAAATCGAGTATCGGTGTTTAAAAATCGGTATCGGTATCGAGTATAGTGAAATGTGGTATCGTTCCATCACTAACATAATATATGTCAAATAAATTTTCTTCAGAAATTAAGTATTTCAGAGATATTCCATACTATTTCCTTAAATTCAAATGATTCATTTTGTTTTTAAACTCTACCTATAGCTTTTAGGTTAAAGGTTATAAAATGGAAGGGGACACCTCGCATGCTATGACCTGCATAGATCTATTGTGGCTAATACCCCTCCCCATGTAGGAAACTGTAGGAGTCTATAGATTGCATGCAGACAGATCACAGAGACGCACAGAAGCCCCTAACTATTCCAGGCTGGAAGACCCGTCCCAATGCTGGAGTTGCCTAGAGAGTACGATGAACGACCTATGGACCAAGCAGCTCTGTAGTGTACACAAGGAACACTCTTTCATTTGAGCAAGCATCCACACCATCTGTCCGGCACCGCCATACACCACGAAACCTAGAATCGCACCTGAAAGTTGAAAAGGAAACGTAATGAAGGGGAAATTATGGAAAGGAAGTAGTGGTAGATGGAGAAACCACCCCTGCATTCGTCTAAAAACGTGGAAAAATCCAAGGTCAGAGTGGGCAATCGACGGAATTGAACCCGGGACCTCCGAATACGATCCTCACAAGTTATCGCAGAGCCATCTCGTTCGGCCTCTAAGTGCTAAGTCACCATTCGTTTCCTTCTGGGAGTCATGCAACGAATGTAAGTCCAAAACCATCGAATAACGACCCGCTTTTTAACTATAGTTTCAGCTTCTTGTACTTCTCTTGTGTTAGGCACTTCTGTAAACGTTTGTCTCCATTTATAAAAAGTGAATACAAAAATAACCTTCTGCATAATAGTTTGGAGAAGAGTGGGTGGAGAAAGTAATATGAATGTAACACACAGGATTCTTTGCTAAGTAATAATTCTCAAATTGTTATATACATTACCTCAAGCACAGTGCGTAGCTGCTTTTCGTTCATGCAACCTGGAAGGCAAGCATTAATCAGGGAGTAATTATTGCAATGGTGATTTACTGTTTTGTTTACTAATTTCAGACGACGTCATAATACTGTATGTAAACAGCTGTAACAAGTCCGGTTTTCTGTGCTTTTGTCCGGTGTAACTAATTGCTGCACCTAGCTCTATACAGTTCGGTTATTCTGGCTTTCGCAGCACCCGCAGAGCTCCCCTTCTGCGTAATTCTGCAGTGTTCGAACTAAAGACCATGCTTCTCCGATGCCCAAACTGTCTAAAGAGCTGGTTAATTGTCCATCGTATCAACGTATAGTCCCATCAAGTTGCTTGCTTCTCTTGTTCACGTCGCCTGGATTACCACTAATCTGACTGGCAGACCGAACACTCGCATCCAGTTATCCCTTTGTAAAGGGATGAGCTATCTCGGGTAGATATTGTCACGGATCTCCGAAATTTCTTGAAATTCTATGCCGGGCCGTTTGTCGTAGAGCTAGCAAATTTGATATTTCTCAGGATTATATGTACATGAAGGCAAATAATAAACTGACTTTCATTTAAAAAGCTTAATTTATTCACAATATAATGGCCATTGAGGCGGCTAGCAACTTTCCCTTGCTTAACACAAAATTATACAAAAACTGTACATTTTAACCTTCCCTGTTAATTCTTTACGTTCAACTATATCACACGATACTTTTCCACTCACATACACGTATCTTCCGCCTGAGTCACAAGCGTTGCATCGTTAGAGCAAAATCAGAGAGTATGTAACTTGGGAATTCCTCCCCTCTTTATACCTTCCCACTATGACGCTAAGATTCGCGCCTTTATATGTAACAACTATTACCATTGCTTATCTACCTAGCGTGCTGTGAAAATAAAATGTTATAATTTTACAGTCATGCTTCCCTTTAAGTATCTCCGTCTCACTTAAAAACTCGTTTCTCTTTCTGTTTCTATCAAATCCCTTGTCTTCCAGGAATGGACCACTATCTCTGTCTCACTCTAATCTCGGATCTCTCTCTATTTTCTGTGACTTTTCCTAAACCCTGTGTGGATTAGCGTGTATGTGTATGTGCAGGAAGACTTTACCCCTGCTGCTCGCTCGCCTGGCAGCTACCAAATACCATGTTCCTTACATGCTTGTTTTGACATTGACGACATCCTGAGGGTCAAGTTATTTTGCAGTAAAGCTAGTTCTCAATATTACTTAACATTATTGGTCATGCCTGCTATTTCATTATTCTACCCTATTGGATATAGGTCCCCTTAAACCTCTATATAGGTGTGTAATTTTGAGAGTTATTTAAGAATCTTTCTGGAAAGCTCTGAAGTAGGTCGTTCAGAATCCAACTGAATGTTCGCGGTTCCAGAAACTTCTAATAATCACTGCAATTCTTCGGTCACTTTCTCTACCAGGTACATAGTACGTAGAGAATATATTGCATTCCATCTACAAATTGTAAGCCGAAATTTCACCGGAAGTTGATACGGTAATTTGTATCACAAATTACTCAAATGTAAATAATTATTTTAATATGAATATGTATTTTTGTGTAACATTGATTTCAGAGGTTTAATAATTGTAATTATTATTGGTAAATAATAATATACGGCTCTATTGAAACTGTTAACAATAACACAATACTTCAGCAAGGGGGTGAGTTGTTTATCGTTACCGGGAACCAGGAAGTTACGTAATGTTTCGCGCCTTTTCAGTAAAAAAAGCTTCTAGAACATTCTCTAAAAGTAATATGTATTAGTGGTTTTCATTGGATAGTAAAATAGACGCTAATGTTGGCGCGTTTTATTAGCCAATAGCAGTTCATTTATAATCTTTAGGTGTATCTTGAGGCAAGCCTATAAATAGCCATGCTCGAAGTCGGTCGCCCCGCAGTTATACAAAATTCTCCGTACACTCCACGTCGATTCCGCAGTTCAACAAGATGTCGCCAATCAGTCCTTCATTTCGTTAAGTTACACGAGAAATCTTATAAAATATTCTACAGTTAAATATACAAAGTTGAAGTACGTGAGTTAAAAGTGATAAGAAGTTATTATAAACAGTTTCAGTATGGCGATTATCTAGATAAATCTGTGAAAGTGTTAGTGCACGTGTTCGACAATAAAACATTATAAAACACATTTCTTCACTAGTAATTTTTGGATAAAAGATTCCTTTTCCGCTTCACAACCTGTAAGAAAAACATGCCTACCCAGATCAGATGATAGCTAGCCGGTGGACATTTAAAACTGATATAAATTGCTATGCCAGAGGAATCTACAAACAGAACAAATGAATCAACCAACGTATGACGTCACAAGAATGGCTTCTACCAACACACGTGATGTAAACAACATTACGTAAAGCAACGACCGTAGCATATTGGCTTCCAAACGCGGAGCTACAATTAATGATCTACAACATTAATACTGCTTCAAATTGGCTACCACAACGTGGGGCTAACTATAAGATCTTCAAGATATAATAATTTACGTAAAACAGAATACGTAAGCTATACCTCTTTCAAATTGGCGCCACCAACGTGGGGCGAAGTGACCAGGAAAGGAAGGCGAAGTGACCAGGAAAGGAAGGCGAAGTGACCAGGAAAGGATCAGCATAATCAGGACGTGGAACGAAAGCAGCAGTAAAATGATCTACAAGACGCAGATTCCAGAAACGAGGAACGACAAACGGCGCGGATAAGTGGATACAAAAAACATCGAAACGACGTAGATTCATCACAATACAACGCAGAAGCGACATACAAATCTAGGAGAAAGGGGCAGAACGCTGGACATCAAAGATACATCAGCAGATAGCATCAGAAAGGTTAGAAAAGTATGATTTTAATTAAAAAAAAAAAGTGTAAAACAAGAAATAATTATGAAGGGGGATAGTGTAACAGTTAGCTGTAATTCAATACAGGTGACAGAAAATAGCTTAAACAATGTAGTAGTTGAGGGAGGAAATATTAGTAAACAAAGTCAGAATAGAACAGCAGGAAATGTTAGTGCAGAAAGTGAGAATAGAACAGTAAGAAATGTTAATCTTGATACTATTGTGATGATGGAAATGCTGATAAATATGAGTAGGGAATTAAGGGAAGATATGCAAAAGAATAATGAGAAAATGAGGGAAGATATGCAAAAGAGTTATGAGAAATTAGGACAAAAATTAACTCAGAGTATAAGGGAAGAAATTTGTAAGAATAATGAGAAATTAGAAAAGAAAATAGATCAAAACAGGGAAGATATGCAAAAGAGTCATAGGGAATTTATAGAAAGTATTGGTAGGAGGAATGAGAAATTAGAGCAAAAAGTAGATCAAAGTAGTGAAGAAATTGAAAAGAAAGTTATGAAGCTAGATAGTAGTATGCCAGAAATGAGAGATGAAAATGAGGAAGTAATAGCAAGTGAGATAGGAGAAATTTCAAAGAAAATGCTAGACATGAGCAGGGAAATATGTAACAAAGAAAGTGAGGTTAATGTAGAATGTACAGAGTTAGGAAGTCAAATGAGTAGTATTTCAAGTGAACTAAGAGAGATAAATGAGGTTAGGAATGTAGATGTAAATGAGGCGCAGGTTAATTTCAGAGGGGATATATTAGAAATACAGAATGAATCAGAAATGCAAAGAAAGAAATTGTACCAAAATGTTCAAAATGAAAACTCCAGTCCAGTACAATTTAGTACAGATTTGTCAGAGTATTCTCAGATTAAGATGATGATAGAAGAATTGAAAATGAAAGTTGTTAAAAGATGTATTGTTCAGGAAACTTTAGATTGTTTTCAAATGTTATCATGTGATGAAATGTCATATGAATACATGAGGTTATTCATGAACAAAAATTTTAAGGTTAGGTTACGGCTACGAGTAATGTTTAGCCACACAAAATTTGATCCAGGAGGGTAAATAGCAACGAGATGTAAACTAAATGCTGGATAGTTGAAGATGACTTGCAGAGAAATGTATTGGAACGTAAGAGGGTTAACTACTTATATATGTCATTTGAAAAGTGAAATAAATTAAATGATAAAATAAAAAAAAAAAAAAAATAAAAAAGAGAAATGTTTAAAAAAAAAAAAAATAAATAAATAAATAAATTTTTAGTAACTGTAACAACATTTGGAAATTAAGAATGCAAAGATTGAAACTTAAGATGATATTAAATTCAAAGTACGTAAATACAATTCAAAGAGTATTGTTAAAATAAAATTCAAAATAACAAAAAATGGTAAAAATAATTCAAAACAAATACTTATGTAGCAAACAGAAAAGGTGAAACATTGTCAAGATTTAAGAGATGTAAATATATTTGCAAAGTACAAAATAACAAAAAATTTGGTAAATATAATTAAAAATAATTCAAAACAAATACTTATGTAGTAAATAGAACATGTGAAACAGTGCCTAGATTTAAGAGATGTAGATATTTGTGTTGAGGGTGAATATTTTGGTAAATATGTATAATAATTACGAAAATCTTAAATGTATAAATTTTTGTCAACTTAATGTAAACAATTTGGTAGCAGTAAATAAGTAATTTAGGGTAAAGTATTTGCTATAAAAAAAATTTTGTGATATCAGATTAATATCTAAATTAATTAAACCAGAGCCAGTAAGTAGTGGCGAGATAAAACATATGTCATGTGTTAAATGCGTGTGAAGTGTAAAGTGAAAGTGATAGCGTGTGTTCCAAGATTTAGGAGACTAAAAAACACAATTATAAAATTTTCAAACAAGTTATAAATATTTATAATTATGTTTCTAGTGGGGCATATGATACGGTAATTTGTATCACAAATTACTCAAATGTAAATAATTATTTTAATATGAATATGTATTTTTGTGTAACATTGATTTCAGAGGTTTAATAATTGTAATTATTATTGGTAAATAATAATATACGGCTCTATTGAAACTGTTAACAATAACACAATACTTCAGCAAGGGGGTGAGTTGTTTATCGTTACCGGGAACCAGGAAGTTACGTAATGTTTCGCGCCTTTTCAGTAAAAAAAGCTTCTAGAACATTCTCTAAAAGTAATATGTATTAGTGGTTTTCATTGGATAGTAAAATAGACGCTAATGTTGGCGCGTTTTATTAGCCAATAGCAGTTCATTTATAATCTTTAGGTGTATCTTGAGGCAAGCCTATAAATAGCCATGCTCGAAGTCGGTCGCCCCGCAGTTATACAAAATTCTCCGTACACTCCACGTCGATTCCGCAGTTCAACAAGATGTCGCCAATCAGTCCTTCATTTCGTTAAGTTACACGAGAAATCTTATAAAATATTCTACAGTTAAATATACAAAGTTGAAGTACGTGAGTTAAAAGTGATAAGAAGTTATTATAAACAGTTTCAGTATGGCGATTATCTAGATAAATCTGTGAAAGTGTTAGTGCACGTGTTCGACAATAAAACATTATAAAACACATTTCTTCACTAGTAATTTTTGGATAAAAGATTCCTTTTCCGCTTCACAACCTGTAAGAAAAACATGCCTACCCAGATCAGATGATAGCTAGCCGGTGGACATTTAAAACTGATATAAATTGCTATGCCAGAGGAATCTACAAACAGAACAAATGAATCAACCAACGTATGACGTCACAAGAATGGCTTCTACCAGCACTGAGGTAAACAAACAAGGTAACTAATACCGCTTCAAAGTACATGTATTGAGGCCCCCTGATTAAATAAACTTTTTAGAAAAGTCTGGGTGTGTGCGTGTGCGTGTTGTGTATGTGAACAGCGTAACTCAAAAACGAGAAGTCGGGTAAATACCAAACTTCATATTTAAGTTCAGTATCTTCCAAGGATGCGACGTGCAGATCTTCAAGAAACTCCCAAACACCAATACGCTTTGCATGGCAAATTCTTAGAAAATTTTGATTTTTCTAAAAAATGGCACCAATGTTTTTGATTAAAATACCGTATATTAAACATATTTGCATTCCAAATAAAATGTATAGTTTTAACTTTTTGGGAATAGCCAGTAAAGTCCACTTCATTTGAAAGAAGTGTTGTATAATCTTGTAAATCTTAAGCAACATATGAAAACGTACCACATAAAAAGTGTAGCACCCTTTAAAACACATAATTTATCTCATACATGTTTTTTGTGGCATAAGCCATTCTGAGATATCCGTTATTGAATGCTCGAATCGTTCATTTCTTGACATTCCCTTAAGGTCCAATCAACATTCAGTTGTTTCTCGCGATTGCATGGAAACAGTATGGAATTTTAAGGCCAGCATATAGCGCCTAGTTCCTAAAAGTTTGACCATCGCTGCTCCCTTTGTATCTATACCAAAATGTGTAATGCAGCCATTTCCGGAAAATTTTATCTTGATTAAAATTAAGAAGCTAGGAAAACAAACTTTCCTAAGAATAATTCGTATATCCACTAATAAGCGCTAGGGTGTATATAAAGTCATTTGTATGTAAAGTATCAGATTTTTTACAGTATTAATGTAAATATACTTACGCTATATTGTGGTATCACTTTAAATAGTGAAGTATTTTACTGACAAAAACATTTTGAAACTAAAATTTTAACTATTTCAATATAATGTTTAAGTGTAGGACATATCGAATTTTTTCTCGGATACCATGACATGGGATTAACATCTAAATGTTGGACGTAGAACGTCCAGTTACATAACCTTAGAAGAATAGAGAATAAGTTTTATAAATACCTCGTGTTATATTATTTAAAGACAAGAGAGCAATAGTTGATTACAAATTTTCGTCATTCATAATTACAACGCTTAAATTTCCTGTTCTTAATCTGTGGAGTAGGTGCTAATAGTAGTGAAAACGGGTATTGTTATTTATTAAATGCCATAAGTTTGATTTATAGGGAAATGCTAAATAAATAGCAATGTATTGGTAAACGAATGCAGAAAAGTGTAGGCATAGAGCAGATATAAACTACTATCATGATGAAATAGTGACATGTAATATAAATTGTATAACGTTTTATTAGAGTTTAGGAGCATTAAATCCTTAATGCATTAACTGTTAGTTTTACAGTCCAGTATCCCTGTGTCGCCACAAATGGTCACAAAGGTCTTATTGATATGCAAATTTTAACCACAATGCCTCTGTTTCGGGTCATTTTATTGAACGCTTAATAATTCTGATTTTATATTCGTTAGAATGTTTAGAGCTAAAGACTTTGATAGCTACAGCGTGTTTGCTATTTGTATTTCATGAGTTATTCTCAACATTATTTTGCAGAGATATTGACCTATGCGGAATTATTATTAGGTGTTATAGTAGGTAGGAAAATACCATAATTGTTTTAATAATAATAATAATAATAATAATAATCCTCTTCTCTGACGTAGCTCATCTGTTCTACATTGAAGCCTATAATATTCACCAAGGGTGTGATTCTTCCAGTTCTCAGGCGAGATGTGGGTTCCACAATTGTCTTTATACTTTTCTATTTCATTTAATATAAGTTACAGACACACACGCACACTCACATATATATAATCTTTTTATATAGGTTCAATTCATATCAAATTCATTACTGTGCGTCTTTCACTCCACGGAGAAATTTCATTTCCCTGACTACATCTCATTTCTATCTCGTTCATATGTTATCCAAGTTTCACTTCCAAACATTAACACTGGTACGGTCATTACAGTATATCATTATGATTTTGTATCTTTTCGGATTTGATTTCGTAAATTATATTCAGTAATATTATATTTGTTTGTTCCTAACAGTTGGAGAGCTTAAATAAAAATATGCCCCATATTTAAAAAATCATATGAAAAGTATTCATTTTCAGTTATTAATAAAAAATAAGAGTCCTTAATCCATTAGTACCTATGTTACGTTAAAGGGTGCCCTCCTCATAAGAAGACAAATAAAATAAATAATTTCACTAAGTGAGAAGTAAGGATGTAATATACCTTGGTTTGGTAGCGTAGACTCTGTAATTCATTTTGGCTGTGGGTTTGGTTATGGGAATGGTAAAGTGAATAAACAAACACAAACTGCCAAACCCAGTTTAAAACACTGTATGAAGCTGCCAAAAGCGTGTAAAGATTCAAGATGGGCTCTAGTTCTGCAATTACTAATTCGTGTAGGAACCTCAGATCGCAAGGTTTCCTTGGCTAAATTGTATTATCATAGTTGCCTTAACACTGTGCCACTTCAGCTGAAAGCATAAAGGGATTGAGAAGAAAATGTTGTCTTCTTTGGCAGGCATACGCAAAAAGTACGCACAGTGCCTACTTCGCCGAGAATGTAATCTTCAAAAGACACGTTCCCCTTCCTGACTATAAGAGAATAATGGCTTGTGATACAGACTTCAAGCAAATAGAGAACTGGTAAATGTTCTAAGAAAAACGTTTCTGAAGATACTATTAAAAGTATTCGAAGCTACTTCAAAAGAAGCCCAACAAGTATATCCGGTTTGCGCTTCAGCTTTCTTGCACCACGATTCATGTTGTGTAAAAAGTTTCAATCTGCGAGTACACAAAATTCCGGTAGCAAGCGGAGCAAGCCCAGCAATAGAGATCAAAGAATGCGTTTGTTGCTAGTATCTTAGAACATAATTTACGCAGAGAATCCGTGTCTAAGAGCATTTCTATGACAATGAGCTTCCGACATATCAAGAAAAGTCGGCACGCACAATTGCAAGATTTGTGGAAGCGAGAATCCGGCCGCATCTGAACAGGGAAGTCATTCTTCTACACTTAATGTCTGGTGCGGCTTAATTGCTTAATATTGTGGTAGGTCCCTTGACTACCACAGTTATCTAAATATTCTTAAAACTAAAACAGTCGCCTTTAAAAATGGGTATGTGTATGGCCAACATGAAAAGTGGACCTACGGGGAGCAAGAAATTAAAAATGTCAAACATTTCGATTACCTAGGAGTAAGGTTTGATATGGATGGAAAATGGAACAAGAACATGGAGTATATAAAACACAAAGGGTTTGGACAACTTTCTGAAGTGTTAAAGATATTGACCCGGGTACCAGATATGCCAGTAAAAACATTACAGACCATGTATGAAGCAATGGTTAGGTCCTCATTACTATACGGCAGTGAAGTATGGGGATAGGAGAGGGTGGATAATGTAAATAAAGTACAATGTAAATTTTGGAAGCGCATTCTAGGGTTGGGGAGGGTACTTCAACTACGGAGTTCTTCGTGAGGTAGGATGCTGGGAAGATGCTGTATTTGCTAAACTAAATGTAGTTAGGTACTGGCTGCGAATAATTAAAGGTGATCAAACAACTCTGAGAGCAATATGTTATCGTCATCAAATGAACAACAGAGAGCATCCAAAATGGTGGGCGGCGGGGTTACAACGGGAATCATTAAAAATAGGCTTAAACGATATCTGGAAAAGGGGCAATGAAAATACACACAGAGCCGTGAAAAAAGTCAAAAGACGACTGTGTGATATAAACAGGCAGAAGATAGTCTGAATGTAGACAAAGTTCAACATTGGAGCTACAAAATGAAATAAAAACTAGGTGGGCTAAGGAAACATATATTTTGGAATTAGGTATAAAATAGAGGACGTGAATAGCATGGCTTAGGTTGGGAGGGTGGAAATCTCGCAAGATTGCTGATGATGATGGCAGAAGGGTTTGCCCATTAGGCGGGCAACAAGAAGACTGGACGCATATTTTGGCAGCATGCGTGCAGACGGAGAGTATTAGGAAAAAATTATTACCGGAAGTATTTTTGGCTACCAACAGACGGAGGGCAGCATGCTGGGACTTGATTCTAAACAGCCAAAACTGGCCAACTTGGGCACATACTTAATGGAAGTACGTGTAATAAGAGATAAGGTGTTAATGTAAATTTTCCTTAAATATATGTGGTGCTTGAGCACTTTGTGTGTGTGTGTGTGTGTGTGTGTGTGTGTGTGTTTGTGTGTTTGTAGATAAGGTGTTTATGTAAATTTTCTTTAAATATATGTGGTGCTTGAGCACTTGTGTGTGTGTGTGTGTGTGTGTGTGTGTGTGTGTGTGTGTGTTTGCGTGTGTGATTCAGAGTGTTTTTCAATTTTATATGTATGTATATAATGTGGTGATTATAAACATAGTTGTTTCTGGTCGATACTGCAAGTCACGTATACAGACCAGGTATTTTTCTAGAGAGCATGTACGGTCTTATGACCCATGTGACTGTGTTATGCAATTAATGTAATACTAAGTACTTAATAAATACAACCACCACCACCACTACTACTACTACTACTACTACTACTACTACTACTACTACTACTACTACTACTACTACTACTACTACTACTACTACTACTACTACTACTACTACTACTACACATGCCTGAGTTCTGCTGGAATCATTTATCAGCATGGCAGTACTTGGGAGTTTTCATAATGACAACTTTGCAAGAACTTGGAGTGGCAGAAAATCCGAGATAATAGCTTGGTCTCCAACGTTACAGATCTAACACCTTTAGTCTTATGATGTTCATAAAGAACCAATATTATACAATACCAGCGGCTACTCTTTGCGATTTAGAGTTCCTTGAGATTCAAAACCTCAGCTGCTATCTGCTTGCAGGGATGCTTCTTGCAATATATTTGTGTTTACTTTGTGGTTATATGTCTTCAACATTTTATGCATTTCAGCATTTGTGTTGTTATCATTTTGTAAACTTTGGCAAAGGATGCGCCTGCTATCTCTCAGCATTATAGAATGTGGCCTAGCGACGGCAAAAATTTGCCCGAAACTGACTTTTGTTTATGCAATGCTATAATTTCCCGTTTATTATTTTATGCCAGTTCCAGTTTCTGGTTTATCATTGTATTTTAAACATATTTTCTTGAAAACGGTACTGGATGTGCTGTTTCTGCTGTGATTTCTGCACGCCACTTCACATCATAACTCGTACACTTTGGAATAGAAAAGTGAATTTCAGCCCAGCTTTTAGGGTACATTTTGCTCTACAAATTGGTAATACTGTTCAGTAAGACAACTTCTGTGTGCTTAAGCCATACAAATCGTATGAGGTTTGATTTCCTACATTTTTGCTTTGAATAACTGTTTCTGTGAATGACATTTTATATAGGGTAGTTAAATTATATTCGAACCCACTCGCGACCTCTCTCTACTGTGCAAGACAGCTGGCAGTCGCCGGAGAAACTACACCGCCAGAGGCGGACTAAAATTCTTACCCTATAATAGATGATGGAAATGTTGACCATCTCAAACAGTCAGCATATCTCGTGTAAGTATTCTTGCTCACTCTCCGAAGCTCAGCAGCAGGAATTCTTGATTTCTTGCACAATGTTTTCTCCAAGTTCTTGTGTGCGAGGATTAGAATTATACACTTCGTCTTTTAAAGAACCCCATAAATAAAAATCGCAACTCGTTAGGTCAGGAGAACGAGGGGTCCACAAATCAACACTAACTATTCTGTCATCAAACACCTCTCTTATTGCATGTAATGATTCGCCAGCCGTATGTATTCATTCATTCATTATCTGTTTACCCTCCTCTTATATAGGACTGACACCCCCCAGGACTTACAGGCGGGTGCCTGGGGTCAGAGGCCCGTCGAGGAGCAGACACTCATGGATCAGACAGAATATCCAGGATGGGTGATCAGCCCGATGCCTGGTATGGGATGAAGGAAGTGGATGAAGCGAAATGTTCGTGAAATGGATGAAAGGAAAGGTGATGATGGAGCAGTTGGTGGAATGAATGGCGGGGGAAACCGGAGAACCCGGAGAAAACCCGCCCAGACGCCGCTTCGTCCACCACAAATCCCACATGCAGGTCCCTGGGATTGAACCCGGTCCGCCTCGGTGGGAGGCGAGCGGTCTAACCACTCGGCCACGGCGCCGCCCCAGCCGTATGTACTGTTGCAGAATCTAGCTTCCCAGCATCTATTATAAGGTAAGGTTTTTAGTCCGCCTCTGCCGGGTAATTTCCCCAGCGACTGCCGGCTGTCTCGCGCAGTAAAGAGAAGCCGGGAGCGGGAACGAATATAATTTAACTACCCTATAGCATAAATGACCCTTTTTCTCAAACTTTTCAATATAACTAAACTAAATTTTATGACCATAAATACTATCGGTGAATACTGGAGCCAATCGTAATACGACATCACAAGAAACATGTGATTAGAAGGTTATCTCTCGTCAAAGTCATGGAATTATCAATCTGTCCAGGTACATAAGTTTGAATTGTTTTATGTTTGATAATTTGATGTACTAGCGTGCATAAAATGTCGCCCATAATGGAACGGACCTGTTTATATTGAACACAATCTAGTCCCACCCCTACTAACGTGTCCATCTCTGTCGTTTTAACATAATTCTATCCACTGGATTGGTAGTGTTCTTTACCTCCCTCAAAGTATGGCCGAAGGGTAAGATTACAACTTAAATCTTATATTTTCATTCAACACTACAGCTTTTTTATTGCCGTTTAGTGGCAGCAACAACTTAACCTTCGTCTCCATGCCGCTGATGAAAGTTCTCATATTTGTAAATGTCGTAGCTGTCATCCAGTTTAACCCCACATGCAAATAATTCTTCATCTCTTCCTCTAGAAGGCTGAATTATGTTAAATTGGTTTAGGCTTACCTTGTATACTAATTGTAGCGAAACTCTTTCATAGGCTGGTATCCAGACCACCGCTTTACTCCACAAAGGTTATAAACATCGTTAATTGTTTAGTCTTATGCCACTGAATTGTTCTTAAGGCCAGTCACCTAGAGAACTGATACTAGCTGGGTGGGATAAGAAGTTGGTTATCTAAAAGTAGAAAGCCTACGGTGAGAAAAACACTATGGCGATCTAGGGAAATGGGTCACTTTTAATGCACGGCAGTGTAGACATAGGGCGACTATTGTAACAGCGAAGTAGGCGAGAGTAAGACTTTGAACTTACACAGTAAAGCTTATATGACAGTTTTCCAGGAAGAAAATGTTGAATAACCCCTTGTTACGTAATTTCAAATTGTTTTATTGTTGATAATTCGATGTACATGTACATAATAATCCAAAGGCGCACGAATATGAAGTTTGGCTGTTTCCAAAAGTTTTCCTCAGATATTTTATCCTATCTTCATTATTAATTGGGTTATTGAAAGTTCTTAGTGTACTTCTGTAGGAGGCATTAGCCGTCAATAATAGCTTTTGTTTGCTGACTTTAACTAAGGTTGAGTCCTTACCTATCCTCCGAATTCTAAATTTAGATGTACTAGTGAAATGACTAACAAACGATAGGACTACAATTATTACATATTGAAGAAGATATTATGTTGTTGATGGAGTTTGTTTGCACCACGCTTTGGGCGTCAATTTTGAAGAAGATTGCTTGTTACGCTCCACTTTAAAAAAATATTTATTATTAAGTTTGTTGTTAAACTGCTTCTATAGATAGTATTTATGTTTGTTTGCCTCGGCTGCGTCAGTATTGTTTTAGAGATACGTTTCTCTTAATCAGGGCGTGGTGCGACAAGAATGTAGGCTTACACAGATTTTAAGCTTCAATTCACTTCTTTTTACTAATTCTTGACACAAATTAAATAGCAGTTCACTGATATCGAGAGCTGTGAGATTCTTTTATTTAATACGTAACTTATTTTCGTCTCACACGAATACGTAATTAATTTCTCGACGACGCATCTTGCATCCGATTACTATCACTGTCTGCAGGCAACTGAACTGATTTCAACCGCCCAAACTTTGTAAATTTCTGTATTTCAAGTTTCTGATTGGCTAATCCTAGTCCAATAGAATATCTTCATTTAACTAAAGGTTTTTCTGGTTGCTGATTGGCTATTTTTTTTAAACTGTCTCAAAAATTTACATAATTGCTGCTCTAATAATGAACAGTAGAATTTAAACTTCCTTACTCATTATTGCCTCAATGTTACCTCATTGTTATCACATTGTTAGCAACTTAACTTATTATTCTCACAGCTCCTACATTATTAAATTACGTAATGCATTCACATAACATTATTGAACATGTTTACAATAATATAAGCATATGCAATGACTGTTACATACATTTTAAAAATTATTACATTCACATATTGCTTCAAGGTGGGCTGTTATTGAATTTACATATTATATAATTTAAGTGAAAAATATTTAAGTGTTAAAACTACTGCCTCAAACTAAGGTTGAGTCCCTACCTATCCTCCGAATTCTAAATTTAGATTTACTGGTGAAATCACTAACAAACGATAGGACTATGATTATTACATATCGGTCACCGAACGGGACGGCTGATACGGTAGGTCTGAGGCCCGCATTTGGGAAGTCGCGGGTTCGATTTCTGTGGCGGACCTTACTGACTTATAGGGTTTTTCGGGGGATTCCCCGGGTCACCAGACGAATGCCTGCAATGACATTACATCCCTCGAATTTCCTGTCCCTCCATTCCATCTCCATTCTCATTTCACTTCACATTTCATTTGCTTGGTCTCTTTCAGGGATGCAAGTCTCGGTGGGAGCTCTCGGCATATGCATGGGGGGAAAAGGGTGCTCCGAGTAAAAATTTCGCACTGGGCTGCGAGCTGTCCCGCACCCCCAGGGGATGTGTAAGCCCACAGGGGCAGGGAAACGGCTGTACCAGCCACCATCATTAGGGACCCGGCCACCTTCTGTCTCCTCTCACCTCATCCCTCCCCCGGGGCCGCCCCCGTCGGCAAGGGCCTAGGTACAAAACATCTGAGTAGGTCGAGATGCTGTGTCCCCTTCCGCCTCAAGTCCTATCCTATTACATATCTCTCAACCGACTCCTGCAAAGTATTACTCATGATGATCCGTTTTGCGAATGTTGGTCTGCATCATTCGTCGTCCCCCGAGGAGCAGCTCGGCTCCTCTTTTTGAGCAGCTAAAGCAGGTCGTTAGGTTCAGATAACACAGCCCAGAGCGACAAATTGTACTTACACCAAGAGTACAAACTGGATCGTATTTTCGCTCGTAATCTGCGAAACATGGTCACTAAATAACAATCGAGAGAGGGACATACAAACATTTTCCTTCAACGCTGCGAGGAGACATCAAAAAGTTTTCTTTTCTCACCCCTGGGGGGTATCCATCCCCTGAAGTCACCTTCAGTAGAAAGTTCCGATGCACTCTCACTTCCGCTGTAAATCAGGTCGGTGACAAGACCGGGCTTAGGCACAGCTCTAAATTTGGGCATTTTCCTCTCTACCAGACCCACGTCTCTTAAATCCCTCCAAGAGCTACGTGCGCCAGGCTGCGGATTTCAAATAAATAATTCATTCTTGGGATATTGCTCTTGAAAGTATCGTCACACTTAAACCAGTAGCCATTGTCAGAAAAACCCGAGAACGAAAAGAGCTGTTTGATTCCTTGTAACAGTTTCAGTTAAACTTTACTATATAATTTTCATTCTTGAGATAAGCATATAAAGGGACTGTTTTAACGTCATTATTAAAAGTCCTATTCTGCCAAAGTTACCTAAATTCATGACCTATTATCACAAAAAAACTATTTAACACATCAAACTCAAAGATGAATGCCTCCTAGTAGATAGATGTGCTTTTATACAGGGTGGGCCATTTAAGTTGAGACTGTACAATATCTCCAAAACTAAGCGTTGAAGACAGAAGTTGCTTGATATTATGGCGGCAGGTGAATGCCATTAGTCGTGTTTTAGTTGAAGGACGTCCTGATGGTCGTTTTATGGTCAATTTAATTTGACCCGAATTGTAGATTCTCATTTGAAAAAATTAAATTGACGCTAATATTAGAAAACTCAAAAACCAAAAGTCGGATAATTAATAAACTGGGTATGTAGGTTCAACATCTTCCAAAGATACGAAATGAAGATTTTCAAAAAAAATCCTTCTATCCCAAACTACCCTATACATGAAACATTTTCTGAAAATTTCTAAAAAGGTAGCTCTAAAATTTTGATAAAAATAACACTATATAAAGGATATTTACATGACAAATAAAATGTATATCTTGAATTTTCGGGGAATAGCATCTGAAGTCCTCTTAATTGGGAAGAATTTTGTGTAATCTTGTATAACTGTAAACGTTAAGCGTTACACGAAAACGCACCACAAAAACTGTAGATCTTTTTAAAACACATAATTTCTTTGAAATTACTTTTCATGGCAAAAGCCGTTTCTGAGATATCCATTACAAAAGGTTCGAATTTCTCATTACTTGGTCATTGTCTTAAAGTCCTTACATTAAGTTGCTTCTCTCGATTCATGGAAACAGTACGAAACTTTAAGGCCAGCATATAGTGCCCTGTTTTTAATCATTGACTGTCCCTGTTCCCTTTGTATCTATAACGAATTGTGTAGTGTAGCTATTTCTGCAAAGGTTTATTTGGATTTAATGCAGTGGATGAAAAATAAGAATAATTTGTACTTTTTTTTTAGAACTAAACGTACACTTTTTCCATGAAGTGGTAAGTATTATGTCTACAATGATATATATAGCAAATTACCATTTATAGGACTGCAAAAGAACTACAATTTTTTCAATTTTCACTATTTAGCTTCTTCTTACATTTAAAAAGTTTATGCCCAATATATTTTTGGCTAAATTAACACCGCCTTCAGAGGGTTGTTTATGTTTTTCTCAACTCAGTTTATGGTTTCTTTAACTTCACTCCTTTTTGTAGCATTAATCTCTTGTGTCTTCTCCTTATCACAGGCTGTGAGCTCGTTGCTGCTCCAAATTCTCATTTCTTTCACCTCTTTCTCGTTCTTCCTGGTTAGCATTTTCCTTGAGGTTTATAGTGTCAACTTACTGTTATTGTTATTAGCCATTATATCTGCATGTTGTTTAGTGTGTCCTGTATTTGCTTATAGTAGTGTTTGGTTCTTCAATATCGAGTTGTCTTATTTCACTATTTTGTGTTCTATTTCGTCTTATCCTGTTATTATTCTGAGAAACTTCAGTTCTGCTGATAGTATTACTTTCTCTACTACGTAAGTGGGGAAGTATTGTATTCCACCCAAAAATTCGATATCGAGATTTCACCGGAAATACATGTTTTGGGACACCCTGAATCAAAAAAAGCATTTTTGGAAACATGTCCGTGTGTGTGTGTGTGTGTGTGTGACTGTGAACAGCATAACTCAGAAACGAACAGTCGAATGAACACCAAACTTAGTATTTAGGTTCAGTATCTTCCAGAGATGCGACATGAAGATTTTCGAGAAAATCCCCCACCCCAGACTACCCTTTACACGGAACATTTTTCGAAAATTTTAATTTTCTCAAAAATGGCTCTAACGATTTTGATTAAAATATCATATGTTTAAGATATTTTCATGGCAAATGAAATGTATATCTCGAATTTTCTGGGAGTGTCTCCAAAAGTATTCTTCATTGTGAACGACTTTTGCATAACTGGTAAACCATAAGAGATAGACAAAATTTTACTATACAAAGATGTCGATGGCATTGAAATACACAATTCATGTCATGTACATTTTTTGTTGTTGTTGAGTGAACCGTTTTCGAGATATTGCTTGTTATTCCCTTACATTTGCCAATACTTATGCTTTTTCTCAAATTTGTTATTCATTTTTTTATGTCCTGGACATGCAAAGAGAATGGAATGCGCCACATAGCAACCAGCGTTAAAATATTTGACTATCGCTTAAAGCCTACAATATTCCCCTTGTATCTACAAGAAAATTAGCAATAAGATTAACATCTCGATTAACGTGAAGATTATGGAGAATAAGCGTTTGTACAAGAGTAGAGAAAGTCATATGAGTGTAACACATAAGATGTTTTTGTTTTATGACGAATTGTCCAAGTTTCTGCAACATATTATATGTAATTTGATGTATGAATCGATTCTAATGTTAAGTTTTAATCTTCGATCTAGTGTTCTATTTGTATAACTAAATGTAATTATGTTTTTATTCACACCTTTTCTTTGGCTATTGTTACATTGCACCCTCAGATGTTATATTTTTATATTTACTCAATAAATTTATTTATGATTACTTCGTCATATAATGTATATTCAACCTGTATGAAATCCTTTGCAGTTCATCTTCCTTTTTTGTTATTATTACTTGGTGGTCATTGTAAGCCATTGTTCACACCACGAATGTTTCTAACTAATACCTTCCCTTTTCTGTTCCTTCCATGATTTAATTATGTCGATAACACACACACACACATATACACACAGACACACAGCTTTTCCCTTACACTTTGGCCACCGCACGTCTTTAGGTGACCTCGCCACTGCAGCTCCAACTCCCGCCGAAAAATTTATAATATCCCCGCTACCGCCTCTGGTATATTTCTCATATTTATAGTTATAATTACAGTGATAATAAGTACATACCTTATTATAAAAGAAGTTGGAAATTTTGTCTTTCATTATTCGCATACATTTGGCATCTTTTCAGGAACTTGTCATTCACACTGGGAGTTGAATGGATTTCAACCAGATGTTTTCTTATATATAATAATAATACGATTGATAAAGAGCGTTCATATTTTTCGGAACATTCACTCGTGTATATTTCACGTTTTCCCACTTGAAGTTCATTGTGATGCGCCTTCCATGTATTACATGAAAAGAAGCGATCCTTCTCTCTATTTCCCTGCACGTTCTTGCGATAAACAAAACTCATTTTATGATACAAACAGTTGAGTTATATTCACATTCTGCACAGAAACAGAAAGTGCGATGTAACAGGAGTCGGTATACGGATTGAAGTGCCAGGCACAGGGTCAACAGAAGGAATGTAACTGCAAGGCTAAACCTTTGAATAGGAAAAGTTAACTCCTTCGGAAGTGTTATTGCCCACAACTCCTTACATTTCGTAATTTTAATTACTGTTTTGTTGTTCATTACGTTGTGAATCTAGATTAATAAGCAACTATGCAGGTAATATGGATTTTATTTGGAATAGTTATAAGATGTGTACATTTAACGGAAAAAATGAACAAATTTATAAAATACAAAGTAAAAGCTACAACTTTCTATATCCTGATACAATATATAGAGGATGTTCGAAATCTATGGTAACAAACTTAAGACGCCCTTACCTCATGAAAAACCGCGCCTCCACCAGCAGTGATGTTGTATCTGGCAGTCTTTAGCTTGAGCTATTAATCAACAGCACATTTTCCACTGGAGCAAACTGCTACGAAATACAGGGATGCCCGGGTATTCCATTCCTTTTGGCAGCTTTCCAGGGACCATCCAAAGTTTGCGGCTCTTTCTAATAACCCAAATGCACAAACTTCCATCTGTGATGCATCAGAATTCTTAACACGAATGTTGCTGAAAGGTATGGAATGTATACCCATTTCTCTCTCCATGTTCTCCAAAAATATGTAAGTTGAAGCAGACGTATGGATTGATGCCCAATCCTGATGCAGCCAGACTTTATTTTCATCTGCAACATAGAGAGTAGGGATTTGTGTATGGAAAATTGGTATCAGGATGTTAGTCTGATAATATGCCAAGTTGATTTTCACATTTTTATGTACACAATGAATGGTTAATTTGCCATTGTAACTGTGCCTTGCTATTTCCACGAAACCATTGGGTGAATTTTCGATTGCTTCCTTATACCAACTTTCAAATTTTTTTCTTCGTTTAGACGGTAATATATAACCCAGGATTTGTTTGTCATTTAGATAGAATATACCTCATCTAAAAAGACAACAAAACTCCACTTTTCACCATCTAAGTATCGTTTATACAGCTTTCTGCTGTTAGTGGCACGTTCTGCAACGTGTTTAGGCAACAGCTCTTGTGGTACTTTTCTACATTAAAATCCTGGTTTATTATGGTGTTCACAGTAGTAACAGAGATCCCTAATTACAGTGCAACGGCTCTCTGAGTTGCAGGATTTCTTCCAGCGGCATGGGCCCTCGCCTTCCAAATTATCTCCGGGGTGTGACTGAAGGTTGGTCGTAGATTTCCCTGTTTCTTGCCCTTTGGAATAAGTCCTGATGTCTTACCTTCTTTTTGTTGAGTGCACTTGAGATCACTTTCTTGAATATGGTAAAACCACGTCTCTTTCACTGCTTAATAATCTTAGAATACAAGTATTTTGCATCGGAAAAAGCAACGATGTACCCTTGTCAGAATGGTTATAATTTTAACGCCATTTGATGCAGCGAAAACAAAGAGCACACAAACGAACAAACACAGTGATACACTTATTCTGCTGAACCTACATTCGGTTCCACATGTTTCAACGTGGAGCTATTGTGCTCGCCTGATATTGTTACAGATCGTGAAGAACCCTCCGTATTATGGAAAAGAAACCTAGTTTCAGTTTGACATAACTTAAAAGCACCATATTAAGTTTTCCTAGAAATGAATGAGGGTGTACCAAGATTGTATTTGGGAGAAGTGTCACTAAAATGGACTTAAATTCTACCGGAGTGTTTTCCTAACTGGAAGGTACTATTATTGCTGAACTTATTATTATTGTTATTATTATTATTATTGATACATAAGTGCTATATAAATAAGTGTTTATTGTTACTGTGAAGACTATGTGAAATACGCAAACTTAAAGCTCACGAACCACTGAGCCACAAGTTTCAGTTATAGGTTTTCCGGTAATAGTTTTCCCATTAACTGCCTCAGTGGTTCGAGCTTCAAATTAGAAATTTGATTAAAATCATGAATTCTAATAAAAGAATTCCTCTAAAAACAGAAATAAAATGGCAAAGAAAAGATTACGTTCATCCTATTCATAATCTGTATTCGTGAGTTTCAGAATAGAATTAAAAAAAAAGTTGCTGATGTGAAAATATCGCTCAGTAGATTTGATATAATATCGTTTTTCTAAATTTTCATTTCAGGTTCAGTTGACCAAACTACATGTTCATAAACGTTTATTCAGACCATTACTTTGGATCTGAAGTTGTAGGTTTATATTGTGGATTTCTTGATATATTTAATTAGTTTTACATATTTCCATTATATTTCCAGTATGTTATTATGTTTGTTAAAATTCATTACTGAATTGAATAATGATGGATTTTTTAAATTCCTCTCAAATGTTTACAAGCAAAATATTTTTAAAACCATTGGGAGGCAGCGACTCCGTCATAAAGCGATACTTAACTTTCCTTCTAATGTTAGTATTAGAATTAATACATCTCTGCCAGATGCGCCGAATAACTAACAGTTGTTGGGCAAAGCAATTCATTTCATGTTTAGATGAGAAGAGCTGAATTCTATTTATGTAATACCGGACAGTATACGTGCTTTATTTACGTTAAGCATTTAGAGTGAACAAAAGAAAACAAAATGAAGGAAAAATCTCGCGGATCGGGCAGAAATTGAAGGCTAGGAAAAATGGAGATTTATCTACAGCTAGTATCTCTCATTATGAGTGAATTATTAAATGATCATTAATAATGCGATTAGAATCTTCACCCGTAATAAATTACATATATTATGGACAGATACAAAATAAAATGCGTATCTAATATGGCAGTCGAACTATGTAACAGCTCTTGTTTACGTTCTATGCTACATCTCGTTAATTTTTGGGCTGGATTCTTGTAAAAACAGGTGCTGCTACTCTATTATTATAATTCTATTTTATTAGCTTAAATAAGCAGATTCCATATAAAAGTAAATTTGTCTTAGAAATATACTTCCAAATAATTGTTGCAATGCTGTTATTGCTAGATTTATGATCCTGTGAAAGCAACCCATCGATATCAACTGGTATTCAGTGAGCTGATCACTATTGAATGTATTTCTCACCTAATCTTTAAAAGGTCTGGACCTCATTTCAATGCCATTTAATTCTTCATCCGTCAAATCCCATTTTAATCTGATTTATGTTACCCTATATGAGCACAGTCATAGCCATCAATTTTTGATAGTGGTGACTACGTTATTAATTACACTAGTCTGCATTTTCAAACTTTTTGTCACATGATTTCTTAAAAGTAGATGTTCTTTAATCAAAGTTTTTATGCTGATTCCAGAAAAAAGACTTCCGTTTTTTTCTATCACGTCAGGTTTTTACACAAAATCAGAAGTAATGTTTTGACAGTTTTACTAATGAGCGTAGAAAAGTATTCAAATACCATTTCACACAGGGTAAGTTGTTATTCAAGAAACATTTTAAGTATACTCTCAAGAACTCCCCTAATTCATTTCATGACTACATTTTAAATAAACAACAAGCCAAAGTGTTTAATTTAATTTTGTTTCAAACTTTCTCTTCTTTGACTTCCTTGCAGATCCTTGAAGATGACTGTCCCTCCTCAACATCCAACAGTAGTCGGCCATCATAGTTTCATTCCATCTCCCCTGGTACCTCCTGTATATTTCCTTATTATGTTGGTGAAATCTTTCACCCTGCTCTTCACTATAATGTCCCAGATGTTCTGGAAAGTAGTCGATATGTGAATGCAGAAAATGCACCTTTACACTCACGTTACAACACATCTTCTTGAAATTTTCCAACATTCTTTCGACAATGGCCTTGTAATTAGGATTTTTGTTATTGCATAAGAAGTTTTCAGTAACTGATCGGAAGGCGGTTCATGCTTCTATTTCGCTTTCATTCATTGTCTTTTCAAATCTTCATCCTTCATCAATTTCTTTATTTCAGGACCACCAAAAATTCCAACTTTTAATTTGTCTTGTGTAATGAAGGGAAATTTGTTGGAAGGGTACTTGAAGCAGGTCCATACTGTAGTAGAGCCCTTACAAATTGTGTAGTGGCGGAAGCAATATCTTTATATCTCTATATTTTTGAAGTGAAATTGTGAAAAAAACTGTACGTTAAAGAAAAAAAACCAAAAGCAGTTTCGAAATTGGCATAACAAAGTGAGTCAGAATCACTTATTAGTTTCAGTCATCCGATACTAGTGCAGACTAGTGTTATTAATTAATTTGAGTACTTTTCTTCCTCTGTCCCTCCAAAAGTTCCATGGTGTTTTGAGACTTCTAAGATTGTGACGCAAGGGCTATGGCCCCAGGTTGTCTCGTCCGGCATAAAAACCGGAAGCGCTATCGGTAGATAACCAGAATATTCTTAAAGTTTCTTTCCCCCCGCCTAAAGAACATGTTTCCAGATAGTTCTAGAATGTTCTGTGGAATATTCCATTGAGAGCAATCAGTGAGTAAGCAAGCGGTTGCTGGGCGTGTTTCTACTGTCTACTGTGACATCAAGTGCGGTTCTCCGAACGAGTTGATGAAGACTACTGTGACGTGCAGCGGATGCTGCTATGGAGCGAGAGATTGTAAAAGTCTTTTGTCCATTCCCCAACGAGTGAACCGTCCGAAAGAAGATGCACTTCACCAAGAAAGTGAAGTGATGGGTACATTAACTACTTTACATTAGTGAAGAGACAGTGTGAACTAAGTGAAGTTCTAGTGAAATTTAACCAGATCAAAACATAACAATGAGAATTAGAGACGTGACAGTTGAAAACTGGCCAAAATCACAAAATGTATTTACTTTTGGAAGTAGTGCTTCCTGAGATAGAAAAGAATTTGTCATCAGTAATTAACAATTTTATATTTGTCTGATGAAGTTTTTTTTGCGTTGTGTATATTTTACTGTTAGGTATCCTGTTTTCAGTAACTCCAATGCTTGCCTGGTTTCCCGGATTTCCCATCCAATGATATCAAGAAAGAAAGCCGCATATGGTAATAAGCTAACAAGATTGGAAACTGACAGATGGGTACCTGCTGCTATAACTTAATTCGAACACGGAAAAGCTCACATTCATCTTCCCTAGGGTCATTACACCAGAGGTAGATGATCCATTAAGATACTGACGGCGCTTGGAGACACCGAGACGGGCAGCGGTGATGAAACGAATATTCTGGATATCGGAACAAGAACAGGAAATCCTTTTAGAAGTATTATGCTTTCCACCATTGTGTATGTAAACGGATTATATCTCTGCTTGCAAAGACATTTGGTATTTTATTTCTCTTTCCTCTATAGTTATTATTAATTTCTGAAGGCCTTTGTTACTGAATCTGTCTATGGGTTTCACCAGCATATCTGAGGATATATTTATGTTTTATTTTATTACAAATGTGCTAAAGGTTTACCATTTCTAAACCTCACCTGCTGTATCCAATCTTTAATCGATTTCTCAAACTTTTCGAACTTCAAAGTAAAACGTATTTATTTCTGCATCCAAAACCGGTTACTATATATTATCGTCATTATAGTTCATTTGGCTGTTGCATTGAATATCATTCCAATATTTCAGTGTCAGAGATTAGTTCGGTTTCTAACATTTATGCCTTGCTACCAAGCCTGTGGTAAAGAATGGCATGGGTACACGTAAAATAAAGGGTGATTGTAGTGTGTCAATATTGCCTGACCTGCGAATACGGGTTAACGATGAAGCGTGGGACTAAAAGTATTTTCCATAGATATTTTAAACGGATATTGGAGTATGGTACCTCAAAATGAACTTGAGAGTGACTTGTGGTTTGCTAGAAAACAGGTATTTGGTGCCGGCAAGTTGTCTTAGTAGTCAGTTGGTTAGAGCAGCCACACGGTCAGCTTATGATCCGTTATTAAAGTACCGGCTATGGCATATGTGTAGTGAAAGTTTATCTCAATTAACAGGAATTATAAGAATGAGTTTTTTGAATAATGATTTGTGGAAGACTGAAGAGAGATTTTGAGGCAGTATTTTTAACACTTAAATAATTTCAGTCTAATTATATAATAAGTAAATTCAATAACAGCCCGCCTTAAAGCAATATGTATATGTAATAATTTGTAAAATGTATGTAAAGGTCATTGCATATGCTTATATTATTGTATCCATGTGTAATAATGTTATGTGAATATATTACGTAATTTAATAATGTAGTAGCTATGAGAATAATAAGTTAAAAGTTGCTAAGAATGAGGTAATCTTGAGTCAATAATGAGTAAGAAAGTTTAACAGTACTACTTGTGATTCTTGGAGTAACAATGATGTAATTTTAGTGACAGTTTATAAAATAGCCAATCTACAACCAGAAAAGCTTTAGTTAAATGAAGGTATTTTATTGGAGTAGGATTAGCTAATCAGAAACTGATTTATAGCAAAATCTACAAATCAAGAAGTCAGTTGCCTGCAGACAAGAGTTACTAACCAGACGCCAAAAGTGTCCTCAAGAAATATAATATGCATTCGTGTGAGACGAAAAATATGTTTACGTGATAACAAGTGTAATTAATTAATAAAAGTCTCACAGCTCTCTATCAGTGAAGTGTTATATAAATCGTAGCAAGCATTAATAAAAGGAGTGAAGTAAAATTATAATCTGTGTAAGCCTACATTCTTGTCGCATCACAACCCTGCCAAGATATCCATGTCTCTAAAATAAATACTGCGCAGCCGAGGCAAACATAAATGTTAAATATTTAAAGAAACAGTTTAATTACAAAGATATTTTTTAAACTTGGGGTAAAGGCCACCTGGAAGTACATTTGGGGCGAAGGCTACCGGAAACTGTTTACTATACATGCGATTGCAACTATAAGTTCGACTCCACAACTGTTGAACTACAATACTAACTTCTTAAAATTGACGCCCAAAGCGTGGTGCAAATAACGTAACAAAACACCATATTCAAATTCGCTTCCATACGTGGTGCTAAAATAACAACGTAAAAAAATCTTTTCTCAATTTTAATGCGAATGCAACATTAGAGATTTTAGATCTTAGTTTTATTTCTTAAATGGCTTTATTTCTTTATATACACACATACCCACACACGCCATGTGAGTCTTCTCTTCCTGCGGATTGGTAACTAGGCAACCCTGCATTTTACAGACGATGCGAAATGTAGGAACTAACACCGCATTCACCAGCCCGCTGTTTACGGCTACGATGGTTCTTGTTGTTAGGTACTCTAGTTGCGCGATGGTTAACATGCTGGAAAGTCATGCTGCAGGTTGGAAGTTCAAATCACATCTGCAGATAAATAAGTTTTTTTTTAATTTCTGTTCGTGTTTCGAGAACGTTCTAGCAAATAATGATTTGTTTCCTAATGCACTATGGATTTGCCTATCAGCTGCTCGCGCTCACTGAGGAACAATGTTTTCGAATACAGAGCATCTGCACATGCTATAAGTATACGGGGAAGTGCAGTAGAATGCAACTAAGGCACGTCGTCCATGGAAAGTACCTTCAAGTGGCAGTATTTCAACCTTGGACCTTCGCCACTGAAGACCAGCACGCACACTGTTGCTCTACTAGTGCAAGTCATTGCACGCACAGCAATGCAAAGTAGTCATTTTGGCCGAAATTGATACGACGCGATGCAGTGGACAGTGTTTACGGCATAGCCTGTACAACGCCGGGACTAAATAACTTCTCAATCCGCAGGTACACATACAGAAAGTTCAGAAATTCCCCTTACAAGCTTTTAGGACTGGTAGAGGTGACTAAATGGATCATGTTTAGAATAGAAACCCATATACGGAAACATACAGTTTCCGTGCTGTAACCATTTGAACACAGGTATTCAAAGCGACCACATTTGCTTACGTACTATAGTTAGGCGTGACTCAGTACATTACTTTTTTACAGTTCATCTCATTAGGTAATACTACTAAAGAAATAAACAGGAAACGTAATACATTTTCGCAAACGGTGTTATTTACAGTTAAGCTTAACAATTTGTTTGTCTTCCTCATGGGATGGTTACCATTCTGATTCACTACAACTCATTAGGAAATAATACTTAAGAAACAAGAAGCAAATTTAAGCATGTTTCACAAACACTCTTGTTTACAGTTACACTGAACAATCTGTATTTCTCTTCGTCACAGGCGGTTGGCTTTCTGATCCGCTAAAACTCCGGGTCGATGTGACCACTGCTAAAGTTGTTGAACATATTGTACCTACGAATGATATTTTGGTAAAGTCTCTCCATTACTCCTGGTATCTCTGCAATTTGTTGTGCAGCAACCACAATTCTGCCAAAATTTCTTCCTCTGACTCTACAGGGAGGCGGCGCCGTGGCCGAGTGGTTAGACCGCTCGCCTCCCACCGAGGCGGACCGGGTTCAATCCCAGGGACCTGCATGTGGGATTTGTGGTGGACGAAGCGGCGTCTGGGCGGGTTTTCTCCGGGTTCTCCGGTTTCCCCCGCCATTCACACCAACTGCTCCATCATCACCTTTCCTTTCATCCATTTCACCAACATTTCGCTTCATCTACTTCCTTCATCCCATACCAGGCATCGGGCTGATCACCCATCTGTTCTGTCTGATCCATGAGTGTCTGCTCCTCGACGGGCCTCTGACCCCAGGCACCCGCCTGTAAGTCCTACATAAGAGTAGGGTAAACAGATAATGAATGAATGAATGACTCTACAGGGCTCAAATCAGGTTAGAGAGGTAGGGTAGAGGTCAAATGACATCAGCTGCTCGTCTTCTGAGGGATACACTGCTCCTCGTGACTAGCCGGTTGTATACCAGGCAAACCAACTTGAAATTGTCGTAGCACAGTAGCGTACGTTTCTGAACATGGGTTCCTATTCAAAACATGATCTATTCACGCCCCTCTAAAAATCCTAATGGTTTATAAGGGGAATTTCCGTGCAGGCTGCATATATAAACAAACCTACATATTATATAGTGAATCTCTGACGGAAAAGACGAGGTAAATTAAGAAATTTAAGTAAACCGTTTGGTATCCAAAATGCATTCTAGCAATGCTTTTGCAACATTTAAATTTCATTATAAAGCGTATATCATAATTAACAGTGCCAACTGAAACGGTTGAAAGTATAGATAATATAAGCCAAAAAGTTTCGGTAAACATGGACCAGCAAACAAGCTGTGTGCGAGACTTATTATTGCGAATATGTGTTTGAGCCACCACTGACGTGAATTGCTTGAGGATGCAACGTGATTGCTTGAGCAACGTCGTAGTTTGTGGTATATATATATATATATATATATATATATATATATATATATATATATATATATATATATATATGATTGAACATCGACACATTTTACTGCTACTGTAAGAGGACATATAACGTGGAGATAGGTCCAAGATGAATAGGTCGAAGAGGCCCTGTACCTTGGCCTCCACGATCACCTGATCCCAATCCTTTGGATTTTTCTGTAAGTGGTCACCTCAAAATTGTACAGCATTCCCATTGATACCGTTTAAGTACTGGAGCTGAGTAATGTACGTGCTTATCAAGAATTCCGAGATAATCCGGGAGTGTTTGGAACAATTTGTGACCCGCTGCAGAGATGAGTGCAGTATTGCCTTCCAAATGCATTTTGAACACCTCCTTTAACAGGGAAGAGTGTGTATCATTATTAATATGTAACATGCTAGAGTGGAATTGTATTCCTTGTTAAGTTAAGCTATGTATGAGTGAATTTTGAGACAACTTAGAATGGGGGTTATTAAACAAAAGGTCTACTTTTCAAATTCATTTGTTCTAATTAGGACGATGTTGCTTAATGAAGTCAGTAGCGGCTTGAAATCATACTTGCAATTATCTCGCACAGGTGTCGATTGCGGAGCCATGTTTACTGGGACGTTTTTGGTTCTTCTATTGTATACTTTCAACCGTTTCAGATTGCGCTATTATGATACACCCTGTATAGGTTCACTGAGTAAAGCAGAGAAATTAAAAGGACAAAGCTATTGTTTTTTTAATTCAGTTCTGTTTATTTATGGACGCTCTTTAACTGCTGTGGTCCTTAGCGTCCCATTTTATATTGGACGTGAAAGACCGGAAATTTTGCTCAGAGGCCTCTTTATCAGGCTTAAGGTTCTTTTACATACCGTAAATATACGACACAGGGCCACCGGCTTTACTTCCCTTCCGAAGGAAACCATGCTAAGGTTTTATACGCCCGAAAAAATCCATTGCCTCCTGCCAGGAAAAACTCTTGCTGCAGACATGTTTTAGATAAAATATTAAAGTGAATTAGTAGCAATTAAATATCTAGATACTGCTGTGAAATCATCTGTTAAGGTTATTTCCTTTTCCGATTATAAATATAAAAACTTGATAGTCATGGATACTGGTCGGATAAAACTGCTTGCCTTAATTAAGACCAATGATGAGTCTATCTCCTCACTGAGCATTTTTGTAAATTATTTATGGCCAAAACCTAACGGATTATCTAAAATTTTTCGACAAAAATAAAAGCAAATGTTGCAACAATACATAGGACCTGAACACTGAACTTGAATTACTAACAGAAGGGAAGCTGTACGCAGAGGAATGCTGAATAACATGTAATTGCCAGAAGTGAAACACGGTAGCGTTATAAATTAAATATAAAAATTCTTCTGGAATGTTTAATTTCAGCTTTAAAATACGCAAGTAAGAGGTCCATTAAATTAACTCGAGCTATAATGCACATAAAACTGCTATAATTTAGTTTTATCTAAAGTAAACTATCTTAGATTTTAAATGCATGCATTTCTGAAAATGTCCACCGTTTACTTGTATACTGACGTGCATATCTTTTGCCCATAATGAAACGTGAGAAAGTTATTGTTTCACGTATGGAAAAGTCGATTTGAAGTAGGAATTGTATTGTATTTAAACTGTTGGGGAGCCGAACTTGTAGTAGTTGCAACCGCACGTATAGTAAACAGTTCCCCAAATGTACTTTCAGGTGGCCTTTGCCCCAAATTTAACAAAATATTAACTTTGTAATTTAGCTGTTTCTTTAAATATTATATATTTATGTTTGCCTCGGCTGCGTCAGTATTATTGTTAGAGACACGTTTCTCTTAGCAGGGTTGTGGTGCGACTAAGAATGTAGGCTTACACAGCTTATAATTTTACTTGACTTCCTTTATTAATGCTTGAAACGATTTATATAGCATTTCACTGATAGAGAGCTGTGAGACTCTTTTATTAATTATTTGCACTTTTTAACACTTAAACTATTTTTCGTCTCACACGAATACGTATTAAATCTCTTGAGGACACCTTTGCGTCTGGTTAGTAACGCTGTCTGCATCCAACTGAATTTATTTCAACCGCCTAAACTTGTAAATTTCTATATTTCAAGTCTTTGATTGGCTATTCCTAATTCAATAGAATACCTTCATTTAACTAAAGCTTTTTCTGGTTGTTGATTGGCTATTTGTATAAACTGTCACTAAAATTACATTATTGCTGCCGAAGAATCACAAGTAACATATAAACTTTATAATTCATTATTGCCTCATTATTACCTCATTGTTAGCAACTTTTAACCTATATTCTCACAGCTCCTACATTATTAAATTACGTGATATATTCACATAATATTATTACACATCGATACAATAATACAAACATATACAATGACTGTTACATACATTTTTTATATATTGTTACATACACATATTGCTTTAAGGTGGGCTGTTATTGAATTTACGTATTATATAATTAGACTTAAATTATTTAAGTGTTAAAAACACTGCCTCAAACGCAACTGTTTATGTTGATATTGACAAACCTAGCCCCAATCTCTGCCAGCGTTACCATCTCTGTTCTTTGATTATAATTTTAGCCGCTGTATTGGCAGCGCACGTCACCTTCTAGAAAATATGGTCGCAATGCCTTTGGGTAACATCCCAGTCTGTGATCTTACTAGCGGAGTACGTTGTGACAATGCTTCATTAATTTTTGCCAATTTTGTAACACTGTAGCAAGCAATCCTGCATTGTTCCGTATTTATTCAGCAGCTCAAAAGATGTGTTCGCTTAGAGATGTGATACATTCAAATACATTTCTATATATTATCCTGCTGTAATCTTGCAAGCATTGTAAGTCATGATACAGCCTAATTTTTATATTAAATTTTAGATGCATTGAGAAATAGAAGCGGACATTATAACAACGTATGGAATTAATTTATGCGAAAATATTGAACACATACTAGAACAATAAAGTAAATATTGTCTTTCGTTTTATGTAAATGAGATGAAATATTATTAATAATCATAATTCATATTAAATTATACAACACTAACAGTGGATTTAAAATTCTGAGGCATGTTATTAGTTTTCACAGTAATTCTAGCTTTAGGAACTTCAAGCCAGTAATTGCACTCAATAACAACAATGGTTTTGTCATGTTCAAGTTCAAAAATGGCTATTTAAATACCAATTTGTTATTGTGCAGGGTTACAAATGCTCCAAACATGCATTTTTAAAAGCATTCGCATCAAAAGTTCAAGTTTTCAGTAAATGAGTTTACAAAATGTTCTATCATATCAGATATATTATATAACCCCTAAATGTTGTAAAAACCTATTACTTTTTGTACCCTCTAAAACTCTTGATTTTTCAAAATTCAATAAATTATTTCCCAAAATTGGAGCACTATTTAAAGAATTATATGGCCAGTTTCATTATTGTACCTTAGAGAAGCAGTATAAAAATTTTGAAACAATTTAGTAAACACAAGCGGTTCGCATATGAACGGGTCTGTTTTTTTGTTTTTCTTTTTAGAAAATGCTGTAATGAAAACTGACCAGTTTTATGTGTTATACTTTAAGGTAATTTTTTTCCACCGTTTTGGCTACTGTTTTATTCACTTTTTCCAAAAGCTTTTTGGTGGAATGCGCACCCATTTCTGAACAAATGCGATCACTGCGTTTCTATCCTCAAACCGCACTCCCTTTGAGGAAGGAGGTCTCACTTTAGCTTCTCATGGTTTCCATAGATTTTCTAGCAGTGTCAGGCCTCGTATTATCTTGAAGAAAGGAAATCCGATTTCCTCCTGTTTTCCTCTTGGTCTGGAGCTTATATTTACTTCCCCCAACAAAATGTTGGAATGATATTCTTCATTGCTAGTCCTACATCCCTGAAGGAAATTAAGATGGGTAACTTCCCTTTCAATCACAAAAGAATGCTGTCCTTACTTTTCCAGCCGAGGCTGTCGGATTTTTGTGTTTTGGAGAACCGCTATGGTGCCACTTTTTTGACTATTGTGACTCAGAAATGAAATACTGAACCCGAGTTTCATCAGTGATGACTATGTACTGAAGAAATTTTTCACCTTCTGCTTCAAACCGTAGAATGGCCATTCTGCATGCGAATCTTTTTATTTTCAGGGGTATTTGTACGTGGGGCCCAGCTGGAGCTCACCTTTCTAAGTGAAAATGTGTTTTCACCATAGTTTCTACACTACCAACACTTATATTCAAATTGAAGCAAAATCTTTGACACTAATACGCCTATTATCCCATATAAGCAAGTTATTACAGTCACAATTAAATGGGGTGATTCACGTTCGCGGTCGACGATTACACGGCGGGTTCTCTCTCTCTTCCCTCTCTGAAGGCTTATACCACTGGAGCACTCGAGTTCTCGAGACACATGCTTCTTGAAACTATTTTTAGAACCTCTGAAGAATTTCCGATGGTTGGACCTCTTCAGCAGTAACAACTTTGGTGATAATGCGTTGCTCCACGCTGACACTTTCTGTTTATCCATCTCTCTTGTGGAGCTTAGACAAGACTGAACACGCTCACAACTGCCTGAGTGGGAACGAAGGGAAGCAACTTCTCCCTTTCCAAGGTAAGTAACGTGCTGGGGGGGTTTTGCGCTCGTAAAAAGATCAGTCCATTGATATTTGAAATACCTTTGAACTACTTTCCTTTTTAGTGTGACAAAATACTGAAAAACATTTGTGAGAAAACTTGGTTTAAAGTTGAACATGCCTATTAATAACTACCGCTTAAATTATATCTTCACTTAATTAGAAGTAGAAATAGTACTACATCTTTTCCGAAAATTTAGATCTCGAAAAAGTTTAATGCTTTAAAATGTTTGGTTAAAATTTACAGGTGCATTACCTTAAACCAGATAAAAAAGCGGAATTGTTTTCGAAAGTGACTGAACAGATGAGAGACAGAGAAATAGAGTAACCGAGATAGAAAGAGAGAACAAGGAACTGTGGCAGTGTATCAATGAAATTATGAACGCAGAAAGATATGTTCCTGTCATTAATGAACATTCTTGTTTAATCTAATACTCCCACAGGTCCAAAGAATAATGTGTTCATCACCACAAAGCCGTATGATTTTAGAACTGCTATAAAGATACACCAATAGCATCAGCAGGTAAAGAAGAAGCAAAGGAGGAAAGGTAATACATAACAAATGACGCATCGTTATCTTCAAAATCGATGCTCTGAGATGTGTATCGACACTGAAGTCGAACACCTGCCGTCGAGTACAGAGATACGCTGCCTGTATCACTGAAAACGCAATTAAGCTCTAGAAAACTGAACACCACCCCTTAGAGGCGCGTGAGGCGAAGAAGAAAATTGGCAGGAGAAGCTGAGTGAACTGTGCCAGGCAATAATTGAATTATTCGACCATTTTGGGCACGTATATACTGCTTTTTGTACCCAAAGAAATGAAGCGTAGCACCAACCTCCACCCTTCGCTTTTTTTTCTTCTTTTTTTGTTTTGTTGTAATTTTCTCTCTAGGTTGAAGACGTAAAAATATGAGAAACTCGTTATAGGATCGTTCTTTTTCACACAATGCAACAGTGATATACGGCGTCATTTATTCATTTCACCATCTTTCAACACGCGCTTCTGCCTCGCTCCAAACTGCGCTCGTTAGAGATTCTGTTTAGAATTTTAGCATGTCAGATGTCTGAAAATTAAATGGAACGGTAGGGCAATATTCTGTTTATTGCTTGGTGAGGAGCGGCATTAATGCAGTCACATTGTGTTGGGACCTAGATGATACAAATAAAATATGCGATGTGTTACATTCACATTACTTTCCCTACCCATTATCATTTACGAGTATATCATATAGCTTCTACAAACAATAATTCTTAAACAGGCGTATTTTCTATCTGCTTCATCTTGAACGAGATAAACATTTGCAAAGTAGCTTAATTACACATTTTTTGTAGGTGAGTACATACAACAGGGGTAGAGTGAAGATGGTTATATTTTGCTGTTACGTTTGGAAAGTCAGTTTGAAGATGTATTATATTTCGACTGTTGGGGATCCGAACTTGAAGTAGTTGCAACCGCACGTATGGTACCCAGCAGTCGTCGTCCCAAAAAACTTACAAATATTAACTTTGTAATTTGACTGTTTCTTTAAATATGATGTATTTATGTTTGCCTCGGCTGCGTCAGTCTTATTGTTACAGACATGGATTTCTTTGCAAGGAGTAGTGCGACTAAGAATGTAGGCTTACACAGATTATAATTTTACTTCAGTCCTTTTATTAATGCTTGATAGGATTTAAATAACACTTCACTGATATAGAGAGAGAGCTGTGAGGTTCTTTTGTTAATTACTTGCACTTTTTAACACGTAAACTATTTTCGTCTCACACTGAATACGTATTAAATTTCTCGAGGACACATCTCGCGTCCGGTTAGGAACACTATCTACAACCAACAAGTCCAGTTATGAGCGCTGTCTCCAAGCAACTGACTTGATTTCTACCGCTTAAATTTGTAAATTTCTGTATTTCAAGTCTCTGATTGGCTATTTCTAATCCAATAGAATACTTTTATTTAACTTAAGCTCTTTCTGGTTGTTGATTGGCTATTTTATTATAAACTGTCACAAAAATTACATTATTTCTTCCAAGAATTACAAGTAGCATTCAACTTTCAAATTCATTATTGCCTCAAGGTTACCTCATTTTTAGCAACTTTTAACCTATTATTCTCACAGCTCTTACATTATTAAATTACGTAATAATTCAGATAACATTATTACATGTATACAATAATATAAACATATACAATGACTGTAATATACACTTTTTATACATTGTTACATACACACATTGCTTTATTATATTTTTTATTATATAATTTGACTAAAATCATTTAAGTGTTAAAAATACTGGACAGTCGGATGTTAAAAACCTGCTCACTATGACTTTAAAATAGGGATAAACAAGTGAATAGGTACAGGACTTTAATAAAATTGCAAAATATTGAATAACTGAAACCTATATTAATGGGTGTCTCCAAACCGGTTAATGGTATCAAAATTGAAATAACATTTTTGTGTGGTACGTTTTTGTCTATTTTTAACGTCGGTCCTTTGTACGAGATAATGCAGAATTCCCTTCGAATGAACTGCATTTCACAGACTATTTCTAGAAAATTCAACACAAACATTTTATTTCACATGTACATAATTATCTTAAATAAGATGTATTTAAATCACAATTGATAAAGCCATTTTTGAGAAAATAAGAAATTTCGAACAATTTTCATCTATAGCGTAGTTAAAGTGTAGGATATTATTGATAACTTTCGTGTCGCATCTTTGGAAGATATTGGAGTCAATGCAGTGCGCGCCTGCGCGCGCACACACACATTAATTTTTTTATTCAGAGTGCCTCAAAACGTGTATCAATATCGAATTTTTGGATAAAGTGCAATATCTTCTCTACCTAAGGTATGTGATAGAGATAATAATAAAAACTTCTTGATAGTTGAATTTTCATTTGTTGCATATTTAAGTATATACTTTCAGTTCTTCGTAGTCTCAGATGTTAGTTTAGCTCTTTAACAGATGTATTTTAAATAATCTAAGACTTGTCGAGAAGATTTCGGCTGATATTTAAGGCACAACTAAGCATAAATACAACCTCCTGGTTTCAAAGCACGTCATTTAACATGTTAAGAGTAATTATTTATCCAAATTCTAAAGTTAACAGAAAAATCAAAATTTCAGTTTTTATGGAAGGTGTCCTTAGACACATAGAAGCATAACAAACGATAAGTATAATATTTTGTATGCACAGTTAACGAAAAGAGCAACATATTTTTTACACAATTATCTACTGAAAATTCTACACTGTGTTTCCTAAGTTGTTCGAAGTGAACAATAAACGTTGTCGAAACAAATGTATGAAATACATACGAGGAAAATTGATTCCAAGCAATTACATTAAAGAGGGAAAAAATAACGGAAGGAGAATGTTTTGAATCTTTTTAAACGAAGAAAGAATGTGGGTATACTGACCGGAAAAATCAAGCATTGTTTTTGATCTGCCCGGAGGTGATATCGGTCTTTGGTATAATATAAGGTAAACTTGGTGTATGTTACTAAACGTGGGATAGGTATGAAGAAAATATGAGAGATGCGGGTTTATTGGTGATTGACAGGGAATAAAAGTAAAATGCAGTGCAGTCCGCGCATCTGAGACAGTGTCGCTTGTGTCAGCTCTCGTGGACATGAGAGACAGAGGCAAGGCGGCTAAGTTCGAGTAAAGTATTATTGCCCGATATGCTAAGTGAGCGTGATCACATACCACCTTGCACGAAAGCCCACGAGCGTTATGAAGAAGATAGTTTGTTGAATTGCTATTTTACCGTTGTTATTTGCCCCACGCTAGTCGCAAACTTGAAGTTTTGTTGTTGCTACGCATGGAAAGTCAGTTTGAAGAAGATGTATTAAATTTAGACTGTTGGGGAGCCGAACTTGTAGTTGCAACCGCACGTATGGTACCCACTGGTACCTTCGCCCCAAATGTACTTTCCGGTGGCCTTTGCCCCAAATGTTTAAAAATATTAAATTTGTAATTTGACTATTTCTTTAAATATTATATGTTTACGTTTGCCTCATCCGCGTCAGTATTTTTGTTACAGACATGGATGTCTTAGCAGGGCGTAGTGCGGCTGAAGAATGTAGACTTGCCCAAATTATAATTTTTAATTCACTCCTTTTTATTAATTCTTGACACGATTTTAATAACACTTCACTGATATAGAGAGCTGTGAGATTATTTTGTTAATTACTCGCACTTTTTGACACGTAAACTATTTTCGTCTCACACGAATGCGTATAAAATTTCTCGAGGACGCATTTCGCGTCTGATTATTAGTAACACTGTCTGCAACCAACACATCCAGTTATGAGCACTGTCTACAAGCAACTGACTTCTAGATTTGTAAATTTTGCTATATTTCAGTTTCTAATTTGGCTAAACCTACTCCAATAGAATACTTTCATTTTAATTAAAGCTTTTTCTGGTTGTTGATTGGCTATTTTATAAACTGTCATAAAAATTACATTATTGCTCCCAAGAATTACAAGTAGTATTGTTAAACTTTCAAATTCATTATTGCCTATGGCAATTGCCATTGTTAGCAACTTTTAACCTATTATTCTTACAGCTCCTACTTTATTAAATTACGTAATACATTCACATAACATTATTACATGTATACAATAACATAAACATATACAATGACTGTAATGTGCACTGTTTATATATTGTTACATAAACATACTGCTTTAATTCGGGCTGTTATTGAATTTATATATTATATAATTAGACTGAAATAATTTAAGTGTTAAAAATACTGCCTCGATTAAAACGAAGGATTTAAAGCGAATGCGAAAAATAAATTAATTTGCGATGTTTGTTGGCCCTGTGTGGAAGAGAAGGAGCAACATACAGCCGGAATGTGGTTTTGGTGAGATCAAATAAATGCATCTGAAATGGCTGGAGATATATGAACCCAGAGATCCCAATGGCTTTGTCACCTCTCCTCCAACCGGCAGCCTCACTCTCCTTTCTGCTTCACCTCCTTACCTGCGGTTGCCCGCCAGTGAGTTGCTCAGCTACAGGAGATAAATCAACCGCATCTTACCCTAAACACCGCTACAATAGGAGAATCTGCTTCTGTTTCAGTTATTTTGTCTAAAAGTGTGACGCAGTAATTTGTATCACAAATTATGTAAATGTCAAGAGTAATTGTAGTGTGAATATGCATTATTGTGTGACATTGATTTGAGATGTTTGATGATTGTAAGCATTGTCGAGAAGTGGGTTTATACGGCCTTACTGAAACTAACAATAATAGCGTGCAATAATGTAGCGAAGGGGTGATGTGTTTATCATTATTAGAGACGAGCAAATGACGTAATATTGGCGCGTTTTTCTTAGAATTTGCTGGAACATTTTCCCTAGAGCATATGTTTTCGTAATTTTCATTGGATATAAATATAGACGCTAATGTTGGCGCGTTTTGTTAACCAATAGCAGCTCGGTTATAATCTTTAGGTATATCGGGGTGTAGGAGTATAAAAAGGGCTAAGTCAGAGGTAGATCTCTCCCAGTTCATCGGAAACATTTGTACATTACACGTCGGCTCCAGTCCATCGGAAACATTTGTGCATTACACGTCGCTGAGTAAAACAAAAACAGTCATGGTGAATACATAGCATAGTTTATCGATTCGCATGTTAAGCGTAGCAAAGTTATAAAAAAAATCTCAAGTGTCGTAAAGTTAATTACACAAAAAGTTGAAGTACGCGAGTTAATAAGGGGCAGTAAAGAAGTTATTATAACAGTTTCAGTTTGGCGAGTGTCAAGATTAATACGTGAAAGTGCATAATGTGTTACGACAATAAAAGTATAAAACAAATTCTTTTATCTTTTGGATAAAAACTCCTTTCCGTTTACACACCTTGATTAAGAGATTTGCTTGACCGAGTGATCATAGCTAGCCGGAGGACAGTGAACCCAAAAATTAAATACAATAATAGGCGCTCAGTAAAAGATAACACGAAGTGACCGCGACAAATTGTCTTTTATACGTGCGGCAAATAAACAGTAGCATTCTTTCAAACAAACACTAATACCATCGCAAATTGGCTTCCACAACGTGGAACTTAACAAAGAAAACCGTCGCAAGTGTTCTAATATTGCTAACACTGTCACTATATACGAGGCAAGCGTATTAGTGTGCTACATTTAGCTTGTATTATTACATCGATGTTGAAGTAAGGAGTTTGTTGCTTCATGTACGGAAAGCCAATTTTAAGTAAGTGGTATTTTTACGTTATTTGCTCCACGTTTTAGGCATCAATTTGAAGTAGGTTGTATTGAAAGAGTTGTATTATGTTTCAACTGTTGAGAGCCGAACTTGAAGTTCGTTGCAACCGAACGTATGGTAAAAAGTTTCCGGTAGCCTTCCCCCCAAAGTGTTTAAAAATATTAACTTTGTAATTTGACTGTTTCTTTAAATATTACATATTTAAGTTGGCCTCGGCTGCGTCAGTATTATTGTTAGAG
This sequence comes from Deroplatys truncata, assembly GCA_030765065.1. NCBI lineage: Eukaryota > Metazoa > Arthropoda > Insecta > Mantodea > Mantidae > Deroplatys > Deroplatys truncata. Next base: position 64,719,495 of record CM060979.1, on the reverse strand, counting down.
ACATGAATATCTTTGCAGTTTGGAGCGACTGAAGAATGTAGGCTTACACAGATTATAATTTTTACTTCACTACATTTATTAATCCTTGACACAATTTAAAGAACACTTCACTGATATAGAGAGATGTGAGATTCTTTTATTAATTACTTGCGCTTTTTAAACACGTAAACTGTTTTTGTCTCACTCGAATACGTATTAAATTTTTCGAGGACACATCTCACGTCAGGAGCATTGTCTACAACCAACGCGTCCAGTTATGAGCACGGTCTACCAGCAGCTGACTTGATCTCTACCGCCTACATTTGTAAATGTCTGTATTTCAAGTCCATGATTGGCTATTCCTTCTCCAATAGAATACTTTTATTTAACTTAAGCTTTTTTCTGGTTGTTGATTGGCTATTTTATAAACTGTTTCAAAATTTACATTATTATTGATCCAATAATGACAGTAGCATTATTAAACATTCTTCCTCATTATTGCCTTAAACTTACCTCATTGTTAGCAACGTTTAACCTATTATTCTCACAGCTCCTACATCATTAAATTACATAATACATTTACATAACGTTATTAAACATGGATACACTAATATAAACATATACAATGACTGAATATACACTTTTTATATCTTGTTACATACACACATTGCTTTAAGGTGGGCTGTTATTGAATTATATATATTATATAATTAGACTGAAATTATTTAAGTGTTAAAAATACTGCCTCAATGTAACCTACATACTGTTTGTGTATTATTAATTGTATACTTCTTACAATATAGTGCCTTCGTTTTATGCCAAGGCCGCAATCACATTATATGCGTATCGGCTCAGACAGCAGTGACCTCGGTATTACGCCACAGCGCAGAAGCGGTGCAGGACGTGTCAAGGGTACGTTTATCAACTTTGAGCTGTCTCAGTCGTTGCTTTTTCTTCGCATTGTGAAGTCTTTCACAATACGTGTGTTGGAGTGATTTCCTTAGAAATATTCTTCACTTACTAGTCCACGAAAGTGTCTGCCAATAAATTCACGCTTGAGCAGCGTATTTTTTGTACGATACATACCTGAAAACAGAATCGTGTAGACAGGTGTGTAAATAATTGTATCAGCAGTTTTCTGGTTATCCAGCTCCGGGTAAAGACACTGTGAAATATTTACCCAGTAAATTTAGAACAACTGGGTCACTAACGCTAAAAATTAAAGTTTATAGAAACAATCCCCACACAATGGACAAACTTAAGGATAATATGAAGATTACGCTAGAAGAACTTATGAGTGTGAATGGTAATTTCATCCGACGATGTTAAGAATGTCTTCACGCAGATGGACACCTGTTTCAACAACAATTATAAGGTTAGTTTTCCTTACACTATGTTAATAAGAGTTACGGAGTTACGGAACGGAAAACTCCGCAGTGTAGTAGACTGTGTACAGAGCACGCATTCGCTCGATCCGTGGCCTTGGCATAAGACGAAGGCACTGTATAATATGAATATTAATGAATATCTCATAATGCTATTTAGTATAATAGTAATACAAATACACTCCGACCATCATGAATCGGACATTTGAAGATCACCTATCAGGTGTTGCTTTGAACTACATACAGCTGTGCTTGTGTACGAGTGGTTAGGGCGATGTGTTTCTAACGAAGAGATATACGGGTTCAAATCCCGCTCCTGTCTATGTAGATTTATATCTGCAGAACCTACTTATGTATATATGTACGAGCCACAACACGTAACTGATTAAACTTCGTAGCACTTCTGCAGCATACTACCAACATTACCGGCGTACCTTACAGAACTACGATATATAACTTTAGAAGTGAATGAGGATTCTGGTACGCAATGTATAAAGTTGTTCTAAAATGCCCTTATTTTTCTATCCGACGACATAGCTTAGCTTAGCTTAGCATAGCTCGTTCGTTTAAATCGAGCAAGGAAAAGCCAGCAACACAACCCTTTACGTAAGTGTTTCTGCTCTCTGGACACGACTGGCCTATCGCTTCATCGCATGTTAACTAGATATCTGGAACAAGGTTTAAGTACAAGTGGATTTTCGTAAATTTTACGGAAACATCACCTTAATGGTATATTGCAAGTAATTTGGAGTTACCAAAAGATAGCAACACGATTTTCAAAGCATTTTGTTTTCAACACCTGCAATATTTCTTGAAACATTTACGTGAAAGCATGCAGATGTTTCAAGAATCATAGTACGCACAGATTTTGTTACAATGCAGAAGTTTACATACGCGAGATATTGCAAATATCGAACGTTGGCGTCGTGAGGTTATGTACTCGTAAGGAAAGACATGAATGAAATATAATTTCATACTGGTATGACAAACACTCTTGAAACTCTACATCACTGTTTTCAACCATTTCCAAGTGAGCCACCGAGTTTCAGTCGGGAAAGCTTGAAAGATGATGCACGCAGTGGAAGACCGAATATCGCCAGGACAGAAATCGCCGTCAGCAGCAGTAGCATCATGGTTTAGACTTGTTGGCCTGTTCCGACCTCAAAGTATGTGAAACTGATCCATCCATCTCTTTGATAGACTCCTTTGTAGATCCTGCTTTGAAGTTTGTATATATTATAAGTTATTTTTGGAGGGAATCGATGATTTTCCATTCTTAAAATACAGGTTTTGGTATTTTCTTATTTTCTCATTAAGGCCGAAAATTCTTAATTCCTTCCTAATCCCTTAATGTTTCTTTCTGTTTCTATTCGATTGCCTGCCACCGTTCATAATAATCTCATGTCTGCGTATTGTATTTATTTGATATCTTTCTTTGTCAAAGTCCAGCATTCACTCCGTGCAAGAGAGTTGGGACAGTACTTCTTCGTTTTCTTTGTTTCCAATTTCATATCCTAAATAAATACATGTTGATACCTGTTCTATAATTGCATTATTTAATATTACTTTTGCTCTTGATACACCTCTCCCTTTAAAAGCTAATATATTATTCTTTTGGAATTTTTACTTAAGTGGAAAATAAGCTGTTGTAGGAAGTTCCCTGATGAAACTAAAACTTGACCGTCTGTGAATAGCAGTGTTGTTAATGTACATTAATGTTTATGTTGATAAATTAATTCTTGACATTCATTGTTAACATGGCCCAAGAAGAAACTAAAACGTGCCGGCAGCAATGGTCAGCCTTTTCTAACTTTCTGAATTATTAACGCTTTATTTTATTCTTTTTGCACAGTTTGTTTTAAAGCTTGCATCTACAACAGAAATCGTCAATAAAATACACAACATGAATCTGCAGGATCGCTGACTGAAGGTATCCAAAACTACTGAAGCTCTGGGTATCTTTGGGGAGCGTGTGTTGCATATTTTGAGAGAAGATTTGGATGTCAAAAATGATTTGCATGACAGGTGCCACAATTGATGGTTCCAGATCAAAAGCAAATCAAAATGAAAATCTCCTCAAATATGTGACATTGTAATGGTGAAAATGAACGATTAGACACGCTCGGAACCCTGCCTACTTGCTTATGTTACCCTTATTTATGACACACACGATAGCTCAGTTGAATAGTTTTGCTGCATGCGTAGCATGCGTTCTGTCACACATTCACTGTCCTTGTCGCACTTTTTCCCAACAGATAAGGTTAGCACATTCCTGTCAGGGACTTTCCTTTCCGTTGGCGAACACTAATGGTTATGAATGAGTTCAGAATTTCGAAATTCCTGTGTACATGTAGCTCCAAAGATATGTAATCTATTTCATGCCTCTTTCACGATGGAAAAGCCTGTTTCTTTACTGACATATTTAGCACCTTCATGGAGGTATGCAATATGTTGAATCTGTTTACAAAAATTGCACAAGACTAAGCAGTCCACGCGACTATAAAAATAAACAGAAAGGAAAGGAATGTGCCTACATGTCAACTTGATAGGAAAGTATCAAGATGGAAAGCCTAATCTAGAGCGATTAACAGAGCTGTAAACGTTCTTCAGCTGTTTTGCTTTATCGCTATTTTGGCGACTTACGCTTAGGAACAAACGTTCATTTGCTCCCCCCTCGTTTAGCTTCATTGCCAACGGTTACAATAAAACATGTTTGGAATATTGGAACACCAGCTTGACGTGTGCAGATTGTACTGGGAGGAGCTGGAAACCATTTCTAAGACATATTACATGCAATAGAATGAAGCAATTAACAGCGAGGGAACGCAGTACCCACTATTTTATTTGGGAAGTGTTTAGAAGAAAGACTGCCATTATAATAGGCTATAAATTAAAATTATACACTGTAGGAGCAGTAACATAACATTCTGTTTACGCTGAAGGAGATTTACGGCTGCGTTCGGTATACAAAACTAGCTCATTGATCTCAGTGTTTGCAAATGGATCAAAATGCTTATTATTCCTCTGTTCCATTTAGTCATTAACGGCTGTAACCTGCTACTCTCCACTGGAAAGCCAAACAGTTTATTCTTGATCACCAGAAAAGAGAAAAGCATTACAAGGCACAAATATAGTAATAGTAATAATAATAATAATAATAATAATAATAATAATAATAATAATAATAATAATACGATTTGAGGCAGTATTTATTTTTAACACTTGAATAATTTCAATTAAATTATATAATATGCAAATTCAATAACAGCCCGCCTTGAATTTGTAAAAACGTATGTAACAGTCATTACATATGCTTATATTATTGTAAACGTGTTTAATAATGTTATGTGAATGCATTATGTAATGTAATAATGTAAGAGTTGTGAGAATAATAAGTTTATCGTTGCTAATAATGAGATAACATTGAGGTAACCTTGAGGCAATAATGAGTTTGAGAATTTGAATGTTACTATTAATAATTAGAGCAACGATAATGTAAATTTTGTGTCAGTTTAAAAATAGCCAATCAACAGCCAGAAAAAGGTTTAATTAAGTGCAGGTATTCTATTGGACTAGGACTAATCAATCAGAGACTTGAAATACAGAAGCTTACGGGTTTGGACGGTTGAAATATGTTCAGTTGCTGAAGATCTTGGTAGCGACCGGATGGAAGATGTGTTCTCTAAAGAAATATTACGTATTCGTGTGAATCGTAAAATAAGTATACGCGTTAACAAAGTGCAAGTTTTAAATTAAAGAATCTCACAGCTCTTAATATCAGTGCAGTGCTATTTAATTTGTGCCAAGGATCAATAAAAAGAAGTGAATTTAATCTTAAAATCTGTGTAAGCCTACATTCTTGTCGCACCACACCCCTGAAATAATACTGACGCATCCGAGGCAAACGTAAACATAAATACTATCTATAGAAGCAGTTTAATAACGATGTTAAATATTATTTTTTTTTAAAATTGGAGAGTAACAACAAAAATAGACCTTCAAATAGGCTTTAAATACGTAACAGCATATTACGTAACAAACAATCTTCTTCAAATTAACGCCCAAAGCGTGGTGCAAACTTCAACAACAAAACACTTTCTTAAATTGGAAATAAATAAATAACCCCAACAGCAATAAACTACAACAATTTTAAGAACAATATTTCTTCAGTTTATAAACGCCGCGGTGGCGTGGGTAGTATGTCTGCACAGTAATCCATAGGTTTTGAGTTCAAAAAAAAGTTGGAATCCCCTTTGGAGGAATTACCAGGGAAGGAATCTTCTAGGGCTTTCTCTTTTCCTTAAAAGCATACAGAAATTCTAGAAATCATTCTTCTTCTTTAACTAATTACCCTTCTCTTGTAGGACTTACACCTCCAAGGACTTACAAGTTAATGCCATGGGTCAGTAGCCTGCCGGGAAAGCAAACTGAATCATTGCACATTCAGGATGTGTGAACAGCCCAATGTCTGGTATGGCGGTGAATGAAAATGAAATTAAATGTAATAATGAAAGGATGATAGGATAAGTCGCAGATCAACTTATCGAATCCAGTATTCGCTTGGCGACCTTGGAAAACCGCGAAGTCTTCGCTCAGATTGATCGGCACCGGGGGTTTGAACACGGGGCCTCCTGAATGTAGGCCAGGATATTACCACCTGAGCCATCCCGCTTGGCAAAAAACATTATCTCCATTTCAATAAACTCCAGCCGAAGATAAAATTCTCATTTTAAAATGCAGAAAGAGAAAATAATATTACATTTTTCATATATAGCAGGTAGGAAAGGTATCACATTCCACCCAAAAATTCTATTTCGAGATTTCACCGGAAATACATGCTTTGAGGCCTCCTGAATTCCCAAAAAAAACATTCTTAGAAAAAGGTCCATATGTGTGTCTGTATGTGTGTGTCTATGAACAGCATAATTCAAAAACGAAGCGTCTGATAAACACCAAACTTGGTATTTAAATTCAGCATCTTCCAATGATGCAACACGAAGATTTTCAACAAAATCCCTTTACACCAAAATAGCCTTTACATGGAAGATTTTTCTAAACATTTTATTTTTTAAAAACAATTTTGATTAAAACCCCATATATTAAATACATTTACATGACAACTAAAATGTATATCTTGAATTTTCTGGGAATGGCCTATGGAGCTCTCTTCATTCCGAAGGAATTTTCGATAATTTTGTACAACGATAAGCGTTAAGCGTTAGACGAAAACAAATTATTTCAAATATTTTTTTTCTGGGCATCAAACATTTCCGAGATATCCGTTATTAATAGTTCAAATGGTTAAATACTTAGCCGATCCTTTAAAGTCGTGACAACGTTCAGTTCATTCAGTTGTTTCTCACGATTCCATTGAAACAGTATGGAATTTTAAGATCAGCATATAGCATCCAGTTCTTAAACTTTTGACTGTCACAGTTCCGCTTTATATCGATAAGAAAAATGTGTAGAGAAAGTCGTGTGAATATACATCGGGTTTTTCAAATGTATTTTAATAAGGTTTTGTATTTGCAAACATTAAAAATTCAAATTAACAGCAGTGAATATTTCAGAAATGATTTACTATCACATTGCCTTTATTCGACATAAGGGTTTGTGTTTTAGTACGTTTAAATACCTTTAGAATTTTTATATATGATGGATCAGCGTTATTGTGCGTGTAAGAACATAATTTACTGAGGTTGGCCACAAAGTCTCTTCGAACGAAACCTAAGAGAAAGAATTTTACAAACTAATGATAATGAATTTTTATTTTCTCTACCCTGTACATAGTAGGTACAGAAGATATTTATTCTATCAAAAACTTCGATACAGAGAGTTCATAGGAAATACATGTTTTGGGGCTGCTTGAAAGGTCCATGTGTGTGTGTGTCCATAAACAGCATAACTCAAAAACCAAAAGTCGGATGAACACCAAATTTGATGTTTAGATCCAACATCTTTAAAAAAATGCGACACGAAGATTTTCAAGAAAATCCCGCACCTCAAACTACCCTTTACATGGAACATTTTTGGAAATTTTTGATATTCTAAAACGTGCCAAATTAAATCTACCTCTTGAATTTTGGGGAAATAGCCTGAACAGTTCTCATCATCCCGAAGGAATTTTGTATAATCTTGTATAACTTGTAAACGTTAAGCAATAGACAAAAACGTACTCCCAAGTTATGTAGATCTCTTTAAATTACACCGTTTATTTAAAACAGCTTTTCTGTGGAATCAGTCATTTCCGAGATATCCTTTATTAATGGATCGATTTGTTAATTGTCATTCTTTTTAAAATCTTGTCGATTTTCAGCTATTTCTCGCGATGTCATGGAAACAGTATGGGACTTGAAGGCCAGCATATATCATCCAGTTCTAAAACGTTTGACTAGCGCTATTCCCTTTGTATCTATAACGAAATGTGTAATGTAGCTATTTCTGTAAAGGTTTATGTCTTTAAATGGAAGAGATAAAAAAATATAATATCTTAAGAATAATTTGTATACCCACTAATAAACGATAGGGAGTAGGGAAAGTTATGAGAATGTAACAGATCAGATCTTTTTAGGTATAAAAGACAAGCATTTGCGTGATGTAATTAGTCGATGCTATTATAAAGAGTCATTCCGAATGAGGTGACCTGCGATAAATTGTGCGACTCGCATTCGGGAGGTCCCGGAGTGTTATTCGTGGTTTCCCCGGGTCGACAGGCGAATGCTGCGGTGGTTGCTCCTTTATCTTTAACTTTCTGCCCGTCATTTTCTCTAACAGTCATATCCTTCATTGTCATCTATTTCAGGGTGGTTGGACCAGGCGACGGTGTTCCGAGTGTCGCGTCTGGACGATGGATTCGCGTTTTGTAGATGTTTCTTCCCTGGCGTCGTTGCGGTACTGCTAAAGTTAGGATCCGCCTGCGAGTGTACCCCATCAGGGAGGGACCATCGGGCTATGGAGGCATGTGGGCCGGGGTGGCGTCGGATGCGCTCGATGTGGAAGCTTTAGGTACACCGTCCATGCTTGCATCCGTCGTCATCCGGATTTGGTTGCCTTTTGGACCTCTCTCCTCACCCTTCCCTTCCTCCCAGCGATCATGGTAGAAGCAAGTCTGTACCTTTAAGTTTCAACTGGGAGTCATCTGTATCTTCTGAAGCAGAGGTGTAACCGAGTTGTAGATAATGTGGTAATCTTATTTTCAGACTTGTTCGAACACCTATGGAGTATCTTACCGATCCTGCAAGTTCTTGACGTAGACGTGAGAAGAACTGATGGGTGGGTTTACGGATGTACTGATGAATGGTAAGAATTCTAAGTTCATGCTGCAGTTGATGGTTGTGTACAAACCATGGGTGGTGAAGCCGGAGCTCTGCCTCTGATCTGGTACATCCGGAATCGTAACTTGTAATTGCCCGATTTGAAATTACCGCAACGATAAGGTCTGCCTGGTTCGGCAGAAACTATTCTTGGCGAAAAGTTCATTCCAATCAGTTATTGTTGGAATTCTACTGCGTGTGTTGCATTTTAGAACCTTGTTAACATTTTTTTTTCAATTTACATGATTTTTCTGGTGTATTCTAAGTAATTTCAAATACGTATAGCTCAGTTAATAGCTATCTGCTCTTACCCTGGGTATCTTTACGTGTTTCTAAAGTAAGACACTTAAATAAGAACAGGAATAATAATTTTCACTTAAAAGTAATTTATTTATCACGGGCAATGTACATTATAAAACGTAGAACAACCGTTACCTTCTAATGCAATTTTACGTAGTTACATACTTAAAAAGTTTAAATTTTGCTTCTTGATTCTTTATATTGGTTCAACAATTTATTACTGATAATCTTTTGTATAAAATATAATATAATTTGCCTTGCAAGTAAATATTTGAATTGAGCGTTGACCAAAACGTCGTCTTCTTTGTAAAAACCTTAAAGTAATAAAAAATATTAAATGTTGTTTGCTTATCCTAGCTTGATTGCTAAGCATAACGAAATAAATTATCTACCATCTATCAACAAATTCTAGAAGTTAAATAAATCACATATTAATATAAATAGCAAGTTAACAATTCAGATTCGCTTTTAAAACTTTTCAATTATTACTTTGCCTGTTTGACGTTAGTTATCTTTTCTTTCACCTTTATAGGTAGTACAATTTTTAATTGATTTTCATAACGTATAAGTACTTTTTGAAATTACTATCTTGTATATATATGCATGTGTGTGTGGCATTTTCTAACAATATTAGTTGATAATTATTACACAATGTATTCATAATGATTATATATGTGTGAACCATTGTCCATCTCTTAAATCTGTAAATCCAATATGGCCTAAAATTTATTAAATACATGCATTACTTTCATTTCATTAAAGAACTACGCAGTGGTCGTCCGCAGAAATTTCTAAAAGTTTTACTAGCAAGTTGTTATCTCTTTCTAATGGTTAAACATTGCATAAGAATTAGTGAAATAAGAGCAACTTCCCGGAAACGCAAGATGGTTTTTTATTCGTCGTGTACAAGAAGTAATTTTCTGAAAGCTTCGCCTTGCACCCATAAGCAAAATATTTAATATTATCCTACTGTTCGTGATGTTCATATCGCATACATTTACGGGGCATTCAATCGGCGCGTTTCTGGTGATATATTCATATAAAAATTTTGAGTCGCACACTGGGCTGTAGGAAAGAAGCTCAGAAAGAGAGAGAGGTACCCATTTTTACATTTTTATGAAAGTGACAAATTCTATGTGTGTAGGGTCTTAAGGTCTTAGAAATATATTGTGTTCATCCTTACATAATGACGTTTATTTATTTCAATTTCAGTAATTCAGAAACATTTCCTGTCATAGTTAAGGATCCAAAAAGAAAATTTTATGCTTTGCATTCAATAACTTTCTCCACTCACATAGAAACCATTCTTAGAAAAACTTATTATTCCAACTACTTGTTTTTTAGTTCAGATAGACTTTTAAATCACATTTACACATTTCGTTACAGAATGCAGTAGGTAAAACGATAGTGAGATTTTTAAAAAAGCGTGTCGCTAAGTAATGGCTTTAACAAATAGCGAGTTCTTAGTTTTGAAAATTACAAGAATTGCGAAATTCTTACCGATTACAAGGAATATCTCGGAAATGATTATTTCTACGAAGATGTGATTTGACATAAATCGTGTGCTTGAGGAGATCCACATTTTTGTATAGTAAGGTTTTATTTATCTCTTAAAGTTTTCCAATTACACAAATGCAATTCAAAATGAAGATGACTTCACTGCTATTCCCAGAAAATTCAAGAAAATGCTTAATTTTTCATGCAAATATTTTAAACATATGGTATTTTGATCCAAATCGTTAGAACAATTTTTGAAAAACAAAATAATGACTTCTAAATATAGTATAGTTTTAGGTTGGGGAATTTTCTTTAAAGTCTTCTTATTGCATTCTTGTACTATGCTGCACTTGAATATCAAATTTAGTCTTTAACCGAATTTTAATTTTTGAGTATGTGTGTCTATTCACAGATATATACACATGCATATTTTTCTAAACATGCATATTACTTTCTCTACTACGTATAGTAAGTAGGGGAAGTATTGTTTTCCTCCCAAAAATTCGATACCGAGATTTCACCGGAAATATGTGTTTTGAGACTCCCTAAATCCAAAAAGAAGCATTTTTGGAAACATGTCCGTGTATGTGTCTGTGAACAGCATAATTCAGAAACGAACAGTCGGATAAACACCAAATTTGGTATTTTGGTTCAGTATCTTCCAGAAATGCGACACAAAGGTTTTCAAGAAAATCTGCCTACCCCAGATTACACTTTACATGGAATATTTTTCGAAAATTTTAATTTTCTCAAAAATGGCTCTTCACGATTTTGATAAAAATATCATATATTTCTATAGCATCATGTCATTGTCATGACAAATAAAATGTATATTTTGAATTCTCTGGGAATGTCTCCAAAAGTATTCTTCATTGTGTACGACTTTGCACAACTGGTAAACCATAAGAGATAGACAAAATGTTACTGCACAAAAAATGTAGATCGCGTTAAAATACACAATTTATGTCATATACATTTTTTTTTGAGTGAACCATTTTCAAGATATTGCTTGTTATTCCCTTAAATTTTTCAATACTTATTTTCTCAAGTGGGAATTTGTTATTCATTTTTTTTTTGTCTTGGATATGCAAAGAGTATTAATCTGTGGCAAAGAGAATGGTGCTGCACATAGCAACCAGCTATTAAGAGATATGTCTATGCTTAAAGGCTACAAGGGGAACATACTAGGCCTTAAGCCATAGTCAAATATTTTTAGAACTGTTCACTATGTGTAAAATGTAATTCTCTTTGCATGTCAAAAGATCGTTTCTGCAAATGTTTATCTCGATTAATATGAAATAGATGGAGAATAAGAGTTTGTAAAAATAGTTTGCACAAGGGTAGAGAAAGTCATGTGTAACACATCAGATTTTTTTTTATTAAGGGAGTCTCAAAACTTGTAATTTTAGTGAAATCTCGGTATTGAATTATTGTGTGGGATGCATTACATCATCACTTGCTAATGGTAAGGTAAATGTGCATATGACGGAGGGAACACTCGTAACCGAGCCGGAGCAAGTATGTCGTAGTAATCTTTATTGCTTCCCACGTGACCCCTGAGAGGGAGGGATGGGGAGAGACCTGAAGGGAGGTCAGATACGGATGACCGCGGGCGCAACCATGGACGGGGTTTCTAATGATTCCAGACTGAATACATCCGGCGCCGCCCGGTTCTATCCACAAGCAACCAACCCACCTCTGGCAGTCCTTACTGAGAGAGTCCTTACTGAGTAGTCCCCGCAGCTATGGCAGGGAGAAACCTCTACAAAGCGCAAGCTACGTCCAGCCGCAACACCGTTGTCTGATCGTAAAACCCTGAAACAGTCAAAAAGGCAGATGATGGGTACAGGAAATGAGGGACAGGAAAGTCGTGGTAGAAGATGAACTACTACAGCATTCGCCTGGCGGCGCTGGGAAACTACGAAAAACCTGGTCCAAAGTGGGCGGTCTCCGGAGATCGAGCAACCCGGGACCTCCTGAATACGGTCCACAGACATTGCCGCCTGAGCCATCCCGCTTGGTACTGATTGTGGGTAAGAAGCAGAGGAAGCAATGAAGAAAACAAGGGATCCAAACAGGTGAATTTTAGAGCAGCTGTTGGCCTCGCTCAATTATTCAAGCATTTTCAGGAAATAACCCTCCCTACTCGGTTGTGTCAAGATATACGAGCTCCCTTGATTGTAAATTTTATAGAACACACACCACGACATTTGATACACCGCCACTGATGGGAGGAATTTTATAATCGAGGGAGACAAAAGACGAAATGTTGTCATCAGGGTTTCTTTCGAGGAAAAGAGGAGACTTGTAGATTCACGGGAAATAAATTGATATAAGAGAAAGACAGCTCCTGAGGCGTCGAGAAAAGGAATTAGAAGCGCTCCATGATGAAACAAAAGTGAATCCGGGTGTGAGAAGAAGGAACATTAAGTCTTATAACAGAGATGGTGTCCTAATGAAGCTTTGTCGACGTTTTATTCCAGATCAAGAAGGATACACGTGCGTCCCGGATCAAGGGTTTGGTGAAGAGTAAAAATATACAGGTAAGAGGAGCAAGAAATTAATAGAAAACTGTGTAAACGAGCATCCTGCCTCCTTGCTGGCTAAAACAAAGGAAAGAGAAAACTGAAAACAATGAGGAAACAGGGGAAGCAATTAGGAATAATGTAATTTAACTGAATGTAAACCGAATTCAGAGCGTAAAGAGACTTGATTTCAGAATGGAATTAAAATTATGAAAGACACAGCATGTTCACTGACATATTTTTAGCACCCATCCCCTGTGTTTCTTCTTTTATGATTGGGCCCTAAGTGGCGTTATTAGCTCCATGATTTTAAATAATTTGAAAAAAAATTAAGTAATGAGTTTGCGGATTTCACACTTAAAACTGAAGACGTTTTTATTTGCCCCACGTTTTAGTAGCCAATTTGAAGAATGTTTGTTGCCAGTTTGAAGATGTATTATTATACTTCAACTTTTGGGGAGCCGAACGTAAGTAGTTGCAACCGCACTTATAGTACCCGGTAGCCTTTGTCCAAAAATTTAAAAATATCAACTTTGTAATTTCACTGTTTCTTTAAATATTATAATTTTTTTGCCTCGGCTGCGTCAGTATTATTGTTAGAAACATGTTTCTCTTAGCAGGGTTGTGGTGCGACTGAAGAATGTAGGCTTACACAGCTTATAATTTTACTTTACTGCTTTTATTAATGCTTGACACGATTTAACTAACACTTCACTGATATAGGGAGAGAGCTGTGAGATTTTTTAAATTAACTACTTGCAGTTTTTAACATGTAAAGTATTTTTATCTCACACTGAATAGGTATTATACTTCTCGAGGACGCATCTTGCGTCTGATTACTAACACTGTCTGCTAGCAACGCGTCCAGTTATGAGTACTGTCTACAAGCAACTGACTTGATTTCTAGCGCACACATTTTGTGAATTTCTGTATTTCAAGTCTCTGATTGGCTATTCCTAATCCAATAGAATACTTTTATTTAACTAAATTTTTTTTGGTTGTTGATTGGCTATGTCACAAAATTTACATTATTGTTGCTCAAATAATGATTAGCATCAGTAACTTTCTTACTCTTTATTGCCTCAATGTTACCTCATTATTAGCAACCTTTAACCTATTATTCTCACAGGTCTTACATTATTAAATTACGTAATACATTCAGATAACATAATTACATGTATACAATGGCTGTAATTTACACCTTTTATATATTGTTACATACACATATTGCTTTATGGCGGGTTGTTATTGAATTTATATATTATATAATTTGACTAAAATCATTTAATTGTTAAATAGTGCCTCAAAACACACACATGTTGCTGTAATATTGTGCTTTCGAACTAGAGTTATAATTTAAGCTGTAATTACAATATAGCCAAAATTAAAGCTAAAGGATTGAATAGGGAGCATGTTGCATTTTAAGATGATGTTACCCACTTCAGTTCACAATTTGGCGTTATATAGATCATTACTCCTCTAGGGGTAATAAAATAAAATTTGAAACATAGCACCTTGATTCTTAAAAAAAAATGTATAGCAGTATATGCAACGGCTAAAGAAGTTTTTGAAGCCATTTAAGGAATGCAATTCCTTACTAAGGAAACGTTTACTTTGGTGAGAGTTTCACTACAAGTGGAGCCATGGATGGCTCCCCCTTTGCAGCAGCATTGGTTTCTTCAGGCTGAGCGGTGGAAAAGTAAAATATTTCACCTGTCATATCGACTAAAGCGGATTTCTTTTCCCTGTCTAAGGGACAATGCAACCTACCATATCTTGCCTGCCTTACCAGTGGAAGGAGCCTAGGACACGCAACAGATGGTGAGTTGGCGACATCAGGGTGACGCTGGTGCCGAAGAACGCCATAGTCTGACCTCCGCAGGCCCGAGCCGAGCTGGATTTAGCACGACGAAAAGAAAGCAGTCGAGATTCTACGATCGTCGAGAAGGAAACTTTAGCTCGCGACTTAGGGAAACGGCCACACCCATATATCTTTCGGAATATTTAAAAGGTTCAGCCAGATTCCTTTGTATGTAGAATTCTAAATTTCATTATCACAGTACGTGTTGTGTAGCGTAGATTTCGTGGATTATAGTGAGTTTGCAAAGCTTAAGAAATATGTAAAATGAAATTTGCGTAATTAGTTGAGCAAGAAAAACAAAGACTTTAAAATGTATAACAAATATAATTTAATCTGTAAAGCTTCTTTAATTTGTTAAAGTTTAACAGAGTATGTTCATATTATATAGATGCAAGAATGCACAGTTTTATTTGTTTAAGGTGTTGTTTCTAAAACATTTCTTATATTGTTCCTCTCCTTTGATATGAGTCAGCCACTACAACTTTATTATTTTTAGAAGAAGATTTATTCCTTCACATATCTAAAGTAAAATAGGCCCAGTACACAATTATAGTTGACATTGCAGTCAACGTCGAATTTGCTTTGCAATTTGAAAGTAACTTGAAGATTATTTCACCATACGATATTATAGAATTCCTAACATGATACATTAGTGAGGTGACAACACTGAAGTAGACTTACACCACCAAAACTGTCACAAAGCGTGGAAATGGCAATACCTAAACAACTATAATGTTGTGACGCTGTCCAGTTTTTCAACCGTCAGTTCTCTAATGTTCTCAATGCCACTTCACTGTTTATACAGTTCAACTCCATTGGTACTTCACTTACTTCACATGTCACTTCACTAAAGTGAACTTCTTAAATTTCGCGGTCACTTCACTTTCTTTCTTGATTTAGAGCCGTAAGCAATACTCACAACGTAGTGAATTTGTCCGGACGGTTCACTCGCTGGGGAGTCTTCAATTCCTTCTGCAGCAGCACTCACTGCACGTCACAGTTTTCATCATAAACTCGCTTGTAGAACCGCACCTGATGTCACAGCAGAAACGCACACCCCAGCTCGCTCACTGGCTGCGAGAACTCTCGCTTGTAAAGCCAATGGAATCTTCCATAGAACATTCTAGAACTATTCTGGAAGCAAAGGGGAGGAAGAAGCTTCCAGAATACTCTGCTTATCTGCCGATAGCATCTCTGGCGTTATTTACCAATGTTTACCTCCGACTTACTGGCGCCGTCCTCTCGATAACCTTAGGACCTAGCCGCTGCATCACAATATGTAGAAAGTGAACTATTATGATGAAATATTGTAATATATATTGAGAGTATAGATTAGACAGACGTATCATACATTACACGTAGTATAAATCTCTGAATGGCATACTGTTCCGTCATACATGCGCAAACAATTAATAGATAGAACTTCGAATGCAATAGTACAGTTTATAGGCTGCCTCATGGGTAGAGGAGTAAAGGAAGCAATGCAAAGTACAGGAAAAATGAAATTTTTTACCTATCACTCATGAGATTCGGTCATGAGATTTCTACTAGGAATACAAAAATGTTTAGATTAAGTAAGGATTACATTTTGTGAGCTTGTGGTGATTTCAAGAGACCCATGAACATACGAAGTTAATATATCTTATATACACTGGTGTGCAAAACCTAAGGATGAGATGGGTAAAGTAACATAAGAAATGAACTGTTTGGTGGAAGTAGATGAAGGTGCGGAAGGATGTTGCCAGAGGTCTCTCACACCTACACAGAAATATGAGTTTACATGGCGTGAGTGTAGCGAGCCTATAGTGCCAAGTGGGTCTGGTCCCGCAACACGTGGTAGTTGACGAAACAGGGCAAGAAGGTGTGTGGCAATTAGCGAGCTGTTACGGCGCACTATAGTGGTGTTCTTCATTGCAACATGGTCCTTAAACACCATTTGGATGACTTCACACGGAGAAGAATCATTGGGAAACTGGAAGAAGGGCGTAGTGTGACGAGTGTTGCTTAGGAGTTTGGAATTGCTCACAGCATTGTTTCACGTGCACGGGGAACCTTCCAAACCACAGGAACTGCTGTCTCAAGGAGAGATGGTGTTCGACCACACTCAACCACATCAGCAAATGACCACTACATTGTGCAACAGGCAAGAAGGAATCACGATACACAATGACACGGCGACTACACAGAGGTGGTCTCATTGCCCGACGGCCAGTACGTTGTGTTCCATTGACTTCCGCACATCGGCGGCACCGTTTGCGGTGGTCCCAAGAACATAAAAATTAGATCAACGAGGAATGGGGTCGCGTGCTCTTCTTGGATGAGAGAAGATTCAGTATAAGTAGTGATTCTCAACGTACTCTCATCTGGCGAGAGGTGAGAACACGTAATGTACCCAGGAACATCCTTGAACATAATCGTTTTTATAGTCTGGGTGTTATGGTTTGGAGAGGCATAATGTTGCTTGGTCGCACCGACCTCCAATTCCTTGAACACGGTACGCTCAGTGGTCAACGTTATTGTGATACTGTACTCCTTCCCCATGTGCGTCACTTCAGGGGTGCAGTCGGGACTGACTTCATTTTTATGGATGGCAACGCAAGAACCGCATCGAACAGCGAAGGTAGAGGATCTTTTGGTACGAGAGGATATTCGGCGAATGGGCTGGCTTGCCCGTTCCTCCGATTAAATCCCATTGCACACGTGTAAGATGCTTTGGGGAAACGCATTACAGCACATCCACCAACATGCACCAACGACCATCCAACAATTGTCAACAGCGCTGGTGGGGGAATGGAATGCCCTACCACAAGAACTACTTACCAAACTTTTGGCCAGCATGGGAGCACAATGCAGAGCATACACCCTTTTAAGCACCATGTATCTGTTTTTGTAAATCTAGAGAGCCATCATATGTCCTATTGACTTTAGTGTAGCTTATGGTCTATGAATAAAAGTGGTATTTCTGTTCGTCTCATTGCATATTTCGTTTAGTTGCCTAATATAGCATACCGTAGCAGTTCCCTCTATGTATGATTCAAGTTTCATCGAGCTATGTTACTTGGCAGTGTCACAGCATGCGAAGATTGCTTTCGTCCTTAGGTTTTGCACACCAGTGTATGTTTTTAAGTAGCGTCTAACTGTTAAGTCATGCTAAAGCATACATAAACCATATTTAAGAAAAAAATATGCATTAAAGCATAAGTTTAAGTACAGTTCAAGCAACGAATCAATGGTTATTTCACATTGATATGTGTATAGGACAAGGTTGGAGAGGTAGAATCAGAGGACTGAAAACTTCAATGCCATAGGCGGGATTTGAACCATGGATCTCGCAGTTTTCTTCAGATTGCTCTAACCACAGAGCTACCTCGGCAACACTTACTTCATTAATTGACCTAATAGAGGCTAAACTAATGATGCCCGGAACTTAAAGTACTTACGGCGGTAAATACAGTACAGCAGTACAGTTCAAGCAACTTCAAAACGTGAAGTTTTTTCCCCCAGCCAGGAAATACGTACAGACGAATTCATACTCGTACATAAATTTTGCTACATATAAATAACGGGTACATATTTATTTTACATTTCATTAGGAATCGTACAACTTGTACGTCACAACATTATTTTTAAAACCTGATTTGCAATTTATAGCATTTTACCCCTGCTTACTGTTATGCCACGTCTACAATAGATTCGTCATCAGTCATTATGTTTTGGAGTTTAAAAACAGTAGAATAGCTTATTAAAAAGTAGTAAAGAAGTCACGTTTATTAGGATAGATTTCATTCACGTAATCATCTACAGAGCTATGACTAGTTACAGGTTCTCTTTAATATCGATTTTAAAACTTAAAAATTTCCGGTGTGATTCCCTAAGGTTAGTGGAACGATTATTAAATATATTGTTGATATCATAGCAGACATTTTCTGGGAAAAGGAGTACTTGGATATTTTCTATCTCCCTAGTGTTTATGTAATAAATTTCTATGCGTGTTGCGCGCATAACTGTTACTGTTAGACAACTTTAACATGGAGAATTCATATCTATAGGCTAGTATTAACATTTTAAACATTCTAAAATTAATTTTTCACGAGTTTCTGCTATTGGTATTGTGGCGTATATTAATTTTATTGTCATTCCCAGACGCATTGTTGTGTTTTATTTTTGCTACCAGACGTAACATTGTTGAGGTTCTTTAGTTGTATTTCGGCTTAACGGTTTTTCCCTTCAGTGCGGACCACACCAAAGGAAAATATATATATGAGGTTGTCTGGTATGACGTCAAATCTGTCTAGTTTCAGCTAGACACAGTTGGGGGAGGGGGTAAGGAAACGTCACTCTAGTGGAAGTGTTCTTTGGAATCAGACGTGTGTGTGGCCGGTCTATGGTTTAGTGGCATCTCCCTCCACCCCTTTTCATTTGTTCAGAACGTGTTGTGAATAAATCCCAGCTACGTAAAAGTAACGTGTGTTGTGTAATTTTTAGTGTAGTATAAAACCCGTGCCTTCCTCCTAATTCCACACCAAGATCCCGTACTCTCACTGCCAGCGCGTTGCGTAACCCCCATGTGCGTGGTGGGTGTTCTAAATTAATTCCTTCTTCTGGTAACCTTTTGGCCTTCATCCCAACATGTAACAGAGGTTAAAATGATTTTAGAAATTTCTTTGCATAGAGGATGTACATCGTTTTAGAATTTTCGGTATTCTATGATGAAGTTAATGTATGTACACGAGTTTTCATCAGCGACATGGAGACGAAGGCTAAGTTTCTGCTGCTACTAAACGGCAATAAGAAAACCGGCATTAAGAAAATGGTAGTGTAGCATGAAAACATGAGGTTTAAGTTGTAAGGTTGCCGTTTGGAACTTGGGCCATACTTTGAGAGAGGTAAAGTCCCTTGCCAATGCAATGGCTAGAATCTTGCACGAAAAAACAGAGGTATGGCAGGGGTATGGTTGCTAGATGTTGCCAGTAGCAACATAAGCAAGTGCGTTCTGTTATGGTCCGCATTTTATGCTTGCCAGTATACGTCACCAAAACTGTAGATCTCTTTAAAACCTACAATTTATTCAAATAACTTTTACTGTGGAATCGCCCATTTCTAAGATATCGGTTATCTGTTTAAATGTGGCAATACTTTTCTCATTTTTTGTACTACTAACCTCAGTAATAGTTTCTCCCGACGTCATGAAAAGAGCATGTAGTTTCAAGTCGAACATATAGTGTCCCGTGCTTAAAAGTTTGACAATCGTTGTCTCCACTGTAGCTATAGCGAAGTATGTAATGAGACTAATTATCTGAATTAACTTCTTCAGGTTATTACACTTACTATCGGAGGGAACTCGGCACCATCCAGTGAGGATATTGTACCTATATCCAATAAAAGAGCGACCTCGGGAAGGTGGGGGAGGCAAGAGGAGACACCGGGCGCCGGAACCAGGAGTGACGGCACAGCAATGATTGTTTCCAGATTGAGGCTACCCGACAGCCAGACAGATTGGGGACCCCCAACCACAAAAGGGTTGTTAAGGGGCAGCACGTACCCCGGCAACCAGCCGAAAGCCGATGGACGAATAAATTTCAACAAAGAACATGATTTATCCCTATCACGCCTCAGCAAAACACTATCGCCGACACTTCCAACACTAAAACTGACCTAAAGGGGGGAAGTATGAATGAAATAATGAATGGAACGAAATGCAATGATTGATAATTAGGGGACTGGAGTAAACCACTCCAGCATTCGATTGACGACCCGGGAAAACCCCAAAAATCCCCATGAATCAGTCGCTGGATATCGTACCCGAGACCTCCCGAATGCGAGTCGCAAGCGTTACAACAGCGCCACCTCGGCGCTGCTTCAAGTTATGCGAGTAAGCCCTTTTTTTTCTTTCTCTGTTTTTATTTATTTTTTATTTTTAGCTTTCGCAAGAACAGCTTTTGGAAGGCATAAAAATTACGAATAGTGGGTAGAGAAAATCATGGGAATGTAGCACACAGATTTTTTTTAATTAAAATATTTATTTTCATAACGTGATACTTATTCGAACCTAAACAATTAAAACGAGACATACGTTCTAAACTCGCTCTAGCAAGGTTACGATTCCCTTAATGTCCCTGCTTTTGCCATTTGACTAGGTGGAAAACATAGTTCTTTCTCGTTTTATGAAGTGTATGCACCACTCTCTAAAGGTCATTTGTGCAAGTGGAAGGAAAGTTTTTAGTATACAGTAGAGGTTTATGTTTGTACCATCAAGTTGGTTCATTCTGTTGGATGTTCAGTTGCGGACGTCAATGTCATCTATCTTCTCAAATGTTAGGTATCCATTTTAAACAAGGTCGTATACTCCGTTGTTTAGCTTTATGGGCAGTAATCCTAGATACCATAATTTCCCTATCACGAATCTCAATGTACTGTGTTATGGATTTGAGTCCCATAATCATGCCTGAAAGCGAACTGCTATGTATAATGCACCGATTTGAGCGACAATCCTGCAGCAAATGTAACCGTATTGCAGAATTTAAGGAGATACATCCGTGAAAATCTCAGTTTTGGCAAATTCAAAGCCATTGTTATGAGCGAATGTGAAAATTTATTACACAATGCACATCAACACGCTTTTAGGTTTAAAAACTCAGGATACAACCATTTTGAACTTTTGTTTAACTTTTTAGAGTGAACTTTCCACTTCTACAAAACGCTCCAAACCGTGAGCTAAATAGCATAATATCCTAGAGAGCTTAAAAAATTTTATTGAGGAAAGGTCAAGCAGCTGAAATGTTCTGTTTTATCAAAAAACAGGTGATATCGAGATTTTTCATGTTTTCTTACATGTTTCAAGGTTCTTATCCTAGAAAATAATTTATACAAAAAGATCCTGTGTAAGTAGTGCGGGTTGAGTGAGAGAGAATAGGCTAAAATGAAAAGTCTGATGGATACTAATCCAGTTATTTAGGTCAAACATGCTACACGAAGAGTTTCATGAAATTTCCTCTCCTCCACAGCTTTCTTTTAAATAGAAAGTTCTTGTTATGTTTTATTTTCTCAGAAATAACTCTGAGAATTTTGATTAAAATAATGCATCTGAAGGATTAATAGTTGCTTCACTGTTGGAAAGCCAAAATAGATGAAGTAACTGCCGCACGTATGGTACAAAGTTCCGGTGGCCTCGCCCCAATGTTCACTTTCCGGTGGTCTTCGCCCGAAATTTAGGAATCAATTTTCTATTTTTAGCTTTCTTTAAATATTATATATATATGTTTTCCTCGGCTGCGTCAGTATTAATTTGTAGAAACATGTATTTCTTAACAGGGAGTGGTGCGGCTAAAAAAAAGTAGGCTTTTTACTTC
This sequence comes from Deroplatys truncata, assembly GCA_030765065.1. Classification (NCBI taxonomy): domain Eukaryota; kingdom Metazoa; phylum Arthropoda; class Insecta; order Mantodea; family Mantidae; genus Deroplatys; species Deroplatys truncata. Next base: position 64,697,286 of record CM060979.1, on the reverse strand, counting down.
ACTCCATTTATTAATCCTTCACACGATTAAATAACACTTCAATGATATACAGAGCTGTGAGATTGTTTATTAATTACTTGCACCTTTTTTAACACGTAAACCTTATAATGCATTTTCGTCTCACACTGAATCGTATTAAACTTCTTGAGGACGCATCTTGCGTCCAGTTAGGAACGCTGTCCACTAACAGCTGTCTACCGCCTGAATTTGCAAATTTCATCTATTTCATCTCTGATTGGCTAATCCTACTCCAACAGAATACTTTTATTCAACTTTCAGATTTTCTGGTTGTTGATTGGCTATTTATAAATTGTCTAAAATATTACATTATTGTTGCTCCAAGAACTACTAGTGGCATTATTAAACTTTCCAATTCATTATTGCCTCAAGGTTACCTCATTGTTACTCACTGTTAGCAACTTTTGACCTATATTATCACAGCTCCTATATTGTTAAATTTCCTAATACATTCACATAGCATTATTAAGCATGTACATAATAATATAAACATAATATATGGCTGTTAGATACATTTTGTGTATACTATATTATACACATATTGCTTTAAGGCGGGCTGTTATTGAATTTTATATTACTCGTATATAATTAGACTGAAATCCTCCAAGTGTTAAAAATACTGCTTCACAACACAGCGGTTATGGTACAAGGTAAATCGGTAGGTCGGCGCCAGGCAGTCGGAGATGAGACAAATAAGTAGCGTTCTCGCCCGGCGTAAACAAAATCCTCTGCAAGTTTGTTTATCCCTCGCTAGCAGTCAGTCAATTGAGTCCGTCAGTGAGCGAGTTAGTGAGCGCGTTTGTGCTGCAGCATCAAGTGCGGTTCTACGAGCGATTTAGTGACGACTGCTACGTTCAGAGAGTGCTACTCCGGAGCGAAAGATTGTAAAGTCTTGAGTTCAACTCCACAGGAAGGAACTATCTGGAAGGAGAGACTATGTCACGAAGAAAATGAAGTAACGGGAAAATCGAACTAGTTCACATAGTGAAGCAGCAGCATGAAATAAGTGAAGTCCCAGTGAAATTTAAACTATATCAAAACAGTTGACAGTGATAAGTAGGAAGTGACAGTTAAATACTGAACAAAGTCTCAATATCATTATGTTTTGAATTTTCTTTGAGTAGCCTGTAAATATCCCAGTCATTCTAATTGAATGTTGTGTAAGTCTGAAGCCAACCATAAGAGAGAGACAATTAAAAAACGCAGAACACATTAAAACATACATTTTGAAGCTTTAGGCGCTTATGAAATAATTCCTGTTATTGGTGGAATTTTCCAACATTTAAAACCAGACACTGTTTCTTTATTTCTCATCAGACCATGACAAAATTATTCAAAATATCACATCCAGCATACATATTTTAAACATTTAACTATCGTACTCGCATCATTCTTGCATGCTTAAAAAGTATCGGATGTCATGCATTCGCATGACTATCTCTGCCTTCAACTTTATTAGTGGGTGTGCATACTATTCTTAATAAACCTTATATCTCTATCTACTACATTTAATCCAAATAAATCTTTGTAAAATATCTACATTACACATTTGGTTATAAATACAAAGAGAACAGAGATAGTCAAATGTTTAAGAACTGGGCGCTAAATGCTGGCCTTAAAATTCCATACTGTTTCCATGCAATCGCGAGAGAGAACTGAAAATCGATGGGAGTTTAACATAGATACTAAGTATTCAACAATTCGAACCTTTAATAACTGATATCTCAGATACGACTTATGCCACAACAATTTTCTTTAAGTAATTTGTGTTTTAAACAGATCTACATTTTTTGTGTATTACGTTTTCGTCCATCGTTTAACGTTTACATGCGATAAAAAATTCCTTGCAAATGAAGAGGACTTCCTAGGGTATTCCCAGAAAATGCAAGATATACATTTTATTTTTCATGTACATATCTTTCATATGTGATATTTTAATCAAAATCGTTAGAGCCATTTTTTATAAAATTATAAATATTAAAAAGAGTTTCATGTAAAGGCTAGTTGGGATGGGAGGGATTTTCTTGAAAATCTTCGTGTCGCATCCTTGGAAGATACTAAAATCAAATACCAAGGTTAGCATTTATCAGGGTTTTCCTTTTTGTGTTATGTTGTTCACACACACACACACACACACACACACATACATACATACATACATACACACACACACACAGAGAGAACCTTTCCATAAAAATTCTTTTTTGGGGGGGAGGGTTTCTGTGGGCTTCAAAATATATATTTCCAGTGAAATTTTGACATAGAATTTTTGGGTGGAATACAATACCTCCCCTACCTACGTAGTAGAAAGTAAAAATGTGTATTGAAACCATTACAATAAATCAGATGACTGAAAAATTTAATTGAATTGAATTTTTCAGTCATTTGATTCTACCTTTCCAACACTGTCCAACACACGGCTTGCGTGAAAAAACAATTAATTCCATTACAATAAGCATTTATCATAATTAGCAAGTAGAAAAAACAACGCTTTTACGAATAAAATTTAAACAGATACGAAACTAAACATATAAGAAACCGTTAGTATTCTATGTTTGAATGAAAAACAATTGGGAAAGAGAGAGGTATATATACTATTTCTGCAAAAAAAGAAGAGAATAGCATGGTTAAGAGCAGGAGCGTGGAGGTTAAAAGGTTGACAAAATGGCTATCCGCAAGGTGAATGCCCATTGTGTGGGAGAGAGCGAAGAAGATGCTCAAATGATAGTTTTGAAATGTAGTACGGTTGAAAATGAATAGGAAAACTGAAATTCTAGTAAAAAACTGTAAGAACATAGATCAACATTGTGACTTTGTCCAATTTTTTAACTTGTTGCTTTTCCAAGTTCTCCATGTCACTTCATTTAGTTTCGCACGTCACTTCACTAATGTGAACTAGTTCAATTTCCCCGTCACTTTACTTCCTTCGTGATGTAGCGATGTTAACATAACATGCACCATGTAGTCACTTCTTCAAACGGTTCACTCGCTGGAGATTCGAAAACAAGATTTCTTTAATCCTGCAGCAGCAGCAGCACTCGCTACACGTCACAGCTGTCACTAACTCACTCATAGAACCGCACTTCATGTCGCAGCAGAATCACACTCGCCATCTCGCTCACTAACCGACAGACTCCTCTCTCTAGAGCGCTCGCTTATATACCCATTGGAACCTTCCACAGAACATTCTAGGACTAAATGGATACCGTTCTTGAGGCGGTTGAAAAGAAATGTCTAGAACATTTTGGTTATCTGCCGATAGGGTTTTGGTGTTCACGTCAGAGGAGAACGCGACTTATCTTTGCTTATCTCCGACTGCCTGGCACCAATAGCCTTGGACCATAGCTGCTGCGTCACAATATTTAGAAAAAGCATAAAATATATTGTAATAGACAGTTAATAGAGGAAAAGAACAATAAATTTTGAGTTTATAAATGAAAACTAAAATAGTAGTGTAAATATAGTTTGACATAGGATGGGTTGACCATCGTAAGAGTGACCGGAGCCAATTTCAGTAGGCAGTTGAGATGGTTGAAGCCTTTAGGTAATTTGCCCGACGTTTAGGTGCCAAATTTGAAGGGGGAGTTGTATTGTCTTTACGTTATTTACACCACGCTTTGGGCACCAAACTAGGAGTATTGTATTGTAGTCCACTATTGGGGGCTAAACTTGATGAAGTAACTGCACCCACGTATGGTACAAAGTTTCCGGTGGCCATCGCCCCAAGTTTACTTTTCCGGTTACCTTTGCTCTCACGTTTACTTATCAACTTTGAATTATTATGTTTCTTTAAATATTATATATATATATATATGTATATATATTTATGTTTGTCTCGGCTGCGTTAGTATTAATTTGTAGAAACATGTATCTCTTAGCGAGTGGTGATGCGGCTAAAGAATGTAGGCTTACACAAATAATAATTTTTACTTTACTCCTTTTATTAATTCTTGATTAAATAACACTTCACTTATAAAGAGAGCTGGGAGATTATTTATTAATTACTTGTACTTTTTAACATGTAAACTTTATAATATTATCGCCGTAATGAATTTTCGCCTCACACTGAATACGTATTTAGCTGCTCGGGAACGCGTCTAGCGTCCGGTTGGGAACGCTGTCTACTATGGAGTGGTGTTTACCGCTTGAATTTGCAAATTTCTCTATTTCAAGTCTCTGATTGGCTAATTTTGCTCCAATAGAACACATTTATTTAACTCTCAGCTTTTCTAGTTTTTGATTGGCTATTTATAAACTGTTTTAAATATTATATTATTGTTCCAAATATTGCTAGAAGCATTACTAAACTTTCCAATTCATTATTGCCTCAAGGTTACCTCATTGTTAGCAATTTTGGGCTTCTATTCTCACAGCTCCTACATTATTATACATGTACACAATAATATAAACATAATACAATGACTGTTACATAAATTTTATATTATACACATATTTTTTAGGCGGGCTGTTATTAAATTTTATATTATATAATTAGACTGAAATCATTTAGGTGTTAAAACTACTGCACCACAGTCCAACAGATGTAATTTCTTAGTACTTCAAAAAATTGCTATTATTAAACAATTACTTTTCATATAGACGACGAACAGGAACAGGAACAGGAACAGGCTCAGATTTCAAATTGTTTTCCTTCTACACATCTGTATTCCCCTAATGTATTTATGAACGCTTGCATTCCTAAGCATTGAAGTACATAACTTGGACTTAATTTAATATAAACTTTGTTCATGGATAGGCATTTTGTGGCATTATCCAAATGTAAAGATTCACATTTAAAGTTTAATTCATATTATGATTTAAATACGTTTTAAACATCTTCAACTCCTGCAACCGCGTAAGCGGTCCTTGTATTCTATGCCTCTATACACACATAAGGTACGCGTGTAGATATGCAGTATTGGAGGTGACATGTGGTCAGCATGCTGCTTCCGCATCCTCTAGGGAGCTATTCGCGATAAGGAGCCACTACCATTAGGTAGCCTCTAACATGGAGGCCAAGGTACCCATTGAAGTAGTAAAATTATTTTTTTACATTGTTCGCCCCACGTATGGGCGTCAATTTGAAGTTGATTTGTTAGCTCCACGTATGGAAGCCAATTTGAGAAGTATATTTGTTGAGTTATTTGCACCACCACGCTTTGGGCGTCAATTTGAAGTAGGTCGTATTGTTCTTTACGTTGTTTGCTGTTACGCATAAGAAGCCGATTTGAAGTAGTTTGTATTGTTATTTGCATCACGCTTTGGGCGTCAATTTGAAGCAGTTATTTTGTTCTTTACATTGTTTTTAGCACTACGTATGAAAAGCCAATTTGAAGTACTTTGTATTGAAGGAGTTGTACTATATTTCAACTGTTGGGGAGCCGAACTTGTAGTAGTTACAACAGCACGTATAGTAAACAGTTTCCGGTAGCCTTCGGCCCAAATGCATTTTTAGGTGGCCTTTGCCCCAAGTTTAAAAAAAATATATTAACTTTGTAATTTGATTGTTTCTTTAAATAGTAAATAATTATGTTTGCCTCGGCTGCGTCTGTGTTATTGTTAGAGACATGGAAGTCTTGGCAGGGCGTGATGCGACAAGAATGTAGGCTTACACTGATTTTAAGTTTTAATTCACTCCTTTTTATTAATCCGTGACGCAAATTAAATAGCACTTCACTGATATCAAGAGCTGTGAGATTCTTTTATTTAATACTTGCGTCTTTTAACAAGTATACTATTTTTCGTCTCACACAATACGTAATAAATTTCTCGAGGACACATCTCGCATCCAGTTACAAGCACTGTCCGCAGGCAACTGACTAGATTTCAACCGTCTAAACTTGTAAATTTCTGTATTTCAAGTCTATGATTGGCTATTTTTACTCCAAAAAAAACCTGCATTTAACTAAAGCGTTCTTTTTGGTTGTTGATTGGCCTTTTTTATGAACTGTCACTAAAATTAAATTAATGCTTCCAAGAATCACAAATAACATTTAAACTCTCAAACCCATTATTGCCTCAAGGTTATCTCATTGTTAGCAACGTTTAACTTATTATTTTCACAGTTCCTACATTATTAAATTACGCGATATATTCGCATAACATTATTACACATGGATACAGTAATATAAGAATATGCAATGACTGTTACATACATTTTACAAATTATTACATATGCATAATGCTTCAAGGTGGGCTGTTATTGAATTTATATATTATATAATTTTACTGAAATTATTTAAATGTTAAAAATACTGTCTCACGATTAGACTGAGTGCGGCCGCTATGAGGTCCCTCAGCAAGGAATAAATCTCCATCCCGATGTACCCTTACCTGAGGCTGGCTGCGGTTCTAGATATGGAAGGACTCAGAAGATGTTTAAATTCTTTCCCCAATGTACTCTTCCTACTGCTGTTGGTCGAGGCAGTATTTTTATCACTTAAATAATTTCAGTGTAATTATATAATATGTAAATTCAATAACAGCCCGCCTTGAAGCAATATGTATATGTTTATATTATTGTATATTATTGTATACATGTGTAATAATGTTATGTGAATATATTACTTAATTTAATAATATAGGAGCTGCGAGAATAATAAGTTCAAATTTGCTAACAATGAGGTAACAATGAGCTAACATTGAGTCAATAATGAGTAAGAAAATTTAACAGTACTACTTGTGATTCTAGGAGTAACAATAATGTAATTTTAGTGACAGTTTATAAAATAGCCAATCAACAACCAGAAAAGTTTTAGTTAAATGAAGGTATTCTATTGTAGTAGGATTAGCCAATCAGAAACTGAAATATAGCAAAATTTACAAATCTAGAAGTCAGTTGCCTGCAAACAGCGTTACTAACCAGACGCAAAAGGTGTCATCAAGAAATATAATAAGTATATGTTTGAGACGAAAAATAAGTTTACGTGTTAAAAAAGTGTAATTAATTAATAAAAAGAATGTCACAGCTCTCTATATCAGTGAAGTGTTATTTAAATCGTATCAAGCAGTAATAGTAGGAGTGAAGTAAAATTATAATCTGTGTAAGCCTACATTCTTAGTCGCAACACAAACTTGCTAAGAGAAATGTGTCTCTAACAATAATACTGATGCAACCGAGGCAAATATAAATATAAAATATTTAAAGAAGCAGTCAAACTACAAAGTTAATATTTTTTTTAAAAAAACTTGGGGCAAAGGCCACCGGAAAGTACATTTGGGGCGAAGGCTACCGGAAACTGTTTACTATACGTGCGGTTGCAACTACTACAAGTTTGACTCCCCGACAGTTGAAATATGAAACAACTCCTTTAATACACATATTTCTCAAATTGGCGCCCAATTGCGTGGAACTCCAAGAGACAGCAATTGGCGGCAACTGAAAAGAAGAGATCAACGAACATCAAAGAACTTCAGAAAACAACAGAGAACATCAGGGAACTTCAAAAAAACTTTAGAAAACCACAGAATCATCAACACCATCCAAGGCCAGCAACAATTTATTTCAGGAGTACGGGGCACGCAGTCAACAATTCAACAACAATCTACGTGGGAACACCAAGTATAAAGGTTTACTAACAGCCAGAACAAAAGGTCAGAAAGTTCCAGTGTTATGTGTACATGCTTGTCAAGATAGTTAAGAAAATATGTTGTTATTAAGATATTTTCATGCTGTTAAGAAGCGATAAATTACAATTGAGCAATTCCAAACCAAAAATAACGAAAGAAAATATACAACACAAAACGGAAACAGAAAACAATGAAAATATGCAAGTAGGAGAGAATAGGTTAGCCATTACTGATTACAATGTAAATTTACAATCAGAGCTAGACGAAATAGATAGGTTAGATGTAGAAGAACAGTTATCTGCAAATTCATAGGTAGGCATAGAAAAAGATAGCAGTGGTATGCAAGGTCAATCACCTTTACACATATTAGTGCAGGGAACAACAAAAGAAAGAAACCCTCACACATCTAGCCAACAAGAGCAGGAAAACGTATATAAAAATATTATGTGGCTTCCAAAAGCAATAAATGATAAGATAACTGAAACTAACACAGAGCTGAGAAAAGACTTTAATAAGCTAAATGAAACTAATACAGAGTTAAGTAATAAGTTAACTGAAAGTAATAAGATAATTGAAGCTAGTACAGAGCTGAGAGTAGCATTAAGTAATGATTTAAATAATATGTTCACTGAAACTAATAATAAGATAAAAGAAATGAGAGTTAGGTTAAGTAATAAGATAACTGAAACTAGTACAGACATGTGTAATAAATTAACTGAAACTAGTACAGAGCAGAGAAAGGAAACTAATAATAAGTCAAATGAAACTAGTACAGAGCTGAAAACAGAGTTAAATAAACTACCAGAAACTAATCAGGAAACTGAAGAAATAGAAAAAGCAAATGCAGAAACAATAAAAGAAACAAATACAGGGCAGGGACAAGTAAAGTCAATGATAGATGAAATTAAAGATAAAGTACAAGAAAGTAGCAAAGAAATTGATGAACTTAGAATAGTTTTGAAAATTTAAGTACAAGTGTACCAAAGGTAAATGCAAATGTAACTAGTTCTGTAAATGCTAATAAAATGCATGGCAATAATGCAAGTGCAGAAAGAAGTGTATCACATTTGTTATCTAATAATACAAGAGACACTACTGCTTTTTCCATAGCATCAGACTCTCAAACACAAAACAATAATGATGACACATGTGCCAGTACCAAATCAGATGTCAAACTAATATCCTGTGCTTAATGAGTTACCATTACCTCATTTTAATGCTTCCTCAAGTCGAGTACAATTTATTAATGATCTAGTAGAATATTTTAAATTGAGAAATTGGCCTGAAGCATTAAAGATGATTCGTGTTAGAAAATGCTTGGACAACAAAACCTTAGAATCGTTAATATGCTAACAGACAGTGAAATGAATTTTGAAAGATTTAGAGCTTTATTTATGAATAATTTTGGAATACAACTGTGCAACATAAGATTAGGGCAAGCATAAGAAGAAAAAGCAAAAGAAAATAAAGTATGTAGGTTATGTGTGGCACAAGAGAAAAAGAAAAAGAAAATAAAGTAACTGAAGCGTAAAAGGGGAAAGCAATGTATTTTAAAAATGTATAATAATATATTTACTAAATGTAACAAATTGTCATAACAAAAGAGACTTTAGATAAAAGGATGTAACAGCAGAAAAACCATTTATAGTAAAAAAAACCATAATAAATCTGAAAAGCAACTGCATTTATATTGTATAAGGTATAAATAATTCTATTTTTTTTAAAAAAACATATTTAAGAAATAAGTTGTAAAAGAACGGTAACAGGTGTTAATATGCCTAATTAAATGTAAAATGTATAGCAAATAGAATGCTTAATAGTGGCTATGCTAGTGAATAAACAAACTTCACTCAGGTCATTGAACACCACATCATTGACCTCACAACAGATCATTGACCTTTAAGTGTCGAACAAGTGAAAGAATAAAATGAAGTATTCTGCTATACACGAGTGTAGTGAAAAACCAGTGAGTGTTAAATAAAAGTGATAGTGAAAAATAGGAAGTGCAATTGTAAAAAGGTTATGTTTCTTTCGTTCAGGAGACTTTTAGAAAATATTTAAAAAAATTTAAAAAAAAGAACAAAACAAAAAGAACAATTTTTAAATATTACTAAAAGGGAGCAATTTGAGGCAGTATTTTTAACACTTAAATAATTTCAGTCGAATTATATAATGTGTAAATTCAATAACCTTATTGAATTGCCTTAAAGCAATATGTATATATTTATATTATTGTATATTATTGTATGCATGTGTAATAATGTTAGGTGAATATATTACGTAATTTAATAATGTAGGAGCTGTGAGAATAATAAGTTCAAAGTTGCTAACAATGAGGTAATCTTGAGTCAATAATGAGTAAGAAGGTGTAACAGCACTAGTTGTGATTGTGGGAGTAACAATAATGTAATTTTAGTGATAGTTTATAAAATAGCCAATCAACAACCACAAAAGCTTTAATTAAATGAAGGCATTCTATTGTAGTAGGATTAGCCAATCAGAAACTGAAATATAGCAAAATTTACAAATCTAGAAGTCAGTTGCCTGCAAACAGCGTTACTAACCAGACGCAAAAGGTGTCATCAAGAAATATAATAAGTATACGTTTGAGACGAAAAATAAGTTTACGTGTAATTAATTAATAAAAAGAATGTCACAGCTGTCTATATCAGTGAAGTGTTATTTAAATCGTATCAAGCAGTAATAGTAGGAGTGAAGTAAAATTATAGTCTGTGTAAGCCTACATTCTTAGTCGCAACACAAACTTGCTAAGAGAAATGTGTCTCTAACAATAATACTGATGCAACCGAGGCAAATAAAAATATAAAATATTTAACGAAGCAGTCAAACTACAAAGTTAATATTTTTTTAAAAAAAAAACTTGGGGCAAAGGCCACCTGAAAGTACATTTGGGGTGAAGGTTACCGGAAACTGTTTACTATACGTGCGGTTGCAACTATTACAAGTTCGGCTCTCCAACAGTTGAAATATAATACATCATCTTCAAACTGACTTTCCATACGTAGCAGCAACAAACCTTTTTCATGGTTAGCTGAGCGAGGCTACAGGATGTGGAAAATCACCTGTTGTTAAACAGAAACTTAGATGATCCGCTTTCATGCTAGAGTATACGTCACCTTAGGCAGATGGGTAATGTAATTTCATTATCCATAGTGGTATTGAAGTATAATGGCGGTAAAAACCTTCTTTGTTTATTTTTAACCCTCTGATAAATTGTAATGCATTTTTGTCTTCACCTCCTTAAATCAACTATTAAATGTGTTGTACAAATTAAACTACTATTTTTGGGGTGGTGGGGCTTAGCGGGTACACAGTGCCAATAGAATGAGTTCTAATAGAATAGTAACTCTTTGGATGGTAGCAAATCGAACAACAAAACAGGGTTAAACCGCACATTCGTACGCCATTAGACATGCCAGTAGCTTAACTCGGTGAGAGAGAAATCTTATCTTAGTATATACAAAGAAAATCAATAATATATTTGATGTTTAAGAGTTTTCAATATTTTGTATTTTTTGAGTTATGTATTTCTTGAAAATATTATACACATTTGTAATTTTATAAACTGTGTTCTGAAAATTAATTTACAAACATTTGGTATAACAGATATTTTATGTTATTCGTGTATAGTCGGGTAAATATAATTTAAAGCAACGGAGAGACAAATTAGTGACATCATGGAAATAGGTGCATTAACAGGCAAATTCAACCATTATTCAATACCTCATAAATTTACTTCTCCATGGGTTTAAGTTGTAATACGATGACATATTGAAGTGTTATATAATTTAAAATGTTCTACAGTAACTATAAACTGAAAATATTGCAAATTAAAAAGTTGAAGATGTGAAAAGTTACAAAAATTATTAAACTGTAAATAGAATATGAAACATATATAATTGTTTTTCCTTGAACATATGAGAAACACATTGCATCTATTGGTTTTTTTGCTAGAGCTTTCTCTAGCACTGTATCTGTTCCCAAATATCTATATCTTTGAATTTCCTGGCTACACGTCGAAATGCTGTTTGACAGAAAAGCATCTTCATTAGACAATAACACACAAAATAAAGTTGGCGTATCAGCACTATGCCTCGACTCTCAAGACAATTGCACTAAAGTCACAAGTGGAGAACTTCAAGAATAGGACTCAAGTTTGCAGTCGGATATCTAAGGAAAGATGTTAAAGCTTTCAGAAATCATAAAAGGGAAGCATTTGATTGTTACCTGGAGCAAAGAGAAACGCCTGTGCACGCCTGTAAAGATTGCGTGGGGTTTTAAACTTACTCGTTTTTCCGCCTTATTAAGAGAGTAGTGTCGTACACTTCTATTATTCTGCTCCTGTGGAGTCTCGCTTTTCCGACGTTTGCATTTTCATTTAAAAACAATTCTTTTTCCTTTGCCTCTTTGTACGGAAACTTTGGATAACTTTTCCTTTTCTCTTCATCAGACATGTTCTGCTGCTTAAGTTTATTCCGTTTGAGTGAGCTATGGATAATCCGTGCGGAAATAAAACTGTAACGACATCCAAAAGCAGTCCTATCTTATAAACAGGTTATTCCTGGTTTAAGTATGGTGTATGATTCGTTCATTATGTCACGCGTAAGTGACGTATTTCTATAACAATGACGTAATACCGGTATTCCAAGTTACCCTCGCTTATAGAGAGAAAATATAACCATTTTGTGATATTCTTTTCTCTGAGAAACGAAGATGCTAAAACTCTATACTTTATAAGCAGGCAGAGGGGCTTTAGTAAGTGAATCATCAAGTTAGGAAAGCACAGGCTTGGTGGCAAGCGAAGGTGGAAGCGATTGCGACCTTGCAGTGTTCTCTGTAAACAAATATGAACAGTTGAAGGAACTACACACTGCTTCGAAAGCAAGTTCATTAGGTTTACGCAGTATCGGAAGAAAACGATGTAGATATGTCTAGCTATTGGTAGTGTGTAATAAAATAACTTCATTATTTAATTGAGTTATTAGTGCACAGTAATATGAGTTGCATTGGCCTTTTAGTCACATCGTGAGTTTTACAATGTTCAATAATGCATTTACGAAATGCATTGAACATAAAGCACTGCAATTTGCACGTAGACACTTGTTATATAGAGTGGAACATTTAAGTTGTGATTGTACAGTATCTAAAAATTAAGCGTTGTAGAAAGACATATCTTTAATAAAAGTTCCTTTATATTATGGGGAAAGTAAATGCCACTGGTCGTTTTTTTTTTTTTTGGAGAACGTTATGATGGTCATTTTAGGATCAATTTAATTTTTTTAAATGTGAATTTAAAAATTGCCATACGTTTTATATTTTTTCTCATTAAAGAATTATTTAGAAACAGCTGTTTACTTTGTGATGAGGAATAATAAAACCAAATAAAATAATGTTGCTTCCCAATTACGAAACATAACTTGACCCTCAAATGACCATTCATAGATGATCCAACCATTAATTGCGCTCTTCTTACACAGTCATTTAGAATGTTCGTTGTTATTTACGTTGGTGTAAGAACAATTGCAAAATGAGGAGATAGAAAGAACATAAAAATGGTAGGTTCCATTTAAAAAAATTAAATTGACCCTAAAATGATCATCACAGCGTCCTCCAAATAAAGCACGATCAATGACGTTTACTTTCCCAATAATATCAAGCAACTTTTATTCAAGAAATTTCTTTCTAGAACGCTTAGTTTTGTAAATATTCTAAGACTCAAATTAAATGGTCCACCCTGTATTTTGAACAACTACCTTTCATAACAAACGACGTAGGAGAAAATTAAAAACGAGATATCAGTTTTGCTTGAGATTCCCGGTCTCAGTCACGCGTCCCTCGGTTTAAATATTCTTCGTCTGCTGAATTCTTCCCCAGAACACTTAAGTTTCTTTGTCAGGTTATAGCATACTCATTGTTTCTGAAACCTGTTCTTTTGCCTCAAGAGTTTCTGGTATTTTTAGTGTCTATGCTTTCAAATACATAGGCTATTTTAGTTGCAATATTACTTAAATGATTCTGAATACATGAAAAATCTTAAAACAAAGCCGGGGGCATTATTTCTTTCACTGAACGTATAGCAGCATTTTTCTCTCGTCAAAGACGTTAATTATGTTGAGAGCTTAGTCGTAGTATTGAGCTTAGTAACCATGCCACCCATCGAGTTACAATTCGTGTTGGAGTCAAGAGAGTTCCAGGTTCCGTCCGCTTAAATATTCTGATTCTTGGCTGCCTTGCGAAATATTTTTTCAAGTTGGCTATAAGAGTACCAACATGCTGCAATTTCTTCCGCAACTCGGTAACGCCATGTGCTAGATATGTTTAGTGTATTTATGTGAAGTGATGTTTTAAACGTCCTTTGAGCTCTATGTTACATACGTTATATTTGATGATTTCGTCATTATGTTGAAGTTGATCCTTCCAAATTCCGCCAGAGACGATGCTAATTGTGATAATGGTTTGTGTGTGTGTGTGTGTGTGTGTGTGTGTGAGATAGAGAGAGACTCTTCTTTACTTTAGGCATATTGCCGCAGTTATCCGCTGAAAATTGAAATTGAGTTTTATTTATCGACGCTCTTTAACTACTATGGTCCTTAGCGTCCCATTCTATTTTGGGCGTGAGTTTATCAGGCTTTAGGTTCTTTTACGTGTCGTAAATCTAACACGGACCCACCGGTTTTACTTCCCTTCCGAAGAAAGCCATGCTAAGGATTTTTACGCCCGAAAAAATCCATCGCCCTCCGCTGGGTTCAGTTATGCGCTGGTTTGTATGCAGCGAATAAATGGAACAGTGTGTCCGTCATAGTACCTCGCATCACCTTGCTTCGTGCGGTAAAACGATTGCTCTGTTTACTTACTAAAACCCATCAGCTGGACTATTATATATGGAATAATTAAGATCTGATTTTATAATTACTTATCATACTGTGCTACTAATAGGCTACATCACAGTCCGTAACACAAGCTCACTTCTCTCCCAAGAAGAGAATGCATGCAACTGGCTTATCGGTCCAACACGTCAGATAGTAACAAATGAAATGCAGGGAGAGAAGGTAATCTCTCATTTACGAACATATGAAGGCGCTCTCGCTTACGTCACGAACTGATACCGAATTATTTCATGATTTATTCCCTACTATTTATAATTTTAAGACTGTATAAAGTGCTGTATATAACTCGAAAATAATCTTAATCTGACACTCGTGAAAATTTTCGTATTCATTGTCCTTCGTACGAACAACATTCCCTCGTGCCAAAGTCATGAGATTATTCAAGCTCCCCATTGTGGTGAGGAACGCAAACTCGTCGACACAATAGCACGCGCCTGACAAATCGTCAATTTTCTGTTTACTGCAGATAGGAAACTACTCCGGAACAAGATCCTTGTCTGCAGTAAACGATATATTGGTGGTGGCACTAAGTGGCTAGTTTTCAAAGTACGATCTATTCTTTGACAGTTGAAATTCGTGTGTGTGTGTGTGTGTGTGTGTGTGTGTGTGTGTGTGTGTGTGTGTGTGTGTATTCGTGTTGCAATCTCTGATAGAAGTTCGTTCAGCCGAAAGAGAAAGACCTAGATTTGTGGGTGTTTGAACTCGTAAAACATTCCTAAAAGCATAACAAGTTTTCCATTGTTAAAAATATAAAAATGTTCCTAGACACCTTAAGAGGGCTTGCACTGTTTTAAAATACGATGATATGGCTTTTTTAAGCTAAAACTCCGCGTAGTGTTGGAGCAGAAGACGAGTGTAATGCCGCGATGATGCGATTTTGAAATAAGACGATGGTCGTCACTTTTGAGGTCCAATTACTTTACTTGCTTCGTTGTTCCTGCTGCCGGGATCTCGTAGCTCGTTCTGTTGTCTCGTGCGCCAGCTCCTCCAGTGGTAAGCCATGCGACCTTTCTCTTAGAGTATGCTTGGGAGTATTATTAAAGGATAACACCAGGTTAAATTGACTGAGAAATTTATTGTGAACTAATATTTGAATTACTGAAATGAGTTACAACCTTTTGAGTTGAAGAAATAGACTGGCTCTAAATTGTGGCACTCGAAATTGTAATAACTGAATAATTATACCTGCTAACTTCTACTGTATCAATTTTAAGATTTGAAATAATTGTTTCCGCAATAAAACAAACTAGTAGCGTAACTTGCCGTGAGTTGACAAAATGCTTATCGGCGAGACCTCTCGCAATAGCCGCGAAATCTTACTCTCACAAGTGCGCCACACATGCAGTACGTACCGGTGAAGGTACCAGAATCAAAGTAATTAATGTGTGCACCAAGGTTTGCACGAAGGTGTGCACGAACGAATGTAAGTACCAGTGCCGGTACTAGACTCACAGTAGCTCTCTATTATAAAATGACATGCCTTTATTACTTTTAGCTACACCTAATTCATTACTTTCATCAACGTTATTATACAAGCGCAGCCAAAATTGAAATCTTATTCTTGCACGTCTCTTAACTCTGTTAACATGGGCTTGGCTAAAATCTCAGAATCTAAGCGGCATTCTCTTTTCCAGAATTCTGCCACCGTAATCCTGGTAAGGGTACAAGAGCTTATAACCTAACTGAATCCCCAGAATATTTAAGCTAATGCGTTCTCTATTGTCGGCTGATATTAACGACTTCCTAATTACCTTCGTCTTTCCGGACAAATACTTCAATTGAAGCTTATTACATTATACGTTGTTTTAATACACGGAATTATTTATTGCAATTATTTCTTTGTCTTATTATCATTTCTTTATTTAATTGCTTATATATTCCCGTCAATAAATACGGTATCAGTATTAAACACAATAGAAATATTGCTAGTTTTATGCTAGCAACTTTTAGGTTCAGAAACACTGTATAATATTTGGAACTCCCTTCAAAGAAAGCATGTACTTTATAATGCATATATAAGCAACAGTAAAAGCAACAAAAATAAGTGATGTGAGGAATACTTTGGTCTTTATCGTACAAGATAAGATGCAGTTTTAGGATTCAATAACCACACGGCCTATAACAAGGATATCCCGTGATAAAGATGAGGTTAATTAGTAATTTAAGAATGCAAAACATCAAATATTATTCACAAATATCTAAAAAAGCAATGCGTACTACAGTAAACTCCATTTACGTGTAATATTATACAATTTTTTTCCAAAATGTATATCAATATCCAATTTATTGCACAAAGGAAACGTCTACAATGTCCAAAAAAAGATTCTACCCATTCCCTTGACGTCCTCCCCCCAAAAAATAACAAGTATAAGCATATTAAGAAAAGACAAATACAGATAAGGAGGAAACTTGTGTTTACTTGTTAGGAAATAGGGACATGTCTTTCTGAAATAAGCGGTTCATTTGCATTCCAACCAAAGCTTCAATAGGTCTCTCTCATTTTGTGTATGTGTATGTGTGTGTGTGTGTGTGTGTGTGAACAGTGGAAATCATAAACGAAGAATTGCCTAAAAACCAAACTTTTAAGTTCAGTGTGTCCCGAAGATGCCACGCGAGATTTAAACAAAAGAACCCCCACTTCAAAATCGATGTTGAATTTTCTGCAAACATCCCGTAAAGTCCTCTTTATTTTGAATGACTTTTGCGTAATTGCTAAACCATAAGAGATATATTACTACCACACAGGGGAGATAAATCTCGTTAAAGTACACACATTATATTAAAAAGATTTTCTTCGCTGTAATTATTTCCGAGATATTCTTTTTATTGGTTTGAATTCTCAAATACTGCATTTTTCGGAACAAAAATGACTATTACCTTCCTTAGCTCTTCTTTTCATTGTGTTTAGGAAAGGAGAACGGAAATTCAAAGCTACTACAGCAATAGATTAATGTATTCTATTTATACCCTCAACGAGATGTGCAATGAAGGTTTATCTGTACTAGCAAGAAAAATATACAAGAATAAGTTTTATTTTAATAATAGTTTGTAGAAGAGTTGAGGAGATATGTTACTGCAATCAGATGTTTAGGCTACTCTGTTCAAAGACGTACAAATACACAGAGACCGACAAATTCACAACACTTTTTTTAAAACATACTTTTATTTTATTCAGAGGAGAACAAAACATGTATTTCCGGTTGAAATATCGTTATCGATTTCTTTGGAGCACTACAAAACTTCACGTATTTATTATATTTAAGTGATAGAAAGAGTATAATGACACACAATGGGGAGCCTGTTCCAAAACACAATTTTAATATAAATAGTGTGTGGGTGTTTCTCAAATCGACTTCAAAACTTGGCACGCACTATTTCTAGGGCTAGAAGCGGAGGGGCTTAGCACCTCGACCAATGCAGAACTTTTGTGCACAAGTCCACAAGAAAGTGGTGGAGGGGTGAGACAGGGCAGGGGGCAGGATCCCTACCTTTTTCCAATTTGAAACTCCCCGGATGGCAGCTGGTACAACCGGGGCTGTCCTCTCCCCGTGCAGGCTTGCACATCCCACTGGAGGTAGAACTCGTATACCGCCCCCATTCCTGGTGACGAAATGTTATATAAAGCATTAATTTTCCCTGCCACACAATGCCGAGACCCTCTCCGACACTTGGAAGCCTGAAACATCTAAGCAGATGAAAGGTGAAGTGAAATGGGAATAAGGTAAAATGGATGTACAAAAAACTTAGCGGATGTAATTAACCTTCCCAGCATTCGCATAGTAACCCGAGAAACCCAGAAAAAAAACCATGGTTTAGGAAGCTCGGCAGCGTGAAACGAACCCACAATCTCCCAAATGTGGGCCACAAACGTTGCCGCCAGAACCATCCCGCTCGGTCACGATATCACTAACTACATTTACAAACAAAACAATAAAACAAAACAATCAAAAAACTTAAATGTGAGACATTCCTAGCGTATTTGCTATGGGAGTGATTAAAGGTGAGGAAGTAGCAAAGATTGGCACCATTTTCCTTCTAAAATACGAAACCAATTTCAAAAAAATTTGGCTCACTCAATACCTGATATCTAGGCAAAAGTGTTCTGGAGGTTACACATCCCTAGTTCATCCGCTTGAGAAGTTAAAGAGTGCAGTATCTTAAAGTGAGAAAACATTGGCATTAAACCCATGATTATTAACCGATTACAACTGCTAGGACTCTGATTTAAATCTTCTGCCAGGTTATGGTGTGTGTTAAGGTTAAGGGACACTAGGACTTAATGTTCTAAATTTTTATAATTTTAAAGTTATTCTTGAAAATTGACACACTTAATATGAGTAAATAAAGAAATGCTTTTGCAAAAGCTCAAAGCTATAGCTCAATTAGTTTCTCATATACTACAGCTAAATATTTTTAATTAGCCAAAATGTTAAAATTTATAATCGCATTCAGATTTATCACAAGTATAATAGTGGATTTTCTGATACACTAAAAAGTATCCGGACACCTGGCTGAAAATGACGTACAAGTTCGTGGCGCCCTCCATCAGTAATGCTGGAACTCAATATGGTGTTGGCCCACACTTAGGCTTGATGACAGACTTCACTCTCGCAAGCATACTTTCAATCAGAGGCTGGAAGGTTTCTTGGGGAATGGCAGCCCATTCTTCACGGAGTGCGGAACTGAGGAGCGGTATCGATGTAGGTCGGCGAGGCCTGGCACGAAGTCGGCGTTCCAAAACATCCCAAAGGTGTTCTATAGGATTCAAGTCATGACTCTGTGCAGGCGACTCCATTACAGGGATGTTATTGTCGTGTAACCACTCCGCCACAGCCCGTGCAGTATGAATAGGTGCTCGATCGTGTTGAAAGATGCAATCGCCATCCCCGAATTGCTCTTCAACAGTGGCAAGCAAGAAGGTGCTTAAAATATCAATGTAATTCTGCGCTGTTATCGTGCCACCCAAAACAACAAGGAAAAACACGACCACACCATAACACCACCACCTCCAAATTTCATTGTTGGGACTATACACTCTGGGCATTCGCAATACCCACACCCTGCCATCGGATCGCCACATTGTGTACCGTGATTCGTCACTCCACACAACGTTTTACCACTGTTCAATCGTGTAATGTTGACGCTGCTTACTCTAAGCGAGGCGTCGTTTGGCATTTTCCTGGTGATGTGTGGCTTATCAGCAGCCACTCGACCATGGAATCCAAGGTTTCTCACCCACGCCTAACTGTCATAGTACTTGGAGTGGATCCTAATGCAGTTTGGAATTCCTGTGTGATGGTCTGATAGATGTCGGCCTCTTACTCTTTACGACCCTCTTCAAATGTCGGCGGTCTCTGTCAGTCAACAGACGAATAGAACATGCAATAGAAAAAAACACATACAGAAAGGATTCAGTAGGGTTAAAAGATACCACATGGGTGATTTAAACATGTTACTGAACTTTTAAAAATAGTAGATCGTGAAAGATGTTTGGCCAAAATGATTCACGTGTGTTTAGAGAATATTTATATGACATAATTAAAAAACAGACAAGTTTGTTATTTTCACCTAATAACTCAGTCCCGGTGTTTCTTAAGGTAAAGAAAATTCTGGCATAGGCTAAATGATAAAATGTACTGAAATGCGGTTGGTGTTATATTCACACTAGGACTTTATAAAATAATCGGGAACATTCAAGAATATGTTGTTTATAGGAAAACAATACGTTAGCCTTAGTCGCTTCATCCTTAACCATGCTGTTGTGGTTTTAAGGTTGTTTATTTGCAAGTATATTTTACATTTGTGCAGTTTTGAATAACTGCATTAGATTTTGTTAAGTTTGAAATACATGTTTTGTTTTGAAACTTCTCGCATTTACATTCGCTACTGTAATAAAAAAAGTATATTTTAAACTTTTAAATCAGCGAAATACCGTGTAACGGAGGTTTACGTATCTCGGGGAGAGTTGATGAAACCGTTAAAAAAACAAATGTCTGTATCTATGAAGAAATTATCACCTAGAGCAATGGCAAGTGGAATTTCTAGGGTAAACATAAATCTCAGATGTAATGTACATCCCATTTTTATAAAATAAGGTACTGGGGAATACGGTATAAAAATTAAAGAATTGAAGGTGTCTTTATCTCAACTAGGTTTTAGCATTAGTGGGTAGAATAAAACTTGTCTTTTTATTTCGCAAACTTCTGTTTTAAACCCTATTTAGTTCATCGAAGGAAATAACTGAAGTCTGCAGATGATAAAATATCGGTAGCTGTGAGCACGACATTGCTTTGGGAACGGAGTAATAATCCCAGAAACACAGTAGCTGATATTCCATCAGCATGTAACTGCCTGTGAAAAGGTGCAGGCGAGATAACCCGTATATAAAAAAATCTGATGTGTTACACTCACATGCCTTTCTCTACTCTTGTACAAACTATTTTTACAAACGCTTATTCACCATATGCTTCATGTTAATCGAGATATCGAGATGTCAATCTTATTGCTAATTCTCTTGTAGATGCAAGGGGAATATGGTAGGTTTTAAGCTATAGTCAAATCTTTTAAGAGCTGGTTGCTATGTGGCGCATTCCATTCTCTTTGCATGTCCAGGACATAAAAAAATGAATAACGAATTTGAGAAAAAGTGTGTCCTGGAAAATTTAAGGGAATAACAAGCAATATCTCGAAAACAGTTCACTCAACAAAAAAATGTATGACATAAATTGTGTATTTTAACGCGATCTACAGTTTTTGTGCAGTAACATTTTGTCTATCACTTATGGTTTACCAGTTATGCAAAAGTCGTTCACAATGAAGAATACTTTTGCAGACATTCCCAAAAAATTCGAGATATGCATTTCATTTGTCATGAAAATACCTTAAACATATGATATTTTAATCAAAATCGTTAGCCATTTTTGAGAAAATTAAAATTTTCGAATAATGTTCCATGTAAAGAGTAATCTGGGGTGGGGGAGTTTCTTGAAAACCTTCGTGTTACATCTCTGGAAGATACTGAACCTAAATACCAAGTTTGGTGTTTATCCGACTGTTCGTTTTTGAGTTATGCTGTTCACAGACACACACACACACACACGGACATGTTTCCAAAAACGTTTTTTTTGGATTCAGGGAGTCTCAAAACATGTATTTCCGGTGAAATCTCGGTATCGAATTTTTGGGCGGAATACAATACTTCCCCTACTTACTGTACGTAATAGAGAAAGTAATAAGAAGGAAGAAAATAGATAATGAGGGAGAGAAAAACAAACGAGAAGAAAGAGAGAGATAAAGAAAGGAGGAGAAAGAAATAAAGAAAGAAAGGTAGGTTGAGAGGGAGAAAAATAGCAGACTAACATCCGCAGCATTTGTTTTAATAGAGAAACGAAAGGTATTTACTGAAAGTTTGAATTAAGTATAGTTGATGTGTATAATCCCGAATTCTCTTTGTATCTCTTCTTTCTAACATATTTAGAAGGGACTCCCACTCTGACCCATGGGTTTTTCATGACTTTCCCGAGTCGGTAGATTGCCGGTTGGCTCGTGTCGTAGATTGACGGCACGTAAAAGAATCTCAATCCTGGTAGTGGTCTCTAAGTAAAATTACCGTTCTTTCACGCCCAATATAGATTCGGACGCTAAAGACCACAGCAGTTAAAGAGCGTCCATAAATAAAATAGCATTTAATTCACGAGATGCGTTCGATCTGGAAACGTTAGATACCCGTCTAGGCTTGCGCTGTATGTAGTCGCCCTTCGGCTCTCTCTTCTCATCCCTCCCTCACAGGGTTACGGTAGAAGGGCCGTTTTTGTCTACTTGCTGTGCTCTGCCCCGGTTGAGGGGCCCCTTCTTTCGTGTGTCTTTACCTTTCACTTATGGATACTATATTTATTTGCTGAAATCTATAAAAGGGGAGAATAGGCAGAACGTTTTCACCTTCCTCAATCGTATAAAGGTCATATAAAGGTAAATGGACTTGTGTATTAAATTAGATTAATGTTGTTGTTACGCACTGAACTGCATCGCTTTAGGATCACTTTGGACAAATTAACGAAGAATAGGTTCCTATTTTATGCAGAAATACGCTTTACACAGACTTCTTTGCACCAGTAGCAGTAGCATTCGAAAAAATATTCTGCAAATAATTATTAGCGGCACATCTACCAACAGCTGTGGGAGGAAGGACCTATTATTGCCTGGTTCCGGATTTTGATGACTAAACATGTAACCAAATGACCAATAAAATTACTTTATTTTAAGAAAATATGAAAATGACAATAAAATACCTTAAACTGAGATATAATTAATTTGTTAAAATTAGTGTAGGGAAAGCTATCGGCTAATTTGAACATACATGTAATTGCTATAGAAGTGAAAAAAATCTTATGCGTTGCACTCTGTTGTACAAACTAATTTTAAAAACGCCTTTTCTCCATCTCTTTCATGTTACTCGAGATAAACATTTGCAGATTCTTATTGCTAAATTTCTTGTAGGTGCAGGGGGAGTGTGATAGACTTTAAGCGATAGTCAAATCCTTTAGGAGCTGGCCATTATGTGGAGCATTCCATCCTCTTTGCATGTCCACGACATAAAATTAATTAATAACTAATTTCCCATTTGAGAAAAAGCATAAATATCGGAAAATTCAAATAAATAACAAGGATTATCTTGAAAATGATTCACTCCACAAAAAAATGTATACAACATAAATTGTGTGTTTTAACGAGATCTACATATTTACCAGTTAGGTGTAAGTCATTCAGAATGAAGAGGACTTTTGAAGACATTCCCAGAATTCAAGATGTACATTTCATTTACCATTAAAATATCTTAAACATATGGTATTTCAATCAAAATATTTAAAGATATTTTTGTGGAAATAAAAATTTTCTAAATATGTTCCATGTTAATGGTGGTTGGGGTGTGGTTGTCTTGAAAGGCTTCGTGTCGCATCTTTGAAAGATATTAAATCTAAATACCAAGTTTCGTATTTATCCGACTTTTCGTTTTTGAGCTAAGCTGTTCATAGACACAGAAACACACACATTCAGGCCATTTTCTAAAAATTATTTTTTTATTTAGTGGGTCCTCCAAACATATATTTGTGGTTAAGTCTCGATATCGATATTTTGGGTGAAATGCAATACTTCTCCTACTTACCATACATAATAGTAATAGGAATAATTATGACATGATTTAAAAAGTTAATTAAAATATAATTGTTCAATATTTTTGTTGAAAGAGTCTGAAAATAAAACTAACAAAATTGTTTTTAAAGCAGGTATTGCGTAACTCTATTACTTATTTGGGTTCTCAGATTATACAACATTCATTTGTTTATTAAGAGTATTTCATACTAAAGTCTGTGCGGTTTAACTTGACATAGATACTTGATCTGATTTTTGGAAGGTAATGCTTATTTTCCTCTCAAGCAAAGACACCTTTAATGGCTAGGTGCTTCCTTTTGTAAGCTGTCAGTCATTTGGAGTCACAGGATAGTCAGCGGCGGGCTGTTATTCCTGTAGTTCAAAAGCAGTCTTGATGGGTAACATTAGGTTGTACTATTTGCCGTCTTTTAATAATGGAAGTGAGACAGTCAAAGGATGCAGTGAATTTCGTTCCATTTGCATACTTTGTCCTCGCATAAGTGATGTTCTGCTAATAGGTAAAGGGAAAGCCACTGCAATCCTATGGGAGGGAAATTCTGTGTAAAGGTCATGACATTTTTGCTGAGGAACTTGAAGCATTAAGTATTTCATTGCATGAACTTCGGCTGCTAAGGGATATCCCAACGGTGGGTTAACAGGATAATCAGTGAGAAGAAGAAAGCTGTTGAAGCTGCGAATCCCTGAGAAGAAACGACCGAACAAAACACCCAAAAAAACTTAGTGTTTGTAAGATACTTTTAGCAACAGAAATGGACAAACTTCGAATAAGTATGAGAATATCCAGATTTCAACATGTCAGGAACACCTACGTCATACAGGAAATGGATGCACAAGAAACTGCTATAGATAGAATATCAAAAAATCGCATGTGTTACACGTGCATGACTTTCTCTACTCTTGTACAAATTATTTTTACAAACGCTTATTCTCTATATGCTTCATGTTAATCGAGATGTTAATCTTATTTCTAATTTTCTTGTAGATGCAAGGGAATATGGTAGGCTTTAAGCGATAGTCAAATCTTTTAACCGCTGGTTGCTATGTGGCGCATTCCATTCTCTTTGCTTGTCCAGTACGTAAAAAAAGAATAACGAATTCCAATTTGAGAAAAGGTATTGGAAAATTTAAGGGAGTAACAAGCAATATCTCGAAAATGGTTCACTCAACAAAAACAATGTATACGACCTAAAGTGTGTATTTTAGCGCGATCTACATTTTTGTGTAGTAAAATTTTGTTTATCTCTTATGGTTTACCAGTTATGCAAAAGTTTTTCACAATGAAGAATACTTTTGGACACATTCCCAGAAATTTTGAGATATATATTTCATTTGTCGTGAAAATATCTTAAATATATGATATTTTAATTAAAATCGTTAGAACAATTTCTGAGAAAATTAAATTTTTCGAGAAATGTTCCATGTAAAGGGTAATCTGGGGTGGGGGATTTTCTTGAAAACATTCGTGTCACATCTGTGGAAGATACCGAACCTAAATACCAAATTTGGTTTTATCCGACTGTTCTTTTTTGAGTTAAGTTGTTCACAGGCACATACACACACAGACACATACACGGACATGTTTCCAAAAATGTTTTTTTTGGATTCAAGGGGTCTTAAAACATATATTTCCGGTGAAATCTCTGTATTGAAATTTGGGTGGAATATAATACTTCCTCTACTTACTATACGTAGTAGAGAAAGTAAAAACAGTTCTACAATTGTATGGGCATGTAGAACGGATGTCGGAAGAACGGTGACATAAAAGAGTCTTAAATTGGAAGGTGCCAGGTAGAGGCAAGCCGGGAAGAGCAAGAAGAATATTGTATGAAGGTACATATGATGAAGAGGGATATGGAAGAGGGACAGTGGGAAAATAGGAATCTCTGGAAAGCAGTAATCGAGAGGAACTGCTGTAAAATGGAAAACCTGCAAAATAAAATAAAAAATAAGATTAAAGATACACATGAAGTTTTAACGAGAGAAAGTTTAATTCAAGGTAGCATTTCGACCTTACATAAAATATCCAAGAATTAAAAATTTGGTTATATCAGCAACAATCACACGTCTAATAGACAGGTCGGACGTTTTACCTAAAAGATTCCACTTTTTAACAAATATTAAACAATTATTGGTCGGTGGACGACCAATAGTATTTCTTGATGAAACATGGATCAATGTAAATCACATAAGCAGAGAGTTGTGGATGTGTGACGGGGACTTGCTTTAAAGGTGCCTTTGGGAAAAGGAGATTTATTGTAGTTCATGGATGATTTTCCGATGGATTCATTGCAGATGCCCTCCCTTTCTTTCAGCCTAAGTCCACAAGGACTACCATGAGGAAATGGATCCTGCCATATTCAAAGATTAGTTTGTTAACAAAATTCTAGTATTATAGTTATGGATATATAAAAAATAATTTATTAGACCTACCAAAACATCTAAGTTTTCTTTCAAAAAATCACAGATGCAAACTGGATACGAGAGCGCAACATTGAATTTGATCCAAAAGCAACTAAAGCAGCCTTATATGAACTTATAAATTTAAGAAAAGACGGTTTAAAAGGTATGAAATAAACACCCATCGTATCATTTTAAGTTCAATGCAATTGAGCTCATCGGGCCCTGGTAAAGAATTACATCGCCAAACACAATTTATCATTCAAAACCAGCATAGTCTTAATTTAGCACAGCTTTGACAGATATAACTACCGAAAATTAGAATTAGTCATGTGAGCACGTGAAGAAAGAAGAAGAATTTTATTGGAAACGGGATGAGTTAGTGGACATCATCGAAAGGTTCCTTATTAATTTGGGCGACTTTGGCAGTGAAGATGAAGACAGAGACGAAGCCAACGAGTACTATTCCGTCATAAACTCTGAGGAATCATGTAAGGGATTTCCCAGTTGAGGCAGTATTATTAACACTTAAATGATTTCAGTTTAATATTGTCGTATACCTCACTTTATTCTAAATGCAGATGGGAGCAACTCGCTTGCGAGAGGGATCGTTAAACAAACAAAGAACTTTAAACTCGAGGCAAAGACGAGGGACGCAGCTAAGTTATATCACAAAATATTATTACACCAACATAATATCTGGCTGAAGGGAGAGGAAAGGAACTCTATTCTACCATAATTAAAAGTTAAAAAGAGTGGATGGCACACAATTTATTGGATGAAGTTAGTTACATACCTTTGCCCATTGCCTGCCGACGAGGACATCGTGTGTTGGCAGTTTGCTGTCTGACTCACTCGAAGCCTACTCACTGAATGATAAGAAGCCATGCTAAATTGGCGTCAGTAACGCTATCCCCTCCTAGACAGTTTCCCCTGATTCGCCCCTACTCACAGACAAACTGCCGTGCTTCGGAGTCCAGAGAGCATCTTAACATTAATATCTGTGCACATGCCACATCTCCCCCTGGCCACCGAAGTCGACGCCCTCGAAGACACAAGGAAAATAAAGATAACAAGAAACATGAAAAGGACAAAAAAAAACATACCAAAAATGACATACACATGTGTGATGACCAAAATATAACAATAATATACATCTGTGGTAAGCACCCAGATGACGACACAATATTGCTGGGCGGAGTAGAGTTTCGAGAACCTTAAGTGCTGTCGACTAATATTGTTAATGCACTTATCTTTAGCATCCCGCACACGCACACACCACGCTGCCTCAGTTCACAGGCACACTACACTGCGCAAGATATCGATGGTCTGCTGTAACTGTTTGTGGGTGATTTTACACAGTGCCCACAACGACGATTTGCCCTGGTGTAGAATTATCACCGCAGGTCTCTGGTGATGACAACAGGGAGGGCAGTCGCTGGCTTGGACTGCCCCCTGACATAGTGGCTCCTTATGCCACGGCAGTGTAGGGGCTGCCCGACAGCTTCCCTGTGGTGTTGCTGGACTTCAGGTGTGCTCCGGGGATGCTCTTGGATTTTCTCGCTCTCCGCCACAGCAAAATACTAAAACAAAACCACCACACAATAAACAGGGTGCTCCCACAAACAATCACACATAAAAGAATGGTATGTCATGTACAATTAAAGATTTTAAAGGTTGAAAAGTTTACACTAAAAATTCTTTTGACATGGGGCAAAGAAAGAGAAAAAAAATAAGTACAAATTGGCATAAGAACGAAATTTTACAGAGTTGCTATCCAAAATTTAACTTACAATGCTTCACAATCCAAATAAAACAGTAAAACAGACTCAGAATACATGAACACGACAGAAATGAAACATAACCTTATTTTGGGATCCCAATATTAAATCTTAATAACCAGCTGGTATCACTAACAAAAGAAAGTAAGTGCACTTACAAGACAATCACACATGACAATGAAATGAACTCATTCACACTGACCATGGCCCAAATTACACAAAACACTCACTTAACTATCTACTCAAACTAGTGTATGCATCACTACAAACTACATCCACAATACATCTCCAAACTAAGCCACGTGACATGCTTTCAACTACTATTGTCCTACTCTTGTCACTAATACAGTTTCTCGTCCACAGTACTATCTTCCTCATCTCATTATGATCATCATCTTTCATAATCATCATCAGTAATAGTGCAATCTCGATCATTACTTCAATCATCATCATCTTTATCGCAACTTTCAATTTTCTCTTCAAAACAAAACATCTTCATTGACGTGTCTCATTTAGCATGCTGCAAACTCAAAACATCTAACATAGGCATAACCTTCAAGATATCACATTAAAATTTCAGGAATGACACAAATAACATGACATTATACTGTTGCATCCACATCCTCCAAATGAAAATTAAGCTGGAAAACAGGTGGTATTAAAATTTGCTATCTAAGATGGTAATAAACTTGTTGCATAAACAGAAAAAAAAATTCACATTACAATCACTTCCATCCATTTAATCTCTCGTGTGAATTTATCACACACGCTATACTGGACACGTTACAGCAACACCAATATACCAAAATCTCTGAAATCATACAACTGTCGGGGTTACACTGTGGCACTTCCACCGAAGCCGACATCATCTCGTCTCTTCTCATCTCTCATCTCATTAGCACCATCGGGGTTACTCTGACGCACATCCACCGAGGCAAATCTCAACTCTTATTTCTCACATAACCTCACACTACGCCATCGGGGTTACTCTTTGGCACTCCCACCGAGGCAAAGCTCACATATATCACATAACCTCAAATACACACATACATACACACACTATTCATGCAACAATTTTCTGCAAATAAAGATCACAGCATCATTATGAAACCCAAAATCAAATCGAGTCAAATCAAATCAAATCATATCAGATCAAATCGAATGCAACAAAACAACATCACATCATTACTCAAAACAATATTGTCACATAACATTCCTGAAAATGAAAGCTCAATTAAGCACATGGTACACATTCAACACATTCCTGCAGCATAACACAACAAATGATTTGCAGTTCCCAAAACATAATTCAAAATTTAAGTTACACCCACAATAATAATACACTTTTAATTTAGCAGAGACATTCATAGCACATATTCCTGAAAAGCAAAGCTTAATTAAGCATCAGTCAGTGAAACAATAAATTTAGCATACCTGTGTGAGTCGTAAAACTGTTTCATTCGTCCAAACTTTAGCACTCACAATGTTTACATACTTACAAGTTATGGTTTTTTCTTTCTTATTCTTTTTACCACAAAATTCCCGTGCAATTTTCCAAAATCTGGTAACACACGTACAGCTGGTTCATCAACATCCACATCGTACTGGTCCATATTAGAAGCACATCAAACCTAATTAGGTGAAGATACTGGCAAGGCTGGTAGCTCCTGAAACTTTTACTTACATGAGTAACTGCGAAAGGTTTTCCCCTAAAAATATGCATTGCGTAATTAAATAAACCAAACTGGGCAACGGTAAAGCAAAATTATCATCATATCATTTTCTCAGAGCGGCCATTAGCAGTAGTAGCGAACATTTCAAAATTCTAAAGTAACTCATACGCCGACAACTTGCTGGACTTCTCCACGTGAGAGGGGTCAATGACCGGGCGGCAGACAGCTGGCTACGTTGCACTGGCCACGCCGGGCGGATTAGACATCACTGATAACTGAGTAACAACAGGCGTACTAACACTGGACATAGATTCTACTTCACTGTGCTCGCTAACTGGAGCAATTGCTATAGCAGATTTATGCGTAGTACGTCGCTTAGGCATGATTGCAGCACAAAAGTTTACGCAACCAGTAAATAAACAGTATGACAAAGCAATACAGATTACACCAAACTAAACACTTATAGCATCACATGAATGTAAGTAGCAAGATCAGAACATAGCCAAAAAACACAGTTCCAGAAAGGATACAATTAAGCGCCCGCGGCGAAATATCAGAAAATTATACTAACACACGTCTACACAAGCCACTTGGACACAATACCAAGATTTTTAATCAGAATGAACACATGGAAGAAAAGCAAAATATCTTCAGTGAGAAACCTCGAACTGGAAGTTAAAAAAAAACCACGTCACACCTACTGTGACCACCGCTAACATTATCTCAAAAGGAGCAGAATACAGACTTGTAATTTATACGTAGCACACAAAACTTCTCTTTTTTCTTTTTTTTTTTCTTTTATTTTTCTTAAAACAAATGTATCTGATCTGATATACACACGCAAATAAACGCACCAAAACACGTGCTGAAGAAGACTGGTTTCACAAGCTAAAATTATTGCTGAAATGCATGACCACGCGGGAATTACATAACACACGTGCGTACATAAAAGTTACACGAAAAATGTCCCAGAAAAGTATAGTAAACAGCTAGAAATCACAATCACTGGAATATAAAGTTATACGTTTCCAAACCACTGCTAATAAGCACAGAAAACAAGATTTTCAAATAGATGGCCAACACGTGACGAGCACATTTTCAAAGCTACAACTATCTCGCTCGTTATCTCACTTGTTTCACAACTCAACTTTCACAAAAACATTTTTGAAAATAACCAGCACGAACCACTTAGCACAGCAATACAATTTAAAGGAAATGAAGCCAAAACAAGGGGAAAATGGAGTCAGAAGTTTTAGCGTCACGCCGGCAGACAATGGAAAAATGCAAAAATGAGCTCAAAATTAAAATTTCGAAACCAGACTTTCAGATATGATAGTAACAAAATTTAGAAGATGAGAATCACAAATTAAAGCATAAAAATACTTACCCTTAAGCCAGAAACAAAGTTAGATTTTTCGCGACCACGTGGAGGGCTAGAAACCGTTACATTTTAGAGGGAAAAAAATTTTGCACTTGAAAATCTCACAACAAATTCAATTATACCTGGCGCCTCCACCAATTGTCGTATACCTCACTTTATATTAACTTAGAAATGCAGATGGGAGCAACTCGCTTGCGAGAGGGATCGTTAAACAAACAAAGAACTTTAAACTCGAGGCAACGACGAGGGACGCAGCTAAGTTATATCACAAAATATTATTACACCAACATAATATCTGGCTGAAGGGAGAGGAAAGGAACTCTATTCTACCATAATTAAAAGTTAAAAAGAGTGGATGGCACACAATTTATTGGATGAAGTTAGTTACATACCTTTGCCCATTGCCTGCCGACGAGGACATCGTGTGTTGGCAATTTGCTGTCTGACTCACTCGAAGCCTACTCACTGAATGATAAGAAGCCACGCTAAATTGGCGTCAGTAACGCTATCCCCTCCTAGACAGTTTCCCCTGATTCGCCCCTACTCACAGACAAACTGCCGTGCTTCGGTGTCCAGAGAGCGTCTTAACATTAATATCTGTGCACATGCCACAATATATAGTAGGTATATATTCAATAACAATCCACCTTAAAGCAAAATGTGTATATAATAAGATATAAAAGGTGTAAAATTCATTGTATATGTTTATATTATTGTATACATGTTCAATAATGTTATGCGAATGTATTACATAATTTAATAATGTAGGAGCTGTGAGAATAATAGGTTAAAGGTTGATAACAATGAGGTAACCTTGAGGCAATAATGAATTAGAAGGTTTAATAATGCTACTAGTTATTCTTGGAGCAACAATAATGCAATTTTTGTGACAGTTCATAAAATAGCCAATCAACAACCAGAAAAAGTTTTAGTTAAATGAAGGTATTCTATTGGACTAGGATTAGCCAATCAGAAACTGAAATATGGCAAAATTTTCAAATTCAGAGTGCAGTTGCTTGTAGACAGTGTTCCTAACTGGACGCGAGATGCGTTCTCGAGAAATTTAATACCTATTTTGTGTGAGACAAAAATAGTTTACGTGTTAAAAAGTTCAAGTAATTAAATAAACAAATCTCTATACCCTCTCCATATCAGTGAAGTGTTATTTAAATCGTGTCAAGGATTAATAAAAGAAGTGAAGTAAAAATTATAATCTGTGTAAGCCTACATACTTCAGTCGCACCACTCCCTGCTAAGACATTCATGTCTCTAAAAATAAATACTGACGCAGCCGAGGCAAACATAGATACATAATATTTAAAGAAACAGTCAGAATTACAAATTTAATACTTTTAAACATTTTGGGGGGGGGCAAAGTTCACCGGAAAGTACATTTTTTTGGTGGGGGCGAAGGCTAGCGGAAACTTTTTACCTTACGTGCGGTTGCAACTACTTCAAATTCGGCTCCCCAACAGACGAAATACAATACATCTTCAAACTGGCTTTACATACGTAGCAGCAACAAAGCTTCTTCAAAGTTGACGCCAAGTCCCTAAACAAAGGAAAAGTTGGATGAATGTGTAGTTCTTTCTAAAAGTCCTTGCCAAGTAAAACTATTGAATAGGATTTATTTTTTCCAAGAGTGCAGGTTCAGGCTGTTATCATAATTCGGGACCTGGTAATTAGTAATTCCTCTCTGCAAACTGTGGGTGACATATATCAAAACCCTCAATATACATGTCTCTAAAGGTTTGCCAGTAAAGTTAATATATGTTCTGTATTTTTGCAGGCATTATTTATGTGCTAAGAGGAGTACGCAGATTATTGGTTCCGTTGTAAAATCGCAAATTAGGTTTTTGTAAGCTAATGCGAGTCATGCTTTAAATCGTTGATTTAGTCCATAGGAGTGTTCCATATAAGTGACGAATTTGAGAAACTAGATAAGCAACATCAGGAAGTTCCGGTCGCTGCCAATGTTCTGTTCATTATGCAGGTTTCGTTTGTGATGTCCATTCACAGCAGTTGCTCCTTTTGCTCAATAATATTACTGCTTCCTTTGATATCACATGCTGACTGAACCACATTAATGAACTGGTATTTCTCGAAGAGCATCAGTTTGATGCGGGATTCAAAGAGAAACCAAATGGGAATTTATATAGAGTCCAAACAAAAACAAACATTTACAAGTAGGGCAATATATGTGATTATTCTTATGTCCTTTTAGTGACTAGTCAGTGCAAAACAGCGTTTAACTTCCAGAAACTTGTTGCATTACTCGTATATGGTCGTTGTTCAGGAAGAATCACTTCAAAATCTTAGCCTTTGAAAACATGGCTATATGACATTAAAGAGTCTAACTACCATTTTATATTAGTATGATTCGTTCTTTCTTTATTACATAATTTTAGCAACTTCTTTACAAATCAGTTTTCAGGTGCTCATTAGCAAATATTTTTATGGACAGTAAGTTTCTTTTTCAGATAAGCGTTTATCTTTACAGATCCTCAGAGGGCATCGAGAAATTATATAAAATAATCCTGTTGTTTCAAGTTATTATATTATTTAATGATGTATATAATCTTTCAGAAGTCGCTTCGAATTTTATAGCCTTACAAACATTATTATTAATAACATGAGAAAATCTTATGTGTTACACTCACACGACTTTTTCTACTCTTATACAAACTGTTTTTACAATCGAGATAAACATTTGTAGAAACCCATTGCTAATTTTCTTATATGTGTAAGGGAATATGGTAGACTTTTAAGGAATAGTCAAATATCTTACGAGCTGGTCACTATGTGACACATTCTATTCTCTGTACAGTCCAGGACATAAAAAACGAAATACGAATTTCCATTTGAGTAAGAGGTATTAATTCAAACAAATAACAAGGAATATCTTGGAAATGTTGCACTCTACAACAAAAAATTATATCATATAAATAAAATGTTTTAACGAGATCAACATTTTCTGTGCAGAAAACGTTTGTCTATCTCTTACGGTTTACCAGTTATGCAAACGCCATTAAAGTATTTTAAATATATGATGCTTTAATCAAAACTGTTATAGGTATTATTGATAAAATCAAACTTTTCTAAAAATTTTCCATGTAAAGTGTAGTCTGGGGTAGGGAGATTTTCCTGAAAATATTTGTGTCGCATCTTAGAAAGATACTGAACATAATATACCAGTTTGATATTTATCCGACTTTTCGTTTTTTAGTTATGCTGTCCACAGAAACACACACGAGCCTTGGTCTAAAAATGCTATTTTTTATTCTGGGTGCCTTAATGAATGTATTTCCGGTGAAATCTCGATATAGAACTTTTGAGTGGAATGTAATACTTCCCCTACTTAAGAAGAAGGTTTTTATAAGGTGGTGGTGTATTGTATTTCGACTGTTGGGGAGCCGAACTTGAAGTAGTTGCAACCGCAGCTATGGTACCCGGTAGCCTTCGCCCCAAGTTTAAAAATACTACCTTTGTAGTTTGACTGTTCCTTTAAATATTATATATTTATGTTTCCCTCGGCTGCGTCAGCATTATTGTTAGAGACATGGATTTCTTTGCAGGGTGTAGTGCGGCTAAGAATGTAGACTTACACAGATTATAATGTTTACTTCACTCCTTTTTATTAGTTCTTGACACGATTTAAATAACTCCAATGATACAGAGAGCTGTGAGATTAATTACTTGCACTTTTTAACACGTAAACTATTTTCGTCTCACACTGAATACGTATTAAACTTCTCGAGGACGTGTCTCGTGTCCGGTTAGTAACGCTGTCTACTTGCAACTGAATTTGTACAATTTTCCCTATTTCAGTTTCTGATTGGCTAATCCTACTCCAATGGAATACTTTCATTTAACTTAAGCTTTTTTCAGGTTGTTGATTGGCTATTTTATAAACTGTTTCAAAAATTACATTATTGTTTCCAAGAATGAGTAGTAGCATTATTAAACCTTCTAATTCATTATTGCCTCGAGGTTACCTCATTGTTACCTCATTGTTAGCAAATATTAACCTATTATTCTCACAGCTCCTACGTTATTAAATTACGTAATACATTCACATAACATTATTGAACATGTACATAATAATATAAATATTAATACAATGACTGTTACATACATTTTATATATTATATTATACACAAATTGCTTTAAGGCCTGCTGTTATTATATTTTATATTATATAATATTTTACTGAAATCATTAAGTGTTAATAACACTGCCTCACTTACTATAATAAATAGAGAAAATAAAAATACCTGTGGTAGATCACTATGTAAAAATGCCTGTGGTAATTAATGTTATTTTAAAATGCTCTGGTAGATAACCACTTTAAAGTTCCTGTAGTAGGTTACATTTAAAAATACCTGTGGTAGATTAATATATTTATGAGAGAGCAGCAGATAATGAAAACTTATTGAACATCCTAAGTGAACATCTTCTTTCCTGTGGCAGCCATGCTTCTTATGCACCTCTCTATGTCCATAAGAGCATTATTAAATTATGATCGTTAGTTTAATTTTTATAAGGATTAATCAGGGGCAATAACGAGTGGTTAGGTACATATATCTTATTCATTAAAACATTTAATTCGGGTTTCCTTTTATTCTTACTCTCGTTTTTGAATATACATCCGATTGCATTAAGTTTCGCTTAATAAATTGAACAGGTGAGTGCCTGGTATTGCATGTAACTTTTCTTTGGTATTCTATTTATCAAAATTATAACAAATATATAAATAGGAGAATGTGAGTAACTTAAAATTGTTTTAGAAAAACAGGTTCCTAATACTCTAGTAGAATAAAATATTCGTGAATAAATAAAACACACAATTTCTTTGAAACTCACACTTGTACCAAATTTAAAATAATTCACTTCTTTTTTAATGTTTTGAAGTGACAAAAAAGCATTTTTGTTTTATTTTAAAGGTATCGTTTTAAATTTGGAAAAGAAATTCCAGTAGAGCCTTATACAGAGAAAGAGATCGAACTGAATCTCATCACGTGAGAGGCAGAATCAAGGAAGTGAACTGGATCATTCATCACAGATGTCTACCTGACCGGTGTGATTAGACTCCCCCTTCCCACCTCCATCATTAACAGAGAAGGCTCTTTGAGCTGCTGTGTGTAAATGCCGTAACTTAGTGTCCTGTGTTTTACTGGCATGTTGTTACATGTTCGTCAGTAAAATCCTTACGAGCCTCTGTTACTGAGCTCCACCGAGAGGAGCTTATGGGCCTGTCATCTAAATGTCCGGTTGCACCTAATTGGTTAAACTGAATGGAGCTAATGAGAGGAGCGAAAGCGAAGAACGTAACGGAATTCTGGTAAATATACTTCCTTATTTTCTCTCTGACACATAATAGAACTGATAGGGAGATATTAGATTACATTTTCTTGTTTAATTTACACAGAAAATTGTTTTTAGTAAAAGGATTTTCGTTGCCGAAATGCTTTGTACCTATTAAAAATGTGAAGTAACAGCTAAATCAGCTTCAGGTCCCTATATGCTTTTCATTTCCTTTTCAAAAAATTTCTAATGTGTTACATTCAAATTACTTTTCCACCCTCTTTCGTTAACTAATCGGTATACAAACTATCCTTAATGATGCTTAATTTTCTACTTCATTTTAATCCAAATAACCTTTGCAGAAGTAGCTATTTACATATTTCGTTATAGATACAAAGTAAAAGCGATAATCAAATATTTAGAAACTGGATGCTGAACGCTGTCTTAAAATTCCATACTGATTCCATGCAATTGCGAGAAGCAGTAAATGTTGAAAGGACTTTAAAGAATTAGCAAGAAATAAACAATTCGAACCATTAATAACCGATATCTCGGAGATGGCTGAAGCCACAAAAACGTTATTTGAAATAAATTGTGTGTTTTAAAGAGATCCACATTTCTTGTTTGGCACGTATTCTTCTATCGCTTAACGTTTACTAGTTATAGAAGATTAGACAAGATTCCTTCAGAATGAAGAGGACTTCAAAGGCTATTAGCAGAAAATTCAATATATACATTTTATTTGTCGTATAAATTTAATTAATATCTGGCGTATTTATCAAAATCATTAGCTATTTTTTAGAAAATAAAAGATTTTGAAATATTTGGCATGTAAAGGGTAGCTTGGAGTGGGGAGATTTTCTTGAAAATCTTCGTGTCGCATCTTCAGAAGGTACTGAACCTAAATATCAAGTTTGGTGTTTATCCGACTTTTCATTTTTGAGTTATGTTGCTCTCTCTCTCTCATACACACACGTACACACACACGGACCTTGTTCTAAAAATTATTTGTTTGTATTCAGGGGCCTCAAAACATGTATTTCTGGAGAAATATCGGTATGGAATTTTTTGGTGGTGTGCAATACCTTTTATACCTATGTACGTGGTAGATAAAGAAAAAGAAAAAAAAACGTTCTGGCATTTAAGCAATATTACTTGACATATATATGCACACACCAAAAAAACAGCAACTCAAACATTCATGACAGAAAACTACTGAACGCTCTACCTGTGCAAAAGAAACAGTGAAAGATAAAATAATATTACTAATCAGTATTGAATAATTATATAGCAGACATGTAAAGCAAGCCCCAATGGCGCTAGGTAGATCTGCAGCCCCCAGCTGGAATTGAGGTCTTTATCATCAGGTACGAGAGAGAGAAATAGCGTAGACAAA
Organism: Deroplatys truncata; assembly: GCA_030765065.1. Taxonomy (NCBI): domain Eukaryota; kingdom Metazoa; phylum Arthropoda; class Insecta; order Mantodea; family Mantidae; genus Deroplatys; species Deroplatys truncata. The sequence continues at coordinate 64,659,688 of CM060979.1, read as the reverse complement.
AGTGATTCCAAGGGGTTGATGCAGTATTTTTAACACTTGAATAATTTCAATTAAATTATATAATATGTAAATTCAATAACAGCCCGCCTTAAAACAATATGTATGTAATAATTTTTAAAGTGTATGTGTCAGTCTCTTCAAATGCTTATATTATTGTAAACGTGTTTAGTAATGTTGTGTGAATGCATTCCGTAATTTAATAATGTAAGAGCTGTGAAAATAATAAGTTTAACTTGCCAAAAATGAGGTAACCTCGAGGCATTAATGCGTTTTAGAGTTTAAATGTTACTAGTCATGATTAGAGCAACGATAATGTAAATTTTGTGACAGTTTAAAAATAGCCAATCAACAGCTAGAAAAAAAGCTTTAGTAAAATGCAGATATTCTATTTGACTAAAATTAGCCAATCAGAGACTTGAAATACAGAAATTTACGGGTTTGGACAGTTGAAATATGTTCAGTTGCCTGCAGACCTTGGTAGTAACCGGATGGAAGATATGTTCTCTGGAGAAATATTACGTATTCGTGTGAAACGAAAATTATGTATACGCGTTAACAAAGTGCAAGTATTAAGTTAAAAAAACTCACAGCTTTTGATATTAGTGAAGTGTTATTTAATTTGTGTCAAGGATTAATAAAAAGAAGTGAATTTAAACTTAAAATCTGTGTAAGCCTACTTTCTTGTCGTACCACGCCCTGATTAAGAGAAACGTGTCTCTAAAGTAATACCGAAGCAGCCGAGGCAAAAACAAACAACTGATATCTATAGAAGCAAAGTTAAATATTTTTTTAAAACTTGGAGCGTAACAACAAAAATACATCTTCAAATCGGCTTTAAATACGTAGCAGCATATTACGTAACAAACAATCTTCTTCAAATTGACGTTCATACGTGGAGCCAAATAAATAAACAAGGTAAAGAACAACACAACTTCAGGATAAACAAAGTGTGCGTCACGAATAGTAGAACCTACATAAGTTCAAAGAATTTTGAACGTTTTACATATGAGGCGAAGGTGTCAAATGTATAGTATCGAAATGCATTTTATAAGTAAAAAATGTAAAAAAAAGTATTTATCGAATGATTAAGAACAATATAAAAGTTTCGCAGGGGACAAAAATAAACCCTCTAAGGACCTTCGATGAGGTAAACGCTATTTAATTAATTAAAACACTTTACACGACTAAAATTTCAATATTACAAGGTGAAACAATTTGAAACTAAACCAGTAATGAAATATTTACGGTGGAGGTTCATCAACAAATGATAATAAAAGTTTCATGAATTTTACAGTTTTAGTCAACTGGAAGCCGGTTACTATAGAGATGTTAATCATTTGTTGCACATAATCGGATGTTGTAATTTTCAACGATTTGAGAATACGTTACTTTGTGCACGTGGTCAAAGGCTCTCGAGAATGTCGCATCTCTGCTAGCGGTGTTTGTGCTACACCAGACCAGCAGGCAGAGTATGCCATATCCTCCATATTCTTATTAATTGCATTTAATTAATATACGTTTATACATTGTAAAGCGTGTCTTGCTGGAAGCTTCCTGTAATGTAGATGTTATGTTATTTATCTTTGGGTAGCTTTTAAATTGCAATTATCTAATCGGTCAACGCTATAAATATTGCAGGTCAGAAAAACATGAACAAATCAATTACGCAAAGTGTGCCTATGGTGAAGATTACTCACTAGTAAGGTAGCAACCATTTTGGATACTTCATATTTTTAGTAGCAATTCTCATAAGGCAGAAATTATGAATGAAACTGACAAGGGAAGACTGTTAACCAATTAAATACGGAATACGAACCATTATAAATACAATAATGACAGGGAAACTAACGGAGGTTGTTATAAATAAACTTAAAACGATATACGAGCGAAGCAAAGATTTTAAAAGTAATTGTTTTTAACCCATCAGCACCTCAAACATTCATTATTGAGTTAGCCTATAAAACTAGTCTGCATGATATCGGATGACTGAAAACCAATGAGCGATTCTAACTCACTTTTTATGTTGATTTCAGAACTGCTTTGTTTTTTTTCTTTCACAATTTCACTTCAAAAACATAGAGATATAAAGATATTGCTTCCGCCACTACACATAAAATTGGGCTTGATGAAGCAATTTGTAAGGGCTCTAACACAGGATGGACCCTGCTTCCAAGTACCTTTCCAAGAAATTTCCCTTCATTACACAGGACAAATTAAAGGCTGGGGTTTTTGTTGGTCCTCAAATAAAGAAATTGATGAAGGATGAAGATTTTGAGAAGACAATGAATGAAAGAGAAATAGAAGCATGGACCGCGTTTTGATCAGTTACTGAAAACTTCTTAGGCAATAAGAAATATCCTAATTACAAGGCCATTGTCGAAACAATGTTGGAAAATTTCAAGAAGATGGGTTGTAACACGAGTGTAAAGGTGCATTTTCTGCATTCACATATCGACTACTTTCCAGAAAATCTGGGACATTATAGTGAAGAGCAGGGCGAACGTTTTCACCAAGATATCAAGGAAATGGAGAGGAGGTGCCATGTGAGATGGAATGAAACTAGGATGGCCGACTACTGTTGGATGTTGAGGAGGGACAGTCATCTTCAAGGATCTGCAAGGAAGTCAAAGAAGAGAAAGTTTGAAAAAAATTAAATGAAACACTTTGGCTTCTTGTTTTGTTAAAATGTAGCCATGAAATAAATTAGGCGAGTTCTTGAGTGTTACTAAAATGTTTCCTGAATAAAAAATTACCTTGTGTGAAATGATATTTGAATACTTTTCTGCGCTCATTACTAAAATTGTCAAAACATTACTTCTGATTTTGTATAAAAACCTCACGTGATAGAAAAAAACGGAAGTTATTTTTTGGAATCAGCATAAAAACTTCATTCTAGAACACCCACTTTTAATAAATCATCTGACAAACAATTTGAAAATGCACACTAATGCAATCTATGTGCTATGTTACAAACAATATTTAAGTAGTATCTTGGAATGGAATGGAAGTGTATTGGGGTCTCGGCATCGATATGGTGAATGCGGATGTTGTACCTAAGCCCCTCGAGGGGACGTCCCAGGAGTGAAGGATGAGGTGATAGGAAACACCGGGCGGCCGGAACCAGGAGTGGCGGCACAGCATAGACAGGGTGTCTACAGTTTACAGATGAAGATCCCCCGGCATTCGGACAGGCAGACCGGGGATCTGCCCCACACAGAGAGTCCAACACTCCTCAAGGGGCGGTGCGCATCCCCGGCAAGCAGACGAAGGCCGAGCGACGCAGAAAGTCACAGAGAACATCCCTTTTGCCTGCCATGCCGCACCGGAACACCATTGCCGACACTTCTAACCCTGAAAAGCTAAATGAGGTGAATGAAATGATTAAAAGAATGATGTGGAGGAAATTCGAGGGGGTGAGAGAAACCACTCCAGCATTCACCTGAATACCCGGAAAAAAATCCGAAAATTCTCATGGCTCAGTGGGCAGTCACCGAGAATCGAACCCAGGTTCTCACGAATCCTTCCGAACGCGTTACCGTGGTGTCACCTCACGCGGTAAGTAGTGTAGAGAAATCTAATACAATAGAATGTCGCAGACTCACTATGTGGTCAGTGTTCAATTCCCGGCTGAGGAAGAAAGTTTTGTTTAACTACAATCATTCCCTAACCACAGCAGTTTCTGGAAGCATAAATGTGAGAGTAATAAAAATCTAAGGTTAAGAAAATCTGCAGTTGTTTCTCTAGCCAAAGACCCGTGTAGACCACAAACGTTAAAGGGAGTTACATAAATAAAGAAAAATATGATGTGTTACACTCACATGACTTTCTCTACTCTTGTACAAACTATTTTTACAAACGCTTATTCTCCATATGCTTCATGTTAATCGAGATGTTAATCTTATTGCTAATTTTCTTGTAGATGCAAGGGGAATTGGTGGGCTTTAAGCGATAGTCAAATATTTTAAGAGCTGGTTACTACGTGGAGTATTCTATTTTCTTTGCATTACTAGCACAAAAAAATGAATAACGAATTTGAGAAAAAGTATAAGTATTGGAAAATTTAAGGGAATAACAAGCAATATCTCGAAAATGGTTCACTCAACAAAAAAAAAGTATATGACATAAATTGTGTATTTTGACGCGCTCTACATTTTTTGTGTAGTGAAATTTTGTCTATCTCTTATGCTGTACCAGTTATGCAAAAGTCTTTCACAATGAAGAATACTTTTGGAGACATTCCCAGAAAATTGGAGATATACATTTTGTTATGAAAGTATCTTAACTATATGATATTTTAATCAAATCGTTAGAGCATTTTTGAGAAAATTAAAATTTTCGAAAAATGTTCCATGTAAAGGGTAATCAGGGGTGGGGAGATTTTCTTAAAAACCTTCGTGTCGCATCTCTGGAAGATACTGAATTTAAATACCAAGTTTGGTGTTTATCCGACTGTTCCTTTCTGAGTTATGTTGTTCACAGTCACACAGACACACACACAGACATACACACGGACATTTTTCCAAAAATGCTTTTTTTTTATTCAGGGGGGTCTCAAAACATGTGTTTCCGGTGAAATCTCGGTATCGTATTTTTGGGTGGAATACAATACTTCCCCTACTTACGTAGTAGAAAAGTAAAAATGAATGAGAACTATTGGGTGGCTAGCAACATTATTCCGTTATTTATACATATAACTTCTTTCGTACACTCACTACCTTAATAAGTTTGGGGAAGCTATGTCTCATCGTCATATGCCATCCAAAACACGTAACAGATGCGGCGTCTCTTCACACCACCAATAAGAAATGTCAGTTATGGACGAATTCCGGCTTTTATACAGCAATGTCATGACGCTAACATTTGCGCCAATATTTGTCTTCTGATTGGCAATTGCTTAGTGTGGTATGAGAGTTAAATTGTCCAATTTTTAGGAGTCAGGCCACACTTGAGTCTTGTGAAATTTCCCCCTATCTCCATCTCTTTCACACAATGACTTTCTCTCTTATGCAGTCTATTTTACCCTACTCCCTGTACTGTGACTGACACTTATAAGAATTTAACTCTATCTCCATCTCTTTCTATCATCGGCCCTCTCTCTCTCGCTGTAGCTGCTGTTTTCCAACTCCATGTGTTAAATATTTCACTTGCTAATCGTCCCCAAATTGCTAGTTCATTTTCCACTTGTTAATGGTTTTTTCAACATTATATACCTGAAATTCTGATATCGTAATATATACTATTTACACTGATATTTAAAATCTTGATTATTTACCCATCCATACATTATCGACTATTCGTCTACACAGTCCATTGTGTTCTAGTGTATTGTGTGACTATAAGTTGCTTAGCAGGTATGGAATTAAAGGGCAAATTCATTACTAAGAAAAATCTATTACAATTACTCAATAATGACATTTTAACTAGTTTCCATAGTCACGCAGGAAGGATGTTGAGTATGTTTCAATCAACATAACTATGTGAATAGCTCTTCTCGGTAATAAAATACTCAAGTCGGTAACAGAAGTGTACTACCACATCTGAACTTTAAACATGTCTACACATACATTCATCTCGAGACATGGCACCAAATCCCGGCGATGACATTGAATTTTCAGTCTGATTCTACACTTCCAACCTTATCCAACACACAGCTTGTGTGGAAGAACAATTAATTCCATTATAGCATTATTTTAAATAATTATTATTTATGGTAGTGGTAGAACAGCAGCTTCAAAGGGTCCGTAAGGGTTGTTACTGACAGTCCGAAGGTCATCGTGGGGCAGTATTTTTAACTTAAATGATTTCAGTCTAATTACACAAATATAAATTCAATAACAGCCCGCCTTAAAGCAATATGTGTATGTAACAATATATAAAAAGTGTATATTACAATCATTGCATATGTTTATATTATTGTATCCATGTGTAATAATGTTATGTGAATGTATTACGTAATTTAATAATGTAGGAGCTGTGAGAATAATAGGTTAAAATTTGCTAACAATGAGGTAACTTTGCGGCAATAATGAATTTGAAAGTTTAACAATACTACATGTAATTCTTGGAAGCAATAATTAATTTTAGTGACAGTTAATAAAAAATAGCCAATCAACAACCAGAAAAAGCTTTAGTTAAATGAAGGTATTCTAGAGATTTGAAATACAGAAATTTACAAGTTTAGACGGTTGAAATCAGTTCAGTTGCCTGCAGACAGTGATTGTAACCAGACGCGAGATGTGCCCTCGAAAGATTTAATACGTATTCGTGTGAGACGAAAAATAAGTTCACGTGTTAAAAAGTGCAAGTATTTAATAAAAAACATCTCACAGCTCTCTCTCTATATCAGTGTAGTGTTAATTATATCGTGTCAGGCATTAATAAAGGAAGTGAAGTAAAATTATAATCTGTGTAGGTCTACATTCTTAAGTCGCACCACAACCCTGCCAAGACATCCATGTCTCTAAAATAAATACTGATGCAGCCGAAGCAAACATAAATACATAATATTTAAAGAAACAGTAAATATATGGAGTTAATTTTTTTTAAACTTGGGGCAAAGGCCACCTGAAAGTACACTTTGGGCGAAGGCTACCGGAAACCGGGTACCATACGTGCGGTTGTAACCAACTTCAAGTTCGGCTCCCAACATAAGAACTATAATACAACTCCTTCAATACAAACTACTTCAAATTGACGCCCAAAGCGTGATGCAAATAACGTAACAAACCATCTTCTTCAATCGTTAGCTTACTGGCAGTAGTTACTCGTAGGTTGTTCTAGCGAGACAAGTCTGCACATGCCTCGTCTGAGGTTTGAAACTGTGTGTCCCTGCAACCTTGTGATACCTTGATGGTTATCTTACGATGGTTTGTTATTCCCTAGCGTCAATAGGGCGAAAAGAAAGAAAAGCTTAAAAAAGTAGTGTTTTTTTGATATGGCAAAGGACTATATGTTTACAAATTAAACAAAGTATTTAATGGATACTGAAGACATGTAATTATTGGGTAAATGCAAACGTACACAGAATTTTTAACTTACGCTTTTTCTTCTTTAACTGATTCTCCTCCTCTTTGAACGGACTTGCACCCCGAAGGAGTTACAAGTCAATACCTTAAGTCAGTAACCTGTCGAGAAGCAAGCAAACTCTTGTTCATACATATCCGGAATGGGTAATCAGCCTGGTAGGCAGTGAAGAAGAAGGAACTGAAATTAAGTGATGAAAGGGGTAATAGGAAAGTTCATGGGAAAAAATTATCCAACCCAGCATTTGCCTAGCGACAGAGGAAAACCGCGAAAGAACCCTTAGTCAAATTGGTCGGCCTCGGAGTTTGGACCTTAGACCTCCCGAATGCGGGCCACAGAACCTTAGCTATGGAATGCAAATGACTCATGATGGTTGATCGGCCACAATTAAGCTAATTTGAACACTTGTTTGCTCTTCAAGAAAGCTAGATTTGTATAATCAAATCGCGTCAAAATTTCGCTTTGAAATCATAAAAACACAGGTATCCACGACATGCTTTCCTCGTAGATATTCTGCCGTTAAACGACACAAACATTTTGGAATCACCTTTCTAAGTTTACTCGTCCTTAACCTCAACCAGAAGATTATAAATATTAGATTTTTCTGGCGTTTTGCATTTACTTTGGCTCATAAAACAAACATGTTTTAAATGTGAAGACAAAAGCGAGCCTTAGAAACGCAGAATTGCTGAAGAGGCCACCCACCATCACGAAATGACCAACACATTAGCCTTGTGGGAGGATAGAAAAGAATAGAAAACGTCCGTGTAATATAGGCATATAGACCCGTTTGTTAAAAAGAGAGCTTTGAGAGTATTCTAGAAAGGTGAAGTCTTTGGGCTTTTAACAATTTAAACCTACACCAGCAGAGCCTTTTGGAAAACTGAATTTGAACTGACGTATCAAGTGGATAGTAGAGGAGAGAGAAATAATAAAGACGATGACAAATTAAAAAGAAACGGAGGGGGAACGGTAGAGATTCAAGTCTGATACGTCGTGAAAGAACACCACAAATTGTGGTTGAGAGAAAGCATGTGTACTTTTAAACCGATATAGGCAAATCAAGGAATACAGTGGCATAAACGTTTGCAATTATCGAATGGAAAAAATACGATTACAGGCTTCTATAATTCGTGAAAGGATATGAGAAGTGATGTGAGAAAGGTGTGTTACGTGTGCGGTTCTGGCAGGGTGTACACATGGCAAGGTGTAAAATAAAAGAAACAATAAAGGCAACAATGTTCTAAAATTTCCAGGCTGTTTTGCCATGGTCTGCAGATTAAAATACTTCCTGACGTTTCGTTCCTGTCTGTGAGGGACATCTTCAGAGATCTCGCGAACGTAATTTCTTTCCCTGGAAAGCTTACGTATTTATTTTAAAGCAACAATGTAAAACAGGGAGTTATGTATATTAATATATCTGACTCCCAATCCTGCAACTCAAGGAGAGATACATGTTTACACAGTGAAATCTAAAGCCGGTGTAGAAGAAAAATAAGAGAGAGAGGAAAATATCCCTCCCGTCTTTCACATAGAATGCTGGACCTCCGCAAATTCACATCCACATCCGCAACCCGTATACCCTATCACATTATATAAAATGCTATATATTTATGCATCAACCTAATCTAATATTTATTGACACAGCAAAGCCGTTTTAAAAAGTACTCGAAGCAATACTCTACTTCAATCTAGTTAACACAGAAGATGGAACATTTTAGAATAGGAAAGCATTTATCAGAAGTGCACAAGATCTGGACAACGCGCAGCCAGTTTTCTTAATACTTGTATTGTCGTAGCCTCTTCTTATATTTACTCAAAAATGATGGGACAACTAGCTTGCAAAGAATGTACCGGGAAATTAATCAAACTTCTTACACGGCGAGGCTACGACGAGGGACGCAGCTAAAGAAAGTACAGAAAATATTACTAATCCGAAACGTTACATGGCTTAAAGGAAGGAAAGGACTCTACACTAACATAATTAAAACTTCCAGATAATGGATGACTGATGAATTTATTATATAAAGATAGATAACGTAGTGCTTACACTCTTAGCCCACATGTCCGCCGGCGAGGCCGCATGGCAGTTGCACGTCCTTACAGCTCGAAGTTCACTCCCTGACTCGCTTTCTCAAGCCACGCTATCCTCAAGCGTCAGAGACGCTAAACAACTCATCCCCTCCTAAAGATTCTTAACTCTCCCTACCCCAAGTTCCAACTGCCATCTCAAATCCCGGTGACCAGAGAGACGTATGTCCTATAAACTCTGCATACGTCACAGTATTTAACTACTTAATGCGATATTATAATGTACTACGTGGCCTGCAGTTGATTTCAGATATGCTGCCAGATGTCACCATAGGTGAACGGAGCACAAAAGAGCATATGCTCACTTGAATATTCATACCGATCACATTAGTACAGTAAACCATCTAAGCGTTGGATTGGAAAACCAGATCCTGCCCCATGGCCAGTCTATCCCGGATTTCAAAGTACCGCATGCGTTGCTATGAGTATATACCAGGTATGGGTTTCTGCAATGTTACCCCTACTTTTGTTACTAAATATTTTCCAATCATTTTTATATTGAATAATATTTTTAAAATACTTATTTGTAACACTTTCTAAGGAGGAACTTAAGGAGCAGGTCGGTTCTAAAGTGAGTAAATTTTAATTACCGAGACTGCAAAGAAAGGTGCAAGAATTAAGTAATCATGGGGTTTTATTAGTAAGTATTTTTTATATTTTTATGCAGTCAATTATAATTTTGATGAACCCTTTTTTTAAATTAGGAGAAAGTAAAGATTATCATTTTTGTGGATTTAATAACTACAGGATATTAAAACCGAAATGATTTTCATTTACCCACCTCTGGGAAACATTTCCACAATTTTTCAGGTAAATAATATCAAGGCCCTTATACAAGAAACTTTTTATATCCAGCAAAAATTAAAATTAAAACTTCGGAGCAAATATTTCTATATTTTTCTATGACGCTCTTCTAACTAGGCATCCCTGGCTTTCCTAGCTTTGAAAATAACACCTTTAAATCTCATTGGTTCCTGTATTTACGCAGTTCTGTCATCCACCTATAATAAGCTAGCATTAACTCAGTTTAAATGCCAGGACGTTGTAAAGCAATAGTCCTTTTAAAAATCATTGGCGCGTTCGTGTCCTTTTAGCACGAAACTGTCTTTTTTATTTAAGGCAGCATGTGAGCTTTTCATAGCTAGTGGACTTTAAAAGAAATTAGCATCGCCCTTTTAAAACTGTACAATCTGCTCGGATGTGTGTGCGTTACTTCACATTACTTTCCTATTGACATGTTACTATTATACTAAACATTACATTTACTAACTTTGCACACATATTAGTTACTTATTCTTATAATAACAAATTCTACTGTTTATACTTTTCATATATTAACTCCGTGAGAAACAGGATGTATTATTACGTAGAGAGGGGGTTTTGATACTGTCAAGTTCTTTATGGATAAAAAACAAAATTGTACTTATTAAAGTTGACGATCTAGTGGAAATTGAATTTGCAGTTTCCGATCAACTCTTTCCGATTAAAAAGAGTAGTTTGAGAATCTTCTTTTTAAAATGTGTTGAGTCGGCTCATCGAGTCTTCACTTTTACCTTCGCCTTCCCATGTCTCAACCTGCGCCACAGATGGCAGTGGTTCCAGCACAGTTGGGAACTACAGAAAATTATTCAAATAGCAACCGGTCTCAACAGAGGGGAGCAATTTCACCTTATAATTTACACTTTGGGGTCAGGGAGAGGAAGTAAGGTTAGTCGACAGCTTCAGTTGAGGATGGAAACACGTCTCATTCAAAAGCGTCGCCAATACCAAGTGTCTTTGTGATGTGAGTAACAATGAACAGACTCGACACATTTTAATAATGAATGCAACATGTAGCGGGGATAAATAAGATTTTCTTGGTATCGGGTTTCTGACTCGGAAGGATTTGTTCTGCCGGTTGCTCAGGAAGAGAGTTAATGGTTGGATATGAGATCTTCTCTCGGGGAGTGTGGATAGGAGGTTAATGACACTCGCATTTCTCCTCCACTGTCCCGTTTATTGTGAAGATCCACACTGCGTTCCTCTCACCGAATCCCCGTCACACAAGATTTAATTCCGCCTATCATTCCTAGCCCTCATTTACGTGCTTCCCCCTTTCTATTTCCCTTCTTACGGTTAGAAGTATAAAGTTATTAACTAATAAATGAATTACAACTATCCGGGCTTGTAGGCCGTGGTTTAGAAGGCATCGTGGATACCGACGTTTCGCCAAGTACAGCGCTTGGCATCTTCATGGTGAAGTGATTCAGTGTCTGCGGTGGTCGGAGTCATTTATTAGTTATGACGCCGGCCGTGAAAGCCTCAGTATATAAAGTTATTATTTTCGTCGATTGGAATTTATTCATTTCTAGACCTTTCCGCACACTAACTTGACACTAACTTTCACATATATTCTGTCTCGACGCATGACATGAAGTCTCACCCACAGTTCGACGCGAAGTGATCCATGTTACCCACGTCTCAAACTCCTCTGCGTCCTAGATAGTTTTTCTATTTTCCGCCTATTTTCTAGTTTCATTCCTCCTTTTTACTATTCACGTGACTTTTCTAACTTCTCATTGGTCATTTTTCTAAGTTTTACGCCGCATCTCATTGGTTTGCTGTATTTTAAAGTTGACCTTCTAACATTACCATCTTATTTCCGCCTGATTACCTTTTCTTTGCGGTTGACTGCATCTGACATCCCGTCTGTTGTATTCGTTTCCTGTGGGTTTCACAAATTCTAAGTAGCTTAAGTGCTCGCTAATGCCTTCGCCTGTTTGTTCGTGAAACATTTCCCATTTTTACAGTTTTCGCTAGTGTCTCTTCGCTCTGAAGTACGCTGTTTCATACATTTGATTTTCATCTGTTTGATTTAAGTTAATTTTATTTAGTAGTGTCTGTTTTTTACTTAATCTCCGGCGTTATGATTTTATTCCCCCCCCTTTCCTAGTCCTTCTTATTACTATTCCCATTATTATTATTATTACTATTGTTATTATTATCATCATTATTTTTCTTATTAATTATTGTTTCTCTTTGGGTGGTTCTTATCACTTCAAACATCACTTTTAATATGACTTTGTATAATTACAAATTATAATTTCCTATTATCTATTCTAAAGCGACCTAGAATCCGTCCGTATAAAATAGAATAAAATCACATTTGAACGGTGTGCAACTCTTTAATAAGCAAGGAGAAATAAATATTTCACATTCATAGCTGTTAATTTGGTTTTTATTATTCCTTTTAGAACGTCAATATTTTAATTACCATTATGTTCTTACTTTTTAACTGGCACACAAAGCAGACAACTAGACACAAGACACAAATTAATTACAATAAGATGAACTTGCAATTTGTTTTATATAAATAAATATAGAAAATGAAATACTCGTAATAATCCTCCATTAGGAACGTAAAAAAATGATGAGAGCAAGGAAGAAAACAATTAATTATTTAATTAATTATGAATGTACCTTAATTCGTACTTTATTGATTAGCTTTGAATATCCAATAATGACGGAACACACAAATACGATAGAAGGAGGGGAAAAACGTTGAGATCATTGACAGAATACAGCTTACAGCAATACGATCAGAATTAAAATAAATTAAGGGAATAAGTTGTGAAGCAGAACAATCGCATTGTGGAATGGTACACCGAAAGTTTTTATTACTTTGCCTGCTACTCGGTTACCTTAGACAGGTAGACTCTAACTGGACCCTCAAACTAGGTAATAACAGATTTTGGAGTACCACAGAACAGTATCTATATTTAGAAACTGTTGTGTGGGAGAGAGGTGTATAGGTGATAGGAAGAATAATATAATTAAAAAACGAAAACGATAACTTGAATAAACATTATAATTCGTTGAAGATTTTCAAGAAATTCTTTCTAACCTAAACAAACTTACTATTTTTTCTTTAGTTTTTACTTATTAAAATATTTGATGCGTTGCATTCACATGAATTTCTCTACGCGCTCTTCTATAAACTATTCTTATTAATTAGTTTACTTACTGCTACATTAAAATCACAGTGATCTAGTCTCTTTACTCCCCGTCCCTGAAAGGAGACTTACATTCTATGACTGTTCTCGACATGTGATCGTCATAAAATTACTGGAAGCCTGTTAATTTTCCTCGTGCGCTGCGGGTTTTGGTCCAGCGATTCTTTTGTAGTAATCGATTCATACGATTCGTTCACGATTCATTAGTAGTCCCCTTACTATTCTCTGGGCTGCTCTAGTACACTTGCCTGACGGTATTATGCAAAATATTTATTATTATTATTATTATTATTATTATTATTATTATTATTATTATTATTATTATTATTATTATTATTATTATTATTAGCCGCTTATATACGATTAAGCTAGTACAAAAATATTGCATCAATTTGATTTCATAAAATTCGAGGAATCTTTAATGCATGAGAATCTGCTTAGTTATATTGATACATATTCCTGTACTTTAGATTGTAGTATATAAAATAATGTTTTTAAGTTATATAATTTTTAACTTGCTAATATTTTAAAATCCAAATGTTGTTCAAACAAGAATTCTAAAAATCTCCTATTTTTCCCTCCATTTTGCATATATTTTATACTGTATATAATGCCTGCTACACTGTCATCACACATTAATTTGTGTGTTAGATCCCTCAGTAAAAATATTGAAAATTACCTCTATTACTTATACCACGTGCTGCAGCCTCCGTTTATCCGTTGGTAATGTTTACGATTAATTTCACTGCGCTTTACAGTTTACGCTATTGTTTTTAAGAATTACTCTTTCTCGATTGAACTCGGTGCTCTAAGGTTATGGCATCATCTCAAAGAATCGTATTGGTTAATTCATATTATAAATTCTAACGATTCTTTTAACCTGTACAATTCATTCATCACTTCGATGATTCTGGTATACTCCGAATTGACAGAACTTGGCAATACTCGACTGTTTTTAACGCCGTTCTGTTTTTATATACCATGTTATTTCATCACAATGCGTCGTAGTTTTCCTGCGCATTATCGTACTCACTTGGCAGTATTCGCCCGGGCTCGGCGTGGCAGCCAAAGCTAAAAGCAGTAAACAAAACGCAAGCGAGAATGAATCGAGAATGTCCTGATCACGATTCTTTTTGAATAACGATTCATGCACGATGCTTACGATTCTTTTTGAACGACGATTCATGCGATTGTTTTCTTGTAGTCATTCATATGAACGATTCATTCATGAATCGCCCTATGTCTAATGCACAGTCAGTTACGCCAAGAGGAAGGATCTCCAAGTTTCCAAAGTTTCTAGCAGTTGATGGCCGTTAAGAACTTTCCAGATATAAATACTCCTTAGCTACAACATTAACTTAATAAGGTCATATTTGTGATAATATTGTTATGGGGTTTAATGATGGAGGAGATTTACTTTTAAAGGTAAACATCCGTTTATTTTCTAAGTATTTAACTAAAAAGAAAACTATAGCTTGAATTTCAACTTTCCTTTTTCATTTGAAATCACAACATATTCTTTCCTTTATTTTGTGCTTTTTCGTTTCTAGTATGTGCCATTTTTAGATGTTTGTTCGACTGTACTTGCTAAAAGAGGTTCGATTTAGCCGGAAGGTCTTAGATTTGCTTTCTGTGGCATGTACATATTTCTTTCGATGGTGATTAGCCTCGCCCTATATAATCGTTTTTATTTTCCTTTCTTTCTCTGACGCATCAACTTTAGTAATCGTAAAAAGTGTATGGTAACTGGGCATCCCCTGAGGCTAAGGAAACCAATAACGAGAAAATCCTAGTCAGTTAGGTTAAAATAAGGGGACATCTTGTGCTTTCTCTTCGTTTTTCATTACTGTTTCTTGTGTAACAGTTTGAAAAATCATTTCTTAGGTAATGATTGCTTCCCTGGATGATGATAGTAATAATAATAATAATAATAATAATAATAATAATAATAATAATAATAATAATAATAATAATAATAATAATATTTAATAGCAGTCCTCCGTCTGTGGTTTGACAACATTTGCAGCATTAAATATTTCGGTGCTGGAATGTGACACCATAATATAAGGTGTAACCGGATGCCTTATCATTCTCAAAAGAAAAGAAAGAAATGGAATGAAAACTGTGGTTTAAGCGTAATATTAATGAGCTTTATAGATTTTTACGTTTCTTATCTTACAGAAATTAGACTTTGAAATGCTGCATCCATATATCTTGAGAATCCAAAAGAAATGTACCGTTTAAGCGTTCGCGTTTGGGGGTGAGGTGAGAGAGGGTGAGGAAGAGAGAGAGAGAAGCGGGAGAGGGGCATAGTGAAGTTTTTAATTCCCAAACTAAAAGTCGAATAAATACCAAATTGATTAGATAAGTGAAAGGTATTTTAAGCATTAAAGATGAAAATTTTAAATATAGAATTTTGGTTTTATTAAATAATTTTTTTACAAAATGTCTAAAATTATATTAATTACGTTTTGAAATACTTCCAAGGCCGGTATAATTTATAACCCGAAGTTTTAAGTAATCTAGTCAATGATGTGCAGACCTTCTTACACAATGGCCCTAGCTGGAATCTCGGATAGGGGAGTTGACTATATTTCAGCTTATTCTCATAAAGGCAGATGCCATAATTTTTCAGTTAACAGATCTCCTGTCTATTTGAACATTACTCTCCCCATTTCATTTGACGTCTTGATGATTTGTAATAAAGGGGCATTAAACAAAGCTATTCTCAAATACCGGAGAAGACTGCATCATCTGTGGGGACAAGAGCTTAGAAAAAGCTCACGAAACGATAAGAGAAACTCGGCAATAACTAATGACACAGGATTTGGAAGCCTACAGGGCATTATACATTTTAAAAACAATAAAAACAATTACCTTATTTTAGTAATTGAGAAACATAGAAATTCAGGAAAATCCGATTTATACATTGAAATTAAGTTTAAAATCATTGCTGTCATCGAATTATTCACACCAAGAGGACATTATTTTAATAGGTTTTTAAATGTTAATAATTAAGTGAACCTTTAAGAATTTAGATATAACATTTTTATTATTAACTATTATTAATGCAGAGCCATTAAAAGATCAATTGCAAATTTAAATCAAATTTTTGAAGTGTATATCCGTTAAGAAGCAATACCAATGAGAAATACAGGAAAATATGGAATCATAAATAAAAGTCTAATGCACCATACGTCAAGTATCTTATATTTATCTATTGAAATAAACATAGATGTGAAGGAAAATGCTTAAAATGTAATAAGCTAAATGAGATAATTAAAAGAAACTTAAATAAAATGAACAGTGAACCAAAACAGAAAATATAATACGTCAAAAAAGCTTTAAAATTTGGTTGTGAACTATGGACCGTAAGCAAGAAAACAGGTGACTCGAAGTGCAAAAATGAGATCTTCTCCTCACCTGGCAGGAGTGACAATAAAAAATATGCAAAGTAGTCCAAGAAAAATTAAAAATGTATAACTTTGGAAGTAAATCAATACCAAAATAAATGGAGAATACCTTTGTAAACGATCGACTCGAATAGATTACCAAAAATGGTAAAAGTTACCATTGAAGAGATTAAGGCAGATCATTCAGTTCTGAACTGAATCAGAATCAGTTCTGAACATGGAAGGGGAATTAGTTTCCCAAACCCTTAGTAGAAATAAAAATAATGAATTACACTACTTTCACAATTTCAATACATTGGTGAAATAATCCAGGAAAATAGAATTGAAACTACAGCTAACAATGGCTCAAGCCATCATCTGTGGGAGATCCCGGGTTCAATTTGAGGCAGTATTTTTAACGCTTAAATAATTTCCGTCTAATTATATAATATGTAAAATCAATAACAGCCCGCCTTGAAGCAATATGTGTATGTAACAATTTGTAAAATATATGTAAGAGTCATTGCATATGCTTATATTATTGTATCCATGTGTAATAATGTTATGTGAATATATTACGTAATTTAAAAATCTGATGTGTTACACTCACATGACTTTCTCTGCTCCTGTACAATCTAATTTTACAAACGCCTATTCTCCATATCATTCATGTTAATCGAGATATCGAGATGTCAATCTTATTGGTAATTTTCTTGTATATGCAAGGGGAATATGGTAGCTTTTAAGCGATAGTCAAATATTTTAACGCTGGTTGCTATGTGGCGCATTTCATTCTCTTTGCATGTCCAGGACATAAAAAAAATGAATAACAAATTTGAGAGAAAGTATAAGTATTGGAAAATTTAAGGAAATAACAAGCAATATCTCGAAAACGGTTCACTCAACAAATAAAATGTATATGACATAAGTTGTGTATTTTAACGCGATCTACATTTTTTGTGAAGTAAAATTCTGTCTATCTCTTACGGTTTACCAGTTATGCAAAAGTCGTTCACAATAAAGAATACTTTTGGAGACATTCCCAGAAAATTCGAGATATACATTTCATTTCTCATGACATTATCTTAAACATATGATATTATCATCAAAATCGTTAGAGCCATTTTTGAGAAAATTAAAATTTTCGAAAAATGTTCCATGTAAAGGGTAGTCTGGGGTGGGTGGGTTTTCTTGAAAACCTTCGTGTCGCATCCCTGGAAGATACTGAACCTAAATACCAAGTTTGGTGTTTATCCGACTGTTCGTTTTTGAGTTATGCTGTTCACAGACACACAGACACACACACAGACACACACGGACATGTTTCCAAAAATGCTTTTTTTGGATTCAGTGGGTCTCAAAACATGTATTTCCAGTGAAATCTCGGTATCGAATTTTTGGGTGGAATGCAATACTTCCCCTACTTACTATACGTAGTAGAGAAAGTAAAAATGTAGCAGCTGTGAGAATAATAAGTTAAAGGTTGCTAACAATGAGGTAACCTTGAGGCAATAATGAGTAAGAAAGTTTAACAGTTCTATTTGTGATTCTTGGAGTAACAAAAATATAATTTTAGTGACAGCCAATCAATAACCATAAAAAGTTTTAGTTAAATGAAGGTATTCTATTGGAGTAGGATTAGCAATCATAAACTAAAATATAGCAAAATTTACAAAACTAGAAGTCAGTTGCCTGCAGACAGCGTTAATAACCAAACGCAAAAAGTGTCCTCGAGAAGTATAATACGTATTCGTGCGAGAAAAAAAATAGTTTAATTATTAAAAAGAGCAATTAATTAATAAAAAGAATCTCACAGCTCTCTCTCTCTCTCTCTCTCTCTATATATATATATATATATATATATATATATATATATATATATCTGTGAAGTGTTATTTAAATCGTATCGAGTATTAATAAAAGGAGTGAAATAAAATTATAATCTGTGTAAGCCTACATTCTTTTTGCATCACAACCCAGCTAAGAGAAACGTGTCTCTAACAATAATACTGACGCAGCCGAGGCAAACATAAATATATAATACTAAAAGAAACAGTCAAATTACAAACATCTGACCACGAGGTTTTTCGTAGTTTTCCCCTGGTGGCCTAGACGAATGCTGAGGTGGTGTATTCTACCACGATTTTTCCTTTCTCTCACTTCACCTTTCTCCCTTTCATCTTTCAGGTAGTGTCCCCGGGTTCCGTAGTGCGTTTGGTGATGGACAGATGGCATGGTAACTTCTGCTAATGCCAGGGAACTGCGAATCTCCCGACTCCCCGAATGCGAGCCTCTCACGTTGCCGCCGAGCCATCTCGCTAATACTTATGTATTAGTAGCAGACAAACAGCGAAAATGCACGTGTATAAATAGAGATCTATGGAACCACACCCACCACACAGTTTGTACGCAATCCATGCCAGAAATAATAATCCAGAAATGTTCTCTCGTATGTTTTCTCATAAATCCTTCGACGACTATTCTCTTATTGCTGGTTTTACAGCATCTTTATGGAACCACAGGATGTAGGAGCCACGGTCATAAAGTGGTTGTAAAACGGGTCATTACTCGCCACCTCATTCTATCGAGCCGCTGCACCGGACGTTGAAAATTAACAGTTCTTATTCTGGCCCTGATGACGTGTTTCTGGAACAGGAAATAGAAACGAATTCCCAATTTCCAATTTTTGGCGCTCCAAATAAACGTCACCCTGGAGCTGAAACATTTTAGGTGACAACTCATATATAAATCTGCTTAAACATGGCCTTACACCAGCAATGTGGAATGTATCTAGTAGTCAGAGGAGAAATTGCATTTCGCCCAAAAACTCGATATCGAAATTTCACCGAAATGCATGTTTCAGGGCCACCAGAAACCAAAAATGGCATTTTTAGAAAAAATATCTCGTGTGTTACACTCACATGACTTTCTCTACTCTTGTACTAACTATTTTTTACAAACGCTTATTCTCCATATGCTTCATGTTAATCGAGATGTTAACCTTATTGCTAATTTTCTTGTAGGTGCAAGGGGAATATGGTAGGCTTTAAGCGATAGTCAAATCTTTTAAGAGCTGGTTGCTGTGTGGAGCATTTCATTGTCTTTGCATGTCCAGGACATAAAAAAAATGAATAAAAAATTCCCATTTGAGAAAAACTATAAGTATTGGAAAATTTAACGGAATAACAAGCAATATCTCGAAAATGGTTCACTCAACAAAAAGATGTATATCACATAAATTATGTATTTTAACGCAATCTACATTTTCTGTGTAGTAAGATTTTGTCTATTTCTTATGGTTTACCAGTTATGCAAAAGTCGTTCACAATGAAGAATAGTTTTGGAAACATTCCCAGGAAATTCGAGATATACATTTCATTTGTAATGAAAATATCTTAAACTTATGATATTTTAATCAAAATCGTTGGAGCCATTTTTGAGAAAATTAAAATGTTCGAAAAATATTCCATGTAAAGGGTAATCTGGGGTGGGGGAATTATCTTGAAAACCTTCGTGTCGCATCTCTGGAAGATACTGAACCTAAATACCAAGTTTGGTGTTTATCCGACTGTTTGTTTCTGAGTTATGCTGTTCACAGACGCATAGACAGACACACACACACACACACAAACACACACACACACACACACACACACACACTCGGACATGTTTCCAAAAATGCTTTTTCTGCATTCAGGGGGTCTCAAAACATATATTTCCGGTGAAATCTCGGTATAGAATTTTTGGATGGAATACAATACTTCCCCTACTTACTATACGTGGTAGAGAAAGTAAAAATGTGTATGTGTGCGCCTATAAACAAGGTAAATCAAAAATCAAAATTTAAGTTCCGTATCTTCCAAAGATGTGGCACGAAGATATTGAAGAAAATCCCCACTACAAACTAAAATTTCCTTGGAATATTTTTGGAAATTGTTTATTTTCTCAAAACTGGCTCTATGAATTTTTATTAAAATACCATGTATTATTTAAGATATTCATTGACAGATACAATGTACACATTGAATTTTCTAAAAAGGAATTATATATAATTTTGTATAAATGATAAACGTTAAGAGTTAGACAAAAACATACTAGACAAAAAATGTAGATTAACTTAAAGAATAGTTTATTAATTAAAATAACTTGTTTGTGGCATCAGCCACTTCCGAGTTATCTATTTATATTGGTTTTAATTGTTCAGGATTGCTCGTATTTTTGAAGTCTTGTCGCTATTCACTTGTTTCTCATGATGTAATGGAAAGTGTGTGGAATTTGATGACCCTAGTGAGCTCTTTTAAACACATAAATTTCTATTCAGTATCACCCTTGTACCAGCAACAAAATATATAGTGAATTTATATCTACAAATGTTTATCTCAATTAAGGTGCAGCTGATAAAAGAAAAATATATACGATGTGATGCATTTAAATGACCTTCTGTGCCCTCTATCGTTTATTAGTGGGTATACAATCTATTCTTACTATAGCTTATTTCTATATCTACTTCATTTTAATCTAAATAAACAATTACTAAAATAGTTACATTAAAAATTTCGTTATAGATACAAAGGAAACAGCGATAGTCAAATTTTTAAGAACTGGGCGCTATATACTGTCTTAAAATTTCATACTGTTCCCATGCAATCGCGAGAAACAACTGAAAATCGATGTGACTTAATAGAACGACAAACTTTGAACAAATCGAACCATTAATAACAGATATCTCGGAAATGGCTGATGTTACCAAAAAGGTATTTGAAATAAACTATGTGTTAAAGTGTTACTCATTTTTTATGTAGTAGCATATTTTCGTCTATCTCTTAACATTCAGCAGTTATATGATTATACATAATTTCTTCCAAATCAAGCGGACTTTACATGCTATTCCCAAAAAACTTCAAGATATACATTTTATTTATGGTGTAAATATCTTTAATGTATGGTATTTTAATTAAAATCGTTATAGCCATATTTAGGAAATCAATTTCGAAAACTCTTCCATGTAAAGTGTAGTTTGGAGCAAGAGGATTTTCTTGAAAATCTTTTTTGTCGCATATTTGAGAGGTATTGAACTGAAATATGCAGTTTGGAATTTATCAGACTTTTAGTTTTTGAGTTATACTTTGCACAGGCACACGGGGTTTTTTCTGAAAATGATTTGTTTTATTCAGGAGGCGTCAAAACGTGTATTTTCGGTTAAACCTCGACATCGAATTTTTATTTGGAGTGCAATACTTCCCCTACGTAGTCTACGTAATAGAGAAAGTAAAAATCCTCTAAAAGAAAAAGAAAAAAAAAACTTGAGAAGCTACATTAAAATAAATAATAATGGGTAAAGAAATAGATATGAATGTAACACATTAGAATTGTTGTATAGTACTTCTGCTTCATAACTTCTAATCAAATATGCTTGTTTTCTAAAACAAAAAGCAACAACTATCTGCATGATAAAGACATTAATCCATATGTGTTACAACTGACGAGAATTGGTGTTTCTTTACATGTTACCCTATGAAAAATATTATAAAAATGATTTAATTCTAAGGGTACGGGATATTGATTATTATCATAATTACCCCTATAAATTATTTCATGCCTAGGACTTATTTGCCTCGATGTGGCTTCTTAGAATTAATTTAATTTGCTTAATTATTATACGTGAACTTATCTCTTGAGGCATACGTTTAAGTGATTTAATCATATTTTTATTCATTTATGTTTTGTTGTATTTGGCTTTTCTTTTCTTATAAACTAAATTCTTGAATTTATATTAGTTTTATATTTTACGTTTCACCGGTCTTAAGATCTTGCGTTGAGCTGATCAGTTAATTTCTATGGCTTACTTCGGGGAAGCAAAGACGGGAGTTGGAGATAGGAGAGCTTTTAGTTTTCGTATGAAGTTGACCGACCGAAGATAATGGAGCCCGCTCTTGTAAAAGAATTTGATATCGAGGTTTCAACGGAAATACAAATTTTCAGTCCCGTAAATTCTAAAAATGCATTTTTGTAAAAAGGACTGCGCGCATGCACGCGCCTGTGTGTGTACCTATGAACAAAATAGCTCAATAAGAAAGAAAATCTCATGAAAACCTTCCCAAACCAACTAAACTTGACGTGGAAGATTTTTCGAAACATTCGGAATGAACCAAGAATGGTTCTAGCAATTTTGACTATAAAACCAAATTTTTAAAATACTTGAAGACAAATAAACCGTATGTCTTAAATTTTCTTTGGGATGGTTTGTGGAGTTCACTTCATGCGAAAGGAATTTTGATAACTGGTAAGCCATAATAGACAGATACAGCATAAATATTATATTTCTTTAAAACACATCATTTTTTTCAAATGACCATTTTGTGAAATCCAAAAACAGTTAAATATACACAATCTAAATGAAAGAATTAATGAAAATAAAAACTTAATTGTTACCAAAATATATTAAGGACGAAAGAAGAACGGATAGTAAAAGTTGTATTAAATTATAAACCCAGAGGATATCGCCAAGTGCGAAGACCGAGAAAAATATGAAGTGATTATGTTTAGTTGAGGACGGAACAGGCCTGACAGGCCTACATTTTCTGGAAGAAGGAAAAAAAAAATTGATGCAGAGCTACAAAGTGTTGAATTTTGAAGGTGTCCGTAAGTATCTATATACAAAGACAATATACGTAATATTGTTATATTATGATTTAAGAATGTTTGGTGTTTTAGTATCCCTTCCTACACCACTTCTTAATCCGTTCATAGGGTTACAAAGAATGTGTTCGATTACCTACTCACACACACAAAATGCCATAGGGTAGATTATCTGTCACTAAAAAAATAATCCTTTGGCCGTAAGCAGAGTTCCATACTATGACGTCAGCGGCACGCAACAGGAAAATGGACATACTTCGTAGATAAAAAGCTCGAAATATAATCGCAACCTCTTTGTTGAGCGACTGCTTTCTGCATATCCTATTGAGAAAGAAAATAGTTTTATTTATGGACGTTCTTTGACTACTGTGGAACTTAGAGTCCTATTGTATATTGGGCATGAAAGACTGGTAATTTTGCCCAGAGGCCTCTTTATCAAGCTTAAGGTTCTTTAACGTGCCGTAAAACTACGACACGGGACCACCGGCTTCACTTCCCTTCCGAAGGAAGCCATGCTAAGGATTTTTACGCCCGAAAAAATCCATCGCCCTCCGCCGGGTTTGAATCCGCGACCTTGGGAACTAGAGGCTAGCATGGTACCACTAGTCCATGGAGGACGACGGTTGGCAAATCCCTTCAATAGCCCAAGTATTAGATCACATTAGATTTCTCAGTATTGCCTATGTTATTCTTTGAGGCAGTATCCTTTGTAATAATTTGTAAGATGTATGTAACAGTCATTGCATGTGCTTATATTATTGTAAACATGTTCAATAATGTTATGTGAATGCATTACGTAATTTAATAATGTAGGAGCTGTGAGAATAATAAGTTAAAAGTTGATAACAATGAAGTAACCTTGAGGCAATAATGAGTTTGAGAGTTTAAATAATGTTACTAGTCATTATTGGAGCAACAATAATGTAATTTTAGTGACAGTTTAATAAATATCTAATCAACAACCAAAAAAAAGCTTTAGTAAAATGTAGGTATTCTATTGGAGTGGGATTAGCCAATCAGAAACTGAAAAGGAGAAACATTTACAAGTTTAGAATATAATATGTATTCGTGTGAGACGAAAAATAAGTTTACGTGTTAAAAAGTGTAATTAATTAATAAAAATCTCACAGCTCTCTATCAGTGAAGTGTTATATAAATCGTATCAAGCATTAATAAAAGGAGTGAAGTAAAATTATAATCTTCGTAAGCCTACATTCTTGTCGCATCACAACCCTGCCAAGATATCTATGTCTCTAAAATAAATACTGACGCAGCCGAGGCAAACATAAATATAATATTTAAAGAAACAGTCAAATTACAAAGTTAATATTATTTTTAAAAACTTGGAGCTAAATAAAAATCAACTTCAAATTGCTTTCCATACGTAGGGTAATAAAATAACTACTTCATCTTTTAAAATACATTCACGCATACCCAGAGAAAGTACCGAGAGCTCTACCACAGGTGCAGTTGTTACACGAGACAACAGAACGAGCTACGAGATGACGGCAGCAGAATCGCCAACAAAGCAGGTAAAGTAAACAACTTCAAAATTGTTGCACCATCGCAACATCAAAATTACGACTTCATTATGCGGGTTTTATCTCTGATTTAACTAACTCCAGAAAATCTTCCCTGCTAATGCGACCTTCTACACAATTAACAAACAATAATAATAAAAAATTAATTGCGGATACCTCAGATGTGTAACCTGCAGGTTTGAATTCCCAAAACAGTTATTAATTTACGTAACAAAGCTAGCTGAGCTGTATGTATCTGAAGCACAGTATACTTTATATTTTAATATGTCGGAGTCGTTATTGTAGTTGTGTCCTTAAAACCTGGCATCTGACTGCATATTTGTTTTTTGGAAAAACTAACTCCTATATTGAAAAAATGACAGCAGCTTTATTTGAAGTCATATTCTATGCGTAATTATAAACTTTCTCTTGGTATAACATACTAGTATTATAAGTAGGTGACAACGTTTGAAATACACATAGAGAAAAGCTGGCAGTCCTGTTTTTGTGTGATTTTAACTCGGTTTGAATAGCTATGTTGCAATGGATGGTTCTACGAGTTATTCATTCATTAGTTCCAAATGTTTATTCTTATTCTCGCTCTTACTATATTTGTGTCACAAGTGAGCTGCTGCTCTAGTTAGGGTTTAGTCAGCCTAGGCGAATATAGCGGCCAAATAAATCCTGCTGTCAAACAGCGGTTAACAATATGTTTCGAGCTAAAAATTCTTTTACTTATTATTTTTTTTCTGATTGCAGAAATCTGCTGACACTATTTTGAGGAACACACTAAGAAAACAACTGTGCGTTCTCTCAGAATTTCTCAAGACTCTAATCAAAGAACGCCTTTACTTATTTGTATTGTTTTTCTTGTATACTAGTCTCGCATTATTTAGTTTGTACGGTGAATAAACCTAAGCTAACAGGCAATGGTATGGTCGATATCTCGCGCCAGAGGAGCTGTTGCCAATTTTCATCGTCGATTAC
This sequence comes from Deroplatys truncata, assembly GCA_030765065.1. Taxonomy (NCBI): domain Eukaryota; kingdom Metazoa; phylum Arthropoda; class Insecta; order Mantodea; family Mantidae; genus Deroplatys; species Deroplatys truncata. The sequence goes on along the minus strand of CM060979.1, from coordinate 64,634,044 downwards.
GAGTGACAGCGGTTCTTGCACGTGGATAAAGGATTTGGCATTGATCCTGAGTCTCCCAAAGCCAACGGGATGGATGGGATCATCACTAGATAGGCACATGTTTCGAGATCTAGTGATCCACGCATTACACACGTACGGGCTTTTGCACTGATCCTGGCATTGCTTCAGGAAATTTTGGGTCACGATGTTGCCAGATTCCTGTATTATCTAAAATGCACCTCTGGGCTATTATTATAGCGGCATGATTGAATCTTATGGCTCTAGTATTTTCACGATTATTGCTTTTATAATTTTTCACGCCTACATCTGCAGAATCAGTTTGGGATTGAGAAAAAAAAAATACTAGGTATAAGTTATTTTCGGTTAATCAGAATAATTATATTGATACTAGTCATCCCGATAAAAGCTGAAGGCAGTTATAACAATTTTGTTGTAACCAATTTAGTGATATCTTATGATTCTATCACTTTCTATACTATGTATAGCAAGTAGGGGAAGTATTGCATTTCATTCAGAAATTCGATACCAAGATTACACTAGAAATGCATATTTTGAGACCCGCTGAATCCCCAAAACAATCTTTTAGAAAAAAATTCCGTTTGTGTGTTTGTCTGTGTGTCTATAATGGTGCCTGTGAATGGCATAACACAAAAACGAAAATTCGGATAAAATAAGAGGTATATTTTAATGATTTATTAAAGTAAGTAAGTAGCGAATTAATAAATACCAAACTTGCTATTTAGGTTCAGTATCTTTCAAAGATACGTCACGAAGATTTTTTAAAAAAATCTCCACCACAGACTGCCCATTAAATGGAATATTTTTCGAAAATTTTGATTTTCTCAAAAATGGCTATAAAGAGTTTGATTAAAATATCATATATTTAAGATATTTTCATGACAAATAAAACGGAATATCGTGAATTTGTTTTGGAATGTACCCAAAAGTCCTTTCTTTTTGCATAAACTGTAGGAGATAGACAAATTTTTCTACACAAAAATTGTACAGCTCGTTAAGACACACAATTATATATACGTGTATTTGTCGAGTGAAATTCCCTGTTGTGTATTCAATTTTCCAATACTTATACTTTTTCTCTTTTTTATTTTATATGTCCTGGAGATCCAAAGCGAATGGAATGCTCCACTTAGCATCCAGCGCTTATACCCTATCACATTCCCCTTGCACATATAAGAAAATTAGACATAAGGTAGTTTCTGCAAATGTTTGTCTGGATTAACAAGTTATAGGTGGGGAACAAGCGTTTGTTAAAAATAGTTTGTACAGGACCGAAGTAAGTCATATGAGTGTAACAAATCTATTTTATTTTAATGTTTTTTATTTTTTTTATTTATTCTTTTTTGCAGCTTAATGTCAGAACATGATAGCAAAGTAGAGTAAAAATCCAGAATCTTATAAGCATATTAAGGAAAAACGATAGTTTTAACTTTAATCTTTAGTTGCAATTAAAATACTTTTTACATTAATGACCAAGGTTTCGCAAATGAGATATGGTGCCTTCTGAAAAGATAGGACTTCATGCAGTATGTCCACAGCACCAACTCCTTTCTGGCACCACTGGAGTGTTTTTCTTGACTTAATGACAGTTGCCTACTTTCCATTCTTTCGTGTTCTCCTTTAAAGAGTTCAATGTGAGGCAGTATTTTTGACACTTAAATTATTTCAGTCAAATTATATAATATATAAATTTAATAACAGCCTGCTTTAAAGCAATATGTGTATGTAACAATATATAAAATGTGTATATTACAGTCATGGTGTATGTTTATATTATTGTATACATGTTTAATAATGTATTACGTAATTTAATAATGTAGGAGCTGTGAGACTAATAGGTTAAAAGTGGCTAACAATGAGGTAACCTTGAGGCAATAATGAGTAAGAATGTTTAATAATGCTACTGGTCATTATTGTAGTAACAATAATGTAAATTTCGAGACAGTTTATAAAATAGCCAATCAACAACCAGAAAAAACGTTAGTTAAATAAAAGTATTCTATTGGACTAGGATTAGCCAATCAGAGACTTGAAATACAGAAATTTTCAAATTTAGGCGCAAGAAATCAAGTCAGTTGCTTATAGACAGTGCTCATAACTGGACGCGTTGGTTATAGACAGTGTTCCTGACGCGAGATGTGTCCTCGAGAAATTTAATACGCATTCGTGTGAGACGAAAATAGATTACGTGTTTAAAAGTGTGCAAGTATTTAATAACAGAATCTCACAGCTCTCTATTTCAATGAAGTGTTATTTAAATTGTGTCAAGGATTAATAAATGTATGGAAGTAAAAATTATAATCTGTGTAAACCTACATTCTTAGCCGCACTACGCCCTGCTAAGACATTCATGTCTCTAAAAATAGATACTGACGCAGCCGAGGCAAACATAAATATATAATATTTAAAGAAACAGTCAAAATTACATTTGGGGCGAAGGCTACCGGAAACCTTTTACCATACGTGTCAGCAAGAAACCTTTCTCAAATTGGCTCCCAAAATGTGGGGCAAACAACGTATAGATTTGTAGTAACAAATGAATTGAAGTTATTTTCAATATTTCCCTTGATTAGGAATAAGATTACAATAGAACACCTTTGGGATTTAATATAAATATTAAATTTTAGTCTAATGTTATTACAGAGTGAATTCATCTAAAACCAACGCAGCGTAGGAATACTAAAACAAAAACAAAACAGAATATAAAGGCCGAAAAAACAGCGATGCCAATAATTATTAACCAAGGTTATTCTATCCCAAATTTACATAATTTTCAGATGGAACAAAACCTATTGACTACTAGAGAATACAATACGAGAATGATGGAATGACAAATGCGTTATTAAAAGCTAGCAAATAGCCTAATGTGCATTTTTTAAATACGATTTCTGTTCCACTGAGTGAGGTGTGGCCGCGGTAACTTGTGCATTTGGGAGGTCGTGGGTTCAAAACCTCAAATTGACCGAAGGATTTTTCGCGGTTTTCCTCGGTCACTAAGCGAGTGTGGGTTGCGTAGCTTGATCGCGAATTTTCCTATTTTTCTTTCATCACTACATTTCATTTCCTTATTTTCACCGCATACTAGGCCTTGGGTTGATCGCTCACCCTGAATATACTTTGATCCAGAGTTTGCTTGCTCCTCAACAGGCTGCTTGCTGACCCAAGATATTGGCTTGTAAGTCCTTGTGATTATAAGTTCTACAAAGAGGATAGTAAATAAGCAGAAGAACACTTCTGTTCCATTTAACCAATGTGCCTCAACAGAAATAACCGCCCATTTCGGCGTACCGCGATCAAAAGCTTTCGTTTACATGATGCCTATATTTGAGTGTGGAGAAATCATTGACATCACTTTATATTGCATAACAAGAGAATGTGCTTGACATGCAACAGAAGATAATATCTATAAATACTGAAAAAGCCAACGTATATCTGTTATTGGCAAAATTAATGAAAAACGCCACTCACAGGAAAAATCACTGAAAAACTGCGTATGACAATATTACCTCAAATATTTGGGCAAAGGACGCCATTGACTTTCCATTTCTAACATGTTTTGTTTTCGTTGTTCGAAGTAGCTCCATTTTATTACTCAGGAAGTTTCAAATCCAATTTTTCCGTTGAAATCTCGATATAATAATGTTGGTGGGATTTCGGCATAGATAAAATAAATTCTTATGCCAAGAAACTTTGTAAAATAGTTTGACATCCCATAATTATACCGAGGATATATAGACTTACTTCAAGGATGACAAAGTGCTTAAATAGTAATGGAAACTAGTGATAAGTAGAGACAGGCAAAATAAAAAATTTCATATTGTAAATTAGCGATGTCACCCCAAGCGCAGTTTTTTGACCTTGCCAGTATTCATGGTCGTAAAGCGCTAAGAGTAATACTGATATACTCCCAAGAGTAGTTAACTATAGTGGAACGGCTCTAAGAAATACACTTTTGTAATACTCCGCGCAACAATTTGAGGCAATATTTTATATCATAACATGCTGTGAATGCCAAAGTGATTGTAGTGTAAATTAATATTATTGTATGTACAGGATTTTAGATGTTTGTTAGCCATAAGTATTGTTATGAAATAAGTTTACACGGCCTCACTGAAACTAAGAATAGAAGTGGGGTAACAATAAACCGAGGGGGTGAGATGTTTATCACTAAGAAGAGACAAACAAATGACGTCAGGGTAGTGTGCCTTTTTTTTAGAAATGGAGGGAATATCTTCCCTAGAGTATATATGTTAGTAGTGATTGGCTGACCAAAACAGACGCTAAAGTGGGCGCGATTTGGTAACCAATAGCAGCTCTATTATAATGTTTAGGCAATTTGAGGTGAATGAGCATATATTCTCGAGCCCTAAGAAAGTTTCGCACAGTTCGGTAGAATCTCTCACGAGGTGCACGTTGCATAGTTACAAAAATGTAAAGTACGCGAAGTAATTGGTGCGCGGCAACTATAACGACTGTAGTTACTCTCAGAAATATCACAGTTTCAGTCAGGCGTGTATAAAGGTTAAACATGTCAGTTATTAATTAAGTGTGACGGAAATATAAGTCTAGATTCAAATTTTTTTATCAGTGTTATCTCTTAGTAACAACTCCTTTCCGTTTACACGCCCTGGTTAGAGATACTTGCTCGACTGAGTTATAATAGCTAGCCGGAAGACAATGAACCCAATTTTAAAATAATAAAAGAAGAGGCGCCCAGTAAATAAGATAAGCCATGAGAACTGCGACAAATTGCACAGCATATGCAGTCGATATGCAATAACTGCGTAGTTTTAGTAAACTGATTGGTTTTGTATTTTCAAATAACAGTGAAAATATAGTATACTGTAATGAAAGTATTAAACTATACATTAGCGCATTTTAAAGGTAATAACTAAGTGGAAATCAGAGAGCCGCTTTTATGAGATTAACTTACCTTGTAATGTAGTCTGTTTATGTTGAAACAGAGAAGCTGAGTCCAGATGTAAACAATGGGCGCGTGCCTGCAGTTCTCGTACAGATTGTATCAAAAGAATGCGTAGATTATGTTGTACATGACGACTGTTAATGTTATTTATTCCGTGTTATAGAACACTACACTTTACATATATGTAAAGTGAATACTACATAAAGCTATACTATGAGAAGCTTATGCTGACATCGCAAGAGGTAGGTAATATTTGCATGCGAATAATACACATATCACTGTCGGATATATTTCTTATTCTATTTTCAAAGGGTAAGTCATGCCTACTACGGTATATTTCTTTACACACCGTTTGTATCCAGGGGACATTATGCTCTTGCATTGTGGTTTAAATCACGGACCAGGTCACTGTAATCCACCCTCTACAGCGAATGCGTGGAGAAAAGCACAGAAGCGACTGAAAGACCTAAATCGACAGTAGAGAATTCACAATGTAATCGGAAAGTGTCATCAAGCTTACAGTAGAAACTGAAAACAAAATGGGGTATAGACAATATATTTTGTCTAGAAATACAGCCAGCAAGCAAGGGTTTGCTTGGCTCACACTGAGATGATGGCGAGCGATCAAATTCATTAACGAAGAAGGCAAAAGAATCTGCCCCTGGTGTAGAGAGGAAGATGCTTGGATTCATATTCTGCCGCATTGTACTAAGACAGAACAGCTGAGGAGAAAGTACCTGCCAAATTCCTTTGTTAAATCAAGGAGAGGGTTACAAGCTTGTCTGACCTTGCTGGCTGGAAGAGGTGAGGGGGAAGCATGCGGCTTAGTTCGGAGTGTAAGGAAGAGGGTCGAGGATGGGCGGGCAGGGTTAGTGTCTTAAGGGCGGGTATTTGTTTCCTTTTTAAACAATAGCCTTTGAAAGGATTTCCCCCCTTTTTCTTCCTCTGTTTTGTTTGTGTACTTTCTGTTGTTAGATCAGCTGTTTGTTTTTCTTTTCATTTCTTGAACTTTAAAGTTCAGTGTGATGAATATTGCCTAAAAAATATGAACTACAGTGTATTATATAAGCATATATGGTCTATCTGCCCGTGCTATGTACGAGGTTTAGCATATAAAATGTTTAAGACCAATAAATACACTCTCTATCTACTCTAAATAACATAAAGAAAAGATGGGATCTATTTTCTACTCTAAGGCCAATGTGAGCATTCACTGTAGCCACGTGCACTGCCTCTCGCCTTTGTTTACCCCAAGTGTGTTTCTTATTTAGGGAAGAATATAATTGTATACTCCAATTAGCGACGGCATTGATGTACAAAGTCCGATAGGATTGTGAAATAAGCTCTTTGTAATATTGTGTTTCTTCCTGTTAGTTTTTATTGTATTTAATCCTATAGAGTAAAATGTTAATGATTTTCAATAGCAATAATAATTAATATATACTATATTCATAAATAAATTAATGGTTCAAAACCGAACTATTAGAACCACAAAACATAGAAATACATATATATATATATATATATATATATATATATATATATATATATATATATATATAACTTTTAACCTTAGAATTCAGAATGATGAATACTGGTCTGGTAATATCACAAAGCATAGTTTCACATAGCCTCTACTTGACTTCATACTTGGGACCATAGTTTTATATTTATAACGCTGATTTAGTGTTATAAGTAATGCATGCTACACCCGGGGCGCTTGCTTGCGCGGATAGGCGGCAGTTGACATTGTTGTTCTAAACCATGCGTGCTATCACTATTGGCACAAGCCTTTTTACATTTCGCAGTGTGTAGAATCCAATGCAAGAGACAAAATTTTCAAATTTCTTTATATTTTGTAACATTAATGTCTTTTTTCCGTAAAATAATTTGCTTATCAATGAACCGCACTTTCCAGATATTCTATTCAACATATGATACCCAATAATACGATGCGCTGCCGCACCAACTCAACAAGGTCATCATTGATGAGGGACGGTCGCCCACTACGCTCTTATCATGGACACTTTGACGACCGTCGGAAAACTGCCTACACCAGCGACGCATCATCTGTTTGCTCATGTTGTTCGGCCCGTAGACGAAAGGGCTGACCATGAATTTCGATCGGCGATATGTATTGTGCAGTAGGGGAGTTTATCACTCACCGAACCTCGCAGGCGGCGGGTGAACGAATAAGAGCAGCCATTTCGTGCCACTGCTGCCGCGCTACTGGCACCAGGCGGGATCTGTTGGACTGGCATATGATTCATACGTCATAGATCTGTTACGCATACGTTATTTTCTTGGCTATTTACGTTTACTTTAAAGAAAACAAAACCGGGAAGCTTTCTTTCTGGATGGCCTCGTAATATTCCACGCAGTTTTCTGTTCACCACATAATATTCTAGCCATTCTTTCCAGGAATTGCATCTGGAGAAACCCAAACCGTCCTTTCCAACAATTCGGGTACAATTGAGAAAATGCATCACGTGTGACATCACGCGGGAAATTAAACGTGCTCTGTTCTAGAAGACTTTTTATTTTCGCGTCTAGTAATTCTTTTTAACTAATGTTAAGCAAGAAAACAGCCATCAGTAACTTCTTTTTGCTTTGTTCCCCTAAGTTAAATGGTTTTGCAATGATTAAAATCTATGTACTCCATGTAATTTGTTGTAAATAATTTGTTTTATTAATGAACACAAATCTGCAAAGCCTATTTTTAAGACTAATATACTAAACCTGCTCCAAATCCTTAAAGAATAAGCTTTTTTGGCATTAAATATATATTTCATAATACTTTGCAGTCTTTTTATTTATATTTGTATATTTTGGTAAATTTTTATTCATGCCTTTAATGATTAAATGGAAGCAGATAAAAACGCAGTCACTCAAAGTTAAGTGAGTACTTCATATTTTGTATCTAATAGGCAATTATTTTAAATTATCCTTCTTATTGTTTTATCTTCTTAATATATGCATTATTTTGTGATTGAAATATTAGTTATATTAGGATGATATTCGTTTGTTCAAAGACGACGTTCAGCGCTTGGCACGCAAATGCACTTTGTATAACCGCACTCTATAAAAAGGCTGCATGCACATTGGCTGGAAAACTTGGAGAGGGAAAGTCTGAAGAGACTTGATGAAAAGCGAGTAATTACATTAATGAATCTGCAGGGCTGTTCTGAGCCTGTTTGTGTTAAGAAGACACGCGGTTCGGCGTGAACTTAGACCAAGTATTGATTCTAAAGAGTCAATTCAAACCAACTGCTTTCACAAGAATCCGCCTCGGTGGCTCACTTGATATCACACACAATTTCCAGCGCTCAGTGATGTCCGCAATGCTCCTTTCCTTTTACTTTATAATGCAGCGTTCCATTTCCACTGCCGATGCCTTGGCAAAGATTTCATCTCGACAGGCTTTCGAAGCCTCTCCGAAATAACAAGCTTTTAGGAATAATTCAGTAATTAATGTTTATGGTTTCCGCAGGGCCTATTCGTAACAATAAGAACTAATTAACTTCATTATTTTCTCGTTTCGCAAACTTCAAGGCTGGAGGTTGATGATTGTTTCGGTAATTGCTTTGTTTGCAAGATTTTTTGCAGATCTGAGGAAAGGATCCCTCTTTATGCATGCCGAGAAGGGTAAAGTGGGTCGTCAGGATTGTGATTAATTAAAATAGGGCATGCGGGGCGAAACACCTTGCTATTACTGGATACGAGAGCTCTGGATTTTGCCTCGGAAACAAGACCTTCAAGAAAGTGTTTTACTCCTATATGTGCTATTCAAGCTATATACAGAGTTAATGGCTTTAACACAGTGGTTTAAGAGTTACATACAGTCTCTTAAGAGGAAGAAATGTAAGGTCAGGACGCAATGAATAATTAAAATCTGATATGATGCACTCTCATACCTTTTTCTCTACTCTTCTACTAACTATTTTTACAAACGCTTATTCTCTATCTACTTCATGTTAATCCAGATAAACATTTCCAGAAATTGCTAATTTTCTTGTAGGTGCAAGGGAATATGGTAGGCTTTTAAGAGCTGGTTGGAAAATTTAAGGGAATAACAAGCAATATCTCGAAAATGGTTCACTCAACACAAAAATGCATATGACATAAATTGTGTATTTTAACACGATCTACCTTTTTGTGCAGTAAACTTTTGTCTATCTCTTATGGTTTACCAGTTATGCAAAAGTCGTTTCACAATGAATACTTTTGGAAACATTCCCAGAAAATTCAAGATATACAATTCATTTGCCATAAAAATGTCTTGAACTTATGGTATTTTATTCAAAATCCTTAAAGCTGTTTTTCGAAAAATTTTCCATGTAGAGGGTAACCTGGGATGGAGAGATTTTCTTGAAAACCTTTGTGTCGCATCTATGGAAGATACTGAACCTAAATACCAAGTTTGGTGTTTATCCGACTGTTTGTTTCTGTGTTATTCTGTTCATAGACACACACACACACACACACACACACACACACACACACACACACACGGACATGTTTCCAAAAATGCTTTATATGCATTCACTGCACCTCGAAACATATATTTCCGGTGAAATCTCGGTATAGAGTTTTTGGGTGAAATGCAATACTTCCCCTACTTACTATAAGCAGCAGAGAAAGTAAAAAAGCAAGGGGTGCTAATAACATCCAAATTATTCGTAGAAAATCAATGCTTTAAAAACGCAGAAGTTTTCCGCGAGTAAAAAGCGAGTGATAAGTTCACATGACTTTCTCTACTCTTCCAACGTTTATCAGTAGAAAAACGGTTCTTACCAATACTTATTTTATATCCACTTCATTCTACTTCACTTCAATCCAAAATTCTCTACCCTTGTATCGTATATTGGTAGATATATAAACTGTTATTTCTAATGCTTATTTTAAATATACTTCATTTCAATCATCTGCTTTTGCAGAAATAGTTACATTACACATTTAGTTATAGATACACAGAGAACACAATAGTCAAATGTTTAAGAGCTGGACGCTACTGTTTCCATACAATCGCGAGAAACAACTGAATGTTGATAGGACTTATGAACCTTTAATAACAGATATCTCAGAAATGTCTTATGCAACAAAAAATGATTTTTGAAATAAATTGTGTGTTTTAAAGAGTTATAGATTTTTTGTGTACGTTTTCATCTATCGCTTATACAAGATTGTACAAAATTTCTTTCAAATGAAGTTGACTTCACAGGCTACCCCCAGAAAATTCAAGATGCTCGTTTTATTTGTAATGTGAATATCTTTAATACACATACGGTATTTTAATAAAAACGGTTACACTTTTAGAAGATAAAAAAAATTGCTAAGTCTACCATTTAAAGATTAGTCTGCATTTCTTGAAAAGGGAAGGTTTCTTGAAAATATTTGCATCGGATCTTTGGAAGCTACTGAACCTAAATACAAAGTGTGGTGTTTATCTAATTTTTCGTTTTTGAGATGCTGTTCACAGTCGCCCACACGGAGCATTTTCTAAAAATTCTGTATTTGTATTCAAGGAGCTTCAAAGCATATATTTCCGCTGAAAACTTGGTATCCTTCTCTATCTACTAGGTACGTGATAGAGAAAAATTCATACAAGTGTCTGAAAATACCAGTTTACAAATATCTGTAGTTGATAGCGTGTTCAACACGGAAGCAAATTTGTGAGTTCGGTATAAATGAATGTCAGAAAAACTGTAAATGCATAGAACGCGTATCAGGATATGCCTTTAGGTCAAAAGAAGTAAATAACTGCAGGATTTGGAGGTAAATTTTGTATGATTTTCCCTGATTTACTGGATTTTAAGGTTAAATTCCTAGAAATGGTGTTACCAGGATAAGTTGTAGGTCCCCCCACCAAAAAAGTCGTAAAGAGATGCAGCTTTTGAAGTTATATTTGGTATCTACGCTTTTCTATGTTTTTCATTTTGTGGTTACTAACGAATTAAATATACATATAATGTAAATAAGAATTGTATAACAGCGGTGAGCTTTAGCAACTGCGATGAGTTACTTGTTTCATGATTTATTTATATTAATATTACCCGAAACGGGAAAATCGGTATTAGGCTTGTGTGAAACGTATGCTCTGCACGGTATGTAACATATTAGGTATAATATCAGAGCCCAAAGAGAGGTACCGAGGATAGAGTAGGAAAATAAATACACGAGTAATCACAATTGACACCGTTTTATTTTCCAACTCTTTCATACATTTGACAACATCAATGGGAAAATATAAGTTAATAATGATTTATACATGTAATAAAAGTGTAACATAAAATGTCCCGTAATTTTCGATTTCGGTTGAATAATTGATAACGTGTATAATGTCTAATAACTCCAATTTTTAACACGTTTGTTTTATGTATATGCATGCATGTTAGCTTTTAAAGTAAGAACGATCAAACCGATTGATGTGAAAGGTGGTATTTAAACGTGACTTAAGTGTCATTTCAGAATAGCCTAAGCGGCATCTTAATTACTTTCCTTCCTAAGAGGGAGGTTCTAACGGTGCTAGAAATATCTCATTTATTGTTGAGTTTATGAAAAATATTACATAACAAAGGTTTATAGGCATGATGATTTTCACGAGTTGTGTTGTAAATAAAATTTCAGTAGGCTGTATGCTTAAGAAATTATGTAAAATTTTGGTTATTATTATTCATATACATAAACCTTTTACCAGGAAGTAGTTTCGAGCTTATATTTTAATTTCTAACACCCTATAAAAAGTTTCATTACTCATTTTCAAAATGCTGTAACAACAAATGTCACACAGGGGAAAAGAAAAGCACTGGACGACGGGTGGGAAAGAGTGAGAGGGACAGTTAGAGAGAGAGAAAAGGGGAGAGAGGAAACGTGAAAAGAGTTGCTTAGTGAAAGAAAAGGTAAAATTATGAGAGAGGGTGAGAGAGATTGAGAAAGGCGGAGAGGGGAGGGAGAAATAGGAGGAGGGAACACAAAGAATTGCATAGTGAAAGAAAAGGTAAGAGTATCAAAGAGGAAGGCAGAGCAAAAAGGATGCAAAGTGTTTGGAAGGGAGAGAGAGAGAGAGAGAGGGTGAAATGGAAGAGGTAGAGAAATGCCGATGGAGGAGAGTGATATAATAGAGGGGGAGAGGAGGAGAAACAGACAGGAATCTTCGCAAGCGGGTACCCACCCTTTTAATAATAAATAAAACTCCGAATAGCATAACAATTCTGATCAAATGGAATATATCCCAATACACAAGGAAATCAGGAGTTAAAATGACGTCACCAAGCATAAATATAAATTCTTTGAAATTAGTAGTAATGGAATTTATCAATTAAATAAAATGAGCGGGGAAAATTTAGAATTTGTAATTCATTATGCCAAAACCTGAGGGGGAGATAAAAATTTCTATCCCGCCAAAGTTAAATGTTCATCACCATTATCTGAGAAACTAAATCATCAGACTGAATATTGTGCAGAAAGTAGGTGAATGCCTGCTAATTGTATTTGTCTAATTTCATCCAACAAGTTCATTAATGAATATATTGTTATTTTCATAATTATACCATCGTATGATCAAACTTTATCAGCGAATAAATGTTAATAACATACCATATTATTAATATCGATGTAAATTCATCACAGCATTTACAGGTTAATTTTATGATACTAAAATCAAAATTAACCGCCTTCAATACTTTCCAGGAAAACTGGTTATTTATACAAGAAAATGTGACTCGCAGAAAAGACTGTTCAATTAAGAAGTGCAGAAAAAAAGCTCGCATATGTTTGCGAAGGAAGAAATCACAGGGCGTGAGCATACAGAAGCTCGCATTGTAAGAATGTTCAAATTGTAGAGCGAAACGTCCCCTAAAACATGGCACAAGTTTACCTCTCTTCCCCAAAGTGTGCAGGAGTTGAGACAGGAAGAGTCGTATAATGGGATATAAATTCACATCAAGAGGAGAAAAGGAAGAGAAATTGACAGAAAATAAATGAATGTAAATTATTAGTCGTATTCAGAAATTGTAATATATAGTGAATATGATAATGTAAAAAAAAAAAATTCACAAGAATAGATAATAAAAGAACTATAAGAAAGTTTTAAACTTCAATATGCAAATATCATATGTAGAGAATTAACAGTTAAAACAAACGACGAACCTAGCAAGAAGTGAGGACAACAATAAGTATTTGTCGTCAAAGAACGAGAAAAACCAACAAACTGGAAGAATGACGCCATTATATCTTTCGTGTAGCAGTCGCGTTATCGGTGTAGAAGAGAAATTATTGCCGAAGGTAAAAAATCTGATGTGTTACACTTACACGACTTTCTCTTCTCTTGTACAAACTATTTTTACCAACGCTTATTCTCCATATGCTTCATGTTAATCGAGATATCAAGATGTTAATCTTATTGGTAATTTTCATGTAGATGCAAGGGGAATTGCTAGTCTTTAAGCTATAGTCGAATATTTTAAGAGCTGGTTGCTATGTCTACATTACCAGGACAAAGAACTGAATAACAAATTCCCATTTGACAAAAAGTATAAGTATTGGAAAATTTAAGGGAATAACGAGCAATATCTCGAAAATGGTTCACTCAAGAACAAAGAAATGTATATGTCATAACTTGTGTATTTTAACGCCATCTACTTTAATTGTGTAGTGAAATTTTGTCTATTATGGTTTACCAGTTATGCAAAAGTCGTTCACAATGAAAATTACTTTTGGAGACATTCCCAGAAAATTCTAAAAATACATTTCATTTGTCATGAAAATATCTTAAACATATGATACCTTAATCAAAATCATTAGAGCCATTTTTGGGAAAATTAAAATTTTCGAAAACGGTTCCATGTAAAGGGTAATCTGGGGTGGGGTTATTTGCTTCAAAACCTTCGTGTCGCATCTCTGGAAGATACTGAACCTAAATACCAAGTTTGGTGTTTACCGACTGTTTGTTTCTGAGTTATGCTGTTCAGACAGACACACACACGGACATGCTTACAAAAGTGCTTTTTTTTATTCAGGGGGTTTTAAAACATGTATTTCCGGTGAAATCTCGGTATCGAATTTTTGGGTGGAATGCAATACTTCCCCTACTTACTATACGTAGTACAGAAAGTAAAAAGAGACCAGTTACCGAGAAGATATTTGGAGGAAGGTTGTGCAAAAGTTCGTGGTATTTGTATATAGTTCATTGAGAAGAACGTGTCGAGGTAATTAAATAGAAATGTATGAGAGACGCGTAAAGGAAATAGTAAATTATCCCAAATAGAGACGTTACCTGCAGTTAGATTGTCCATGAAATAATATTGCAATTAGTTCCCCACAAAAATGTAAGAGATTAATTGAAAAATGATAATTAAGTATAAATTTCGCTCCACAAGAAAGAATATAGCAAAACATTAGAAATCAAATAACATAATCCGGAACGTAGTAATAATTACAAAGTCGCTCTTGAAATCTTGTTAAATAATAATTAATTTGGAGAAAGAGTAATTAAAATTCTAATATCAAATAATTATACAAAATTGATGATTGTAAAAAATCTTGTTTTTAAATAAATATCATAAGAAAGAAAGGAAGGACGGAAGGGAGGAAAAACGGAAGAACGGAAGGAAGGAAGAACCTCCTAGCTCTTAGACAAAGCCAAGAAAAGTAAAAATAAACAATTGATATTCCAAACGTAAAACTCATGTTCGATTTAAGCTATAGACAGAAAATCATAAGCAATAAATCCTGAATTCTCAGAGCACCACGTAATTTAAACTCGAATATACAAACCGCTGCAGAGTTAAGAATTTCTTCTGTAAAGTGGTGCAGGGTTCAGAATACAAAATAGCAGATACAATAGCATATTAAAAATGTATTTAAAATATAAGGATTTTTCTTAAATTATTATAATTACATAATATATTATGGGGAAAATAAATGTCATGAATCATGTCTTTTTGAGGACGTTGTGATGGTCATGACTCTAAAATACGCATCATAAAGTCCTCCAAACAAAACACGACTAATGGCATTTACTTTCCCAAATATCAGGCAACTTTTATTCAAGACATTTCCTTCTACAACGCTTAGTTTTGGAGATATTGTATAGCCTCAACTTAAATGGTCCATCCTGTATATATAATATAAGATTAAAGAGATAATTCCAATAAATAACACTGACAAAACACCAAAAATTTTGTTTGTTTGTTACAGCATTTATCGTTTAGTCTCCCCTTAAGCAAAATCCTTACGTTTATTTCAGTTAAATCAAATCAGGAAAACACTTCCAGCGTAATATTGACACTGCTATGCCATGTGTGTATGCATGCTTCCTGGCACTAACGAACAAGACCTTCACTGGAGAGGCAAAGAGCGCCACCTGGATTTTATCCCAGCAAACCTGACGGAAACACAGAATTTACTTGGAATTAGCACAAAGTGCCGGAGTGCAAAATGCAATTCTCTGCGCTCCGCGCTGACATAAAGTAATCTGTATACCCTTAAAGCCAGTGCACCAATTTTCCAATCTGTTTGTCGGTGATTACTAAACTTCTGACACTGGCGCTACACCAAGTCCTTCAAGATTATCTCTGTTGTCTGATAGTATGCTAGCTCCCAGAGATTCCCGGCTGGAGGATAGGAATTTTTCTTTAGCCAGGATAATTCCCCATTCTCCCTGGAGTCCATATGTGAGATTGACAGGGTAAATGTTTGTGTAAGGAGCGTAATCGGTAATTGGTTAAAAAAGAAGAAGAAGAAGTAAAACGAGTGACCATCATTGCCGATGAGAAATTGTTCCAAAGTCAAAGCCGCGTTATCACCTTAGAAATTAAATGTGCCACATAAATGTAAAAATCTGATGTGATACTCACATGACTTTCTCTACTGTTGTACAAAATATTTTTACAAGCGATTATTCTCCATATGCTTCATGTTAATGGAGATATTGAGATGTTAATCTTATTGCTAATTTTCTTGTAGATGCAAGGGGAATTGGTAGGCTTTAAGCTATAGTCAAATATTTTAAGAGCTGGTTGCTATGTAGAGTATTCCATTCCCTTTGCATTACCAGGAAAAAAAATGAATAACGAATTTGAGAAAAAGTATAAGTATTGGAAAATTTAAGGGAATAACAAGCAATATCTTGAAAATGGTTTACTCAACAAAAAAAATGTATATCACATAAATTGTATATTTTAACGCGATCTAATTTTTTGTCCAGTAAAACTTTGTCTATCTCTTATGGTTTACCAGTTATGCAAAATTCGTTCACGATTTGGATTAAAATACAATATATTAAAAGTATTTACATAACAATAGCATCTGTATTTCGAATTTTGAAGTTCTCTTCGTTTTGAATTAATTTTGTGTATCTAGTAATGCATTGGAGACAGATAAAATACTTCTACTCAAAAGAAATGTAGTTCTCATTAAAGCACACAACTTATGTTCAATAAAAGTGTTGCAGCTTTGACCATTTCCGAGATATTCATTGCTATTGGGTTGAATTTCCAAATACTTTTAGTTTTTCAAGTGGGAATCGCTATTCGATTCTTTTTTTCCACCTTCTCTACTATGTATAGTAAGTAGAAGTATTGCATTCTATCCAAAATTTTGATATCAAGATTTCACCGGAAAAACACGTTTGAGGCTCCTTGAATAAACAAAGAGTTTAGTAAAAGTTCCGTTATGTGCCTATGAGTAGTAGCACAACTCAAAATAAAAAATCGGATAAAATGAAACCTATTTAGGTTTAGTACGTTCTAAAGATGCTATAAGATTATCAAGAAAATCTCTCTACCGCAAACTACCTTTTACATGAAAGATTTTCAAAACTGTCTATTTTATAAAAAATGGATGTAACTATTTTGATTAAAATGGCTATATTAAAGATACTTACATTACAAATAAAATGTATATCTTAAATTTTCTGGGAAAAGCCTGTGAAGTACACTTCATTTAGAAGTGTTGTGTAATCTTGTATAACTGGTAAACGTTAAGTGATACTGAAAACGTATTACACAACAAATTTATATATCTTTAAAACACACTTTATTTCAAATAATTTTTGTGGCACAAGCCATTAATTCTGAGATGTTCGTTATTAAAGGTTTGATTTTTCATTACTTGATCATTCTTTTTAAGTCCTGTCAACATTCAGCAGCATCTCGCGACTGCACAGAAACAGTATGGAATTTTATGGCCACTATACAGCTAACAGCTCTTAAATGTTTGACTGTCGCTGTTCCCTTTGTATCTAACGAAAAGTGTAATGTAGCTATTTCTTCAAAAGTTTATTGGATTAAAATTGCGTAGATATAAAATAAGCTTTAGTAATAATAGTTTTATACCCACTAATAAACGATAGAAGGGTAGAGAAGGTATTGTATAACACCAGTTCTTTCTCTCTCTCTCTATCGTGGTCATCTAAAGGACCTGGAATTACAAAGAAACATGCTTTTTAAAAATATGACTAGTGCTTTAAGGTAGTGTGTTCTACTTATCCTTACAACGATGTGTAATGGAATTTTACTTCGATTAATAAGAAATACGTATAAGCTTTTGTAAGAATAGCTTGTAGACGAGGGAGTAAAGAAAGTCATGTGGATGCAAAGCATCGGATTTTTTTCTTCCGTATTATTTGAGAAATTTATTGTCTTTATTACGTTGCTGCTTGCCAATTTGAAGAAGATGGTATCTTTGCGTTATTTGCACCACGATTTGGGCGTCAATTTGAAGTAGTTTATATTGAAGGAGTTGTATTATATTTCGACTGTTGGGGAGCCGAATTTGTAGTAATTG
The DNA here is from genome assembly GCA_030765065.1 of Deroplatys truncata. Lineage (NCBI taxonomy): Eukaryota > Metazoa > Arthropoda > Insecta > Mantodea > Mantidae > Deroplatys > Deroplatys truncata. The sequence continues at coordinate 64,616,316 of CM060979.1, read as the reverse complement.
CAACCACACGTATAGTACCCGGTTTCCGGTAGCCGTAGCCCCAAATGTACTTTCAGGTGGCCTTTGCCCCAAGTTTAAAAAAACTGTAATTTGTTTGTTTCTTTAAGTATTAAATATTTATGTTTGCCTGGGCTGCGTCAGTATTTGTTAGAGACACATTTCTCTTGGCAGGGCGTGATGCGACTAAGAATGTAGGCTTACAGAGATTTTAAGTCTTAATTCACTCCTTTTTATTAATCCTTGACACAAATTAAATTGCACTTCACTGATATCAAGAGCTGTGAGATTCTTTTATTTAATACTTGCACTTTTTAACACGTATACTATTTTTGTCTCGCACGAATACGTAATTAATTTATCTCGGACACATCTCGCGTCTGGTTATGAGCAATGTTTGGAGGCAACTAACTTGATTTCAACCGTCTAAACTTGTAAATTTCTGTATTTAAAGTCTCTGATTGCCTAAGTCTACTCCAATAGAATACCTTCATTTAACTAAAGCCTTTTCTGGTTGTTGATTGGCTATTTTATAAACTGTCACTAAAATTGCACTATTATCGCTCCAAGAATGACTAGTAGCATTATTACACTTTCTTAATCATTATTGCCTCAAGGTTACCTCATTGTTATCTCATTGTTAGCAACTTTTGATCTATTTCTCACAGCTCCTACATTATTAAATTATGTAATGCATTCACATAACATTATTGAAAATGTTTACAATAATATAAGCGTATGCAATGACTGTTACGTACATTTTACAAATTATTACATGCACATATTGCTTCAAGGCGGGCTGTTATTGAGTTTACATGTTATATAATTTGACTGAAATCATTTAAGTGTTAATAATACTACCTCATAGTTGCCTATGCCCTTGCAAATCTCTCACAGCTCCAGTTTGGGAACCACTGTTGTATGCAGTTTCACCCAAACCCTTTGTTGAGAATGAAGAAGAATTATTTAATTGCTTTCGCTAGGGACGATTTTTTTTTTCGAAACCATACTGGCAATATCCGAGTATGCTGCAAATATTTCAGTACTATTTTTTTCCTCACAAATATGTTGAAAACCCGATGAGCTATAACGATTTTTGCTCACGTACGCTGAGAGGAATGCTATGGCAGCGATGAACTGGAGCGGAAATCGAAGGTCATCCCCAGGCAGGTTTAAATATTGACGTCCTTCACTGCGTTTATTAGATCAACTTGCTGAGTCTGGGATCCCTTGTGTTCAAGAGAACATCACGACCACAGTGCTAAGTAAACTTAGTCACGTAAAGTAATCTAGTGAGCCCATTTCGCATTAAGCTGTAGACATTGTCCTTCCATCATTAACCTCATCTTATCAAGCTTGCTCTCAGAATACTCACATCAACAAAATAATTTTGAGTTAATTGGATCTAGTCTTAAAGCTGCTCAAAGCAATGTTCCAATATTTTCTCTGGTTAACCACAAAATATTAGACATAAATAATTATACACTCTAAAATACAAACGTTAGTATGACCATAAATAAAAAATAAGTTGATATAATTTTAAACAATTATTGGATTTTATTCACTTTTATTAGTACATTTTAAATACATATTTTATAAAAGAAATACACAAGTACTCGGCAGAAATGGTTTCAATTATGGGGAACATGACCCTACCCACTAAAACCCCTGCACAGGGAAAGGGAGAAGGATGAAGAAAATATATGAAATCCGTGGTGACAGATACTATATTCAAGTTTTTGAAGAGGGGACTAAATTTTATGCAAGCAGTGAGTGATACTACGCGCATTCTGCACTAGTTAATGGGAGAAGAACGAAAATACAATAAATATTTCAAAGCAGTGTAGATTAATGTAAACCAACCACAGTAGATACTCTTGTGTGTAAAATGACATAAAAATGTTATATTTCAACAAGATCTATATTTTCTTGTAGTAAGGTGTGTTCTGATCGTGCGGGATTGCTCAGGCGGTAACCTCTATTGCCCATATTCCGGAAGACTCGGGTTAAACTCCTGGGCCGATCAACTCACAGTATATTTCCTCACGGTTTTCCTCGGTCGCTGGGCGAATTCTGGATTGGTTAATTTGATTTGTGAATTTTCCTATTATCCTTAATATTAATACATTTCCTTTCCTTCTTTACCACCTAACCAGACTTTGGGTTGATCACCCATCCTGGATACGCTATGATCCTTAGCTTACTGCTCGCCCAAGGCATTGGCTTGTAGGTTCTTGGGGATGTAAGTCTTCCAAAGAGGGTAATTCGTTAAAAGAAGAAAAATATTTCCCCTATTCCTTAATCTTCAGCAATTTAATCATCTACAACGGGAAATAATGCTAATTGAGTTTTTATTTATGGACGCTCTTTAAGTAGTGTGGTTTTTTAAATCCCATTCTATATTGGGCGGAAAGACGGGAAGTTTTGCTCAGAGTCCTCTTTATCAAGCTTGAGCTTCTTTTACGTGCCATAAATGTACGACACGGGACCAAGGTACATCTCTTCCAAGGAAGCCATGCTGAGGATGTTTATGCCCGAAAAAAATCTATCGCTCTTCGACTGGTTTCAATCCGCAACCCCGGGTTGTACGGGAAAGAAGAGTACTTCAGGGATAATATAAAGAAACCTCAATACATGCAGATTATTTATCGTTCAAGTAACATATTATTTTAAGGTGATATTTCTGGATTCGTGGTACCCCAAAAAAATCGTATTTATGGTAAAACCTCAATTTCGCCATAAACTGAATTGGAATTTTTGAATCGCGGATTCGCCAGCTAGAGGCCCAGATTTCTAATCTGGCCAGGACCGTACTACCTTACTAAGATATTTTTCCATCTAGGTTTTTCCAGTCCACATAACTAGCAAGTGTCGAGTAGGTACCCTGAACTTAGGTCTGTATTATTTCCTTTCCAAGTTTCCTTTCAGAGTTACCATCTCGTTTCATCTATCATCAGTATCCACCGTCTGTGGTGTCAATGTAGTAAAAACAGGGGTTAAACACTGCCACAAAAAGTGACCCGAAACACTTCACTTCTGCAGAAAGGGCAATTAAGCTACGCCGAACTGTAGAACTTGCTCCAGAAATACTCCTGACTCTGTTTAATGTAGGGAATACTGGTTAGGTTGCTGTGGAAACTAATTCCATGGTGTACTTACACTTGAACGGGAGTGAAAGATTATTTTCGTGTATCCAAAATACTCTTATAGGATCCCACAAAATATTGCGCAGTGCATTTTTGACAAACGTGTTACATAATCGTAGAAATCAAGCCTCGATTCTGCAATTAATCTCTCTTTTCAACCAAATATCATGCGTGATGTTACAGATGTATTCATTTTCACAACAGCACCAGTGTAGCCAACCTATAACCGAGCTCTTTCAAAATACATGCACTTAGCAAATAGATCGCTTAATTGTGCTAATAGTGGCAGAATAGAGAAAAGGTACGCGTATCTTTGGATAAACACATTACCTTTCAAATAGAATTGTGTAATGCCAGTGCATTTTTATTGGTTTAGATAAAACAATACGAATTTCTTAAATCAGGAATAGTAATGTTTTCTATTTTAGAAACTGACTTAGCAGCATAAAACATATTTCTCTTCAATGCCCCGTATTCAATTGCGATAAAGTTTAGTAACATAAAAACATTCAGATGGTATTTTAAGTTAAAACAGTTTTGTATCTACATTGCAATGCATTATGTTGAATTACAAAAAAGAAATTTAGAAGAGCGGGAAACAATAAATAAAGGAAAAGAGGGCAAAAAGAGGAAACATCTCGGAATTAAAATAAAGTTTTCTATCTTTCCTAGAAGTATAATCCATTATTGTTTATTTGTATCACAAAACTATTATCGTTTTGGTGTAAACTACATAAGTTTTAGCACTAAGGTGCAATAATACAAGTATTATGTACTAGAGAAAGCATAGAGATTTTAATTAGGTAGATATATTTTGTAAAAATATGTTGCAAATTGCGTTTTTCTTACTGGTTCCTTGAGATTAATGTTGATACTAAGGGCTCTTCATGCTCTTTGTAATTTCTTATTTAATTGATTATCCTCCTCGTTGGAGGACATGTACTCCAAGGAGTTATAAGACAATGCCTTGGGCCAATAGCCTGTCGAGGAGCAAGCAAACTTTAGATCATAGTATATCCAGGTTGGGTGATCATTTCAATGCCTGGTATGACAGTGAAGAAAGATATTACATATAGTGATGAAAGAGATAGTAGAAAAATTTGCGTATCAGATTATCCAATCCTGCATTTGCCTAGGAAAACCATGAAAAAAAACTTCGGAAAAAAACCCGGATGGACCCGGGGGTTTGAACCCGGTACCTCCCGAAGGTGGGCCACAGTTTATTTGTGACATTTGATACTATATTATGAAAGAAACGAGTTACGTCTTTCCAGAATGTTATTATAGCAGAGAATTGAAATATAGAAATGATGAAACGAAGAGGAAATGTTAATATAAATTGTTTGTCTGGAATGAAATGGAAGTTATTACAAAACCGTAATACTGCGCTGACTTTAAAAAGGTAGGTAAGTTGGCTTAGCTTGTTCCAGGCTTTTAGATCCGAAAAAGCAAAAGAATAACGATTAGTTTCAAGCTACATTTAAAAATGGAGTGGAACACGCTAAAAAGAGAAAGAGTAACGCCCGACCTCTGTTCGAGGATGCTATGAACAATAATGTCTTTGAAGGTTTTATCTTTTTTCTCATTTACTCCACCGTCGTTGTATAAAGATAATGCGTCTTCCTATAGACGGTAGGAAACGTTTGTTATTTGTTTAGCAAAGAAGAGTATCTCTTAGTTTCGCTAGATTTATGAATATATTAAGCAGCACGTACTGCGGATGTTTCTGTTATATTTACTACAAAGGTGTCATAAATCCAAATTTTGCATTTCCGAGTTATTGATATTGGATTATTCGTTTCGAGGATTACCTACTTTTAAAGTAGAATTAATGTAATATTCTACAAATTCGGTCTAAAGCAAGGTTGTAATCTTATCTCGAATTCTTAAAGAATGGAAAACTTTTAGATGAAAAGTAATAAATCTAGGACAAAAACACGTTGAATGCTTTGTTATTTGCAGACGATGTGGTTTTAATATTTGACACGGAAGATAAATGAAATATGTTGAAGATATGTGAGAATGGGATCATAACACGACACATTGTCCTGAGGGCAGTCTGTATACAGATGGCTCTAAAACAGACAATGGTTATGGAGCTGGAATACATTGGAAGGCATCAAGGCGTGACATACCTGTTTGTCTTGGTGGCAATGCCATCGTATTCCAAGATGAAGTTAATGTAAATTAAATCGTTTAGATTTTTTCTGCCTTAAGGCAATTTCAAGCTATCAGACAACATATAGTTAGTCTAGCACTTCCTTAACAAATTCTAATCAACTGGTAAAAAGCAGATAATCTGGCAAGGAAAGAATCTGCTCAAGATTTTACTGGGGCTATACCAGTACTTGGCATTTCCTTTAATTCTGTTCGAAGAATAATTGCTGATTGGATAAATTACTGGCAATTGTGATCGGTTCAAACAAAGGAATACATGCGCAATAAATGAAGGATAACTAAAATATCCTTCTGACTCACTCAATACGTATTTAATTTCAACAAATCCATAAGTAAACCTGATAACTGGGATCTTGGCGAGAAAACACATACATACGATGGGAATCTTCTCCGTATAACCAATATATACGTTATGTAATGAAGAGGACAAAGCTGTCTATCACTTAATTTTCAAACGCGAAGCACTGTGTTGGAAAAGATGTGAACTACTGTATTTGATACACCCAGATGATGATGATCTAAGCAAAATTCAGTTAACCTATTGTTCGTTATTTAAGGGACAGTGTTACGCCGTGTCTGTAGATGCCACTACTGATCAGGATAGAATTGCCAGAATTGTTTGTTCCAGTGGTCTGTGCTGGCCCTTTAAGAAACGTCAGGAGGGGTGGTGACTGTGAGAGTGAAACTGAGAGATTGTTTGGTTTTGAAGACCGTCTGGCAGCCAAGATGCGACGAAAGGTGAGGCAGTATTATTAACACTTAAATAATTTCAGTCAAATTGTATAATATGTAAATTCAATAACAGCCCGCCTTGAAGCATAATGTATATGTAATAATTTGTAAAATGTATGTAACAGTCATTGCATATGCTTATATTATTGTAAACATGTTCAATAATGTTATGTGAATATATTACGTAATTCAATAATGTAGGAGTTGTGAGAATAATAAGTTAAACGTTGCTAACAATGAGGTAACCTTCAGGCAATAATGAGTTTGAGAGTTTAAATGTTATTTGTGATTCTTGGAAGCATTAATGTAATTTTAGTGACAGTTTATAAAAAATAGCCAGTCAACAACCAAAAAAACCTTCAGTTAAATGCAGGTATTCCATTGGAGTAGAAATAGCCAATCAGAGACTTGAAATACAGAAATTTACAAGTTTAGACGGATGAAATCTAGTCAGTTGCCTGCGGACAGTGTTTGTAACTGGATGCGAGATGTGTCCTCGAGAAATTAATTACGTATTCGTGTGAGACGAAAAATAGTATACTTGTTAAAAAGTGCAAGTATTAAATAAAAGCATCTCACAGCTCTCGATATCAGTGAAGTGCTATTTAATTTGTATCAAGGATTAATAAAAAGGAGTGAATTAAAACTTAAAATCTGTGTAAGCCTACATTCTTGTCGCATCACGCCCTGCCAAGATATTCAAGTCTCTAAAATAATACTGACGCAGCCGAGGTAAACATATATATATATATATATTAATTATTTAAATAAACAGAAAAAATACATTTGGGGCGAAGGCTACAGGAAACTGTTTACTATAGGTGCGGTTGCAACGAAATTTCAAGTTCGGTTCCCCAACAGTTGAAATACAATACAACTCCTATTTCAAATCAGCTTTTCCATACGTGGAGCTAAGAAACAGCTTCTTCAAAGGAACGGCTTACATATAAAGCGTCTTCTCAACTTTTAGTACAAGTTCGAGCGAACCATAGTTTGGAATGTTGCAACTGTTTAGTTTTTATTGTTAATATGTGTTACTTGTTAAAATTGATTAAGTGTTAATCTAAATATTTAAACCACTATCACGTGTTGCACATTATTATTTAACGAGTTAAGCCTGAACACACGCAGTTCACTAGGATAGCAAACAACTTGACGGTGCTATTTACACTACAGACAAAACCACTTAACTAAAATGATAGATATAGAAGGTAATACGAGAGTCGTTTTAACATCCGTTTTGTTATAGAAATATTTTAAAATATAAACAAGATATATATTATTCATAACAATAAATTTTACAGGAAATGAATATATGAACATTATTAATTGACCTAATAGTGGTTAGAGCAACCGGACGGAGACCGGTAGATCCGTGGTTCAAATCCCGGCTATGGCATTGAATTTTTCAGTCACCTGATTCTATCTTTCCAACCCTGTCCAATATACGGTTTCTGTGAAAGAACAATTAATTCCATTATTTTATTTTTCTATTGGGTCAGCATTAATGTATAAACACTTGTTCAGTCTGCCATCGGTTTTGGATACCGTCATCACAGAACTCTGCTGCCAATCTAGGTTACACATTTTTTTATTGAAGTTTGTCAGTAACAATTGCATAAATGACTGGCCTTGAAACTTGAGGGAAATGTTGATGAAGTTCGTCAATAGTGAAGCGGCTGTTTTCACAATCTCCTCATCAACTTTTTCTTTCAAATCTTCAGTGATGACAGTTGGCCTCCAGATCGATCCTCATCATGAACGTCCTTCCTTTATCGAACAGTCTGCACTACTTACGCACATTTTCATCATTCATCACACCTTTCCCACACACTGAATAATTCGTCGATAAATTTCAGCAGAATGGACCTTTTCTGTGTTCAAAAACTAAATGACGGAACGCACCTTACAGTCGGCGGGATTATTAATTGGCATGGCGCAAATAATGCAGCACTACTAAACAACCAACACAGGCAGAGTTTAAACTTACTGGCAGAGTAACGGGGGACCGACCGAGAGTGGATGACCTGAATCGGCGTTACTGACACCTTGCGAGAATACTATGCGCCACAGTTCTTACCTAAAAAAATCTAATGTGTTACATTCGCATGACTTTCTCTACTCTAGTACAAACTATTTTTACAAATTCTTAGTTTCCATCTATTTCATATTAATCAAGATAAACATTTGCAGAAACGTTCTTTTGACATGCAAAGAGATCATCTCTGCAAGTTTTGGTGAAATTAGCGTGAAATGTATGTGGGCTTTTAATTGCACAGCGCTTGTTTGACAGAAATAAATGAGTGAAAGTATCAAAGACGCAAAGTGACATTTTTTTAAAAATATCTTTATTTTTTAAACGTATACAAAACAAATTCCTCCGAAATCCTCCTCAGGCTTTTACTACAGAAAATACTTACATTTTTGGCATATCCTTTGCTACTGAGTAGCTCAAAAAGAAGTATTTAAGTAGGAAGAAGACATTGTAGTTTATTTTAGAATCATGTGCATTCACATACATTCGCTGCTCTGGGAGGCCTTTTATCAACCTTCTCAGCGGCGCGTTACGTATCAGGGAGCGTTCTGTCTTTATTGTTCTACCAAGCAGTGGTGTGTGTTAACTGTAGCTTACGCGATGTATGCAAATATTTCGGAGATGCGTCACGGAAGAATTGTGGGTATGTGGGAGGCCAATTTGCCATTTGAAGACATTGCTAGGGCAATTTCGTGCAGCATTCGTATAGAAAAATTATTAAAATAATGTCTAGATAACGTATCCTCTTTGAGAGTAAAAAGTATAATTTACTTAAGTTTTACATTGTAAGTATTGCGATAAAAAATGCTGTTTCATGGAGATTTGTTCAAGCTTAGTGTCCTTTAACCGTTTAGGTCATATTGGACGATGAATGAAATAATGCTCAAATGAGCCCTGTGTCCACAGAGCTTAAAGTTACCCGGCGTTCGTCTTCCCAGGATAAAGGGAAACCAAGCATTAACCGTATTCTAGTAACTCAACTCTAATCGAGATTTGAACTTGGGGCTTCTTGAATGTGAGGCAGATACACTGTCCCCACACTACAGAATGGGAATATTATGCATAGCAGTGTTTTCTTTAGTTGTATATTTAGATTGTATAGATGATTCCAATAATGTCTAGTAAATGTGTCCTCTTTGAGAATTCAGTTTTAATTATGTTGCGATTAAATATTTTTTCGTGGAGATATGGTGCAAAACAGGGTTTTACTTAGTTATATACTTAAACATGGTTATTATAAGCGATGTCGAGTAAAGCTATTGCTCAAACTTGCATATTCATATGTGAATCATATAGCACGGTTGAAGAAGTTGTTTTGTTGTAGGAAAGAGTTGTATTATTATTTGCGCCACGCTTTGGGAGTCAATTTGAAGAAGTTGTATTGCTTCTACGTATGGAAAGCCGATTTGAAGTAGGAGTTGTATTGTAGTTCTTATGTTGGGGAGCCGAACTTGAAGTAGTTACAACCGCACGTATGGTAAAAAGTTTGCGGCAGCCTTCGCCCCAAATGTACTTTCCGGTGGCCTTTGCCCCAAGTTTAAAAGTATTAACTTCATAATTTTGACTGTTTCTTTAAATATTATATATTTATGTTTGCCTCGGCTACATCAGTATTTATATTTTTTTAGAGACATGAATTCTTAGCAGGGAGTGGTGCGACTGAAGAATATAGGCCTACACAGATTATAATTTTACTTCATCCTTTTATTAATGCTTGGCACGATTTAAATAACATTTCACTGATAGAGAGAGAGAGAGAGCTGTGAGATGTTTTTATTAATTACTTGCACTTTTTAACACCTTAACTATCTTTGTCTCACACAAAATATGTATTAAACTTCTCGAGGAAACATCTCGCGTCTGGTTAGTAACGCTCAGTGCTAGCAACTGACTTCTGAATTTGTAAATTTTGCTCCATTTTAGTTTCTGATTGGCTAATCCTAGTCCAATAGAATACCTTTATTTAAATAAAGCTTTTTCTGTTTGTTGGTTGGCTATTTTATAAAGTGTCACAAAAATTACATTTTTGCTTCCAAGCATTACAAGTAGTGTTGTTAAACTTTCAAATTCATTACTGCCTCAAGGTTACCTCATTGTTACGTCATTGTTAGCAACTTTTAACCTATTATTCTCACAGCTCCTACGTTATTAAATTACGTAATACATTCACATAAACATTATTAAACATGTATACAATAATATAAACGTATACAATGACTGTAATATACACTTTTTATATCTTGTTACATACACATAATGCTTTAAGGCGGGCTGTTACTGAATTTATATTGTATAATTGGACTGAAATCGTTTTAAGTGTTAAAAATACTGCCTCACGGTGTACATAGAACAGGACGCTTATTGTATTCGCGAAAAGATAAACAGATACACACACCTCTTCCTTACAATATATGCTCCACCTATGAAGGCCAGTAGAATGCTGCCTAAAGCTTCGTTTTGGCATAAATGGAAGCAAGTATACCACCAGCCCCTACTACGGCCACCGCTTCACTCTCCTCCATTCTATATCCTGTCGGACAATGAGATTTCACGCACAATCCCTGTTATAATGTGGTAATACCCATTAGAGCTCACACCAGTATAACTGAAACCCTATTAATGGTATTTCGTTGTCTAATTTCTACTACATCAAGATGAAGAGCTTCTGAAATCATTTGTCTCTGACATTTTGTATATTGTGGTTGCACTCCATTGAAATTTTTCTTCTTTTTTGTTGTGTTTAAGGCCTGTTCTTGCTAAATACGGCACCACAAGTGGAAGACACTGATGATTCATGACATGAAATGTTTATTGGGAAACGAAATTTGGTAAGGAAGTGTTCGAGTTCTAAGTTTAAGGTACTTCTAGCATTTGCTATTTATACGGACTGAGATAAACCTGAAAAAAAAGCTCAATCGGAGGTCGATCTTGTCTGAATTTGAACTGAGGACATCCTACTCACGAGTCTGTTCTTTAACGAACTCGGCTACTCGTGTCGGTGTCATTAGCTGTTTAGGTTACTTTATGTATAGTGTGTTACGCCAGCAACGTTTTTATCCTTATTAGAAATTAATTATTATTTAAAGTACACAGTTTGTTAATTAAACAATAGGTTCTTTATCTCTTAGGCACATTTATCGCTTTGTTTGATTCCCATAATTGATCTTCCTTAGTGCGTAGAATTGTTGTGAGGTTTCAATTATTGATTAAGAAATTATTGTCTCAGTGATATGGACTATGCAGAGTACCTCTTATACTAATAATATATTCATCTTATGTTGAAGTAGGTTTATTTTTGAAGGAGGAGTTGTATTGTATTGCTTATGTTGGGGAGCCAAAATCTTGATGTAGTTGCGACCATGTATTGTACAAAGTTTCCGGTTACCTTCGCCCCAACGTTCACTTTACTTTCCGGTGGGCTTCGCCCCAATGTTTAGGAATAAACTTTGTATTTTAATGTTTTCAGTAAATATTATATATTTATGTTTTCCTCGGCTGCGTCAGTATTAATTTGTAGAAACATGTTTCTCTTAACAAGGGGTGGTGCGGCTGAAGAATGTAGGCTTACCAAATTATAATTTTTACTTCACTCCCTTTATTAATCCTTCACAGATTAATTAACGGTTCACTGATATAGAGAGCTGTGATATTGTTTATTAATTACTTGCAATTTTTTTAACACGTAAACTTTATAATGTTTTCGCCGTAATGAATTTTCGTCTCACACTGAATACGTATTAAACTTCTCGAGGACACGTCTGGCGTCCAGTTAAGAACGCTGTCTACTAGCAACTGGCTTCAAATTTGTTCAATTTGCTCTATTTAAGTTTCTGATTAGCTAAACTTACTCCAATAGAATACTTTTATTTAACATAAGCTTTTTCTGGTTGCTGATTTGTTATTTATAAACTGTCTCAAAAATTACATTATTGATGCTCCAAGAATTAATAGTCGCATTATTAAACTTTCAAAGTCATTATTGCTTCAAGGTTAACCTCATTGTTGGCAACTTTCGGCCTCTACTATCACAGCTCCTACATTATTAAATTACATAATACATTCACATAACATTATTAAATATGTACATAATAATATAAACATATACAATGACTGTAATATACACTTTTTATATATTGTTACATACACATATTTCTTTAAGGCGGGTGTTATTGAATTTATATATTATATAATTAGACTGAAATCATTTAAGTGTTAAAAATACTGCCTCAATGTTCGAGTACGTCCTATACTTTATCACGGGCACAATGCTGTGTATTACTCCTGTTATGATTCCAACAAAGCAGCATTTGTAACAAAAACACACATTGCTTATACAATATGCTACGAATATGCCCCTCCCGATGGAGTCAAAGAGTACAGTGTTTGCACTAGTGACTTTTGTTCCACGCATTTTAATTGCGTTACCAGGAATATTTGCTTTTATTTACTATGACTTTTTACAATTGCGAAGGTTTTGATTTCAGAATTTTCGAATGGCGAAGAACGGAGACGTGAACACGTTAACTGCGTTATAAAATATTAAAGAATTAACAGCCTGAGTGTGACCTATACACGAAAGAATAAAAAAAAATATAGGCCCAAACCGTGTTCTGTATCAAACTGGCAGCATATACATAAAAACGCCATGCTTGTTCATAAGCGGAACATGTTTGATTCGTTGCAGCTCTAGTGCGAGCAGAGCCGTCCAAAATGTGAATGATTTTTCTGTTTCCTTCTTTTGGATAAATTGAATTTAAAATTGTAACGCAGGGAAAAACGTTAACATATAACGTAGAACACGTAATGAGCTTCGATTAGCGATAGACATGTTCATGATCAAATGCATGGAATTTGTGCTTCACAACATGAGTGTCCATGGTACTAATGGTACTATGACAATTTTATTGAAAAGGGTATTTTACGTAGGTAGCATTAAGGAACTTAATGATTTCAACAATTGCTCCATTGCTAAATATAGATCTTTTTAAGGGATTTATGCTATTATTTTTGACCTAAAGTGTAATAAAAAGTGTTGACTTAAAAACATCTGATGTGATGGATTGAGGCAGTGTTTTTAACACTTAAATGTTTTCAGTCAAATTATATAATGTACTTAATTCAATAAAAGCCTGCCTTAAAGCAATATGTGTGGTATGTAACAATATATAAAAATGTTTATATTACTGTATACATGTGTAATAATGTTATGTGAATGTATTACATAATCTAATAATGTAGGAGCTGTGAGAATAATAGGTTAAAATTTGCTAACAATGAGGTAACAATAAGGTAACCTTGAGGCAATAATAAATTTGAAAGTTTAACAATGCTACTAGTCATTATGGGAGCAACAATAATGTAAATTTTGAGACAGTTTATAAAACAGCTAATCAACAACCAGAAAAAAGCTTTAGTTAAATAAAAGTATTCTATTGGATTAGGAATAGCCAATCAGAGACTTGAAATACAGAAATTAACAAATTTAGGCGGTAGAAATCAAGTCAGTTGCTTGTAGACAGCGCTCATAACTTGACGCGTTGCTTGTAGACAGTGTTCTTAACCACACGCGAGATGCGTCCTCGAGAAATTTAATACATATTTGTGTGAGACGAAAATAGTTTACGTGTTAAAAAGTGCAAGTAATTAGTAAAAGAATCTCGCAGCTCTCTATATCAGTGAAGTGTTATTTAAATTGTATCAAGGATTAATAAATGTAGTGAAGTAAAAATTATAATCTGTGTAAGCCTACATTCTTCAGTCGCACCACTCCCTGCTAAGACATTTATGTCTCTAAAAATAAATACTGACGCAGCCTAGGCAAATATAAATATACAATATTTAAAGAAACAGTCAAAATTACAAAGTTAATATTTTTTAAACATTTGGAGAAAAGGGCACCGGAAAGTACATTTAGGGCGAAAGGTACTGGAAAATTTTTACCATACGTGCGGTTGCAACTACTTTAAGTTCGGCTCCCCAACAGTCGAATTATAATACACTTTCTTCAAACTGGCTTTCCATACTAGCCGCAACAAAACTTCTCAACATTCACATGTCCTTATTTATCTCTTACTTTATAAGTGTGTATACAAATTATTCTTACTAAAATTTATTTTATACTACACTTTAATCCAAAATCCTTTGCAGAAATAGCTACATTACACATTTCGTTGTAGACCCAAAAGGAACAGCGGTATTCAAATGTTAAGAACTGACGCTATACACTGACCTTAAAATTCCGTACTGTTTCCATCCAATCGCGAGAAACAACAGAACATTGACAGTACTTTATGAGAATGACCAAGAAATAAAAGACCCGAACCGTTAATAACGGATATATCAGAAATGGCTTATGTCCCATAAAGCTTACTTCAAATGCATTGTGTGTATTAAACAGATCTACTTTTTTGTACAGTATGATTTCGTCTATCGCTTGATGTTTACTAGTTATACAAGATTATAAAAAATTCATCCGGAATGAAAAGGACTTCACAGGCTATCCCCAAGAAATTCAAGGTACAGATTTTATTTGTAATGTAAATATCCGCAATATACGGTATTTTAATAAAAATCGTTAGAGCCATTTCTTATAAAATAAACATTTCCGAAAAAAAGTTCCATGTAAAGGGTAGTTGGGGTGTGGGTTTATTTTAAAGTCTTAATGTCACATCCTTGGAAGATGCTATACTTAAGTACCAAGTTTGGTATTCATTTGACGTTTCATTTTTGAGTTATGCTCTACACAACCTACAGACGCATACACACACATACACACACACACACATATATATATACACGCATGCGCACGGATGTGTTTTCAAAACTGCTTTATTTGGATTCAGAGGGCCTCAAAACATTTTTTCCAGTGAAATATCAATATCGACTTTTTGGTTGGAATGCAAACCCTTCACTATTTACTATGTACGTGGTAGAGAAAGCAATACAGTGGAAGACTATATGGGAAAAATTGCCCAAAAATGGCATATTTAGTTTTACCAATCCTACACCCTGGAAATTCCTCTTAAACATTACCTTACATTTACCTTTACCGCTTTAAGGGTCATACTGATCCCATTATGCAAAGCTATGTATTTTTCACACTTGACAAGCTAAATACGTTTCACGTAATATTTTGACGACGCCACGGTATGTTCACTAAATGCGACGTCTGCACCCCTAGCTGGACTGACCGGAAGGAAGGAGCGAGAGGGGTTACCCACCGATTTAATTGAGAGTGTTTATGGATGGTTGGAAAAATGGTGAAGGGTGACGCTATTAGACGTTTAACTTTGATTCCAAGCGAGGCTTTAATCTTTCCAATAAATAATCTAAACTATATTGCAAGAGGGAGAGAACTATACAGCTTTTGAGTTTACTTGGGATTAAAAGAATACGTTTAAACGAATCTTACGCAAGATTAACGGAATACGTTTAAAGGAACGACTTACAAGAATCCGGCTAATTGCGTGACGAGGGCCCCGGACCTTCAAAGAACATCACTTTTAATAAAAACGTCAGCCGAGCTGACCAAGTGGTACCCTCAGCGCTTATATAAACATCGACATCATAAATTGCATAATAATTTTTCCATGTGTCGAACTTCCAAGAACCCCTTCCAAGAACATAACCCCTGCTTACATAAGAATCCGGGAAATCACTCGCAAGAATTCTAATTCCAGAGATTTACTTAAACAAATTTTCGTCCTGAACACCTCAAGCTCAATAAAATTACATTTATCATATTCTTGTAAAATAAAATCGTCACCATATCGATGACAACTAAATGTATATCCATAGTTACAAATTATAACCAAAAGCAACTAATCCTGTGTTCAGAAACTATATTGCCAAAGTGAGCATTGGAGAAATGTATTTATCGATTATAAAACCTTTAGCCTTTTGGCAACGAATAGTGTTTACCTTATGTTACACAAAGAGGCATTATTTTTAACACTTAAATGATTCCAGTCTAATTATATAATATATAAATGCAATAACAGCCCTACTTAAAACAATATGTATATGTAACAATACCTAAAAAGTGTATACTACAGTCATTGTATATGTTTGTTATTCTAAACGTATGTAATAACGTTATGTGAATGTATTACGTAATTTAATAATGTAGGAGCTGTGAGAATAATAGGTTAAAATTGGTAACAATGAGGTAACCTTAAGGCAATAATGAGTTTGAAAGTTTAATGCTACTTGATAATGTAATTTTTGTGACAGTTCATAAATAGCCAATCAACAAACAGAAAAAGCTTTAGTTAAGTGAAGGTATTCTATTGGATTAGGAATAGCCAATCAGAGACTTGAAATACAGAAATTTACAAATTTAAGCTTTATAAATCAATTCAGTTGCTTGTAGACAGCGCTCATAACTGGACGCGTTGCTTGTAGACAGTGTTCCTAACCGGACGCGAGATGCGTCCTCGAGAAGTTTAATACTTATTCGTGTGAGACGAAAATAGTTTACGTGTTAAAAAGTGCAAGTAATTAATAAAAGAATCTCACAGCTCCCTATATCAGTGAAGTGTTATTTAAATCGTGTCAAGCATTAATAAAAGGAGTGAAGTGAAATTATAATCTGTGTAAGCCTACATTCTTCAGCCGCATCACGCCTTGCAAAGAACTCCATGTCTCTAACAACAATACTGACGCAGCCGAGGCAAACATAAATATATAATATTTAAAGAAACAGTCAAATTACAAGGTTAATATTTTTTAAAAGTTTGGGCAAAGGCCACCGGAAAGTACATTTAGGGCGAAGGCTACCGGAAACTTTTTACCATACGTGTTATTGCAACTACTTCAAGTTTGGCTCCCCAACAGTCGAAATATAATACACTTTCTTCAAGAATTGATAAATAAGTTTCAAGTTCATTTGTACATAATTATAGAAGACATTTATCTCATGAATTGAGTTCTGAAGTGTGCATCCAAAGTGTGATAGCGGAGAAATAAAAATACACTATTTCATCGTTTAGCTGGCAGTGCCGAAAAGAAAGTGTTGTGGTCAATAGATTATTTCGGTGACTTACAGCGTTCAAAAATAGTCTTCCAGTACTTACAGTTTATGGGCCTAGACCGTATTATGAAACGATTATTCTTAATTAATTAATTTGAATTAAAGGAACTTAAATTACGGCAGAGATAGAATAGTATATTATGTACAACTTTATTTACCACTAGCTAGTGAAAACATTGCATTCCACCTAAAAGCTGGACATCGTGTTTTCAACGGAAATAAATGTTCTGAGGTACCTGGAACCAAAAACAGCATTTCTAGGAAAAGTCCGTGTGTGTGACTTTGTCTGAAAACATCATAACCTACAAACGAAAAGTCCGATAAAAGTCAAAGTTGGTATTTTGCTTCATTATCTACCGAAGATACGATATGAAGATCTTCAAAAAAAGCTCTCATCCCAAACTAATATTTATATAGAGGATTTTTCGAAGGTTTTAATTTTCTGAAAAATGGCTTTAACGATTTTAATTAAATCGCCATATGTTTAAGATACTTATATGAAAAACAAAATTCATATCTTGAATGTTCTGGAAATGTCCTGTGAAGCCCTCATCATTCCGAATGAATTTTGTATAACGGATGACGTCGTGATCCCTATATATGTGAAACACTTTTGATGTTTTCCAGTTTACCAACAAAACCAGATAAGTTGACTGATACATTTAATACACGAGCTATTTGAAGCGAGTTCCGACATTTTGAGGATGAACAGCTAAGCTTTCTCTGAATCTTACCACGAGAAACTGTAACTATTGAAGTATTATATCGCCTAATTTCAAATATCAAGAAATTTACGGTTTAAAATAACTGTTTCCGTTATAACAACGAGAAGCATATGTTGCCGTGAACCGCTGAAATGCTAAACGGAGAACCCCCTTTCGATTAACGCGAAGCATATGAGAACCCAAGCGCGGTCTTTAGGCACCACGGACTGTCGATAATTGATCACAGTAATGGCACCTCAGTAAAATATAAAACACAGTAAGATTCTAATTTTATAAATAAACCCTCTTTAATAAAATAAGTCCCGCCTACTTCTTGACTACCCCACCGACGTTCCTACGTTATACGTTGCCAAAACTTAAGTTTTTTATTTGTACCTGAAACACAGCTTTT
This sequence comes from Deroplatys truncata, assembly GCA_030765065.1. NCBI lineage: Eukaryota > Metazoa > Arthropoda > Insecta > Mantodea > Mantidae > Deroplatys > Deroplatys truncata. The sequence goes on along the minus strand of CM060979.1, from coordinate 64,598,081 downwards.
ACTCATTGACTAACAATGAGGTAACCTTGAGTCAATAATGAGCAAGAACGTGTCATAATGCTACTAGTCATTCTTGGAGCAACAATAATGTAATTATGTGATAGTTAATAAAATAGCCAATCAACAACCAGAAAAAGCTTAAGTTAAATAAAAGTATTCTATTGGATTAGGAATAGCCAATCAGAGACTTTAAATACAGAAATTTACAAATTTAAGCTTTATAAATCAAGTCAGTTGCTTGTAGACAGCGCTCATAACTGGACGCGTTGCTTGTAGACAGTGTTCCTAACCGGACGCTAGATGCGTCCTCGAGAAGTTTAATACTTATTCGTGTGAGACGAAAATAGTTTACGTGTTAAAAAGTGCAAGTAATTAATAAAAGAATCTCACAGCTCCCTATATCAGTGAAGTGTTATTTAAATCGTGTCAACAATTAATAAAAAGGAGTGAATTAAAAATTATAATCTGGTAAGCCTACATTCTTCAGCCGCATCACGCTCTGTTAAGAAATTCGTGTCTCTAAAAATAATGTTGACGCAGCAGAAGCAAACATAAGTATATAATATTTAAAGAAACAGTCAAATTACAAAGTTAATCCTTTTTTAAACTTTTTTTTGGGGGGCAGAGGCCACCGGAAAGTACATTTGGGGCGAAGGCTACCGGAAACTTTTTACCATACGTGCGGTTGCAGTTACTTCAAGTTTGGCTCCCACAACACAATACAAAACCTACTACAAATTTGTTTTCCATAACGTAAATAAAAATACAACAAACTATCAACTTCAACACCTAATTGCCTTAGCTACTCTGGCTTCTAACCAATTGCTTTGCCTCAACAAGTAACTTGCCTGGTAACGACTTCTTATCCACTGACCCGTTCTTCTGACATTATTACACTGTTTTCAACATATGAAAATTATTTATTGCAATCATTTATTTATTTACCTATCATATCTTTATAAAATTATCAATCGTACAAATTAATAATTCAGTACGATTGGAAAACCATAGGAGACAGCCAATAATTACTACACAAAGAATGTAGATGTCTTTAAACGTATAAGTTTATTTTAAATAATAGCTTTGTGGCATTAGCGCTTCCGAGATAAACATTGTCATTGGTTTTAACTTTTCCAGCACTTTGACATTTTTTAAAGTGCTGTCGCTATGCTTCTCGCGATGTCTGGGAGGGCCGGCATATATCAACGGACTATTAATGATTTGAGTATCCATATTCACTTTGTATTTTGAAAATCTGTAATGAAAGCATTTATGGATAAAATTATTTCTATTGTAGTATATACAAGAATATGCTTTTGCAATAGTTTGTAGAGGTATATAAATATAAAGCATGTGAATGTAACACAAGGGTTTTTTATGTATTACATTATAAGATTACGAGTTACTGGTTATAGACCTATAACCCAATATGTTAAAAATCTTAACTCAGTATATCAATTTCGATACAAGGAAGTTACGTTTTTCTCACATTTTTTTCACAGAAGACGAAAGTTTTCTGTTTATACACCATTATTATCAGCAGAGGTTATGAATGATTCCAAGTTCACCTGGCTTTTAATGGCCAAATATCTATACTGTACTTGAAGGATGTACCGCCCATAAGTTTTATGAACGTGATTTAGCTGACGTAAAAGCACATAACCTCACCTGGAGCAAGAAAGGTGAGCTGGTAAAACCTCTTAAAGCTCGCCATGTCAGAAGGTAGTCTGGCTTCAAGTGGCATAAGAATTTAAAATTCAAAATACTAGCCATGGCGTGCTATGTGTGCTATGTTAAATATGCATGTAATATCTGCATTGAAATACCAAAAGCAAATAGCAATTCGTTTTCATTTAAACTTCTGCAAAGCTAGTTTCCATTTTATTATTTAACATGACTTCATGTTATGTGAAGGTAATGAGTGCTAGTGGTTAAATGGAGCTGTAATGTCTGTTGTTAAAATCGGTATGCTAATATTGCGAGAATTTTTAATTACGGAAAATATTTAGAATTCCCAGTGAAGCATACGATTAATTCAGGAATAAAGGTGAAATTAAAGACGATACTGCGCTCGCTGTTGTAAATAATATCCCTTGAGAATTCGTATCTCACTGGTATATTTCTTTCAAGAATTCAGAACAGAGTTATTGCTTGCTATGCATTTCACGAATATTTCAGTTTCGTGAATAAGCTGTATAGAGAAGTGATAAGTATCTTGTATGTTATATAACAAAGCTTCAGAAAATAGAAACGATTTTCAAGAATCAAAAACTGTATTTCACTGATGTATATTTCAAAATGCAATTGAGTATTACTTTGCAGAACAGTCCTGAATGTTATTTAAATTTTTTCCATCCATCCCATTCATTCCTACGAAGAGGAATATGACACAGAAAAGTAAGTTAGCCAGATCCTTCTACCCCCTTAATCAGAGGACACCCACTGCTGAAACGTCATGAGGTATTCGTGTATAATTAGCAAACAAACTTGGAAGAAACTTAAATCAGCGTTAATGGGTTCATCAACATGGAGTATTATGTACGTTCTTATATTTTGTGAGAAAGGAATCAGAATAAATAAAATGGAACATTCCATCCTGACCAGCCAGATCTAATTACGTTCTCTACTACGTATAGTAAGTAGGAGAAGCATTGTATTCCACCCAAAAATTCCATACCGAGATTTCACCGGAAATATATGTTCTGAGACCCCCTGAATCCAAAAAAAGCATTTTTGGAAACATTTCCGCGCGCGCGTTTGTGTGTGTGTGATCAGCATAACTCAGAAACGAAAAGTCGGATAAACACCAAACTTGGTATTTAGGTTCAGTATCTTCCAGAGACGCAACACGAAGGTTTTCAAGAAACTCCCCCTACCCCAGATTACCTTTACATGGAATATTTTTCGGAATTTTTAATTTTTTCAAATGGCTCTAACGATATTTATTAAAATATCATACGTTTAAGATATTTTTATGATAAATTAAATGTATATCTCGAATTTTCTGGGAATGTCTCCAAAAGTATTCTTCATTGTGAACGACTTTTGCATAACTAGTAAACCATAAGAGATAGACAAAATTTTACTATACAAAAAATGTAGAGCGCGTTAAAATACACAATTTATGTCATATACATTTTTACTTTCTCTACTACGTATAGTAAGTAGGGGAAGTATTGCATTCCACCCAAAAATTCGATACAGAGATTTCACCGGAAATACATGTTTTGAGAATCACTGAATCCAAAAAAAGCATTTTTGGAAACATGTCCGTGTGTGTGTCTGTCTGTGTGTCTGTGTGTCTGTCTGTGTGTCTGTGTGTCTGTGTGTCTGTGTGTCTGTGTGTCTGTGAACAGCATAACTCAAAAACGAACAGTCGGATAAACACCAAACTTGGTATTTAGGTTCCGTATCTTCCAGAGATGCGATACGAAGGTTTTCAAGAAAATCCCCCCACCCCAGACTACCCTTTACATGGAACATTTTTCGAAAATTTTAATTTTCTCAAAAACGGCTCTAACGATTTTGATTAAAATATCATATGTTTAAGATATTGTCATGACAAATAAAATGTATATCTCGAATTTTCTGGGAATGTCTCCAAAAATATTCTTCATTGTGAACGACTTTTGCATAACTGGTAAACCATAAGAGATAGACAAAATTTTACTACACAAAAAATGTAGATCGCGTTAAAATACACAACTTATGTCATATACGTTTCTTTTGTGGAGTGAACCGTTTTCGAGATATTGCTTGTTATTTCCTTAAATTTTCCAATACTTATACTTTTTCTCAAATTCGTTATTCATTTTTTTATGTCCTGAACATGCAAAGAGAATGGAATTCGCCACATAACAACCAGCGTTAAAATATTTGACTATCGCTTAAAAGCTACCATATTCCCCTTGCATCTACAAGAAAATTACCAATAAGATTGACATCTCGATATCTCGATTAACATGAAGCATATGGAGAATAGGCGTTTGTAAAATTAGATTGTACAAGAGTAGAGAAAGTTATGTGAGTGTAACACATCAGATTTTTTTACTTTCTCTACTACGTATAGTAAGTAGGGGAAGTATTGTATTCCACCCAAAAATTCGATACCAAGATTTCACCGGAAATATATGTTTTTAGACCCCCTGAATCCAAAAAGAGCATTTTTGGAAACATGTCCGTGTGTGTGTCTGTCTGTGTGTCTGTGTATGTGTCTGTGTGTCTGTGAACAGCATAACTCAGAAACGAACAGTGGGATAAACACCAAACTTGGTATTTAGGTTTAGTATCTTCCAGAGATGCGACACGAAGGTTTTCAAGAAAATCCCCCCACCCCAGACTACCCTTTACATGGAACATTTTTCGAAAAGTTTAATTTTCCCAAAAACGGCTCTAACGATTTTGATTAAACTATCATATGTTTAAGATATTGTCATGACAAATAAAATGTATATCTCAAATTTTCTGGCAATGTCTCCAAAAGTGTTCTTCATTATGAACGACTTTTTCATAACTGGTAAACCATAAGAGACAAAAGTTTACTACACAAAAAATGTAGATCGCGTTAAAAAAACACAATTTATGTCATCTACATTTCTTTTGTTGAGTGAACCGTTTGCGAGATATTGCTTGTTATTACCTTAAATTTTCCAATACTTATACTTTTCTCAAATTCCTTATTCATTTTTTTATGTCCTGGACATGCAAAGAGAATGGAATGCGCCACAAGGCAACCAGCGTTAAAATATTTGACTATCGCTTAAAACTTACCATATTCCCCTTGCATCTACAAGAAAATTATCAATAAGATTGACATATCGATATCTCGATTAACATGAAGCATATGGAGATTAAGCGTTTGTAAAAATAGTTTGTACAAGAGTAGAGAAAGTCATGTGAGTGTAACACATCAGATTTTTTTTGTTGAGCGAACCATTTTCGAGATATTGCTTGTTATTCCCTTATATTTTCCAATACTTATACTTTTTCTCAAATCTAAATTAGTTATTCTTTTTTTTTTTGTCTTGGTAATGCAAAGAGAATGGGTTACTCCACATAGCAACCAGCTCTTAAAATATTTGACTAGCTTAAAGCCTACCAATTCCCCTTGCATCTACAAGAAAATTAGCAATAAGGTTATCATCTCGATATATCAATTAACATGAAGCATATAATTAAGCGTTTGTAAAAATAGATTGTACAAGAGTAGAGAAAGTCATGTGAGTGTAACACATCAGATTTTTACATTGTTACTTTTGTTTGGAAATACCTTAGTTCTCGCAGTCTTCCTATTTTAATTTATAAAATTCAGTGTATGTCCCTTATAGGCTTCTACGCAGTAGTACTGGTTGCGACAAAACTTGATACAGAGAACCTTTGACACAACGCAAAAATTAATGTTTAGCTCAGGATTAAAAATTCCGCCCATTCCACAAATCTAATTATTTAATTTTATATCATCACTACAAAAACTCGCAAGACTAGCTTTCACAACAGTCATCGTTGCAGCTCAAACATTGGCAGCGTAACAACAATTTTCCCGATCTCACAAAAATAACAAAAGAACAGCGAGTTCATACATTTTTCGTCGATCTCTGACATAGATCATGGAATAATATCACATGTCGTCCTCCGTTGTGTAGTGGATACCATGCTAGCCACTAGTTCCGGAGGTCGCGGGTTCAAACCCGGTGGGGCACTATGGATTTTTTCAGGCGTAAAAGTCCTTATCATGGCTTCCTTCGGATAGGAAGTGAAGCCGTGGTCTCATGTCATAGATTTACGGCAAGTGAAGAAGCTCTAGCCTGATAAAGCTTCTGGGCAAAATTACCGGTCTTTCACGCCCATTATAGAATGGGACGCTAAGGACCACAGCAGTTAAAGAGCGTCCGTAAAAAAACTCAATTTTTTTAGTAATAAAACATACTAATAAATAATTACAATACCAATGCTACCTACACTACATATAAAGGCGCTACAATCACTGGTTGGAAACGTAAGAACACATTATATTACTAAGTTTTGGAAGTCTGTGGAAAATGACCGTTTCGAAGAAATGTTGTAAGTTACTGAACTTACATTAGACTTTGTTTGAATGTCGATTTTGAGCTTTCTTTTGTTTTGTCTTCTGTTTTCTTAAGTGTTTAATGTGGTAGTTCCTTGGAGATGGCTTTTAGACAATGTGTTGGCGGATAGATGCGATAATATGAAGCGCAGCAATAAGAAAATGTGTGCGTGTGCGTGTGCGTGTGCGCGTGTGCGCGTGCGTGTGTGTGTCAAAGTAAACCCCGAGATCCAAGTGGGAATAACGGCTACTTAAACTGCTGTTATTGCTTCCCAATCAAGGTTTTCTCTATAAATATGCATGAGGCAGCCCGAATGTGAAAACGTGGAAATCGCTCAGCTACATTCACGAGAAAAATTCATTACAAACCGATTATTCAATAGTACAATGTTTCCTCGTTATTTTCGTTGGTAAAAGTAAAATATTTTCGCTGTTTCGTAGCAGAACACTTAGACATTTTAGGGTTTACTGTATTATTGATATCTCTATCTTTTCTATCTCTTGGCACTTACAAAACCTGTGACCCAACCACCCTTTTAGGATCCTTTACTTTATAGAAACATCTTGGTTAAGACAACAAACTTCGCCATTTTGCCGATAATGCGTATGCGCATAGGAAATGGCCAATGAGTTGTACTTAGGTAAATCCGCTAAATTATCGGTTTTTTAAGTTTATTATTCTCCTTTCTTATTTTTTCTTCCTGCTACATAAACGTAAATGCTAATGCAGTGGATTGTTGATAATGAACTACACCAAAGAATATTGCTTGTGGAGTTAATGATCGTACGCAAACGAAGCAAGCGTGCTTTATATATAATATTATATACCAGGGTGAGGCCATAAGGTTTTCCAGCTAGATGTTAAATATAGTTACCCCAGCATAAACATTGGGGAGCATAGCATCAGTGGCAGCGAGAGGACCAGGAACTTAGCTGCACAAATTTAAAGTAGGCGTGAGATATTCATAACAAAATACACTTAATTTCACATTTACTGCGGTTTATTATAAATTTAGCTTGTTGTCACTATATCGTTCATAAGAGGAAGAGATAATGGAGGAACCATAGGAGGCTACATGACGTAGGCAGACAGGTCATATGTTGCGCGGAAGTCCCTAACATTTCCAAGCTCGCAGACTCGTCCAACTGCTAGAGCCGCCGAGAGAGGGCGATGAACGACTAACCTACCGAGCAGCCTTCTGGTGTCCAAGACGCCATATGCCACGAAACTAAGCATACCTGAGATGAAGGAAGGAAACGGAATGAAAGGGAAATGAGGAAAGGAAATCTTGGAGGAGAAGAAACCATACCAGCAGTCGCCTGTCGACGCTGGGGAAACCACGAAAAACTCGTGGGCCGTTGAGCGGTCGCCGAGGATCGAACCCGGGGCATTCCCGAATGCGAGGTCCACACGTTACCGCGGCGTCACCTCGCTGCGCGTACGGGTATCTCGCCATGGTGGCTCAAGATAAGAGCATAGCCACGTATAGCCGGAGTTTCGTGGTTCAACTACCCACAGACGTTAATTTTTTTTAAGTCTGATTCAACTCATTAACCTCTACTGTTAAATCTCTACAACACAGATATAGTGTGTGTGTGTGTGTGTGTGTGTGTGTGTGTGTGTGTGTGTGTGTGTGTGAAAACGGTAAAAATACATAGAATAAAATGTCGCATGAATACCAAACTTCTTATTTAATTTCAATATCTTCGAAAGAGGTGGGACGAAGTGTTGCAAGAATATCCCCAAATCAAACTACCCTTTATATGGGAAATTTTTGAAATTATCGATTTTTCTTAAAAATGGCCACGAACCAGATGTATTAAAATGCCATGTATTTACATGACAATATGAACTGAATGTTTTAAAATTTCTGAGAACAGTATATGAAGTCCTCTTCCTCTGAAAGGAGTTTACTTTTTTGTAACTGGTAAACCATAAGAGAGAGACCAAACAGTACTAAAGAAAACAATGTGAATCTCTTTAAAACAAAGGATTTAATAAATTCTTTTTTACCTTTTCAGGGATATCTGTTGCTATTAGTTTGAATTTTTAAATGTTTGTGTCATTCCATTTTTACTTTCTCTACTACGTATAGTAAGTAGGGGAAGTATTGTATTCCACCCAAAAATTCGATACCGAGATTTCACCGGAAATACATGTTTTGAGACCCTCTGAATCCATAAAAAGCATTTTTGGAAACAGTCCGTGTGTGTGTCTGTGTGTGTGTCTGTCTGTATGTATGTATGTATGTATGTGTGTGTGTGTGTGTCTGTCTGTGAACAGCATAACTCAGAAACGAACAGTCGGATAAACACCAAACTTGGTATTTGATGCAGTAATTTGTATCACAAATTACTTAAATGTAAATAATGATTGTAATATGAATATGCATTTTTATGTGACATTGATTTGAGATATTTGTTTATTGTAATTATTGTTGAGAAGTAAGTTTATACGACCTTACTGAAACTGTCAATAATAGCGCGCAATAATGCAGCGAGGGGGTGAGCTGTTTATCATTATTGGAAACGAGGAAGTTACGTAATGTTGGCGCGTTTTTTCCTTGAGAATCTTCTGGAACGTTTCCCTAGAGCATATGTATTCATAATTTTCATTGGATATTAAAATAGACGCTAATGTTGGCGCGTTTTATTAGCCAATTGCAGTTCAGTTATAATCTTTAGGCATATCGGAGTGTATAGGTATAAAAGCAGTAGGTTGGAGGTAAAGTGAGTTCAGTTCATCAAAAATCTGTGTACACTTACACGTCGGCTTTAGTCAGTCAGTTCGTCGAAAGTATTTGTACGGCAAACGTCGGGTATCGATTCACAAGTTACGCGCAGCAGAATTATGAATAATCTAAAGTGTTGTAAGGTTAATTATACAAAAAGTTGAAGTACGTGGATTAAAAGTGATCAGTAAGAAGTTGTTATAACAGTTTCAGTTTGGCGAGTGTCAAGATCAATATGTAAATGTGATAGTTAACGTGTTCGACAATAAATGTGTAAAACAAATTTCTTCATCAGTGTTATATTTGGATAAAAGATTCCTTTCCGTTTACACACCCTGATCAAGAAACATGTTCGACCGAGAAATAATAGCTACCCGGATGACAGTGAAACAGAATTAAATAAAAAAAAATAAAATTAAAATTCTTTCAAACAAAAACTAACACTGCTGCAAATTGCTAACACCAGATGGAGCTACAAACCGACAAATGAATGACGTCATAAAATGGCTTCCACGCGTGAAGTAAACATAAATACACAAACATTTGTAAGTAATACCGTTACAAATTGGCGCCCAACGTGGGGCAGTTAAAATTATGTAACCAAACAAAACAAAAGCAGCACAATATAAGATCTTCAAGTTCTAATAATTCACGTAAAAACATATTACGTAAACAAACATTACACAAATAACATTTATAAATAAAACCGTTACAAATTGGCGCCCAACGTGGGGCTACAATAAAGTTATTACAAATTGGCGCCCAGAACGTGGGACAGAGTAACTAGGAAAGGAACACGATGACCAGGAAAGGATCAGAATAACCAGGAAGGGGCAGAATTAACCAGGAAGAAGTGAGATGACCAGGAAGGGGCGAATGGAGAAGTGAACTGAACTACAAGACGCAGATTCCAGAAACAACAGAAAGGGCGACAGACTACGCGGATGATTGGACATCGTAATTCCGAGATTAAAAGGCAACAGGGGAATTCAAATACGGAACACCAAAACGACGTAGATTCATCGTAATACAACGCAGAAGCGACATATAACCTAGGAGAGAGCGGCAGGAAGCTGGACATCAAAGTAACAGCAACAGACAGCATCACAAAGGTCAGAGTATAGTAATTTTTTTTTTTTTGAAAACAAAATTATAACATTCAAATGTACTTGAGGAGTGGTAGGATAAAGAAAACAATGGCTACTAATAATATTGAAGAAACAATAATGGAAGGGGATAATGCAACAGTTAGCTGTAATTCAATACAGGTTACAGAAAATAGCTCGAACGATGTAGAATTTGAGGGAGGAAATGTTAGTGAAGAAAGTCAGAATAGAATAGCAGGAAATGTTCATTTTGATGCTAGTATGATGATGGAAATGATGAGAAATTTTGGTGAAACATTAAATAAGAGTATTATGAGTACAGATCAATTAAGGGAAGATATTGGTAAGACTAATGAGAAATTAGAAAAACTAACTCAGAATATGGAAAAGAATAAGAGGGAATTGAGGGAAGATATTGGTAAGAGTAATGAGAAATTAGAAAGGAAAATAGATCAAAACAGGGAGTATATGCAAAAGAGTCATAGGGAATTGAGGGAAGATATTGGTAAGAGCTTAGAACAAAACAGGGAAGAAATTGAAAAGAAATTCATGGAGCTAGATAGTAGCATGATGAGAATGAGAAATGAAAATTAGGAAATGATAGCAAATGAGATAGGTGAAGTTTCAAAGAAAATGTCAGAAATGAGCAGGGAAATATCAAACCAAAAAAATGAGGTTAATACTAAGTTTGAACATGCTGATGTAAAATGTACAGAGTTAGGTAGCCGAATGAGTAGCATTTCAAGTGAGTTAAAAGAGATGATGGAGGCTACAAATGCAGATTTAATTCAGGTGCAAGTTAATTTCAGAGGGGAAATATCTGAAATTCAGAAGGAGTCAGAAACACAGAGAAATAAATTGTCTGAAGAAGTTAAAGATTTGTCTAAAGATTTGAATCAAAAGCTAACGTCTGAAATTAACAACCACCAAGCTGTTCAAAATGAGAATAATAAAAAATTGGAACAGACAATAGAAAATCTGCAAGGTACTGTAAATAGGTTAGAATTGAATTCAAGGGCAAATATATGTGATGTGAATGTATCAGATGTACAAAATAATGATAGAGGTAGTTCCTCAGGTATGACAAATAATGTGAGTGATGCGGCAGCTTCATATATAGCTAATGCTGAAACTCAGAGTGCACAAGTAACACTAGAGAATTTAAATATGGGAGTAGGGAATTTGCAAAATTACAATCATATCTTAAGTGATTTTCCACTTCCAAAATTTAATGAAAACTCCAGTCCAGTACAGTTCATTGCAGAATTATCAGAGTATTTTCAAATTAAAAAGATACCTGAAGCATTGAAAATGATAGTTGTCAAAAGATGTTTGGACCAGAAAACTTTAGATTGGTTACAAATGGTATCAGGGGGTGAAATTACATATGAATCCTTTAAGAGGTTATTCATGAACAGATTTTGGAATGTTACGGTACAGCACAGAATTCGAGCAATGCTTAGTCATGGTCAATTTAATCCACGAGAGGGAATATCAATGACTGATTACTTACTGAAACATGCAAGTCAGGTTAGGAACTTGTCACCTCCAATCAATGAGGAAGATTTTGTGAGTTTGCTCACAAGGCATTATCCTTTAAGGATACAAAATTACTTATTAATTGCAAAACCACGTAGCATCTATGAGATGACAGAATTAATGACAGCTTTGGAACAACAGGAAGAAGATATATCTCGAGAGTGGGAACATAGATTTTTGAGATGTGCGAGATAGAAGAAATTACCAAGGTAGTTATCAGCAAAGTAGAGGACAAGACAGGCGTCATGAAAATAATACCAGACAACGGTATCAATCATACGTTCCACAGTTTGAAAGATCGAGGATAGATGGGAGACCAGGTCGACAGGAACAAATAAATTATGTCAGGACAGAAAGATTGCCTGAAAGAGGGCAAAATTATGGAAGGCGGTACATTAGACAAAGGGGAAATTTCACTCATTGGAGGGAAAACAATAACCGGGAAAGATCTGAGGAACGGCAAGAAAATTATGTGCCAAGGGGACATAATTTAAGAAATCGAGGATTACGAACTCGAGGAAGGGGAACTCAAAACAATGGTAGCGACAATGAGATAGATTTAGCGCCTGTTAGGAATGGCAGTCCTGTACGTGAACATGGAAATAACCAGGAAAACTGTTAATAGACTCCTGTGCAGTAGGTTCTCAGGACGTCTTTAATAATTCAGTATCCATTTACAATACAAATAATACGCCTACACACACACCCTGTAATAAGATTACAGCAACAAAAGATAAGGGAGAAAATTTTGAGTCACCTCATGTTAGGATGGAAATTGCGAAGAAAGAGATCATTGCAACTATAGATTCTGGTTCGTCAGCTTCAATTTGTTCACAGAAATTTTACATAAATTTGATTAATGAAGGTAACAAAATTATGGCTCTTCCCACTAGTAATTTAGTTTGTCGTGTTGCAATCGGAAGAACGACACAGGTCATAAAAGCACAAGCTCTACTTAACATACTTATCGGCGGAGAGAATTTTGAGGTTATGTTTCTAATTGTAAACCATCTGATTTGTGACATAATCTTAGGATGTGACTTCCTTCATGAATATGAAGCAAGTATAGATTTTAAGCATGAAGATTTAAAAATGACAAAGGACGATAGAGAAATAAAGGTACCATTTATAAAAGAGAAAGTTTCTGTGATTGAGATGAGAAAGGATGAGAAAAATCTTTGTGACCAAGAGTTTTTTGTGCAAATAACAGAAACTGATAGAAATAGTCAGATAAAGCAGGTAGTCACAGAATATGAAGGGAATACCACGCCATATTTTCAACAGCTTGTAGAAATGCCAGAGAAAGTAGAGGAATTTACAATCCAAACAAAAGACGACCATGTGAGCGAGACAGACAACAGCTGGGAAGAGAAGAGAAATGAGGAAATAATACACAAGTGTGAAGAAGCTTATAATATTACGGTAATGCAGCAACAAATCCTTCATGATGTTTTGATGAACAATAGTTCAGTATTTAGTAATATTCCAGGCAGATGTAATGTATATCAGCATACATTTCAAGTAGAAGACGTACCACCATATAGGCACAAGTATGACAATTTACCTATAAGTCTTCGGGACAAAGCTAGACAACTAATAAATAGCATGTTAGAAAATGGGATTATTGAGCAAAGCAATTCTCAGTACATAAATTCTATCTGCTGGAGTATTAAACGAGATGGTAGTTTGAGATTAACATTAGACGGTAGATATGTCAACAAGTATATGAAGCCTGATCATTTTCAAAATGGAGGAATTGAACAATTAATTACGAAACTTTCAAGAGGGAGATTTCTGACATCCATTGACCTTACTGCTTCATATTGGCAAGTGGAATTAGATCCACAAGTGCGTGATTACACTTCATTTCAATACTCGGGGATCCAGTATCGTTTTTGTGTAAATCCTTTTGGTTTAAAAAACTCAGGAAGTGGATTTTTGAGAGCCATTCACAGTATCTTTGGAAATTCTGCAGATGACTTTTTAATAAAGTATATTGACGACTTCCTAATCATTAGTCAAACATTTGAAGAACACATGAATAATGTCCATTATGTGTTAAATAAACTGCAACAACGTGGTATGACTGTGAACATACTAAAATCAAAATTTTGTGTCAAGGAAATAAATTTTCTGGGTTATGTAGTGGACGAACGAGGTATAAGACCTGATCAGAAGAGAATTGAAGCAATAATGAAAATTCCACCACCAAGGAACGTAAAACAAATTAGACGTCTCTTAGGGGTATTGAACTTTCAGAGTAAGTTCGTACCAAGATATTCGGCTGAAATAGAACCACTGCGGCAGCTACTCCGAAAGAACAATAAGTGGAAATGGACAGAGGATCATCAAAAATGTTTTGAAAGAGTAAAATAACTTTTTGCTAAGTCCATATTGCTCGAGAGGTCTAGAGAAAATTTGGAATATGAGATTTATGTCGACGCATCAATGCAAGGATACGCCGGAATTTTAGGACAGCGAGACATCAACAATGACTTTCACGTCATTAGTACAGCTTCTAGAGGACTTACAAATATTGAACGGAATTCTTCAGTAACTCAGTTAGAAATTGGAGCACTATATTTCTCATTAATTCGTTTTAAAACCTATATTTATCAGCAAAAGGTGAAAGTATATTCAGACCACATCAGCTTAACTTTCATACAACGGTGTAGATTATGTAGTGGAAAACTTGCTAGATACATTCATGCAATATCTGCATTCGATATTGAGATTATACACATTCCTGGCAAGAATAATACCTTCAGTGATTTGCTATCAAGATTGAACTACAACCCACAAATTCCCGAAAATATTGAAAGGCCTCGAAATGAAGTCAAAATATTGACAATTGAAATTCCTTTAAGCAAAGAAATGATAAGAAAATTGAAAAATATAGGGGAAATTCAAAATGAGGACGCAAAATTATTAGAACTTAAAGAAAAGGCACCACTAATTGAAGAGGCAAAGAAAGAAATTGTAGCAATTCGGGATGGGACATTATACAAGAAGCATGGAAAAGAAGTGCCTAGTTGGAAGGTAATGGTTCCGAAAAGCATGGAAAAGGAAATAATTAAGAATTTTCACGAAGGGTTAGCACACTCAGGGACGGACTGGACAACTTCTATGATTTTAGAAAATTTATACATATCCAAATTGCGTCAGAAAGTGCGGAAATTTATATCGTGCTGTAACCTGTGTCAGAAGGCAAAGCAAATAAATATAGCATATGCATTTGACACTAATTCGGTTATAAGGGATAAGCCGAGATGTGTAATTAGTATCGATATTCATGGTCCGATGCCTCCAAGTCAATTTGGAAATAAATATATATTTGTCTGTTATGATATATTCAGCAAATATGTAAGAATTTACCCGTTGAGAAAACCTACAGGTTTAGCATGTTTGAATAGACTACTCAAGTCATATGTGATAGAAGAAGGACCGATCCAATCTGTATTAAGCGATAATGCTTCGTATTTCACAGGAAAAAATTTATGGATGGACTGAAAGAAAATGGCATTAAACAATATTTTTCGTCAAGATACAGACCGAACTCCAACCCAGTGGAGAGGGAAATTAAGGAAATTTCAAATTATTTAAGGGTTCTGTGTCATCGAAAACAAACGCAATGGTATGGATACGTGAATTTCGTTCAGAATCTATTAAATGAGACAGTAAACAATGTGACTGGATACAAACCATGTGAACTTAAGTTAGGAAAGAAGATCAATACAATGTGTAAGAAAATTCCAGAAGCCATTCCAGATGCGCACTCGATACCACAAACAGAAGAAGAGATGTTCCGAAAAGCATTCGAGAGGATGAAGAAATAGGCCATAAAAAGAAAAATTAAACATGAAGAAAAGAAGAGAAAGGTATGGAGGATCAAAATTGGAGATTTAGTTTTGGTTAAAACAAAGAAATTGTCGGATAAAGCAAACAAACTTTATTGTCGAATGTTTCTCAAATACCATGGACCATATGAAGTTGTTGAAGTATATGGAACAAATACATATGAGTTATGTAATCCAACAACTCGAAAAAGCATTGGAAAGTTCCATATTGAGATGCTGAAACCATACAACAATGACGATAAAGCTGAAACAGAAGACAAAGATGATAAATAGTAAATGCTGGATAGTTAAAGATGACTTGCAGAGAAATGTATTGGATTGTAAGAGGGTTAAATAAATATGTACGTCATGTGAAAGGAGAAATAAAATTTTGGACATAATTAAAGTTTTCTTTAAAAGAAAAATAACATTTTTTTTAGTAACTGTAACAGCATTTGAAATAAAGCATGATGTTATATTAAAGTAAAGTACGTAGATATAATTCCAAGAATATTGTGAATGTACAGTACAAAGTAACAAAAATGGGTTAAAAAATGAGTAAAACAAATACTTATGTAGCAAACAGAAAATGTGAAACAGTACTTAGATTTAAGAGATGTAAATATATTTATGTAAAGGTTGAATATTTTTGGTAAATATGTATAGTAATTACAAAAATTCTTAAATGTATAAATTTTTGTCAACAACTTAAGAAAGTGAGCAATTTTTGTAACAGTAAATAAATAATTTAGGGTACAGTATTGGCTATAAAAAAATTGTAAAGTTAGATTAATGTCTAAACACATTAAACCAGAGCCAGTAAGTAGTGGCGAGATAAAAAAAAAAAAACATATGTCGTGTGTTGAATACGTGTGATGTGTTAAGTGAAAGTGATAGCGTAAGTTCCAAGATTTAGAAGACTAAAAACCCAATTATAAAATTTCCAAACAAGTTGTAAATATTCATAATTATGTTTCTAGTGGGGCATATGATGCAGTAATTTGTATCACAAATTACTTAAATGTAAATAATGATTGTAATATGAATATGCATTTTTATGTGACATTGATTTGAGATGTTTCTTGACTGTAATTATTGTTGATAAGTAAGTTTATAATGCCTTACTGAAACTGTCAATAATAGCGCGCAATAATGCAGCGAGGGGGTGAGCTGTTTATCATTATTGGAAACGAGGAAGTTACGTAATGTTGGCGCGTTTTTCCGTGGAGAATCTTCTGGAATATTTCCCTAGAGCATATGTATTCATAATTTTCATTGGATATTAAAATAGACGCTAATGTTTTATTAGCCAATAGTAACTCAGTTATAATCTTTAGGCATATTGGGGAGTGGGTGTATAAAAAGCCAAGTCAGAGGTAGATCGCGGTCAGTTCATCGAAAATCTCAATACATTACACGTCGCCTTAAGTCGTCCAGTTTATCAAAAATCTGTGTACACTACACGTCGTCTTCAGTCAGTCAGTTCGTCGAAAGTATTTGTACGGCAAACGTCGGGTATCGGTTCACAATTTATGTGCAGCAGAATTATGAATAATCTAAAGTGTTGTAAGGTTAATTATACAAAAGATTGAAGTACGTGGATTAAAAGAATTATCAGTAAGAAGTTATTATAACAGTTTCAGTTTGGCGAGTGTTAAGATCAATGTATAAAAGTGGGAGTGAACGTGTTCGACAATAAAATTATAAAACAAATTTCTTCATCAGTGTTCTTTTTGGATAAAAGATTCCTTTCCGTTTACACAACCCTGATCAAGAGACATGTTCGACCGAGAAATAATAGCTAGCCGGAGGACAGTGAAACAGAATTAAATAAAAAAAATAAAATTAAAATTCTTTCAAACGAACACTAACACTGCTGCAAATTGCTAACACCAGATGGAGCTACAAACCGAACAAATGAATGACGTCACAAGATGGCTTCACATGAAGTAAACAAACATCACAAGTAATAACATTATAAGTAATACCGTTACATATTTATATTCAGTATCATCCAAGGATGCGACACGAAGGTTTTCAAGAAAATCCCCTCAACCCAGATTACCCTTTACATGAAAGATTTTTCGAAAATTTTAATTATCTCAAAAATGGCTCCAAGGATTTTGATTAAAATATCATATGCTTTAAGATATGTTTATGACAAATAAATTGTATATCTTGAATTTCCTAGGAATGTCTCCAAAAGTATTCTTCATTGTGAACGACTTTTGCACAACTGGTAAACCGTAAGAGATAGACAAAGTTTTACTACACAAAAAATGTAGATCGCGTTAAAAA
Organism: Deroplatys truncata; assembly: GCA_030765065.1. Taxonomy (NCBI): domain Eukaryota; kingdom Metazoa; phylum Arthropoda; class Insecta; order Mantodea; family Mantidae; genus Deroplatys; species Deroplatys truncata. Next base: position 64,580,506 of record CM060979.1, on the reverse strand, counting down.
GACAATATATCTCATATACTTTTTTTGGTTTAGAGAACCATTTTCGAGATATTGCTTGTTATTCCCTTCAATTTTCGAATATTTATACTTTTTCTCAAATTCGTTATTCATTTTTTTTTATGTTCTGGACATGCAAAGAGAATGCAATGCGTCACATAGCAACCAGCGCTTAAAACCTAGCATATTCCCCTTGCATCTACAAGAAAATTAGCAATAAGATCGACATTTCAATATCTCGATTAACATGAAGCATATGGAGAATAAGCGTTTGTAAAAATAATTTGTACAAGAGTGGAGAAAGTCATGTGAGTGTAACACATCACATTTTTGAAGTACTGCTGACATTGTTTTTCTCGCGGTAAAAACAGAAGGAATTTCAAAGCGATCAGATTTTAAACATTTGAACTATGCTTACCAGCGAATTGCGAGTTTTTTGCAGTTTTTCTCGGTCGCTAGGCTTTGCGGTTGAATAATTTGATCCGCAAATTTTCCTATCCTTCCTTTCATTATTCCATATACTAGGCATTGGGCTGATCACCCGTTATCAATATGCTATGATCCAAAGTTTTGCTTGTTTCGGAGAGGCATACCTCGCCACTGTGATCAACTTGATCTATTGTGGCTACACCCTCCGGAGGGCAGGGATAAGGTGAAGGAGCCATAGCAGAACGCAAGTTCTTAGACCTAGTTTGAACACCCGCGCACCAGTAGAGGCGCATAATACCGAAAAAAGGCGACAAATCGACCCTATCGAGCGGGACAACGTACCCTGGCCAGGGAGCAAGGTACCTTGCCATCTGCCCAGCACCGCCAACACAGCAGAACCCGAAGGCAGGCTTGAAATGTCAGAGGGAGAGATAAAGAGAGGAAATGAGGGAAAGGAAAAGTAGTAGTAGAATACAGCATTCCAGTATTCACCTAGGTGGCCAGGGCAAAACCACGAAGTACCCCATGGTCAGATTGGGTGGTCACCAGGAATCGAATCCAGTAACTCCCAAATGCAGGCTACAGGCTTTGTCGACTGAACCATCCCGTTCGGTCCTTGGGGTGTAAATCCTAGAAACAGGAGAATAAACATTTGAAGAACAAGAGGAAGAATATTAGTGTTATTACCTTTTTTACCTTACAAAATATATAATGAAATTATATATGTAAAAGTTTATCTCTACTTTTAGAATAAGATTTGGCAAGAACAGTTTGTAAAAGCTACATAAAATAAACGACTGGGTAGAGAAAGCTATGTGAATGTAACACATCAGATATCATTCTAACACATTACCTTGGTGATAAATAAATACGATTATTTTACTGTCAGAGAGGGATAGAGATGTTCGGTACTAAGGCATAAGGCACGAAACGAAGTTATGTCGCTGAGCACGAAGCACAATACTGAAGGATAAAACGAGTGATATTTTAGCATTTTCATCTGATTCCGAAACCTCTTTCTACGCAAGGATGCCGCCCCTTGACAGTTTGCTGAAGTGTGTTCAAATCGGCACGGCGTTTCCGATGCTTAGTTTGCTTTTTGTAACAGCAGGGAACATTTGAGTTTCCGCCCGGAATAAGAAAGGGTGGCTGACTGTCTATCATTTACCTGCACATTTTCTTTTGGAAGGAAACTCACCACGTAGATCTAAAGCAAATACTATAACAAATTCCTTGCAACGTTTCTCTGTCTATTTGTGCAGTCTGCTTATGAATATATATGGGCGTAGTTTCTTCATTGCTATTTTAGCAAAGAATTAAAGTGATTTCTGAAGTAAATATAGTATGGAGTGGGAAAAAAAACTATTTCTTTGAATGAGTGAAAATACTCTTATTTTTTGCCAATAATTTGTCATAACACTCTTAATATAACGCATTCATTTCGAATTTCATTTTAATAAATACATTTTAGGTTAGGCCCTTTATCTACCTGACTTTGACGTCAACCTTTTCTGTTAAGAGATTTTTTCAAGTAACCCCAAGCTTTCTTAAACTGGGTGTTCTTTTAAACTGGTCCTACCATACTTTATTCTTGTTCTAAATTAGGTCACTGTTTTTATACCGGTTTCACCTCCTCAGAGGTTGCAAAATCAGAGTAAGTTTGTGTTGGAGTAGCCCAGTTCTCACGGAGTAGCAAAGTCCTATAGTGGCACTCCTACCTCTGGTGCCCCACGAAAATTAGCGGTACTTGTCGGCCACGATATGAGTGCACTTGGAGAAGGCGTCACTGTTTTTGTTGACATCAAGGTCTTGGAATCAGAAGGGAGTGTGAAGCAAGACGTTAGGGAAATGTACAGGGCACAATGAAAACAGTAAATATTATAAAATTAATATTTAATCTATATTTAAATAAAACTCTCCTTAATCATAAACCTATAAATCTCACAAAGGTATTATTTTATAAATAATATAATAATAATAATAAATGAATAATATAAGGATTCAGAAAATTATTCAATTTAATATACCTCCTCCAATTACTGCAAATAATATTTGCAGTCCTCAGCCTGCCTTTCTTTACCTGACTGTCCTTCCGATGCCCCATCCACTTGTTCCATAACTGTTTATGTCCTCTTCCCCCTGCACGCACTCATATTGTGACCGACTAGTACTAACGGAGAGGTTGGGGTAGGTACTGTTTGCATTTAAACTGTCTATTTCGATTCCCATATTGTAGTAGGCTGTTTGTCTGTTTATCAGTACCTGTATGGATGCAATATCGTCCTCCGTGGTATAGTGGTTACTATGCTAACCTCTAGTTCCCGAGGTCGTGGGTTTAAACCCGGCGGAAGGCGATGAATTTTTTTCGGGCGTAAAAATCCTTAGCATGGCCCTCCTTTGGAAGGGAAGTAAAGTCCGTGGTCCCATGAGGTAGATTTATGGCACGTAAAAGAACCTCAAGCCTGATAAGCAAAATTACCGGTCTTTCACTGCCAATATAGAATGGGACACTAAGAACCACAGCAGCTAAAGAGCATGCATAAATAGAAATAAATTTAATTTTTTTGTCGGATGCCGTTGTCGTAAGAACACCCTGTTTTAGTTTCAGTCGGCAATTGGTTTATATTTCAGCCAATTAGCGTATATAATCATAATTTCAACGTTTCAGAGATGCTTCAGTTTAATTGTGCTTGATGTTTCGAAGCTTTCTTGGAGCACAGCTGTTAAACTGATTTTATTTCACACCAAAAGAAGAATTACGATTGCTTCAGGAAGCTGTAGAGAGAATGTTTCCACTTCCTCCGAAAGAAACTTGCTGTGTAGAAAGAGGAAGATCTAAAGTGTGGACGCTGCAAATGGCGAGAGAGACAGAAATCTATTGAACCTTACCGAGAAAGGGGGAACTGTCAAGAGTGACATCTCCAGTAAACGCTTTGCTACGTGACCAGCCCCTCGCTTGGTCACCTGGGAGGATGGTTCTGTCTAACACGTTACCACCAAAACAAAAGAAGCAGCTTCGCGACGTGGATAAGATATTTGTCGGTCAGTTCCTATATTACTCCTTTGAGAATTCTCGAAGTTCAAGTACGATATGTCGAAATTTACCATAAAAAGTCAAATGCTGTTGGAGGTTACAGAAGAATGCGACTGCTACCAGCTTCCATAAAAACCTAGTCATATTCACTTAAGCTAACTAACTTCCAAATGTCAGTCTAGGTGGCGCAAACGTTAAAGTTCTTCTGTGCCCAAGACAAATACTTCATTTTAAATTCTTAGAGCATGCCTTCACTGGAAGAAAGCCTTTTTCAATGGTGAAATAACTATCAAAATTGGTTGAGTGGTTATTGCAATTGACCTGGACACACACACACGCCAGCCCATATCACCGTCGGCGGTAGGCCGTACGTTTTTGTGGTTGTTTACGACAATATCCCTGTAATGGACTGGCCTGCACAGAGTCCTGACTTGAATCCTATAGAATTCCTTTGCGATTTTTGGAACGCTGACTTCGTGCCAGGCCTCACTCCTCAGTTCCGCACTCCGTGAAGAATGGGCTGCCATTCCCCAAGAAACCTTCCAGCACCTGATTGAAAGTATGCCTGCAAGAGTGAACGTTGTCATCAAGGTTAAGGGTAGGCCAACACCATATTGACTTCCAGCATTACCGATGGAGGGTGCCACGAACTTGTACGTCATTTTCAGCCAGGTGTCCGGATACATTTGATCACGTATTGTATCTCTCGAGGGTATACTAGCAATGAAACAAATACTTTCTTTGCAATAAAAACATGCTCGGCTCCACTACTGTTGCCGCATAATATTATACCATAACTAAGTGAACTTGAAAAAGTGCATTTAGGAAAATGTATTAAGAAACACACAGTTTTAATCTTCTAAGTAGATATATTATTCTCGAAAGCTTCCGGTATAACGTACTAGTGTGACAATCAATGTTTTACTGCTGTCAATATAAATTCACAAAGGTTTAACAGCATTATGGACATTAGACTTTCTTAGATCGACATTGATATGTTGTATCTGGTTCAAGTGAAGATTGAAACCACTGAACCAAGCTAATAGCTTTTAGTTATATCTTCATTATGAACTATTCCAGAATTAAAAAAAATATATCACTATCATGTGAGTATAAAATATTTTTATTTAACTAATAGGACAAGGATGCAGAACAGACCCTTGAGGAACTCCATATATTATACCTTTGGGTGAAGAACATTCAAATGTAGAACACACAGAACCTGCATTCTGTTACTATGATAGAAAACAAATCAGTGCATTTTGTTTTCAGTATATAGGCTATTTTCTTTAACAACATATGTATCATTGGGCCAACTGTCAACAGCTTAATGGGATTCAAAAATCTAAAGCATTAATTGAAAGGCAGCATAAATAGTCGATCTTCTTTCTCTAAAACAAACTGGTATTTATGAAATAACCCATGTTTTTTTTTTCAAGACAGCTGGTTAAATACTACCAATTCCAGCATTTTGGAAAACAATCCGATGTGATACATTTACAAGATTTTCTCTATACTCTATCGTTTATTAGTGGGTATACAAACTAGTCTTGCTAAACCTTATTTGTATAGTTACTTCGTTTTAATTGGAATAAATGTGTGCAAAAATAGCTAAATTGTATTTCGTTAGAGATACAGAGGACACAGTGATAGCCAAATGTTTAAAATCTGGATGCTATACCGTGGCCTTAAAATTCCATGCTGTTTCAATGGAATCACGAGAGAAGCAGCTAATATTGATAGTACTTGAAAAGAAGGTTAAATATTCAACAATTCGAAGCAGAAATAACGGAGATGTCTTGGAAATGGCTGATGTCACAAAAAAGTACTTTTACAAAAATCGTGTGTTTTAAAGAGATTTACATTTCTTGAGCAGTACGTTTTCATCTATCGCTTAACGCTTACAGTTATACGAGATGATGCCAAATTTCTTCGGAATGAAGGGCTTCAAAGGCTATATCCAGACAGTTCCAGATACACATTTCAATCTTAATGTAAATATATTTATTATGGGGTATTTTAATCAAAATCACGAGGGGAAATTTTTTAGAGAATAAAAATGTGCAGAAATGTCCCATGTAAAGATAATTTGGGGTAGGGGGATTTTCTTGAAAATCTACGTGACGCATCTCTGGAAGTACTGAATGTAAGTAACAAATTGGATGATGATTCGAATTTTCGTTGTTTGAGTTATGCTGTTCATTGTCACAGACACATAAAGACATACCCAGACCATTTTTAAAAGCATATACTGCGGATGAAATCTAGATGTAACATTTTTAGGTGGAATGCAATACCTTTTCTATGTACGCGGCAGAGAAAATAAAAATGGCCACAAGAGAAATTAGGTGTTCAGTTAGAAAGAAAATGTTCTTTTTTGGGGGGGGGTTGAATTGTTTGACTAGGGAGCATAAAAGGATGAATTATTTTGCATTTTATTTACACTCTAGGATCTAAACTTCTTCTCAAATGCATTCTTCTTACAGTTGTTCAGTTTTATCAGCATTCTTAACGCGATGGAGTTAAATCAGACTTTATTTATAATTATTCGTGCACGTTTTACAACTTCACGTATTCTTAGTTTATCTCGTTGCATTTCTGCCTTTTATGTACTTTATGCATAATTTGCTATAAAGATCCAGTTTTCCTTCCAAATTTACGTTTACCTTTAACACTGACATCTTTAAACCAAAATATATACAAGAACATCCCTTACTATAGTTTCAGTATACTGCTTAGGTCTGTATAAAGGTAACGGATAAAGTCGTGTACTTTCATAACACACTAATGTGACCAACATGCGTATTGATAAGCAGATCGCGAAAGCAGTCAGTCCGTTGGATACGTTACGGTAACTTGCATTATCACTGCAGCTGCGGTTACTAGCACGGAAATAATGCAACTGCGCTGCTGTCTCTATGGAGATGCGTGGCTGCTATGTAGAATGTTACTGGTATGTCATGTAAACAAGTCTGCACAAGTTTAGCTCAAATGCTGAAAAAGAGTGTTTGTGAAATCGATGACGAATGCCATATTGGTATAAAAAGTCAAAGTTTTCCTACAAATGAAAGTCGCCTTCACATGCGCCCAAATAAATTTATGAATTTCTGCGATAAATAGTCGTTTTTACTTCTTCTACTACGTATAGTAAACAGGGGAAGTATTGTATTCCACTCCAAAAATTCGATACAGAGATTTAACCGGAAATACATGTTTTGAGACCCCTGAATAAAAAAAAACATTTCTGGAAATATGTCCGTGTGTGTGTCTGTGTGTCTGTGAATAGCATAACTCAGAAACGAACAGTCGGATAAACACCAAACTTGGTATTTAGGTTCAGCATCTTCCAGAGATGCGACACGAAGATTTTGAAGAAAATCCCGCCCACCCCAGATTACCCCTTACATGGAACATTTTTCGAAAATTTTAATTTTGTCAAAAATGGCTCTAACGATTTTGATGAAAATATAATATATTTAAGATATTTTTATGACAAATGAAATGCATATCTCGAATTTTCTGGGAATGTCTCCAAAAGTATTCTTCATGGTGAACGACTTTTGCATAACTGGTAAACCGTAAGAGATACACAAAATGTTACTACACAAAAAAGTAGATCGCGTTAAAATACACAATTTATGCTATATACATTATTTTTGTTGGGTGAACCATTTTCCAGATATTGCTTGTTATTCCGTTAAATTTTCCAATACTTACTTCGTTATTCATTTTTTTTGTCCTGGTAATGCAAAGGGAATGGAATACTCCACATAGCAACCACCTCTTAAAATATTTGAATCTCTTAAAGCCTAGCATTTCACCTTGCATCTTCAAGAACATTAGCAATAAGATTAACATCTCGATTAACATGAAGCATAAGGAGAATAAGCGTTTGTAAAAATAGTTTGTACAAGAGTAGAGAAAGTCATGTAAGTGTAACACATCAAATTTTTTAGTTCCACTGATTACGTACTGCAATTTGTGAATGCCAAAATGTTTTAATATACTTATATAGGTATTATATTTCAAGAAAGTAAATGAACATTTTTCGCGGATCAGTATCATTCAGGCGTTCAATGAGAAGGGGGTATGAAACCTAAATCGGCCATGGTCGTAGATATATAGCTGGCGCAAAACTTCTGGAATCGTGACCCTAATTGCCACCCCAGCTGCCGTGCCTAGGAATGGTTTATGTTTAGCTTAATCAACGAGAGTGATGTAATACCTTTGCTTACTCACAGTGCGTAACACACACAGTCTGCATGGAAAGTGTCTGCCTCTGATTTTGATTTCAGAGCGAGCAATACATAAATAGTACTTATTTTATATTTGTTATATTTATAACCAAACCATGGCTCCTACGTTTTCAAAGTTAAGTGATAATGTATTACATAGTCAAAGCAGGGAAATAATTGCAAACGTCCTCGACTTCATGAAGCAAAAGCAGAGATGAAGGAAGAAAATATACGTTCACCCGAGTTCCACAAAAGCCTTAAGAGAGTGAAGGAAAGAGTGGTCGAAGCAACTGGTGTTTCACTGATTTTCCGTTTCCGGAGTTCTAAAAATAGGAAAAACCATATGGATGAAAGAGTTCCATTTGACACACCTGGGAGGAAACATAAGGTCCCTAAACGTATTTTAGAAATAAACGATTTCGACAATGCGTCATTCGGCGCACGATTTACAATTTCTACGGGGAAGAAAAAACTGTGCCAAAAACAAGCAGATTGCTCATCAAGTTGAAAGTTAGCATAAATATTCAAGGTGGTGCTACAAGTCTCAGAAAAATTATGGAAGATTTAGGGTTCAAGTGGAAGAAACCGAAAACAAATAGAAGAGTTCTAATAGAAAAGCAAAAAGTTGTTGCCATAATAGCTTAGTCAATTAGAGCAACTGCTCGGAAAGCCTAAGATCCGTCTTTCAAATCCCGGCTATTAAATTCAATTTTTCAGTCTGTCTACCTTTTTAAATGACTATAATTTTATATGCACTTATATTAGCATAAATTTTCAAGTTGGTGTTGCAAATCTCAGGAAAATTATAAAAGATTTAGGGTTCAAGTGGAAGAAAACGAAATCAAATAGAGTTCTAATAGAAAAGCACGACATACGATCTCAGCTGGAAGAATACCTTACTCAGAAGTTCAAATTTGAAGGTCAAACTACAGTGTATGAAGATGAGTCCTACATATACAGCAGTCATACACCATCTAAAATTTGGAGCGATGATAGCGAATTAGGTTTACAGGTACCTGTTGCTAAAGGGCAAATATTTATTATGGTTCATGCTGTTTGAAAGATCGGCTTCGTTCAAATGCCCTTCTTTTAAAAGTCGCAACAAAAAACGGGAGATTTTCATCAAGAAATGAATACAGACAATTACATGAAGTGAATCAACACCATGTTGATACCTAATATGTCTGCTGGTTCTGTTCTGGTTATCGACAATGCTTCTTAATGCCTCAGCTCTCAAACTGACAAACCACCTACCTCAAATTCCTTGAAAGAAGAATGAGAGCCTGGTTAACTTAGGCGTAATATAGCTTTAGATGAAAGCATGAGTAAAACAAATATAACTTAGTTAAAGCCAACAAACCCCTTCAGAAGTCATAATACTTGACCAGATATTAATACAACATCGCCACAATGTACTTAGACTGCCACCGTATCACCCAGATCTAAATCCAATCGAATTAATCTTGGCTGTCAAAAAATGGGTGGCCTGCAGAAATATCACTTTTAAAACTAAAAGTTGTGGAGCAGTTATGTCGCCAGAGATTTGCAGAAATTGGAAGGCCAGAATGGGAAAATGTATGTCGACATGTTGAATAAATATAGATAATTATTTCGAAAAATATGGAATTGCAGAAAATCAAATAGAAAGAATTCTCATCCAGAATAATGGTGCAGAAAGTGATGACAGCAGTGATGCGAGTGATTCCGCAGAAGAGGAATGGCTGTCAGGAGAGGAAGAACTGGAGGCAGATGGTTGTCAGTGTTTTATATTAAGGACATTTTACAGCGATGGATTTAAATATGCTGTATATACCTATAAGTTTATTAGTGCAATGCAGTGTATAACCTGTGTGCAGATATTTGACAATGACTGTCCCACGCACTCCTGCAACATGCAGACGACCGGTCACCTCCTGATCTGGTAAGTAACTCGCTTCATAGCTGTCATTAAGATTTTCACATGTCTAGAACTGTTGCGCCAATTATATATTGTCGTGGTTGCCATTTTAACCTCTCACTCACTCCAAAGGTTTCTATGGATATATTAGCTCAATATGACGAAATATGGACTAAATGTTTCTCGTTGCTGAGCTATAACCACGTGGAATTGAAGAATACGCAAGAAAATGGAGAACACGTGGAATATGATTTTAATAGAACCAATATCTATGTTGTATATAACTCACACACTAACTTCCGCTGTCGTAACCCAATGATAAAACGCACGCTGTCAAGTGCGGCGTGATTCAGGGTTCGAACCCCAGCATATGGTCATACTTTTTATTCCAACTTTTTTACCTTGTATTTCTTGCGCATGCGCAAAATATTGCTAGAAGTTCTTTATGGACTGCATTTGAACAGTTTCACTAAGGCTTCAACGCAGTAATGCAGCATGCCACATCCACCAGGTTGTGTCGAGCTGACTGGAGTTCAAAAGGGTGAAATTGTAGATGGTGCTACTCATGGTGAAAACGTATCGCAAATCACTAGAGAATTGGGTAGTGACCGAAGAACAGTGAAACAATGGCTAGACCGGCATCACGAGGGAGAAGTTGAATGGGCCAAATAAATCACGCAGGTGTTCAGGTAGGCCTCGTGCTCAAGACCAAGCTCTGGTAGAAGATGTGAGTTACCAACCTTTAGGACACCGGTCTGTCTTTCTGGGCATGGCCTGGTTGGTTGACCTTTGTCCCATTTACTTCACCTACTTACTAAACGTATTAAAGAAAGTATTGCATTCCACCCAAAAACTAGATTCCGTTATTTCACCGGAAATACGTGTTTGGGGCTGCCTGAATACAAATAAAACACTTTTGGAAACGTGTCCGTGTATCTATGAACAGAATAACTAAAGAACGAAAACTCGGATAAATACCAAACTTACTATTTAAGTTCAATATCTTCCAATGATGCAACACACATATTTTCAACAAAATCCCCCATCCCAAACTACCTTTTACATGGAACACTTTTAAAGCTTTTGTTTTCTAGAAAATGGTTTTAACGATTTTGATTAAAGTGTGTACCCTTAAAAATAAAATGTTTCTCCTAATTTTCTGGGAATAGCCTATGAATTCCTCTTCATTCCGAAGTAATTTTGTATAATGTTGTATAACTTATAATGGTTAAGCAATAGACGAAAAGTAATTTCAATAACGTTTACTAGTTATGCAAGATTATACAAAACCGCGTCCGAATGAAGAGGACTTCAAAGGTATTCCCACAAAATTAAAGATATCCATTGGTCCTGTAAATATATTTTAATATATGGTATTTTATTTAAATCATATAGTCATTTTTAGAAAATCAAAATTTTTTAAAAATTTTCAATGTAAAGCGTAATTGGTGGTGGGGATTCATTTTTGAAAATCTTCGTGTCATATCCTTGCAAGATACTGAACTTAAATACCAAGTTTTGCACTTACCCGAGTTTTCGTTTTATGCTGTTCACAGACACACACACGGACATGTTTCTAAAAGTATTAATTTGGATTCAGGGGACCTCAAGACGTGTATTTCCAGTGAAATCTCGGTATCGAATTTTTGCATGGCATACAATTCCTTCTGTAGCAATTATTTACGTGGTAGAGAAAAGTTCTGGATGTAAAAGTTCCGTTTTCAGGTTTCAGAACGCTGAATCCTTTTTTAGTTTCGAGCTGCTGAATTGTACAACCAGGTCTGTTAAAACTGTTTAGTGTCATCTTGAGATGCAAACATCCCCTGTTCAGGCTTGAGATAATGTATAATAAAGTAAAGTTAACTTATTTAATTTTTTTCTCCTCGTTTGTCCAAAGAGGACATTTCTAGAGGCCTAGTGTACGAATTCCTGGACTCTCTACGTAGTATATTCCATTTGAAACAAGGTCCGCGAGTAGCTCCATTTTCATCAACCACTTGTTTGTTTTTAAAAACGTGCAGCACGTCGTTAGCTCTGAATAGAAGCAATCGCAATGAGAATTTAGGAAATTATATTTCTCCTTCTGTAACGGTTCTTTACTGCCCGTTTTCATCGTTTAATAGGATGGCGCGCGCTCTATCCCCAAGAGTAAAACACAGACATATAAACAAACTTGTAAAACTGTAATTTTGTTTCTGTAATTATTTCTTTTTCTGTTTCTTGTTCCTTTTTCGCCATCGTACAACATGTTTGGTAGCAAACGTAATTAACTTTTTTAATTATGTTATTAATTTCCTGTTTTCCTTGCCTTTGTCTAAAGCTATTTGCAGGTATTTCCGTTGGTCCTTTTATCTAATTTTCATGCTGTGTGCTGCATACCAACTCCTGCCGCTGCAATTATCATTTCCCTGCTCTTATTAAGATGCATTTTCTCCTCTGTCTTTCTCTCTCTCTTTCTCACTCTCTCGCTCTCTCCTAGTGATGAAATGCGGCTTTGTCACGACGTAAAGTGCACTAACTCCATTTGCGTCTTTTCTTCCGACCTAAAGCAGATGGAACATGCGTGGCAGACAATGACGAACGAGCACGGCGTCATAAATACTTCAGGCCAACAGCCTGTGAAGGCACACAAAGTGAGCACAAACCTTATTTGTTGCGTGGCAAATTGTATACTAAGATAAAAGATAAAAGGATTGCGTAAACTTCAACAGAGGTCTCTCAAGAAGTGGAACACGAACTTAACTAAGCTTAAGCGTTGGGTCAGTGCAAAATAGCCATCCCCTAAATCAGTAAACATGTTTTTAGACAATAGTGCTTTTTATCTACTTCCCGCTGATGCTACCATACGTGAGAAGTTAAACTTCCTGCACTCCGTACGTTTCGCATTTTACCACCGATTTAATAAAATGTATTTTCCAACCATCAATATTTATTGTTAGAGATATACAATATAATCATATTAGGCGGTTGAATTTTATCATTTAAATCTTGCCGACTTCTTAACGTATACTTAGGAATTAATTCATGCAGCATTTAAATACAAATTACTTGGTGAAGCAGCCATCTCACCTTCAGATGTTTAAGGCTTGATCAGCATTACCAGCGTAACCAATCGACCAGCTCCAGAGAGTAGTAATGTCGACTGTGATACTGTTTTTGAACAGCTGACATTTATTAATTTTATATATGACATTTCTATTTTAACGCTTCCTATATTCGCTATGTCGTCTATAACAAGGCAGATAGAAAAGTCGGCCTATTACATCCATGTATCAATGCTACGTTTATTCGAATTTATTCATCAACTGTTTGTTTAGCATCAATCGATGTAATAGTGTTTTAAATATAGTGATAATCCTCATACACAATATTTTTCACAATTGTTCTCTTGATTACAATACAAGAAATGAAATAATAATTGGGAACGATGTTATGTAAAAATTACAATTTTAAAATTGCACATAAAGGACGGAGTATAGACATTTAAGAAAGAGTTCCAGTGAGATCCAAAATACTATCAATGGAAATATAAATGAACAAGGATCTAGTTTTCATGTTCCAGGGTGTGATATTAGATAATAAAATTATTATGTTATAGAAATAAAGTTTTTAGATTCCAAATGACGCTAAAATCCGGAGAATCTTAAGAAATAAAACAAAACCAGAAATGTAAGTATAGTTTTTAAAAAGTAATGCCTACACATGTTTTTACCTACGGAAGTGAAACCTGGATGTTTTACAAGGCAACACAGAGAACACAAACTACAGAGATTAAATTTTAAAATACTAGATAAATTATGAACTGATGATATGAGAAGAGAACTGATTATACATTCCATTAGTTATATGATAGAGAAAATACACGGCGTTGGATCGTAAATATAAATGAATGGCGGACGAAAAAACTACAAACAAGCACTGCAATATAAACCAGATGGAAAAGGAGAAATAACAAGCCCCAGAAAAAAAGTTGGAGTGAAGAAGAAAAGGGCTGAAAGCCTAATCCAAAGAAGTTAAGAAGAAGAATAACAAATAAATTGAGAAGGAAACGTCCAGACTTGAGTTTACGGTAGCTCCTGGCATTTGACATTTGTGAGAACAGAACAAAAATTGAAAAGGCAGGACCATCCAGCAGAATTCGAACCGCGGATCTCCCTTTCGCATTCTATGCCTTAACGATCTCGGGCCCGTTTCTATAGTTAAAGTGTTGGAAAACCTATGCTTTCAACCGATATACTCATAGATCCTTTGCTTTTTATTGCCTTTATGAACTCCGTACTGGTCATAGGAAGAACTTTACATGGAAATGACGCACACCACTGTGTATGTAAATAACGTTTTCAATCCTAACCATATTTACAATCGTACTGAGCATTCGAGCACCTTGTAAGTGTCGCGCGCAAACACTTCGGGTGTTACTGTTTGGCAAAGTCAACCGAATCCATGTTTCTGTACATTTACAGGGATGATGAAATGTAGAAGTATACTGGAGAGCATAGAAGTTATACTGTACTACAATAATGCGTGTATCTTTGCTAATAAATATTGTGTCCCGGTATCATTAACATTGTAAATTATCTATTTCCGCATTTGAATATTCTATTGAAATGTGTTTTGTATGTAGCTCGGTAATTTGGACAAGAATGTTATTTATTTTGGTATTTGAATACGCCACGAGTAAGGTACATTTCCTGGAAGTTATAATTTTACTGTAGTGATTTCACTTCTTAATAAATGTTCGCTGTTTCCATTATTAGCCACAGAAAGCTTATAAGCTTATCAATGTAACTATTCTTCCATTGCGCAAGCAGCAGTAATACTGCACTAATCTAAATTATTCATAGTGTCAATGTTGCTTCTCTCCTCCTCCAGACTGACTATTGGTTCTCAAATTAAAAATTCTGTTATGGCAGAATTCTATTATAAATTCATGTTTTGATGATCAAAAGTCTCCAAAAATCACACCTCTAGACGTCCTACTATTTTAAAAATGAGTATCGTGTTACGGTTCATTTTTAAACCCTTATAAGCCAATTCCCTGGGACAGTAACCTGTCAAGGAGCAAGCAAGCTCTTGAACCATAGCATATCCGGGATGATCAGCCCAGTGCCTGGTATGGCAGTGAAGAAGAAGGAAATGAAATATAGTGACAAAAGGGATAATCGGAAAATTCACGGATCAATTTTCCAACTGATTAGTTTACCCTGAAGTAGTTATTTTCGTTGTTATTTTTACGTTGTTATTTGCCCCACGCTTTGAGAGCCAATTGCTTCACGTATGCAAAGCCAATTTGAAGTAGGAGTTGTATTGTAGTTCAACTGTTTCTTTAAATATTACATATTTATGTTTGCCTCGGCTGCGTCAGTAATATTGTTAGGGACATGAATTTCTTTGCAGGGAGTAGTGCGGCTAAGAATGTAGGCTTACACAGAATTTTTACTTTACTACATTTATTAATCCTTGACACAATTTAAATAACACTTCACTGATATTGAGAGCTGTGAGATTCTTTTATTAATTACTTGCACTTTTTAACAAATAAACTATTTTCGTCTCTCATGAATACGTATTAAATTTCTCGAGGACGCATCTCGCGTCCGGTTAGGAACACTGTCACAACCAACTGACTTCTGAATTTGTAAATTTTGCTATATTCAATTTCTGATTGGCTAATCCTACTCCAATAGAATACCTTCATTTAACTAAAGCTTTCTCTGGTTGTTTATTAGCTATTTTATGAACTGTCACAAAAATTACATTATTGTTGCTCCAAGAATGACTAGTAGCATTGCTAAACTTTCAAATTCATTATTTCCTCAAGGTTACCTCATTGTTAGCAACTTTTAACCTATTATTCTCACAGCGTCCTACATTATTAATTTACGTAATACATTCAGGTAACATTATTACATGTATACAATAATCCATGACTGTAATATACACTTTTTATATATTGTTACATATATATATTGCTTTAAGGCGGGCTGTTATTATATTTTATATTATATAATTTGACTGAAATCATTTAAGTGTTAAAAATACTGCCTCAGCCCCGGGGTTTTAAACCCAGGACATCCCAAATGCGGGTCACAGACGTTACTGCCTGAGCCGTCCTGCTTGTTGGCAATACTAAGGAAAATTTAAATGCATACCATTTGTTACTTGAATGTAACAATTGGTTTAATTTTGTAATAGTCAAACATCTCTGCAAATAAGAATAAATGAACACAGCATCAATATATGTACGTGCAATTCAAGTAACGTATAATGTCAATAAAAGTAACATTTTTCTTTCCTCACTGTTATTTATTATCTCACCAGTTTTAGAAATTATAAAATTAAAGCCTCGTGCTCCCTCTCTTCTTCCTTTAAGGCCATAAATATTCACCAAAAAGGATTTAAGGGATTCTGAAAAACATTCAGTAGTATCTAGTTCGTTTTACACGCCTCTTAAAGACCATTCACAATGAAAGTTACACAATCATACTTAAGCATAGAAGCTTGAAGTCCTGTTGCATCACGATAAGGCGTCGATTTCCAGGGGCTATGCTTGAATATCTGCTGTTGATTTTGCTGCTGGCTGCTACAGTGGTTGGCTATGGGATCCTTATTTCGAAGTTATTGTGGGCGTATTTTGTAAGGATAACACCAGTTTAAATTGACTGAGAAATTATGTGATCTAATACTTGAGCTATTGAAGCGAGTTGCCGACAGTTTGAAGAGAAACAATGAAACGGATTATGAATCGTAGCACTCGAAACTGTAACAATTGAATCATTATACCTTCTAACATCTGTAGTATCAGTTTTACGGTTGGAAATAACTGCGTCCGGAATAAAAGAAACTAGAAGCGTAATTTGGCGTGAGTCGCTAAAATGGTTACCGCCAAAACCATTCGCAACAGCCGCTAAATCTTACTCACACAAGCGCGTGCACTTAAAATAACACACGAGTTAAGTCACATCATTAACTTAGTAAGTGTCAAGAGAGTGTCTGATTTAGAATGCGCGCCCCTTTGTCAACTCAAGCTCCGCCCACCTATCAATAACTCTACCAAGGTTTCTCCCTGCTTGGGTAATACTTATAAACTACACGTGTGCTCTGATACTTTTACTAGGTGATACCTCCCCGAATCTCGGGAGTTTATTTCCTTTCACTTTTACAGAATTTCTGTCTGTTAATGTGCAAACGTACTGAACTTATAATATTAACTGTATTTTAGGAATCTTTATACCAACGCGTTCGCTCCTTATTTATTACTAATTACTTTGCTCAATAATTACGAGGGGTGACCAGAAACTAAAATTTCAAGGCTGATGTTCCTGGAGTTTCGTCCGTTATAGGAAAATTAGTAGTGTGCGGTAATTCTAGTACATGCGGTTGGCAACTGTGCAGAGCTTCAGCCACCCGCCAACTTCAGCGCCAGTTGTAGGTAAATCCAAATGGAATACTCGTCTCACGAAGAAATCCGCGCGTTATTCCATTTCTGTAGGCGAAACATGTAATCGCGGCTGAAATTCACTGGAAGCTGGTAGAGGTTTACGGAGAGATTGCAATATCTCGTCAACATGTAGCAGAATGGTGTTCAAAGTTTGTGGTCGGTAAAGAAAACGTCACCGACGAGAATCGCAGTGGCCGATCCAGCACATCAACAGATTTGAACACAGCTCGCCTGGAGGAGCTGATTCAGGACAATAGGAGAATCACGGTAGAGCATATGATGGTAGAATTGGAAATATCGTTCGAAAGCGTTCGTCATATTGTTCACGATATTCTGCAGTACCGAAAACTTTGTTCCCGATGGATTCCACTAAATCTGTGCAACCAACACAAGGAGAAGCGCATGGGACAAAGCTGCAACATTTGCAACGGTTCTTCACGAAAGGGAACAGTTTTATTCACTACATTGCCAAGGATGACGAAACATGCATCCTCCCTTACACCCCTACAATAAACGGTTGTCAATGAAGTGGAAACACCCCTCCTCTTCTGACACAAAGAAGTTTAAGGTGACGCCATCTGCCGGGAAAGTGGTGGCACAGTGTTTTAGGACATCGCGGGCATCATAGTCGTGGGTTTTTTTTAAAGAGGGCACACAGTGACCATTGATCGATATTGCGAGACCTTGACACGATTGCGCGAAGCAGTCAAGAGGAAACGGTCAGGGCTTATCACTGAGGGCGTCATTCTTCTTCATAACACCGCGCGAACTCATACAGCACAGAAGACCACCATGCTGTTGAAGCAGTTTCGCAGGGACATCGTTGACCACCCTCCCTACAGCCTGGACCTCGCTCCAAGCGACTTTCATTTTTCCTCACTTGAAGGAGCACCTAGTAGGCCGTCAATTCGCTTCAGACGAGGAGGTGAAACACTTCGTGACAACGTGGCTGAACACACAAGGAGGGTTTTTACAGGAGAGAATATTCAAGCTCGTCCCACGAAACGACAAGTGCTTAAACGGATGTGGGGACTATGTCGTAAAATAACCTAATGTGTGTACTATGAGTTGACTGTATTGTTTTTATGAAACAAAATATAAAAATAAAATTAGGTGTTTCGCTGCAGGCTTTGTAATCTTGCTTTCTGATTACTCCTCATACCTTTTTCTCCGGATATATCTTTTCAATTTAATCATAACATTACACATTGATTTAATATACAGAAATAGTTTATCGCAATTATTTCCCTATCTTACTATTATTTGTTTCGTTAATTATTTATATCTTCATGTCAATAATTACGGTATCAAGCTTATTTAATATGTTATCCTATTGCACACTTTCACATTGTCTGCGGCTAACCTAAACTTAAACGTAAATTTAAAAGTTAAGCCCCTGTACACGATCAATTTTTTTTTTCAATTCAAGAGTTTACAAGAAAAATTGTCAAACATTTTTCAATGTGTGACAAGATTTGACAAGACTTGAAATTAACATAAATGTGTATTTACGAGTTGCCTTTTTTTAAACTGAAACTCTTCAGAACACATTAATAAATCATTTCTCGCGCACAAAACAGTTTACTATTTGCGTCGTGGTATAACAGTTTGCAATGAATTATTGTTCTTTACTAATATTATGTAGCACTTTCACGTATTATATTCAATGAAGTCACATTACGATTACGGAATACAATGAAAATAACACCAACTGAATAGGTTAACCACACTATGTAACACTGCATTAATGTATACTTAATTCGGAAAACTGCCTGGCAATTATTTCTTCATATGCCTTCATCTTGTGGTAACCCACAGAGTCCTAGACATACGGAAATGACCAACTTATGTATAACCTAATTAGTTCGCATACAACATACCTTGGCCGGGTAGCCATTTTTTTTTACTTTTCGCCATTTTGCAGATTTTGTGACGCTCTGTAAATATTCGCATTTCATTGGCTAAATCCATCAAATCATTGTCAAATCTTTGATCGTTTAGAGCATTCCTTATTTGCTTTCAAGACTTACAAAGAGTTTAAGAGTATTAGTAGCAATTTGACAAGAAAAGTTGTAAAGTTGTGACAACTCTTGAAAGGTCTTGTAAAGTATTGAATTTGACAAAAATTTGATCGTGTACAAGGGGCTTTAAACATAGAATTTGAAAGCTTCAAGCTTTGGTGTTTATTTTGACGTCAAACGTAAGAAAGCAGCCAATCAGAGAGCGTTTATTCATGCATCTCATCAACTGCTATCTCACATAAGATTTTTACGTGTGTTGATGCATAAGATCATGGGACAGGAATCACTGGGATACCTATAAATGTCACAGCAAAAGAAGTTATGACGAAGGTACTAACTTTGTATGAGTTTAGTACCCTTTAACGGAGTAGCTTGCTCTTGTTCATTTGATGCACGTACAGTCGGTCAATTAACTCAACCGACGACTTAGCGACGGAACTCGAATCGAATACCTCCGTGACAGCCAGGCTCTGTTCACAAGAATGCGTAGTAGTTATAATGGGGAACACAACTATAATCACAAAAGTCTTTGGAAAAAATAATTCATATACGAGATTTTGAGTAGACAGTTGTTCAGAGTGTTTCAACACTGAATATTTGCAACCAAAACACATTTTATTGACTTATGGTTCTCAAGTAGAGTATGACTAAAGCTCCTTACAATGCAACGGTTTTTGTTCTTAAGATTGCAAGTTCAAATCCCCATGGGGCTCATTGGTTTTTATCTTTTCTTTCATTTTGAATACACAGTAAAGCTATAGCAGATTTTCTGAATTTTTATGTACATGTGTGGTATTTATTTAGTAGTCCATCAAACCGTAGATGGCAACTATGACATTAATTTATCGGTTGGGAGGAGGTTACACACCCAATTTAATGTTATAACCACAAGTTTCACCATTATTGTATGTGTAGAAGGGATGCTGTAGCGTTTCCATGTATGCACGTGATACTTCGCCTTGATGATGATGATGATGATGATGATGATGATGATGATCCAGGTTGAAGTTCCCAGAAATTGTCTGCCTCGTCTGTGGATAATGCCTATTCCTAGTTATCTTAATCTCGGGATATTTAAGGTGAAGGCAAATGATTAGAATGAATGAATTTATTCCATATCAACAGAACAATTGAAGCGACTGACAACTGTTGCCTTTTTGAATAATAATAATAATAATAATAATAATATCTTTGTACTGTGGTTTACAAATTATACGTTAGGACAACCTGACTCTAGACAACTCACATAAATGACTACAAGAGAAGTACATGAGCAAGTATTGAAATCTGGAGCGGACATCCTTTATATACCCAGCTGCTATGACGCTAACTCTCGTGTCCTTTACCTAATCTCTATGTTTACTTCTTATTTATTTGGCGTACTGACTTCTTTGGTAAAACCTACATAGCTCTGTCTCCCTAACAACTCTTGTTTCTCTTTGTATTTACTGACTTCTTATCCAACTCCCTTTAGATACTGTGACTTTCCTGGAATTGTACCTCTATCTCTGCCGTTTCTCTCCTTTGACCCCCCTGTCTCTCTCTCTTTGCTCGTTAATATTTTGCCTAATTCTATGTTCTTTAGTGCGCGTTGTTAGTGGCCTTTTGCCCTGCTGCTAGCTCGCTTCTTCCTAGCTGATTACAATTGTTTGTTACATATTTCTACGTTTTGTAGTATAAGTTATTTTACAGTATTATATTGCTACATATTCCTCTCTTGATTATTCCTTTATGATTCTCCGTTATTTACATTGCTTATCCTATCGTGTTAAGTTCCTTACAAATTATATTGGTAAGTAAAATGAAGCAACACAAGTAATAGTGTTTTAATTACATTCTAGTAAAATGAGTTATATATAATAAAGAATAATAATCCACTACGGAGAACCAATCTCAAGCTATGTACTTGCGTAGAAGATTAGTAGTTTAACCACTGCTCCAAGCCAAGAACGGTGTGGAGGTAGCCCAGATTAGTGACTTGTAGCTTGTATTGTGGAGTTAGCCAAAGCGGAACACAGAAGTTGAGGGCTGTTAACCCCTGAAGCTGGTTATCGAGACCCAGGAGAAATAATAATAATAATGATAATGATGATGATGATAATAATAATAATAATAATAATAATAATAATAATAATAATAATAATAATAATAATAATAATAATAATAATAATAATAATAATAATATACGATCGAACATAGCGACGAAAATGTGCTGAATTCATATTAGGAATGGGTTTTGTAGGGAAGACAGAGAAACAAAGTTTGTTTCCTCGAAGCAGAGGTATTTTACCTGCGACGAACAACGAACCTGCATACCGGAAATCTCGCCTTTATACTTTTGGCTCGGACAAGGGTTTACAACGGTTTCAAGGCTTAAAAGGGTGAGGAAGTATATGTGCCTTATCTACGATCTAAGAATGTTCGTGGGAAGATTTTAAAACTCAAAATAAGCTGTAAGAAGCAGATGTGAAAGTTGTCAAGTGGGGGTAGCCAATAATAAAAATCATGAAACAAAAATGATAGCCAATCAAAAGATCGTGTAGGCATCACTGATACGTAGCTGCTATGACGCTAACTCTCGTGTCCTTTACCTAATCTCTATGTTTACTTCTTATTTATTTGGCGTACTGACTTCTTTGGTAAAACCTACATAGCTCTGTCTCCCTAACAACTCTTGTTTCTCTTTGTATTTACTGACTTCTTATCCAACTCCCTTTAGACACTTAAAACAGAACGAAACTTAAGAAAGGGAGAGGGGAAAATTCTACGTTTGGCGAAAGGCGTGAAAGAGGAAAGGACACGCCGAGACTCAGTCGGGTACAAACTAACCATGAGGACGGCCGACGTAACAAAGTAAGAAGAAAATAATCAGAAAGTTTATAGTGTAAAAATAAAGTTATGAAATCTAGGCAATTCGAGGGCTAGTCGGAGAAACACATAAGTAGCGACTTCGAAAGTGATAAGAATAACAGTGGTTTCGACGATGAAGGTGGCGGGTCGACCAGATAGGAATCTACGTAACAAAATAAAGAAATAACTCAAACTTCTCCGGCAGTATTATTAATATCATCAAGGCAGTGTCACCACCCCTGCAAACTAGAACCTCAGCTCTACCGAAACAAAATTCCAAATCCCTGCCATCCAACCATCGAACCCAGGACTCTGAGTCCACTGAAGCAACTGCCAGGAACAAGACAGATGCGTCAGAGGTCAGCGTCACCCCGCGCTCACTCAAAGGGACTTTGAGAAGATGTAACTGCTTAGGATACCGCCACCTAGTTCGACCGTGTGTGAACAACCTCTTTTGTCGTGTGTGCTCTCTGTAATCGTTTCGCAGGCCGCCACATTAGCTCAGCTGTTTCACCTTCTGTTGCTACTGGCTCCCATTTATGCTTCCTGACAACACATCGCGTTAAGTTTATGCATAAGTTTTAAATTGTTGTGTTAACACTTTTTCTCATTGTGAATGGCTGAAAACACACGAAGTGAATTTTGAAAATAAGTTTAAATTCATTAATCGTAATGCATGTATTGCAACACTCCATATATGAAACAAGGCATCTCTCAGCACTTCACACCAACACGAGGCACGGCCTTGATACTGTAGTCTGTGGGATCATCATTTTTAGCAATGTCTTTAGCTTAAGTGTGCCCAGGTTGCCACTTGTGATTACGTCAGGAGCTGCACGCGCAGCTTTCCCCTACCTTGCTCTATTTATTTCATTGTTTGGATTCATTCTTCTGTTTTATTACTTTCTTCTGCACCTTGGCGAAACGGACAATTTTTGGTCTGACACAATTTTATACCACTCCATTGTGAATAACTTTGGTTTCAAGTCCAGTCACATGGCAATTACCCTTTATATTTCCACATGTTTAATGATTCCACTGAGATTAATTAGGTTTTGCTTTACATTATGTCTCTTACATGATTAATTTCTTATGTGTTCACAATATAAGTCATCATACTTCAATTTATCACAATTTGTTTTGATGTTAACCTATACCTAATATTATATTGGCAGCTTTGTGCTTTCTTTGATCTAAAACGTTATTCTTTATCTAGTATAACCTACATAAAGACTAAATGACACCAATTATGAATTCAGAAAAAACTGAAATGGAAGATCCAGGTGAAATTACAGAAGAAGCAGAAAGAGTAACACTGAAACTACTGGCCCAAAAAAATCCAGAAGGCAATATGATATAACATTTAATCACTTCATTGCCTGGTGTAAAGCAGAACATGTTGAAAACGATTTCACTGAAAATGACAGCTAGTGAATCAACAAAACATCAAAGCGTTTGACATCCCGCTGCACACGGAAGTTGATCTCTTCTTTAACGTCATTTCTCTTATTTCAAGAATCTCGCTATACACGTGAATTGATCTCGTTCCAAACTTGATTTCTCTTAGTTTCAGGGATCAATATAGTATTGTTGTATTGATATTCTACAAATTCTAACGCTGTCTAAAGACAGTATATGCCACACGTGTTAGAAGTGGTTTTATTTTGCTCGTCAGAGTGCAAAATAAAACCCTACTTTTAACACTTGTATCAAAATCTGCTATTATGTTTAGAAGTAGGATATTTTATGTGTTTGAATTCAAGCGTAGATAACAAACCGATTTGAGTGGTAAATAATAAAACACGTAAGGCTTTATATAAACGTTTTATAAATATTTGTGTTAATGTGCAATGCACTTTAAGGTTTATAGGTTAAATGGAATAACCACTACGCTATTGAAGTTTATTTGTATGTCTTGCTGTTACCCTTACAATGCTTTTTAATTGCTATAATCCATTCCTAATGGCATATACTTGCATAGACTGCTATAGTATTCAACCGAAAAACTTTCAAACTACATAATGTCTTTTCATCTGCATGTTCGTAATGATAAATGCAAATAAATAAAGAATTAATAGGAATGTGGTACTGATTTCCACTCTTAAATAGTTTCTCTTCCACAAGTACGAAAATAGGTACCACTGCGGTAGTTTCAAAGTTATTTGCTTTATTTTTTCGAAAAAAATGCTCCGTCAGCATGGTTCAGTGCAGCACAGATAACACTGTACCACTTTTACATGGAGAATCTTAACTACCAGACAGACAAATAACAGTTAGCCATAGTAATAGCGCAGTCATTAGCGTGCTCGGCTGTTAGTTGCTACATCCCCTACAAGCTTTTAAACATTTTTTCTCCAGAGAGTTGAATAACGTACATTTGGAGCAAACCCAATTTTAATATCTCAACTTGTTTTAATGTTTTTTACTACTCTTACGCAGATATTCACATGGAGTGTTTGAACTCGGCATGGTCACGCTTATTTTTCTTTTTTTTGGAACGTAAAAATGCTTAGCATGGTTTCCTTCGGAAGGGAAGTAAAACCTATGGTCCCGTGTCGTATATTTATGGCACGTAAAAGAACCTCAAACCCAATAAAAAGGTCTCTGAGCAAAACTTCCGGTCTTTCACGCCCAGTACGGAATGGAATAATAGTTAGGGAGCGTCCATAAATGAAATTCAATTTAATTTTCTCACGCTTACCTGGAAGTGACAGTGACTCAAAGAAGTTTCATCAGTTGCGTACTGTCTCGTTATTCGTTTTGATCTATTTTAAGCAAACATAAACTCCAAATTGTTAAGTGTATCCTATATCAAAGTGCTCGTTTAACTGTCCTGTATAATCACTGAAAATTCGTCGGATTTATTTTGTAACATCCTGTATATGAATATTTATCTGACGTGTGCTGTTCAGTTAAATAATTGGCCTTTAAAAGGAAAATTAATTATTGCTTCCCCGAATTACTACTTTATGTAACACATTGCAAACGTTATCAAAACTTGATAACCTCTGCGATTGTTGGGAGAAGAAACTTATATCGTATCCAGCTTAACCTAAACATTTCAGATATGTTGATCTCGTTCCCAGGCAAAACTGACTTAAGCATGGCTACGTGTAATTTCATCCGGACGAAACATTATCCACTGAAGCAGGGAAGGCAGGTGTGGTCTACGTAAAGTATATAATGCCTGGGCTACAAAAGCAAACAAATACAGACCTCTTGGTCATGTCCTAGAAAGGCAGCATGCTCTGCAAACTAACGTTGCCGGGAATGACTGCTATGATGTATAGAACATTTGTGAATAACTCTTGGGGCGCCATCCTTTTTGATTCGAGAGTTGAACAACGGTTAACCATAATTAAACACCAAAATACTGTAGTTATAATTATAGAATAATGTGTATAATAACTAGTCAGAAAAATTATGAATAACAATTTGCCAAAATACGAAAACATGAAGAATCAAATTACAGAATATTAGGAAATACATATTTTTAAACCAAAACACCTTATACTTTAAGGTTTAGGAGCAGATTCGCATCATTGTTTTAAAAATAGTCTTTGTAGATTTCTTGTCCACATTTAATAATCAAATAGCAAATGAAACAACAAGTTACATGTTTATTAGGTGTTAATTATTGTGAAACCCTTAATCACAGAAAAAGGAAAAAGAAGTCAGTGGTTGCTTTGACTTTACTTAATACTAATTTCAATATGACGCTACAACTGCAACATGTTGGTTCGTGAAAATAAATACTTCGAAATAGAAGGCATTTAGTTTCGCACGCGACATCAAATGCTGCCTGTTCAGTGATGTTTTAGCTTGTGGGGTGGGATGGTTTATCTCTCTGGTGAGACTTTCGCTGGTGAGAGGGGTACAAGTATGCTTAACTCGTGACGCGCGTGACGCATATGTGGAAAACAGCCAACAGTATTTCGCTACCGCGTGTCTCTGCCTTTTTCCCCTCACAAGCTTCATAGCAAGTAAACACTATCTCCATCCTGTCACTAAACCGCTATCTGCTCGGAAGGCTTCCCACACCCACTAGTTAAAATGTCACTGAACAGCTAGTAGAAGAAACGACGGCAATTTCCCAACTGCACCTGAAAGGTTGTTGCGGAATATTCCAGACGTGTTTGCTGGAAAGGGTTGCTTGAGTTTTCTAAATATGTTTCACAGAAAACTGCCCAAATAGAATATTGGAATGTCCGATTAACTGCTAATGGAAATTATTTTAAAAGTGATAAGTCGTGTCTTAAAAAATTATAACAAAATTAATTAATAAAGGTATTTAATAAAAAATTAAGGTTTTAGAGAACCATTATGAAACATCAAAGATTTGTCACTCGAATTAAATACTACACACTACAAAACATAAATATACTTGTTTCCATTACGATAGCAAGCACTGTTTAGAATATATGATATCTATGGAAAGGATGCAAGGCTTTTGCATTTATTTGCGAACAAGTATGATATTGATAGATGATGGTACAAGGTGAACACATAATTTCTGTGTGGAGGGTGCCAGAACCCTTTATATCTGCATCAATTTACATTAGCAAGTTAAACATCCCAGTTTGTCACTCTGACGGATTAAAACAAGGATGTTGAACATCATTTTTAACAATAATGTTAAAACATTTTATGTGTTACACTAACATGACTTTTCTCTACTTTTGTACAAACTATTTTGCAAACACTTTCATGTTAAGTTAGATAAACGTTTGCAGAAACTATCATATTACTAATTTTCTTGTAGGTACAAAGGGAATATGGTAGGCTTTACGCCATAGTCAAATCTTTTAAGCGGGTTGCTATGTGGAGCATTGCATTCCTTTTGCCTGTTTAGGACAAAAAGAAAAGAACAAATAAAAATACATAGCAATGAATATCTCAGAAATAATTCACTCCATATATATGACATAAATTTTGTGTTTCAACTAGATCTAAATTTGTTTGTATAGTAAATGATTGTCTATCTTACGGTTTACCAGTTATGCAAATCATTCAGAATGAAGACGTCTTTTTGGGTTCTTTCTCAAAAAATTAAAGATATACTTTAATTTGTCATAAAATATACTAAATATATGATTATTTAATAAAAATTGTTGTAGCCACATTTGAGAAGATCAAAATGTTTAAATGTTCCATGTAAAGGGTAGTCTGAGGTGGAGGGATTTTCTCGAAAACCTTCGTGTTGCATTTTTAAAAGATGATGAACCTAAATGCTAAGTTTGGTATATATACGACTTTTCGTTTTTGAGTTATGCTGTTCACAGAGAAACACACACACGGACATTTTTCTAACAATGTTTTCTTTTTTTAATTCAGGGGGCCGCAGAAAATGCATTTCCGGTGAAACCTCGGTATGGAATTTTTGGGCGGAATGCAAATACTTCCCCTACTTGCTCTACGTAGTAGAGAAAGTAAAAAGAGGAGCATATATTTTCAAACAGCCAAGTTTCCTTGTAAACACTTTTAATGTCTACAGAGATGTGAATTAAGTGATGATTAATAGTACTAAAAGCATCCCGCGCTCCAAATAGCTTGGGTTATCTTACGTTTGCCTTTCCCTGAGAAGGGAAACCCCGGCTGAAGCATTATTACCCACTGAGCTTGTTAATATCAGTGTTTTTTTTCCTGCCACTATATACTACATATTATTTCTAGTTAAATAAAATATTTTTCAAAATTATGCTTGTTTATTGCAATTCATATTTGTGGATGTGAACTATATAAACTAACTTTTTGTGAAAATTGCAGCACCAAAAACGAAACGCATGAATTCAATGAACTTAATACCTCAGATTAGGTACATGACAAATGATAACAAATAAGCTTTTCAAACCTATACATCACCTTTGAGCCCTAATATTCAGTATTTGGTGTGGCCTCCATGCGCTGCAGTTAGAGCTGCTATACGCCGTCGCATTGAATCAAAACGTTTTTAAATAAATTACTACAAATTTCCTTCACTCAGTTTGTATTCGAACCCACAAATCCGTGACACTGGTTACTGGAGGACCGCGAAGCACAAGGTGCCGACCAACCATATCCCAGACATGTTCGTGGGCGACATGTCAGACGAACGTGTAGGCCAGGGAAGCAATGGTACCCGTCGCTCTTCGAAGAAGCCTTGTACATTCCTCGCAATATGTGGCCGGGAATTGTCCTGTTGAAATATGGCCTGTGGAGATGCCTGAAGCAGGTTGGAGTGCCTCAGGCTCTACAGCCACCTTTAGGTACCGGTGGCTGTACACAACGTGCCCTCAATTCGTAGGAGGCGAGGTGGGTGTTGTAACCAATGGCGTCCATGTGAATTTTATATCTTAAGATTCTTTAGTTTTAAAACACGTTCAAATTAAACAGAAACATAACTAAAAAAAACGTTCAGTTAGCAATGAATATTTTACCTTTGTCATATGAATAATTGGAATTTCCCAGATACTCTGGATGATATGATAACACAGTACCTTCCAGTGTTAGTATGTGGTACCCCGATTTATATTTGGAATTATAGTTTTAAAGAAAGTGTTCGTTACTAACATAAACTTGTAAATTCTCTAACCTTTTCTCCGTGTGTTCCTATCATATGTAACAATTCTGTTTCCCACTCTTGCATTCATATCTCCTAGAAGGAATACGTCATAATTTGTGTTATCATGACCCAACTTTGCTTGAAGTTCCCTGGAGCTAAGAGCGCCCATTATTACCAAATATCTTTGATCATTTTTAAACTGTATTGTAAGTATTCTATCCTTTATATATTTGCAAACTCTGGAAGAAACTTACAAAACAAAGTTTACAAACTAAGTGTAATTTCCAAACAGGATAACCTATAAATATCCCCAGGAAAAACTAAATCACGAGTTTCGAAGGAAAAATGCCAAAAGGAATAATAATAGTAGAAGACAAAGTCATTGAGAAGATCTCCATTTTCAAATACTTCGGATGTATAACCTAAAATTTAAGAAATAGTGATGTAGAAAAAAAATACATATAAAGCTAGATGGGACTATTAAACGGACATCATTAAATAAATTCAGAAAGATACGATTTTAAAATGTTATAAGACTACGACACTAACAAAAATACAAATAAGAGATGTAGAAATAGCAGAAATGAAACTACTAAGACCTTTTGCTGGATATAGCTTCTGGACCATCAGGGAAACGATGACATTCGGGAGAACTAAATGCAACCACATTTCAGAAGTAACAGACCAATACAGAAAACAATTGTATGACCATCTATGTAGGATGAATGCAGCATATATACAAACCCAGAGGAAAAAGAGAGGTCATGAAGCAGTATTTTCAACATTTAAATGATTTCAATCTAATTATATAATATATAAATTCAATAACAGCCCGCCTTAAAGCAATATGTGTATAATATAATACATAAAATGTATGTAACAGTCATAGTATTATGTTTATTTTTATTATGTACATGTATAATAATGTTATGTGAATGTATTAAGTAATTTAATAATATAGAAGCTGTGAGAATAGAGGCCGAAATTTGCTAACAGTGAGGTAACAATGAGGTAACCTTGAGACAATAATAAATTGGAAAGTTTAATAATGCTACTAGTAATTCTTGGAGGAATAATAATGTAATATTTAAAACATTATAAATAGCCAATCAACAACTAGAAAAGCCTTAAGTTAAATAAAAGTATTCTATTGGAGTAGGATTAGCCAATCAGAGACTTGAAATAGAAAAATTTACAAATTTAAGCGGTAAACGGCAGTCGATAGACGGCAGCGCACCTCAGCAGTTCATTCGCTCGGTACGTATCCAGTGTGAGACGAACATTCATTACGGCGAGAGTATCATAAAGTTTACGTATTTAAAAGTGCAATTAATAAATAATCTCACAACACTTTATATAAGTGAAATGTTATTAAGGGTATGAAGGATTAATAAAAGCAGTGAAGTAAAAATTATAATTTGTGTAAGCCTACATTCTTTAGCCGCATCACCCCCTGCAAAGAGATACATGTTTCTACAAATTACTACTGACGCAAACGAGGCAAACATAAATATATATAGTATTTAAAGAAACATAAAAATAAAAGCTGATTCCTAAACATTAGGGCGAAGGCCAGCGGAAAGTAAACATTGGGGCGAAGGTCACCGGAAACTTTTTATCGCACGTGGTTGCAACTACTAAAGTATGGCTCCCCAACAGTAGAACTACAATACAACTCCGAAAATAAAACCTTCCTCAGTCAGAAGGCAGAAAAGCATAGAAGTACCAATTTTAAATCTGTATGAAGTCGGAATGGACCTAAAGGCCTAAACCTTGCAGTATTTAATGGTGGTGATGATGATGTATTTGCATTCCTTTATACATGATTGCAATTTTATCCATATATATTGCAATTATTTCGCTGCTCCAGAAGTTTGGTTTTTGTTTTACTTCACTATAATACATGCCACAAATTCCAATATATTTTTATTCTTTTTTGGAATATTTGGGAACACCTAAAAAATGGGTAGCGGAACAGGATAGGAAGCTAACTCTTGAAGAGAAGTATTTTTAACCTTCAACTGAATTACGTATTGGCATCGGGCTCTAGAGCAGAACGCTTCTTCATCGTTCACATTTAAGAAAAGGTTACGCACCACTGGCGATAAGCATTTAAGGTAAAACAGTCTTCTCCTATGCCACCCATGTTATTTTTACACCTTTCTGGTGCGCTTTATTAAAAAAAGTTACAGCCATGTTCTCAAAATTTGTACAGGCTGTATTTCAAGTTTTAATTTATAGCAATGTGAATCAATTTAAAGAAAAAGCTCTTATTTTTAAATACGATTTTTTAAAAACATATACAATATTAGTGTTTTAAAATAAAATATTTAGAATTAAGAAAATTTCGTATACTTATAATTTCACTTATTTTGGTGATATCAATAAGAAATGAACAGTTCAGGTAGCAGCTTCATTAGTGCACCTGAATGTCAAAAAGTTTACGTTTATAAAACAGTTTTAAAGACTATATTATAAATTTACCCACTTATTTACAAGAACTCAGGACTATAATCGTGGTTCTCACTGTCTTTCTCAGTTCTCTTTCAGTTCCTCTTTAGGCGATAGAAATCTATCTTTTGTATTTGAGGAGATTTAGACATATAAAAGATCATCTTTAAAACGGTTGTGACCTATAATCAGGTGGCCTAACTGCACCGTATTTTGTGTTTGCAGATAAACCTTCCTGCGTTAAAAGAGTTGCAGAACTCAACGGGGCAATTTAAAATAAACACAGGTCAGTGAGGAACTGGTGCATTAGAGCTGTAAAACCCCCCTACTACCACTACTACTACTACTGCTACCACCACTACTACCACTACCACCACCAACACTACCACCCACACCACTACCACCACCACTATCACCACTACCACTACTACCACCAACACTGCTGCTGCTACTACTACTACTACCACCACGACTACCACGATCACCACCACCAGCACTACTACTACCACCACCACCACTACCACTACCACCCCCACCACTACTAACACCACTACTACTTCACCACTACTACCACTACCACTTTACCACTACTCCACTACCACTATCACCACTACTACCACTATCACTACCACCACTGCTGCTACTACTACTACGGATACCACGACCACCACGACCACCACCACCACCACCACTACTACCACTACCACTACTACCACTGCTGCTGCTACTATTACTACTACTACTATTACTACCACGACCACCACCACAACTACTACCACCTCCACTATCACCACTACTACCGCTACCACTGCTGCTGCTACTACTATTACTACCACGACTACCACGATCACCACCACTACCGCCACCACTACCACCACCACTACCACTACCACCACCACTACAACCACTACCACTGCTGCTGCTATTACTACTACTACCACTGCTGCTGCTGCTATTACTATTACTACCACGACCACCACCACCACCACTACCACCGCCACCACCACTACTACCACCACCACCACCACCTACTAGCACCACCACTACTACTACTACCACCACCACCACTACTACTACCACCACTACCACTATCACCACCACTAATACTACCACCACTGCCAACACTACCACCACTACTACCACCACCACTGCCACTGCTGCTGCTGCTGCTACTACTACTACCACTACGACTATCACCACTACCACTACCACACCACCACCACCATCACTACCACTACTACTATTACAGCGGTTCTCAGAAACATACTTATGTATACACGGAGACTGTTGGAACATCCTGTTAATCAACAGGTGCAAAATTTCGAAAACCTATTCAATGGGCTAAATCAGCAAAAAATTATCGTTAGATGATGATGATGATAATAGTAATAAATTTAATAATAGCAAGCAAAAATGGTAGTGAAACACAGCGTACTCTCGTGATTGTCGCTTACAGTCGGTAATGTTAAACAGAAACACGTAAACACAATTAAAAGTAGGTATAGGCAGATACGGATAGGTCAAACGAAGACAGTTTAATTATTACTCAGTTTATTCCCTCGAAAATAAAGCCTGTGTAACTGAAGGGGAAAATATCCTAATACATTTTCGGTGTTGTCTATTATCACGGACTATACACTCTATTGCAAGCCTGGGAAGTGCCTCTCAATGAGCGCGAACTGCTCATCGTCTTTGCTGATAGCCAAGAGGAGTAGAAGCTCGGCTGGCACCGTAGCTCAGTAGGTAGAGATCCTACCCATTGTGCGAGGGGTCCTGGGATTGGTTCCCGGCTGGAAGTGGGAATTTTTCTCTAGCCAAGATTATTCACCACCCTCCCCAGAATCTGGTTGTATGAATGAGATTGTGAATTTGTGCGTGATGTAATGATTAAAGCCCAAAGTTTACTAGAAACCCAAAGACGAGGGAATGCGAGTTAACATAATTGCCTATAGGAAATATGTTCCAAATGAAAGGTTGCCGATAAGACCATTGTAGCTAAAGGCCAGTTCCCCACCTTCCTGTGTTTACTTGGAATTACCCCGAGGAGTTCTGCAACTCTTTTAACGCACGAAGGGATATCTATACCTTGAAATACGGTGCAGTAATATGGAAGTATAGTGTCGTATATAAATAATTAAAATTAGCATTTTTACTGCGCATACTTATTGTGCACATCTTAAATATTCAAAAGACCCAAAATTCATAAAATTGCTTATTTTTATAAACTTTGTCTAACTGTCTTACCTTGAACTGTTTTGCTACAGTATCAAATTAACACCCCGGGTAAGCTGGATGCTCTACAAGCCGCCACTGCCGGGAAAGGCAGCTATCGTGATGTAGGAAACGTACAGTTTATACGGCATCTCCGGTCGATGGAGCAGACTCCGGCTGCTGCATAGCCAAACACTCTCCAGTCCACATGCCCCGCCCCACCCTACCCCGTTGCACACTTGTTCTAAGGGTACCCGGAAATTTGCTGTCCACAGACCTAGATTTGTTACAAGTTATCTGAGCAAGGTGGGAATAGACCTTCTTTCAGAGCTGCTCCTCATGTATTTAAAACAATTACTGTGACCTGAGCTAGTCAGGTGAAAGGCCACACATTTTATATCCTTTCTTACCTTGGTAGTTACTTACTTTAACACCCGGTGACTGATTTGTTTTAAACCATGGTTAACATGTACTAAATAATCTCCAAATGTTGCTGTGGGGTGTCACTTTTTTCGAAAAAAGCTTTATTTCGAAAGTAAATAAAATTTAAAAATGTTATACCAACCCAGTTGCTCTTTGCGCCCATTACACCTTCATTCATATTGCCTTACATTTCCACCGTCTACACCTCTTTCTCATCCTGATGTTTGCACACTATCTTTGCCCTCTTAAAGTCTTCTTGGTGTTATCTGGAGTGAAACGTAAATAGTCGCTGATCGTTCCTCTAGCCACTTCAACCGTTTCGTCACATTGTGATCCTATGCTTCCAAATAGGTTTTTATACACCTTTGCGGTTGAAATCTGTCCTACAATAAATTTGTTCTTGCCAGGTGCATAGGTTTTTACTTTCTCTACTACATATAGTAAGTTGGGGAAGTATTGTATTCTACCAAAAATTCGATACCGAGATTTCACCGGAAATACATGTTTTGAGACCCCCTGAATCAAATAAAGCACTTTTGGAAACATGTCCGTGAGTGTGTCTGTCTGTGTGTGGGTGTGTCTGTGTGTCTGTCTGTGAACAGCATAACTCAGAAACGAACAGTCGGATAAACACTAAACTTGGTATTTAGGTTCAATATCTTCCAGAGATGCGACACGAAGGTTTTCAAGAAAATCCTCCCAACCTAGATTTCCCTTTAAATGGAACATTTTTCGAAAATTTTAATGTTCTCAAAAATGGCTCTAACGATTTTGATTAAAATATCATTTCATGACAAATGAAATTTTATATCTCGAATTTTCTGGGAATTTCTCCAAAAGTATTCTTCATTGTGAACGACTTTTGCATAACTGGTAAACCATAAGAGATAGTCAAAATTTTACTACACAAAAACTGTAGATCGCGTTAAAATGCACAGTTTGTCATAAACATTTTTTGTTGAGTGAAGCATTTTCGAGACATTGCTTGTTATTCTCTTAAATTTTCCAATACTCATACTTTTTCTCAAATGGGAATTCGTTTTTCATTTTTTTTTGTCCTGGTAATGCAAAGCGAATGGAATACTTCACATAGCAACCAACTCTTAAAATATTTGAGTATAGCTTAAGGCCTACCAATTCCCCTTGCATCTACAAGAAAATTACCAATATGATTAACATCTCGATATCTCGATTAACATGAAGCATATGGAGAATAAGCGTTTGTAAAAATAGTTTGTACAAGAGTAGAGAAAGTCATGTGAGTGTTACACATCAGATTTTTTTAAGGAAAATTGTAATCAGTAGGTTAATGTAAGAAAATGTTAATGTGAACACATAATATCTGATATAGAAATGCATCTTGGTATACAAAAGAATATCGACAGCAATATTGCTGAGTTTATGCTGATCATTTCAAGTGAAACTGAGTTTCGATTCGTGTGCAGTACATTTCCAGCTAGGATTTTAAGATCTTTTATACATAAAATTTTAAAAGAACCGATTACGTATTAGAGTTCCGAGGAAGATGATAGTCGTTTTAGCATTTATATATCGGTGCAGAAAAACCTTCGCCAAGAAACGCAAATGGAGTGTGTTAGAACAAATTTTCAAAACGTGACATACGTAAACGCTCACTGAATAATGAAAACTGACTCTAATACAACAATGGGGAACCTATGTTATATTAATGTTTCAAAGTCCCACACATTTTCTACTGCAGCTACATGTGTTTTTCAAAAAACGCTCAGACATGTCAAAAAGTATATTCAAGTAAGGTTTTCCGATTTGTAATAGAATCACATTTGTTATATTAATATACTGCGTTACCAGCGGAAACGGATTTATAAAACACTGTCGTTCAAGATCTCTTTCTGTAAGGTTTCCCAAATAATCTCTTACACGGGATGGTTCGCGAGTTAAGCTCTCTCATAAAGAATTATAATTATGTTAACGTAGATAGATTCGTCACCAATTAATTAATATAATAAATTACATCAAATTACTCAAATATTATTAATTTCAAGAGTAATTACATATTAATTTTGTCGTCGTTTTCGAATAAGGCAGTTGGGAAGAAAGAAAAAAAGCTTGTTGCTTTTTCCGTAGTATGTAATTGGAATATAGGTAAAAGAATAATTCGAGTTTAAAAATAGTAGAGGTTTTACGATTTATGATTTATGAATAATGCTGGAGATCATTAATTGCAACAACAATAAACAAATCATTTGAAATAATAATTATAACACCATATACATTCTTGACGATTTAAATCTGTTCTTGCCATAACATGTATATTATTATGGCTAAGAAATTATATGTTTATAGTCCTTGTTCTATGTAAGAGTCCATCATTAATAAGCTGCCCTATCAAGCTCAACTCTAATAGCAAGAAGAATGATAAGATCTAGAATAATTCCTCCGTGTCCCCAACAAGCAAGAACTGTATTAGTTCCGAAGTCAGTTGTTAGGAAGGAGCATGCAATTACAGTTTGCTCTGTTGTTCACCGAGTTAATTGATCGTATACTAGATAAAAGGCTACGTCAGTATAACTCATTCAACGGGTTTCAAACTGGTTTCTATAAATCTCTCGGTACACTAATCCACGCTGGTAAGAAAAGGTGAAGTCACTATCGTCTTTCTGGATGTAGCTAAAGCTTTTGAATATGTCGGTCATATTCGTCTGATGGTCACTCTAGAGAGCTCGCCTGCTCCATCACAACTTGCAATTGGAGCTTCAAAAAAGTTAAACCTGTAGAAAAACCCCTTTCTATATACCGTGACTCTGAGACAAATACCATTGGCAAGAATGAAACTACTCGATATTTTGGAGTAAATTTTTATGATTCCATTATATTCAACCCCAACCCAACTCTAAGGGACCTAAACAAAAATCTGGATGGTCTGACATCTTCATCGTTCCGTCTTGCAAACCAAAAATATTATAAATACATCCGTTTGCGCTTCTCTAACTTGCAAATTTCAGACAACCCCTGCCGAGTTGATACCAAAGAAATGCTTGGACTATGCTGTTGGGATGATAAAAACTTCAATAAATGATGTGCTAAGTCTTCCCAAGATGCAAGGTTTACAGCCCAGGAAACATAAAATCTTGGGCACATTTAGAACTAAATGGAAACCCGTACTGCAGGAAATTAATGAACTGTATTGCCTATATAAAACTAAAAATGCAAGTATCCATCAGACCGCAACTCCCTCGAAGAAAGCATCGGATACCTCCGATCCATAAACGTTGAGCTAAAACATACCGGAAGCAGTATGCTTTACCCGCTTCTGATGATAAATGTCGTTATTCGTAGCTCGTTCTGTTGTCTCGTGCGCTAGCTACTCCAGTGGTAGAGCTATGAGTATTTTCTCTCAGGGCACGCGTGAGTAGGTGTGAAAGGATAACACAGTTTAAATTGACTAAAACATTTAATGTGATTTAATTCTTGAGTTACTGAAGTGGGTTGCCGACCGTTCGAAAATAAAGATAGTAGCACTCGAAACTATAACAATTGAATTCTTATACCTACTAAACTCTGCAGTATCAATTTTACGGTTTGCAATAACTGTTTCCGCAATAAAGAAACCATGCACGTAACTTGCCGTGAATCGCTAAAATGCTTACCGGCTAAACTCCTCGCGGCTACTGCTAAATTTTTCTCACACAGGCGCGTCCTGGGTGTTTAAAACAAAACACTAGACGCCACAAGTATCCAGAGTGTCGGATGCGTGCACGAATGTGTGCACGAACAAATGTGTGTCTGATTAGAATTGCAGGCCCTTTCTGAACTCGAGCCCCACCTACATTACAGCCCCTACTGTCATCCCACCTAATGCTGGCCAATCTTCAAAGTCCTACGCGTGCGTCTGTTACCTTGTTACCATGGAAGCCTGGCTAAACTCACAGAAATGTCTTTCACTTCTCTTTTTCAGAATTTCCGCCCGCGTTACTGTTCAAACGTATTGAACTTAACTCTAAACTGCCTACCAAGAATCTTTAAGGTAATGGTTACGCTTCTCACGCTGTTACTAATGACTTGCTAATTACCTTTTTCTTTCCGGACATATCCTGCAACTCAAACTTATTACATTACACATTGATTTAAATATACGCAGATTATTGACTGCAATTATTTGTCTATCTAACAATTATTTCTTTATTTAATTCTTTATAACTTCCTGGCACTGATTACGGTACCATAGTTTATTCCACAAATATGCCGTCTCCCCAAATGCGAAGAAAATTCACGACTACTTAAGAAATAATGAGTTTTATGTCTGATGTAACCATCCAAAAGGGAAGAATGTTATCTTATTTAAACAACATACACCTGCAAAACGATAGATATGGAATCAGATCGGTTTATCTTGCAGTGAGTTTTGGGACTGTTTGAAAATGGGTAGTAAACATAGTTTCTGCAAGTAGTATACCGGACAGATCTCGGGCAACCGTTGTCGGCGTGCCACAGAAACTCTCGGACTAGTTTGGGTCCCTGTTCATATGGTGAGATTCTACAAAACATTAGACAGCATACAGTAAGGTAAATTATTGCAAACGCTTTTAAAGATGTAGGATATACTACTTTCGAAAAAGTACATAGACTCTCCACCACTGGAAGTACAAAGCGTATTGACATCGATTTTAACAAGACCTGGTTTTAAAGTTGACCATACTGCGCGTTTCGAAACGAGTGGTCACAACCCTAAGAACTGAATACCGAAAAGCAGGACATCTATAACCTAACTGTCTTCACACGGCTTGAAGAAAAATTACCATCTTGAAGATATGATACGAGTATTTTAATCAAAATCGCTAGAACCATTTTTGAGAAAATCGAACTTATCGAAAAAATTTTCATGCAAAGGAAGTGTCGTATCTGTGAAAGATGCTGAGCTTAAATAAAAAATTGGGTATTTATTGGACATTTGGTTCTTGAGTTAAGCTATTCGCACACACAAGCACAAACATATGCGAAAGCACTCACTCACAAACCTTTTTCTAAAACTTTTTTTTTGTTGATTTAGAGGACCTATTTTTTGGGTGAAGTGCAATACCTTCTCTACTTATTGGCTACGTGGTAGAGAAAAGTAGATACATAGGTAGGGTATGTTTATTGGTTTCAAAAGTTGTTACACAAGTATTTGCTGCATGGGTCATTGGCCGTACGCATATTTAAGATACAAGTAGGGTGACAAAATACACAACAGAAAACAAAACAAAAAGGAAGAATAAAAAGGAAAATAGAGATAAATTACCTTTGTCTAACTGAACAAATTTGACCTAGCTTTGCGCACTTTAGCCAAACAATTGCCCATGCTTTGCCAGTTCCTCTGGTTAGCCAGTAGATCCCAACATGCCAATCTCTTTCTTGAGGGAGTTAAGAATTTTTCTTTGTGTTTAATTGTTCGCTGGTTCTCACACTGTGCATATTCTGCTAAAATATGTACCCGGTCCTCATCCAAATCACAGAATGGTCAGATTCTCCTGCTAGAATCGTCAGTCATTTTCTGTGCTCTCTAGCCCCCAGTCTTGACTCCAGTTCAATTTTATTTCATTTGCTAGACTTAGAGAAGATTTTATTTTACAATCCAATTCTATTTCCTGTTGGTTGATATCTCTTAGTCTTCTTTTGACACATTTCCATAAGTTTTTGTCATTTGTTTCAGCTCTTTGCCATACTGTCCGCATTCCTATTCTCCTCAAGCCAGCTGCCCAAAACTTATGAGACAAGTTTTCTCGCTGGTATTAATAGCATTTGGTTCGTAGTGTAAAAATCAGTAATACTTGGTCACCTTTAGTGTTCTGCAAGCTTTAAAAATAATTGAAAAATCGCGGAACATGCAAGATTTTCGAAGAGCAGAGAAGCCATCAAACTTTGTTTGGTTTGTGAGTAGAAGTACACAAAATGAAAATAAACACACACATTGCATTCCATGTGTAAAGGCAGAATGTGTTCTAAGGGAATGCTACTCCTACCCCTCCCCCATACTTACCTTTAGCGTGCTCTCCACACGCCTCTCTGGATCTTTTCAAGACAGTCGCAAAAGGCAATGTCACGTTTTCGCGGGGAGCCGTCAGCAGCAGAGACTGTCTTCATCTTGATGCTCCGCCGCAGCTATATTTGGAGACAAATTGCCTCCCCATTCCAGTCTTTTCTTCCTCTCTTTAAGGGCTAGTCTGGATCATTCTGCTATCTTCTGCAAGGCGTTTCACATTTCTCCTTCTGAAGGAATCGCTAAGGTACAACGTATAGTTTAGCATTCAGGTTAGGGTGTATGATTCTTTACGCTTTCATTTTGCTGAAATTCACGTTTTATTTACTTCTATTTTTGCTTTCTCTACTACGTATAGTCAGTAAGGGAATTATTGTGTTCCATCCAAAAATTCGATATCGAGATTTCACCGGAAATTCATGTTTCGAGGCAACTTGGATTCAAAAACACGTTTAGAAAAAGGTCTTGTGTGTGTGCGTTTATGTGTCTGTGTGTGAACGGCATAACTCAAAAACGAAAAGTCGGATAATTACCAAACTTCGTATTTAAATTCAGTATTTTTCAAGGATATGGCAGGATAACTTTTAAGAAAATCTTCCCACTTTCAGCTACCCTTTGTATGGGACATTTCTGTGAAGTTTTTTTTTTAAAAATGGCTCTAATGATTTTGATTAAAATGCCATATATTAACCATATTTTCATTTGCTGGAAGTTCCGTCTTGTATGACACACGGCAGCTCTAGCCAGGGTTGAAGAGGGAGGGGCATATATAGTAGCGTCACTTATTTGTGTGCTTTAGCGTCACTTGTTAAGTAAGTGGACAAGGAATAGGTCGCATGTGTGAGGCATCTCCCCTCAATCCTTTATTCCCTTGTGTGTAATGTAGGACCACTAATTGTTTTATTAATAAATCATTGGTAATGTGTGTGATGTGAAATTTGGGTGACAACCCCACGCCTTCATCGGTCCTCTCGCCGTTTGTAGCCATGCTTCTCCCTTGTGCGTGTTGGGGTGATTAAAATTTGCTGGGAATAGTCTTTGAAGTCTTTCTCATTCTGGAGAAAATTTGTTTAATCTTGTACTTCTGATAAACGTTAAGCAATGGACGAAAACGTACTACAACAATGTAGGTCTCTTGAAAACACATAATTTGTTTCAAATAACGTTTTTTTATACAAACAATTTATCAGATATTCGTTATTAATAGTTCTAATTGTTCATTTCTTGGTCATTCTTTAAAGTCCTTCCAACATTCAGTTGTTTCTCGCAATTGCGTGGAAACAGTATATAATTTTAAGGTCAGCATATAGCATCCAGTTCTTAAACATTTGTCTATCTATAAAGAAATTGTATCGAAATGTGTAATATAGCTATTTCTATAAAGTTTTATTTGGATTTAAACGTAATAGACATTCCTTGTGTATACTTTCTTTCCACACACTTTTTACAATAAGTTTTAAATCCTCATTCTGGTGTAGAAAATTTTAATGATACCTCCTATAAAATTCGCCACCAGTCCATAAAATAATCTTACAGCTTCTGAGATGAATTTTTATGTGTTTTAAGATTTCATTACAGAAGAAATTGCGTTATTGGTATCGTTTGTTTCAGAGGAGGATTCAAACTAGTACCTGAAAGAAAACCGTTATAAATCTGCAAGTTAATGTGATGTTAGCCAAAACAGAGAAACCATTCCCCTTGAAGCTTTCGTGCCTGTCACAAATGTCCCCTAAGAGATTATCAGCTCATTTTCAGTACAAACAAATTCACTCCTGAAACAGCTATGCGTTTCCTAAATAGACTGACGGTGGAAGTCTGCGAACAGATTCCAAAAAGGTATGCTGCACTAAGATAAATGCTTTAAATTCATTGATAACTGGCAGAAAAGTAGTGTAACGATCGAAGACGTAGGTGAAAAATCTTAAGTGTTGGAGTCTTACGACCTCTACAATCTACAATCTCCATGGTTGGAACATGGTTGGGTTTAAGTGTTAGTCAATTCTTTTATTAGCTGGTTCCTATGTAGAGTATTACATTTTCTTTGCATGTGCAAGAATAAGGAATTTCCATTTGAGAAAAGGTATTGGAAAATTCAAACAAATAGCAAGGAATATCTCGGAAATGGTTCTCTGGACAAAAAATGTATATGATATAAATTGCGTGTTTTAGCGAGATCTACGTTATTTGTGTAATAAAGTTTTGTCTATCTCTTACGGTTTACCAGTTATGCGAAAGTCATTCAGAATAAGGAGGACTTGGGGACATTCTAGAAAATTCAAGGTATATCTTAAAGATATGATATTTTAATCAAAATCGAT
This sequence comes from Deroplatys truncata, assembly GCA_030765065.1. NCBI lineage: Eukaryota > Metazoa > Arthropoda > Insecta > Mantodea > Mantidae > Deroplatys > Deroplatys truncata. The sequence continues at coordinate 64,538,660 of CM060979.1, read as the reverse complement.
TGAGCCCTTTTATGAGAAAGTAAAAAATTTCGAAAAATGTAGTAAAGGGAGTCTGGGGTGGGGGTGTTTTCTTGAATATCTTCGTGTTACATCCTTGGAAGATGCTAAACCCAAATACCCAGTTCGGTATTTATCTGACTTTTCGTTTTTGAGTTATGCTGTTCATAGTCAATCAGACAAACAGACAGACTCATGTTTCCAAAAATGCTTTATTTGGACTCAGGGTGCCTCAAAGCATGTATTCCCGGCGAAATCTCGGTATCCAATTTTTGTGTGGAATGTAATACTTTCCCTTTGTGCTATACTTAGTAGAGAAGGTAAAAATAAACTATCGAAGAATATTTCGTACCTTTTTGCAAAAGGAACCTTACTTTTAAAATACCCCTCGTAGTTTAATTCGTCCGGTTCATAAAAATTTAGCAATCTTGTGTTAGCTTGGGTCACATTAGGTCAATAAGTACCCATAATGTATTAATTTTAAATGAATAATGGCTTTACTCACAGGTTGATATTGACACGAAACAAATAAAACAGGGAAACACGCCTCGTTGAAATGCTACCTTTGGATTGGAAATTGTGTCGTAATTACTAAAGGTTGCGCTGGACGTAAAAAATTCTAACTCGACTATAAATTACGTTCCATGAGAAGATTTTTTCATTAGAAGGAAAAACCTTTCCAATTTAGCGTTTTTATCATTGCAAAAGAGAAAAGGTGAAAAACAAACGAAGCCTGGCAGGCAGCTTTAATTAACTCGTTCTCACTTGTGAGTTTGTCCACCAATTTCCTTTCCATGCCGCATCGTAACGTACTTAGAAATTAGAAATGTCATCCAATGATCCTTCAAACTTCAATTAGCTTCGTTTCTAAAACATCCTGTCCTGGAAACTCTCAATATCAAAAAATACAAATGGTTTACAATCTTTAATCGGAGTCTATCCCCTTTATTCTAGCTTTGACAACTACTATATAGAGGTCATTTTTGATCGAAATGACTGAAGATAACAAATATCGCCTATTCTTAATATTAAACTTTTTAAATAATGATAATATTAGTAATAATTTTATTCAGTATTTGCAGTAGCTACCGAGAGAGGTCGAGCCACGGTAGCGTGTGCTGCTCATATTAGGAAGGTCCCAGATTCAAATCCCCGGGCCGACCACCGTGACCGAAAGATTTTTTCGGGGTTTTCCTTGGTCGCTAGGCGAATGTTGTGTTGGATAAGTTGATTAGAGAACTTTACTATCATCCCTTTCATCACTATATTTCATTTCCTTCTTACACCATATCAGGTATTGGGCTGATCACCCATTCTGACAGAACTTGCACGCTCCTCCATGGCTATTGATCCAAGACATTAACTTGTAGGCGCTTGGGGATGTATATCCTATAAAGGGTAGGGTAATCTGTTGAAGAAGAAGAAGAAGAGATTTGCAGTAGTCAAGTATTGCTTACCGATTCCCAAAAGATTACAATTTTAACCTAATGTTGAATAACTTAATTTCGAAACACATCCATCAATCATCTGAAATTTCAGATCTAGCGGAGCTATTGTTTTATTAATTTAAATTACTTACTGATTATCATTAAAATTATCAAATCATTCACTAGTTTAGAAAATCCAAATTAACTTCTTTGCATAGCAGTTCAAGACAACTCTAGGCTCACTACATAGAACATTATCGGGGCTGTAAAGTGGTCAGCACCGATACCTTCCGGCATTTAGGTGCGGTTTGCTTAATCAAATAGCTCCCCAATTAATCCCCACATCTAATACGACGCAGTTCAATGAACTACAATATAAGCAATGTCATGCTGGTATTGGGATTCAAACCCAGGGCTCCTAATATCACAAATATAATGATAATGCAGCGAGAGGTTGACCTACTTTGAATATTGCTACACAAGTGTAAAAACACAGCAAAAAGGAAGTAAGATATAAATTGATGAGAAAATTACGGAAAGGCTGTGGGTAATGAGAGAAGTTAAATGTAGTGCATAAATTAAGAAAAATAATTTCTAATTAATCGAATGGTGATTGTGGTGGTGGTCTTTTTAAGTTTGTGGTTATCAACGACGATACTAATAAATGCAACAGTCATATAATCGTTCATTGCTGCGCTGGAATTTAGTACGCAAGAAATCTTTAACATCCAAACAAATCTAAGGATAGAAGACTCTTGTATTTAATCACTCTTGCCAAAATTACGAAATATTTTTCATTTTAACATCCTCATTACAGAAACTATACGTCTGTCTGGTGAAGCCACATCACTGGATGGGCGAAGCATAGGTAAACCAAAGACTGGATATAGCTTACACCGAAAAAAAGGTGTAGTGGTTACCATGCTAGCTTTTAGTTCCCGAGGTCCCGGGTTCAAACCCGGCGGAGGGCGATGAATCTTCTCGGGGCGTAAAAATCCTTATCATGTCTACCTATGGAGGAGAAGTGAAGTCGGTGTTCCCGTATCGTAGATTTGCGGTACGTAAAAGAACCTCAAACCTAATAAAGAGGACTGAGTAATGTTGCCAGTCTTCCAGCCCTGTATAAAATGGGACGTTAAGGACCATAGCAGTTAAAGAGCGTACATAAATAAAGCTCAGCTTAATTTACCGAAAGAAAGAGACCTATTAACTTTGACAGCGGCCGTGGAAGCTACGTAAACATTTAACTGGAAGCAGATGCTATGAAGCATATAATAAGTATTTTAGACAACTTATATAAGGGCGTGTAATAAACATTTATCTCTTTTTTTTCTTCCCTTTTCTTTTTTTACTTTTTCTAGGACGTACATGGTGTGTAGGGAAGGTATTGCGTTCCAACCAAGACTTCGATACAGAGATTTCACCGAAAATACTTGTTTTGTGGCACAAAAATGCATTTAAAAAAATCTGATGTGTTACACTCACATGACTTTCTCTACTCTTGTACAAACTATTTTCACAAACGCTTATTCTCCATATGCTTCATGTTAATGGAGATATCGGGATGTCAATCTTATTGATAATTTTCTTGTAGATGCAAGGGGAATATGGTAGGTTTTAAGCGATAGTCAAATATTTTAACGCTGGTTGCTGTGTGGCGCATTCCATTCTCTTTGCATGTCCAGGACATAAAAAAATCTGATGTGTTACACTCACATGACTTTCTCTACTCTTGTACAATCTATTTTTACAAACGCCTATTCTCCATATGCTTCATATTAATCGAGATATCGAGATGTCAATCTTATTTGTAATTTTCTTGTAGATGCAAGGGGAATATGGTAGCTTTTAAGCGATAGTCAAATATTTTATCGCTGGTTGCTATGTGGCGCATTCCATTCTCTTTGCATGTCCAGGACATAAAAAAATGAATAACGAATTTGAGAAAAGTATTGGAAAATTTAAGGAAATAACAAGCAATATCTCAAAAACGGTTCACGCAACAAAAAAAATGTATATGATATAAGTTGTGTATTTTAACGCGATCTACATTTTTTGTGTAGTAAAATTTTGTCTATCTCTTATGGTTTACCAGTTATGCAAAAGTCGTTCATAATGAAGAATACTTTTGGAGACATTCCCAGAAATTTCGAGATATACATTTCATTTTTCATGACATTATCTTAAACATATGATATTTTTATCAAAATCGTTAGAGCCATTTTTGAGAAAATTAAAATTTTCGAAAAATGTTCCATGTAAAGGGTAGTCTGGGGTGGGGGGATTTTCTTGAAAATCTTCATGTCGCATCTCTGGAAGATACTGAACGTAAATACCAAGTTTGGTGTTTATCCGACTGTTAGTTTTTGAGTTATGCTGTTCACAGACACACACACACACACAAACACGCACACACACACACGCACGCACACACACAGAGAGACACACACACACACACACGGACATGTTTCCAAAAATGCTTTTTTTTGGATTCAGGAGTTCTCAAAACATGTATTTCCGGTGAAATCTCGGTATCGAATTTTTGGGTGGAATGCAATACTTCCCCTACTTACTATACGTAGTAGAGAAAGTAAAAAGGTCCATGTGTGTGTGAACTGCATATGAAACAAAAACCAGAATAAATATCAAACTTGGTATTTAGGTTCAGTACCTTCCAAAAATGCGATACAAATTTTCAAGAAAATTTTCCTCCCCAAAACTACCTTTCACAAGAATATTATTCGAATTTTTTCATTTTCCAAAAAAATTGCTCTAAGGATTTTTATTAACATACTATTATACCGGGTGAGACTTCTCAGCCTGCGGATCGAGAAGTTATGGAGTGCCGGTGTTATACAGGCTATGCCTTAAACACTGTCCACTGCATTGCGTCGTATCAATTTCGGCCGAAATGACTGCTATGCAACGCTGTGCGTGCAGCGACTTCTTTGATATTTTCACTTGTAGCGTAACAGGTACGCGCTGACCTTTAGTGGTGCAGGTCCCAGGTTCAAATACTGCCACTTCAAGGTAATTTTTATGTTTAGCAAATATAACTAGAACTGATGGTTTGGCATCAGTTTTACTTAATTAGTTTAATCATATGAATTTCATTAAGACACAAATTGTTACTTGTTAGAATATCCCAATCCGCTTTTTAGTGCTTACGGAAAGAAATCATGATTTGCTATAACGTTCTCGAAACATGAACAGAAACTAATAAAAGCTCATTTATTCGCAGGCGTGATTTGAATTCCGACCTTCACCATGACTTTCGAGCATGTTATCCACTGCGCTACTAAACTACGGAGTTCTTCGTGAGGTAGGTAGCTGGGAAGATGCTGTATTTGCTAAACTAAACGCAGTTAGGTACTGGCTGCGAATAATTAAAGGCGACCAAACAACTCTGAGAGCAATATGTTATCGTCATCAAATGAACAACATAGAGCATCCAAAATGGTGGGCGGCGGGGTTGCAACGCGAATTATCAAAAATTGGCTTAAATGATATCTGGCAAAGGGGTAATGAAAATACACACAGTGCCGTAAGAAAGGTCAAAAGACGACTATGCGATATAAACAGGCAGAAAATAGAATCTGAATGTAGACAAAGATCAACATTGGAGCTACAAAATGAAATAAAAACTAGGTGGGGTAAGGAAACATATATTTTGGAATAGAGTATAAAACAGAAGACTGGAATAGCAGTTTAGGTTGGGAGGGTGGAAAGCTCGCAAGATTGTTGATGACGATGGCAGAAGAATTTGCCCATTATGCGGGGAACAAGAAGACTGGACGCATATTTTGGCAGCATGCGTGCAGACGGAGGGTATTAGGAAAAAACTATTACCGGAAGTATTTTTGGCTTCCAACAGACGGAGGACAGCATGCTGGGACTTGATTCTAAACAGCCAAAACTGGCCAAGCTTGGGCACATACTTAATGGAAGTACGTGTACTAAGAGATAAGGTGTTATGTAATTTTTCTTTAAACATATGTGGTGCTAGAGTACTTGTGCGCGACTGTGTGTGTGTGTGTGTGTGTGTGTGTGTGTGTGTGTGTGTGTTTGAGTGTGTGATTCAGTGTGTTTTTTCAATTTTATATGTATGTATGTATATAGTGCGGTGATTGTAAAAAAAATAGTTGTTTTCTGGTTGATACTGCAAGTTACGTATACAGACCAGATATTTTTCTAGAGAGCATGTACGGTCTTATGACCCATGTGACTGTGTTATGCAATTAATGTAATACTAAATACTTAATAAATACCACCACTACCACCACTGCGCTAATAGAGCACTTTAACAAGAGCATCACCGTAGCCCTAATCAGCGGGCTGGTGAATGCGGTGCAATTCTCCTTGTTTGTAAAAACAGAGTTGCCTAGTTATCAACCCGAAGGATGAGAAGACTCTCGCGGTATATTAAAGATACTTACATGAGAAATAATATGTATATATTACATTTTCTGGGAATAGCCTTTGAAGTCCTCTTCATTCCTAGGGAATTTTTTATACCTTTCTATAACTGGTAAACGATAAGCGGTGGATGAGAACATACTACATAAAAATGCACATCACTTTAATACATAATTTACCTCCAATGCCTATCTTCTTTGTGGTTTCAACTATTTCCAAGAGATGGGTTACTGTGCCAGTTGTTCAATACTTAACCATTCTTGTAAGTGCTGTCTATGGTCAGGTGTTTCTCGCGGTTGCAAGAAAGCTATATGGAATTTTAATGTCAGCTTATAAGGTCCAGTTCTTAAACATTTAACAATTGCTGTTATTTTTTAATCTGTAACGAAATGTGCAAACTAGCTATTTCTGCAAAGATACATTTGGGTTAAAATTGAAGGTGTTTTATTAGATCCAATTATGGATGCCAATTTGAGAAGATGTTTTTTTATTATATTAATTAGCACCATGCTTTGGGCGTCAATTTGAGGTAGTTTGTATTGAAAGAGTTGTATTATATTTCAACTGTTGGGAAGCCGAACTTGTAGTAGTTGCAACCGCACGTATAGTAAACAGTTTCCGGTAGCCTTCGCCCCAAATGTACTTTCAGGTGAGCTTTGCCCCAAGTTTAAAAAAAAATATATTAACTTTGTAGTTTAACTCCTTCTTTAAATATTATATTTATGTTTGACTCGGCTGCGTCAGTATTTGTTAGAGACACGTTTCTCTTAGCAGGGTTTTGGTTCGACAAGAATGTAGGCTTACACATATTATAGTTTTTACTTCACTTCTTTTATTTTTACTTGATACGATTTAAATAACACTTCACTGACAGAGTGCTGTGAGATTATTTTTATTAATTAATTACACTTTTTAACACGTAAACTTATTTTACGTCACACACGAATATATATTATATTTCTTTAGGACACTTTTTATTAGTAACGTTGTCTGCAGGCAACTGAATTGATTTAAACCGTCTAAACTCGTAAATTTTGTATTTCAAGTCTCTGATTGGCTAATCTTACTGCAATAGAACACCTTCATTTAACTAAAGCTTTTAATGGTTGCTGATTGGCTATTTTTAAACTGTCTCAAAATTTACATTATTGTTACTCCAAGAATCACAAGTAGTACTGTTAAACTTTCTTACTCATTATTGACTCAAGGTTACCTCATTGTTACCTCATTGTTAGCAGCTTTTAACCTATTATTCTCACAGCTCCTACATTATTAAATTGCGTAATATATTCGCATAACACTATTACACATGGATACAATAATATAAGCATATACATATTTTATATTTTTTAAAATATACCCGTGCCAAAATAGTATACACTACCAATTTTTAAGTCCTTTACTGGGGCTTAAATATTTTTTCGCTCATTTTTCAAAGCTTCTGGAATCTGGAACTTTATATTCTACCCTCGTAGTGTAATTTTTAATTGTTCTATTTTATTTAACAATTACAATATTTTGATGGATTCTATCCAGTCTTCAGCAAAGGTAAGCACATATATATATTTTTTTTAAAAAAAATATAGTGTACAGCTTTATATTCTATCGTTTCGTTTACTATGGATTAAGTTTAGAAGGCTTTGGGAATCAGGTAATTCTTATGTAGTAAATGTCTTTTTGCGAAATAATTAAAATAAATGCCAAACACTCAAGAGTGAGCATTATTAATATGGTTCTTGAAGCTGTATTTTATTCTATTTTGAAGTAATGTCCTGCCGCAATTCCAGATCCCCCAATACAAGTACCTGGTCTCTTTATGTGTGTCTTGGCAAAAATTTACGGTATACGGTATCATTTTTCCTACTCTTTCCAATTTGTAAACAAATTTCGATATAGTGTAGAAGAAATTTCGATATAGCATGCCAATCAATGTTTTTGGACAATGGTATTCTTTATCCACTTTCCATCTATATGTCATGGTAAAAAGTTGAATTTCCTGCATTCTGTGCTGATATCCAGCATACTCGTACGTGTTGAAGCCCATCCCATGTCACTTAAAATTTTGTTGATGCTGTTATCTCGACGCTGCATCAATGTTGATAACATTTAATGTTGCCTGCTTTGTTGTAGAGTTCTTCAATGTCCTCTCCTAGCTCGTTCTGTGTTGTCTAGTCCGCCAGCTGCTCCAGTGGTATAGCAATGAGTTCTTTGCCTCAGGGTATGCGTGGGTGTAGTGTAAAAGAATAACACCAGCTTAATTAGATGATAAATTTTAATGACGATTAAAATATTCTGATTAGAGAGACTATTTAATTAAACAGGAAAGATATTTCTGTAATAGTAATTAAGTCACAGATATTTACTGGCGAGTACACGACTTGCAAATGAAACTAAAAATCACACGAGTAGTCACAAGAGTAATCACACGATTATGAAAGTCAAGTAAAAATAAGTCTGCACATTCTTTTAACTTAAGCTCCGCATATGCATCATTACACCTACCAACACTCCTACTTACGCGGTCCAATTCTAAATCTCTACGTATGCGTATCTGTTCCTGTGCTGTGCCTTGCTCGAATCCATGAACTTCATTTCCTTTCTAATTTACTGAATTCCTGTCAATGTGACCTTGCAAACGTACTGACCTCAACCCTAACTACATTACTTTTCATAAAATCAGTAATTTTTTCTGAACTTTCCTCTTGCAACGCTTGCGAGCAGCTATATTACGTCACAGTTTAATAAGCATTATATCTGTTGGTATTGATTTACTGCTTTGTTCCACAAAGTGCACGGCAACCCTTTACATTAATACGTTATCTAATCTGCTGTTGCTAGTGTATTTCCTTAACATGGCTCGCAAATAACCTTTTTATTCAGACAAATCCTTTAGCTCAGGCTTGTTACATTATGCATTGATTTAATATATGGAAATTATTTATTGCAATTGTTTGTCTATCATTTCTTTAATCAGTAATTCTTCCTGTCAATACTCACGGTATCAGTGTTTGGCCTATTTTACGCACTCACGCGCCTGGACAGTATTAAATCCTATCATTTCTGATATATTTATGATTGTGGATATGGAATATGCTAATCGTATTTGATATTTCATTTTCCATTATTTCATATAATTATTTACGTCCCTTTATTTGTTGATATTTACGTATGTTTTAATTCATTCAGCAGCTAAATATGAGCTGCATATGGAGCTGTTATTTTAAGATCAACAACCAGGCGTGAATAATCGATCTTCAGTTCGTCTCCATTGTTAATGCTTGTGACCTTGCTATTGGAATCACCAAATTCAACAGTTGTTAGTAATTAATTTTATTTTCGTGTAACTACTATTTCTGTTATTCACTATTGGTGAAAAAATAATATACAATGCACTTGTGTTGAGTACATTGCAGAATCTCGGAAGTAGAAAATAGTCTAACTTGTCTCGTATTTTGAAGCTCTTTCTCGTTCTCCAATGATGCGCATCCCAATATATTATTTTAGGTTATTTCTGCTTATACTGGTGCATATGAACTTTTATTTTTGATTTTCAGTATGTCAACTCTTGTCCATAAGTTATTTCTAATTTTGGCGTTCAGACGGTTCCTTTCCCGTAAATTCATATATTAAGTGGGTATGTGGGCATATATAGAGAAATCTGGTATGTTACATCCACATGATATTCTCTGCCCTCTGTCACTTATTAGTGTGTATACATATTATGCTTACGAACGTTTATTTTCCTATCTACTTCATTTTAATCGAGATAAACTTTCCGGAAATAGCTACATTACACACTTCGTTAGATAGAGATACAATGGTAATAGCGATGGTAAAATATTTTATAACCGGAGATTATACGCTAGCCTTAAAATTTCACTGTTTCCATGATATCGCGAGTAACAACTGGAACACGACAGGACTCTAAAATAATGACTAAGCTTTGAACAAATCTAAACACTAATAACGGATATCTCGGAAATGTAATGCCCAAAAGAAACGTTACTTGAAGTAATTTTTTTGGTTTTAAAGAAATCCACATTTTCTCTATGGCTTAACGTTTACCAGTTATGCAAGATTATATCTATGCAGTCTTCTGTGGTTTGGGAATATCTGTCTGTCTCACATTCAAAGGTCCTGTCTTTGAATCTCGATTAGGGTGATTTACTCGAATCAGGATATCCTGAAAAAATGAATGTCGGGTAACATTAAACCCTGTGGATTCCAGGTTCCTTTTAAACATTATTTCAACCGTTTCATTCATTCATCTTTCGATGTGATCTAACCGGATAAAGGACGCTAAACTAAATATATATAAGTCCTTTCGAATGAACAGGATTTCACAGGTTATTACCATAAGGTTTAAGGTATACGTTTTATTTAATATGTAGTAATTTAATCAAAATCATCAGAGGCATTTTTTAAACAGAAACTTTCGATTTCCATATAAAGGGTAGTTTGGGGAAAGATAATTTCCTTGAAAATAATATTGCATCGTTGAATGGTACTGAACCTTAATGCCAATTTTGGTGTTTTTCAGACTTTTTGTTTTTGAGTTACGTTCTTCACACACACACACACCCACACACACATAAACATGCGGGCATTTTTCTGACTTGTTTTATCCAGGCGTCCTCAAAATATGTATTTCCGGTGAAATCTCGGTATCCAATTTTTCAGTGGACTACATTGCCTTCTCTTCCTGCTATGTACGTGGTAGAGAAAGTAAAAATGTATAATACTTTAAATTATTATCCTCTTATTTACAAATTGTCATATATTTTAGTATATTTATAGTTTGTCGAGATGGAGCTTTAAATTAAATCGTTTGGAAATTTCGCAAAAGTTAAACGAAAGATATTTATACTATTGTTAAAGCAGCTTGGTTGCATACCTAATATTTTAAAGGTACTGTCTAACGCAAAGGATTGCATGTTAAAAGATAAACAAATTTTCTTACACGTCTTATGTTTTAGGAAATATTTAAGCGGTATAACTTCACTTCAGAATTTTGCATTTAAAGTGTCACGGTGCATTTGGCGTTAACGTTATTTTTATATTGATGTACAGTTTTCAGTCATATATTTATAAATTGTTAAACCTGGAACTTAAAGCTACCATTCGGTAGCCAAGTGGTGAGACCCGGATGCCACTGTGTCAGTTGGCATTCAACCTCGAGCCATTGCCCGGCAAATGACTGAGTTGCAGCGATGACGTTCAGGTAAATAATGACATATTGGTACATCTATCCAGGTATTGTATATAAACCCCGGGTTCCATGCCTCATGATCGATTCTGGACGTCTTGTAGCGGTAGGCCAAGCCGCTCTGATCCCTGAACGACCACGTGTTGCAAAGTAGTTTAAGATGTGATATCCAACGAGCGCTATGCATCATCACCCTCCATGACAGGTAACGCATAATTCACTTATTTATTCCGTAGTCTCCTTTCCGGCCTCGAGCCATGTTTATAATAAACCATATTTTGTAGACGTGTGGGCTATCATATAATTGTTTGGGACCACTGGTCATTCTAGCAATCCTTCCACTGGAGATGTACTATAAAGTATAGGTTCGTAGGTTCGAGTACGAACCCCTGAGTTAGAAGTAGCATGTGTAGGAGACACACGGGTTTCCTGCCTCGTGTCGAGATTGTCACACCCCTTGCATCCTCAAGAGGTACTCCTCCAGTTACCTACGACGCTTAGTGATACTTAATCCCTTCGAAACCCTTAATCCCAACCCCTGTTTAACCGTGACTAATTGCTAGGGTCGCATGTTTTGGGCGCCTACCAAACGCCATCGTTTCATCCCCCTTCTGACCGTCACAGTTGGAGATGCCGGGAATCGAACACGGGGTAACAATTAGATATTTATATGACATTTAAATGTTAACTGTGTATACAATATACACAACAGTTACCATAAAACTATGAGTGTTACCTATTTCCAAAATCCACCACTTTGTTTGATGAAGTTATTTTGTTGTATTAGTTGTATTGTAGTTCAACTGTTGGGGAACTGAACTTGAAGTAGTTGCAACCGCACGTATAGCACCCGGTAGCCTTCGTCCCCAAAATTTAAAAATATTAAGTTTTGTAATTTGACTGTTTCTTTAAATATATATTTATGTTTGCCTCGGCTGCGTTAGTTTTATTGTTAGAGACATGTTTCTCTTTGCAGGGTTGAGGTGCGACTGAACAATGTGGGCATATACAGATTATAATTTTTACTTCACTCCTTTTATTAATTCTTGACACAATTTAAATAACACTTCACTAATAGAGAGAGCTGTGAGATTCTTTTATTAATTAATTGCACTTTTTAACACGTAAACTTTTAACACTGTCTACAACCAACGCGTCCAGTTATGAGCGCTGTATACAAGCAATTGACTTGATTTCAACCGGCTAAATTTGTAAATTTCTGCATTTCAAGTCTCTGATTGGCTATTCCTAATCCAATAGAATACGTTTATTTAACTTAGGCTTTTTTCTGGTTGTTGATTGGATATTTTATAAACTGTCACAAAAATTACATTATTGTTGCTCCAAGAATGACTAGTGGCATTATTAAACTTTCTTAATCATTAATGCCTCAAGGCTACGTCATTGTTAGCAACTTTTAACCTATTATTCTAACAGCTCCTACATTATTAAATTACGTAAAACATTTACATAATATTACTGAACATGTATACAATAATATAAGCATTTACAATGACTGTAATATACACTTTTTATATATTGTTACATACATATTGCTTTAAGTCGGGCTGTTAATATATTTTTTATTGTATAATTTGACTAAAATCGTTTAAGTGTTAAAAATACTGCCTCACGTTTCAGGGAATTTCTCCAAATGAGTCGAAAACTGGATCACGTGGTGTACGTAGATATTACTAGTGACCCTTGGTATTAGACAAGTGAATGAGGAGGAAAGGAAGGATGTAACATTTATGAATAACGAGAAATGTTGTTCCCTTGGTGGACTATACGGTTACGAGAAGTTGGTGCTTTTTCACACGAACCATGGTACACCGCTTCACGTACGGCTAAGTGGGGGCGCAGATAGAGGGTCTGTGTTTTAAATGACCGCTTTTGCACGGGTCTCAGCTACTATTTTGTGGCCGCACGGGTGCAGGGAAGTGCTTTTACGTGCGTAAACCCTCAACTTCTGAAGGCGCTGGTAATACTGTGCAAATGTACGGCTGGCGTTGTTTGGTTTGAAAGCACATCAGATCAGTCAAGTGGAAGACGAGCTTCGATGTTTCCTTTTCGCGGAGTAAAATAGACGAACAGAATGTAGTTTTTGACGTAATTAGAAAATCCCTTAAGGGAATCGAAGATCGGGATTTATCTACACTGATGGACCATTTAATTTGAGACTGTACAATATCCCCCAAAACTAAGCGTTGTACAAAGAAATGCCTTGAATAAAAGTTGCTTGATATTATGGGGGAAAGTAAATGACATTAGTCATGTTTTATTTGGAGGACGTAGTGATGGTTATTTAAACTGACCCTAGTTGTAGGTTACCATTTATAATATTCAATTGTCCCTAAAATGACCCTATAGTCGTCTAAATAAAACACGAATAGGCCATTTACTTCCCCCCATAGTATCAACAACTTTTATTAAAGACGTATCTTTCTATAACGCTTAGTTTTGAAGATATTTTACGATATCAACTTAAATGGTCTACCCTATGTAGGCGCATCTGAAAACAAACTTCTAATAGCACAAAAACTATTTGTAAATAACTGGATTTGGAAGGGTTAAACTGAGGCAGTATTTTATATCACAACACTGTGAATGCCAGAGTGATTGTAGTGTAAATCAACAATAGTAAAACAATAACAGGCGCACAGCAAATAAGATAACACGAGTAACCGTGGCAAAACAGACTGACAAATTCAATGTCACGGCCGAGACTCTAAAGACTCAAGTCATGGATCTTTGGATCTCCATTCCAATTTCCGCTGTTGTACTGAGTTTGAGTTTGTTTTTGTATTAAGTCTGATTAATCCTTCCAACTTACACGCAGCTAGATTGAAAGAATCATTATTAGAAATAATCCTAATTCTTAATATTCAATATCTTAATTTAGGTTATACAACGGAGGGGAACACCCCGCACATTATTTACGACCTTTATAGATCTTTTGTAGCTAACACCCCAAGAAAGAAGGGATGAAGTGAGGAATCCACAGGAGACTACAGGTTGCAACCAGACAGGAACACAGAGACTCGCGGAAGTACCCAACAGTTCCAGGCCGAACATCAGTTCTACTGTTGCGGCTGCCTAGAGAAGGCGATGAACGACTCGTCGACTAAGCACCCTCTAGCGTCCACGGGGAGTATTCTTTCCTTTTCGCGAGCATCCACGCATCTATCCGGCACCACCATACGCCACGAAACCTAAAAGTACACCTAAAAGATGGCAAAGAAACTGAATGAAAGGAAAATTATGGAAAGGAAATCGCAGTAAACGTGAAACCACACTAGCATTGGACTACTGATCAGGGTAAACTACCAGATCATAGTGGGTGGTAGACGGAAATCGAACCAGGAACCTCCCGATTGCAAACTTTACACGTTACCGCGAAGCCATCTCGCTTGGTTAGTCAAACTCTTACTGTATTCCAATTAAAAATACAAAACTTGGCAATTTAAAAGAAGAAGGAATATTTCGTAGATTATAAAACAAATTTGTGCCAAAAATAAAGTTCGCATCTGACACATTATCTAGTGCAGATTGAATTGGAAACTATAAGGTTCCATATCTTCCGTGCAGGTATGCTGTTGTATTCAACCACTAATTTCCAGCGTATTGGCAAGCAATTGAGTGAATTATATGAGTGAATTTAACTGTACTAATTGTTTGCGAAACGAAACCAATTATTGGGGAAAAAATATCTATGAAGGGACAGTCGCCATACATTCGAAAGCACAGGGGACCATTAATGGCCAATAACAGTCTGTTCCCGCAATGAACTCAATTTTTGCTTTAAAAATAAAACAAAGCAAAACGGAATTTTTGCTTTTGCTTCCTGTACTACGAATAGTAAGTAGGGAAAGCATTCCACCTAAAAATTGGATGTCAAGATTTCACCAGAATACATGTTTGAGGCCTCTTGAATACCCAAAAAAGAATTTTTAGAAAAAGGTCCATGTGAGTGTTTGCCTGACTCTAAACGAAAAGTCGGATAGATACCAAACTTGGAATTTAGGTTAAGTCGCTCCCAAAAATGCAACAGGGAGATTTTCTTCCCACCCCAGACTAACTTTATATGGTATATCTTTTAATTCTTTTGTTTTATAAAATTTTATAAAATGCCAAGATTTTGATTAAAATCCCATTTATTAATAATATTTACATTACAAAAAATGTATATTTTGAATTTTCTGAGAATAGCCTGTGAAATCCACTTCATTTGGCAAGAATTATGTGTAATATTACATAACTGGTACATATTAAACGATAGACGAAAAAAAGTACTACAAAAAAGAGAGAGAGAGAAACGCCTAGATCATAGTTTGTTTAATATGACTTTTTGTATTATCAGCCTTTTTGGAGATATCCGTTATTGATGGTTCGATTTTTTTCAACGTCTTTTCAGTTGTTTCTCACGATTTCAGTGTGATATTTTAAAACATTTGACTATCGCTTTTACCTTTGTAGCTATATCGAAATGTGTAATTCAGCTATTTCTGCAAAGGTTTATTTAGATTAAAATCAAGTAGATAAAAAGCAAGCTTTAGTAAGGATAGATTATATACCCATTAATAAATTATAGAGGGTAGAGAAAGTCATGTCTTTAAGTATGCCTTTTAGAAAAACGCGCGCGCACACTCACACACAAACACACACAGAAATGTTTATAGAAATGCTTTATGAATTCTAGTTGTATAGTTTGCAATAATTTAATCACACTACAAATCCCCAGGCCGGATCCTTTGAATTTTCTTGGTTATAGGCCTACAATATCTGGGACATGACAAGATGATGACAGGGTTTCCTTAATGACTCCGCAGTATAAGTTCAACATTTGTGTAGCTATATTTGTATTCAAATTTCCTTTAAATTCTTCCCTCTTTGGAACTATTACAAGAACTTTTTAAAATATTGATTAAATAGTTAAAAAGGCTTTAAGAGCTCTCACTATACACAATGAACTACTTTACAAACAACAACAACAACCCATATAAAATTTTAAAACTTGTTCATAGAGAATATTAATTTAATAGTTCACGTATACAAAGAATATGTAGAGTACTAGTCTTCTTTGACTCGTTCCCTTCTTCCTTGTGTTTGAAATGTTTCCTACCCAAAGGTAATTGCAACCTTAACTTTCGCATAAACTACAGCACGTAAACTTTACGAATAATCGTATTTAAATTTCTACATATCCTTCCATTCTTACCATTGTATAATTGTGTCCTTACAAAATATGTGAACGTACGTGTGGTAAAAATAAATGTTGTGTTACTAATTAAAACGTTACATGAACACTTACATTTTGACTAAGAAGAAAATGCTGATGTACCATGCTGTTTGCTGACTAAGAGTGCCTAAATCCTACTCGGAGTGCTGTGTGTCGCCGATGGGCTCAATTTTCACTCTGTCTTTCCTTTCTTGCCTCCCTCAGTAATCGCTTGCTCACATCCAGGCAGGGAAGGGAGCTAGTTCGTTACTGATCGCACTGCCCTTCCGCAAGCAGCGGCAAGTAAGAAAACTGATGATCCCGGTCTTGCACGATCTTGTACGGTGACATTAAATTCACGTAGCTGATATTTTGAGGCATAAAGATGGTGCTACTTCCATAAACCTGGTCACAGATGATTATAGTTCTGAATCAAGATACCCACGCAGGCCATCATAATCTCGCCTTAGTGGAGAACAATGTGCAAACGGCACACAGTAAACTTTCATATGCCAGTTTTAGGTGGAATGAAGTATTTTCTCTACTTATTACAGTTAAGCAGTGAATAAAGTAAAAATCACACTACGGTAAATAAATGCAAGTTATAAAGACCTCTAGCACCACAGGGAATTTAAAATTCAGATTGGAAATTCAGATTTCAGAGTGGAAATTTCACCAAAACGACTTGCTGCGTACAGAGGAAATGCTTTACTCTGCCATTGGTCGAGAAATCTGATAAACGTCAGGAAAACTTTAGCAGTAAAGATGGAATGGAAGGAGTGGAGGTCAAGTGACGTAACCTGTCTCACAATGAATCATCTAGGCAACTTCTAAGTTCCGCGCTACTAATTTATTGCCGCTGTAATTCTACTTTGATCACACACGGCGCCTTATGACTTGATTCACAGACCGACACACATGGAGGACCAAACAAAGACATTTGAGCATTTATTTACACCCTAAAAAGGATAGATCACGGATGTATTAATGAAGCTGACTTCGTTAATTCAGTTGCTGAAAGAGGGAAAATATCCGTGTTGCATTCACATATCTATCTCTACTCATTTTTCTGCAAATCTTATCCTTGTGTCGCAAGAGGGATGTTTTTAAAAAATGGTCCATTATGCAGTAAAATAAGAACTATTGAATATTTTGATTAACTAACTGTTTATTCTATTGTATATAACTTAAGATTTCTTTTGACATAGCTAACAGTCAATTAAATTCTCATTCTGGTGTATGCTAAACTTTAGAGGCTCCTTCTAATAGAAGTTCGCCAACAATCCATAAAAAATAAAACCATGAAACTCTTGAGATGGATTTTTCTGTGTCTAAGATTCCGTGGCAGAAGCAATTTCGTTATTTGTACCGTTGGTTTCAGGAGGGGGATTCAAACCAGTGGCCCGGAAGTCACATCTTTTATTACAAAGTAGCTGCAAGAATAGAATTGTTAATGTGATGTTAGCCAAAACAAAACGAATCATTATGTATGTCTTTCAAGAAGATTTCGTATGTACTGGAAAAGTTCCTTAAGAGATTTATCACAGATTTTGAACACAAAATTCTGATGTGTTACACTCACATGACTTTCTCTACTCTTGTACAAACTATTTTTACAAACTCTTATGCTCCATCTATTTCATATTAATCGAGATAAACATTTGCAGAAACGATCTTTTGACATGCAAAGAGAATTACATTTTACACACAGCGACCAGTTCTAAAAATATTTGACTATCGCTGAAGGCCTACTATGTTCCCCTTGTTTTGTATTTGCAAGGGCAATATAGAAATATAGTAGTCTTTAAGCACAAACATATCTCTTAATAGCTGGTTGTTATGTGCAGCACCATTGTCTTTGCCACAGATTAATACTCTTTGCATATCCAAGACAAAAAACATGAATAACGAATTGCCATTTGAGAAAGTAAGCATTGAAAAAGTTAAGGAAATAACAAACAATATCTCGAAAACGGTTCATTCAACAACAAAAATTGTATATGACATAAATTGTGTATTTTAGCGCAATCTACATTTTTTGTGTAGTAAAATTTTGTCTATGTCTTATGATTTACCAGTTATGCAAAAGTCGTTCACAGTGAAGAATACTTTTGGAGACATTCCCAGAAAATTCAAGATATACATGAAAATATCTTAAACATATGATACTTTAATTAAAATCCTTTGAGCCATTTTTGAGCAAATTAAAATTTTCGAAAAATGTTCCATGTAAACGGTAATCTGTGGTGGGGGGATTTTCTGAAAACCTTCTTGTCGCATCTCTGGAAGATACTGAACCTAAATACCAAGTTTGGTGTTTATCCAACTGTTCGTTTCTGAGGTATGCTGTTCACAGACGTACACACAGACATACACACGAACATGTTTCCAAAACTGTTTTTTTTTGTATTCAGAGGGTATCAAAACGTATATTTCCGGTGAAATCTCGGTACCAATTTTTTTGGATGGAATACAATACTTCCCCTAGTTAATATACGTAGTAGAGAAAGTAAAATGTTTAATTTAAAAACAGCTATACAGGTTATTTCAGGGCCTCTGCGACAAACTTGAGGAACGATAGGTCTCGCAGAGGGAAACATTTTTTGTGAAGCAACCACCATCCTCCGACGCATTGTTACGGAGTTATTCACCCCTCTGAAGCGTATCCGGTAGGATAGGTTTGAGAAGCACAGCTATTACAATTTGACTCTCCGTTTCTTTACAACCGCTGAATCAAGTGACATCTCCTCTTTGTTGTCCTTTACGTTTGGTTAGGTTTGGTAAGTGTAAGATGCACATCCCAATTTAACTCAGTGATTTTGAACAAGAGCTACACGCATACCACCTCTAGAAAGTACGGGGACTAGGACCGAACAACTTGGCACCTCGTGTTCAGTTTGTCCAATGGTTTTTGCAAAGAAGTATCGCAGATCCTACATTTCCCGCGCACGTCTTGTTTACCGATTAGGCCTGCTTCACACGAGAAGGATACTTCAACAGCAAGAACAATCTGGGATGTTGAGAACCCTCACGCAGTGTTCGTTAAACATCACCAACAAGAGTATTCAGTAAACATCGGGGCTGGAATTGTAGGTGATCATCAGCTGGGAGCTTTCATTTTGCCACCCCGTTTGAGTTAAATTGGTCTGTGCGTCTCAGGCCTATCAAGCCTAACCAGAGGTAAGGGACAAGGAGGCGATATCATTTGATTCAGCGGTTGTAAACATAGTGTCAAAGTGAGGCTGCGCCTCTCAAAACAATCCTACCAGACACGCTTCAAACAGGGGTGAATAAGTCCGTAACTATGCGTCGGAGGATGGTGGTTGCTTGACAGAAAATGTTCCTCTATGGGAGCTGTATCGTTCCTCAGAGTTTATCGCTGAGGTCCTGAAACATCCTGTTTGTGCTGGCGGAGGAAGTCTGAGACGATTACCTAAAAAACGTATGTTAGGTTATTGTAAGATTTGCGGGCTTAGGTACAAAATAAACTAACGAAAAATATTTAGTAGTTCATACTTTATTGTAAAATAGACTTCATTTTTAAAATACCTCGTGCATATTTTATATTAATTGATATAAACATCCATTGCCATTTTGTTGCAGGGACAGGAAAGTTAGAAAAGACAAAGCGATAATAACATTTTTAAAGAGCACGTCGCTATCTGATTACTTTAAAATTCCGTGAATTTCGTGCTGCTTACAAGACCACGAGAAAAAAGCGAATATGGACTTGCCACTTGAACACACCGAGGCGGCCCGTGTTCAATCCCAGGGACATGTGGGATTTGTGGTGGACGAAGCGACGTCAGGGCAGGTTTTCTCCGGGTTTTCCGATTTCCTCCGCCATTCATTCCACCAACTGCTCCATCATTTTTCCTTTCATCCATTTCGCCTTCATTTGGTTTCATCTACTTCCTTCATCCCATACCAGGCATCGCGCTGATTACCCATCCTGGATCTTCTGTCTGCTCGTCGACGGGCCTCTGTCTCCAGGCACCCGCCTGTAAGTCCTGAGGGATGTAAGTCCTACATAGGATGAGGATAAACACAGAATGAATGAATGAATGAATGAAAATAAATAAAATATCGTAAATGGTTAAAGCCACAAAAATTTTATTGGATACTAGTGCATGCTATAAATAGGCATACGTTTTAATGAAGTTAGATTTTATCCATTCTTACGGTTCAGAGAATATTTTCAGAAAATGAAAGATATTGAAGTAACATTATGGGTTGTTTGCCCCACGTTGTGGAAACAATATGTAGTAGTATTAATGTTTGTATTTGAAAATGCTACTGTTTATCTGCCGCACGTATGAAAGACAATTTGTCGCAGTCACTTCGTGTTATCTGTTACTGAGCGCCTATTATTGTATTTAATTTTGGGTTCACTGTCCTCCGGCTAGCTATGATTTCTCGGTCAAGCACTTATCTTGTACAAGGTGTGTAAACGGAAAGGAGTTTTTATCCAAAGATGACACTGATAAAAGAATTTGTTTTACACTTTTATTGTCGTAACACATTATTCACTTTCACCTATTAATCTTGACACTCGCCAAACTGAAAGTGTTATAATAACTTCTTTACTGCCCATTATTAATTCGCGTAGTTCAACTTTTTGTGTAATTAACTTTACGACACGAGAGATTTTTCATAAATTTGCTACGCGTAACCTTGAACTGCGTGCGACGCATACTCCATGAATGCCTCCGTTGAACTACGTGAAACTTTTTCTTTTTCTTTTTTTTTTCGAGTGGAGGAGAAAATGATTTATTCACTTACCCCAGCCCCGATGGGAGTCGAGACTGAGAGTGTGGGAATCACCAATAGTCGGCATACCCACTAAAAACTCCTCCACCGGAAGGAAAACATGGAAGAAGGAGAAAGAGGAATTCAGTGTGATGGTGCGGCTGTACCGCTGTTGCACCAGCGTATTCAAGGTGAGGATATATTGGCCGGCCGCTGGGGCCAAGGCCAGGTGCAGATGAGGCGCCAGGACGTAAGCATGACCTAAGCCCTGCTTACGCCCTTGGGAATTCGGAGTGAGGAATTAATTAAGTTAGGGTGATGCGTCTCCGGAAGGAGACTCTGTCCTTACTGGTTGTAATTTGTTTGCTGTCCTGAAAAATAGATGGACATAGTCATTAGTGTTATTTACTAAGTGAAGTTAGTTTGCTGCTTAGACCTCAGGCAGTGTTGAAACACATGCTATGATGTCCCCCTTGGGGGTCGTCGTATTGCCCGGGCCTCAAGCTCAGTAGTTAACCTGAAACAATCAGTTGCTTAGGATTAGTATAATGCTAGGATTCGGCTGTTAGCCTCGTCACTGAAATTATTTCGTAATTGTCTTGGCGATGAGCCGGGTCATTAAATTTGTGTTTCTATTTATACTAATCTAGTGTGTTCCAATCATATCCAGTTGATTTGCATTGGTCGAATATTGAGTGCCCGCCTTTTACACAGCCTACCTACTCATGGAGCAGCTGCATTCAGACATCACTCTGGTGGGGGGCCCCTCCCCCCGGGACCGCCTTGACTCAAGGAGCAAGGACTTCAAGGGCCACTGTCAAGTTAGAAAGCGACCATGCCATGACTAGTGTGTGTGCTTTATGTTTCTAAATTACGTTCGTATTAGCGCGTCTAGGAAGTCTTGGATATTGATCTCTGGTTCCCCCAGGCCAATGTTTCTATCAAATAGTGAGAGAGGTCTTTTGTGTTTATTTCTTTCGTTATTATAGTTTCCCAAATCACGGATTAGGGGGGTTGAAATTTTTGTTCTTTCTTTTGTATAGGTTGAAGCTTTGTAGCTTAATGAACTCTTCTATGGAGTGAAGCTTTAGTTCCTCGTGAACCAGATGAGCCGGGGCCACCGGCGGGAGTTTTGCTATAACTCTAATGATTCTGTTCTGAAGTGTTTGTAGCCTATGTAGGTGTGACTTTGCAGCATAACCCCAAACTGGCGCTGCATAAGTTATTATGGGTCTTATTAGCGTTTTGTATATCGTGAGACCCATGTTTAATTGAAGTTGTGTGTCGATGTTTATGATAGGGTAAAGTTTGTTTAGTTGGCCATTGGCCTTTGCCCTAACGCCATTTATGTGTTGTTTCCAGGTAAGACCTTGGTCCATTGTAACGCCTAAATAGGTTACCTGGTTCTTCCACTCTGTTCTTTCGCCATTGTATGCCAAGGGCGGCTGCGCATGTCTCGGTAGTCTGTGATGCACTCTCTTGGTAAATATTATTGATTGGCATTTGTTGGTGTTTATTTTAATTCGCCATTTTGTGTACCATGGCTCTAACTCATTTAGGGCATTCTGTAGCCGCAGGTGTAATATCTTGGGCTGTGTGGACTGCGTTACTAATGCCGTGTCGTCGGCGTATATATATTTTTCAGTACGCGTGAGTTCTGGCATGTCATTAATACATAGATTAAAGAGTGTCGGTCCGAGCAAACTTCCTTGTGGAACACCTGCCCTGATAGGCCTAAGGGAGGAGGAGGAATTCTCCACCGATGCTCGGAACTGTCGTTCGCTAAGATAATCTCTGATAAGGGCTATAATGGAGTCGTTAAAGTTAAGTGCCCTGAGTTTATGAATGAGGCCCGCGTGCCATACTTTATCAAAAGCACGCTCTATGTCTAAGAATATGGCACCCGTTGATTTATTGGTATTGAACCCTTTGGTAATTAATTCGGTTAATCTTAGCAGTTGGAGCGTCGTCGAATGCTGAGACCTAAAACCAAATTGTTCTGGGACTAGAAGGTTGTTTTTGAGAATGTGTAAATTCATTCGTTTCAGAATCACTTTTTCTAGAACTTTCCCAATTGTGCATAGTAGGCTAATTGGCCTGTAGCTTGAGGGTAACTTCAGATCTTTGTGTTGCTTCGGAAGCATTATAATTTTTGCCACTTTCCATTTAGGCGGAAATCTGCCTTTGTCGAGGGTGTAATTAAATATTTTGGCTAAGAGCAGTAGCGCTCCCCGCGGGAGATTCTTTAGAACCATATTGGGTACTCCGTCAGGCCCGGGAGCCTTCCTGTTGGGCAGGTGGGCGATGATCCACCATATTTCACCTGCATTTGTTTTTCGCATTTTATTATGTGTGATCGAATAGTCTGTTAGATTTATTTCGTTCTCAATTTCGTGAATTTGATTGGCCTGTCCCCCCAGGGGGTTGGGCTTGAAGGTATCTTCAAGACTCGATGCAAAGACCTCCGCCTTGGCCTGAGGGGTTTCAGCTATCGTGTTGTTAATTTGATTAATTCGTGGAGGTATGTTGGTTTTGGAACGCGTGAGGCATTTTGCTATGCGCCAAACTGAGTTAGTTTGCGGATTAAGCTTTTCGAGGGTTTGGTTCCATTGGTTGCCCACATATTCCCTAGTACGGGCTTTTGTCTCGTTCCTGAGCTCGATGTATTCTTGTTGATGAATTGGATTTCTGGTTCTTTGCCATTTGCGCCTTGCCCTATTGCGATTCTGATGCAATGATTTAATGTCTGTCGAGTATTGGGCGTTAATTGTATGTTTATATTTTATCGGTACGCAATTAAGTGTTGCTAGTTTTATTGCCAAGTCTAACTTGTCTACAGCTTTGTCTTGCGATTGCGGCGAGTTTATTTCTAATTCGGGGAGGTAGTGCTCAACGGTGTACTTGAATTCTTCCCAATCTACTTTATTGTAATTCAGCCTTATTGGCTCCGCTTCAAAAGCTACCGGAAGCGTAATTTCCATTAGTACCGGTAAGTGATCTGACGTTAACTCATTTAAAACTTGAAATTCTACATTAAATGAAACATTTTTCATAATGGCAATGTCGAGAACGTCTGGCATATGCTTGTTGTTATACGGGATGTGAGTAGGCTCTTCTGGGCCGCATATGAGAAAATTGGTATTATTAATGTAGTTTAGTAATTTGGTTCCTTGTGGATTCGGGTGTATGCTATGCCATAGTTGATGCTTGCAGTTATAGTCCCCGGCCGCTATGACCTTCGCCCCTCAATTCATAATTTTGTCTACGTCCGCGGTGTCTACATCTCCCGGAGGGTTATAAAATGATGCCAGTATTATTTCTGTGTTAAACGAGAATATATTAACTGCTGTCGCTTCCAGACGATTTAGTTCTGGAACATGCATTTGGTAATGTCTTATGTTGGTTTGGACGACTATTGCTGTCCCCCCTCCCCTTCTGTTTCTGTCTGTCCTATAAACTGAGTACCCAGGGATCGAAAAACGGTCTACGTACCCTAAGTGGGTTTCGGTAAGTAACGCGATTTGAATTGAATTACTTTGGAGGAAGTCTGCTAAATCCTTACGTTTTCTGCGGGCTCCTCTGCAATTCCAGTGTATTGTGCGAATCGTATCTGAACTAGCCATGACAGTGGTTGTGAAGATTGGTGAGGTGTTCCGTGAGGTAGTGTAGCGTCTGCAGAGTGTCAGTCCCTTGTACGAGAATATTCCCGAGCCCGACTATCTGTTCCTCAAGGAAAGCCATGGGAACAGTGCTTTTGGGCCTGCCAATTAGATGCATTAGTTTGCCCACGACCGTGCTTGATTTAGTCATGATTCTCTTTCCCTGACCGCGAAGGGGGAGCGACTTTTCAGAAGGAGGGTGAGGCCCTCCTGCCTTCTTAGTGGGTATTGGTTGTGTATTCTGTGTGATCTGTTTCTGTTTCTGTCGAGGGGGTCGCTCATTCCTTGCTGGGCCCACGTCGGTGACTAGCCGGGGGGCCTCAGCCACAGGGTGCTCAGCTACTGGAGCTGGTCGCGTCCGGCCTTTCTTGTCCCTAATGAGCCACCCTGTTTCGTGCGTTTCCGCACTGGACCTAGCGGCAGCCTGTGCATAGCTCTTACCTGGTGTCCTTCCTACATTCTCTATGGGTTTATGCGGCTGCGCGCGGTTTGCTTGCACGATCGACGTGACTGCTGCGTGGTAAGCGGTGCAACCGCGCCAAGTTGCACCGTGGCCCCTATGGCCGCATAACACGCAGTTCCGTTGCGCAGGCGGAATGGAGCACGTTCCTGAGGGGTGTGACCCTGTACATTTGGCGCAGACGTAAGCGGGGGACCTACACATACTCTGTACGTGCCAGAACATCTGACATTTAGTACATTGCTTGGGCTCGGGATCGGTCCTATAATTCTCTACCCTAACCCTGAAGTGTGCCAAGTGCGTGAGGTCTAAAATTTTCCTGCTATCTACGGTATCTGCCACCTCGACGAGGTACATTGGCAGTAGGGTGCGACGCCAGTTGCGTTTGCGCATTTGTACGGCTCTGAGCGCCGTTATCCCTAAGTGTGCCAGGTCTTGCTTAAGCTCGTCTCCGGTGAACTCGGCGTACAGGCCTTTGATGACAAACCTAGCTGTCCTATCCTGGGGGTGTTGGTGCAAGTAAAACTGTACGCCTTTTTGCTTTAGGTATTCTACCAGCTTAAGGTAGTCACTATAGTAGGACATTTTTACTGCAAAGTCACCGGAGTTTCGTGCGACTGTGATTGTGTACTCGTGTGTTGGTGTGCATGTCTTGTCGAAGTCTCGGGATATTGTGTGTATTTTAGCTGCCTGGCTTTTGTGTATGAAGACCGGCGCTAGGTCTGACCTCTTAGTAGTTTGTGTATCTCCGTGGTCGCTGTGTCCGTGTCTTGTCTTGTGTCCGTCGAGGTGCTGGCCACTGGTGAGTCCGGAGTGGTAGGATTGGGTGTTTTAGGTGCTGGAGATTTCTGTGTTGGTGTTGGTGTAGGATTCGTGGGTCTGGGTTTTGTGGAACAGGATCTGAAGGGATTGCTGCGTAGTGTCATGGTGGTCGTCTCGGTCGAAGAAGTGGATGCCTTGGAGTTTCCTGCCATTGCTTCAAGGTGTGTTTAGTGTGTAGGTATGTGTGTAGGAGTGGGTGTGTGCTTAAGCCTAAGGGGGCTTAGCCTAATAGAAAGAGGAAAAGAAGAAGGATAGTTTAAGAGAAAGAGCAGCTAGCGAGCGCTAAAAAGCACGGGGAGATAGAGGGCCGGACCTCAGAGAGGCGCTTAAGCAAGTCTTTCGACTGCTCGCTATGGCCGTACTTCCCCTACTCGTCTAAACTGTGGTGCGCACGCTCGGAGAGCTAGCGAAGGCTTCGGTTGAAAACCGCGGCAATGCCGAGCCGATGGCTTTGGTACAAGTACCACGGCAATGCCGAGCCGTTCCAGCGGTGGCTGCTTCTTTGCAGCGGACTGCTTCTTCTCTCTTGTCTGGGAGATCCTCTAGTAGATGTTGCTTGGTCCAGATCTCGAAGCGAAGTCCACGTGAAACTTGATTCTGACACTGAATTTATACTTCCTCGCCCCAATATGCCTAAAGATTATAACGGAGCTGCTATTGGTTAATAAAACGCGCCAACATTAGCGTCTATATTTATATCCAATGAAAATTACGAAAACATATGCTCTGGGGAAAATGTTCCAGCAAATTCTAAGAAAAACACGCCACTCTGACGTCTTTTGCTCGTCTCTAATAATGATAAACAGCTCACCCCCTCGCTACATTATTGCACGCTATTATTGTCAGTTTCAGTAAGGCCGTATAAACCCACTTCTCGACAATAATTACAATCAACGAACATCTCAAATCAATGTCACACAACAATGCATATTCACACTACATCACTCTGACATTTACATTTTTGTGATACAAATTACTGCGTCAATATACGTTATATTTATCATATAAATATCTAAATAAAATACGGTATTTTAATCAAAATCGTTACAGCTCTTTTTTACAGAGAGAAAAAAGGAAGTATAAGCTATAAGCTAAAAGGAGAAGAAACAAAACTTAAATGTATCACTCCGCCAAGTACATGGCAGCACCACGTGGAGGATGACGGGAACTAAGACCTGTGAGAGGAAATTACTTCAAACAGAATGCGAGTACAGTATATTGCGCAGCTTGGGGATCATTAGCTTTTAAACATTGTATGTCTTATTCCTATATTTTGCCTAAACTTTTAACACACAATACTAGGAGTAGACAGATAAAAGTTGATTATTGTGATTAAAGGTACTGGATTAAATTGCTCTTAACTTTAGGCTTTAGAAATCATTTATTTAAAGACTAATATCAGTATATCACTTTTGCTTTACCTTTTATGAGTCAACAAGGAAAAAATCTGATGTGGTACACTCACATGACTTTCTCTACTCTTGTACAAACTATTTTTACAAACGCTTATTTTCCACATGCTTCATCTTAATCGATATATCGAGATGTTAATCTTATTGCTAATTTTCTTGTACATACAAGGAGAATTGGTAGCCTTAAGCGATAGTCACATATTTTAAGAGAAGTTGTTATGAGGAGTATTCCATTCTCTTTGCATTACCAGGACAAAAAAAAATAAATAACGAATTACCATTTGAGAAAAAGTATATGTATTGGAAAATTTAAGGGAATAACAAGCAATATCTCGAAAATGGTTCACTCAAAAAAATGTATATTAAATAAATTGTGTATTTTAACGCGACCTATGTTTTTTGTGTAGTAAAATTTCGTCTATTTCTTATGGTTTACCAGTTATGCAATGGTCGTTCACAATGAAGAATACTTTTGGAGACATTCCCAGAAAATTGAAGATATACATTTTATTTGTCATGAAGGTATCTTAAATATAAAATATTTTAATCCAAAAGCATTAGTCATTTTTGAGAAAATCAAAATTTTCGTAAAATGTTCCATTTAAAGGGTTTTCTTGAAAACCTTCGTGTCGCATCTCTGGAAGATACTGAACCTAAATACCAATAAATACCAAGCTTATGTTTATCCGACTGTTCGTTTCTGAGTTATGCTGTTCACAGACACACACAGGACGTTTCTAAAAATGCTT
The DNA here is from genome assembly GCA_030765065.1 of Deroplatys truncata. Lineage (NCBI taxonomy): Eukaryota > Metazoa > Arthropoda > Insecta > Mantodea > Mantidae > Deroplatys > Deroplatys truncata. The sequence goes on along the minus strand of CM060979.1, from coordinate 64,510,545 downwards.
TTTTTTTTGGATTCAGGAGGCCTCAAAACATGTATTTCCGGTGAAATCTTGGTATAGAATTTTTGGGTGGAATACAATACTTCCCCTACTTACTATACGTAGTAGAGAAAGTAAAAACTGTTCGCACTATAGGTTAAAACACAACAGAAAACAAACGCAACCCAAGCTATCCGAGAAACAATTCTGCATCACTAACAAAAGTTCAATTATTGCTAAACAATGGACAACCATATTCATTGTTGATTAAACGTTGGCACTTTTCACAGAATTTGTTCAAAGCATTTAACACAATTGTCTTCTTTCCATTTCCCGAGTTTGTTTTCCAAGTGGCAGAGGATTCTCAGCCGGAAACCGGAAACTAACTGCAGCGCCTGCGCAAGCCTCTTAAACCCCCTGATATAACGGTTCACGTAGTTAGAAGCGAATCTGAACAAACACATTTAGTTTCATAAATTGAACTGTTATAATAATGAGTTTTTTTAAATTTGTCTGCACGAGAATAACCACAAAATGTTACGATCTGAACCGCACTGTTTTTGTAAAGGAACAGACGACATGCTAAGCGGGAAAGGTTGTAATTTGTCCACCAGCCAATGAGGTGCTGTCTTGTCACGTGGGTTTGTTTACTTCTCATTTCAGCTTATAGTGAAAAATGCATAGTTCCTATGTAAACAGTGGTTGGAGGAGGATATACTAGAAAATCTTCGCGTCGCATCCTTGGCAGATATTGAACTTTTCGTACTTGAGCACTTCGTAGTATGAACAGAAACACGGAAATTTTTCTAAAGATCCTTGTTTTTGTATTCAAGGAGCATCAAAACATGTACTTCCGTAAAATATTGGATTGAATTTTTACTTTCTCTACCTAGTACTAGTACTATTTTATTATACCCAAAAATTGGATAGCGAAATTTCATCGTAAGTATATGTTTAGAGGTCCCCTTAGTAACAAAAAAATCTGATGTGTTACACTCACATGACTTTCTCTACTCTTGTACAAACTATTTTTATAAACGTTTATTCTCCATATGCTTCATGTTAATCGAGATGTCAATCTTATTGCTAATTTTCTTGTAGATGCAAGGGGAACATGGTAGGTTATAAGCGATAGTCAAATCTTTTAAGTGCTGGTTGCTATGTGGCGCATTCTATTCTGTTTGCATATCCAGGACATAAAAATTGAATAACGAATTTGAGAAAAAGTATAAGTATTGGAAAATTTAAGGGAATAACAAGCAATATCTCGCAAACGGTACACTCAACAAAAGAAATGTACATGACATAAATTGTGTATTTTAACGCGATCTACATTTTTCGTGTAGTAAAATTTTGTCTATCTCTTATGGTTTACTGGTTATGGAAAAGTCGTTCACAATGAAGAATACTTTTGGAGACATTCCCAGAAAATTCGAGATATACATTTTATTTGTCATGACAATATCTTAAACATATGATATTTTAATCAAAATCGTTAGAGCCGTTTTTGAGAAAATTAAAATTTTCGAAAAATGTTCCATGTAAAGGGTAGTCTGGGGTGGGGGGATTTTCTTGAAAACCTTCGTGTCGCATCTCTGAAAGATACTGAACCTAAATACCAAGTTTGGCGTTTATCCGACTGTTAGTTTTTGAGTTATGCTGTTCACAGACACACACACATACAGACACACAGACACACACACACACACACAGACACACACACGGACATGTTTCCAAAAATGCTTTTTTTTGATTCAGGAGGTCTCAAAACATGTATTTCCGGTGAAATCTCGGTATCGAATTTTTGGGTGGAATGCAATACTTCCCCTACTTACTATACGTGGTAGAGAAAGTAAAAAGGACTTTTAGAAAATGGTCCGTTGTGTGAACAGCATAACCCCCACCCCCAAAAAAACGAAAAGTCGAAGCAACAAAAAACTTGGTATTTACTTCGTCTTTGTTACATGCGAAGGTTAAAAACCTTCCCCTATACAATTCCCCTACCTAAAACTACCCTTAACATGAAATTGTTTCGAAATACTCGACTTTCTATAAATTATTATAAAATCTGGATTGAAATACCATATACTAAAGATATTTACATGAAAAATAAAATATATATCGTTAATTTTCTGGGAATAGCTTCTGAAGTCGTCTTCATGCAGAAGGAATTTTGTATAATCTTGTATAACTGGTAAACGTTAAGGCATAGATGAAACCGTACTTTACAAGAATGTAGATCTATTTTAAACATAGAGTTTATTTCCAATAAATTTTTTGTGGCATCAGCCATTTCCGAGATATCCATTACTAAAGATTAGAATTGTTCAATACTTAGCCATTCTCTCGATTCCATTGAAACAGTATGGAATTTTAAGGCCGCGTATAGCGTCCATTTATTAAACATTTGACTATTGCTGTTCACTTTGTATCTATAATGAATTATGTAATGTAGCTATTTCTGAAGTAGACAAAAAATGTTTTAGTAAAATTAGTTTGTATACCCTTTCATAAAGGATAGAATCTGGCATGTGATTTATTACTTTCTTTACTACGTATAGTAAGTAGGGGAAGTATTGTGTTCCACCCAAAAATTCGATACCGAGATTTCACCGGAAATACATGTTTTGAGATCCCCTGAATCCAAAAAAAGCATTTTTGGAAACATGTCCTTGTGTGTGAGGGGGTGTGTGTCTGTGTGTCTGTGAACAGCATAACTCAGAAACGAACAGTCACATAAACACCGAACTTGGTATTTAGGTTCAGTATCTTCCAGAGATGCGACACGAAGGTTTTCGAGAAAATCCCCCACCACAGACCACCCTTTACATTGAACATTTTTCGAAAATTTTAATTTTCTCAAAAATGGCTGTAATGATATCTTCATGACAAATGAAAAGTATATCTCGAATTTTCTGGGAATGTCTCCAAAAGTATTCATCATTGTGAACGACTTTTGCATAACTGGTAAACCATAAGAAACAGACAAAATTTTACTACACAAAAAATGTAGATCGCATTAAAATACACAATTTATGTGATATACATTTTTTTGTTGAGTGAACCGTTTTAGAGATATTACTTGTTATTCCCTTAAATTTTTCCAATACTTATACTTTTTCTCAAGTTCTTTATTCATTTTTTATGTCCTGGACATGCAAAGAGAATGGAATGCGCCACATAGCAATTAGCTCTTAAAATATTTGACTATCGCTTAAAACCTACCATATTCCCCTTGCACCTACAAGAAAATTAGCAATAAGATTGACATCTCGATATCTCGATTAACATGAAGCATATGGAGAATAAGCGTTTGTAAAAATAGTTTGTACAAGAGTAGAGAAATTCATGTGAGTGTAACACATCAGATTTTTTTTTGGTTGGAATACAATATTTCCTCTATACGTACTAGAGGTAAATGCGAGAGAAAGTAAAATGTGCGGCATTTGCAGAATACATAAGCTGTGGAGATAACATTCCCTTAGAAAATAATGTGCCAAAGTATACCTATAAATGACGGTCGAAAGCGGCACTAAGGATGAAAGCACATTTGAATATCTACCTGCAGAGGATTGTTATTGTTTAGGTTATTTAAAACTTTGAGGCTGCATAAAACTCTTCCAACCATACCAGTGTGTTTGGTATTCTGTCAGTTTTCACCCATATATCATTATGCAACCGGTGTAACTAAACGAGAATTGGTATCCTTTCCGAATGCAATTTGCCTTCCCATTGTCTTCAAAGTGCCAATGACGAACGAGCGTTAAAATCAATAACTTTATTGATTAGACTAAACAAATATCCTTTAACAATGACGATACTATTTAGTATTCTGTCTGAACCTGTCTATATTATTACGCACCTGGTGCAAGTTGATGAGATTTGCCAATGCAGTTTATTTCTCTCTTTGTAGCTACAATGAATAAGTGCCAAAATGACAATAAAATGCACAGTGAATACGTCGCAGAGCAGTGCAGCGTAAAATGATTGCGCAGATGGCTTTTATATATTATTTGTAGTCTTTTTTGTCAATCACTAAATAACGGCTAGCATAAATTTAATCACCACATTTCTGATATAAAACCTAAGTCTGTTACGTAATATGCATTTTGGGTTAATTCATATATAATTGGATAATACTAGCTACAATGTGTGCATTTTAGTTCAAAAACAAAAAATTATATTGCTTATGAAAGCATGAGTTGAAACAAAATTTAAATTCTATAAAACAATGGCTGTACTTACACTGCTTTATGGAACTGAATACTGGACCCTCTAAGAGAAATTGCAGGAAATAGAACTGATCACATAAAAACGATGCCAGTAGAGATGAACTGAAGAATTTTAATATCCTAGACAGAATGGCATGACCATTAGAAAAAGTGGTACTGAATAGAAACCCTAAGATACTCTACAAATAACAGGTCTTCAGATTTATTCGGCCTTTATCGCCAGTCGTTTTAAATGAATGACGTCATTATTAGTCCAGAGCCCCTTGTCTCAAAGGGGACTTGCGGAATTAAACCTCAGACTCCATGCGTTTCCGAATTCTTAAACAGGTTGAACTATTTTTCACTAGGTCATTTTGTGCGCAAACTGGAAGTGACCACCATTTACAGAATTTACATGATTAATTGCTACTTCTGAACTAAATAAATAAATAAAATCTGTAATATTCCATCCCTTCCGAACTGGAAGGATTGTAGGTAGAGTCTATCGTACGATGTTAAGCGCTGCGTAACTGATATTCTCCGTTTTTGTACGGAATTTCACAAATCCCGAGACAAAACATGATAAAAAAATCTGATGCGATACATTCACATAACTCTACACCATCTATTATTTATTAGTGAGTGTAAAAACTATTCCTACTAAAGCTTACTTTAATGTCTACTACAGAGCTGCATTACATGCTTCGTTATAGATAGAAAGAGAAATGCAACAGTAATTTGTTTAAGAACTGGACGCTAATGTTAGACCTAAAAGTCCATACTCTTTCCATGCAATCGCAAGAAACAACTGAATGTTAAAAAGACTTTAAAGAATGACCAAGAAATGAACAATTCGAAATATTAACAACGGATATCTCGGAAGTTGCATATGCCACAAAAAAGCTTACTTGAAATAAATTGTGTGTTTTAAAGATATATATATATATATATATATATATATATATAGTGTAGTACGTTTTCGTTAAATAAAAGTATTCTATTGGATTAGCAATAGCTAATCAGAGACTTCAAATTTACAAATTTACAAATTTATGCGGTAGAAATCAAGGCAGTTGCTTGTAGGCAGCGCTCATAACTGAACGCGTTGGTTGTAGATAGTGTTCCTAACCGGACGCGAGATGTGACCTCGAGAAATTGAATACGTATTTTGTGTGAGAAAATAGTTTACGTGTTAAAAAGTGCAAGTAATTAATAAAAGAATTTCACAGCTCTCTCTCTCTATATCAGTGAAGTGTTATTTAAATAGTGTCAAGCATTAATAAAAGCAGTGAAGTAAAACTATAATCTGTGTAAGCCTACAATACAATCAAACAGTTTCTTCAAATTGATGCCCAAAGCCTGGGGCAAAATAACAACGTAAAAATAAAATACAGCTATACACCTATCTTCAAATCGGCTTCCATAATTGGGGCAGAAATTTACCTATCTCACCCAGCACCGTCGAACGATATTTCTGTGTGGAGAAAATTACCTAGATATTAGGTAGGAAATGGCGTCAAGCTCCCTTACTCCTAAGTAATATATGAATAATCAAGAATTTATAAACATAAACAGCAAATCGTGTGTGTTTTCCTTGTATTAAGACAAAACAGCTTACAGTTAAGTTTTGGAACGGTTGCAAGTACAAGTATTAGGTGAACTATTTGTAAGCACTTCAGATTATAAAGTTCAATTCTGTTATAGAAATATATATGAAGAAGTCATCATAGATACAAATATGCAGTTACGTATCGAGAAAGTTCTAACTGGTTGTTAAGCAAATAATGCAGATAAATAGCCAAAATTAAAGAGCACAGTGTGTTGTACCAAAACTGACAAATTCACAAACTAGAGCAATATGAGAATAAGTTTATAGGCTCACAAAGTATAACGCACAGACAACACAGAAAACACATATTATCCTTTGTGAAACTTCCTAATTTTTTAGCCATAACAGATCCGGCAATTACTACATGTCCTTTTACTGCCTAACGTAGCATAAATGACAATAATACAGGTCAGAAAAGAAATGAAAGAATTAAATGTTGTCATCCATAAACTTTCGGAAATAAAGCCTAAAACAGTCATAAGATATCAAAACCAGAGATACATGAAGAGAGCTTCATGGGAAGGAAGAGGCGACGAGTCGACAAGCGCAGAGAACAACGAGCCGCTCACTTAATCTCCGTGGAAGAGCACCGATTTGAGTGGCTCAGTTATCGTGATGCCATAAGCCTCTGTGTGCAGTAAACAAGTCGAGAATTATTGCTTTGTTTGTATGCAATAAACGTATTCCGCCTGGGCTGGAAATTCTGTTAAAAAAATAAGATTAGTATCTAAAATGGCGTTTAAAAACAGTCATTCACCTCTGTGTTTGTGTATTACCTGCTGTTATATATTCCACATTTGAACGATTCTAGCCACCGAGCACAAAGTTTTGGGCGAATGCCCAGCAATGTTTTCATTTATGCCTTTTGAATTATTTTTAGAACAATACATGCAATATAAAAATAATATCGTAAGATGTTCATCACCATTTACTTCAAGATATAGACTTATACCTGTTCCGCCTCCATCAAGTTGATCATGTCATCTTTTTGTAGGCCTCCCAAATTTACACTACGTGATCGAAGGTATCCGGACACCTGACTGAAAATTACGTACAAGTTCGTGGCGCCCTCCATCGGTAATGCTGGAAGTCAATATGGTGTTGCCAACCCTTAGCCTGATGACAGCGTTCACTCTCTCAGGCATACTTTCAATGAGGTGCTGGAAGGTTTCTTGGGGAATGGCAGCCCATTCTTCACGGAGTGCGGAACTGAGGAGAGGTATCGAAGTAGGTCGGTGAGGCCTGGCACGCAGCTATTAGGTTTCGTGGCGTATGGCGGTGCCGGACAGCTATCACAGATGCATACTAATGGACACCAAGATGCTGCCTGATTGGTGGGTCGTTCTCGGCGGCTCTAGCTAAGGTTGCGAGCTTGAAAATGTTAGGGACTTCCGCGCGTCTCTGAGGCCTGTCTGCTAAGGCTTATGGCTCCTGGGATTTCATTACCTCATCCCTTCCTCCTGGGGGATGGTAGCCCCAATTGGTATGTGCAGATTGCAGCGCGCGAGTTATCCCCCTGCGTTGAATCACCTATTACAGCTATAATTACCTAATTAGAGAATAAGATAGTTGTACAGTATATGTAGGTATTCTTCATATTTTATAAAACGCTGTGAACATTTAAATTTAGCAGCTTCCACTGGCAGAAACATTGAATGTTTTCTTTGGTTATGTCGAGGTACCGTCCGCCTTTCTGCTATGCATTATTATAAATTCTAGGGTTCTAAGGCAGCACAATACCAGATAATACCTAGATCCACAGCTTTGTATTCTTATTTCATGCTCACGGAAGGTAATCAGGTTACAAAAGCGGCCATAATTCCTTTTTTTTCGTTTTAATCAGGCGATACAAAAGCACAAATTCCGCTCTGAAACATGACGGTTCTGTGCTTAATCACGGGACAGGATAGTCGGCGAGAGAAAACGTGTTGTCTTTATTTTTAATCAAGGATATTTAAGGGCCTTTTGGAGCCAGGCTAGCTCAGATTGGGAATTAAAACCATACGGTTTCCAGTACTCTGGGAAATCTAATTTGTAACGAGCTCGAACAAACGGGGAAACAACTCGCTTGCCTTTACGGATTATTTCCAGTGGGTGGAGGAGGAAGGACTGGGTTATATTGTTGCTTTCCTCCGCACCAGTTTCTTGTACCAGTGGTATCCGCACGTAGTAATCATCTCGCAATGAGCAGTTTTGTTGCAGCCACCGAAAGATAAGGTCTAATAGAAAACAGATACACTTCCTTACTCTCTGCTTTTGTCAATTGCTTCCTCTGCGTCTTTTGCTCAGTATAATTACATCTTCATTCTTCTTTCCCTTCCTCTCTGGCTCCTTTCTCTTGTTTCAGCATCAGTACGTGGGTAGAGAGATTATTAACACGAGTAGTTATATCTGAATTAAAAGGAATTCCATTCATAAATTCTTGTGTGCTAAATTCACATTGCCTTCTCTACCCTCAAACGTTTGTTAGTTGGTATATAAACTATTCTTGCGAAAACTTATTTTCCTATCTAATTCATTTTAATCAGATAAACCTTGAGACAGTATTTTATATCAAAACACTGTAAATGCCAGAGTGATTGTAGTGTAAATTAGCCTTATTGTATGACAATGATTTGAGATGTTTGTTAATTATAAGCATTGTTATGAAATAAGTTTACACGGCCTCACTGAAACTGACAATAGGAGCGGGTAACAATGAGCGAGGGGGTAAGTTGTTTATCAATTATAAGAGACAAACAAATGACGTCAGGGTAGCGCGCTTTTCTTTAGAAATGGAGGGAATATCTTCACTAGAGAATATGTGTTCGTAATTTTGATTGGATATAAAAATAGACGCTAATGTTGGCGCGCTTTAATAACCAATAGCAGCTCGATTATAATCTTTAGGCATATCGGGGTGAGGGAGTATAAATTCTGAAGCCAGAGACGGGTAACGCGCAGTTCTACATAATCATTCACAAGTTACACGTCGCTCAGTTTAAGAGAATCATTCGTGGGTACACGTCGTGCAGTTCAACAGAATCATTCACGGGTTACACGTGCAGTTCAACAGAATCATTCACGGGTTATACGTCGCACAGTTTAACAGAATCATTCACGAAGTACACGTTATGCAATTCTACAGAATCTCTCGCGTCGTAAAGTTAGTTACAAAATGTGAAATACTAGAATTAATAATGTGCGGCAAATAAGTAATTATAGTTACATTCGAAAATATAATAAAGTGTGATGGCAATAAAAGTGTAAAAACAAATTCTTTTATCAGTGTTATCTTTTAGTAACAACTCCTTTCCGTTTACACACCCTGTTTAAGAGATTTGCTCGACTGGTAATAATAGCTAGCCGGAGGACAAAGAACTCAAAATTCAAAATAGGAAAGCAATAACAGGCGCTCAGCAAATAAGATAACACGAAAGATACCGCGATAATCTGGATTACACATTTCGTTATAGATACAAAGGGAATAGCGTAATCAAATGGACGGTACACGCTCGCTTTACAAATCCATACTCTTTCAATAAAATTTCGAGAAAGGATTGAAAATCGCTTAAATGATTAGCTAAGTATTGGACAATTAGGACCATTAATAACGCATATCTCGGAAATTGATGATGACACATGAAGATGTTTTATTAGCTCCACGTATGGATGCCAGTTTGAGATGATGTTTTGTTATGTTATTGTTTCACGTATGGTAAAGCCGATTTGAAGTAGGAGTTGTATTATATTTCAACTGTTTGGGAGCCGAACTTGTAGTTGCAACCGCACGTATATTAAACAGTTTCCGGTAGCCTTTGCCCCAAATGTATTTTTACTGTTTCTTTAAATATTATATTTATGTTTGCCACAGCTGCGTCAGGATTTGTTAGAGACACGTTTCTCTTGGCAGGGTTGTGATACGACTAAGAATGTAGGCTTACACAGATTATAATTTTTACTTCACTCCTTTTATTAATACTTGATACGATTTAAATAACAATTCACTGATATAGAGAGAAAGCTGTGAAATTTTTTTTATTAATTAATTGCATTTTTTTAACACGTAAACTTAATTTTCGTCTCACACGAAAACATATTATATTTCTTGAGGACACTTTTTTTGCGTCTGGTTAGTAACTCTGTCTGCAGGCAACTGAATTGATTTGGACCGTCTAAACTTGTAAATTTCTGTATTTCAAGTCTCTAATTGGCTAATCCTACTCCAATAGAATACCTTCATATAACTAAAGTTTTTTTGGGTTGTTGATTGGCTATTTTATAAAGTGTCACTAAAATTACATTATTGTTACTCCAAGAATTACAAGTAGTACTGCTAAATTTTCTTACTCATTATTGATCCAAGGTTACTACCTCATTGTTACCTCATCGTTAGTAACTTTTGACCTATTTCTCACAGCTCCTACATTATTAAATTACGTAATGCATTCACATAACATGTTTGAACATGTTTACAATAATATAAGCATATGGAATGACTATTACATACATTTTACAAATTATTACATACACATATTGCTTCAAGGCGAGCTGTTATTAAATTTACATATTATATAATTTGACTGAAATCATTTAAGTGTTAAAAACACTGCCTAGCACAATAAAATGTGATTTGAAATAAATCTATATTTTAAAGAGATCTTCATTTCTTGCGTATTACCTTTCATCTTGGCTTAACGCTTACCAGTTGTACAAGATTATACAAAATTTCTTAGGAATAAAGAGGACTTCAGAGGCTACTTCTGTAAATTCAAGATATACGTTTTATTTATAAATTAAATAACTTTAATATGTGGTATATTAACCAAAATCATTAGAATCATTTCTTAGAAAATAAACAATTCCGAAAAATTCTCCATGTAAAGCGTAGTTAATGTGAGAGGATTTTCTTTAAAATCTTCCTGTGACATCTTTGAAAGTTACTGAACTTAGTATTTAAGTATTTTAGAATTTGATATCTATCTTACTTTACGTTTCTGATTTACGCTGTTCACAGACACACAACACAGACCTCCTTCTTTCTTTACGACATATAGTAAGTAGGGGAAGTATTGCATTCCACCCCAAAATTTTATATAGAAGCTTCAGGGGAAATACATGATTTGAGGCACCATTAATCCAAAAAAGAGGTTTCGGAAAATGGTCCGCTTGTGTTTGTGTGTGTGTGTGTGTGTATGTGTCTATCGTGTGTTGGTGAACAGCATAACTCGAAAACGAAAAGTGAGGCAGTATTTTATATCATAACATGCTGTGAATGCCAGAATGATTGTAGTGTAAATCAATATTATTGTATGTATAGGATTTTAGATTTTTGTTAGCCATAAGTATTGTTAGAAAATAAGTTTACACGGCCTCAGTGAAACTGACAATAGAAGTGGGTAACAATAAACAAAGGGGGTGAGTTATTTATCACTAAGAAGAGACAAACAAATGACGTCAAGGTAGCGTGCCTTTCTTTAGAAATGGAGGCAATGTCTTCCCTAGAGCATATATGTTAGTAGTAGTGATTGGCTGACAAAACAGACACTGATGTTGGCGCGATTTGGTAACCAATAGCAGCTCTATTATAATGTTTAGACATTTCGAGGTGAAGGAGTATATATTCTCGAGCCATAACGATGTTTCACGCAGTCTTGAAGAATCTCTTTTGAAAAGCACGTCGTACAGTTTGGAAGAATTTCTCGCGTCGTAAAGTTAGTTACAAAATGTGAATTACGCGGCAACTAATACGACAGTAATTACATTTGGAAATACAACAGTTTCAGTCGGGCGTGTATAAAGTTTAAACATGTGAATTATTAAGTGTGACGGCAAAAAAAGAGTAGAAACAAATTATTTTATCAGTGCTAACTTTTAGTAACAACTCCTTTCCGTTTACAAGCTCTGCTCAGAGACACTTGCTTAACTGAGTAATAATAGTTAGCCGGAGGATAAGGAACCCAAATTTTAAAATAAGAAAACAATAACAGGCGCTCAGCAAATAAGATAAAACAAGCCGATTACCGCGACAAAAGTCGAATAGACATCAAACTTGGTCTTAGGTTCAGTATCTTCAAAAGATGCGACACGAAGATTTTCAAGAATATCTCCCCACCCCAGACTATACTTTACCTGAAGAATGTTTCTAAAATTTTGATTTTCTAAAAAATTTCTCTAACAATTTTATTTAAAATACCATATGTATAAATGAAATGTATTTCTTGAATTTTCTGGGAATATCCCCAGAAGTCCTCTTCATTTTAAATGTCTTTTGCATAACTGGTAAACCGTAAGAGATAGACAAAATGTTACTACACAAAAAACTTAGATCTCGTTAAAGCAAGTAATTTATGACATATATATTTTTGGGGAGTGAACAATTTCCAAAATATTCCTTGTTATTTATTTAAATTTTCCAATTTCTAATGGGAATTCGTTATTCGTTCTTTATGTCCTGGAAATGCAAAGAGAATGGAATGCTCCACATAGTAACCAGCTCTTAAAAGATTTGACTATCGCTTAAAGCCTACCATATTCCGCTTGCACCTACAAGAAAAGTAGCAATAAGTTTTCTGGAAACGTTTATCTCGATGTTATCATAAAGTTGATGGAGAGTAAGCGTTTGTAAAACTAGTTTGTACGAGAGTAGAGAAACACATGTGAATGCAATATATAACATTTTTTTTATTTATTCAGGAAGCCTCAAAACATGTATTTCTGGTAGAATCTCGGTACCAAATTTATTAATGGAAATGCAATACCTTCTCTACCTACTATTTACGTGGTGGAGAAAGTAAAAATGTGGTGTATTGCATTTACATGACATGTTTGAAACGGATGAAGTATATTAAAGATTGTGCTATAATTTGAATAAATATTATTGAAGCAATAGTTTGATTAATAGTTTACAATTAAATTGAGGTAAGTTATTTATAGACTGACTTATGCTTTGATGTAAATTGAGCATAATTACAAATATACAGAAGTCTTATACAAACATAATCTTGAAGTTTGCATTGCTGTACTAGATAATGACTAAATGATTTTACAATACCAGAATGGACACATTAAGTTTAAATGGGCGTCATATTTCAATAATTCTGTAGGTGTTCACTTTTCACTTACAGCCCTTTACGTAAGAATTGGTTCTGTTTTAAGAAACAATTTGAAAAACGGATTTTATATTAACATAGGTAGAATTAAACTTGCTTTATGAGCCTTGACTTTGTGCCATAAAACACTTTGTGTTACCATATAAGTAATACTGTAATCACCTGTAAGGGGAATACCTATTCCTTAATGAATAAGGAGAGAACAATTAGGAAGCAGTAGGGATGGAAAAGCATATATACATAACTATAAATAATGCAAATAATTCATGTAATATAAACTACGAGTTTACAACTTGATAGTATGTATCAAGTGAGAGGGGCAATGTTAGCTAAAAGTCAGAGGTACCTTGGATATGCCAGATGTGTGAAGCTTGGCGTAGCATGAATGATTTTATTCTCATTCGACACTTAGGTAAATAACCAATCAGAATATGCGTAACCAGACGTGACGACGCAAAGGTAGGTTCTATTCGGTTACCCGTAACAAGAAAACAATTTATAAGCATGTATCTTCTGTTTCCGATTATCGAGAGATCGACTTCACGAATGTCTGCTAGGAACTGCGCATAACGAGTGCTGATTAAATCTTTTAAGTATGAGTTTTTGGAAAGTACGGTGTAGAAATAGCGGAATTATGAGAGAGATTTTTTAGGTTTGGTCCGTAATGCAATAAAATAAAAACTACTGAATATTTTTGTTAACTATTTGTTTATTCCAGCTAATATACCTTGAACTTTCTTTCCACATAGTCTTCACAGTTAATTAACTTCTCATTCTGGTGTGTAATAAATTTTAGTAGCTCTTCCTAATACAAGTTCGCCACCAATCCATAAAGTTTTATGCAGTGTCTGAGATCCCGAGGCAGAAGCTTTATTGGTATTGTTGGTGTCAGGTGGGGAATCCAAACTGGCTGTCCAGAAGTCAGATCTTTTATAACAGAGTAGCTGCAAGAAAAAAATTGTGAATCTGCAAGTTAATGTGCTGTTAGCTAAAAACAAACAACTTATTCGTAACCTTCAAGAAGCTTACAAAGATCTTTTTAATACATAAACATTTAACTCCAGAAACAGCTACACTTTCCTAGATTGACTGGCGACGGAAGTCTGTGACTATGTCCTAAAAACGTGCTGCAATAAGACAAATGTTCGAAAAACATTTATAACTGTTGGAAAAGTAGAAGGCTTGGGTACAAACTAAAGTATTGAAATATTTATTAGGTCTTACATTACTGCAAAACCGAAATTACTTTTAAGATACTCCTCGTACTTAAAGGTCCAATTGGAAGTGAAAATGCACGTAGCCAACTTATTTACTCACATCCAAGATAATAGTAGTAAGGCATTGTTAGGTATTCAGAGATATCTAGAAAAGAACAAGACAAAAACTTTTGAAGATCAGCTAGCGTATCAAACATCCGATATGAGGAACCGCGGTTTAAATTGGCAATCAATAATTAACACGCATCTGCCTCGCCTTCCATCCCTCATTCGGTTGTGGAGGTTTATGCTTGAGTGCCGAACCAAAAAGAGTTCAGGGGTTAGTATGGACAGTCTTTAGGAGGCATATTGTTTCAACCATTCAGATGACACATACGTTCTCAACCCCTTTCATCGCCCAGCTAGAACCGACCTTTCTTCATAGTAATACTAGCGTATCGGACTTCATCTAAAATTAGAGGATAGCCCACCTAAGGCAGGCGCGGAACACGAATGAATGCGAGATTCTGCCAACATTCAGGAATGGAAAACACTAAAAGTAACCAAAAGTATCGGCACGTTTTTTTGCACAGGACTGTACAAACAACATCCCGATCCGTGTCGCATGTCGACATGCTGCTGCCGCGCAGGCTGTATACAATTTTTTTAAACATTTACAACGGTAAACACAAATCCTATTTATGTATAATCAAGTAATGTGCTTATTTGGCGTAATAACAAGGCCGAATATATTACCAGACAATTTGTAGAATCATTGCGGGTCTGTTTGTTAGCTGTCTGTTGGCTAAGTTGTGGCTTCCTTCGAAGCCACAAGGGTTTCTTCTTCCTAAGGTTGTACAAAGCGCGCCAAAGAAAATCTTACTGTACCTCGCGTCTATGTCACATTATTTTTCGTTGTACGTGGCCTTGCGAAGCTTACAAAATGGCGTAGAAACGAAATATATGTTTACGCTCTTGATCTATTGACTAAAAGAGAAAGAGGTGGAGTGATTGCATTCAGTTTGTCATATAGACCTCTTATCGTCATTGGTAGCCCATACCTTATCGGCTAGTGCAGGACACGACTTTGAAAGGGTTAAATGCTAAGAGGAAATCTTGATGAGCGCCCAGGTTAGAGAAATGTAGAATGTGTAGTGTGAAAAGATTTTCAGGGGGTGCAAATCAAAGCTTGGATGATATTCATTAAATACATAGCAAGGCAGCACTTTATAACAAAAAATAAACACAGTGTCTCACAGTGATATTAATGCTTGTTGCTGCATGGATGCAACCATAAGTAAATAATAAATAAATAAACAGCATGTTTTCCCTATAATTCAAACACTAATTGGTTAATATGCCTTTACTAACATATTGCTGATCGTAGGAATACAACAGGATTATAGACAATAATATAACCCAATATTAATATGTATGTCATATTTGGTAAACCTTATACATATACACATTTATCTCTAGTTTCTAAGTATGATCAATCATTTATAACAAAAGAGTAATTTACACGTAGTAAACGAATATCATCTGCGGATGTTTTACGGGGAGTGCCCACTTTCTAACGAGTATGTAGACCGTCTCCCCACTTTCTTAGAACATTTTTATCCAGTAATTTAGTATAAAAGCACTTTTATGCATCACCGTTGCAATTACTGTAACAGTGCGACGAGCCTCCCACATATCCACCACGAGTCATTTTGCTAGTATACAGCATGACTGGTACTGAGACAATAAACATGTTTTGGCTTTAACAACACTGAAAAAGCAAAGGTATCAATCTCTTCTCTTTACACCTTATTGTTGGATTATCAAGCTACCACGCTCTGAGCTAGGTAAGATGGACACGCCTCAAAAGACCCCAGAAAACGATACGAAATCCGCCGAAGATTTTCTTTGGCGCTCTGTGTTAAGCGATTGGTTCGGCCGGTGGCCGCAGAGGGAAGAACTGTATACTTTATAGTTTAGGTGATGCTGCCAACCAAGCGATGCTGAAGTAATACGAATGACAGAGAATCGATCGGACAACCTATCTAAAAGCCACAGTTACACCTATTTACAATAGTATTTTTATAAGCGCAGACAACAATATCTGAAAACTCTGATCTAAAATGTAGTTACTTTTTACCAATATAAGATCAGTATCACACAAATAACATTAAATACTTAGTTGCGTGAATTACTTCCTAATAGACCGAGCTAGGTGGCGCCGCGTAACGTGCGCGACTCGCACTCGGGAAGCTGTGGATTCGATTCCCGTGACGGACAAATCTGTCCCATACAGGGTCAGGAGTCGGGAAATACTGGATGGTTCATTTTTTACCACGACTCTCCTACCCCTCATTTCCTGTACCCATCTTCCTTGTCATCTGTTTCAGGGTTGTAGAATCAGATGACAGTGTTCGGCTTGTTGCGCTGGATGGTGGTTGTGCGCTTTGTTCGGCTCTGGCGCTGTCCAGGAACTGCTAGGTTGGATACCCGCGTTTGGCGGGCGCTCCTTCGGGGACATATCGTAAGCTCGGGGCCCCCAATGAATGGGCTTGGGTTTCGGAGGCGTTCAATCTGGACTCCATCTGCGCTTACGCCAGAAGTAATCCGCCCTTCGGGTTTCTCCCCTCATCTCTACCCTCCCAGGTGTTACGGTAAAAGTATAAGGGGCAGGATGGCCTGCGTGCGGTGCGCTGCCGCTGAATCTATTTTCTTCAGTACCTTTTACCTTTTATCGTCCTATTAATCTCAAACGCCACACAAGACAATTCTCCGAACGATTTAGATGACAGGAGTGTAACTTAGAGGAACAAGTTATATACAGGTTCACTATTACTATCCAGCTTAAATAAATGGTCATTCAACTGAAAAAGCTACGCATCTTTCTCTCAGCCATTCTCCATTTTTCACTAACTTATAAGGTCATGTAACTACCATGTTGTTATTTAAATAACCGTTGAATCTCCCCTTAAGACTCTCGCGAATTTTTGTAGGAATTTGTATACAAGTTACAATAGAAACTTACGTAACACAAGTTCCAGTCGATCATGTTCCTATAGCTTTGAGTCTCTTTGTCTCTGATATTGCAAGCGCCGGTGAAAACCTACACATGAACCATTGCATCCTGAAACGTCACTTAATTTTATTACTTTCTATACTACATATAGTAAGTGGAGGGAAGTATTGCATTTCACCCAAAAATTCGATACCGAGATTTCACCAGAAACACATGTTTTGAGGTGCCCTGAAGCCATATAAAACATGTTTAGAAACATTTCCGCGTGTATGTTAGCATACCTCGAAAACGAAAAGTCGAGTAAGTACCAAACTTGATATTTAAATTCAGTAACTTCCAGTTATATGACAAGAAGATTTTCAAGAAAATCCACCAATCCCCAGCTACGCTTTACATGGATCAGTTTTAGAAAATTTTAGTTCTCTGTAAAATTGCTCTAACGATTTTGATTAAAATACCATATATAAAAGATATTTATATGACAAATAAAATGTATATCTTGAATTTTCAGGAAATACCCTTCGGAAGGAATTTTATTTAATCTTGTATAACTGGTAAACGTTTAGCGATAGACGAAAACGTACCACGCACAAAAAACGTAGATCTCTTTAATACACACAAATCATTTAAAATAAGTTGTTTGTAGCATAAGCTGTTTGAGATATCCGTTACTAAAAGTTCGAATTGTTCAATATTATTCTTTTAAAGACCTGTGGATTTTCAGTTGTTTCTCGCTATTGCATGGAAACAATATGACATTTTAAGGCCAGCATATAGCGTTCAGTGCTTAAACATTGGACTATCGCTATTCTTTAGTAATAATAGTTTCTATACCCATTAATAAAGATAGGGGATAGAGAAAGTCATGTGAATGTACTACATCAGATTTTTATACTGTAATATCAGGTTTGCGAAACCAAGTCATATGTGTGCATAGGTATATCCAGCGAATGCTTCCTTCCAATTGAGCAGAAGTAAAGCAAGCTATGGTTCATCCTGTACACAAGTTTCTTTGTTTAATAAAACTCGCTACTCGCTCTACGAAACCCCGTAAAGGTTTCCTGCAGGCTAAACAAACATCAAACAAACAGAACCGATCAGATGCGTGCATTCAACCAGAAACATACTGTTTGCATGAACAGAAGGATAATGATGGCAATAGAAAGAAACTAAAGTGGAGACGAGGCGCATAGACTGCTTTGATAACAACAATATCTAGCAACATCCCACATATTCAACCTACAGCTGTTAACATAAAACTCTGATGTGTTATATTTACATAACTTTCTCTATCCTGAATTGCTAATTAGTGGATATGCAAATGTTTGTTATAAAAGTTTATTTTCCTGTCTACTTCATTCTAATTGAGATAAACCTTTTCGGAAATACCTGCATTACACAGTTGATTAGAGATATAAAGGGAATGGCGATAGCCAAATGTTGAGTTGGATGCTATACTGATGATGCTGATCTTAAAATCCCATACTCCTTCCATGCAATCGCGAGAAACAATTGAAAATCGACAGAGCTATAAGCACGCTTAGATATTGAACAATTCGAACCATTAATGACAGATATATCGGAAATGGTGATGCCACAGAAAACATTATTGGAAATAAATTGTGTGTTGAAAACACATTTACATTTTTTGTATAGTACATTTTCATCTATCGCTTAACGTTTACTAGTTATGTAAGATAATGCAAAATTCCTTCCAAATTAAGAGTAATTCACAGACTATACATAGAAAATTCAATAAATGCATTTTATTTTTTATGCCAATATCCTTAAAATGTGTTGTTTTAACCAAAATCGTTAGAAAAATTTTGGGAAAATAGAAATTTTCGAAATATGCTCCATGTAAAGGGTAGTTTGAGGTAGGAACATTTTTCCTGAAAAATCTTTGTGTTGCATCTTTGGAAAATATTTAAAGTTTGGTATTTATCCGACTCTTCGTTTTTGAGTTATACTGCCCACAAGCACACAAGCTTTATTTATATTTCCTGTGAAATCTCAATATCGAATTTTTGGGTAGAATACATACCTTATCTACTACTAGGTATGTGGTACAGAAAGGAAGCATGACTAAATAAAACAGCAAACTATGTTCCTTCAGCGTAATCTTCTGATAACAAAGGTCATTGGCAGCTAGAGAGTTTATTTGTAAGATTGAAAAAAAGAGAGAAGCTGTATATAAAATCAAAGTAATCGTGACATCCGCCAGTTTTAAATGAAACCTAAGCACCTGCATACTGCAATTCCCCACCAACTGGCAGTGATGCAACCTGTTACTCTTTGCGACGTCGCGTTCTCTCTTTTGTTCCGAACAAGTGCATGGATGGCATGCGAGTATATCAACTGTTTAACAGTTTATCTCAACCTCCTAAACAATAAAAGTGGCATTATAACACATTGCATAGAATAACATGCATTCTGGAACGTCTTCCATTAGTACTGATTGGGTTTGACTTAGTGAAAACGTCTTATTCGATTTATATGTAACAGTAACAGTGGCAAACACTGATAATTGCTTATCGTGAGCATTTACCTAGCTTCTTGGTATACTCTTCTACTTTTGCCTTAAAATTGTCACATTGTGTTCAAGCAGGTGTGTACATTTACCAAGTCAGGATATGGAGGAAATACCTACCTGAAGTTAAAAATAAAGAAGTTACATAAAATAAAATGTTAGAGGAAATAAAAATAATTATAGGAAGAAACACATCAAAGTAGAAATAATGATAGGAAAAATATGAGACTTATCTAGGAAGAGTAGGAATGAGGAAGCAGATATGAACAGTAAATAGGTGTTGAGTAATTAATGTGATATAAAGATGTAAATAGGCAATCTAATATAAGAATATTACATATGCATGCAGAACTGAATATTGTAAGGTTAAAAAATTAAATACAATGCTGGCTAATTAATTAGGAAACCACCACACAGTGTAAGTGGGAAAACCCATTGCAGGCAGTAAACTAATTTAGTAAGTGATCTAAGAGCACAAAGGAGATATGACTACTGGAGCGAGTGAGATAGGGATTATTACAAACAGACAGAAATAATTCGAAATTCCCAAAGTAGACAGTTTTTGCCAGAGAAAGGTAGACGAATGATTTTATCTTCACAAGACTCTAAAATGCCGTAGTCAATGGGAAAACATGGTATATATTAGAGTCTTCTGGCAACGCATAAAGTGTGGGTGATTCTGAGAAATCTTCTTCCAATTCTGATCCTCCCGATGTCCACGCCCGTCTTGGTGAGAAGCGTGAGAGCTAGGATGTACGTTCAACTTGGATCTTGAATAGGTAACGGAGATTTCACAGGAAATAAAATTGCAATTCAGGAAATTGTCAATGGTCCGGGCAAGTTTAATATGCAACCGGCTAACAACTTCATAATTATAATCTATTTCACTAAAATAAAACCAGACAAGCAGTAACAGTGGCTTTATTCAACTCTAATTACCCGACGTGATATAAGAATAGCTAGGGAAATATAGGTAATATGGACAATAACAAAAACAATCGGGGAACTTCCAGGCAACTTCCCCGACTTCAGTAGCCCAACGCTACAGTAGTAAAATGATTTTTCAAAGATGCAGTTATGCATAATATAACACAATATTCAGCATAAGATAACAAAAATCTGCCTTATAATCAGGCAACAGATCACCACAGACCCCTGACCGACTTTCCTGACCCATGCTTTTTTCGGTGGATTCCCCGGGTCGCCAGGCGAATGGTGGGAAGAATTCTAACATTCCCCGAATTTCCTGTCCCTCCATTTCATCTACGTTCTCATTTAATTTCATCTTTCATCCGTTGGTCTCTTTCACGGTTGAAAGTGTCGGCGATTGTGTTTCGGTGCAGCGTGGCAGGGGAAAAGAATGCTCTTTGTGACTCTCTCCATTCCTCGGCTTTCGGCTAGCAGTCGGGATACACGAACTCTTTGTC
This sequence comes from Deroplatys truncata, assembly GCA_030765065.1. Lineage (NCBI taxonomy): Eukaryota > Metazoa > Arthropoda > Insecta > Mantodea > Mantidae > Deroplatys > Deroplatys truncata. Next base: position 64,489,489 of record CM060979.1, on the reverse strand, counting down.
CCTGGTCTGCCCGTCCTCAACCGGGAAATCTCTATCTGGAAACATAGGGACTCTGCCATTCCGTGATGGCATTGCTGGTCCCGGCCGCCCGGTGTCCCCTCTAGCTTGATTCTTCCTTCCGGGGACGACCCCTTGTGGGGCATAGATACAATATCCTATATGGATCAGTGTCGAGTCCCCTCCGTAGACAATTCAATCCAGTGGTATTTCTACATTAGCAGTGCAAATATTAGTATCATACAGTTTCTCTTAATTCCGATGTTCCTATCTCTCTCTCTCTTTCTCTCTCTGGTAGGGGGAATAACATTAGGCAATCAAGGACGACCAGCCAGAAAACAAGCAAACAATGGGCATGTTGGGTACAACAGTATTTAACTAGGGGTGCTGTAGAAACCTGAATTTAGAATGCTAAATTGTCTTAAAAGCAATTAAACAGACACACACACACACGCAGTAACAAGCATCGTCGTAGTCTACAATACTTAAATGTTTTGAAGTAGTCATCATTTCGGCCAGCGGCCGGTTTTCGCTTTGCTGCCGATAATCTCCTTTAGGAATTTTCGGAGCTCAAACATTTCATTGCTTTGTTGAGGTGTAAGATCTAATACTGATAATGTAATTTTGCATTTATTCTGCTTAACGTAGACGTTATACATGCCTGACAAATCCATAACGTCTTGTAAAAGTATTTATATTCTCTAGAGACACAAAACCTTCTTGAACGTTTCTTTAGAGTTTTTCTCTTATTTAAACTATTGCAGGTATTATTTTGTCAACCTTGCCACTGTTCTAATTCTTAAACTGTCCTTCATATCCCCTTTACCAGCATCACCACACAAGCGATTCGAATAGCCCTGATCGTTAAAGCGGGACTATTTGGCCAACCATTCAAAGCCAAACGTCACAAGTTCTAGTCTCAGCGAATGCAGTCAAATTTGCCTATGGTAAAGGACGGAGAGGGCCCAAGTAAAATAACCGGTGTGAGGCAAACTTGTATACTGAGGAGGGTTACATTTAACTGCAGTTGCATGTATTTTGCGACTTTTTATTTTAAAAACGTAGAATCGTATTGAAAAATTTAATATTTTTACACTATACAACAGCTAAAAATAGCTATATTTATTGCTGAAGATTAGTATAATATGAAGTTAGAAAAAAATATTACAAAACACCATTGTATCAAATATGGTACACCAGTCTATAAGGGGTTAAGGGTTAGTTTATACGTAGGGCTTAGTGTTTCCTAAAGATTAAAAGGATGAGATTCAGTGTTTCCATAAAGTCATGAGGCATTCAAGCGGCGTGAGCTGATGAAAAATCTTTAGCACAGCAAGAAAACTGGCAGCCGTCTGTTTAATGAGTGCTTCGGAACATTTAGGCCATGAGGAAGTATCAACATGAGTATCCTGTCTTACTAATCACTGCTTAGCAATTAAGCAGGCCATAATTATACACACAGCACATAACACCTGCAGGATAGAGAGAAAATATTGTTTTTCTGTAATAATTTGTGTGTTAATATAAAAGCCATGATTTTAGTATATTATTAGAGTGTTATATTGGTTCAAGTATCGTAGCTATAAATCCTAAAAATAATATAAATAACCTGAGATATAAGTATTTTAAGTACATATATCTATATATACATATAATAGTATTGGTAGATAAGGTTTTTCCATAAAGAAATAAAGGGAAACTATTGCTGCAAATTGAAACAGTGCTAAAGATTAAAAACAAATAATAAAAAAAACATCTATCCAAAATCACAGTTCTGAGACACTCAGAATTATAGAGAAGAAGTTAGTCATTGAAATAACAGTGGAATAACTTTAAATCATATTTTACTAACGGCGTTTTAAAAGTTCATAAGTGGGCTTCATATTTTCACTTTCTCCCCCACATGATAGTAGGTAGAGAAGGTATTGTATTCCACCCAAAAATACGATATGGATAGTTCACCGGAAATACATGTTTTGAGGGCCCTGAATACAAAAGAAGCATTTTTATACAACGGTCCGTGAGAAAGAGAGGGAGAGAGGGAGGGAGAGAGGGAGAGTGGGAACAGCAACAGCATAGCTTCTAATGAAATTTTCTTGTGATTACATACGACCTGCAGTTGTGAACCATCGCTAAAGGAGGTGCTCGGTATAGTGGCAATTCTTAGTAGGGCGTGCTTCTGTCCGACGTCTTGGGGAATCACGCATTCTCTAAAAGACCCCAGGTTGGACACGGATGCTCTGGCAGATAATGATGAAACTTTCCTGTAGTGTTTGTACATCATTAATGGGGGTTTCATAGACCAAAGATTTCAAGATAAAATTATAATGTTAAAGCATTTCATAAATTTATCAAAACACAAACTGATTCTCTTAGACTAATAAGAATGTGTTGCACTTACCCAGAACGTGAATACGGTTTACAGTAACAACACTGACTGATCTTTGCTGCATACTCTAACCATGGAAAAGAACAGGGTAATGATTCCTGTTTACTGCCTGTTGTAGGTCATATGCAATAGTAAACAGTTTACAGCAGAAGAGATGTTTCACATTAACGAAGATGAACAAGTGCTCATAGATCTTAACGTATGCATTTTGGAGCCCGTATTTACTGGACGTTTTTGTTGATTAGGTCCACACTGCCACCTCTCAAAATATGAAATACTTTTAACACTTGGTATAATCAGGTCAGTTTTTCCTTTTATTAGAAACAAATGCATATCTCTAGGAAAATGCTTACATTTAAATCAAACATTTAATGGTTCATGGTAGGTAATGGATGTATTATTTGAAGGGAGAGCAACCGATATACATAACACCTCAATGTTGTTTATAGATTTGCAATATTGTTTAAATAACTGGAGAATTGAATTAAAATTTATAGCAGTGATTATACAGTCTTGCAAAAGAAATCACTGTAGAATAAAATCTTACACACCGTGTAACCTGCTAAGAACCGAACGTCACAGAAACTAATTCGAAAAGCTTCGTGCCTTGTTAGCAATTCCACTTTGTTTCGTAAAAACAAAGAGAACAAAAAGTGGTAAGGTTTAGCATTATTTCTGCCGCTTTACATAATCCATAGTAATGATGCTGCAGCCTGGACCAAGTCTAATCTCACTATGAAATGTCTTCAGAAAGGGGAGTTAAATATAAGTTACATCCTCCGTACTGCCTTGACAAGATGTGGCCCTACATGCATGGCTTTTAGGGAACCATTCCAGTGATGTTTAACGGAACAAAGCGAATATAGCAGGACGATTTACATTTGATTCCATGCATTCCCTTTTACGCTGTTATTTAGAGAGAAAAACTAAAAATGGAGTTCAGCTAAAGATTAGCAACCCTATTGTTTTTGTTATACTTCAGTCGATTCTTGACGTGAACCTATAAGGTGGTTTAAGTACATAGAATCTAACTTATTTATGTTTAGTTTTTGAATGGGAAACAGTAAAGACTATAAACGAATAAGAAAAACAACAAAACGAAGTCATGTTGAATATTTTTTTATGCTAAATGACACCAAAATATGTTTTGCGAAATAACGAACCACCATTGAATGATTTGATACAAACATAATTCAGAGGTTTTAATTGTTCTAATAGTCTGGATTAGAGTTTAAATATCTGAAAGCTAGAGATGCATTTCAAGGAAATGTGGGTATTAAGAAAAACGAAAACAAAAAATTAGATGAATTTATTAAAATATATGTTAGATGAATCTATAAAATTGATTACTCTATAAAATTAGATGAATTATGGAAGCGATTTTTCTGCTGCAACTCTTCAAAATCCTTCAGCTTAGTTCAATGGAAAATCACTTTAAATCTGAATCCCAATTAAGCTAGTATTCGCTCTCTCGACAATATGTTTTAGCTTAATATATTAAGCCCAAGTCTAGTTTCAAATACCAAAATTAAGGTTTCTCAGCATTCGTTATTGAATCCATATAATCAATAAAACTTTAATACGAGTAGTTTAGGATTATTTAATATTAGATTTATTACTGGTATTCATCTTCGTTGGTGACCAACAGCAATGCCTCTTCTTATACTACTTCTAGACCTGCAATTTTTATCAGTCATTCAGATAGATAATGTATAAAAAAGTTAATAAAAAGTTTAGCATTATTATCCCAGCTGCATCTGTGTGCGTTTCAGACCAAATTAAAAATTTAAATGAGTGTTTCGGATATTTTGTACTCGGTTTCACTTAATCACAGCTGTCAAAATTCAGTACATAAATGGATAAAATCATTCTATTTCTTGTCATAACAAAAGAAAGTTTATCAGAACATAACCATCAACTCCCAATTGTTGATCGTCCCATCTTACGTTTGCGCCTCTTGTTCTTTTCCCTTCTGATGGTCTGTATGCTGTTATAATTTTAGGTAGACTTTCTTCTTCCATTCCATCTACATGTTGCTTTCTGTTATACATTATACGTTCATTTACATTCAATAATTCTAGTTATAGTACGAGTTCTAACCTCGTTTATGGTTTATTCCTTGGTATCAGGCTTCAACGTTTTCTATGATGTGATTTTATCTAATTGTCTTTGATGTGTTATATCGTTGCATTGCTTTATGTTAATTTTGTTATAATTTAATTAATAACTTTTTTCCTTGCATTATTATTTAAAATTCATTGGTTATCATTTATGTCTAAACAGACTAGTTTTATTACTTACTCTACCATATATTTCATTCCACCCAAAAATTCTATACGAGATTTCACTGGAAGTATATGTTTTGGGGTCCCATGAATAAAAAAGAACATTTTTGTGAAAAGGTTCATGTGTGTTGATGCAGTAATTTGTATCACAAATTATTTAAATGTAAAGAATGATTATAGTAAGAATATGCATTTTTATGTGACATTGATTTGAGATGTATATTCATTGTAATTATTGTTGAGAAGTAAGTTTATACGGCCTTACTGAAACTGACAATAATAGCGTGCAATAATGCAGCGAGGGGGTGAGCTGTTTATCATTATTAGAGACGAGGAAGTTACGTAATGTTGGCGCGTTTTTCTGTAGAAATTGCTGGAATATTATACCTAGAGCATATGTATTCATAATTTTCATTGGATATAAAAATAGACGCTAATGTTGGCGCGTTTTATTAGCCAATAGCAACTCAGTTATAATCTTTAGGCATATCGGGGTGTAGGAGTATAAAAAGGGCTAGGTTAGAGATAGACCCCGTCAGTTCGTCGAAAATATTTGTATGCTACACGTCGCCCTCAGTCCAGCAGAAATATTTGTAAAGTATACGTCGGCTATCGATTCGCAAGTTACGCGTAGCAGAGTTAGGAAAATTCTCAAGTGTTGTAAAGTTAATAATGCAAAAGGTTGAAGTACGTGAATTAAAAGTGATCAGTAAGAAGTTGTTATAACAGTTTCAGTTTGGCGAGTGTCTAGATCAATGTGTAAATGTGATAGTGAATGTGTTCGACAATAAAAGTGTAAAACAAATTCTTTCATCAGTGTTATCTTTGGATAAAAGACTCCTTTCCGTTTACACAACCTGTATAAAGAGATGTGCTCGACCAAAAAGATCATAGCTAGCCGGAGGACAGTAAACCAAAATTAAATAAAATAACAGTAGCATTCTTTCAAACAAACACTAATACTGCCGCAAATTGCTAACACCAGATGGAACTAACAAACCTAACAAATGAATCACGTCACAAAATGGCTTCACCACGTTGAGTAAATACACATACACAAATAACATTATAAATTTACCATCGCAAATTGGCTTCCCAAACGTGGGGCTCAACAACAAATAAATATAACAGAAGTAAACCACTTCAAATTGGCTACCACAACGTGGGGCTACAATAATGTTAAATAACTAACATTAATAACACTTCAAATTGGCTCGCAAACGTGGGATTCAACAAATTAAATATAACAAGTTAACCATCTCAGTGTGTGTATGTTCGCGTGCAACTGTTAACAGCATAACTCAAAAATGCAAAGTAGAATAAACACTAAAATTGTTATTTAGCTTCAACACCTTCTAAAGATGCAACAGGAAGATTTTCAAAAAAATACCCCATACCAAACTACAATTTACATGGAATACTTTTGATTTTCTTAACAAATGGTTCCAATTTTGATTAAAACATCATTAATTATCCTTGCATGACAAATAAAATATATATCTTGAATGTTCTGGGAATAGCCCTCTTCATTCAGGAGGAATTTTGTATAATCTTGTATAACAAGTAAACGTTAAGCGATAGAAGAAAATGTACTGCACAAGAAATGTAAATCTCTTTAAAACACACAATTTATTTCAAATAACTTTTTTTGTGTCATCAGCCATTTCCGAAATATCCGCCTTAATGCTTTTATTTGTCAATACTTTCATTCTTTGCAAGTCCCGTTGATTTTCGTGTTTCTCGCGATTGCATGGAAACGTATGGGATGTTAAGGTCAGTGTATATCGTCCAGTTCTTAAACACTGGACTATTGCTGTACTATTTGTATCCTAACGAAATTGTAATGTAGCTAGTTTTGCAAAGGTTTATCGGATTAGAATGAAGTAGACATCAAAATAAATTTTCGTAAGAATAACTTCTATACCCACTGATAAATGATGGATGTTAGAGAAAGTTATGTGAATGTAACACATCAGATTTTTTTAATCTTATGATCTTGTAGATAAGTTATATTGTGCCCCAGATAACTGAAATGCGTCACTTGTTTTATTATTTCCTTAATCAGGAGGCATGAAACGAATGGTATTGTTGAGGTTTGTGTTCCCCGCATTTACACTCCTTCCCCTTATTTAGTATGAGGCAGTATTTTTAAGCTTAAATGATTTCAGTCAAATTATATAATATGTAAATTCAATAACAGCCCACCTTGAAGCAATATGTGTATGTAATAATTTGTAAAATGTATATAACCGTCATTGCATAGCTTATATTATTGTATATATGTTCAATAATGTTATGCAAATGTATTACGTAATTTGATAATGTAGGAGTTGTGAGAATAATAAGTTAAAAGTTGCTAACAATGAGTAACGTTGAGGCAATTATGAGTTTAAGAGTTTAACAATACTACTTATGATTCTTGGAAGCAATAATGTAAATTTAGTGACAGTTTCGTTAAATGAAGACATTCTATTAGACTAGGATTAGCCAATCAAACTAAAAAGGAGAAAATGTTACAAATTTATAGTTCCGTTGCCTGCAGACAGTGCTACTAACCAGACGCAAAAATTGTCCTCAAGAAATATATGTATTCGTGCGAGACGAAAATAGTTTGCGTGTTAAAAAGTGTAATTAATTAATAAAACTCTCACAGCTCTCTATACCAGTGAAGTAATATTTAAATGTGTCAATCATTAATAAAAGGAGTGAAGTAAAATTAAAATCTGTGTAAGCCTACATTCTTGTCGCACTACAACCCTACAAAGAGAATGGTGTCTCTAACAATAATACTGACGCAGCCGAGGCAAACATAAATATTTAATACTTAAAGAAACAGTTAAATTACAAAGTTAATATTTTTAAAAATTGGGGTAAAGGCTACCGGGTACGTGCGGTTGCAACTACTTCAAGTGTTCGGCTCCCCAACAGTTGAACTACAATACAACCTATTCAATACAAACTACTTCAAATTGATGCCCAAAGCATGGTGCAAATAACAATACAACAAAACACCTTCCTCAAGTACGAACTGCTCTAGCAAAAACTGGTATGAAGATACTACCTATAATAGTGTTAAATTAAGCCAGGTCGTGCCAGAATATTAAGGGTAAGAACATTTTCGCATTTCTGGGTATTATTTATGAATTCATTTCGAATTTGTATCGTGGAAAACGTAGGGTTAGTAAGCCGGTCATTAGAGATGGCTATATCAGAGAGACCAAATGGGGATGCTGTGTTTGGGTACGGGTTATCATTGTCATTATGGAGAGGAATCTAGCAGGTTCACGCGGTATGGCTTCTCCTGTTACGAATGTACAGGACACTGCTATTGATTCCGGTTTTATTGCGAATGGCTTTGCACGCACACAGGCATACATGGACTCGAGGCTATCTTGATATTCTTCCAAGTGCTTGGTTAGGATAAAGATTGCACTGGTTTTACTATAACTAAAGAATAAAGTAACTTTACGCGCACATGTGTACGTTCAGGCGAGTAGGTGGTAGAGGTGCCTGTACCAATATTTCATTGTAAGGAGAGTATCTGATAAGAAGCAGACTTATTGTTATTGTTACTATAGTTATCATTTAAACACCTAAGATTATGCAAAGTTTTTTAGAATAATAGTAGATTGTGATACAAGGAAAAAAACACTTTTAACACGTGTGAGATGTACAAATGTTTACACAACGCTCAAATTTGTAAAATATCAACAATACTATTATATGGATTCCTGAAAATAATAGGGTACGCGTTCTTGAAACAAGAGAAATGTCGTTAAAAGATCTGATGTGTTACACTCGCATGACTTTCTCTACTCTTGTACAAACTAATTTACAAACGCTTATTCTCCATATGCTTCAAGTTAGTCGAGATATCGAGATGTTAATCTTATTGCTAATTTTCTTGTAGATACAAGGGGAAATAGTAGGCTTTAAGAAGAGCTGGTTGCTATGTGGAGTATTCCATTCTCTTTGCATTACCAGAACAAAAAAAGGAATAACGAATTCCCATTTGAGAAAAAGTATTGGAAAATTTAAGGGAATAACAAGCAGTATCTTGAAAATGGTTCACTCAACAACAAAAATGTACATGACATAAATTGTGTATTTTAACGCAATCTACATTTTGTGTGTAGTAAAATTTTGTCTATCTCTTATGGTTTACCAGTTATGCAAAACTCGTTCACACTGAAGAATACTTTTGGACACATTCCCAGAAAATTTGAGATATACATTTTATTTGTAATAAAAGTTTCTTAAATATATGATATTTTATTCAGAATTGTTAAAGCTATTTTTCAGAAAATTAAAATTTTCGAAAAGTGTTCCATGTAAAGGGTTATCTGGGGTGGGTGATTTTCTTAAAAACCTTTGTGTTGCATCTCTGGAAGTTACTGAACCTAAATACCAAGTTTGGTGTTTATCCGACTGTTCGTTTCTGAGTTATGCTGTTCAGACAGACACAGACACACACTTACGGACATGCTTCAAAAAATATTTTTTTTTTTTTGTATTCAGTAGGCCTCAAAACATATTTCCGGTGAAATCTCGTATCGAATTTTTGGGTGTAATGCAATATTTCCCCTACTTACTATACGTAGTAGAGAAAGTAAAATGTGAGATGTCAGATGCTTTATTGACTCGCTAGCAGTCATTTTCAATGAAGTTATTTTCACCATGTTTTTCCTTACATCAAGCAATGAAGCGATTAAATGCTATATATGTATAGATGTATATATATATATATATATATATATATATATATATTTGTGTGTGTGTTACATACTGAGGAGAGTGCCAAAAGGGTTCCAGCAAATGTATTAAATTTTAATCACCCCAACATGCACATGGGGAGACACAGGTACAGATACTTCGAGAGGACCAGGACCTTGGTAATCACTTTCCGGTGAAGTCGTGGGGTATTTTTAATATATTTACACAAATTTAACATCATTCACATTACCTATGGTTTATTCAATAAAAGAAATGGTGTCCATAAATCACACACTAAAGACATAAAGGAAAAATTGAGGGGAGATTCTACATACACGAACTACATTTACACTCTTTTACACAAAATCGTACACACTCGACTCTCAAACCAGACTGACTCTCAACACACAAAGAAAAGTAACGTTAAGCTATTCCCCTCTCTCTCCACCACTAGCTAGGCTCGCCAGCTAGGGGCGGTGAGTCTTCGTACCAGACGGAATTCAAATACACGGCTGAAAGAATACTGAATTACTCCCAACAATGCTGTCACCAATACGACGCAATAATGTGTCTGGCATAACAATACCTATTAATACACCACAATATTGCTTTCTGGATTTTTTGAGTAAGTACTTCTAGTGTTATTGTTTCTACTGATTCTGTAATTTCAGTTCCATTTCAGTTTCATCATATTTTCCGCCATTTAATCTTTATGTAGGTTATGAGCAACGTTTTAGATAAAAGAAAGTTGCCAATATAACGTATAGGTTAAGTGTACAATGAATTGCGATAAATTGAAGTATGACGATTTGTATTGAGGACAGATAATGCGAGCGTCGTGAGAAATCAATCATTTAAAAAGACATAATGAAAAGTGAAACCTAATCAAACCAAGTCGAGTTATTAAGTATTAAGTATTAATTGTAGTTACCCTTTTGTATTTGCAGAATTTAATTTTCATAATCTGGAAGAGCCTCCAATCCATCAAGATCTGAGTGGAGTGTGTTCTTTTCTCTTACTGTATATCGGAACGCAGCTATGGGCCTCGATTGTTCCATAGAAGTCGTCAACGACTGATAAACTAACTGGCCAGTTGAAGAGATAAGAGGAGGAATAGCGCTCTTACTCACAATAAACGCCGGAAGCGCTGTCAACACATAACGGGATTGTTCTGGAAAGTTCTTTTTCCTCGCCTACCGCAAACTTTTTAGAACTCTCCCAGCTATATAAACCAGCGAGCTCGCAAATGTGTGATTGAGTCAGATAGGAAGTTGTTCTTGATGCGAAATAAAGTGCTGTTCTGCGTGAGACTATGACGACTGTCCTTTTTTAGTTCCATTTATACACCGCCTTTAACTACATTGGTCTTATCGACGGCCTTTCCTTTAGAACTTATTGCCAATTCGCAGTAGTGTTAATTCGTATTCTCTCGTCGTTGGGTTTCTTGCACTCTTGGGTTTATAATCACTGGATCACACACACATTCACACTCTCATTCATACTTCCAGACTCTGGGGAGGATAGGGAATAATCTTGACCAGAGAAAAATTCACCCGCCCAGCCGGGAATCGAATCGGGACCCCTCACAAAGCACGCATGTGTTTTACCGACTGAGCTACGGGGCCAGCTTGTGACTACTATTGTGACGTACAATGAGTGCTACTTCTGCGAGAGAGTACAGGGGTTTTTGTTGGACGGCTCAGCGAGTGAAGCGGAATAAGCGAGAGACTGCTTCGAGCGTGTTTCATGGCGCCGCTACGTCGCGAGAAAAAGTCAACATAGTGAAGTTTAAACTAGAGCACATTGGTGAAGTGAAGCAGCTGAACTAAATCTCATTAGTGAAGTTATAGTAGAAACTGAACAAAATCACAATGTACTGGTCTTAGACACACACACGCACACACCAGTGATTTATGAGGTTATTATTTATAATGACGTCTATGGAACAGGTTCAACACTTCTCACAGATCCTACTAACACATTTAGAAAAAAGTTCTTCCCACTGTTTAAAGGTTTGTCTTTTCTGTTTTTTTTTATTGCATAAGACACACCCTGCTCATTGTTAAACATGTTGGCACTCGCAAGAAATGGACCGATTTGAGTGTAACGTTGGCAGTAATGTAGCAAAAAGACGACTTGCGCACGGAATTGCTAACTGTAATTTTTTGTGTTAATATAATTTTTAATCCCCAATATGTATTACTTAGTAATGTATTAATATTACTCTAATATTTCGCTGAATTACCCAATTGCTACACATTGTTTATTTGCACGCGAATTATTTCTATACGCGTAAGCAACAAGACCCCTGACGGTTGATGTGCGTGCTTAGGTTTGTTTTGGTTTACTTCAAGCTAAAGATAAAAGTACAAGTATAGGTGCTGAATTTCACAGAATATTAAACACTAAACAATGGTTGGTACATAAAAGAAATCTTTCCGGCTGATTTGTGTGTCCCCTGAATATTTTATTTTATACTGAGTGCTATTTTTTATCTTACATTGCTTTTTGTGACTTCTATTTATTGTAATTGCTCACTTATTTTTTTATTCGAGGAGCCATTTAGGTTAATCTCTATGCTATGTCCTGGGTTAAATTTCCATTTTATTCACTGATATCTGCAAAGCATTAGTGCTGAGCGATGTATTTGACTTAAAAAGAAAAGGAAAAAAGAAAGCTTTACCATAAGTTGCCATAAAAACAAAATTTTCAGTATGAACCCCGTTTGTCACACGAGCTTGTCTAAACGATAGCTTAAGACCATAATTTTATAGCATCTCTATATTAACGGGCTAAATGTGGTGATTATTCCCGAAATTTTACCAGCCTTAATGAATTACTGGGGCATCTCAAAGAAATGGGAGGAGATCTGAGTGTCCATTTGACCAAAGCTGAAAATCATCTTTGTCGTATCACCCACTTAACGGTACGAAAGACCATTATAGGCCAAATATTAGCAAACATCTTTATTGCACTGGGTGGCGGCCTTTTTGACAGGCAAAACTTTGGGTTGTTTTGGTTTCTTTCAGTGTTAGCCATAGTTATGCATGAAGTAGGTTGTTATTTCACGTATGGAAAGCCAATTTGAAGTAGGGGTTGTATTTTTGTATAAAGGAGTTGTATTATAGTTCAACTGTTGTAGAACCGAACTTAAATAAGTTGCACCCGCACGCATGGTAAAAAGTTTCCGGTAGCCTTTGCCCCAAATGTACTATCCGGTGGCCTTTTCCCCAAATGTTTACAAAAATATTAACTTTGTAATTTGACTGTTTCTTTAAATATTATATATTTATGTTTACCTCGGCTGCGTCAGTATTTATGTTAGAGATATGAATGTCTTAGCAGGGCGTAGTGCGGCTGAAGAATGTAGGCTTACACACAGATTATAATTTTTAATTCACTCCCTTTTATTAATTCTTGACAGGATTTAAATAACACTTCACTGATATAGAGAGCTGTGAAATTCTCTTATTAACTACTTGCACTTTTTAACACGTAAACTATTTTCGTCTCACACGAATACGTATTAATTTTCTCGAGGACGCATCTCACGTCCGATTAGGAACACTGTCAACAACCAACGCGTCCAGTTATGAGCACTGTCTACAAGCAACTGACTTGATTTATACCGCCTAAAATGTATACATTTCTGTATTTTATTTTCTGATTGGCTATTCCTAATCCGATAGAATACTTTTATTTAACTTGCGCTTTTTTCTGGTTGTTGATTTGGCTATTTTATAAACTGTAACAAAATTTACATTTTTGTTGCTCCAAGAATGACAAGTAGCATTATTACACTTTCTTACTCATTATTGCCTCAAGGTTACCTCATTGTTCCCTCATTGTTAGCAACTTTTAATCTATTATTCTCACAGCTCCTAAATTACTAAATTATGCAATACATTCACGTTACATTATTACACATATATACAATAATATAAACATATGCATTGACTGTAATATAGACCTTTTATATATTTTTACATATACATATTGCTTTAAGGCTGGCTATTATTGAATAAATATATATATATATATTATATAATTAGACTTAAATCATTTAAGTGTTAAAAATACTACCTCATGTATAATACTCCTGAAAATCTATGACATTACGGTTTAGAAGTGTCTGCTAACCTGAATTGGTAAAACATCCAACTTTTCGCCAACAAACTAATCATGCTAATTGAATTTCTTACTCTCTTGTGGAACTTACTTCCTATCTCTATCGCAGAAGCGATATTTGTAAACAATAATCCATCCCGTTTCTACAGTTTTCACACTAATGTTATTCTACCAGAATTCTTTTACTGCCATACTTTATTTTTATTCTCCTTCCTTATAAATTATTACATCACCTTTTTTCTGCTTAGTGACATTGCATGTACCTTGTCTTTCAATGGAATCTAGGGCTAGGAAACATCCGTTGGCTTCGACTCAGTGTCAAGCCGCTGAATGGCGTGTGTCGCAGGGTTATTCAGTAAAAGGCAGAAGTGCTTAGATTGGGAAGTTTGGTTTTACTTTACACCAGAAGTAACAAATTTCGTTTCTGATTTGTGAAATTGAAGGTATTGCTAATAACACGAATGATTTTATTGACTGTATGGGCTTATAGAGCTGTATTCTATTTCAGTTCTAGAACGTGAAAGTTTACTCAGGATCTTTACATACACCATGAGCTTTAGGTTTTGTTTGGCTACAATTTAATTTCTAGACCTGTATTCTCACTTAGTTTTCCCATTACGGTTCTTGTTCTGTCTTTTTATTCACACAGGGACCTTTTACGACTCAGAATTTGAATCCCTCTTGCTTGTGGAAAGCCTTCAATTGCTGTCGTCTGATAAATTAATCAAATATATGACGTTCCGAAAATAATTTTGTATTGTGAAAATTCGCAACAACATTGAGGGGTTAGTGACAGCATGCTGAATATTTTTGCTTTGTACAACATATTACTTTATTTGTGCTGTAAATTTCCAGTTAAAGTAAATTTCCACAAACCTTGCCTCTTCTCGAAGCAAAAATTAAAGAGAATGCGTCATGTTGCTTTATAGTATTGTAACCCTATAATCCGTCTAAATTTAATTCTGACTGATAAATTTTCCGGAAGCTTTTTATTTCAGGTAGCATTTGTTAAGAGACAAGTTAATGTGAGGTTAAAAACAATGGAAAAGAAATCATATTTGAAGTTTTGATGTTTAGCTATCGCATATATTATAAGAAGTGGATAGGATACAAAATCGATGGGTTCTGAAAATTATTTGGTATAATTAAAACAGTACTGAAGAATGAGACAGTATTTTTAACACTTAAATCATTTAAGTCAAATTATATAATAAAAAATATAATAACAGCCCGCCTTAAAGCAATATGTCTATGTAACAAGACATAAAAAGTGTATATTATAATACTATATATGTTTATATTATTGTATAGATGTGTAACAATGTCATGTGAAAGCAATTTAATAATGTAGGAGCTGTGAGAATAATAGGTTAAAAGTTACTAACAATGAGGTAACAATGGGGTAACCTTGAGGCAATAATGAATTTGAAAGTTTAACAATACTACTTGTAATTCTTGGAAGCAGTAATGTAATTTTAGTGACAATTTATAAAATAGCCAATCAACAACCAGAAAAAGCTTTAGTTAAATGAAGGTATTCTATTGGACTAGGATTAGCCAATCAGAAATTTAAATATAGCAAAATTTATAAATTTATGCTGTAGAAATCAAGTCAGTTGCTTGTAGACAGCGCTCATAACTGGACGCGTTGGTTGTAGACAGTATTCCTAACCGGACGCGAGATGCATCCTCGAGAAATGTAATACGTATTCAGTGTGAGACGAAAATAGTTTAAGTGTTTAAAAAGTGCAAGTATTTAATAAAAAAATCTCACAGCTCTCTCTATATCAGTGAAGTGTTATTTAAATCGTGCCAAGAACTAATAAAAAGGAGTGAATTAAAACTTAAACTCTTTGTAAGCCTACATTCTTGTCGCACCACGTCCTGCCAAGACTTCCATGTCTCTAACAATAATACTGACGCAACCGAGGCAAACATAAATATATAATATTTAAAGAAACAGTCAAATTACAAAGTTAATATTTTTTTAAACTTGGGTCAAAGGCCACCTGAAAGTAAATTTGGGGCAAAGGCTACCGGAAACTGTATACTATACTTGCGGTTGCACCGAATTTTAAGTTGAAATATAACAGTTGAAATATAATACAACTCCTCCTAAAAATAACTTATTCTCACACTACAACACATGAACTATCATTTTATGAATGCGGCCGAAATGCAAAGCATTCCATCAACGGAATTTCCTCTTACATAATCATTCTTGGTTCCGGACGTTTCTCGTATATTTATCGCGATATAAATATTCCAAATCAACTATCGGTACCGCTAAGATTTTTGAATTTTGCCGCGAGATTAGCGAACTGTATGTATTTAGTTATTTTGCAGAAATCAACAAGCATTAATTGGTGACGGTTACGGGTATGATACCCTACCCTTATAGCTTCAAAGTAAAAAATAAGGTAAACGGTACTGCTGGTGTTAAAGCACAATATCACTTATTAGGATACTCTTTCTGTGGAAAATAATTCTTTCCATTTAGTAAATCAGCTACAAAGGAATGCGCCCTTATGTAAACTGATGACCTGAATGCTTTCCAGCAACTATTTCGCCCATTGAATGGACGCTCATCGCCCTTTCTATTTATCCTGTACTGTTTACGGACTGTTCAAATATGCTTTTCCCTGGTACCCATGTTTAACGTGAGATGCCAACCGTGTCAACTTTAGAAGAAAACAGTGCAGCTATTGTGGATTGATTACTAGCAAACACAGAACAGGTCCTCTCGTGCTGATCAGCATAGTGATTTGGGCGCGAGGTAATGGCTGTTTACAACGACCCAATGACAAAATTGCTAGCTGACAACACTTTCGTGATAACTGTCACATGTATAATCCCTTCTGGGCCGGGCTTGCTAGTTGATCGCATGGTTAAGCAATCCCAGCTTGGTCTACTTGGATGTGTGGCGGCTGTTGTAATAGCTGCATGAGAAGCTAATGTGGACGCTTCGCTAATTTCCCACAAGGAGTAATGGAATCCGCCACCTGAGGAATGACTATGCTTCGCTTACATCCTAGCAGAGCAGCTATGTCGAAAGTCATGAGACACCGTTCTGCGGGAGAGCTGCGCATCTCGGAAACACAAGAATGCAACCAGCTGCTGGATTATTCACTAGTGGCTTTACAGGCGGTGACATTATTGTGGGACCAGGTTACAGGTTTGAGATAGTTTTCATCGTTTAGAGCAGAGAGTAGTGATGACGAATATCATGAGTAGAAAGCAGGCTCCTAAATCAATATAGTCTGTCTCTTATTTAACTACATAAACATCAAAACATTTGATGAAATACTACAGGGTCTTTTACATTAGATTTACGTAGGCAGTCCCAGAAGTACCCGACCTGACGTATATATAGCTGTTGTTCTTTCAAACAAATGACTATGGTAAAAAGTACCAAACATATAAAGCTTAAGTTTGAAGTTTTACGATGCTACGTTGTTTAGTAATTGTTTGGCAACCATCAATAGTGAACGCTCTCAGCAAATTTGTAAACATGGATAAAACTGGTCAGCATTATGTGATACAATACGTTTATTTAAAAGCTCTTAATCCAACTAGTATTAAAGGTGAGCTAGATTCAACTCTGAGGGAGTCTGTTCCTTCGTTTACAACAGTAAATATTGGTGGCTTTGTTTAAGCAAGGCCGTACAAGCTGCCAAGATGAACATCGCAGTGGTCGACCAAATGAGGTGACCACGCCAGAAATTGTGAAGAAAATCCACAAAATTGTATTGGATGACCAACGAATAAAAGTGCGCGAGCTAGCAGACATCGTAGGAAATTTCAAAAGTGCTGTGCATCGCATACTAACTGAAAACTTAGACATGAGAAAGCTGTGCGCAAAATGGGTGCCGCGTTTACTCGCAATGGAAGATAAGCAGCGTCATGAGGAAGCTTCAGTCGAGTGTTTCGCGATGTTTCGCTGCAATAAAGACGACTTTTTTTGTCGGTTCATAACTATGGATGAAACATTGTCCATAACTTCACACCTGAGACGAAGGAACAGTCAAAACAGTGAATTGAAATTGGAGAATCGGCTCCAAAGAAGGCGAAGACAATTCCCTCCTGCAGGCAAGGTCATAGCGTCAGGTTTTTGGGATGCTCATGGGATAATTTTCATTGATTAGCTTCAGAAAGGAAAAGCAATCAATGGTGAGTATTATGGGAACTTATTACAGCGTTTAAATGATGAAATCAAGCAAAAACGGCCGCATTTAGCTAAAAGGAAGGTGTTGTTTCATCAAGACAATGCACCAGTTCACACATCCATTATCGCCATGGCAAAAATCAATGAGTTAAATCTCGAATTGCTTTCCCATGCACCCTATCCCCAAGTTTAG
Organism: Deroplatys truncata; assembly: GCA_030765065.1. Classification (NCBI taxonomy): domain Eukaryota; kingdom Metazoa; phylum Arthropoda; class Insecta; order Mantodea; family Mantidae; genus Deroplatys; species Deroplatys truncata. The sequence continues at coordinate 64,471,619 of CM060979.1, read as the reverse complement.
CCCTGTCTGATTATTTTCTGTTTCCAAAGTTGAGGAAATGGTTTGGTGGTAAAATATTTGCCAGCAATGGAGTTTGCAGTTGATGGATATTTTGCAGAACTCGCCGGTCCTCACTCTAAACAGGGTATCGAAGCTATTGAACATCGCTGGGAAAAGTGTATCAAGCTGAAAGGAGACTATGTAGAGAAATAAAGATTTTTTTCCCCAAAATTTTTGTGTTTTCTTTATTAGGTCGGGTACTTCTGGGAGAGCCCTTGTATTTTACACACAAGGAACCGAGCGGAATGGGCAAGGCGGTAACATATGTGGCCCGTATTTGGAAGGCTTATTAAGTCCCCCGAATTTCCTGTCCCTCAATTTCACCTCTATTCTCATTTCACTTCACCTTTCACCCGCTTGGTCTCTTTCAGGGCTGTACACTCGTTTCTTGCACTCTACTGACCTTCAGAGGTAAATATGTATAGCAAGACGATGGTGCGTGTATCTGTTTACTTTTTCATGCATGCAATAGCGTCCTGTTTTACGTGCATGGTTCTAGATTATTCTCATGTGAATATACAACTTTGATCCATAGCTTTACTCATCACTTACACGCAATAACCATATTTAAATATATAAGTAAATATAACCCTAGTTCGCACAATTTCTCCTTGAAAAAGAATTTTTAATGACAACATAATGTAAAACTGAAACGTGTTATACCTTTTACTCTAAAATAGGGAACATTTACTAGACATAATTTTAATAATCCGTGCATCTCGTTCTTGTCCAACATCTGATATAGAATCTATACATTGAATCACTCGTCGCCCTATGGGAACACTGTCATGGAATGTGGGGATATATAGCCTTTAGAGTAAGGGTTCCTCCAGTACCTAAGCGATTAGGTGCCTAGGCAGCTAAATCAAGTATTGGACAAGAATGGAGTTTAGACAGATTATTAAAATATCTAATAAATCTGTCCTGTTTGAGAGTAAAATGTATAATTTACTTCATTTTAACGTTATTTTGCTATTAAAAATACTTTTCCATGGAGCAATGGTGCAAAACAGTTTTTATATTTAGACTGGATAGATAATTCCATTAATATCTAGTAAATGTGCCTTCTTTGAGATTTTTTCGTTTCAATTTTACATTACCTTGCCAATAAAACTTTTTTTTCCGTTGAGATAAAGAGCAAAACATGGTTTTATTTATTTATATGTTATTTTAACATGGTCATTATAAGCGATCAGTAAAACTATTGTTCTCATTTTTATATTCATATCGAATAATCTAGAACTGTGTACGGAAAACAAGACGCCACTGCATGCGCGAAAAAGTAAACAGATACACGCCCTTCTTCTTGCTCTACATATTCACCTGTGAAGCCCAGTAGAATACCTTTCAAAGCTGTGGCGACAGCATAAATGGAAGCGAGTGTACGAGTCGGCTGGAAATCTCGGTGTGTTGCGTCAGTAGCACCTCCTGTCCGATGATGTTTTGGTTCGTAATGCCCGTAGCTCACGGCTTACCTTTCTGCAGCCTCCGCGTCGACTCCAAATGTTCGAAGTGGGCTGGTTCACTGCATTTCTATCCTCGGCTAGCTGAAGTAAATACTGAAATATGTGGGAGCATGGACTTTTCCTCGGTAAAGGAAACGTAGATCTCGGGTGTGGGAACGGAGAGAAAATAGACGTGATTCAGTTACAAAAAGACGACATCACTGTTTTCTTTATTTCGTTATTTCTGGTAGTTCACAACACTGATATTTTCGCCGTTAAAACATTGTCCACTGCTGTAGAAACACGGCGCTGATATGACGCGAAGTTTATATACTTAACAAATCTCTTTATTTGTAGCGATTCTTATGTGTGTAGCGAAACGTGTGTTAATTCACTAACATTTGGCGCGACGTCTCTTAAGTGCCTGGTAGCATCATTCCCTGCCTGTAGTTTCGAAGTAACTCATCGATCTTTGGTCTTAACAGATCTATTTATAGTCGCAGGTTTCTTAGGCTATTTAATTTCCTATTGGTGCATTTTTAGCGCCACTCAACGCGTCTCACTATTTCATATCGATTTACTTGGATCTCATTGGTTAATTTTAACATAAATCCCGGCTTTTTCTAATTTTACCGTTAAGCTTGTTGTCTCCCTCACGGTCACGGCGAATTACCGTACAAAAGGACAATAGCTCTACACCCTCGCTGTACGAACAAAACGTTTGCTACCAGAGAGACATCGTAGAACTAACTTGTTGCCTTCGGAGACACTTTTCCTGCAGCTAAGATATCTCGTCGTGGACAGTATATTAACATAGCGCTTAAAATATTTACATTAAACAATTTATTATTCCTCTACTATTAGTAACCTAAATACAAACCATCATTAAATCACCCTTCTTAAGCTACGCAGGTGGTAAATAGAAAAATAGTTGTACATAGAATAATTTAATTTAACTAAAAAATAATTACTAAAATTATTAATAATTACATAGCTCGGGCTCGGCCTAGAGTTGCCGTTTCAGTGTGCATTTCAGGGGCAAAGGAGGCGCCAAGGAAACCACCCAGGGGATGTGTAAGCCCACAGGGGCGCCGGCTGCACCAGTACCCATCAGGGGAGTTTAAATCTGTAAATGGTAGGGACACTGCCCTTTACCTGTCATGCTCTCTGATGTCCTCAACTCATCCCTCCCCCCTCCAGGGGCGACCCGTCCGGGACATAGGTGCAAAGAATGTATGTATGTCGAAGTCTCCCTCCGCGTTGAATACCAATCCTAATCTTACGCAGAAGGAACTGGCAGATTTGCTCGTTCACTGCAGAGGTTCATATTATCTCGCTCTCTCTGCAATGTAATGGGTAGAGACAATCACAGCATGAACAGTTTGCTTGAGTATGAAATTTATTTTGTCAAAATACAAGAATAATGAACAATGCTTACATAAAATATTTCTTTTAAGACAAAATACTTCTCTTAAAGACGTTTAGAGCAGGTACGTATTATTATTCGTATTTATTCGTACTTCAACAAACGAAATGCAATAACTACAATGATCTTTACTCTTTCAGCTGAGCGAGATGGCTCCGTAGTAACGTGAAAAGAATGCATTGGGAGGTCCCAGATTCGTTACCTATTCTGATCATGCGAATTTTCGTGGTGTCACTTGGTCGGTAGGCTAATGTTGGGATGGTTTCCCTTCTAACACGAATTTCCTGTCAATAATTCCAAGCAACGGCGGTTGGTGTGTTGTGGCAGGACGGTAATTTCTCCAAGGTCCTTGACGCTCTACTGAGCGCTCCTACTTCTTGCGAGTGTCTCGTCTAATCCTGGACCACCAGGTTGCCTGTGCCTAAGGCAGGGCAGGTTGGAGTATTTAGGGACCCCGCCCTTACTATCGCACATCGTCATCCTGATCTGATCGCCCTTCGGGCCTCCTCTTCATCCCTTCCTTCCAGTGGTCGCACTAGAAGCAAAGGGCCCACTACGAACTACGTGCGGTGTTATAATACAGTTACTGGAAGCCCCTCTGTCGGACTACTCCTGACTCCTCTTTCAACGCAATGAAGCTGTTTTAGCGAGAAAGAAAAATGAATCGGTGGTTGCTTAGGCTGAAACATTTGCAAGACCCCAGGAAGTAGGTTGTTAATATTTTCTAAGCCCACCTCAAAGGTGAGTAGATACATCTGGCAAAATGTTGTCTATAACGTTCCTCATGCAGTTGCCTATGACCTTCTGAGGTTACCTCATTCCACCAAGCCTGGACGCATTTCTTAGATGGAAGCACACAAAGGGCAGAGTCCGTCATCTCCCCACCACGTTGGATCTGGGGGATACTCCCCATGAGCAAGTCAGAGTCAAGGCGTAGATAGGGCGGCTTAAAATCACCAGACCAGAGCCGGGAATCTCGGAACGAGAGCTGGAAACCAAAGCCTTGAGATACCCCGGCGCGCGGCTGGCAAAACGTTATGTCCCGTTAATATTATTGTAGAATACCCCTCTCAAGGGTTGGTGTACGAGGCGTAGCTCTTTCTGTAGTTCCTTACCTTACAAACTGTACATATTATGAGCAGATATACTTGGTGCTGAAAAGGCGGCTGAACAAAGCTGAAAGCAGACGTTACGAGGGGCACTACTTATATTTTGAGCCTTGGCAACCCTGAATGATGTAGGTGCCATTTGACGTTTCCAATGGAAATTTTGACATTTTCTACCATAATTTACTTTAAACATTTTGTCAATAGAGCGTCATTTGTTTTGTTTACACTAACTTGAAAATTCGTATCAACAAAAACAAGGAATTAACTCCTAAAAATTTTCGTGCAATGATTTATTACGACTTTCGACGTGGATTATCAAGACAAGAATGCATCGATCAACTAACTTCCACATTTGGCGACGAAGCTCCATCCTTTGCCACTGTGAAACGCTGGTATAACGAATTTAATCGTGGACGCCGTTCGCTTAATAATGAAGTTCGTGAATCGTCCAAAATCAGTTGTTGTGCCAGAAAACATTGATGCTGTGCAAAAACTAATAATGAAAGATCGTCATGTGACATATTGTGAGATTAAAGCAACCCTAGGCATTAGTTCCACTAGCATATATAAAATATTGCATAATTATTTAGCCATGAAAAAGGTTTGCTCTCGTTGGATCGCACATAACTTGACGCAATATCAAAAAGATGCTCAAGAAATACAATGGCGGTGTCTCAAAAGACGTATATAAGATCGTAACAGGTGACGAATTATGGATCTATGCGTGTGAGCCGGAACGTAAACAGCAGTCGACTGTGTGTGTGTTTCAAGATGAAGCAAATCCAACAAAAGTTGTTCGCACTCAAAGCACTTCGAAGCAAATGGTCGCCTACTTTTTCAGCAAAACTGGCCACGTGGCAACAATGCCTTTAGAGGAACGTAAAACTGTCAATACCGAATGATACACAACCATTTGTTTGTCGGAATCGTTCTTCATCAAGACAAGGCGAGCGCGCACACATCTCGTCTAATAACAGAGTATTTGAAAGCTCAAGAAATCGGATTGATGGGTCATGCGCCATACAGTGTTGATTTGGCACCCAATGACTTCTTTTTGTTCCCGAACATCAAGAATAAATTGTGTGGACAACGATTTTCGTTGGCAGAAGAAGACGTTGATGCCTTCAAAAACCATGTTTTGGAGGTGTCTCAAGAAGACTGGGATAAATGCTTTGAGAAATGGTTCAAACGGATACAAAAGTATATTGATCATAAAAGAGAATATTTTGAAAAACAATAAAGCAGTTTTGAATCAGAAATTACTTTGTTTTAATTATTAGGCTGAAAATATAAATAGTGCCCCTCGTATCAACACATTCACCTTGTCTAGCACTTGAGAGAGAAGATGTAGCTATCTCCGTTTACTGCGTTTTTCTAGACTGCCTCACCATCAAGCTTACACCTTCGTCGAACGAACATTCGCTTAGCTTTACTAATGACTTTTTTCCAACGATTAATATCTATTATTACTATTCCCGTATCCACAACGGTACCAATATGCCGATACTTAATAATCCCTGTTAGTTACATTATTTCGTACGATGAAGAGTACCCCCTGCCTCAAATGATGCAATGGTAGCATATCTGTAACATTACATAAGTTTGTTAATGAATATTTCCCAGAAACTCCGGGTTGACATGGCAGAAATTGAAAATAATAAACACTTTTCCAGGAATAAATCAGCCAGTGGTTTTTACGAACAGCCGTCAGCTTCCCTCATACCTTTCACACATCAAAGTGTTAAACCAATTTTCCTGGAAAACTGTGTCAATACAATACCTGAAAAGCGTCGTTCATTCAAAATTAGTAAAATATGAAAATTAAGTCCATTTTAAAAGCTAAATGTTTGTCATTTTAAAATGTAAAATAGTAGCAAAATATAAAGAATTTTAAACATTGTAACACGGGAATTTAATCTTAAAAATCCTCATTAACCTGTTCACGTTTTAAACTTTTATGCTTAATGAGGCTAAATGCATTAAACAAAAACACTATTTAAGGTATCAAAACATCAAGGGGGTAATTCATTTACTGTCACATTCAAATAAGTTGATCTCCAGTTAAAATATACCTTTTATTCCTTATGTAAGTTTTCTTACATCGAGGTGTATTTTCATAAATTTACCCCAAAAGTGCCTGACCTTTTGCACTGCAACAGAAGGCTTACAAACACTGTAATAATTAATTAATTGTTCTCGCATGATTACCATTTCTCTTTAAGCGTTGTTTATGCTACTTAATGGAAATTCTAAGCTTAATTAAACTTAATATTAGAACTTTCCTCCAGTTAGTAAGTCTGGACTTTCGCGCTTTGTTTGAAATTATTGTGAAATAAGATGACAACCCCTCTCGGCGATGCCACAGAGACACCAACGCACTTACACATATCGTGGTATCTTGTCCTCACGGAGAACTACTTTGTAATTTTGCAGGTGGAGAGCTGCAAATATTTGGGTGTGTACTTGGCGAGTAACGCTGGATTATGCATCTTGGTAAGCGTGGAAAACATTATGTTTCATAATGAGGATACTGAAAAAGGGGAGCACAAGGTCCAGAGAAATTGTCTACAAGTCTTTAGTGCTTGCGGTTATGGAATATGGACCCGTGTAGAATTAATCAAATTAATTCGTTAGAAAATATACAGGGAAGGGCTATAAAATTCATAAAAGGAGGTGAATATTTTGGACCCACAAAGGAAAGAGGTTCAATGGGAGCCTTTAAAAGTTCAGCCTGAGGCATCGGTTACGCACATTACTTAAAGCTGTGCTGGTTTAAATGCATGAGTGAGCATTGGTGAAAGGTAAAGTAGGTAAGATGTTACTGCCCCACGTATGGGCGCCAACTTGAAGTTATTATTATAGGAGTTTATTTATTTATTTATTTATTTCCACACTTGGAAAACCAATTTGAGAAAGTGTTCTATTGTTGAAGTTTGCACCACGCTTTGGGCATCAATTTGAAGTGGATTGATTGTTACGTAATATGCTGTTACGTATGAGTAACGGATTTGAAGATGTATTTTTGTTGCTACGCTCCAAGTTTAAAAAATAATATTAACTTTGCTATTAAACTGCTTCTATAGATAGTATTTATATCTGTTTGCCTCGGCTGCGTCAGTATTGTTTTAGTCACGTATCTCTTGGACAGGGCGTGGTGGGAAAAGAATGTAGGCTTACACAGATTTTAAGTTTAAATTCGCTTCTTTTTATTTATCCTTGACACAAATTAAATAGCACTACACTGATATTAAGAGCTGTGAGATTCTTTAATTTAATATTTGTACTTTGTTAATGCGTATACACATTTTAGGATTCACACGAATACGTAATATTTCTTTAGAGAACACATCTTCCATCAGGTCACTACCAAGGTCTGCAGGAAACTCAACATGTTTCAATCGTCAAAACTCGTAAGCTTCTTTATTTCAACTTTCTGATTGGCTAATTCTAGTCCAATAGAATACTGCATTTAATTTAAGCTTTTTCTGGCTGTTGATTGGCTATTTTTAAACTGTCATAAAATTTACATTATCGTTTCTCTAATCATGACTAGTAGTATTTAAACTATCAAACTCATTATTGCCTCAAGGTTACTTCATTGTTACCTCTTGTTAGCAACTTTAAACTTATTATTCTCACAGCTCTCACACTATTAAATTACGTAATGTATTCACATAACATTATTAAACATGTTTACAACAATATAAGCATTTGCAATGACTGTCACATACATTTTTTTATAAATTATTACATACATATAGCTTCAAGGCGGGCTGTTATTGAATTTACATATATAATTCAATTGAAACTATTGAAGAGTTAAAAATACTGCCTCAAAGATTGGAGAATCCGGTATACTCGTATTACAGAAGAAACGATCATTTGTTTAAAACTAAAGGAAGAAACACAAAACTGACGTAGGAAAATTCTCCTTTGTTAGTAAAACCATTGATGAATGGAACGAATTGCCTGTAATAGCCTTTCAGGGCTATCCTCTGTCCATGAGTAAATTTAGGAAAAATCCGAATAAAATAAATGTCGGACAATTAATTATAAACGTTACTTGGATGCATATTTGAAATGTTTATAAACTTGTCGTGAATACTAGTGGTTATACTGACTGTATAGGTAATTAGTGAATGAATGTAAATAGTAAAGTAATTAATGATTTCAAAACTTTTAACTGTTGTGGTACACTAGTGGATACAATAATGTTATTGTTGATAGAAAACTGTTCACATTATTGTTCTGGTGTTGTTATTGTTTGTACACTTATGTTCATAAAATTATTTTGTATATTTAACTCTGCCACCGGGTAATACCCATTTGCAGAGAATAAATACATACATACATACATACATACATACATACATACATACATGTATTCATGCATAATTCCGCCACCAACTATAGAATCCGCTCGATGACCATAGAAGAACTGAGATCTATCCAATTCCAGTTTATGAATAAATGCAGCATTTAGCAACTAACGACAGCATCAGAAGGATTTACATAAGACCTACTCCAACTAGTAACACTATTGGTTACATCTTACTGCAAGGTTTGTAAAATACACAGCCTAACCGGAAGAAGTGCCCCACGAAATACAGTCGATGTGCCTACAGTCCCTTATTTCAAACAGAAACATTCCAGGAAATAATGTAAGTGATCCGATAAATGGGGGCAGCCCGCAGTATTATTTCAAAACACTTTATCGTCACGTGGAAACAATTGAGTGGCCTAGCGATGTTGCACTATACCTAAAATTATTAAAATTATAATTATCCTCGTTTATGATTTCTCCAGCACGTTCATAGTAGGTAGAGAAGGTATTGCATTCCACAAAAAATTTGATACCGAGATTTCACCAGAAAAGTTTTCAGGCACCGGAATACAAAAAAATGTATTCTTAGCAAAAGGTCTGTGTGCGTGTGTATGTGAGAGAGCGATAGAGAGTCACAAGTTTGGTATTTAAGTTTACTATCTTCCAGGGATGCAACATGAAGGTTCTCAAGAAAATTTCCCGACCGCCAACTACCCCTTCCATGGAAAATTTTCTGAAACCTCTTATTTACTAAAAATGGCTTTAACTATTTTTATTAAAATATGATACATTAAATATATTTACATGACAAATAAAATTTATATCTTGAATGCTCTGGGAACAGCCTGTGAAGTCCTGTGAAGGGAATTTTGTATAATCTTGTATAACTGGTAAACGTCAAGGGATAGACGAACACTTACTACACAAAAAATGTAGATCTGTCTAAAATGCAACTTATTTCAGAAAAGGTTTTTTTGTGGCATTAGCCATTTCCGAGATGTGCGTAATTAATGGTTTAAACTGTTTAGTGTTTATTAATCTTTTAAACCCCTATCTATTTTTAATTGTGTCTGGTGATGAAGGATATGGAATTTTAAGGTCAGTGTATAGCGTCCAGTACTAAAACATTTGATAATGGCTGTTCCTTTTGTATGTATAACGAAATGTGTAATGTAGCTCTTTCCGTAAAGATTTATCTCGATTAAAATGAAGTATAAAAATAAGCTTTCGTAAGAATAATCTGTACACCCACAAATAAACAATAGAGTCATGTCAATGTACTGCATCAGATTTTTCAACCACGAATGTTATTAAGAATAGATTACGTCCAACGGTTACAAGTGCATATCTTTCCGATATACCTACTTAATCCGTGCAAATAAAAAAATTACACCTAATGCTGCGAAATTGAAAAATGTAAAGCAAGTTACAGGTTTCTAAATTCATTGGAATGTTTTTATTAAATACTGCAATAAGAAAAACGTCAATTATAATTAAATATGTTTATTTTTATGACAACTGTAAAGAAATTTTCATAACAAGGTTATGTTCTTTCAAAATAATTATATAAGTGAATGGCTTTTAAAACATTGTGTTCCATTTATTGGCCTACAGCTGCACTTACCTGACTGCTTTACAAATACTTATGTAATACTTTAGTTCAAATTCAAAATAGTTTGTACACACTACGTGATCAAAAGTATCCGGACACCTGGCTGAAAATGAGTACAAGTTCGTGTCGCCCTCCATCGGTAATGCTGGAAGTCAATATTTGTTGACCCACCCTTAGCCTTGATGACAGCGTTCACTCTCGCATGGCATACTTTCAATTAGGTGCTGGAATGTTTCTTGGGGAATGCCAGCCCATTCTTCACGGAGTGCGGAACTGAGGAGAGTTATCGATGTAGGTCGGTGAGGCCTGGCGCGAAGTCGGCGTTCCAAAACATACCAAAGGTATTCTATAGGATTCAAGTCAGGAGTCTGTGCAGGCCAGTCCATTACAGGGATGTTATTGTCGTGTAACCACTCCGCCACAGCCCGTGCAGTATGAACAGGTGATCGATCGTGTTGAAAGATGCAATCGCCATCCCCGAATTGCTCTTCAACAGTGGGAAGCAAGAAGGTACTTAAAATATCAATGCAGGTCTACGCTGTGATCGAGCCACGCAAAAAAACCAAGGGTACAAACCTCGTCCAGGAAAAACACGACCGCAGCATAACACCACCAACACCGAATTTCACTGTTGGCACTACACACGCTGGCAGATGACGTTAACCGGCACTTGCCATACCCACACCCTGCCATCGGATCGCCACATTGTGTACCGTGATTCGTCACTCCATACAACGTTTTGCCACTGCTCAATCGTGTAATGTTGACGCTCCTTACACCAAGCGAAGCGTCGTTTGGCATTTTCCTGCGTGATGTTTCGCTAATGAGCAGCCTCTCGACCATGGAATCCAAGTTTTCTCACCTCACGCCTAACTGTCATAGTTTTTAGAGTGGATCCTGATGCAGTTTGGAATTACTGTGTGATTGTCTGGATAGATGTCTACCTATTACTCTTTACGACTCTCTTCAAAAGTCAGTGGGCTCTGTCAGTCAACAGAAGAGATCGTTCTGTACGCGTTTGTGCTGTACATGTCCCTTCACGTTTCCACTTCACTATCACAACAGAAAATGTGGACCTAGGGATGTTTAGGAGTGTGGAAATCACGCGTTTAGACTTCTGACACAAGTGACACCCAATCACCTGACCACGTTCGAAGTCCGTGAATTCCACGGAGCGTCCCATTCTGCTGTTTCACGATGTCTAATGACTACTGAGGTCGCGTATATGAGTACCCGGCAGTAGGTGGCAGCACAATGCACCTAAAATGAAAAACGTATATCTATGGGTTGTCTGGATACTTTTGATCACATAGTGTATTTAGTTACATAGTCCACTTCTACCAACTTATCGGTCTAAGCTTCAGATAGATTGGCCAGCGCTGTTTTATATGGTTACACTTATAACTTTATTATAATAAAGACGAAGAGCACAAACCGTGCATAATAATATGTGAGTTTAGTTGTCGTTGCAACAAGTAGCGGTAGATTTAAAAAAGCAGCACAGAGCGGGAGGTAGAGACACATCACCATAAACACGAACCAGCCCATGGCAGTATTCATTGTAGTTCGTGTGGCGCAGATACAGGAACGTAGTACCCAGTGAAGGACCATCAACTCCCACATTTTCCAAAGTTGTTTACAGTATCTCACCCAATTGTTGATATGAATAACTATGTACAAATATTGGAAGAATTACGTCAAGAATTTGATATCGATTTCAAGATATTCAAAATATCTCCATGCAACATCCACATATTTGCAACATCTTTTTCAGTGGGTAAGCGTCGTCATTGCAATTAGAAATAATTTACTTACAAAATAAATATTGACTGAAGGACAGCTTTAAAAACAAAAATGATTTGTCTTCCTTTTATGGAAATTTCACTCAACAAAGTTCCCTCGGGTGCGCAAGATTTCTGCCAGGATGCTCAGCATAATTTGAAACGGCAACTCTAGGCCGAGCCCGAGAACTGTAATTATAGATAATTTATTAATTAACTTTTATTGATGTTAAATCGTACTATGTAAATATCTTTTTCTTATACTGCTTGTATATTGTAAGAAGGGTGATTTAACGTTATGTATGTATCTAGGTTACTAATATTAGTAGAGTTATAAATGGTTTAATGTAAATAATTTAAGCGCTGTGTTAAAATACTGTCCACGACGAAATGTTTTAGCTACAGGAATAGTGCTGTCGAAGGCAGAAAATCTAGCTTTATGACCTCTCTTTGGTCGCAGTGCCATTATTCCTACAGCGAGGGTGTAACGCCTTTGTCCCTTTATTTGATAATTCGCCGTGACCAAGTGAGAGAGACAGATAGCTTAACGGTAAACCTGGGAAAAGCCGCGATTTATATTAAACTTGGACCAATGAGATCCCTGGAAGTTTATACGAAATAGTTAGACGCGTCGAGTGGCGCTAAAAATGGACCAATGGAAAGGAAGCAGCCCCAGAAGCCTGCGACTATAAATGGATCTGTTTGGAGCAAATTCGAGACAGTTTTGTCATGTCAGTTTAGCATTGCAGTTTGTTCGACAGTTTTTGTCATGTCAGTTTAGCATTGCAGTTTGTTCGACAGTTTTGTCATGTCAGTTTAGCATTGCAGTTTGTTCGACAGTTTTGTCATGTGTGGTCAGTGAGAGATGCTGCAAGATGTGTGAGATATCGCGCCAAAAAGGGAATAAAGACAGTTTAGAAACACACCTAAGATTCGCTACTCGTAAAGAGATAATAAGCATATTTAAACTTCGTGTGATATCCGCGCCGCATTTTAACAGCGGTGGACAGTATTTTACGGCGACCATACCAGTGTTGTATACTACGAGTGTTAATTAAATAAAGAGAAACGGCAGTGTCATCTTTTCATAAACAAAGCACGTCTATGTCTTCCTATATCACCACCCGAGATCTACGCTTTCCTTTACTGAGGATAAGTCCATGCTCCTATATAGTTTAAAGAAAACTACTGCAGCTAGCTTAGGATAAAATTGAAGAGAACCAGCACACTGTGAACTTCTGGAACCAACGGGAGAAGCATCAAGGTAAGCCTGTACCAACGGACGAAGGAGGTGACTAGGTGGATCTAGTCTGTATATGAACAGTTCTTTTCTTGTATCATAAACCACAATATAGAAACCAACTTTCTGATTGTACTAAAAAAACGTTTCTCACTTGCGTGGTAGCCAGACTGCGGTTCCAAATACAGGGTTATTCAAAATGTACCCAAATTAAATACATTGAATTTAACGAAGTATAAATTGGACACGAACAATATACATACTAACCAAAAGAGGAAGTTTGTATACACAGGTTATAAATGTTCAATGTGTGCCCCCTTTGCTGCACGGCAAACATCCTCTGGCATACGCGGTCGTCCCCGGCTTTTTGCTATGCAGATACATCCAGTTTCTTCAAATTGCGTAAACCAATGTTTGATGTTTTTCCTAGTTGGTGGGTAGTGCCGAATGCGAGGCAAAACGCCCGCTGCATTGTAACTGCCGACTCACGTCTTGCAAAGTCGAGAACGCAGAAAACCTTATGCTGCATCGTAACCATCTTACGCACAACTGACGGTGAAACAAACTGCCTGCCTGTTGGACTTATATCCTATCAGCCATTTACTTAACTATCACTGCCACTGCTGTATTAAATAACAATGTTAAACGCACCCTTTCCTTCGGTATGTACACAATTCATATCCAACGTATACTTTGTGAAATACACAGTAATTAAATTCGGTCTATCGTTTAGAATAACCGTGTACTACAAAACTAAGGAGAAAAGGAAGGGGGGAGTTCAAGAAAGTGTCGAGCTTGGGTAGGGCAATAATAACAAGTAATTGTGTGTTTCACATGTATGCATCATTTGCATATTGCAAAGTAAAGTGTATAAAACGGTGTTTTGTAAAATCATTTAAGAGAGAAAGAGAGCGAGGCGACAGCAGCAGCATATTTTCAAGTTCCAAACGAAAACTGTGGCACTGCTGTTTAAATGCTCGAAAAAGTCTCACAGCCGCATTTGTGTACTCGAATGCCTCTTCAGTTATTTACTTTGTAGTTCTATCAGTACATTAAAATAAAGCATGTTACATTATTTTACTGTGGGTAAAATGCTTTGTTATTCCTACTGTGATAGATTGAAAATTTAATTATTTTTACTGTCATTATCTCAAGAATAATGCGTAGTCGGTTAAAGCTTAGGCACCCAGGCACTGTGCAGCTGAAGCATTTCAGGCCTCCCTTCTGTGCCCACTACACAGATATTGCCGGGTAGTGAGCAATAATTTTCTCACGAGCATGACGTTAGAGAGCAAGGTATCTGTTTGCTGCTGGCCAATCTTGTCCCATGACGCATTTCGCCTGTGTCCATCTTCAGTATTGCATTGGGTAGATTACATAACATACCATTCGTATCTCCTTTCTCTTGAAGATGTGTTTTTGTTGTATTGTTATATGCCCCACGCTTTGGGAGCCAATTTGAAGAAGGTTTGTTGCTGCTATGTATGAAAATTCAGTTTGAAGATGTATTACATTTCGACTGTTTGGGAGCCAAACTTTGTAATTTGACTGTTTCTTTAAATATTATATATTTATGTTTGCCTCGGCTGCGTCAGTATTTATATTTTTTTAGAGACATGAATGTCTTAGCAGGGAGTGGTGCGACTGAAGAATGTAGGCTTATACAGATTTTAAGCCTTTCTTCACTCCATTTATTAATGCTTGACACAATTTTAAATAACACTTCACTGATATAGAGAGCTGTGAGATTTATTTTATTAATTACTTGCACTTTTTAACACGTAAGCTATATTTTGTCTCACACTGAATACGTATTATACTTCTCGAGGACGCATCTCGCGTCCGGTTAGGAACGATGTTTACAAGGAACTGACTTCTCAATTTGTAAATTTTGCTCCATTTTAGTTTCTGATTGGCTAATACTAGTCCAATAAAATACCTTTATTTAACTAAAGCTCTTTCTGATTGTTGATTGGTTATTAGTATTATTAAACTTTCAAATTCATTATTGCCTCAAGGTTATCCCATTGTTACCTCATTGTTAGCAACTTTTACCTATTATTCTAACAGCTCCTACGTTATTAAGTTACGTAATACATTCACATAAAATTATTACATATATACAATAATATAAATGTATAAAATGTCTGTAATATACACTTTTTATATCTTGTTACATACACATATTACTTTAAGGCGAGCTGTTATTGAATTTTTATATTATATAATTAGACTGAAATTATTTAAGTGTTAAAAATACTGCCTCACTTTTCTCTCGTAAGACATGTACAAGTACATTGTAGGCTTGACAAGAAGACAGCGGATGGTCTGTCTAGTGGTTCGTATGCCATTCTCGATCTCCTATCTGTGATATTTCTAAAACTTTCTTGAGGTATCGGCTTTTAGTTTTTCTATCTCTTATAGTTGTTAAGGTATTACGATAAAGAGAACAGGGAAGATCTTCAGACTCCATATCAGAAAGTCAGGGGCATGAATGAAATCAGGAACATTAGACTTCTATAACTTTATTATGTTCCAATGTTGTGGTGATCACAAACAGCTATACATTATGATAATTTAAACTGATTCGTTACTTGTTAATTCCCATCACATTAGCGCTAGATGTTAACTAAGGAGCGCTTTCGGGAGATATGTTTCTCCCATCATCAGCTACGGCCGACTGGCGACACGATCTCTCCCCTAACCCCAAGAAGTATTTCATTAGACAATTCTTCTGCCCTCTGTTGTGAAGAATTGGAAACTAGTGGTGTTGGATTTGTTGCAATCTGTAGTGAACGTTGGGAACTCATCTGTCTTCTTTCTTCTCTCTTGTAATCTGATTGGATCAGCTGCATTAAGGAGTCTGGAGGCGGTATTTCAAAATTCAAAACATTCTTAATGTTCAGATTAAAAATCGTTTCCCCAATTTCCAAGTGTGAAGCAATCTGTATAGATTTTAGTAGTTTTATCTTTTGTCCTATTTCATGGTTACTGTTCCAAAAATGGTTGGTTTATAGGAATTCTGTTTCAGAATCTCAATATAAACTCGTCATCATTCATTTTCCAATTGGCAGATGTTAAAGTGTATGCTTCTTCTCCGTAACTAAACTTGTGGTTTGCTTTTGCTCAGGCCTACCTGAAATAGCCCATTTGAATTTAAAGGTATGCAAGCTATCGTAGATAGGGTTATATATAGGTTACAGAACGGAGGGAACACCTCACGCACTGTGAACTACATAGATCTATTGTGACTATCACCCATAGGAAAAAGGGATGAAGTGAAGGAACCACAGAATGCTACAACTCGCAGGCTGACAGCCCACGGAGACGCGCAGAAGTCTCTAACAGTTTTAGCCTCGAAAACCTGTTCCATGCTGGAGCCACCTAGAGAGGTCATGAACTACCTGTCTACCAAACAGCTATCCGCGGGGAGTAATCCTTTCTTGAGGCATGAATTCGCGTCATCTGTCCTTCGCCATACACCACGAAACCTAAAAACACGCCTAAGCGATGAGAAGTAAATGGAATGAAAGGAAAATGTTGTAAATAAAATCATACTGAATGAGAAAGTGCCCCAGCATTCGCCTACCGGCCAAGTAAAACTACGAAAAACCAAGGTCAGTGTTGTAGGTCGAATTAAATCAAACACGGGCCTCCTGGAAGATTACTACACACTTTATCGTGGAGCTGTCTCGCTTGCTACAAGTTATCCTAAATATAAAGACCCTTGTACACGATCAAACCTTTTTTTTAATTTAGGAGCTCACAAAAAAAAATTGTGAAATCTTTTTCAATATGTGACAAGATTGGAGAAGACTTGGCAAGACCTGGAAAGACTTGACAATGTCAAAAATGTGTATATACAAGTTGCCTTTTCGCCAAACTGAAACCTTTCAGAACACATTTATAATTTATCACGCGCAAAGCATTTTAGTATTTGCTTTACATTATAACAATTCAGAATGAAATATTGTTCTTTACTAATATTATCTAACACTTTCACGTATGCATATAAATTCTAGTGAAATCACACTACGAGTTTGGAATACAATTAAAATAACACCAACAAACAGGTTAACCACAATATATAACATTGCATTAATGTATACTTAGTTCGGAAAGTACCTGGCAATTATTTCTTCATAATCGCTATCATCTGCTCCATCTTGTGATAATCCACGGAGCTCTTGATGTACAGACATGACCAGCTTATGTATAACCTAATCACTTTGCCTACGACATACCTTGTCCGGGTAGCCATTTTTGATTACTTTTCGCCTTCAGCCATGTTGCAAGTTTCGTGACGCACTGTGAATACTCACATTTCATTGGTCAAACCCATCAAATCATTGTGAAATCTTTGGCCGTTTAGAGCATGTCCTTATTTGCTTTCAAAACTTTCAAAGACCTTAAAAGTATTGGAAGCAATTTGACAAAAAAGTTGTGAAGTTGTGAAAACTTTGAAAAGTCTTGTAAAGTATTGAATGTGACAAAAATTTGATCGTGATTCTTATTCTCTTGCTAAAGCAACAACAGCTTGTTTGCCGTTGGTTGCGTTTACTGTAAATATACACGTTTTATTGCTCTCAAGTTCTTAATGGAAAGAAATCTATAAACATCATTATAATAATTTTAATTACCTTTTTACTTTTACTGGACACATTTCACTCACAGTAAACATGTTCTTATACAGCGTACTGGACATAACTACAGTGGGGCTAAATGGGTTTCTAAATATTAGACACTATGATTAAGCTTAAAGCATTGATACATTGCAACTTCCACTTGAGATGCCAGTTGGATGCTTTACATCTCAGCTGAAGAAGTATATTCGTTGTTAAATGTCCATTCCATCTCCGTAAACAGGGCTCTATCATATGGATTTTCGCCTTTAGAGTAGATCACCCGTATCACAGCTAAAACGGTATGGTTGCCTGCACTCGCAGGCGCTGACAAACCTCTCTCCACCAGGGGAAACCAACTCTAGGCAAGCCAAGACATTATGAATGGTCCACAAATAACTCAAGATGAAATATGAACATATTTATCATTACAAACTCTTATTTTTTGGAATCTGAAAAGGGTAACCTAAATTTATTCATAAATCTATTTTGCATTTCAGAGTCTGCGATTCATAAATACTCCCCATTCTTGTAAATGGAAAAAACAGTCGTCCAGAACCATTCAGAACTTTGTGCTAAATTTCAACAGTATAGTGGATAACACAACTCTCCTAATTTACTGAATTTTGGAAATATCTTCCTGAAGACCGATTTTCTAAAAGTCGATCTTGTGCGTGTTGATTGGCTTCAAGTGCATTTGCGAGCTAGTTTTTTATGTGAAAGTTATTAAAAATAAATTACACTCAGCTATTACATATGTACATCTTTGTAATATACTTGCTCTATGCATATAAGGAATTCTACCTAATATTTAAAAACTGGCGAATGAAAAACAAGTCAAAAATACATAATACTTCAAGTCTTAAAAATTCATGTGGTTTAATAGAGCATTTCCATTGAGATTCAACGTATTTTACTTCATGATAATTATAAAAAATTGTAATATTATTTCAAAATAAAAAGCTGAATAATAAGAATAAATGAATTAGTTTTAAAACATTATGTTTAAATGCTGTCCTATAGCTAAACTTACTTGAATAGTTTACTAATGCTTATGCAGTACTTAGTTCTTATTCAAAATAGTTAATCTAAATTTAGTTAAAAAGTTTAAGGGCCATGTATTTATTGGCCCGAGCTCAAAATAGGTTTGCTACCCCTCATATATACAGTAATTCCAGAGAAATGTGTTGGCATTGATGGCAGAGTATCAGGGCAGGATCGGTAATACATAACTACTACTGAATTTTGTTTAAAGTATATTGAAATAAAAGCGTAGAACTAAATTCCTAAATACAATTACGTACCTGATAAACTGAGAAAACTCCCTTAAAACAAATTCCCTCACAAAGGTACTATTGCGGTAATACGCGAAAATAAATTTACAACTGCAACTTTCAAAATATGTGTCATTTTAAATTAAGCCAGCAACGCGAAACTAGTGTACTTCCCATGACATACGAATACACAAATTCAAATGGTTATACGCCCCAAAAAGCTTGCTTACACTCGCAAGATATTTACATGCATCGCAGGGCAAGAAGCTTCATATAAATGTAGAGGCAACATGAATTAAAACCAACTTAAAAGGAGCTCCATTCTAAATTCGGGAAGAGCAAGCAGTGCAATAATAATCCAGACATAACCAAATGAAGTCAGAATTTGGAAAATTAAAGGCAAGGAAACATCCGACAACAGTAGTGGCAGTCTACATAATGAAGTTTCAAAATTGCTAATGATAATACTTAAGAATTTGTAAGATTCTTTATTAAGAATAAGTGAACTATTATTAACATACAACGGCACCTAAACGTTGTTTTAATCATTCTAAGTTTTGATTTAGCTACCTTCAATACATTCTGAGAAACCGGGTTAGTTTCTACCAAACAGATTCATTCACAGAAAAACCTGTTGGAAACAAAAATTCAGAAAACAAGTTATCATATACAATTTGGAAGAGAACTTATTATAGGCCTTCTAATATGCACTTCACAGAAGTATTAGTAACAAAAAGTATTATATCACTTTGTGATTCCATCAGGCGTTTTCGAAAAAAAGGTAGCTTTTGTTCCAAATTGGATGTTTTATTCAACGGGAATGTATGAAAATAATAGTTTTTACTTGTTAGATGAATAGAATAATCTCCTGCTGATATCGTTTTGATAATAACAGCAAACCAGGTTGAAATAATTATTTCACTTAATAAAATCACTTAAAAGGTTATTTTTAGACATAATGTGGCTGTAGAAATCGGAAACATTACAAATATTTCAGGTAAGTCACGCAATCATAACTCGCTTCCGGAAGTATACAAAACATTCGCTACGCACGAGAGTACGCTACTCTCCTCCATTACCCGAAGTAGGACTAGGGTTTTGTTTTCTACGTCTGTTAATCCAAACAAACACGAAAAGAGTCATGTAATGTTTTGGAGAAATAAAAGGTACAACAGGAAAGCTAGTTTCCTACAATAGAGCAGTGTAAAATGGCAGGAATACCTTCAGTGTAGCAAATACTCAATGAACGAGATGTCTTTGCTAGTGTATGTCTTAATTGGTTAAAATATGTGAAACTTGTCGGTGCGTGTTTTTAACAATACCTGTGAGGCGAGTGAATCCTTTGGTTTATTGTGTATCTGTACATGTTAAAACTACCATTTAGTAGACTTATAAGGGCCTAAACGTACAGTTTTTGGCGTTTACATATCAGCAAAATCGTTTAGTTGATTACATTATAGTAGTATTAATTTGAGCGAACGACAAAATGCGTCATTGAAAGATTCAGATGCAATTTATTAAGAGGTAGCAGACACCAAACCTTTGTTTACCCTTATGGGACACACGAAACTATTAAAGCAAAAGTTAAACCTATTGACGTATATCAACCAACTTGTTTTGAAAAACCTGAAGTATATACGCAGAAATGACCCTAGAAAAAATTGAGGTTACAAAATATTTTCCAAATAATGAAACCTGTAGCTGGTTTAAATTAATATAATAACTTCGCTACTACCCGCTATTTGTAAAGAAAGAAGCTAATCACTTGAGCGTACAGAAGCTTTATCTCTCTACTTCAAAATGTGTAGGGGTTATGATGTTCTTTCTTTCTTCTGTGAAGTGGTACAGAATTGTCACCTCGGTCTCACGCTCATTGTATCCCAGCACTGGCTGCCAGCAAGCGCGATCCAAATAGCCAAGTTCCATGGACTGGATAGAGCGTGGGTCATCCTAAAGAAATTAAAAATCTCGAAATATACTAAACAAAACTAACAGTCGGCACAGTATAACATAATATCTCAATCTGTGGACCCTATAGTGAGCTAGACCAGCTTAAACAAAGCTAGTCTACTCTAGGATGTAGATTACGTCAAAAATACATAATTACATAATACATACATCTACATCTACATAGATCTTATGTAGAGTACGTTGGAGCGGAAAATTTTTAAAACAATATTATTTATACTTAATTTATTTATAAAATTCAGTAACATTTTATAGTCAGTTACGTTTTTCGAATGAAAGAAATCCTCTTCAATAATAAACAGCTTAGATTGAAACATCAGTTTTGTCTGGCACTTGAGATAATGTAACTTTGCCGTATTTCTTAAGAAATACGGCAATGGTTGAGAATTAAACAATTTTGTAAAGATAGTGTAATATTTAAATTGCAAATATTTTCTAAAACAAATTTCACCGATGTTATGGTGGAAACTAAAAACTAAAAGAAGAAAAGTGCAGAGAAAATTATGGGTCAATAATTTCTCAAATCTTACAGCTTACGTTATTTACAAAAGAACTAATACCTATAGACAATATTTGACTAGTGTTAATTCGTATAGGTTATGATATAATGTTGAAATAAAAAAATGAAGATTTGATGCTATCGCTACTTCTTGTTATTCTTCTCCCTGTCAATTCGGCGATCTTGCCTAATTTTCCATAAGGATAATGATAACAGGAAGACCGGGAAATAAAATGCTTTTTGTTTTTGCTTTCAAAAAATGTATTTAAACAAAATTGTTGTAATGATATATATTCCCTATGGGCTAAAGCCTTAATTATTATCTTTTTCTTACTTCCATATATAAATATTTGTATCCAGGTAAACTGGAGTGATGAAATGTTGCCCATAATGGAACGGAGCTGTTTTACAAAGTCTAGCCCACACCTACCAGCGTGACGATCTCTGATTTTGGAGCATAATTCTACTATTGGATTGGCAGGTACTTTAACTCCCCCAAAATATGACGAAACTGTCGAAGGGTAACATTGCAATTTAAACCTTATATTTTCATGATAACTACCGTTTTCATAATGCCGATTTTCTTATTGCCGTTTAGTAGCGGCAACAACTGTAACCTTTGTTTCCATGTCGCTGATGAAAGCTCTCGTATACGTACGAGCATGTTGTAATTGTCTTTCAGTTTACCACATATGTAAATAATTCTTCACCCCTTCCTATAGAAAACCGAATTACTTTTGATTGGTTTAGCCTTTCCTTGTGTACCAATTGCAGTGAAATTTAATCATAGAGGTGGTATTCGAACCACCCCTTCATTCCATATATATATATACTCGTTTTTGGTTAGTTTGTATATCCTTGTATTGTTTTCCGAGCCAGTCACATGTAGAATTAATACCGGCTGTATCTGTTTGTTACCTGAAGGTGGAAACCTTATGGAGCGAAAAAACACTATGGCGATCTAGATATATGGCCTACTTTTTACGTACAACAGTGTACATATCAGGTTATAATCATTACACAATATACTGTTGAATTCGCGGAGTACTTCTATATAACATGGAAATACAATATTCATGTTATGATATTATTGCTGTATAATCTATTATTTAAAATATCCATCTTCCAATTTTTATTACTTGTAAATTTATTCTGACTCTACGTCTCGACTACTTTTAAATCTCTCGCGCGAAGATTACTAACGTGGTATTTTGAATACCATGTTATTGTATTCAGTTTATATTCACAGAGGAAATGTTAAGTGATATTCACCCTATGTTCTTCTGTAGTACTCATACTGTTTTTGCTTGCAAACGATAAATTAGAAACCCCTATCTCGCTTAGGATTGTTGGCAGGCACAGAAATATTAGTTGAATTTCTGCTAAATAGATAATAAATTGGAAAAATGTTTGCACGTATAGTTCGGTTTGTTAATAGTTTATATACGTTCAGGTATTGTTTATGCTACGATGAACATTACCTATGCATTCTGTTTACATATATCTGTGATATGTTGCTTTTGCTTTAAAATTTGACTAACAGGGATATATGAGGAGTGATCAGAAACCAAGGTTACAAAGTTTGCAGTGAATCGTGTACATTTTATTTCATACAATCAATACAGCCAACTGATAGCACATACATTAGGTGATTTTTTCACATAGTATCCATATTAGTTTAGGCACCTGTTGCTTCGTGGGATGAGTTTGAATAGTCCCTCTTGGTAAAAATCTTGTCCTTGCCCGATCAGCCACGTTGTCGCTAAGTGTTTAACTCCTCGTCTGGGGCGAATCGTCAGCCTCATAGGTGTTCTTGCAAGTGAGGAAAAAGGCGAAAGTTGCTTGGATCGAGGACTGGGCTGTAGGGAGGGCGGTTGATGATGTTTCAAGAAACTGCTTCAACAGCCTGGTGGTCTTCTGGGGTATGAGATCGCGCTTTGTCGTGAAGGAAGATGACGCCCTCGGTGAGAAGTCCTGGCCGTCGTTTCCTCCTGATTGCTTCACGCAACCGTGTCAAGGTCTTGCAGTTTCGGTCAGCGGTTACCGTGTGCCCTATTTCCAAAACCTCCACCAGCGCTGTCCCAAAACACTGTGGCGATCATCTTCCCGGCAAATGACATCTTAATCTTCTTTATCTTTGGAGAGGAGGGGTGTTGCCATTCCATCAACAACCGCTTACTGCTGGGGGTGTATTGGAGGACCCAAGTTTCGTCACCTGTAAAAAATGGCGAAGGAGAACCGTTGCAAAAGTTTCAAACCTTCCCCATGCGCTTCTCCTTGTTTTGGTTGGACAGATTTCGTGGAACTCGTCGGGAACAAACTTTCCGGTATTGCAGAATATAATGAGCAATGTGAGGAACGCTAACGAACGACATTCCTACTTCTACCATCATATGCCGTACCGTCACGTAATTCTCTTGTTGTCCTGAATCAGTGTTCAAATCTGTTGATTCCATGCTAGGTCGGCCACTGCACTCCTCGTCGGCGACGTTCTCTCTACCGGTCGCAAACTTTTGACAGCATTTTGCGACATGCTGACGAGACATTACAGTCTCTCTGTAAACCTCTACCAGCTGCTGGTGAATTTCGGCCGCGGCTACAGGTTTCGCTCACAGAAATCGAATAACGGAGCGGATTTCTTCGCGAGACAAGTTTTCCAAACGAGTCACCATTTGCGTTTACCTACAACTAGCGCTGTAGTTGACGGGTGGCTGAAACTCTGCGCAGTGCCAACCGCATGCATTAGAATTATCGCAAACAAATAATTTCTCTATAACGGACGAAACTCCAGGAATTTCGGTCTTGTAACCTTAGTTTCTGATCACCTCTCGTAAAACATTAACACCTAAAACATAAATCATATGTAATAACATTTAGTTAAAATAGGCACAAAAATGTAAAGAATAGACAACATTTAAATTATTTATAACATTGTTTTAGATTAGTATGCAGCTTTTAACATAATTAAGTAATATAATTAAGTTTAAATTAAATAAGGCGTTAGGGACTTATAGCTTGTAATTTATACAATACAGACAATCCACAGCAAATTATTATCTGTATCAAGGCGATACTTAGTATAAACAAATATGAATAAATTTCAACATCTCAAGTGTTAGTATATGTTTTCTAGTATTTCTACGTACGGTGTGCAAAATTTTATAAAATCTTTCTAAAGGTGAAAAACATGAAGGAGTTATTTTATGAATTCCACAGTTATTGCAAAGTGAAACAACATAAACATCATGCTTATGACGGTATACCGCCTGTTGTATCTTGCATGTAAGAAATTAAAATAATTTTATTTGTAACACTCGCATCACTTACTCTACTCACTTCTACCAACTAATCTTGCAATAACTTATTCTTGTTAATATCCAAATAAGCTTCCACTTTTATATTTCGTTGTAGGGTATCGTAGGGTAAAGCGATAGTTGCATTTTTATAAGGTGCGTAGCGTGTGTTGTCTTTGAAATTCTATGCTCTGTGTATGACTACGAGAAAGAAAGAAACAATAATTTCTCAGTTGATAAAACTATCAGAGTTTCTAACTTCAAACCAAAAACAAAGAATATTGCGAAAATAATTAACTCCACAAAAAATTATGACATAAATTGAGTGCTTTAGCGAAATCTACATTTAGAATGAAGAGGGCTTCAGAGGCTATTCCCAGACAAATTTAGTTTGCCATTAAAATATCTTACTCATATTTTATTTAGTCATATTATATATATTTATTATATATGCTATATTATAGTTGTATATATTTACTTATATATCATTAAAATGTAATCAGAAAATCAAAGTGTAAGAAATATTTTCCATATAAACGGTGTTTTGGGGTAGGGAATTTTTTTTAATCTTTGTGTCGCATCCTTGGAAGATGTTGATGTAGTTAAGTAATTAATTGAAATTTTGTGTTTGATTTATGCTGTTTTCATACCGCTATTTTAAATTTATAGCGACACACAAGAATCTGTTTTCTAAAAAGGCAATTTTTTATCAGCGAACCTCTAAACGCGCATTTCTGGTGAAATTCGGTATCAAAATTTTGGTTTGAATACCATTGAATACAGTTTCCTCTACCTAGTTTAGGTTAGCAGTAGAGAAAGTAAAAACATACGTAAACTTCTTGTTTGTTTTAACATTAAAGTATCCACTACGTGATGACTGCGTAAGCCTATAAAAGGGTTTTAAAATGTTAGAATCTATGCTTTCCTGTTGGTCTAATGTAGCTGAACACCTTTGAATTATAGTAGTAACCAGTAATGGGCAGCAGACACTCAATTTAAGCCCGTTATTCGACAAATAAGCATAAGAAAGGTATGTAAATTACTGGAAACGTCGTCGTTATTGGATCCTAATGAATGAAGAAATCTTAAGAGAATGGCAACATAGGTTCGCAAGCTGTGTTTTCTTATCGTCATGTAATGCCTTCATTAATCTCTGTTCCAACAGCTGACGTGCTGTGACAATTCCTGCAAACTTTCCCGATTAACTAGGGGTAACACACCTTAGAGAAAGCAATGCGGTTTCCATGGAAACTATCTCATACGGTGAACAGCTTCCCTCCTTCTAATCCAGGCTTTCTTTAAATGAGTGGTTTTTGCAAGGCTCCAGCAGGAAAGATTATTTTCAAACATATTGCCGTATGAGCTTTAAACAGTAAATATTGGTAAATGCTGCTTACAAACAGAGAGAGACAGAGTAAGAAAGAGAAGGCAGGCACTTGCTTGCGTAAGCAAAACGTGAAATTCTTATTCTGGTAGGGTTCCGGAATATCGTAGACAATTCTTCTTACTTTAACATACTACGAGTATGTGATATACTCCCCGTAAGGGAGGGTTTTCCAACCCCTTCAGCTGCCGTGGGCGCTGCGGACCCTGAGCTCTCGTACTTCTAGAAGTAAGCTAGGCCGAACATTCGAGTCCCTCCCGATAGGTAGTCGTTCGGTTTGGGTTGGACTCGGCGGGGCAGTGGTTCCTGATATCCATGTGAGATTGGGTACACCTGGCTGATTTTCCGCCCAGGTGGGATTGTGAGACGTCCCAATGTTCTCCGGCACCAACCATGAGTGAGAGTTGGTAGACGGCATGCTAGATTGTTGTCAGCCCTACCGAGGTTTTCGGCAGTCGCCCTTTTCGGAATGACACGCGTATAGCGTATCCACTTCCATCCTCGCGTAAGCGTGGGGAAGGGGGATTTTTAGACTCTAGGTATTGGCCTCATGGGAAACCCCCACGGTTGGAGGTCCTCTCGGATGGCGCCAGTCCTGGGTTTAGGAGGGAGGCTTGGGCGTAATATTTTGCCCTGGTAGGCCTTCGCTTAACACACATGATATACCACCAAGCGAGTTGGCTCCTTGGCAATGTAAGAGGTTGTATTTGGGAGGTCCGGGTTCGATTTCCGTCACCGCCTACTCTGCTCTTGGGTTTTTCTTTCCTAGTCGGTAGGAAAAAGTTGGGGATGGTTTCTTATCTACCACGACTTCCTTTCTATCATTTCCCTTTCATTCCGTTTCCTTCTCATGTTTCGGGTGTGCCTCTAGGTTTCGTGGGTGTGGCGGTGCCGAACAGATGAATTCTTGCTCCAAGGAAAGAATATTCTCTATGGACGCTAGAGGGCTGCTTGGCTGAAGTGTGGTTCATCGCCCTCTCTGGGTGACCCCAGTAGTGAAACGAGTCTTCGATCCAGGAATGTTACAGGCTTTCACGCGTCTCCGTGGCCAATCTGTCTGTGTTTCCTGTAGCCTCCTATTGCTCTTTTACTTCATCCCTTCCTCATGGAGATAGTAGCCTCAATAAATCTACCATAGGTTGCAGTGCGCGCTCGTTGTATACCCTAGGCTCTACACCCTATAATCATATAACAAATAATTTAATGCTAACTAATTACACAATGTTTAACATCTTGATATATTTCAATAGAGGGGGAATACCGCGCCGCCAGGTAACGTCGCACTCAGTTACTTCGTTCCCAACGTACTTTTGCATGAAGAAACGTGGCTTCAAGCAAATGAGGTAGGAAGAGCATGCGAGTCCCAATGTATTACTTAAAAAAACATGTAGAACAATTCTCTTTACTAACAAATGTGCACGATTAAACTTAAACTAGCGAGCAGTCATAGCTTAAAAATGAATGGTGACAAATACTCTACAAACCAATGAAGAAGAGGAGCAACTAATAGAAGAATAACGCAAAGTTTTCAAACACGCCAAATTGTTATTAAATGTAATTAAATCCTGAATAAAAGAACAAAAGACAAGCTAAAATATAAATGTTCTCTTAATTACAGAACCTTTAAGAAAGCATAGTTTAATCTAGTCCATTTCACAGCCACACAGGTATAATGATGGAGGTGAAATTCTCGTCACATAGGATATTGCAGCGGCAAAATGGACGGAGGCAGACGTCGACTGACTGCCAAGCTAATCTCTCTAGCTGGGACACATATTCTGTCCGCTGAACTATGCATCCTTGGAGCTAGAGACAGCAGTTCTGACACTCGAGAAGAAAGCAATGAGGTCAGCGTAATACCCCCTTTGTCATATAAAATAAGATATTTTGTCACCTTTATATTTTTACTAGAGCTGGATGCACAGTTTTGCGTGATTTAACCTGAAGTTCGCAGTATCCCACAAAGCTGTTTTCTGATTTCCTTGCCAGTTACTATAGTTCCCCCTACGAATTCCACTCTCATTTTGCTGGAAACTCGTAGATGTAATTGTCACCGAAGAAAGGAATCCTTGATATGAGTATCGGTGGCACAGGTACCCAGTATCCTCGACTCTTGTTTCATTGTATAAATAGTGTTTCTGTGGACATACTTTGACATCATACAAAAATTTAATTCATTTTGCTGTTACCTAACGTTTGCCAATAGTTTATACCGGCTATTGGGATTGGGCAATTCAATCTATGACTGGCTTCAATTTCAATCAAATACAGACGACTGCAATTGGTAAAGTAGTAACAATTGAATTATTGCATCCAATGCTCAATTATTGTCTGCATCTTGTTGCATATGACATTATATTTTGTTAATTTATACACCAAAATGAGTGAAGCGTATTGCATTATACCTTTATTATTATAACAGATGGAAACTCGGTACCGTCGATGCCTCGATACTCTCCATTCTCGGTGGTATCGAAATATATCTAATACTCTAAGACAAAGCTTCTCGATACTTTTAAAATTCTAAGTTTTGCATCATTGAAGGTTATTACGTTTAACTTTGTACTAGATAAAAAATGAAAGGAGTCGAGACTTCATGTTATTTCTCGCACGTATTCCCAAAGAGCTGCTGGACTATAGTTCTTGATAGACCTCGACTGCGATAAATGTAACATTCTGTATAGTCTTGTGTCTAAATGGGAACTTGCGAAACAATAGGGGAAGGCGTACAAGTACCCATGTAACATGAATGGTTAACTGAGTTGTGGATGAAGCTGATTTAGCTGTTTTTTTAAATAACCTAGTTTTCTGACTCACTCTCAGCTATTACATTTACCCTTTTCTAGTGACCAAAATCTTCAATCCAGCAGAATCAAATCAGAACTTATGACGTCAGATAATACAGCATATGGAATTACTGGTTCTTTCAGGAATACTCGTGTTCTTAAACAAAAATCTTTGATTCCTATATATATATATATATATATATATATATATATATATCTCTGAATTTCATTTAATACTTATTGAATTTGTTCCCCAAATTTTTAGTTGGGTCCATATGCCTTTTTATTAAACATGTATATCCCAATGTATGAGGGTGTGTAGTACTACAGAGGCTTAATGCACTAACTTACTGTTTCCCAATGTTATATGGCTAATTCGTATTACCGGATGAAAAACATACTCCTATATGTTATGTTGTAGTTGTGAATAATGTTAGAATGCTGTAGCACACACATTATTTTTAGTTGTTTCAATTTCATATAAAGTATACATTAGTTGAAGTTGGTTTTTTGTTGTAGGAGTTGTATTGCAGTTCAACTGTTGGGGAGCCGAACTTGAAGTAGTTGCAACCATACGTATGGTACCCGGTAGCCTTCGTCCCCCCCCAAAAAAAAATTAAAAATATTAACTCTGTAATTTGACTGTTTCTTTAAATATTATATATTTATGTTTGCCTCGGCTGCGTCAATATTATTTTTAGATACATGCAGTTCTTAACAGGGCGTGATACGGCTGAAAAATGTAGGCTTACACCGATTATAATTTTCAATTCACTCCTTTTTATTAATTCTTGACACGATTTTAATAACACTTCACTGATATAGAGAGCCGTAAGATTATTTTATTAAATACTTGCACTTTTTAAACAAGTAAACTAATTTCTAACACAAAATACGTATTAAATTTCTGGAGGGCACATCTCGCGTCTGATTAGTAACACTGTCTGCTAGCAACGTGTCCAGTCATGAGCGCTGTCTACAAACAACTGACTTGATTTCTAGAGCCTAAATTTGTAAATTTCTGTGTTTCAAGTCTCTGATTGGCTAATCCTAGTCCAAAAGAATACCTTCATTTAAGTAAAGCTTTTTTCTGGTTTTGATTGGCTATTTTGTAAGCTGTCACAAAAATTACATTATTGCTTCCAAGAATCACTAGTAATATTACTAAACTTTCAAATTTATTATTGCCTTAATGCAGCCTAATTGTTAGCAACTTTTAACCTATTATTCTCACAGCTCCTACATTATTAAATTACGTAATACATTCACATAACGTTATTGAACATGTACACAATATATAAACATTTACAATGACTGTAATATACACTTTTTATATATTGTTACATACACATATTGCTTTAAGGCGGGCTGTTATTATATTTTTTATTATATAATTCGACTAAAATTATTTAAGTGTTAAAATACTGCCTTATAGTTTATATTTTCAAGATTGTAGAATAAAGAAGAATTGCTAGGAATTGTTTCTCTGTGGATAGGGAATCCTTTAGACAAAGCTTTCAGCGCAAAGTATATAAACGTAAAAGAGAATCAAAGTATTGTTATCAATACTATTATTATTATTATTATTATTATTAGCCTAAATTAATAATAGGGATATATAATAAACTTGTGATATTATCAAGAAAGAACATTGCTACCAATTAGAGAACGTCAAATAGGAAGAATTTGGGAATTAGCAAACAATACAAAAATTTTTACATACGTTTAGATACTGGAAAACCACTAATACGAACATAATTCAGTGAACAAGCTATCGCCTTTACAATTTTTTATAAAGTGAGTAGATATCGAGTATCAGTGTTCAAAATCAGTATCAATATCGAGAAACAGTGCTATCTTTTCATCACTAACAGTAATAAAATGATTAATAATAATAATAATAATAATAATAATAATAATAATAATAATAATAATAATAATAATAATAATAGCACTATTTGTGGGATTCTTTTCACTAAATATCCATATAAATATCACTTTCATTCCATCTGGATATTGGGACTTCCGAGATAGAGATCGCTGTGATGTATCTAAAGATCAACATTTGTTAAGTAACTTTCATTCTTAAAGCAAGATATTAAGTGAGATGTTTTTAATGCTTCAGTTTGCTTCCCCATTACGCCTACCGCATTCGGGGAGTACTACACAAACCCCTCAGAGTCCACGGAGCGTAATACTATTGTATTTTTCCTCCACTGTCTTTCTGGAATACATTACATACCTTTTAGGTCGTATCTAACCTTTGTGCTTTGTACCTAAATTTTTAAATAACATTGCAGTACTTAGGAGAAAAAAGGTTCCTGATGCTTTTCACACGATCACGGTTTTTGTCCTCTTGTTGTTCGCTATTTTTGGTTTTCGCCTTATTCCCGCTTCCAAGGAAAATCTCCCCAGCCTCATTTCCTTTCCTTTGGCGTTGTTCCGTTTTTAATCCTCTTTCTTGCCGTAATGAGCCACATAAGGAAGTTGCGGTCGGTCGGTTGGTCTGAGGGAAGGCGATTTGCTGGGCCCTCCAACCGCTTGAGTGATTTCTCCGCATCCGGCGAGAAATGGGAGGGTTTCTCAAGACGAACAGCTTTCCCTCGCTTTGAGGAGAATGAGGTAAACAAGGCCTACGGCCACCTGTGCGAACATTGCCGTACAGTCTGTAACAGCAGTGGAACTGCCTACTGCTCTACTGCATTGTTAGCTGAGTAAACATTAGATGTCTAAGACACGTTTGAAATGACCCATTCCCTACTGTCCTATTTATATTCATGCCGACATATCCATATATTTGGCTTCCTACTTTAATATAATTTTAAAATTGCCTTTAACACAGCATACTGACTTTACATTTTCAAGTACTTTATCACACAGTTTGCAATCTCAGTAAATCTTAATTTTTCTGCCACAGCACAGAGCAACACTATCTAAAAACCATTTTCTAAAGAATAGTTTGTAGATGGGCGAGTACAGAAGTTTATGTGAATGCAATACATTTTTTGTTATACAAGGTACTTGTTTATCATTTAATTTCACTGAGGAACTTTTATTTTCTGCTCATATGCTTCGTTATATAGGATGGTTAAATTATATTCGTACCCACTCGCGGTTTCTCTCTACTGCGCGGGACAGCCGGCAGTCGTCGGGGAAATTACGCCGAAAGAGGCGGACTAAAATCCCTACCTTATAATAGATGCTGGAAGTGTTGACCTGTTTTCAAACAGGCAGCATATCTCGTGTAAGTATTCTCGCTCACTCTCCGAATCTCAGCAGCAGGATTTCTTGTGATTTGATTTCTTGCACAATGTTTTCTCTAAGTTCTTGTAAAGGGCGATGATTGGAACGATACACTTGTCTTTTAAAAACCCCATGAATAAAAACCACAACTCGTTAGGTCAGGAGAACGAGAGGGCAACAAATCAACACTAATTATTCTGTCATCAAACATCCGTCTTATTACATGATTCTGCAAAAGCACATGCGGCTGCCGGATCATTACAACATTTCCATCTATTATAAGGTAAGGATTTTAATCCGCCTCTGCCGACGTAATTTCCCTGGCGACTGCCGGCTGTCTCACGCAGTAGAGAGAGGCCGCGAGTGGGTTCGAATATAATTTAACCACCCTACATCTTTCATCTCCTAATTGTATCAAACTGCTTTTTAGTATGGATATAAAAATTGTGTTTGCTTTCTTTTGCAGGAAGATCTCTGCAGAATAGTGTGATGTCGTCCTTGGCCCGTCATGGCACCCTGCAGATCCGAGGTCCTGTTATCTAGCGATGGAGAGGAAGCCACTGACACACCTCATCCTGGATGGTGTGATGTGCTATTAGTGTCGGTGAGTGCGTTGCTCGTGATAAAGGGTGGCCCCACAGAAAACAGGACGATATCTTGCCGAGGACACTCGGACAGCCTGGGTGATGCTAATGACGGCAGAACCGATAGCGACAACAAAGACATCAGCAGAAGAAGACAACCCGAAAAAATATGGAAAGAAAGAGGTCGACGCGCAGATACCGTTACCGGAAAAAGACTTGGACTCAGAAGTGCAAGGACTACTTTCGCGAGTTTATTGCCTTTATGTTCAGCAATGTGGGTATTATCGGACTTGTCGTGGGCTACACAATTGCAGGAGCTTTCGTTTTCCAAGCCATCGAGGGTGGAGAAGCTCCTACTGCCAACGCCGATGTTATAAAACTCCGGAACGAGACAGCCCAGAGGATCTGGAATCTCTCCTGTTGCGCATTCAACGTCTTCTCAGAGGTAACTAATTTTCTTTTCCTTTTTTGAACCTTATTATACAGAGTGTATCTTTATTGTCATATATTTGGGGGACGTGTGCCTAACATCAAAACAGTACAAAATGCTCATATGAACATGGGTGTGAAAATCGTTTATTTCAGAGTTACAACACAAAATCGAAAGTTAAAAAAATTGCTCAAAGTGGCTTTCTCTTGCTTCGATGCATGCAGTAAGTCCATGCTCTGGCATAGTCTGTTGAAAATTCTTGGTGTGTTTCCTATTTGGTCAAATACGGTTTGGATACGTCCTCTCAAAATTTCAACATCAGGTACAGGAGTCACATAAACCATGGACTTCAAATGTCCCCAGACGAAGAAAGTCATTGGATTCAAATCAGGAGATCGAGCAGGCCATGCAATGGATCCCCTTTGACCAATCCATCTTTGCGGAAGTCGATCATTCAAAAACTTACGAACTGTCATAGTGAAATGAGAAAAAATATTTGCCAAAACATTTATATTCTAATTGAATACAATCGTTTTTAAACATAAGGTTTTGTCTGTCACTTAAGGCTTCAGAGTTTTGAAAGCTTTTCAGCGGCAATATAATTTGCATACAGGGAGGAATACTGATAGAAGCATGGTCCTTAAATCCACAGGTATCAATCTTTGTATGGTGGTGTGTAGTTTCAAATGCTGCATATCTCTGACTTGTATTCTATGTTCTGGTACCTTCAACAGTATAAAATGAACGTGAGAGAACGTTTGTCTAAAAGAACCAGAAAACTTAAATGCAATATAATTGTGGTTTTTAAAATGTTAGGGATCAAATCAACACAGATAGATTCGTTCATTGGGTTGAATTAATGAAATAAATAAATACGAAAGAATTTAAAATATATATTCCCTCTCTGTATCCTTTTGTAAGGTAGAGGAATTATTGCGTCCAATTCAAAAACACAATATCTAGATTTTACCCGATTCAGGCCTTATTATAACATATCATTAAAAGGTAAGGTGGATTCTGTTAACCAATCTGTTAGTCATTTGGTCAGTCTGTATATTTGTGAAAAGCATGAACTAAAGGTAAAGTCGGAAAGAATCGAACTTCATCTTTACAGACAGACATTTCAACTCAAACTTGAGACATTATACACTGATTGAATATGTGGAAATTATTTATTGTAATTATTTCTCTATCTTGCTGTTTTACTTTTATGTATAATTATTTATAGCTGCCCATCAATAATTACGGCATTAGATATCAAAAGACAACCTTTGTTAACTGAGCAAAAATCGGACGAAAACAAGTGTTTGCTGGCAATCAAGTTGTTACTTTTCATGCAGGTAAGCCAGGCACTTAATCATATATAGCTTTTTGTGTGAATTTTAGTTACTGCTGTTGAAGAGCCTATTGTTTACTATATCGGGACAGGATGAACGTTCTTGTGTTAAGTAGTGGTATAAAATCTTATATTTTAGCAGCAAATATAATAAAAAGGCGCACAACATAAAAGCCACTTCCTAAGAATAAAACCTTTATAAAACAGTTTTATACCTTGGTCAGTCTTTTAAAATATTGGAGAGGGGAAAAGATAATAGCTCGGCTTCGTGTGGCGGAACTTTATGCTAGCTTCGATTGCGGCCGCGCGAATTCCTCATGAATTCCCCACCACTGTCTCAAATGACTCTGAACAAACAATAAGAACTTGATTACAAAATATCTTTATACACGTAGGAGAAATATCTCTGCATCAAAAATTCGTATATGTTCATTTCTAAAGGTTTTCTTACATTTCACCCTCGATGGAATATCTTAATTGTAGGTTCTGTTTCAGTTTGTGTTGCTTTAAAAATCTATATTATTACAAATACGGAAACAGTCGCTATATTGGGCATAACATTTAGAGCAAAATAGTTAATGGAAGATTTCAACACGGTTTACTGTTTACATAATTTCTTCGGTGGTTAAGCTCATATAATTGGAGAAAACGCACGTTCATAGTTTGTATGATATTCAAAAATGAAATTACTGAAAGCTAGGCAATCAGCTGGAGTTGTTGAAAGGTTTCAGACTTTCTTGGAAGGTAATAATGCATCCAGAACATTTTCAACCATCCTAATTGCATAACCTGCTTCATTGCAATCGTTTATTAGTGTTGCAGGATCTCATCGACAAACTTCGAGGATAGATAAGACCGTATGCGCTTATACCAGGGAGTCAGCTGCCCCTATTTATTTTTTACTTATGCAACGTGCTAAGCGATATATTAGACTTAGGCCTTTCTTGAATGCCTTCTAATGGCTGATTTGCATAACACTTTATAGAGGAGGGATGGATAACTCAGTGCATAAGTGTTTTACAGGACAGAATGCAATCGCTGTGTATGTCAATAGAAAAAACATCCCACCCTGACACTGGGAGCTGCAGTAAAACTTTTAGCAAATTTTACAAACTTTTATTATTCAGCATACATTCATGCACACCTTTGAAAACGCCCCCTAAAGGAACAACTTATCACATGCATCATTTGACAAAACCATTTGAAAACAAAATGGCATATCTACGCAGTGCGACCAATTTGATTTAAGCCATCGGTTAACGTTCTACAGCCTGGTCAAAAATGCTAAGTATTAGGTAAATAATTTCTCTTACGTCACAAACTTTGGCGTATTTAAGATCATACAGTAATTTTAATGACTGATTCAGTTTATTTGTATGAATTAAAACTACCAAACGATCTCAAAACACTGTATGATGCTACAAAAAGCGTGTAAAGTTTCGAGGTGTGGGTCTAGTTCTGCGATTATGAATTTGTATAGGAACCTCAGCTAGCAAGGTAGCATTGGCCGAATAGTATTATAATGGTTACTTTAACACTGTGCCACTTGAGCTGTGGTTCAAAACCGTCGTGTTAAGTTCAAACGTTTTATTGCCCTTTATTTCATCTCTTTGGGCGTATAATTTGAAATTATGATATAAGTAACATTTTTGATAACATTGTAAGTGTGCACAAAATAGAATAATCACCATGTTTTCCACCGCAAAGAAGAAGAACCGTAAAGCCCAAATCATCCACGGGTACTCATACGTGAAGAATGCAGGCAGATACACCGCGCATGTTGCAGCATGCAAGAAGGTCTCTCCGGCAACGTACACAAATGTGCATTGATGAAGGGGGTCGTAATTTTGAAAATTTACTTCGTTAATGAAATACACGCTCTTTAGCAATTTATTATTATTTCTCATGAATTTAGCACGTTTAAAATTCCTTGCCAATTGAAGTAAAACATAAGGTTTAAAAATGAAACAAAAACTGTTAGATGTAATATCGTCGATATGCGCCCAAAAGACTGAAAGGCAACTACGTAAAACGCTTTACAACACCAGATACGGCACAGATTATTAGGGTAAACATGATACACAATTATCTGATTGTAATTATTGTGTCTTTGGTTCACAGGAGAGCTAATAGCAAAAATAAATAAATTAGTACACTAAAATACAGATAGTAAACACAAGTAGAATATAAAAAAGACAAAAACATTTTGATGTTTGCAACACATTCGAATCTCCGAAGCTAACCTTTACTTCACCAGATTCCGGCAGCTAACCCACATAGTCTATCCCGCTCTTCGGGAAAGCATTCTTCTATCTCCTTGTAAGCATTATATGTATTAAACGTCGTCTGTTTTAAGGCTTTTGCAGCTTTTTGGTTTTCATTCAGGTCTTTAATCATTACAGTTGGTTATGTATAGTACTGAATAGAAGGGCAGAGCTACAATAACAGTTTGTTTACTAGGAGGGTCAATGTTTTCACATTAAACTATAAACTCTGGGTTGTATAGATACGAATACTTAGGGGCAGCTGGCTCCCCCTGGTATAATACGCTGTACTTCACATTTTTTCAGACTATACTCATCAACTGAACTTTAAAGTTAATGATATTTACAAGAAATGAAAAAAAAATAAATGACAACAAAACTCACACGAACCAAACAGAAGAAGAGAAAAAAGCTTGTTTACAAGAAAGAACACGCTACTGTTTACAAAACAAACAAGTACCCCTCCCTAAGCCACTGACCCTCTCCTCCAGCCCCCACCCCTTGACCCTCTTTCTTACACTCTGATGTGAGCTGCAAAACCATTTGTAAAAACTTACCAATTGCTTCCCCCTCTTAACCAGCAAGGTCCAACAAACTTGTAACCCTCTCCTTGAATTAACGTTCCCCTCAAATGCTCTTCCTAGTTCATGGTGCCAGAATATGAATCCAAGTTTCTTCCTCTCTATACCTGGGACAGATTAGTATGCCTCAGCTAATGAATTTAATCGCTCGCCATGATCCCAGTCTGAGCCAAGCAAGCCCTTACTTGTTGGTTCCATTTCTAGACAGAATATATATTTCTACACACCATTCAGGTTTTAGTTTGGACTGTAAGCTTAATGATAGCTTTGCATTACATTGTACCATTACATTGTATATATTTCAGTCGCTTCTATACTTCTCTCCAAACATTTGCTCTTTTCCCAGGTCCTTCAAACCAAATATTACCCATCCCTATTCTCTCCAGTCGTCTCTTGATTTTCTGCCCACGTCTTGTCCCCTCCCATTCTAAGCTGTTCCTTACAGTATACTGTTCTTATAAATGATTGGTCCCCTGTTATAACTCTAATAGCTATTTGATGCCCGTACCTTACATTCAAGTGTTTCGTTGTATGGACCATTTCCTCTAATAATAATAATAATAATAATAATAATAATAATAATAATAATAATAATAATAATATGAAGGCATTTCATTAATAAATGCTACATATTTAAAATGAAGTTAATGATAAGAAAGGACAAAGACAGAAGCATTTCATAGATACAACAATACCCATTGAGCAAATAATTCTTAACGTAAAGCGGTGTTTGAGTAAACACACATAAGTGTTTACGTGGTAACTACATAAACATTGTAAATTAAACACGAATGCTTTCTGACTGTGTTTAATATGCATTTCGCATTGCAGAAATAGTGTTTTATTTGCTAATTGGGTATTGAATATAGTTTTTAAAACATAGTGAAGTTACTACGGCCTGTTAACGTTTGCTTAGGGAAAAATCTGATATGTTACACTCACATGACATTCTCTACTCTTGTACAAACTATTTTTACAAACGCTTATTCTCCATAGGCTTCATGTTAATCGAGATATCGAGATGTTAGCATTATTGCTAATTTTCTTGTAGATGCAAGGGGAATGTGGTAGGCTTTAAGCGATAGTCAAATATTTTAAGAGCTGGATGCTATGTGGAGCATTCCATTCTCTTTGCATGTCCAGGACATAAAAAAAATTGAATAACGAATTCCCATTTGAGAAAGAGTATAAGTATTGGAAAATTTAAGGGAATAACAAGCAATATCTCGAAAATGGTTCACTCAATACAAAAAATGTATATGGCATAAATTGTGTATTATAACGCGATCTACATTTTTTGTGTAGTAAAATTTTGTATATCTCTTATGGTTTACCAGTTATGCAAAAGTCGTTCACAATGAAGAATACTTTTGGTGATATTCCCAGAAAA
Organism: Deroplatys truncata; assembly: GCA_030765065.1. Taxonomy (NCBI): domain Eukaryota; kingdom Metazoa; phylum Arthropoda; class Insecta; order Mantodea; family Mantidae; genus Deroplatys; species Deroplatys truncata. The sequence goes on along the minus strand of CM060979.1, from coordinate 64,432,989 downwards.
TTCAAGATATACATTTTGTCATGAAAGCATCTTAAATATATGATATTTTACTCAAAATCGTTTGAGCCATTTCTGAGAAAATTAAAATTTTCGAAAAATGTTCCATGTAAAGAATAATCTGGTGTGAGGGGATTTTATTGAAAACCTTCATGTCGCATCTCCGGAAGATACTGAACCTAAATACCAAGTTTGGTGTTTATCCTACTGTCAGAAAGGCAGTCACACAGATAGACACATAGACACACACGGACATGTTTCCAAAAATGCATTTTTTGGATTCAGGGGGCTTAAAAACATATATTTTTGGTGAATTCTCGGTATCAAATTTTTGGGTGGAATACAATACTTCCCCAACTTACTATACGTAGTAGAGAAAGTAAAAAGGTAAAAGATATGGACAAAAGGAGGGGCCCCTCAAACGGGGCAAATCAGCGCATGTAGGCCATAACAGTCCTCCTTTCTTCTATCGTAGCTCCTGAGAGGGCTGGATGAGGGAAGAGGCTGTAAGGGCGACTAGATATGATTGATGTCGTGCGCAAACATGAGTGGGATCCTTAACGTTTCCAAATGAACGCATCTGACTCCAACCGGGCCCACATAAAAACCTCCAGGCCCCCACGATCGCCCCTGGTGGGATTCACTCGGAGGTGAGCAGTCCCGCAACGACACCAGGGATAGTGCACAATACAAAAACACTCTACAAAGTGCAAATTCACTGCCCAGTCGCACCCGCCGAACACCTTCGTCAGGTCCTGCAACACTGAAACAGATGACAATGAAGGAGATGAAGGGCACAGGAAATGTGATAGAAGAATCAGCCCACTACCGACCCGGGAAAGCCACGAAAAACCCTTTGCTCCGAATGGGTGGTCGCCGGGGATTCAACTCGGATCTTCCCGAATCTGTCATACACGTTACCGCGGCGCCTCGTGCTCGGTTTGCTTAGGGAATCTTTCCACGTTAACTTTAAATTCAATTAATGCTGAATTCTGTGAGGTTTGTTATAATTTTAATCTTAGATCGCCTTGGGTTTCTATTATACACGTCCTGGTAACATATATGCAGTCATACACGAAAATAAAGTTATAAGTAACCAAAGTTTTATACAATTTAAATAAAATTTAATGGCACTTATTTTAATTAGACAAGTTGGTATTTATCTAAAGGTGATTCGAACCACATAGTTGATACATAATATATTATTTGATTATTTATATGCGAGATATCATTACCATAAGAAATCTTTCAATAGGACATATTTCTTTTTAAAATAGAGCTTGAGAAGGTTATTTCTGCTCCAGTTTACATAGTTTACACCACATTTTGGACATCCATTTGAAGAAGTTAAATAGTTGCTTTAATTTATTTTAACTACTCCACGTATGGGAGCCAATTTGAAGTAAATTATGTTTTTGTTACGTATATTATTTACGTAATTTATTAAGCTTCATGCATTGGAAGCCTACTTGAAGTATTGTTCTTGGAGTTCACTTTGTTTAAGAAGTTTGTAACACGCTTTGGGCGTCGGTTTGAAGTTGTTGATTACGTAATAGTTACTGTTGTTACGCAATATGCTGCTACGTTTGAGAATCTGATTTTACAGTATAATATTTAACTTTGTTATTAAAAACTGCTTCTATATATATTATTTATGTTAGAATTTGCATCGGCTGCGTCAGTAATGTTTGTAGAGTCATGTATTTCTTAGGCAGGGTGCGGTACGACAATAATTGTAGACATGCACAGTATTTAAGTTTTTAAACTCGCTTCTTTTATTTATCCTTTGCACATTTTTAATAAAGCACTACACTTTAATACTTTCACTTAGCTAACGCGTAGACATATTTTACGATTCGCAGGTAATATTTCTGTAGAGAACACATCTTCCATCTGGTCACTACCAAGGTTTGCCAGCAACTGAGCATTATTTCAACCGTTAAACCTGTAAGCTTCGGTATTTCAAGTCTCTGATTGGCTAATTCTAGTGCAATAGAATATCTGCATTTTACATAAAGCTTTTTTTTGCAGTTGATTGGCTAATATTAAACTGTTACTGAATTTATATTATCGTTGCTCTAATCATGACTAGTAACTTTCAAACTCTCCAACTCATTATTGCTACAAGGTTACCTCATTATTACCTAACTGCTAGCGACTTAAAACTTATTATTCCCAAAGCTCTTGCATTATTAAAGTATGTAATGTATTCACATAACTTTATTAAACATGTTTACAATAATAATAAGCATACGCAATGACTGTTACATACATTTAAAATAATTATTACATACATATTGTTTCAAGGCGGGCTGCTATTGAATTTGCTTATTATAAAAATGCAATTGAAATTATTCAGGTATTACAAATACTGCCTCAAGCTCCAGCTTGTTGACCTAGATTTCTGCCTGATTATGTGTTTTCTAAGCGTATCTTAGCAGTGTCGAAAACATCCCTTATACACCCTTACTGATTCCTCCTCTTTAACGCGCACATAATCCTATCAGTGAAAAGAGTAAAAAATGTCAATCGCGGACAAATATGCGTGAGAAGGTCTATGGATTTGTAACTTTCGGAGTGATTTCTCTCTTGGGTGTTCCCGCAACTTTCTGGAATATTTTAAGACTTTGCTCCATTTAGCTTTCAAATTCTCTGGCCGCACCTAATTGTAATTCTAAATCCCTTTATCCTTTAGAAAATCTTTTCTTTTTTACTCGATATTATTCTTCGGAGAAGCCGCCCCTGTCTTCTTTGATGCTTGACTTTCCCTGCCAAGCGCATGATGTTTGACATTTGATTGACATGTATGGTATTGGTTGGTGGTAAGCCCCATTTCAGAGCTCGTGGTTGGGAAAGCAAACGTCCCTCAAGGAAAGAATATTTTCGATAGCTCTGCGTAAGACATTTACTTCCTAGGAATTGATTTGTGTAGATACGTAGCGTTAACTTAATGTCAGGCAGTCGGATATTACATGTGACTTTATGCATAGCTTAAAATGAAACCACATCACGAAACTAAATTGTTGATGACATTTAATTAATTGTTAATACAGTCAACATTCATTTATACGTTATTCATTTCTATGTCTTTTTCATATGTACGTTACATTATTTATGTATCGAAATTTATCTATTAATACTTCGCTTAATTATACACCTTTAGGTTATACGCTTCCTTACTAATTTCTCACATATTTCTGGTGCACATGTATGAAATACATTAATTTGTTTCCTAATTTATACGTTATGTTATTGTTATACACCGGGGTGAGGCTAAAAGATTTGCAGCTAAAGTATTAAATTTAGTTACCCCGGAACGTTGGAGGACGTAGCATCAGTGGAAACCAAAAGATAGCAGTAACGTGCTGCACAAAATTAAAGCGGACGTGGATATTTATAAATAATACACATGAATTAACATTTAACTCTGGTTTATTATAAAGTTACCTTGGCACTGCTACATGGTTCCCAAACGTTACAAACACTGGGGGAGATGTCCCACGCACACACAGTCCACGCACGCTACATACAAACCACAGATTCTCAAGTTATACACTCGACTGACGCTACTCACAGAACCACGCTATCAGACAAAGAGGCTCTTCCCGCAACTTGCCTTCACCCCCCTTGACTAGAAATTGGAGGGAAGTATGCCGCGCTGAACAAGAATTCAAAGTTACAAACGAAATAATAAGTTCAACAATATCATTATACACAGCAATAATGCGTCCGACGCGACAATGCACAAACATACGCTACATTATATCAACATATATTATGCATGATTTCTCTCTATTGTATCCTTGCTGTGGCAGAATAAGAACAGTAGGCATGTTGGGCTAGGCATCAATATTTTCAGAACACATTGTTACTACGCGCGTATTATCAATACGGTCGAGCAAGGTCTTTCTTCCCAAGAATGTATCTGATGATAACGATGATTAGCTAAAGCTTCGGACAACTTAATAGTGAAGTTAAGTTTACTGCGGATAGAGTAGGGTAGAGTGAGGTGGCGCACTGGTGTGGTGTTTACCTTAGCGGCCATGTGCAATCCACTTCGTGACTAGAGGACCAATATACTTTGTCGCTCATTCCGATATATGTGTCCTATTTAATTTTCCACCGTCGCTAGACTGTACTGTTTACAGCAGCAAACAGCGCCTTTGTTTACATCAGCAGTGTTTACGGAACTCTATAGCAAAGTTGTACATACATTATTTTAACATGTCATGTATAACTCAGATAACTACCTTATAGGAAAAAAGTTATTTAAGAAATTTTCACTCACTAATCAGCTATGGAATAATCATTGTGAAAAGGTATTTAAAATACAGAAAAAGATAGAGAATAATGACATTGGCTAGCTATAGAACATCATGCAGAGCATTATTTTAAAACATCTGATGTATTGCACTCAAATAACTTTCTATACTCTTGTACAAACTATTTTTACTAACCATTTATTGCTGATTCTCTTGTAGGTGCAGCGAGAATTTGGTAGGCCTTAAGCGAAAGTCAAATATTTTATCAGCTGTTGATACCATTCTCTTTGCGTGCCCAGGATATATATAACGATTTCTCATTTGAGAAAAAGTATAAGTATTGGAAAATTCAAACAAATAAAAGGAATATATGGAAAATGATATATTTAGATCCAAAAAATGCATATGATATAAATTGTGTATTTTAACACATCTACATTTTTGTGTAGTAAAACTTTGTCTATTTCTTACGGTTTACCAGTTATACGAAAGTCATTCTGAATAAACACTTTTGGGGACATTCCCAGAAATTCTTCATATACATTTCATTTGCCATGAAAATATCTTAAACATAAGATATTTTAGTCAAAATCGTTAGAACCATTTTTGAACAAATCATTATTTTCGGAAAATGTTCCATATAAAGGGTAGTCTGTGATAGGGGATTTTCTTTAAAATGTTCCTGTCGCATCTTTGAAAGATACTGAACCTAAATACCAAGTTTGGTATTTATCCGACTTTTCCTTTTGGGGTTCGCTGTTCACAGACACACACATTGAACTTTTTCTAACAATGATTTTCTTGGATTATGAGGCCCTCAAAACATGCATTTCCTGTGAAATTTCGGTATCGAATTTTTGGATTGAATGCAATACTTCCCCTACTCACTATACGTAGAGAGAAATTAAAAAACGAATTCCCATTACAAAAAAAGTGTAAGTATTGGAAAATTCAAACACACAACAAAGAATATCTCGGAAATGGCTCACTCCACATTTTCCATGAAATTATCTTAAACATATGATATTTTAATCAAAATAGTTTGAGCCATTTTTGAGAAACTGGGGGATTTTCTTGAAAATCTTTGTGTCGCATTCTTGGTAGATACTAAATTCAAACACTAAGTTTGGTATTTATCAGAATTTTCGTTTTTGAGTTATGCTATTTACAGACAGACACATGGACATATTTCCAAAAATGCTTTATTTGGATTAACATGTTATTTCTGGTCAAATCTCAGTATAGAGCTTTTCTGCGGAATACAATACTTCCCAGACTCACTGTATGCAGTAGCGAAAGTAATAAACAAAAATCTTAACACATACGTCATTATGTTTGTTTCATCTATTGAAGTGTGTTCATCGTAATAATAATTACATTGTATGTCAACAAACACAGTCACAATACGTACAACAAGATATCAGAAAAAATCCCATATTATATGGGATTAAAAATATATGAAAAATCTGATGTGTTACACTCACATGACTTTCTCTACTCTTCCACAAACTATTTATACAAACGCTTATTCTCCATATGCTTCATGTTAATCGAGATAAACATTTGCAGACTCTATCTTATTGCTAATTTTCTTGTAGATGTAAGGGGAATGTATATTTACAAGGGCAGTTTGGAAATACTGTAGCCTTTAAGCACATACATATCTCTTAATAGCTGGTTGCTAGGTGCAGCACCATTCCCTTTCCCACAGATTAATACTCTTTGCATATCCAAGACAAAAAAATGAATAACGAATTCCCATTTGAGAAAATAAGTATTGAAAAAATTAAGGGAATAACAAGCAATATCTCGAAAATGGTTCACTCAAAAAATGCATATGACATAAATTGTGTATTTTAACGCGATCTACATTTTTTGTGTAGTAAAATTTTGTCTATCTCTTATGGTTTATCAGTTATGCAAAAGTTGTTCACAATGACGAATACTTTTGGAGGCATTCCCAGGAAATTCAAGATATACATTTTATTTGTCATAAAAATATCTTAAACATATGATATTTTAATCAAAATCGTTAGAGCCATTTTTGAGAAAATTGAAATTTTCGAAAAATCTTCTATGTAAAGTGTACTCTGGAGTGGGGGGATTTTCTTGAAAACCTTCGTGTCACATCCTTGGAAGATATTGAACCTAAATACCAAGTTTGGTGTTTATCAGACTGTTCGTTTCTGAGTTATGCCGTTCACAGACAGACAGACAGACAGACACACACACACACAGACACACACACGGACATGTTTCTAAAAATGCTTTTTTTGGATTCAGGGGGTCTCAAAACATGTATTTCCGGTGAAATCTCGGTATCGAATTTTTGGGTGGAATACAATACTTCCCCTGCTTACTATACGTAGTAGAGAAAGTAAAAATTACCCAATACAATAAAAAATATCAAAGTTAAAAGTGAGTTTTGTAAAACTATAAAGACTATACTATTAAAAAGGCCTACTATAGTATTAATGAGTATTTGGTGGATGTATCATTTTTATACTAGACCTAAGTATAGGCATATCAAATTTTGACAAGTGCCCTTAAAATATGGAGTTATTTAAATACTTATAGATACACATTATTCTTGTATAAATAACTTGTCGCCATTTTACCAACTTAAAAGCTGATTTTATGGAAATGCAGATCTGACAAATTTAATTGAATTTATACTCCACCATGCGAAAATGTATTTATACGACTGGTAGCAGTACTTTAATGGGCCTCATTAAATTACACGTGTTGATTAAAGTGTTGGTATTCGACAGTTCGGAAAGGGCCACGTACCATTGTGAAAGCGCAAGTATCGATTATTCTGCGTAGTACGTCTCACAACGCTAGCAACTTTGTTTGACACAGGCGCTACAAGGTCATTGTATTGTAACCATAGATAAAGGAATAACGATTGCGACACATCACACAAACCAGAAACGAATACCTATGAAACCTTTGATTTAGATACATAGTCGAGCATAAACAGTCGAGCATAATGGTGATTAAAACGCTTGTATGATAATAATAATAATAATAATAATAATAATAACACTCGCGTTTTAATTACTATCATTATAGTCTCGTTGCATAATATACTATTAAATGGTTGTTAACTTGTCCCAGATCCTTATCCTGAGTAATGACTACAACTCGGAGCAACAGGTGCTAAAATTTTAAAATAGACAAGCAAATAGGCAGTACAAACATATCAATACAGGAAGTAATGTAGCCGCTGTCAGTAATGATAAATATTGAAAGCCACACGCATTTGGTCATTTACCACTTAAACTACATTTAGACATGATAGAATACTATAGAAATATGAAGTAGCCATATCCCATATATTACGTTCACCTAGCGAATTGGTACCGCGGTTTGTGTGCAACTCGCACTGAGGTTCCGGTTCGATCCCCATCGATCGTCCATTTTGACTCATGGGTTTTTCGTGGTTTTCCCGAGGTCTACAGGCGAAAGCTGGGGTGATTTCTTCTCTACCGCTATTTCCTTTTCATTATTCTCTTTCACTCCGTTTTCTCCCCTTTTTTCGCAGATGTGCTTCTAGGTTTCTGATGTTTGTCCGCGCAGCGCAGATGGCGCGGATGCATGCTTAATGTAAAGAGCATTCCTCGTTGACACCAGAAGGTTATTTGATTGGTGGGTTGTCCATCGTCCTCTCGGGGGCTCCAGCAGTGGTCTGCGAGATTGGAAACTTTAGGGATTTCCGCTCGTCTCTGACCGGTTTGCCTGTGGCCTGTAGCCTCCTGTTGTTCCATCACTTCATCCCTTTTCCTGCAGGATGGTAGGCACGATAGATCTCTGTAGGTCGCAGTGCTCCAGGTTTTATTCTCCGTTGAACAACCTATAACTTATATAACCTACTCGTTTATACGCTATGATATGTTATTCATGATTTATGTCTATTGCATCCTTGCGTCGTAGAAATGTTAGGTGAGGAATCAGTATTTTCAGAACTCATTGTTGCTACGCACGTGTTAACCATACGGTCGAGCAAGCTCAGATTTCGGCGCAATAGGCGCTAAAAATCTTAAAATTGGCAGGTAAATGGACACTACAAGTTCAGTACAGGGACTAATATACAGGCAGTGTAGGCAATGATAAGAATTGAAGTAGGTATATTTATTTGTCCATTTACTACTTAAAAACACAATTTTGACAGGACAGTACAGTATACAAACATCAGATGGATACATACCATATATTACATTTACTAAATTCATTATTCACTTAACCTTCAGACTGCTACACGGGGTCCAGCTGGACCCAGGTGTTAAACTTTTTAGTTTGTACGAGTGAAATGTCTAATTAAGAGTTTTTAAATCTTTGTAATGTGTTACACATTTAATCAGTTTTAATATCATAAAACAGTTCCGTAAAAGATTAATAAACAAAATTATAGAAAAATTAAATACAACTTGGGGTCCATTTGGACCCCTCATAGCAGTTCATGTCTCATAAGACTGTCTGCATCTTGAGAGTTTTATGTTGGCTACCTTGTGTTTTTCAGTATTATACCATACATTGTTGGTTTGAAATTGTGTGGAAGCGATTCGATTCTCTTCTGGTGTGCATGTAAGATGTCATGTCGAAACGGAAAGGTGAAGCTTATAAAAAGCCGATGTGAGTTAAGTATAAGAAAAATAATAAAAAACTGTAACAAAGTGTGGGAGTTGCAAGAAATCCATTTGCAATACCCAGTGTATGAAAATGCAGGGAGTAAACGCAGTGAAAAATAAAACATAAAATAATGTGAAAAATAAAAAACAAAAATGATTTCATCTAATCCGATAGTACTATAAAATAAAAATAATATTGTTATATACTGGGGTGAGGCCAAAGCTTTGCAGCTAGCTATTAAAGTTTAGTTACCCCAGCATATACATTGGGAGGAATAGGTGCAGAGGTAGCAAGAGGACCAGAATCTTAAACTACGCATTCTGGAGCAGGCGTGGGATAGTTATAACAAAATACACGGAATTTCACATTAATCGCATTACCTGTGGTTCATTTAGTGTGAGCACGGTGTCCCTACATCACACACAGAAGATAAAATGGAAGAAATTGAAGCGAGATGCTATACACGCACAAGGCTACATTCACACGATTTCACATACAACCTTACACACCGACTTTCAACCAAACGTGATGCTTAACACACAGCACACAAAGAAGTAACGATCACTTCCTCTACTCTCCACCCATAGCTAGGATCACTAGCTAGAAGGTGGCGAGTCACCACGCCAGACGAAACTTCAAAAACCCCAGCCGAAAGAATTACCGCAGCAATACTGTCGTCAACGACGCAAAAATGTGTCTGGCGTGACAATACACACACATACACGCCACATCATTGTAATTTGTAATTCGGATGTTTGTTTTACAATAACAATTTTTAGCTACATTGTTGGTAAAAAGTTGTTGAGATGTCGTAATTGTTGCTTTAAAATGGTTTTATTTTTCCAAGTAGAACATAAGACAATTATATTGTGTTAATTCAAGTTTTCTGCCTGGACTGCTCTCAGTGGTTTAAGAAGCTACAAAAGCATAGCAGTCTGAAGGTTAATGAAGTGTAAACATACTGCACACGTTATGTCTTTAAATTTGCACTCAGTTACTATGTATTTCTTATTGTAAATCCTTCTATCATTTCTAGGTTTGTTTTTCCTCAATGCGTTTTACACTCCCGGATTATTTGTAATTATTATTGAGTATGTTATGTAATATTGTTAAACAGGCTGTTATTGCGTTTTCAATTAAATAAGTCCAGTCGTTTTTTGTTAGTATTGTGTATTCACCCACGTGGGAAGTAGAAACCAATAAAGCCATTGTGTTATTGCACAAAGCGATGAGTTAATATCTACTAAAATGAACAATTTCCCAGTCGCAAACCAACAGCTTTTTGTAGTTGATCACTTAACGTACGCTTTATTGTGCTAAGTCATTGCTATTTTATTGTTACACGAAACAATGCAACTGATGACGTTAGCAATGGAATGCCGGTATTACAAACGTTCTCAGGCATGTTGTCAACAATGACTCACTGGCTCAGAGCGCGAAATATCAATTCCAGTATTAAGGTACAGTAATATATAATATTAATAAATAAGCGTCAATAACAAAAATGATGACATTACGACAGCTGCGGCGGTATTACTTATAATGTGTTTCCAAAGATACTGTGAATGGCTCTCAAAAATCCACTTCCTGAGTTCTTTAAACCAAAAGGATTTACACAAAAACGATACTGGATATCCGAGTATTGAAATGAAGTGTAATCACGCACTTGTGGATCTAATTCCACTTGCCAATATGAAGCAGTGAGGTCAATGGATGTCAGAAATCTCCCTCTTGAAAGTTTCGTAATTAATTGTTCAATTCCTTCATTTTGAAAATGATCAGGCTTCATATACTTGTTGACATATCTACCGTCTAATGTTAATCTCAAACTACCATCTCGTTTAATACTCCAGCAGATTGAATTTATGTACTGAGAATTGCTTTGCTCAATAATCCCATTTTCTAACATGCTATTTATTAGTTGTCTAGCTTTGTCCCGAAGACTTATAGGTAAATTGTCATACTTGTGCCTATATGGTGGTACGTCTTCTACTTGAAATGTATGCTGATATACATTACATCTGCCTGGAATATTACTAAATACTGAACTATTGTTCATCAAAACATCATGAAGGATTTGTTGTTGCATTACCGTAATATTATAAGCTTCTTCACACTTGTGTATTATTTCCTCATTTCTCTTCTCTTCCCAGCTGTTGTCTGTCTCGCTCACATGGTCGTCTTTTGTTTGGATTGTAAATTCCTCTACTTTCTCTGCCATTTCTACAAGCTGTTGAAAATATGGCGTGGTATTCCCTTCATATTCTATGACTACCTGCTTTATCTGACTATTTATATCAGTTTCTGTTATTTGCACAAAAAACTCTTGGTCACAAAGATTTTTCTCATCCTTTGTCATCTCAATCACAGAAACTTTCTCTTTTATAAATGGTACCTTTATTTCTCTATCGTCCTTTGTCATTTTTAACTATTCATTTTTAAAATCTATACTTGCTTCATATTCATGAAGGAAGTCACATCCTAAAATTATGTCACAAATCAGATGGTTTACAATTAGAAACATAACTCAAATTTATCTCCGCCGATAAGTATGTTAAGTAGAGCTTGTGTTTTTTATGTTCCGATTGCAACACGGCAAACTAAATTACTAGTGGGAAGAGCCATAATTTTGTTACCTTCATTAATCAAATTTATGTAAAATTTCTGTGAACAAATTGAAGCTGACGAACCAGAATCTATAGTTGCAATGATCTCTTTCTTCGCAATTTCCATCCTAACATGAGGTGACTCAAAATTTTCTCCCTTATCTTTTGTTGCTGCAATCGTATTACAGGGTGTGTGTAGGCATATTATTTGTATTGGTAATGGATACTGAATTATTAAAGACGTCCTGAGAACCTACTACACAGGAGTCTATTAACAGTTTTCCTGGTTACTTCCATGTTCACGTACGGGACTGCCATTCCTAACAGGAGCTAAATCTATCTCATTTTCACTACCATTGTTTTGAGTTCCCCTTCCTCGAGTTCGAAATCCTCGATTTCTGAAATTATGTCCCCTTGGCACGTAATTTTCTTGCCGTTCCTCAGATCTTTCCTGGTTATTGTTTTCCCTCCAGTGAGTGAAATTTCCCCATTGTCTAATGTACCGCCTTCCATAATTTTGCCCTCTTTCCGGCAATCTTTCTATCCTGACATAATTTATTTGTTCCTGTCGACCTGGTCTCCCATCTATCCTCGATCTTTCAAATTGTGGAACGTATGATTGATACCGTTGTCTGGTATTATTCTCATGAAGTCTGTCTTGTCCTCTACTTTGCTGATAACTACCTTGGTAATTTCTTCTATCTCGCACATCTAAAAATCTATGCTCCCACTCTCGAGATATATCTTCTTCCTGTTGTTCCAAAGCTGTCATTAATTCTGTCATCTCATAGATGCTGCGTGGTTTTTACAATTAATAAGTAATTTTGTATCCTTAAAGGATAATGCCTTGTGAGCAAACTCACAAAATCTTCCTCATTGATTGGAGGTGACAAGTTCCTAACCTGACTTGCATGTTTCAGTAAGTAATCAGTCATTGATATTCCCTCTCGTGGATTAAATTGACCATGACTAAGCATTGCTCGAATTCTATGCTGTACCGTAACATTCCAAAATCTGTTCATGAATAGCCTCTTAAAGGATTCATATGATATTTCACCCCCTGATACCATTTGTAACCAATCTAAAGTTTTCTGGTCCAAACATCTTTTGACAACTATCATTTTTAATGCTTCAGGTATCTTTTTAATTTGAAAATACTCTGATAATTCTGCAATAAACTGTACTGGACTGGAGTTTTCATTAAATTTTGGAAGTGGAAAATCACTTAAGATATGATTGTAATTTTGCAAATTCCCTACTCCCATATTTAAATTCTCTAGTGTTACTTGTGCACTCTGAGTTTCAGCATTAGCTATAGATGAAGCTGCCGCATCACTCACATTATTAGTCATACCTGATGAACTACCTCTATCATTATTTTGTACATCAGATACATTCACATCACATATATTTACCCTTGAATTCAATTCTAACCTATTTACAGTACCTTGCAGACTTTCTATTGTCTGTTCCAATTTTCTATTATTCTCAATTTGAACAGCTTGGTGTTTGTTAATTTCAGAAGTTAGATTTTGATTCAAATCTTTAGACAAATCTTTAACTTCTTCAGACAATTTATTTCTCTGTATTTCTGACTCCTTCTGGATTTCAGATATTTCCCCTCTGAAATTAACTTGCACCTGAATTAAATCTGCATTTGTAGCCTCCATTATCTCTCTTAACTCACTTGAAATGCTACTTATTCGGCTACCTAATTCTGTACATTTTACATCAACATGTTCAAACTTAGTATTAACCTCACTTTTCTGGTTAGATGCTCATGTCTTAACATTTTCTTTGAAACTTCACCTATCTCATTTGCTATCATTTCCTGATTTTCATTTCTCATTCTTATCATACTACTATCTAGCTCCATAAATTTCTTTTCAATTTCTTCCCTGTTTTGTTCTAATTTCTTACCAATATCTTCCCTTAATTCCCTATTATTATTTTCCATATCTTCCCTGTTTTGATCTATTTTCTTTTCTAATTTCTCATTATTCTTACCAATATCTTCCCTTAATTCCCTATTATTCTTTTCCATATCTTTCCTTAATTGATCTGTACTCATAATACTCTTACCAATATCTTCCCTCAATTGCCTATTATTTTCTGTTTGGTCAGTAATACTCTTATTTAATGTTTCACCAACATTTCTCATCATTTCCATCATCATACTAGCATCAAAATGAACATTTCCTGCTATTCTATTCTGACTTTCTTCACTAACATTTCCTCCCTCAAATTCTACATTGTTTGAGCTGTTTTCTGTAACCTGTATTGAATTACAGCTAACTGTTACACTATCCCCTTCCATAATTATTTCTTCAATATTATTAGTGGACATTGTTTTCTTTATCCTACCGCTCCTAAGGTACATTTAAGTTTTTAAATTTTTTTTTAGAATAAAAATCACACTTTTCTAACCTTTCTGATGCTATCTGCTTATGTTGCTTTGATGTCCAGTTTCCTGCCCCTCTCTCCTAGATTATATGTTGCTTCTGCGTCGTATTATGATGAATCTAGATCGTCTTGGTGTCCTGTAGTCGAATTCCCCTGTTGCCTTTTAATCTCGGAATTATGATGTCCACTCATCCGCGTCGTCTGTCGTCCCTGTAGTTGTTTTTGGAATCTGCGTCTTGTAGTTCAGTTCACTGCTCCATTCGTTCCACGTCCTGGTTCCTTCGCCCCTTCCTGGTTATTCTGCTCCTTTCCTGGTCATTCTGCCTCACGTTCTGGGTGCCAATTTGCGGCGGTATTACTTATAATGTTTGTGTATGTGTGTTTACTTCACGTGGTGAAGCCATTTTGTGACGTAATTCTTTGTTAGGCTTGTAGCTCCATCTGGTGTTAGCAATTTGCGGTAGTATTAGTGTTTGTTTGAAAGAATGCTACTGTTATTTTATTTAATTTTGATTTACTGTCCTCCGGCTAGCTATGATCTTTTTGGTCGAGCACATCTCTTTATACAGGTTGTGTAAACGGAAAGGAGTCTTTTATCCAAACATAACACTGATGAAAGAATTTCTTTTACACTTTTATTGTCGAACACTTTCACTATCACATTTACACATTGATCTAGACACTCGCCAACTGAAACTGTTATAATAACTTATTTACTCATCATTCTTAATTCACGTACTTCAACTTTTTGTATCATTAACTTTACAATTACTTGAGATTTTTCATAACTCTGATACGCGTAACTTGCAAATCGATAGCCGACGTGTAATATTTCTGCTGGACTGAAGGCGACGTGTAGCATACAAATATTTTCGACGAACTGACGGGGTCTATCTCTAACCTAGCCCTTTTTATACTCCTACACCCCGATATGCCTAAAGCTTATAACTGTGCTGCTATTGGCTAATAAAACGCGCCAATATTAGCGTCTATTTTTATATCCCATGAAAATTATGAATACATATGCTTTAGGAAAAATGTTCCAGCAAATTCTACAGAAAAACGCGCCAACATTACGTAACTTCCTCGTCTCTAATAATGATAAACAGCTCACCCCCTCGCTGCATTATTGCACGCTATTATTGACAGTTTCAGTAAGGTCGTGTAAACTTACTTCTCAACAATAATTACAGTCAACAAACATCTCAAATCAATGTTACACAAAAATGCATATTCATACTATAATCACTCTTTACATTTAAATAATTTATGATACAACTTACTGCATCACAGCCAAAGCCTTGATAAAAGATCTCATTACAAAACGAACAAGCTGCACTATAAAATAGGCCATTACAGCCACTATAATGTCAGAGTATTTTATTCCAGTAAGCATGAATCATTTATATATTCAAAGACTACCATAGTAAACAAAGGAACAAAATAGGCAAAAGGGCCAATGGCGAACACTACTACTGCTATAATGAAGAAGTAGGCCCAAGTAATGAGTGTTCACAGTGTAATGAAGCAATTCAACAATTTCTATCAATCCAAAGCCTAAATGATAACAGCATTTCTGTGATTAATGTGTATAAGTATTTAATGTATGACTATGGAAAAAGCAGAAGCAAAGAAAAATTTATAATCTTTTTACTTCCTCTACCGCGTACATATGGTAGAGGATGTATTGCATACCTCCTAAAAATGTTATATCGAGGTTACTCTGGAAATACATGTTTTGATTATCCTTGAATTCAAAAAGAACATTTTGAAGAAGTTGTTTTAGTAGGAGTTCTATTGTCTTTACGTTGTTTGCCCCACGTATGGGCGCCAATTTGAAGTATGAGTTGTATTGTAGTTCAACTGTTGGGGAGCCGAGCACTTGAAGTAGTTGAAACCGCACGTATGGTACCCGGTAGCCTTTGCCCCAAGTTTAAAAATATTAACTTTGTAATTTGACTGTTTCTTTAAGTATTAAACATTTATGTTTGCCTCGGCTGCGTCAGTATTATTGTTAGAGACATGGATGTCTTGGCAGGGTTGTGGTGCGACTGAAGAATGTAGGCTTACAAAGATTACTCCGTTTTATTACTGCTTGACACGATTTAAATAACACTTCACTGATAGAGACCTGGGAGATTCTTTTATGAATTAATTGCACTTTTTAACACTTCAATTATTTTTCGTCTCACACGAATACGTATTACATTTCTTGAGGACGTTTTTTGCGTCTGGTTAGTAACGTCGTCTGCAACCAACTGAATTGATTTCAACCGCCTAAACTTTAAATTTCTGTATTTTGCAAGAATATCCTCCCACCACAACCACTCATTACATGGAACATTTTTCAAAATTTTTTAATTTCTCTAAAACGGCTGTAGCGATTTTAACTAAAGCACCATGTATTAACACCATGTATTCTTGAGTTTTCTGGGGATAGCCTCTGAAGTCCCTTCATTCGGAAGGAATTTTGTATAATCTTGTATAACTGGTAAACGTTAAGCGACAGATGAAAACGTACAACACAAAAAATGTACATCCCTTTAAAACACACAATTTATTTCAAATAACTTTCTTTTATGGACTCAACCATTTACGATATATTTATTATTAATAATTCGCATTCCGGTATGCGATCTAAGTAGGGTATTATGTTTATTATTAATTATGTGTTTGTTTAATTTATTATATTCCTATATAAAATAATACGTAATTAGTTTTAGCAATAATCTAATAAAATACTTTCACTTCTATGAGAATTCCCTTTTACAATTTTTTGTTTATACATTACCTGTTATACTGTTTTCAGATGTAACTTTATTTTAAATGATAGAGCAGCTGCAGATATAAGGACAGTACAGGTGCCAGTACCTCCTAGGTGCCAGCGGAAAAGCCATAGTCAGAACGCTCCTGTAGCTGTGCGTGAAAATTAACACTGTACCGAAGCATATTTTTCCTTACAAGCCACAAAACTTTATTATTCCGGCATATTCATATTTTGTAAAGGAATACAATACCAGGGACATTAATCTGCGAGTTTTACTTTAAATAAGTGCGAAGATAATCATTAATAAAATACATAATGAACGCAATAATGCACATATTTCTATTCATACTTTATTTTAAAAGTCTGAGGTGTTACACTCGCATGACTTTCTCTACTCTTGTACAAACTAGTTTTACAAACGCTTATTCTCCATATGCTTCATGTAATCAAGATATCGAGATGTTCATCTTATTGCTAATTTTATTTTAGATGCAAGGGTAGTTGATAGGCTTTAAGCGATAATCAAATATTTTAAGAGCTGGTTGCTATGTGGAGTATTCCATTCTCTTTGCATTACCAGAACAATAGAAAAAAATGAATAACGAATTCTCATTTGAGAAAAAGTATGTTGGAAAATTTAAGGGAATAACAAACAATATCTTGAAAATGGTCCACTCAACAAAAAAAATGTATATGACATAAATTGTGTACTTTAACGCGATCTACATCCTTTGTGTAGTACAATTTTGTCTAACTCTTATGGTTTACCAGTTATGCAAAAGTCGTTTCCAATGAAGAATACTTTTGGAGACATTCCCAGAAAATTCGAGATATACATTTCATTTGTTATGAAAATATCATAAATATATGATATTTTAATCAAAGTCGTTTGAGCCATTGTTGAGAAAATTCAAATTTTCGAAAAATGTTGCATGTAAAGGGTAATCTGGAGTGGGGGGATTTTTTGAAAACCTTCGTGTTGCATCTCTGGAAGATACTGAACCTAACTACCAAGTTTGGTGTTGATCCGACTGTTCGTTTCTGAGTAATGCTGTTCAGAGACACACATACAGACACACACACGGACATGTTTCCAAAAATGCTTTTTTTGGATTCGGGGGCCTTAAAACATGTATTTCCGGTGAAATCTCGGTATATAATTTTTGGGTGAAATACAATACTTCCCCTACTTACTACATGTAGTAGAGAATGTAAATAGCATATCCAACAGCTCAATTGAAGCCTACTAAAAGTTCATCTGGCAAATTTCTTTGAGATATATTTCTCAGTTCATACTTGTGAGATGCTGTCTTTACTGGCATAAGCACACCGAATACCAAGCTGTTAACCCCATTCTAATTTGCTCATTATCAGCGCTTGAATACATTTTGCAATCATTGTAATGGGAGTACAATACCCGGTGTTAATGATCACAAACTACTTCAGTGTTACAAGTGACGGCGCGGTTGGAAACCTTTATGTTGGCCTACCTCCGTGTTACAGGGCTGCGTCATATTCAAGAGGCTTCGAATGTGAATCTCGCTAACGGCTAGTGATCGGGTCAAGGTTTGTTTTTCCTTCCCAAGAGTTTAGCGGGTGATACTGAGCTCAATGGAACTCGAGTTCATTTGAGCATCACCTCATTGCTTCAGTGACGAGTATGACCTCCTGTTATTTGTCGTTAAACTCGCTACAAATGCGATTTTTTTATATATGGCCGAACTGGCTTGGAAAAGAAACTTGAAAAAGTATTAAGTATAGATAGTGAAAGAAAGAGAACTTATTGGTTTGCTTCCTTTAACTAAATACTTTGTGCAAAAATCTTATCGTGGTGTATTTTGAAACTTTTATACACCGACACTTGTGCAACCTGTGGTAGCACAAACTAAAGAAAAACAAAAGGGAACTACTAAGCTTCTGTGGATTCTTACAAGTAAAGAGAACATACTCCTTCAAAAGTTGTGTTCAAAATGACCACCGGGAGCTTCAATACACCCTTCCAGTCTGCTATGGAAAGACTGCTGCACACGTTCTAGCATTTCAGCGGAAACTTTGGAGCAGGCAGTAGTAATACGTCGTTTCATATCATCTGGTGTAGTTGGTATATCCTTGTAGACAGTGTCTTTCAGCCTTCCCCACAGAAAAAAGTCTAAAGGGTTCAGATCCGGTAAACGGGCCGGCCAAGGTACAGGTCCTCTTCGTCCAATCCAACGACGACAAACTGTAGTGCACTGTAGTACTGTGTGCACTATGGGCTGGACAGCTATCATGTTGGTACCACTGGTTTCTCCTAGTCTGCAAAGGAACGTCTTCTAGAATCTGTGGCAGATGGTCTGTCAGGACGCAGCGATACTTGTGCGAGTTCATTGTTCCTTCTATGGACAAAGGGTCCAGGAGCTGATGCTTCACTGTCCCACACCACACGTTTAAAGTGCATGGACACATGGGTTTTCAACAGACCAATAGTGCATGTATTTGCGGTTTACCTGGTCATGATTAGTAAATGTTGCCTCATCACTAAACATGATAGATGATGAATCTGGTGTATCATGTCTTAATGCCCATGTACAAAAGTTAACACGATTCTCAAAATCGTTTCCATGCAGCTCTTGATGGAGAGAGATGTGATAGGTATGGAACCTTTGACGATAGAGAATGCGCAGTGCAGTTGCCTGACTTATGCTTCTTACACGTGCGATTGTGCGGGAACTAATTTGTGGATCTACTGCAACGGCAGCCAAAACATTAATTTCTGCCTCTTCTCCAGTCACTTGTTTGTTTCTGTTACGTTTTCTAGGTGTTACTTGCTACTTTCGCGTAATTGGTTGAAGAGGTTGATAAATACGTTTCCGCATACACCATACAGGGAGCGAACTGCATTCTTCCTACACTCTCCATACACCATGAGCATGTCAGCTTTTTCTGCATTAGTAAACACATCTTCCACTCACGACTTACTGCTTGAACTGTCACAAACTAACAGACCAGAAAGTCGCAATGCAACCAAGGAACAGAAAACACAATGCAAACAAACATAACAACATCGTACCTAGCAACTAAGTAGGTTAAATGGGACAAAAAATTGTCGGGGTGGAAACTTTTCAAAATACGATTTCTCTAAACCACCTGCAATAGAATCCTGCAACCAAGACCATTGACATTCTAATATATCCCACCTTTATTCTGTTGATGTAACTACGCATTTTTCGATTTAAAGAATTGTATGTTTGCTAAAAAAAATACAGTTTATTAGTATTATTAAAATCTATTTAAAGGCTAAATGTATGACCTACAGACTACTAATCTATGCTGTGAAAACTGCACATCAATAGCACTTTCTGTTTCCGAAATATTTGCGGCGCAAGTTTTAGGTAATTCACCCTGTATATTTCATTTGAAACCAACAAAGGGTATGGACAGTAAACCGAAAATGTATTGCCCCTAATGAGCAAGGTTATGGCATAGTGAGGAGTGCCGAGCTATGGAGTACTCCAAGAACAGCGTTAAACTGGAGAAAGAAATAGCACGAATGTGGTTACTGGATACATAAACCAGGTGGCGTATGTAATTATAAATGCATAATGCAAAATGCATGACAGAAGCTCAAAAATATATCTCAACTAGATACAAAGGAAAATTAAAGGACATGTGAAGAAAACCTTTTAGTAAATTACGTTCTCAGGAGAGAGAAACAGGTATTTTGCTTTGAGTAACAGCCACGTAACAGGTTAGTACACTATGGGACTATTATTATTACTATTATTATTAACTTCTAGTAATAATTGTTTACAAAGCAACAGGACCAATTGAGTATAAATTTTGAATTATAAAATATCACAAACAGGCATGGCAAGAAACTGAGTTATACAAAATGAACCTCGTAAAACTAAAAAGCAATACAAAAAGGTCGCAAACACACCCTTTTTGCATTGCTTGAAAAGCGTTCACAACCTTGTTTAATTTCATTATCCTAAACTCTGAAAATAAAATGTATTCATTATACTATTCATTTTGAATTAACTATGAAAAGGTGAAATCAGAATAAAAAAAATAATTTCACAGTCGGGAAACAAACCACCGACTTCAGCTTCCCGTACCGTTACTACGGCTCTGCTACTATGTGAATATGATAACACGTCATGAAATTCTCCATGTGACTCCATTGTTTCCAGTAAACACAAAGCATCCTTAATTTCTCTTGAGATTACATACCCCAATGTCGACTAACATATAGGATCTTTCAACAAGAGTGTCCTATTTTTGAACTTAAATAAAACACGTTCTATAAATGAATGAGGTTTATTTCTCTTTTTATTTTGGAACATAATTAATGCCATTACGTGTGGAAGAGAACATCAGTTAAGTGACCGCCGCGACTTCGTTGGGTTGCACGTATACGGTTGGCCCAATTTTCAATGACAGAGGAACGTAAATTTGGTCCAGCTTCACGAATAACACGTGTGATATTATTCATAAGATCATTTACTGTTTCTGGCTTGTTTACATAAACTCGAGATTTAACATAGCCCCACAAGATGTAATCCAACGGCATTAAATCACATGACCTGGGGGGCCAGTTAACATCACCACCACGGGAAATGATGAAACCTCTGAACTTCTCCGTCAAAAGATCGATTGTTTCGAGAACAGTATGACATGTGGCACCATCTTGCTGGAACTAGATGTTTCTGAGATACATACCACCCAATTGAGGTAAAAATAGTCCTTTATAAGAGCCCGGTATGTTTCTCTATTGACAATTGGAGTTTCTCCATCTTCATCTTGGAAAAAATATGCACCAATAACTCCACCATACCAAACTCCACACCACACAGTACCCTTTTGGAGATAAAGTGGTCGTTTTGAATCTACTTTGGATTGTAATTGCTCCAAAGCGTCAATTTTGTTTTTTAACACAACCATTCATCCAAAAGTGGGCTTCGTCGCTGAAGACAATTTTTCGATAAAAATCCGGGTCAGCTTCCAATTCCTTCCATAGCACAGTCAGCGAATACGCAGCGCAACCCATGGTCGTTGGGCATTAGTGCTTGAGTTAACATCATTTTTCGTGAAACTTCAAGTCCAGATGCAGAATTCGCCAAGTTGTGGTCGGCGAAAGCCGCAATTCTTGCGCTCGACGAGCAATTGATTTGTTTCCGTTCTCGCGTACACTCTCACGAACGGCGCCTGTGTTTTCGTTGGAGCGCTTACTCGATTACGTACAGGCTTTCTTTGATCGCTGACAGAATCACTTCTTTCATATTTATCGATCAACGCCGAATCGTTCTCTCACAGGGACGATTATGCACACCGTAAACTTCACGCAATACACGGAAGGTTTGGCGAACAGATGATCCACATTTATAATAAATTTTCACAATTTCTACGCGTTGCTGAATACTGTAACGTTCCATGGCTATTTGTCAATAACAACTCTAACCACATGAAAAAAATAACTGCTGTAACTCAATAATAACGACAGCTATTACATGTTAACGATAGGACACTCTTGTTGAAAGACCCTTTACTTTTCATTCTGAGTCTACTTTTTCAGCCTACGGTAAAACAATTAATAAAGCTGAATTCATTATATTTTCTCAAAGAATCTAAAACGCCTTGGGTCATATCTTGGATTGCTTGAACGAGATAAGGGTTAGGGTGGAGCCATGAATAGGGGGAAATCCCTTACCAAATTAACCGTAGTTAATTATATCGGCAAGTTTTGTAGTTTGCACCCAAGTATACGTGGCAGAGAAAGTAAAAATCAAGTCCAATCTTCCTTAAATTTATTTATTTTATTCAGGAAAGCTAATCAAAGCCGCAGTTGGTATAAAATGGTCCAACGTGCTTGACAAATTTTGATGACGCAGTCGGTAGAGTTTTTTATTTGATTCATAAATGACCTGTGTGTGCTAAACATGAGAAGATTCACGTGTTCATGGGGAGATTTATATTGTGAGATTGGCTACTTGTCACATTACAGGAAAATCATTATTTGAATCACTGCAATGTGAAAGAACCACGAGAGATGAAAAGCGATCTTTCAATACCTGAATTTATGGAATTCCTCTCATAGCAGGCATAGCAGTTTTCAAAGCTCGAATACCACTGATGGGCTGCAGGAACATACTTCGAGACATTGAGCAAAAATGCTGATTGAAGATTTTCCATCAAACACAGCCTTTTGTTCTCAATTATCAGTGCAAAAAATATATTTTAGTCCTATTTTCCCTGCGCAAAAATTCGATACCCTTAGAGAAGTAAGTATACTTCCTCACATGCAGTAGGAGCAATATTTTCCTTCTATAAAAAAACCCTTCAGGTGCAAAACATTTAATTGTTGAACACTTGCAACCTTACAGAATTTGTGTGTTCCCCACCTTAGTTAGGCTAAACAAATTTCCACTCTAGGTAAAGAGTGATTCGATTTTTCCTGTTTAGGGAGATCACATTTACGTCTGAGGTATTGCTATAACAATCTATGGATTTAAAGACAACATGTGCTTTTGTACTAGAGGTACTGTCTGAAATTAGTGTATAATAATTAATTCATTATTTTTAACAAATTTCAAAACTTCTTCGTGAAGAAAAGTAGCCGATGTTTTTATGCTACCACAATGAAAATCAAATCTCCGAACCATCCATCATTGCAGTTAAAAATATTTTTGGTGTAAATAGGCTTTACATGACAGAATAAAAAAAATACAATAATAATAATATTCTAAGCGGAGCTGAAATTTTCATTTTCTACGCTCTATAAGACGTATGATTCATTTTGCGGAATTGGGTTTCTATAGCTGACTTAATTTTTTGGTTATTAGGTTATATTTTGCATATTTATAGTTAAATTTGCCATTAAATATAATTAAATATGTGTGAGTATAATCTTTAAAAGAGTGATCCAATAATTAATAATTTCTGTAATATTTCTGACATTCTTGGACCTAAATTGTACTTGCATTTTTGCCTTATATTGTCCAATTTGTTAGTTTAATTTGGATTTGAATTCATAGGAATATGAACATTTAAATTTTTAATAATGATTTTAAATAAGAACCAAATGTGATGACTCATCAAATATATGAAAGAAGAATAATTCGTGATGTTATTTAGGTCAATGGTACAAATCAAAATTATTTATAATTAAAATAAGGAATCTGTTCTTATTACATTTTAAAAAATAACATATTCTTCAAATGCTTAAAATACTTTACACTAAACTGTTTTTAAGTTCGATGGAACTTCTCATTGATTTTGTTTAAAAATTGCAGTCGTATGGTTTGGTGCCCCGAAGGCTAACAAAGTAACATCATTATATTATAATTTATATATACTTTTATGGCGAAACTTGAGATGGTACTCGATGTGTGTTCCCCATATCTAGCTCTACTACTTTACGCTAAGAACTTCTAAAGGCATATGAGAGAAAAATTACCCTGTAAATAACATTCAGTAACATGTAAACAAATACGCATAAGTGAACACATAACATTAAAAGAACAATAAATAAAATAGATTAACATTGCAGGAACAGGTAAGAAAGAGTTCTAAAGCTATTTAAATAAGCGTAAATGTAGCAATGCTTTCAAAATTCATGGCAGAAAAAATCACCTTCAATTTTGCACATTCTAAAACTTAGACGGTGTTACCCGGTCATTGATTCGCGTACCTATGGATGCTTTAGCATTTCTAAAGTTTTGCAATCCAAAATGCAAGCTTTGACCAAAATCGTCAAAAGTACAGGAATTCAGGTTGGCGGGAAAGGAGTGTCTTTATTGTCAAAATTTTAAAACCTCATATGTAGTCTTTCCTCAATTTGACGTTCAATTCTAGGAGAACTATATAGACTTACATATTTTTGAACTTAGCAAATGTAGCCATGGGATTTAAATTCTTATAGTGTAACTAAACAGGGTGATTTATGAACAACTGACACATTTATTCTTTAATTGTTTCAAAAGGAGTTAGGCGAGCGACAACTTATTATACCTGAAATGCAGAGGAATATTGTGAAATTATTTACCTCTATAGCAAATTTTGAAAATGTCCTCCAATGCATAAGGCACAACTCAACACGTCGTTCCATGTTACTGGTCACTCATTGGAGGACTCTGTTGTCAATAGCTTGAATCTCCTGTGTAATGCTGTGCTTCAGATCGTCCAATATCTCGCGACGTGTGGCATAAACCCTGTCTTTTAAGTAGCCCCATAGAAAAAGTCCGGCAATGTCAAATCCGGAGATTTTGGTGGCCACAGGTTCTTGGAAATTATCCGGTCGTCAAAGAAACTTGCAATTAGTGCCATGGATTCATTTGATGTACGGCACGTAGCGCCGTCCTGCTGAAAATATCCTTGACTCACCTCTACATCGTCTAGTTGTTCAGAAAACTCCATGAAAATCCGTCGTTACTCTGCAGTGTTCACATTGTTTAAAAAACAAATTTGGTCCCTCTATTATCTGTGTGGACATTGCGCACCAAACTCCGATTTTAACCGGGTGCATAGGTGCTTCATGAATAACATAGATTTTTGCTGGTCCAATAGCGTGAGTTATTTGAGTTCACATAGCTGGACAAATGGAGCCATGCTTCATCTGTGAACCATGTGATGGACAATAAGGCAGGATGTTTTACAATGAACGCCTGAAACACACGACATTAATTCAGTCGTCTATCCTTATCTGGCTCCTGTAACTGATGGACAACCATAATCCTATACGGCTTTAAGCCTGCACTTTTCACATCTCTCTGGCACATTGAGTAGTTGTACCCTGTCTCCTGCGACAAATATCCTAATGATTTTTTGGGTGACATACAGTCGTGCTCTTACGTCAACAACCGTGGGAAGCCTAGATGAACGAGTTTTGCCTTTTTCACTCAACATAGATCCAGTTGTTTCCAAGTTGTTTACCAGTCCCAGTATTGTGTTTATTTGGGGAGGATTCTGAACACCAAATTCTCTCTGGTATGCCTTTTAAGTAGCTGTAATTAAATTCATAATCCAGTATAGCTTTAAAAGGAAGAGTCGTCATTTAATATGTACTCCATTTTCACGTTTACTAGAACAAAATTTTAAAAACATTTATCGACGATGAAACTAACAATTACGAATAAAGCATGAAAATCTGCGCATCTTGTAATAGGCAATCAAAAACTCAAGAACATTCTGCTTAATTTGGTGCTAAAATTGGGGCATTGGGTGAATTTCGAACAGAATAATTAAAGAAAGAAATGTGTCAGTTCTTCATAATTACTCAAGTAGTTTTGTATTCTGTCTTAATAGTGTTTTCCTTTGTTTGTTGATCTTCATTCATGTTCTTTTCTTTCCTCTGTGTATTTATGCGTGTGCGTGTGTATGGTTCAGAGGACCATCGATAAGTGGTAGAGAAAGTAAAGCTTGTACTTGAACCTCACTTACAAGGGGCCATTGTCACACTAATGTCAAGATTGGGCTGCGATTTCTTATTGTGAAAATGCATCGAAAACAAAAGTCCTGTCTCGGGTTTCTCCGGCATAGTGTCGTATTTCGCTTGGAAAAATTATAGCTTTAAAATGTAACAGCTAACTATAGGTCTGTCTTCCGCTAAACGACCAGCTGTCTGGTACTATGCCACACGCTGCAGTATTTCTCAAGAATCGGAATGCTGAATTCGGAAATGACAAGTGAAATGCGTAATACACATGAACTAAAAATATAATATTAGCATTTGTAGCAGTTTTCATATGAGGACGTAGGCACAATTTGAACATAAATGACTTTATTACAATACTTTTCAAATTGCACCAAACTAAAAATAATAGGGATAATATTTACCGTATAAATGATAAAGTATGTTAATCAAAAGTTGGAACCTAAAATTATGGTTGTTAATATTCATCCAATATGGTTAATAGATTAAAATGATAGAATTTTTCGTAGAGAAATTTGATACTTTAAAAAATATTTATTTCAAGTATGTTTATATTAAGAACAATTCTAGAAACATCTTTATAATACTTCCTTATAAAGAAGTAGAGTATTATTGAATTGACGTAAACATGCATACACATTCAGACGTTCCAGTTGTAGGTGCATTCATAATTAATATATTTATATTCCCCAATTAATGCTTAAGGAGAATTAACACAAGCTGCATGGAGTCACAGAACTAATGGACGAAAAATATTGTATTCCTTCGTCAATGTATTAACGCAACCGTGGATGGGACGGGATAATAAACTTTGCCCCGCACCCAGGCTACAAGTATCTGCGTGCAAGACAACATTACGGATAATTTACAACCAACATTACATGAAGCGAACTGCAGTTACGTTTCATTTTTACTTTCTCTACTACGTATAGTAAGTAGGGGAAGTATTGTATTCCACCCAAAAAATCGAAACCGAGATTTCACCGGAAATACATGTTTTGAGACACCTGAATCCAAAAAAAAGCGTTTTGGAAACATGTTTGTGAACAGCATAACTCAGAAACGAGCAGTCGGATGAATACCAAACTTGGCATTTAGGTTCAATATCTTCCAGAGATGCGACACGAAGGTTTTCAAGAAAATCCCCCCACCCCAGATTACCCTCTACATGGAACATTTTTCGAAAATTTTAATTTTCTCAAAAATGACTAACAATTTTGATTAACATATCATATGTTTAAAATATTTTCATAACAAATGAAATTTATATCTCGAATTTTCTGGGAATGTCTCCAAAAGTATTCTTCATTGTGAACGACTTTTGCATAACTGGTAAACCATAAGAGATAGACAAAATTTTACTCACATAAAATGTAGATCGCGTTAAAATACACAATTTATGTCATTTACATTTTTTTTGTTGAGTGGACCATTTTCAAGATATTGCTTGTTATTCCCTTAAATTTTCCAATACTTATACTTTTCTCAAATTCGTTATTCATTTGTTTTTTGTCCTGGTAATGCAAAGAGAATGGAATACTCCACATAGCAACCAGCTCTTAAAATATTTGACAATCGCTTAAAGCCTACCAATTCCCCTGCATCTACAAGAAAATTAGCAATAAGATTAACATATAGAGAATAAGAGTTTGTAAAAATAGTTTATACAAGAGTAGAGAAAGTCATGTGAATGTAACACATCAGATTTTTTTTTGGCAATGATGGGTGCCTTCAAGAAAGAATGAAGGAAATAAAAATTCCACATTTTTATAAGTGTTCCCGTTTAATAGTTTTTAAACTTCGATATGTACAAGATTTTTTTATAATTTTTAAATAATTTTTTTCTTGTCAAACTTCTATTTACTTTCACTAAAAAAGGAAGAAAAATCCTATCTCTATCTGCAGCCTCGGTGTGAAAATGGCCCCTTGTTAGTGGATATCTACGGTTGTGAAAATGAGTAGTTTTCTGCAAATAAGTTAAATTATAATGTAATTACTGCTTAATCGAAGTAAGTAATAATGATTAAGGAAAGAAATTACACAACTCTGAAGTATTAGTGCATTTCTGCACTTCATAATTTGCGTCTTTAAACAATAACCAGTAACAGCTTTAACCTTGATGACTTTAGAATCTGAATCTTGATAAGTGAAATGTTAAGTGCACGTAACCCCAAGTGCATTGCACGAGGAAGGTTTATGGATTGTTACAGAGCATTACCAGGTCTCTAGAGATTTTATAAAGAGCGATGAGGAATATTTGCAATACGTATGTGTTTTTCCAGGAGAGCTGGAAGAACTGTGTCTCTACGGAGCTGAAGATGTACCAGGAGAAAATAGTAGAAGCCATCGGTAACGGTTACGACGGGACGGACAATATCGAGGAAAGTCAGCAATGGACCTTCTCGGGAGCGTTCCTCTACAGTCTCACGGTCATCACGACTATAGGTAAGTGGCCTTTCTCCCAGCTGCCTCTCTCGTCAATATGAGTGTCTCACATTTTATTCTCCGCTCCATATTGGTTCCTAGAGCGGCGAAGTTTTAGTGTTATACTGTTTTGAGCTACGTAATTCCTTTATCTTTATTTTTCTTCTTTTATCTACTTTGATATTTTCTCACTTTCTTGATCATAGCCGTCAATATCCGAGAAGCCTTCGTTGCGTTAAACTGAGAAAATAATTGTCACGCTGATGAAATTTCATCGAAGGATCTGTTCAAGAGGATATATCGAATCAAGCTTTTAAAGCAAGAATCGGTAGAAAAAGACAAATTATGGAAGTAACGCACTCTCTAGTGTTTAGACATTTAATTTAGTTTTCATTCACTGAATGTTTTCGCAGCGCTATCGCCAGCGTACACCGGAAGCGCTATCTCCAGATAACCAGAATCTTTTGGATTTTTGTCTTTCTCGAACGTTCTAGAACCCTGTGGAAATTTCTAACGCTATATAAGCGAGCGTTCTCGCAACTTAACTCAGTTAGCGAGTGCGTTTTTGGTGCAATGAAAAGTACCGTTCTCTGAGCGAGTTTGTGATGTCTTCTGTGAATATAGCGAGTGCCGTTTCTGCGAGATATTGGAGAAGTCTTATATTCAACTCAGCAGCGAGTGAACCGTCCGGAAGAAGGGGCTACGTCATGCATATTTTGAAAGGATGTAAAAAGTAATAACTAACATGACACGGTCCTAACTCGAACTAGATATAGGAAGCACAATGAGTACAAAGTTACATCGATCTGTCCCCTTAACGCCCGTCCTTAACCCTGCACAATCTCAATTTAAAACTGGCCGACGTCTGAGAGACGGAAAACGAATTGACTGCATAGTTGAGGCATTGGGACTGCCAGGCTTTGTTCACAAGACTGTGTATATTCTTGTAGTAGTTTTAATGGGGAACATAGCTATAATCACAAAAGTGTTCAGAGAAAAAAAAACATATATGAGAATTCAAATAGACAGTTATTTTAGAGTATTTCAACACTGAATATTTATAACCAAAACACACTTTATTGATTTATGGTTCTCAAGTGGAGTATGACCAAAGCTCGTTGCAATGCCCCGCTTACTGTAGCACTCAGATCAGAGTTCGTTTACTGTTCCTACTGCTGATGTTGCCAGTATAAATCTCCGTGAAGCTACTGAATATTTTTCCCCTTTGATTTTAAATACACGAGTCACCATATGACGGTTTTATTCATTTTTATGTATGCAGCGCTTATTTAGTAGTCCGTCATACCGATAGATGGCAAGCGTAACATTAATTTATCGGTCGGAAGGAAGTTCTATACTCAATAAATTTAATTTTTTAACAAAAATTTTCGGCATTATTCTGTAGGTAAAATGAGTTAACACAAAGTAATTTAACCATATTAGAGTAAAACGAGTTTAAAAATTGGATAAGAATCCACTACAGAGAATCGAACTCTGCCTCCGTAGAAGTTAGGTAATTTAACCACTACTCTACGCCAACACGGTGTAGTAACAGCCAACAGCGTAATGCTGACTGTAAGTACTCCCTCCTCCCCAAGGGAGTGGTCATTCAAAATTTAAAACGTTCAATCCATTTGGAACAACCGACGCCAGCGGAGCAGCGGTTGGATGCTCCTCCTGAAACGGCAACCTTTGAGGAGCCTATTAAAATGTAGAAGCTAACTCCTGTCAAATCAAACCTTAAAAACATAAAATCATCATCCTACAACCATTCTACCATCTCTTTGGTTAAGCCCTACACAGGACACTAGACAGTAGCACTACTTAGGCTCACCATAAGTCTACTAGATCGGAGTGGAGTGGAGTGGAGCACGGTGTGGATGTGCCCAAACCAATTCCTTATGCCCTGTATTATAGAGTTAGACAAAGCGGCGCTCAAAAGTTGAGGGTTTTGAACCGCGTGCTCAGGGAATTTGAAAAAAAATCTGATGTATTACACTCACATGACTTTCTTTACTCTTGTACAAACTATTTTTATTCTCCATATGCTTCATGTTAATCGAGA
Organism: Deroplatys truncata; assembly: GCA_030765065.1. NCBI lineage: Eukaryota > Metazoa > Arthropoda > Insecta > Mantodea > Mantidae > Deroplatys > Deroplatys truncata. The sequence continues at coordinate 64,402,424 of CM060979.1, read as the reverse complement.
TATCGAGATGTTAATCTTATTGCTAATTTTCTTGTAGATGCAAAGGGAATTACTAGGCTTTAAGCTATAGTCAAATGTTTTAAGAGCTGGTTGCTATTTCGAGTATTGCATTCTCTCTGCATTACCAGGACAAAGAAATGAATAACAAATTTGAGAAAAAGTATTGGAAAATTTAAGGGAATAACAAGCAATATCTCGAAAATAGTTCACTCAACAACAAAAATGTATATGACATAAATTGTGTATTTTAACGCGATTTACATTTTTTGTGTAGTAAAATTTTGTTTATCTCTTATGGTTACCAGTTATGCAAAAGTCGTTCACAAGGAAGAATACTTTTGGAGACATCCCCAGAAAATTTGAGATATACATTTCATTTGTCATGAAAATATCTTAAACATATGATATTTTAATCAAAGTCGTTAGAACCATTTTTGAGAAAACTAAAATTTTTGAAAAATGTTCCATGTAAAGGGTAATCTGGGGTAAGGGATGTTTCCTTAAAACCTTCATGTCGCATCTCTGGAAGATACTGAACCTAAATACCAAGTTTCGTGTTTATCCGACTGTTCGTTTCTGAGTTATGCTGTTCACAGACAGAGACACACACACACACGGACATGTTTCCAAAGTGCTGTTTTTGGATTCAGGTAGTCTCAAAACATGTATTTCCGGTGAAACATCAGTATCGAATTTTTGGTTGGAACACAAAGCATCCCCTACTTACTATACGTAGTAGAGAAAGTAAAAATTAATTGCTCAAGATACCACAACTTTTAATTTGATCAAGTGTACATACGACACCATAGGCGGTGGGCACTGGCGACAAATGAAATAAAATGAAATGATAAATGGGAAAGGAAATTTGGGAAGGAAGCGATTCAGAGCTTATTTTAGGGTACTTACCTGGACTGAGGAAAACGAGTAGAAATATTCATGTCAGGAACACGTTCCGTGAGTGGTTTGAGGCACAAACCTCCCGATTCTTCATGACCTCGGCTACATGTACCGCTATCCTATTTTGATGAGAACGAAGATATAATTAAAAAAACAGTTGACTTTGGATGTAGAAATACGGGTTTCGAAGAATTTCCGTTTATCTTCCAGAATGCTCTTGCAAGGGTGTTCATATCCTCTCAGGTCCCATTAACAGAATGGTTGTGATATCCACGATACTCTGTGTAGAAATCATTCAAGATTCAACACCCTGCAGACAGGAGGATGTGTAGTATATGCAGATGTGCTACTAGGTACTAGCCAGGGTCAATGTATGCTGTGAATAATATAACAGCTCACAGCGTAGGTCAATGCTGGGCGACTAGAAGTTCCTTAGAGAAATTCGGAGAATATCTGGTTCTCAATGCTTGAGTGCACTTTTAACTGGGCAGGTATTGAGTAACGACTTGATGAAGAGGAAACAAGTTAGAGAGTATGGTTCCAGCACTGCTGATTCTGAAAAAAGATCGATTTTGTATACGCAACTGAAAGATAAAAGTGTCAAGCGAGGTCATTTAATATCCGTAATGTAGTAAAACTAATTTTCATTTTATGGATTCGTTAATTCCGATAATAGTAATGTCTCTGATACTTTAGTCTACCATATGTATTTTCATTTATTTAAAATACACCAGAATAGGAATAAAGCTTTAATAATTATATTGACATTAATTTAAACATTTTTGACCTATATCGTTATGAATGTTAACAATTTTGGTAGGGCATACATATACAAATGCTATAAAATAATTACAACAAACGTTTGTACTCAATATTTTTAACCTCTTTACACTTGTCCAAAGGGATTGCTCTGGTTCCATGCCAAAGTATTTTTTCTACTTTTCTTTATTTTCAAGGCTTAACTTGATAACCGTGCAGTCTATATTTTCTATGAGGCAAGTAAACCAAATTTGGGCTCATTTTTAGGCAAATTAAATCAGTACAACGGTCAGTTGGAGAATAAGTAATTTGGAAGTGTAGGTTTAAATACGAGTCAATCGTCAAAGACACTGCACATAGGATTAGTTAAATCTGTGTCCCTTAATAATTCTTTTAGTTTGGCTAACTTCTATAGATTTACGTTCAAGAAAAGTATAATATTTTAAGAGTCCTCAACGATTGAAACGAAAGAAATGGTCGTTTTTGTTATTATTATTATTATTATTATTATTACTTGTACCTATGAGGACTGTTACAATTGCTGTTGTTGAACAACATTAACATATACATTACTTTACGCAATATATATACAACGTTTTCGGGACAATTAAGGGACATCAACAAATTTATGAATTGAATTTATTCAATAGGAATTCCAGGCCCGATTCATGTCCGAGACAACTGAATCCAACTTGGCACTACTTAACTAAGAAGTAAATACACTGCTTCTAGTCACTCCGCCCCCTCAGCAAACGGCGTCTTGTTTTCAGTGAGCCACCATCGATGACAATGCCTGTAAAGTGTCCAAATGGTAATTGTTATGAACTACATTTAATAGTTTGAGATTATAAATAAACACTCGATTATATTGGATTTAATTTCAGGCATTTTTAACGCCTTTGTAGGACTATTAGTTACGGTTTTCCAATGTGTGAGCTGCCAAATTCAAAACATAACTTTGAGTACGATTATATAAACACTTTGAATATATTGTCAAAAAGTAGGCCTTTATTCGCTTTGGTTTCTAAAACTTTCAGTTAATGTAATTGGATAAAATGTCATTAACATATAATTATATTAATGTAATCAAATTTGTAGCCCCCACGTGTACGGCGATAAATCTGAATATTACGAAAAATTTTCTATTTCCAAGAAGAATTTTCTCCCTAATACTATTGTAACCATTGTACAGTTTATATTACTATGTTTGCATTGTGTATGGCAAGGGTGGCGAAAACGCCTGACTTCCGTGAGTGATCAAATATGCAACACGCACTGCATCCTTCAGCAGCATGTGAAAAGCAAATGAATGTGGCAGAGAAGTAACGGCGCGTGCGAGTCAAAATGACTCGCGAGTTCCATTTTCGCCACCTCTAGTATATGGTATAGTTTGTCAAATTAGGCAACCTAAAAGTTTAGGATGTTTCTACTAATAAATGGTATAAACCATCCTTTTTTGTACTTTTCAAATCCTTAACCTTTTAATGTTAAACTTCATACATGAAATAATGACATTTCTTCTATAGATACAACAGGGGCAAACTACCTTTCTTTACTTAAGGCAAATGAACTGCATTGAAAGTAAAAACCAATCAATTTTAAAGGCTGCACAATCGATTATTACATTAATTCTAATGTAATTAATAAGTATTACGCTTGTTATTGTTTTTTATCACCATCGTCATTGTCATAATAACCAAATCATTAGATAAATGTAAATATTATAAGCATTAACACATTATTTTGTAGCTGTTTTTTACTCCATACGCCATATACAACGGACACTTATTAAAGTTTCTGAATGATTAAATATCTTAAAATCAAAACATTGATCATCAAAGAGAATTTGACAACGTTGTGTACAAAAGTATGTTAACACCGTGAAAACTGTCAGTTGTTCATCCTTTACTGTTATCCAGTGTAACTAAGCAGTCTGATAAAGCTTGGAAAACCGAATGACAAATATAATTGCTGCGGACTATCAAATAAATGTTGAAGAAATCTAACAACGTAAAAAGGTGCAATTTTTGTAGAACAGCATTAAAATAAGATAAAGTGATGAAAATAAGAAAAGTGTCCCTTTGTTATGGAGTAATGTCGGCCAACTGAAGTACCGGTGTTGGCAGAGAAAATGTCTCTTTTGTTTCCGTGCAGAGAGAAAAACTAATCGATACGTTCAGGGCAGTGAAGCAAGAGGAAATGCAAAATTACTGTTAAGATGGTGTAAGGAGAATCCATTTTACGTACTCGGCTATATAACGTCACTCCACAAACATTATATTAGTCTCTCTTGACCTGCTCCTACGTCATACAGCTCTGCTATGTCACAGGAAAGTGCGTGGGCGAATTATATAATAATAGGCAAGTCATGGTACGTTATTTATGAATCAGATGTGGTACATTCACAGGACCTACTCTACCTTCTATTTTTATTAGTGGGTATACAAACTGTTCTTACTATAGCTTATTCGTTTTATTGATAAAATACATTTTAATCCAAATAAACCTTTGCAGAAATAGCTGCATTACACATTTCGTTACGGACACAAAGAACGACAGTCAAATGTTTAAGAACTGGACGCTATTTGCACCTTAAAATTCCATACTGTTTCCATGCAATCGCAAGAAACAACTAAATGTTAACAGGACTTTAAGAAAATGACCAGAAATGAACAATTCGAACCTTTAATAACGTATATCTCAGAAGTGGCTTATCTCAACAAAAACTTATTTTAAATAAATAGCGTGTTTTAAAGAGATCTGATTTTTTGTTTTAGTACATTATGTTGTCGCAGTAATCTGTTCGGGTTATCTTTTGTTACTTGGCGCCTGTTATTGTTTTACTATTTTGAATTTTGGGTTCTTTGTCCTCCGGCTAGCTATTATTACTCAGTCGAGCAAATATCTCTGAGCAGGGCGTGTAAACGGAAATGAGTTGTTACTAAAAGACAACACTGATAAAATAATTTGTTTTTACACTTTTATTGCCGTCACACTTAATTAATTTCACATCTTTAATCTTGATACACGCCTGACTGAAACTTATATTTCCGAATGTAATTACTGTCGTAATAGTTGTAGCGTACTTACTTCACATTTTGTAACTAACTTTACGACGCGAGAGATTCTGTAGAATTGCGTAATGTGTACGTCGCGAGAGATTGCTGAGAACTGCGTAATGTGTACCTCGCGAGAGATTCTGTAGAACTGCGCGATACTTGCTTTTGGCTCAGAATTTATACCCCCTCACCCCGATATGCCTAAACATTATAATAGAGCTGCTATTGGTTACCAAATCGCGTCAACATTAGCGTCTGTTTTGTCAGCCAATCATAATTACAAACACATATGCTCTAGGGAAGATATTCCCTCCATTTCTAAAGAAAGGCACGCTACACTGACGTCATTTTTTTGTCTCTTCTAAGTGATAAACAACTCACCCCATCGCTTCATTGTTGCCCACTCCTATTGTCAGTTTCAGTGAGGCCGTGTAAACTTATTTCCTAACAATGCTTATGGCTAACAAATATCGAAAATCGTTGTCACACAATAATGTTAATTTACACTACAATCACTCTGGCATTCACAGTGTTGTGATATAAAATACTGCCTCAATGTCTATCGCTTAACGTTTATCAGTTATACAAGATATATAAAATTTCTTCCGAATGAAGTGTACTTCACAAGCTATTCCCAGAAAATTCAACATAAACGTTTTATTTGTCATTCAAACATTTAATATATGTCATTTTAATCAAAATCGTTACAGCCATTTTTTAGAAAATAAAAAATTTCAAAAGCTGTTCCATGTAAAAGGTAGTTTGGGGTGGGGATATTTTCTTGAAAATCTTCGTGGTGCATCTTGGGAAGCTGTTGAATATAAATGGCTAGTTTGGTGTTTATCCGACTTCATTTTTGAGTTATACTGTTCGCACAACACACACAGACACGTGGACCTTTTTCTAAAAATCTATTTTTTTCTTTTGGATTCAGGTGTCTCAAAACATTTATTTCCTATTAATTCTGAGTATAGAATTTTTGGGTGAATTGGGATACTTTCCCTACTTACTATTTGTAATATAGAAAGTAAAAATTAAAATCCAAAGTATTTAATTGAACCAATAATACTGTTTTAGATTACAGAAAGTGTACCGTTTTTATAAAATCTAGTATTTTAACAATTATCATGATTTTCATCACCATCTTATTTTAGAATAAATACATTTTGGTAATAATCCTCTACTAATTTTGTTTCATAAATGTCTACAGCCGAAATTCTATATACCTGTAACCATAGCATTATGATCATCCTCATTATTAAACTGGATACGCATCAGTTCCTGCTTTGGCTCAGCAGCGAATACCATCACACACCGTGTACAAGAGCTTAGCTTAATAAGCTCTCAGGGGTGTACATGCTCTCGGCATTAATGAAATATTCATGGGTCGTCTGTCGATACGACATGCAAAATAATAAATTATACAAGCATTTGGAAACGCATCATCCACTTGCTCACCGAGATGGAACCGGATATGCATAAATCTCTACCTCGGGCTCCGTCTACGTATGCCAGCATTCATCTTTATGAAGGAGGATACATTATGTTTCGGATGATGCTAAATGGACGTTTACAACGATTCCTCCCCACTTCCTCGTCCTGTAGCGCCGCGTATCTCTGTGCCACGCATATAGATAGACATTTTAATGTTTTATTAACAGCGAAACTACAATTGAATTGCTATAAAATTATTTGATAATTTGCTTTACCTAAGGGCTTCACTTGTGTGTGTGTGTGTATATGTGTGAGTTTAAAGACAGAAAAAAGCACAACATAAATATTAGAATGAATATAAAATTTCGTAATTGAAACGACGATTTTCTGTAATTCTTTTTCTTTTTCTCTTCAGGGATTAGACTCCTGGTTTCACAGTGACTCATTCCAATGTTTCCTTAGTCTTCGCAGATCTCTTCTTCCTTAAAAATCTGTTTTGGGATAGGGTTGCAATCCATTCTTCCAAGATGTTCATCCACTTCTCTCTAAAGCTTGGAATATTTTCTTCTTAAAAAATTCATGTCAGAAGCTTGCAATTTACTTTTGTTGCTACTTGTAAGAGGCCAAATCTCTGACATAATAAAACTAATAAATTATAGAATTTGATTTGAGTGTCTTACCTTATTTTTCCTTTAATGTATTTTATTTTATTTTATTTTGCGGAATTCTTTCCACACCAAATAACACCGTGATTTAGGCTATTCTCTATATTATTTTATTATAGAGATGTCATCAAATTGTTAGTCTAAGTTTGGTAAATTACTGTCTCTTCCATTAGTACTACATTTTAAAATGAAACATACTCATTGTGGTCGCAGGTGTTTAGCATTTAATCTTTGACCACTTTCGATAACATGCAATAACAATAAACAACAATAAAAAACTTTGTATTGAGGACCATTTTATAAAGGAAAGATTTTCCAAATTTTTGAGCGATTTTTTCATCAGGACCTTTGTGTCCAAGCAAAAAATTATTAACCCAATATAACTAACCTATTATATTGTAATCAAAGGTCACGGCCCAAACCAGCGCCTTTGCAGGGCTCACGGGGACGGGGACGTAACTGTAGTACAGGGATGAAATAGAGAGGGTTGTAGACTGCCGTACCTGGAAGGACGGTGAAAGGATAACACCAATATCAGTCGTCAAAATATCAATAAGTTCCTAAAAATTGACATTGCTGCATTCATAATCACAATAGAAACATTTGTTAAGTTATATCAAAGATACAGTGCAGTTTAGTAATTTTCCAAAAGGTTTATCCAAAATACAGGAAAATAATTAAGAACTCATATGAGGTTGATTCCGTAATTATTGACGGGAGGATATAAACAGATAAAAAATAACCAACAGAAGGTAGTGAAATAATTAAAATAAATAATTTCCGTATTTTAAATCAATGTATGATGTAAAAAGCTTGAGATGAAAGATTTGTCCGAGAAAAATGGTCATTAATGAGTTAAACTAAAATCATTAGCAACAGCCGAAGTGGCGAGCGCGTTATGCACAAAGATTGCTGGAACGCAGTTAGGTTAGAAGTTCAGTACGTTTACACAGTACGTAGACAATTGCAAAAGAAAAGGCACTCAAATTCTGAGAGTCGAATTGGAGATAAACTCATTCGCATTCGTACACAAACCCGTGGGTGCAATCGTCACTCTCGATACTTTTGATGACTTGTGTGTTATTTTAAGCGACCAGTGACGCGCTTGTGTGAGTAAGATTTAGCAGTAGTCACGAAGGGTCTTACCGGTGAGCACTTTAGCGATTCACGGCAAGTTACGCCACTAGTTTCTTTTATTACGAAAACAGTTATTTCAAACCGTAAAATTGATACTGAAGAAGTAAACAGGTATACTAACTCAATTGTTATAGTTCTTTATCTTCAAGCGGTCGGTAACACGCTTCAATGACTCACATTAAATTAAATTTCTCAGTGAATTTAGACTGTTATCCTTTCACACTCGACAAACCATACCCTGAGAGGGCTGGCGTACGAGACAACAGAACGAGCTCGAGATAAGGGCAACTAAATTAGAAGCAGGTAAAGTATACTGCTTAAAATTGTTGCACCATCGCAGGGTTTTTAAAAATTCAAATAACTAGTACCTTATCAAGGCCAAAACCAATGGGTGTTAAGCACTAAGAGTTAATATTTTGTCATGCTTAATAATGTTTTAACTATGACGATTAAAAACTTATGTTGCATTAGCATATTTTAAGGAATTAAGCGAATGAGAATGTTTACTCTATTAATTTCATTCTCGTCATATTTTCAAATAACTAGCAAATAATACGCTGAGTTTCCTAAAACTAGTCTTTGAAATCCTTTTCTTCTCGATAAATTTTGTGTAACTGAGAAATTATAAGTTCTCAAAACGTATTGCGGAGAAAAACGATCTAGGTCATTAATTTTACATAACTTCTTTCGCAGCATTACTATGACGATGGATAATCTTCCTTTATTCAATTTAACGTCCTTTGATTATCCTTCTTCAGTCAAAGTATTTTCGCAAGCATTTTCTTGTAATCTTTTCCCATTTGTTATCTTTTTCACATTCGTATCCATGTGCTCTTAGACATTTCCTGCAGAATTAAAAGCAAACGTTTTCTGACGTTGTCTGACATGCACTATGGTTTTAATTTCAGATAGTTTACAAATTTTCATAATAAATTCTGAAAATTCATTTCCTTCTCGACTTCTAAATTTCTGACTAAATGCTTTCCTTGTCTTTGCAGCTAATTGATTTCTCTCGAAATAAATTCCAATCTGATGCTGTAATTTAAACAACAATATACATAATAATTCAGTCTTCCACTAACGATTGACGTATTATAGTAACAAATAGTTGAGGGAGTATTTTTAATACTTGAATAATTTTAATTAAATTATATAACATGTAAATTAAATAACAGCCCGCCTTGAAACAATATGTATGTAATAATTTTTAAAAATGTATGTAACAGTCATTGCATATGCTTATATTATTGTAAGCATGTTTAGTAATCTTATGTGAATGCATAATATAGTTTAATAATGTAAGAGCTGTGAGAATAATGAGTTTAAAGTTGCTAAAAATCAGGTAACAATGAGGTAACCTTGAGGCAATAATGAGTTTGAGAGTTTAAATGCTACTAGTCATGATTAGGGCAGCAATAATGTAAATTTTCTGACAGTTTAAAAATAGCCAATCAACAGCCAGAAAAAGCTATAATTAAATACAGGTATTCTATTGGACTAGGATTACCCAATCAGAGACTTGAAATACAGAAGCTTACGGGTTTTGACGGTTGAAATAATGTTCAATTGCTGGCAGACCTTGGTAGTGACCGGATGGAAGATGTGTTCTCTAAAGAAATATTTCGTATTCGTGTTAATTGTAAAATTAAAAATACGCGCTAACAAAGCGCAAGTTTTAAATTAAAGAATCTCACAGCTCTTACTATCAAGGTAGTGGTATTTAATTTGTGCCAAGAATTAATAAAAGTAAGTGAATTTAAACTAAAAATCTGTGTAAGCCTACATTCTTGTCGTACCACGCCCTGCCTAAGAGATATGTGACTCTAAATCAATACTGACGCAGCCGAGGCAAACTTAAACATAAATAATATCTATAGAAGCAGTTTAATAACAAAGTTAATAACCTTTTTCACTTGGAGCGTAACAACAAAAAATACATCTTAAAAAATCGGCTTCTCATACGTAGCAGCATATTAATTAATGAACAATCCACTTCAAAATTGACGTCCATACATGAAGCTGATTAAATAAATAAACTCCAAGCTGATAACTATCTTCAAGTTGGTTCCCAAATGTGGAGCTAAATAGCATCTTCAAGTTATAACAAAATGCAACAAGTTGTTTATTTATTTTTGTCAGGTAAGAACAACCTAACAATTGTTAGTGTTATAAAATGCGTGTATTAAGCAGCATATTGTAAAATAAAATCTCTGAACCATCGCCAAACTCGGTTCGTCCGTAAAGATACGGTCAGAGGGGCAGAGCCAGAGCACCGCAAGTAGGTCAAAATAGCCCGTTTTGCTTCTACCGTGACCCCTGAGAGGGAGGAATGAGGGGAAAGACCCGAAAGGCGACCAGATCCGGATGATAATGCTAGCAAACATGGATAGGGTCCCTAACGTTTCCAGATAAACGCATCGGAGACGGGACCTAAGTGGGCAGTCATACAACGACGCCTTGGAACAAATCTCCACAGAACGCACATCCACCGCCCAGCCGCAACTCGCAGAACACCGTCGCCTGCTCTTACAACCCTGAAACAGATGACGAGGGAGATGATGCGAACAGGAGGTGAGGGGCAGGAGGGTCATGATAGAAGATGAACCACCCCAAAATTTGCCTTAAGACCCGGGGAAATCATGAAAAATCCAGTGTGGGCGGTGTAGCGAATTTAGTGCTTACGTAATATGTTTTTACGTAAATTATTAGAACTTGAAGATCTTATATTGAGCTGCTTTTGTTTTGTTTGGTTACATAATTTTTAACTGCCCCACGTATGGGAGCCAATTTATAATAACATTATTGTAGCCCCACGTTATGATAGCCAATTTGCGACGGTATTACTTATAATGTTTGTTTACATCGGTGTTGAAGCCATCTTGTGACGTCATTCATTTGTTCGGTTTGTGGCTCCATCTTGTGTTAGCAATTTGCATCAGTGTTAGCTTTTGTTTGATTTCATTTCAAATGTCCTCCGGCTAGCTATTATCTTATCTTGGGTCGAACATGTGTCTTGATCAGGGTTGTGTAAACGGAAAGGAATTTTTTATCCAAAAAGAACACTGATGAAGAAATTTGTTTTATAATTTTTATTGTCGAACACGTTCACTATCACTTTTACATATTGATCCAGATACTCGCCAAACTGAAACTGTTATAATAACTTCTTACTGATCACTTTTAATCAACGTACTTCAACCTTTTGTATAATTAACTTTACCATATTTTAGATCTTTCATAATTCTGCTGCGCGTAACTTGTGAATCTATCTCCGATGTATGACGAACTAATACTTTCGACGAACTGACTGACTGAAGACGACGGGTAGTGTATGAATGCTTTCGGCGAACTGAAGGACTGACTGACTTTACCTCCAACCTACCTTATTTATACGCCTGCATACAGATACGCCTAAAGATTATAACTGAACTGCAATTGGCTAATAAAACGCGCCAACATTAGCGTCTATTTTAATATCTAATGAAAATTATGAATACATATGCTCTAAGGAGAAAACATTCCAGAAGTTTCTACCGAAAACGCGCAACATTACGTAACTTCCTCGTTTCCAATAATGATAAACAGCTCACCCCCTCGCTGCATTATTGCGCTATTATTGACAGTTTCAGTAAGGCCGTATAAACTTATTTCCAAATAATAATTACAATTAATAAACATCTGAAATCAATGTCACATAAAAATGCATATTCATATTACAATCATTATTTACATTTAAGTAATTTGTAATACAAATTACTGCATCATATGCCCCACTAGAAACATAATTATAAACATTTACAACTTGTTTGGAAATTTTATAATTGGGTTTTTAGTCTCCTAAATCTTGGAACACACGCTATCACTTTCACTTAACACTTCACACGTATTTAACACACGACATATGTTTTTTTTTTTTTTATCTTGCCACTACTTACTGGCTCTAGTTGAATTTGTTTAGACATTAATCTGACATTACAAAAAAATATTTTTTATAGCAAATACTGTACCCTGAAGTATTTAATTACTGTTACAAAAAATGGTTTTCTTTCTTATATTGTTAACAAAAATTTATCAGTTCAAGAATTTTTTTTGTAATTATTAAACATATTTACCAAAAATATTCACCCTTCACATATATTTATTTACATCTCTTAAATCTAGGCACTGTTTCACATGTTCTGTTGGCTACACAAGTATTTGTTTTAATTATTTTTACCCAATTTTTGTTGTTTTGTACTTTATTTTAACAATACTCAATATTTACGTACTTTTAATTTAATATCATATTAAGTTTCAATCTTTGCATTCTTAATTTTTAAATGTTGTTACAGTTACTAAAAATTTAATAATTTTTTTAAACATTTTTTTTTTGTAATTTATTTCTCTTTTCAAATGACATATAAATAATTAACCCTCTTACGTTCCAATACATTTCTCTGCAAGTCATCTTTAACTATCCAGCATTTACTTTACATCTCATTGTTATTTACCCTTCTGGATCAAATTGTCGGTGGCTAAACATTACTCGTAGCCGTATCCTAACCTTCAAATTTTTGTTCATGAATAACCTCTTGTATTCATATGAAATTTCATCACATGATAACATTTGAAAACAATGTAAAGTTTCCTGAACAATACATCTTTTACCAACTTTCATTTTCAATTATTCTGCTATCTTTTTAATCTGAGAATACTCTGACAGATCTGTACTAAACTGTACTGGACTGGAGTTTTCATTTTGAACATCTTGGTACAATTTATTTCTTTGCATTACTGTCTCATTCTGTATTTCTGATATCTCCCCTCTGAAATTAACTTGCGCCTGATTTACATCTACATTCATAACCTCTTTTATCTCTCTTAGCTCACTTGTAATACTACTTACTTGATTTCCTAACTCTGTGCATTCTACATTAACCTCACTTTTAGTATTAACCTCACTTTCTTTGTTACCTATTTCCCTGCTCATATCTAACATTTTCTTTGAAACTTCTCCTATCTCACTTGCTATTACTTCCTCATTTTCATCTCTCATTTTTGGCATACTACTATCTAGCTTCATAACTTTCTTTTCAGTTTCTTCCCTGCTTTGATCTACTTTTTGCTCTAATATCTCATTCCTCTGAGTTAGTTGATGTTCTAAGCTCCTACCACTATTTTCCCTTAATTCCCTATAACTCTTTTGCATATCTTCCCTAAATTGATCTATTTTCTTTTCTATATTCTCATTAATCTTTTTCAGCATTTCCATAAACATACTAGTATCAGAATTAATATTTCCTGCTATTATATTCTCACTTCCTGCACTAACATTTCCTCCCTCCAATACTACATCGTTTGAGCTTTTTTTGTAACCTGTATTGACTTACAGCTAACTGTTACACTATCCCCCTCCATCATTGTTTCTTCAATATTATTAGTAGCCATTGTTTTTGTTTTCTAAAAAAAAATTACGATACTCTGACCTTTGTGATGCTGTCTGTTGCAGTTACATTGATGTCCAGCTTCCTGCCCCTCTCTCCTAGGTTATATGTCGCTTCTGCGTTGTGTTATGATGAATCTACGTTGTCTCGATGTTTTTATAGTTGAATTACCCTGTTGCCTTGTAATCTCGGAATTACGATGTCCAATCATCCGTGTAGTCTGTCGTTCCTTTTGTTGTTTCTGGAATCTGCGTCTTGTAGTTCAGTTCACTTCTCCATTCGCCCCTTTGGTCATCTCACTTCTTCCTGGTTAATTCTGATCCTTTCCTGGTCATCGTGTTCCTTTCCTGGTTACTCTGCCCCTTCCTGGTTATTCTGCCCCTTCCTGGTTATTCTGATCCTTTCCTGGTCATCGTGTTCCTTTCCTGGTCATCGTGTTCCTTTCCTGGTTACTCTGCCCCTTCCTGGTTATTCTGATCCTTTCCTGGTCATCGTGTTCCTTTCCTGGTCATCGTGCCCCACGTTCTGGGTGCCAATTTGTAGCGAATTTAGTGCTTACGTAATATGTTTTTACGTAAATTATTAGAACTTGAAGATCTTATATTGAGCTGTTTTTGTTTTGTTTGGTTACATAATTTTTAACTGCCCCACGTATGGGAGCCAATTTATAATAACATTATTGTAGCCCCACGTTATGGTAGGAAATTTGCGACGGTATTACTTATAATGTTTGTTTACATCGGTGTTGAAGCCATCTTGTGACGTCATTCATTTGTTCGGTTTGTAGCTCCATCTTGTGTTAGCAATTTGCATCAGTGTTAGCTTTTGTTTGATTTCATTTCAAATGTCCTCCGGCTAGCTATTATCTTATCTTGGGTCGAACATGTGTCTTGATCAGGGTTGTGTAAACGGAAAGGAATCTTTTATCCAAAAAGAAACTGATGAAGAAATTTGTTTTATAATTTTTATTGTCGAACACGTTCACTATCACTTTTACATATTGATCCAGATACTCGCCAAACTGAAACTGTTATAATAACTTCTTACTGATCACTTTTAATCAACGTACTTCAACCTTTTGTATAATTAACTTTACCATATTTTAGATCTTTCATAATTCTGCTGCGCGTAACTTGTGAATCTATCTCCGATGTATGACGAACTAATACTTTCGACGAACTGACTGACTGACTGAAGACGACGTGTAGTGTATGAATGCTTTCGGCGAACTGAAGGACTGGTTGACTTTACCTCCAACCTACCTTATTTATACGCCTGCATACAGATACGCCTAAAGATTATAACTGAACTGCAATTGGCTAATAAAACGCGCCAACATTAGCGTCTATTTTAATATCCAATGAAAATTATGAATACATATGCTCTAAGGAGAAAACATTCCAGAAGTTTCTACCGAAAACGCGCCAACATTACGTAACTTCCTCGTTTCCAATAATGATAAACAGCTCACCCCCTCGCTGCATTATTGCGCTATTATTGACAGTTTCAGTAAGGCCGTATAAACTTATTTCCAAATAATAATTACAATTAATAAACATCTGAAATCAATGTCACATAAAAATGCATATTCATATTACAATCATTATTTACATTTAAGTAATTTGTGATACAAATTACTGCATCAGCGGTCGCTGGGGATTGAACTCGGCAACTCAGGAATGCGAGTCACACACTTTACTGCAGCGCCAGCGCGCTCAGTAACTAATATCTAAATGTAAAACAATGCATTTATATTTTTACTTTGTCTACTACGTATAGTAAGTAGGGGAAGTATTGTATTCCACCCAAAAATTCGATACGGAGATGTCAAAGGAAATACAGGTTTTGAGGCCCCTGAATCGAAAAAAAACATTTTTGGAAACATGTCCATGTGTCTGTGTGTGTGTGTGTGTGTGTGTGTGTGTGTGTGTGTGTGTGCCTTTGAACAGCATAACTCAGAAAGGAACAGTCAGATAAACACCAAACTTGGTATTTAGATTCAGCATCTTCCAGAGATGCCACTCCAAGATTTTCAAGAAAATCCCCCCACCCCAGAATACCGTTTATATGGAACATTTTTCGAAAATTTTAATTCTCTCAAAAATGGCTCTAACGATTTTGATTAAAGTATCATATGTTTAAGGTATATTTATGACAAATAAAACGTATATCTTGACTTTTCTGGGAATGTCTCCAAAAGTATTCTTAATTGTGAACGACCTTTGCATAACTGGTAAACCATAAGTGATAGACAAAATTTTACTACACAAAAATGTAGATCGCGTTAAAATACCCAATTTATGTCATATACTTTTTTGTTGTTGAGTGAATCATTTTTCAGATATCGCTTGTTATTCCCTCAAAATTTTCAATAATTTTCTCAAATGGGAATTCGTTACTCATTTTTTTTGTCTTGGATATGCAAAGAGTATTAATCTGTGGCAAAGAGAATGGTGCTGCACATTGCAACCAAGAGACATGTCTATGCTTAAAGGCTACTGTATTTCTATATTGCCCTTGCAAATACAAAACAAGGGGAACATAGTACGCCTTAAGCGATAGTTAAATATTTTTAGAACTGGTCGCTATGTGTAAAATGTAATTCTCTTTGCATTTCAAAAGATCGTTTCTGAAAATGTTTATCTCGATTAATATGAAATAGATAGAGAATAAAAGTTTGTAAAAATAGTTTGTACAAGAGTAGAGAAAGTCGTGTGAGTGTAACAAATCATATTTTTTTAATATCTAATTACAATGCATCTTTCAGCCTAACTTCATACAACAATTACGTATTATGTTTACAACTTATCTTTCAGCATTATTCTCAATCTTATTCAGTTCCTAATGTCCTACAAAATGCCTATAAGCTACTGGTTTCCAGCATCCCTTTTGTACGCTCTGAAAGTAGGTGCATTTAAAAAAAGAAATCAGATGTGAAATATTCATTGTCAAGGTCGAGATACTATGTACATTGCTGTTAATATTAAATTATTCAAATGTGATTCAACTTTTAAATTTAAGGTTAGTCTGTGTACTTTGAAAGAACGATTACGAATTACCATGTACTTTATTCGTTTTACTATGCTAAACCAATTGTGATCTGGTAGAGAAATACGGCAAACACAGGGAGCGTGTCGCTGCCACATTGGCGGTATGTTACAGATGTAAAACATGTTCACTTGCGGATAGAGGCAACGATAATTCACCTGTAAATAACGATGGAGGACATCTTGCTATATTGTTAAAAACCAAAATGAAAATGTAAACCGTTAACAACAGGAGAAACAGCTACTCAGTGCACTGTTATTTTCACGTGAACAAACTGGGGTTCAGTTCGTTGCGATATGATTTTTAATCGACTACTTTTGGTAAGAAGTTTGCAGACTACTGAATTAATATTCAGGTTTTCTTGAAATATTGAACTCAGTGCTCGTTTCCTGCAAGTGAAGTTTCTACCCTTAGTTCTTAAATTCAATTTTAAATATAAATGCTCTGCTTTTTATGGAATAAGCTGTAGTTAATTGATAAAATAATGAGTCGAAATGATATTTAAAGCCTTCACTTACATCATGGTGGTTAAGAAGGTGTTTTGTTTACGTAGTTTATTTTTGCGAAATTTATTAGCCTCACGCTTGGGAAGACAACTTTAAGTTATGTGCCACGTTTGGTTGCGAACTTGAAGTAGTAATCGTCTTTAGGGTTTGTTGTTGATGGAGTTTTTGCACCACGTTTTGGGTGTTAATTTGAAGTGGATTGTTTGTTACGTTATATGCTGCTACGTATGTAAAGCTGATTTAAAGATGTTATTTTTGTTGTTAAGCTCCAAGTTTAAAACAAAAAATTAACTTTTATACTTTGCTATTAAACTGCTTCAATAGACATTGTTTATGCTTATGTTTGCCTCGTCTGCGTCAGTCTTACTTTAGAGACATGTTTCTCTTAATCAGGGCGTGGTGCGACAAGAATGTAGGCTTACACAGATTTTAAGTTTAAATTCATTTCTTTTTATTAATTCTTGGCACAAATTAAATAGCACTACACTGATGTTAACAGCTGTAAGATTCTTTAATTTAAAACTTGCACTTTGTTAACGCGTATATTTATTTACGATTCACACGAATACGTAATATTTCTTTAGAGAACACATCTTCCATCCGGTCACTACCAAGGTCTGCAGGCAACTGAACATATTTAAATCGTCGAAACCCGTAAAATGTTGTATTTCAAGTCTGTGATTGGTTAATTCTAGTCCAATAGAATACCTGCATTTAATTAATGATTTTTCTGGCTTTTGATTGTCTATTTTTAAACTGTCACAAAATTTACATTATCCTGCTCTAATCATGATTAGTTACATTTAAACTCTCAAACTCATTATTGCCTTAGGGTTACCTTATTGTTACCTCATTGTTAACAACTTTAAACTTATTATTCTCACAGCTCTTACATTATTAAATTACTTAATGCATTCACATAACGTTATTAAACATGTTTGCTACAATATAAGCATATGCAATGACTGTTATATGCATTTTAAAAAATATTACATACATATTGCTTCAAGGCGGGTTCTTATTCAATTTACATATTATATAATTTAATTGAAATTATTCAAGTGTTAAAAATACTGCCTCATGGTAAAAGATGGGCGATCGTTTGGAGGCTTCAAGGATCCATCGTCGGCAAGAAGACGACTGAATCTTGCTCCAAGAACACAAAATGTATCTACCCAATTGGACGATTGGAAGACCTCAGGTGGTAGTTTTCATAACTACTGAAGGTGAACCAGAAGGCTGCTGTACCGACATCTCTTGTAGTGTAGTGGAACTTGAAGTAGGATGGGCTCCATCTTGGACTGTTTTCTTCTGAAGTTGAACCAGAAGGCGGGTGACGTCATTCAATGGCAAAATTTCAAAGTTTACAGCTTGTAAAATATTTTTAATAGCGAATATTTTTTCGCAAGCATCCGACATAGATGGGTTATATGGGAGTTTTAATAATTCATTGTTTTGATCAATTTCCTGTTGTGTATTCCAGAAATGGTGGGACACGGCTGATTTATCAGTTTGTTTTAATTTAATATTTCTTTGATGTTCTTTAAGACGGATTAAGAGGTTTACGTTTTGCTCTTCGAATGTAGAACTTGTCACGGAGGTCACATTTAATTTTGTATATACCAGAAAGAGTTTTCTTATCTTTGACATTGACATTTGGCTTATTTAACAATTAAGTATACAGAAACTATTCTGCGGAGCTACTATATTCCATAGGTCTTAAAATGTTCTCAAATTTTCTGAATAACTTAGGATGGTAAGTCCATTTTTTGAATACTGAAGGCGGTTCTTTGAAGTTCTTGAGAGTGCTGTTCTCTTGTAATTGTTTCTTATATTTATAACGTTTAACCATATTATTAATCGTTTTAGGATCAAAGCCATTCTTTAAAGCTGTCTCTTCAATATGTTGAAATTCTCTTCTGTATTCTGATTTAGATAATGGTAGGTTGACAAGACTGTGAATAAAGCTGTAAAAAACAGCATATTGATGTTGTACAGGATTACAAAAATTATTCGTAATGTAATTGTCAACGTGAGTAGATTTACGATATATACCATATTCTAACTGATTACTAATTCTCAAAAGATTAATATCCAAGAAAGGTAGACAACTGTTTTCTTCTGTTTCCTTAGTAAACTTAAGAGATATCTTGTTTGTTCAATAGATCCAAAGCTGAGTCAATTTGTGTCCTATTTCAACACTGATAAACTGTAGTTAGTTCAAAATGCTAGAAGTCGGTTTTAACTTACTCTATTACGTATAGTAAGTAGAGGAATTATTGCATTCCACGCAAAAATTGATACCGAGGATTCACCGGATAAACATGTTTTGAGACTCCTCTGAATCCAAAAAGAGAACCGTTTTAGAAAAAGGTCCGGCTGGGTGTCTGTGTGGATGTCTGTCTGCGAACAGCATAACTCAGAAACGAAAAGTCGGATAAATACAAACTTGGGATTTAGGTTCAGTAGCTTTCATAAATGCGACAGAAAATTTTTTAGGAAAATCCCCAAACTGGACTATCCTTTACATGGAACATTTTTCGAAAATTTTGATTTACTAAAAAATGGCTGTAACTATTTTGATTAGAATATCGTTCATTTAATATATTTTCATGACAAATAAAATGTAAATATTAAATTTTCTGGGAATATCCCCAAAAGTCTTCTTTATTATAAATGGATTTTTAATAACTGATAAACCGTAAGCGATAGATAAAATTTTTCTACACAAAAATTGTAGGGCTCGTTAAAACACCATTTCCGAGGTATTCTTTGTTATTTGTTTCAGTTTTCTAATACTTATAGCGTTTCTCAATTCGGAATTCGTTATTTTTTTAATATCCTGGACATGGAAAGAGAATGGAATGCATAGCAGCCAGCTCTTAAAAGATTTGACTATCGCTTAAAGCCTACCACATTCCCTTTGCACCTACAAGAAAATTAGCAATAGGATTGCTAACATGAAGTAGATGGAGAATAAGCGTTTGTAAAAAAATTTTATACAAGAGTAGAGAAATTTATGTGAGGGCAACACATTAGATTTTCTTACGTAAGCATTTGGTAAGAAAACATCTTCTTATTACGTGTAATATTTTAGCGTTTTGTCTTAGAATTTCGCTGCTAAATAGCTCCAATATCTGAAACATGTTTGTTAAAATGCTAATTTGAATTTCGTACATTTTGTTTAATATTACCTGTGCTACGGGTCTCTACATTAGGAAAACTCTTTCATTTAATATGCACAGTTCCTACGCTGATATTTCTTTCAAAAGGCGATTTTACTCGGAAGGATCTCCTTTGAGGTAGTGAAGGTGATCTTGTTCTACCTCAAGGAGATACACGTTAAAGTCTGTTCCGGCATCAAAGACTTTCTCCCCAAACTTCGTATCGGTATACCTATTGATCCTTTATCTCGTGGAATGTAAAGAAGTGCTTGTTTTGTTAATCTATTTAGATCCATTATTTCGCTGTGCCTATACCATTGTTGTTTCAAGAAATCTATTTCTTGTAAATTATAGATTCATAATTGCTCTTTTATGTCAGTACTGTACACGTGAAGATAATGATTAAATAATTACTGACGTTTTAAATGAATTTATTTGCTTTTCATAATATTGCATACACAGAATATATTTGGCTAAGTCATAACGTTGGAAAAGTAAATGAGAATTGTGTGATAGAGATATTACCGTTTGCTCCTCCGTGCAAAAATCTTTGGTTACATATGAGGAATACGTTTCTTCTAGCCGTTAGGTTGACATAATTCTTTCTCCATTCCCTGGCAGAAAGCAGAATTCTGCAAAGTGTAGCAGGGTTTGGAAAATAAAGGTATCGTTTCTGGTTTGTAAGGTCTTGGTGTAGGGTTTCAGGTGATTGCCGGCTGCTCAGGTAGAGGATTATGGGTTACGAGAATCTTACCTCAGGGAGTGTGTGGATGGGAGGTGAATGATACTCACAACTCCTCTCAATGGCCCATTTATTATGAAGATCCACACTGGTTTTCGTACTGCAGGCCCTTCACACAAGACGCGTTCCTATCGGTTTTCCCCCCGTTACAGTCTCCGTGCTTTTACCCTTGAATTTATTCTATTTCTCATTTACTTACAATATGACTTTTGTCATCCCTAGCTACCCTATCTCTTTTCCCGATACAGAATTCTTACATCCTCTTTCTATCTCCTCCCAACACAAACTATCACGTCTTCCTCCTAGCGTTTCCCCACACGAAGTTTTACATCCTCCTCCTAACGTTTCCCGACACAAAGTTTCTACGTCCTCCTCCTAACGTTTCCCGACACAAAGTGTTCCATGTTTCGCGTGTCTAAAACGCGCTCCTGCTCCTAGACCAAAATCTATTTCACGCCTCTTTTCTAGTTTTGTTCCCTGGTTTTACTATTCACGTGACATTTAATCTTCCTTATTGGTTATCTGGCTCCTTTGCGCTTTCTACCCATTGGTTCAATTTCATTGCCCTTAGGCTCAGCTAGCGTTTCTACTGTTTCTCGTTATTCACGGCTGATTTAATTTTCTGTTCGCTTGAGTGACTAGGACATCCGTTTCTTTGTTTCGCCCGCCGGTGAGCACTCGGCGATTTCAATAGAACCTAACTGTTCTCCGGCTAGCCTTTCCTGTATTTATTAAGTGTTTTGCCCTCTGGCATATTTTCTTGTGTCTGTTTCCTTTCACGTTCTTTTACTTTCTGATCTATTTATACGTGTCTCTATTTTATTTTATTTCATCCGTAATAATATTTTATTTCATTTCTACTTTATTTTATTTCATCCATAATAGTGTTTATTCCCCCCTTTACTTAATCTTTAATATTCTCTTTTATCTCCTTCTTATTTTGTTTGATTCGCGCATTAATCTTAACTTTTCTTCTGGCTATGGTTATTCTTGTACTCGCGGAGTACTCGCGGATCTTATCACTTCAAATGCCCTTCAGATAAGGCATTCATTTTATGCGCATGAATAAAATTAATGGCTTGTCTGAAAACCCACTGAAACTAGTGCTTCGCTGTTCGCGCTAAAGTTCCCCCCTCGCGTCTTGTGTGAGGCTTTTCCGTACGTAGTTCTGACGAACTGTTTTATATACATTTTAACTTACAAATTATGCTTGTGGCTCCACCTGAAAAATTTACATAGAAAAATTTGTTTCCAGGGACTGACTTCTGCGTCTCCTGGTGCCTTGTGGCGCACTTTACTTTACCTTATTTATCTATTCCTTATAACCTATTCTATAACTATTTACATTTTCATTGGTTTTTCGCCCTTTTCATTCAGGCCTCGTTTTCTTGTTTTAGTCTTTTGTCTGGTGTATAGTTTCGTGTTTCCATTTCGTGAAACATGCTTTCACTTTCTTAAGCACTCATTTTTTTTTTTTTTTTTTTCGTTTTCATTTCGTGTACTAGTGCTTTGTATTTTCTGGTAACGTATTTCGCGCACTTTTCACTTTTCACTGTTCACACGAGTTGTTGTGACTGTTTAGGGATGTCATTCACCTTTTTGAGTCTACCTGGGAATAATCACGTGTCTGTCTGACCTTACATTTTTGTGCAAGTCCCTATACCTGAATGTAAGTAAACATAATTTTCCACAGATTTACGTTTTTATTTTATTCCTAGTTTTGCTCATGAGTGCGGTCTTAATGTTATTTACAATGAACTTAATCTATGACCTTATCCTAACATTCAATACATAATAATATTCTTTACACTCATTTGTATCATAGTTCAGTGTTGACTATGATGAGACTTTTAACATTTTCTATATCCAGATGATCGTCCTTCTGTTCTGTTTTGGTTAAGCCTTAACTCTATATTTCCCCTTTCTCTGTGACTCTACACCTTTTGCATAGATTACTAAGTTTTCTTGCATATTGTTTAAGTTTAATATGAATTTACATTCTTTGCCTTAGGTTTACCAAATTTACATGTTTCACACTTTTACAGTACTTAGTCTTCTACTCTTATTTTCGTTATGTGTCATGCCTTTACCCTGTTCTGGTCGTTGTGTTATTGACCTTACGTTTTTCCTACACGCTAATTCAACTGCTGTGTTTATGTTTCTGTTTTAATTTCTTACTGAGACATTTTAACGTTACATTGTGGTTCATTTTCCGTCATTTTGTAGGTACTTTGTACGGTTTTATTAAGGCCAAATTGTACCTACCAATTATTTTTAAAGTACGTGGGTTTTGTAATTCGAAAGCTCGGTCACTCAATTGTTTCCGGATTACAGCCGGACCGTGCCACATCAAATGTAATTTATTGTTCTCTTTTCTGAACATGGATGACTTGTGGTGTGCCTTGTATAAAACCATATCTCCTTCTTTCGGGTTCCATGTCTTGTTGTGTCGTTTCATGTGTTTGTTTCTTAATTCTGTTTTCCTAGTTATGTTTTCATATGCCAGTTTCAACTTTTCCACCTGAGTGGCTTCTTTTATCGGGATAGCTGATGGCATTCCTTCCATGAGGTAGTGTTCTTGTCCTGTAAGTAGAGTCAGGGGTGTGAAACCTGTGTTGCTGTTCGGTGTTTCATTGAACGTCCTTTCTATCGTTGGTATGTGGTCCACCCACGATGTGTGATTTTTATTACATAGGATTCTTAGATATATCACGAGGTCTCTCATGTATCTCTCGCATGGGTTCGATGGCGGGTGGTATACCGTTGAGTTGTAGATTTTTATCCCCTGTGCCCTTATGTTGTCTGTAAACTGTTTTCCCCTATGTATCGAAGCGTTATCCACGAGAAGTGCATTCATTTTCCCATATTTGGGTATATAGTCGTTGATGATTTTCTTGGCACATGCCGCACTCGTTAATTTTCGCATAGGGTATAATTTTACGAATTTTGTGAATACATCCACCAATACAAAAATGTGTCTCATGCCGCCTACTCCTGCTGGTAGAGGACCATGGGAATCTCCCGCGACTAGTGTTAGGGGTTTATCCCTGATGATATTCTGAGGTGGTGGGTCGTATTTTATATTCATTGGTTTACATTTTTGACATGTGTCACATTCGCTTATATGCTGCCGTACCTTTCGATGTAGTTTTGGGATGTAAAAGTGTTGTTGGATTGCGTTGCAGGTCTTTTCTGATCCTGCGTGGATCATTGTTTTATGGAACGTGTCAATTATTTTTGTTTCCAAAGAACTCGGCGCATATGTCAGCCACGTTGGTTGTTTCGACCTTTTCAGTTTGTACAGTGTGCCTTTGTGCAGCCCTATCGTCTCCTTCAGGTCAGGTGTAATGTCCTTTGCCTGGCTCATTAGGGTTGCCAACTTTGGTTCCTGCAGCTGCAATGTTTGTATGTGTTTTACCTGTTTGGCGAGTTCGCTACCTGGACGTAGTGAGGTTCTCAGAATTTTAATTTCTCTTCTGGTATGTCCCATGCATTCTGGAATTCCGTCTCTGTTTCCTAGTCGGGACAGTGTATCCGCGAAAATGTTGCTGTTTCCGGGGATGTGTTTTATATTGACGTCATATGCTGTGATTTCATGTATATAATGGGCTATTTTGGAGCTGACGAGTTTGCATGATTTAATGAATGATAAGCTCACGTGGTCAGTGTATATTGTGATTGAGCTGTTATATACGTAGTGCTTGAATTTTTGTAGCGCGAAATATATTGCTGCTATTTCAAGTTCTGTAATTCCCGCTGTTTTCTCTGTAGGGGTCAGAGTTCGAGATGCCGTGCTGATAATATGTTGTTCATTTTTCTCGTCGTATAGGCACAAGATGGCTCCGAAACCTGTGATGGCTGCGTCGGAATAAATGTGGAATGGTAAATTCATGTTTGGTCTTTCCAATAGTATTGCCTTTCCAAAAAGTTGTTTTATGTTGTCGAAAGTGTTTTGGTGTTCCTCCGACCATTTCCAGCGTGTGCCTTTCTTTAACAGCTCTCTTAGGGGTGCTACCTCTCTGGAATAATTTGCTAGGAAGCGAGCTTCATACTGCAGTATACCTAAAAATTTTCTTAGTTGTCTAACGTTTCTAGGGGGTGGTATTGCCTGAATCGTGCGTATGCGTTCCGGGTCCGGTGCCACTCCTTTGTCCGAGATTATGTATCCTAGAAATTTGATTTCTTGGCTGAAGAATGTTGTTTTGTTTAGATTCAGGGTCAGCCCATTTTGTCTAATTTTTGTTAACACGGTGTTTATGTGCTGAAGGTGGTTCTCAATGTCCGTGCTGTGTATCAGGAAGTCGTCGATGTATTGGGTAAGGTAGTCTTGCGTCGTATTTCCAAAAATTTTCTCTGTCGCTCTCAAAAATCCTGATTCGCTGACCGATAACCCAAAAGGTATCCTTAAAAATTCGAATACTTTACCCCGGTAAATGAAACTCGTGTATTGTCTGACATGGGGAGCCAATGGGATTTGTAGATATGAGTTGTTGAGATCCAAGCATGAGAACCACGTTTTCTTTCCGATTCCGGCAAGAATGTACTCGATACTTTGGGTCCTCGTGTTGTCGGGTATTATAAAGGTGTTTAAATGGCGAGCGTCTATCGTAATGCGAACCTTTCCTGAGCTCTTTGCAACAACACATAAGGGGTTTATATATGGCGAATTCGATGGTTGTATTATTTTCTGCTCAATCATTTGTGTTATCGTGTCATGTACTGCGTTTTGAAGTGTTATCGGTATATTTCTACATTTATATTTCCATGGTGGAGCTGGTTTCACCTCAAAGGAATATTCGTAATTTTTAAAGCAACCTGTTTTGTCTGAAAATGCTTCTCTGTTGTTCCATAGAATTGTAGTTAGTGTTTGTTTTTGTCGTTTGCTGAGGGCTGAGATGTCATTCACCTTTCGTGCAATGCACTCTCTAATTTGTCGGGTGTCCGTCTCTCCGTACAGGTATTGTTTTTCATCTTCACTTGGTAAGTCATCCAGTCCGCTTATCTTTGCGCCTCCCACGGGCTTTATATAATTATTCTTTATTTCATCTTCTCTATATTCTTCGTCGTCGTGTTCATTAATATCTTCTAATTCCTCTTCCTCATAAAATCTAGCATCTATCTCTACCTGCGTTTTACATATTTCGCCCCCAAGGCTGATGACTTGTACAAAAAACCTGTTCTGATGGATGTCTCTTTCACCCTCCGTTAAGTGTGGTGTTATACCTGGTATCTTGAGAAAATGTGTAGTTACTGTTTCATTGTTTGTTGTCACTAATGTGAGCTCCCTTGTTCTATAATTTACATTAGCCCTGAATTCAGATAGCAGGTCGCTCCCAATTATTAATTGTGTCACTAAATGTGGAACCACTAGAAAAATATACTCAAAGTCTATCTCTTGGATGTTAAAGGGTATCATTACCTGTTGTTGGATTCGGGTTTTCTTTCTCCCTATTGCTAAGATAGCGTAAACATTCTTAACAGGCAGTGTTTGCAGTTTTATTCCACGCGATATGATCGTTTTGTAGAACTCCATGCTGCATAAAGAAGCCATTGCTCCGGAGTCCACGATAGCCTGGTATGCTTCGCCTGCTATTTGTATTGACACTTGTGGTGAGTCTATGATATCGCCTTGTCTTTCTTCATTAATGGAGGTGTTATTCCCTGTGTTGCAAAGAGCTGGGGGTTCTAGAGACGGGAATTGATCCTGACCCCGTTTTAGTTTTCCGTCGTCGCGTTGGTACCGAATGCGCCGCCGCACCTCTCATCCTGCTGTGTCGGTCCCTGGTTGTCGCGGTTGAACCATGTTTGCTTTTTTATGGTCCCTGTGTGTTTTGTTTGTGTGTTGTCATTTCGTTGGTGGTTTGACCGTGGGTTGTATTCTATATGTTCCCGTCGGTTTTCCTGAGGCCATGATGGTGCGTCTACGTTTTGTCCTGGGCGGCTGCGTTCATTGAAGGTTTTGTTCGGGCCGTGGCGTCCATCTTGTCTTGTTTCGTATTCACGGGGTTCCGGTGTGTTTGTGCCCCATGAGTTATGTCTCCGGCTCCCGTTCACTCTTACATAGTTTATGTACCTT
Organism: Deroplatys truncata; assembly: GCA_030765065.1. Taxonomy (NCBI): domain Eukaryota; kingdom Metazoa; phylum Arthropoda; class Insecta; order Mantodea; family Mantidae; genus Deroplatys; species Deroplatys truncata. The sequence continues at coordinate 64,375,514 of CM060979.1, read as the reverse complement.
CTCCCGTTGTCTCGTGGTGGGTTCCTGTGGAAATGGTTGTCGCCCATGTGTCTCGTAAACTGGTTGCCCCTGTCATCGTATCTGTTTTGTTGAGGGTACGGACCTCGTCTTTGCTGATAGTTGGGGTGTGCCCTTAACCCACTGAAATTTTGTGTCGGTGCTCTATTGTCTGAGCTACCGCTCTGGTGTCCTTGTAGCGCCGTCAGCAGTTCTAGTGTGTCGGCAATGGTTGTCGCCCTAGCCACAATTAAATTATTTCGGATATGATCCGGGAAATGCCTCACGATTAATTTTACAAATTCATCTTCCTGCATGGGTGGGTCTAGTAATTGGCTCTGTTGTGCCAGATCTAGGAAGTAATCGATTATTTGTTGCCCCTGTCCTGGTGAATATTTCCCATTATTTATTCGTATTCTCACCGCGTATTGGGTGGTAGTATTCCAATATTTGGTTAGGAATAAGTGTTTGAAGTCAAGGTATGTGGTGTGGTCGCCGATCGCTAACCGAAACCAAGAGAGTGCCCTGCCTTGTAGCCCTTTCTTTATAATCAATAATTTCAAGTTTTCCGGAATTTGTTTCAACTCGAAATAAGCGTCCAGATCCATAATGTATCGTTTCGCATTGTCTCGCAAGTCATTGAACTGTGGTACGGCTATCTCATTTAATAAATTAAAATGTAGAGGGTATGCATGCACATTCATATAGCTATGTTCCTCATGAGCTAAACTAGAAGTTGGTGACTGCGACGACGCAAGCTGCACGTGAATTGCAGGTTGCGTTTCCGCGGTGATATTTTCGCGAGAGGTGGCATGGTTATTGGCGTTTTGATTTGACACATTTTGCTGCCTTGCTATTGTTGCTCTAACCTGTGCCAACTCACGCGAATTTTTGTCAATTAGTTCTAATGCCGCGTTGTGTTCTGCAGCTGCTTGGTTTGTTGAAGTGGTGATGAGTTCTTTCATTGCTGTTATTTCTGTATTTATATTTTCCTTAATATTTACACATGCTGCTTGCAGATCACAATTCAGCTGTTCCTGGTTAACATGGTCAGCAGACATTTGTGTGACCCTTCCCTTTAAAGATTTTAGTTCTGAGCATGCCTCCAGAACATCTGTTCTAATGCTAATGACCTCCGATCGTAAAGACACTTGCCCTGCATTCATCTCCGACACTTGGGTTGCTTGTCGGTTTACCTGCTCCTCTATTTGTGTTTGGTGTTCTGAGAATTTCGTGTTCATTTGCTCTAGAATTTTTGCCTCGAGCTTCTCCCCTTGGGCAACTAATTGTGTGTGTACCTGGGTCATCAGTCTCTGTTCTAATTGTTTGAGGGTTTCCTCCTGTGCTGTTAGTTTTGCGTTTAGTGTCTCTCCTTGTGTCTGAATTTGTGAGTGTAATGTTTCACCTTGTGCGGTGATTTTCTCACCTTGTGTCTGAATTTGTGAGTGTAATGTTTCACCTTGTGCGGTGATTTTCTCACCTTGTGCAGTGATCTGAGAATGCAGTGTTTCACCTTGTGCGGTGATTTGAGAGTTAAGTGTTGCACCTTGTGCGGTGATTTGAGAGTTAAGTGTTTCACCTCGTGCGGTGATTTTCTCACCTTGTGTCTGAATTTGTGAGTGTAATGTTTCACCTTGTGCGGTGATTTGAGAGTTAAGTGTTTCACCTTGTGCGGTGATTTGAGAGGTAAGTTGCTGGAATTGTATAAACATTTGTTGAATAACTGCCTCTAGTGTATATGGATTTTCGGCACGTTCTTGTTGATTAGTTGTTTCTGTTGTTTGTTCCTCCGTAAGGGCGTTCTCCATGGTGATTTTTGTTGTTTTGCCGTTACGGAGTAACATTCACTTTTCTCTTGGTGTATGAAATGTTGGTTGTACTTACTCGGTGCTGTTGTGCTGTGCTGCTGTTGGTCTGGTGATGGTGGCTGGTTCCTTGGCGGCGTCCTCCGTTGTGTTGGTGTGAGTGTTGGTTTGGTAGGGTGCTAGGCGTGGGTGTAAGACACGTTGGGCGCCATTTTGTAGCAGGGTTTGGAAAATAAAGGTATCGTTTCTGGTTTGTAAGGTCTTGGTGTAGGGTTTCAGGTGATTGCCGGCTGCTCAGGTAGAGGATTATGGGTTACGAGAATCTTACCTCAGGGAGTGTGTGGATGGGAGGTGAATGATACTCACAACTCCTCTCAATGGCCCATTTATTATGAAGATCACACTGGTTTTCGTACTGCAGGCCCTTCACACAAGACGCGTTCCTATCGGTTTTTCCCCCCGTTACAGTCTCCGTGCTTTTACCCTTGAATTTATTCTATTTCTCATTTACTTACAATATGACTTTTGTCATCCCTAGCTACCCTATCTCTTTTCCCGATACAGAATTCTTACATCCTCTTTCTATCTCCTCCCAACACAAACTATCACGTCTTCCTCCTAGCGTTTCCCCACACGAAGTTTTACATCCTCCTCCTAACGTTTCCCGACACAAAGTTTCTACGTCCTCCTCCTAACGTTTCCCGACACAAAGTGTTCCATCTTTCGCGTGTCTAAAACGCGCTCCTGCTCCTAGACCAAAATCTATTTCACGCCTCTTTTCTAGTTTTGTTCCCTGGTTTTACTATTCACGTGACATTTAATCTTCCTTATTGGTTATCTGGCTCCTTTGCGCTTTCTACCCATTGGTTCAATTTCATTGCCCTTAGGCTCAGCTAGCGTTTCTACTGTTTCTCGTTATTCACGGCTGATTTAATTTTCTGTTCGCTTGAGTGACTAGGACATCCGTTTCTTTGTTTCGCCCGCCGGTGAGCACTCGGCGATTTCAATAGAACCTAACTGTTCTCCGGCTAGCCTTTCCTGTATTTATTAAGTGTTTTGCCCTCTGGCATATTTTCTTGTGTCTGTTTCCTTTCACGTTCTTTTACTTTCTGATCTATTTATACGTGTCTCTATTTTATTTTATTTCATCCGTAATAATATTTTATTTCATTTCTACTTTATTTTATTTCATCCATAATAGTGTTTATTCCCCCCTTTACTTAATCTTTAATATTCTCTTTTATCTCCTTCTTATTTTGTTTGATTCGCGCATTAATCTTAACTTTTCTTCTGGCTATGGTTATTCTTGTACTCGCGGAGTACTCGCGGATCTTATCACTTCAAAAGCTAGCTTGTCTTATAATGTGGGATAAGCCGCTGATTTGGTTTAATATTCCAGAATATTGAGATAAAAAATACTCTATAAATATCTTCGAGCAAACAAAAATCGACTTCATGAATATTCACTTATATTTTGTATGTGTTTAGGGGATAATATAATAAAGTTCACGTAAATAATAGACAAAGTAATCCTCGCTCATCAGATTAGCCTAACTGGCAAGTAAGCGAGCTATTTTACTATTATCGATCTGGTGTCATAAATTAGTATAATGAAAACCACTTTCTTCTACAAATGTTTTGTGGGGACTATATACTTATCACTCTTTAAAGTTATATCTTCGGGAATATCCGCCTTGTATTTTGCGAAAACCTTCTAGGACAATTTGGCCATTTGATGCAGATACCAGCGTTCCATATCTTCGGTCCAGGAATTAGAAGGTGCCTATTTCCAGATCACATTTTAATGGATAAAACCAATTAACAAATCACATTGTAATTATTCTTTAACAAAAATATACTTAATATTTTTTGGTTAAAATTTACAAGATATAAAACTAAAACGCTAATACGGAGGGTCAGGACAAAAGTTAGAAATAATACTCCCAAAAGAAAAATAGGAAGTTAAATTATATATTTTTATTAATTAAGTAATCTGATAACCAAAGATCATAGATAAGCTTTGGGAATGATGAAAACTGTACCACATGTTCACAGATATTTCTTTCCGAACATTAAATAGAATCTGCTAAGATTTTTCAGGATATCCGTGATAATCTATGTTAATTAATCATCCGTAAATATATTTTTGCATCATAGTACATGCTCAGCGCACTCTGAATTAATTAAAATGCAACGTGTATTATTAAATACATAATATTATATTATAATGTTATTTCTTTGCATAAAGGGTTTGATAAATAAGGTTTCTTCTTTGCACTACCGGAATATATCGTTTGCATTCAGGTTGAACAATAGGGCAGCATCAGTCGTTATGCAGACGGGCAAGTGTATTTGTTTCACCCTGTTTTTTACTGTTCCCGACTTGAGGGAACACACGTTTCAGTCCTACACATGTTATGCAAAAGTCGTTCACAATGAAGAATACTTTTGGAGACATTCCCAGAAAATTCAAGATATACTTTTCATTTGTGATGAAAATATCTTAAACATGATATTTTAATCAAAATCGTTAGAGCCATTTTTGAGAAAATTAAAATTTTTGAAAAATGTTGCATATAACAGGTAATCTGGGATGGGTGGATTTTCCTAAAAGCCTTCGTGTAGATGTCCGGAAGATACTGAATCTAAATACCAAGTTTGGTGTTTTCCCGACTGTTCGTTTCTGAGTTATGCTGTTCACAATCACTCACATGGACATGTTTCCAAAAATGCTTTTTTGGATTCAGGGGGTCTCAAAACATGTATTTCCGGTGAAATCTCGGTATCAAAATTTTGGTTGGAATATAATACTTCTCCTACTTACTATACGTGTAGAGAAAGTAATTACCAGTCAGTTGATGAATTTAATGCCGTGCCGTATGTTGCCATAGTAGCTCAGTTGGATAGAGTACTGCACGTAGAGCAGAAGATCTGTGGCTATGGTATTGAATTTTTCAGTTTGACTCTACATTTCCAACATTACTCAAGTTGTTAAGATTCCTTCATTTGTAAATGATTCTATTCTTCTATAAAGTGATATACCGCGTGAGTCTTCTCATCCTGAGGATTGGTAACTAGACAACCTTTCATTTTACAGTCGATGCAAAATGCAGGTACTGACACCGCATTCACGAGCCCACTGATTAGGGCTACGGTGATGCTCGTTGTTAACGTGTTCTAGTAGCTCAGTGGTTAACATGCTGCAAAGTCGTGGTGAAGAGCGGAATTTCAAATCACGTCTGCGAATAAATGAGTTTTTTTTTAATTTCTGTTCATGTTTCGAGAGCGTTTTAGCAAATCATGATTTTTTCCGAATGCACTAGAAAGTGGATATTGAAGTTATTTATTTAGCTCCACGTATGGACGCCAATTTGAGAAGATGTTTTATGTTATGTTATTTATTAGCACCACGCTTTAGGCGTCAATTTGAAGAAGGTTATATTGAAGGAGTTGTATTATATTTCAACTGTTGGGTAGCCGAACACTTGAAGTAGTTGGAAACGCACGTATGGTACCAGGAAGCCTTCGTCTTAAATTTAAAAATATAAACTTTGTAATTTGACTGTTTCTTTAAGTATTATGTATTTATGTTTGCCTCGGCTGCATCAGTATTATTGTTAGAGACATGTTTCTCTTTGTAGGGTTATGGTGCGATAAGAATGCAGGCTTACACAGATTATAATTTTACTTCACTCCGTTTATTAATGCTTCACACGATTTAAATAACACTTCAGTGATATAGAGACCTGTGAGATTCTGGTTATTAATTACTTGCACTTTTTAAAACGTAAACTATTTTTCGTCTCACACGAATACGTATTAAATCTCTTGAGGACACTTTTTGCATCTGGTTAGTAACGCCGTCTGCAACCAACTGACTTCTAAATTTGTAAATTTTTCTCCTTTTTAGTTCCTGATTGGCTAATCCTATTCCAATAGAATACCTTCATTTAACTAAAGCTTTTTCTGGTTGTTGATTGACTATTTTTATAAACTGTTACTAAAATTTACATTATTGTTGCTCCAATAATGACTGGTAGCATTATTAAAAATTCTTACTCATTATTGCCTCAAGGTTACCTCATTGTTAGCAACGTTTAATTTATTATTCTCACAGCTCCTACATTATTAAATTACGTAATACACTCACATAACATTATTACACATGGATATTGAGACAGTAACTATGGTTATATATGCCATATATATAATAATGTGAATTATAATGTGAAATTGTATTATTAAGAAAAATACTTGTTGTATAAATAGGAGTTAAGGCATAAGTTTTATGTATGTGCAGGTGTAGCTGGAGCTGTGGAATTCTTGTTAAAAGCCGACAAACATATATTTGTGTTAAAATTAGGGCCCAGGCAAAAAGGACTTTACGGGAAGGTCATAAAAGCCATACCTTGAGCCTTTGTGAAACAGAAAAAGGCGACAAGCGAAAATAACATATGTTTGTAGAGAGGCCACATGCTTGCAAACGTAGAACAATAGCCGGGTAAGTCTTCTGGAAGGTTCCAAGCTGAACGAAGACAGACAATGAAATTTTAAGGAAGAGTATGTTTAAAATCTTCAAGGGAAGAAAGGTTAGTTCTAACGTCTCCATCAGCCAGAGCGGTTGAGTATAAAGTGCTGCGATGTGAATAAGACACATGTAAGCTCTCAGAAGCAGGCGATATTATTTACTTCTTATAATGTAGTAGGAACGTAAGGCTCGAGTAAAAAGTTTGGCGCCGGAACGTGGAGCCCGACGTAGCAAGTTTGGCGCCGGAACGTGGGGCTAAAGTAGCAAGTTTGGAGCCCGAATGTTGGGGCTAATGTAGCAAGTTTGGAGGCCAACATCGTATGACTTGTAAAAAAAATAAAAGCTACGCGAACGCAGGGAAGGAACAACGACGATACATCGAGGAACCCAGCAGAGAAACACATCGAAGAGCCCAGCAGAGAAATCCAGCGAAGAGCCCAGCAGAGAAACTCATCGCAGAGCCCAGCAGAGAAACACATCGCAGAGCCCAGCAGAGAAACCCAAAGAAGAGCCCAGCAGAGAAACCATCAAGGTGCAAAGTAAAAAAAAAAGAAGAACCTACGGGTACAAGAAAATCTTCAGGCTGCCAACAGGACATGAAACAACGCAGAACGTCAAGAAACAACCAACACATCCACAGCATCTAAGGTCTACAAGAACTTTATTCATGAGAGAGGGGCACGAACTGCGAACAGCAAGACTACACCTCAGCTCTACGTTTGGTCACCGTAAGATCACAGTAAAAAGGTCAGACAAATACTTTATACACTAATGCTGATAAAGTTTCTTTGTAAATGTGTATTGTGCACGTTATAATTTAATGCAATTGCAAATGATACTTAGAAGTGGTAGGATTAATAGGAGAAACTCAAGTAGTAATATCCAATTAAATAGACACACTACAGAAATGGAAGGGGAAAATTCAAATGAAAGCATTTTAATTTCGTTGGATAGAGATATATCCGATGTAACTAATTTTAATGATAACATTCCAAATAGAGTAACAGAAACAGATAATATGCAAGTTCAACAGTGTGTAAGGGCAGAAATACCGTTAAGTACAGAACAGGGTCACGCAACAGAAACGAGAATGAACAACAAACATACAGGCTTACATGATAATGCAGTCCCTCAGAAAGACAATACAACTCAAAGGGAAATACCCGAGTTAGGTAGTAACGATCAGCTTAATCTGATGACAATTCTTAGGGCTATATCAGACCTTAAAACTGACATGGACAATAAATTAGATCAAAATATCAAGGAAATTGAGAGAAAATTTGAGATACTGGGGCAAAGTAATATAGCACTAGATAAAAAGCTAGAACAGCAAAGCCAAGAAATAGGTAGACAGATTGCAAATAACTTAAAGGAAAACAGGTCTGAAATTAAGAGAATAGAAAGGATATTAAACGATACTAGTAGAGCAATGCATGCTGAAATGGAAGAACAGATTAATAACCAGTGTAAAAGGCTTGAAGGTAAAATTGCTAGTCAGATTAGCATAAATAGTCAAGAAATGAGTACTAAGTTGGATAGTCAGACAACTGAACTAAGAGAAATTATAGACCATACAAATGCAGACTTAGTGCAAAATCAAATAGAAATAAGGGGGGAAATTACAGAAATTCAAAAGGAAGGTAAAATAATGCAGGAAAAGTTTGAATCTGTAGTACAGGATAGCAATAAGAAATTTGAGAAACTAGAATATAGATTGAATTCAATCATGAATAATAGAACTAGGGTAGACAATAGTACAATTACTGATATTGTAAACCATGCAAACATGCATGAAAATAATGTAACTGAAAGGGGTACAATATCCTCTGGTTTCACAAGTTCACGAGGTGCTTCAGCTTCTCCTATAGCAGCTGCACTATCTCGTAGCCAACATGCAAATTTAGAATCCAATACTAATGTATCTAATAACTTAGCAGGATATCACATGGTACTTAACGAATTACCTTTACCTAAATTCAGTGCTACCACCAGTCCGGTCCAATTCATTAATGAAATAACTGAATACTTTAAATTGAAAAGCGTTCCGGAATCACTTAAGATGATCGTGGTCAGAAAATGCCTTGACAACAAAACTTTGCAATGGCTAAATATTTTGGACGACGGCGAGTTAAATTTTGAAACTTTCAGAGTACTATTCCTGAATAAATTGTGGAATTCCACGGTCCAGCACCGTATAAGAGCAAATTTAAGTCATGGTAATTACGAGAGCAATGAAGGATTGTCTATGTCAGACTACCTCATAAAACAAGCAGGTTACGTAAGATACCTTACCCCAGCCATGCAAGAGGAGGATTTTATCACACTAATAACGCGACATTATCCCTTGCATATTCAGAACTACCTCCTCATAGCACGTCCAAGATCTATTTTGGAAATGACTGAACTACTATCTGCCTTAGAACAACAAGAATCCGACAGTTCTAGAAGCAGGAACCCAAGTCATAGAGATAGATATGTACACCGAAATAAACGCGATGATAGACCATATAATTCACGAATGTCACCCGACTACAGAGCTAACAACCACTACCAGGTACGAAATAGATATCCAAATTATGTGCCAAATGCCAACAATGCTAGGCCACAGGTACGACAAGAGAACATTAACTATGTTAGGACTGAAAGGCAACATAATAGAAGACAAAATACACATGGAGGTCGCATATACCAAGGAAGAGGAAATCCAAGAACAGGTAGAAGTTATAGGTCACCAGAAAATTCTGACAATGAAGGTACCAATAATTTCGTAAGAAGTGGAATGAATAATCGTAGTTGTGGAAACAGATCTAGGGGGCGTGGCACCCAACATTACGAGAATGAACACGAGATTACAGCCACTGCAATGCGAAATGGTAGTCCCGTGTATACAGAAAATAACGCTCCGGAAAACTAAATATTGTTTCACTCGATGTAGGTGCTTGTGAAACAGGTTACCCGTCTGCAATAGTAGGCAAAATTAATTATATACCTACAGTCGATAACTGCAACAGGATTATTAAATATGACGACAATTTAGATGAGATATACGATTCGCCATATATTAAAGTGATAGTAGCAGGGAAAGAAATAAATGTAGCTTTGGATTCAGGGTCAACATCCTCCATATGTTCTAAAAACCTTTATAAACAGCTGATCATGAAAGAAACAAAGATTATGTCTGCACCGGTATGCAATTTAATTTGTCGTATAGCTATCGGGAAGAAGGCACAAACCATAAACATGCAAGCATTATTAACCGTTCGGATTGGAGAAGAAGAAATAGAAATAATGTTCCTTTGTCCCAAATTTAATATGTGATGTGATTTTCGGATGTGATATGCTTCAAAAATATGCTGCCATTATGGTTTTGAAAATGATGAGGTACGGCTACAGATAGCGAATAAGGAAATTAAGGTACCATTCCTTAGAGAAGGTAAGATTAAAGTGCAACGAATGGCTCAAGAAGAAGACTATACAATGAAGAATTCTTTGTACAAATCGTACAGACGCAGAGAGCAGAAGAAAGAGAAAACTTCATATCAATTGTGAATGCAGGTAAAAAGGACAACGATCTACATGTTTCCAACCCAGAAGAAAGGTTAACAGCGACCGTACGGAAATCAGCTGAATAACAAAGGAAGATGGTCACCCTCCCCTACTAGCCGAAGAATTCCAGGAAACTACCCTGAATGGCATACAAAAACATATGCTATGTTAAAGTATTGGAAGACAACCTGAAACAATAATTCTCATCACGCTACGAACCTAAGGCAAATCCAGTGGAATGCGAAATAAAAGAAATTGCTACGTATCTGAAATTATTATGTCATCACAAGCAAAGCAGTTGGTACTCTTATATAAACACAATACAAGACCTACTTAATGAAACAATCCATTTAGTGACAGGATTTAAACCTATTGAGCTACATAAAGGCAAAATGCTCAATACTCTCACAAGTAAAATTCCCGAAGCAATCAGTGATGCGAACGTAAAGATACCTGAGGAAGAAGAAATGATTAAATTAGCTTTAGAAAGAATACGGGAGAAGGCTAGAAAAAGGAAAATAAAGCACGAAGCTAAAAAGAGAAAAGTATGGCAGCTACGCGTAGGTGATTTAGTCCTAGTACGAACCAAAAAATTACCAAATAAATTAAAGAAATAATACTGGAAACTATTTCTAAGCTACCATGGTCCATATGAAGTGTTAAATAAATATGGTACTGATACATTTGAAGTACGACATCCGCAAACTAAGAAAATACTAGGGAAATACCATAAGGAAATGCTTAAACCATATAAAACCAGAAAGGCTGCAGAACATGATAAAGAAGAAAAAGAATAAGTAGGCTTATAAGAAGAATATTGGGAAATTAAAAAAAAGAAAAAAAAAAGGTACGGATCATAAGAGTGGATAGCCTTGTAAATAATTGTAAAGGTAAGGAGTAAGAGTATGAAATAAGTATGTTTGAGACCTGTAAAAATAGGTAAAATATATATGTGTATGTATATAAAATCAACAGAAAACTCAAATGATAATATCTCATAAAGCTTTAGTTACTGTAACCTGTGTGTAAATATGCTAATGTAAATGGATAGAAGTAAGAATTAACTCATAAAATAATTAGTCCATAGTTCAAACACTGGAACAACCTAAATGCATAGCAAGCAACTGTCAATTGTTTTACAGTTTTATGTATGTGACCATTTTCTATGTGTTTTTATATATATCTGATTACAACCTGATATACATAAATGAATGTGTCTGGATTATATATTATTCAACATGTTTTGTTCAATTAAGCTAATACGTGTCAATGTCCATTGCAATTGTTTAGACTAAAAGAATAGTGAAAGAACGTGTTTTGCACGCAGCAGCGGAGTTTGAAAACATAACCCTAGCAAAGCAACTGTAATGACTTAGCCGAAAACACAATACAAAGTGCAGTGAAGTGTGTGTTGTTATTGTGTAGTATGGTCAGGTAGGCGACCCATAATAAATGTCTGTAACAGAGTGAGCAAATTCTCACAGAGGTATATGGGGTGTGCCAAGAACACTAGACACCTATGGCATGACCAATATATTCATGAGACATTAAACAATATTAAAAATTTACACGTACACATAAATTTTAAATATGTTTAAAGGGGGCATATTTGAGACAGTAACTATGGTTATATATGCCATATATAATAATGTGAATTATAATGTGAAATTGTATTAATAAGAAAAATACTTGTTGTATAAATAGGAGTTAAGGCATAAGTTTTATGTATGTGCAGGTGTAGCTGGAGCTGTGGAATTCTTGTTAAAAGCCGACAAACATATCTATGTGTTAAAATTAGGGCCCAGGCAAAAAGGACTTTACGGGAAGGTCATAAAAGCCATACCTTGAGCCTTTGTGAAACAGAAAAAGGCGACAAGCGAAAATAACATATGTTTGTAGAGAGGCCACATGCTTGCAAACGTGGAACAATAGCCGGGTAAGTCTTCTGGAAGGTTCCAAGCTGAACGAAGACAGACAATGAAATTTTAAGGAAGAGTATGTTTAAAATCTTCAAGGGAAGAAAGGTTAGTTCTAGCGTCTCCATCAGCCAGGGCGGTTGGGTATAAAGTGCTGCGATGTGAATAAGATACATGTAAGCTCTCAGAAGCAGGCGATATTATTTACTTCTTATAATGTAGTAGGAACGGTGAAAGGTTATCGATTTAAAGGTCTATAGGAACGTGTGATAAATACTACAATTATTTCTAGAGCACGTATAAAATACTTCATTGCTCAGCGACCACAAGTTTGGCTTACGAACGTGGTAGGGCTAGACCGTTCTACAGCTCCAACTAACTTAAGAACTGTGTAGATTATTGCTAAGACATTCAATGCGTGTGCCATTAAAGCATAGTGTTTTTCAATAACTTAATCTATTGTTACAGTTGTTACTTTTTACCTTCCTTCCCGTATCACACCCTGCTAAGTTATACAAGCTTTACCAGAAACCCAAATAACAGCAGCCGTGGCAAGAAATAAAGATAAACTTTAAGAGTAACAACTAAAACACAAGATAATTATCAGTATCACCAGAGTTCATATATTAATATATCGGACATACTGCGAGTTATGCTCTCCCTCCACGAGTATACCCCAAGTTAAATTTACATTATTGTTGCTCCAATAATGACTGGTAGCATTATTAAAAATTCTTACTCATTATTGCCTCAAGGTTACCTCATTGTTAGCAACGTTTAATTTATTATTCTCACAGCTCCTACATTATTAAATTACGTAATACACTCACATAACATTATTACACATGGATATAATAATATAAACATACACAATGACTGTAATATACACTTTGTTAAATACACATGTTACTTTAGGGCGGGCTGCTATTGAATTTATATTTTATGTAATTAGACTGAAATTATTTAAGTGCTAAAAATACTGCCTCAATATTCTAACAAGTATCAATTTGCGTTTTATGAAATTCACATAATTAAACTAATTAAGAGAAGCGACACTTCAATGCCAAACTATCAGTTCTCATTAAATTTACTAAACATAAAAAAGTAAGTTTAAGGGCAGTATTTGAACCTGGGATCTTCATCACTGAAGGCCAACGCGCACCCTGTTAGCGCTAGGAGTGCAAGTCACTGCACGCACAGCGGTGCAAAGCAGTCATTTCGGCCGAAAATGGTACGACGCAATGCAATGAAGTGTTTACGGCATACCTATACAACGCCGGGACTGCGTAACTTCTTAATCCGCAGGTTCATAGAAAAGAGCTTATTAAAATGCCCCGTAAAGTTTCTTGGCTCTGCATAATATGTTAATGCTGAATAACCTCTAATTTCCTGATAAGCTCTCATATGTATATGACATACTATTTTCATTTCAATTTCTTAAGCTCCTTGTAGACGGTGAAATTTTTGTCAGATGCAATACTTTACAAGACTTTGTCATAATCTCACAACTTTTCTTGTCAAATTGCTTCCAATGCTTTTAAAGTCTTTGAAGCTTTGAAAGCAAATAAAGCATACTCTAAACGGTCAAAGATTTCACAATGATTTGATGGCTTTGGCCAATAAAATGCGAGTATTTACAGTGCATCACGAAATCTGCAAGATGGCTGAAAGCGAAAAGTAAACAAAAATGGCTACCCAGCCAATGTATGTTGTATGCGAATTGATTAGGTTATACATAAGCTGGCCATGTCTGTACGTCGAGGGATCCGTGGATTACCACAAGATGGAGCAGATGAAGGCATATAAAGAAATAATTGCCAGGCATATTTCCGAACTGAGTATACATTACTGTAATGTTATATAGTGTGGTTAATCTATTCATTGATGTTATTTCCCTTGTATTCCATAATCGTAATGTGATTTAATTGGATACAAAGTGAAAATGCTGCATAATAGAATAATATTTCATTGTAATTTGAGTATTGGGTTATGACCGTATCAATATACACACGTAAAACACATATACACGGCACAACTTTTATTGGTTTCAAAACAGCATTATGTGTAATAAAGAACCAATAACATGATTCTTTAGGTATTTTCATGAATATATGGCATATTTTGTCACTTTTGTTCCATTTTAGTATCAGAAGTCGCATCGCATGCCTCTCACCGTGACATCACGACAATATTTGTTGCATTGGCTTTCCGCTGCCAACATTTTAAATCCCAACATAGCTGAAAATGCGATTGAGGGCCCTAGGCCGCAAGGCTACGCTGAGGTATCTATCGAAGTGGTACCGCAAATTGTTATGCCGTGATGCAAATAGCAAATTGCTTTGCGCGTGATAAATTAACAATGCATTCTTAAGGGTTTCAGTTTGGCAAAGAGAAAACTTATGTATACTGAGCCAATTGTGGCTCTTCTTTCACTAAGTGCAGAAGTGGCCGCAGTTCGTTTATATACCTGCTCGTAATTACGCCGGCAGCCTGGTTAACTCTAGAAGTCGGCTGCACCAGGTTTCTACAGCGCTCGCCAGGTTGTGTCCTCTCCGCCAGTATATGTAGCGCTTATGTGTCTCCACGTCATCACCTGACCTTCCCGGTGCACCCCGAGCGATGCGTTCCGAGGAAGAAGAGTTGTAACAGTTCTCGACGACCAACAAAGGACTTTTATTGAGATTCGTGTCTGGGAGCGAGCGTCTCCAGCCTTTTCGGCCTTATCTAAATTATACTTTTGGCGTAAGTAAAATTCTAAATTCTTTTTGTGTGTGGACCGCCATTTAAAATCTCATAGAAGCGAGTTTATATCATGTTATCGCTTGATAAATTTCATTTTAAAATCGCAAATGTTGTGTGAGAAGTACAAAATCAAATGCAATGTGCTTCAATTGTAATACATCTCTGTTTCTATATTTGTGTTAATATATTCAGTACTTTTGGGGATATATGGATTGTTACTATTATTTAAGGCTGCTTTAAATTCTTGTTCATTTCCTTTAACCTTGGTAGTATAAATAATTATTACTCTGGGGAATGCTTTATTTTCAATGTATTCCATAATGATATCGGCATTTCATTTTTCTAGTTACATTTTTTTTAAAGTTTTTGTGACATTCTGTGCATCGAATGCTTTAAATCGGCCTTGCATGAACATTAAAATACACATATATGACATTATGAAGTCTTGCCAGGTCTTGTCCAATCTTGTCACATGTTGAAAAACGTTTGACAATTTTTTGAACTCTTGAATTGTTTGATTGCGTACGACTTTAGACTTTCTCCATTCCACAATTTCCTTTTTTTTCTTTCTTGTAATCCGTATACTATGCTGTCATACCCAAAAGTATTGCTCTTTCTTCCTGCCATTATTTTCTCCCCATTTAATCACTGCTTTCTTTCAGAGATACTTTAAATTCTTCTGTACATTTCTCGCTTTTTTACAGTTCCAGTGTCAATACGAAATAGCTTGTAACTAATCTCCTAAAAATATATGCAGCTCCGGGTCAGATTGCCTCCTAGAGGTGAGCTCCATAAAAGCTTTTTGCTCATTAGTTTACGAGCGATGTCTCAGCAGGGATAAGTTTGAAACCAGGCGCCCGTGGCTCTCCATTTCACCTTGTATACATTTAACGTGCTAATGAAAAAGGTTTTTTTTCCCACTCAAGGAAAGGCAAGGATCAGCTTGATCCAGCAGCTTTTTCATTTTACGGCAACCGTGCCCTTTATCCAGCAATGCCGGTGTGTCACACCACCCTCGGGGTTAATCCGTCAGGGGTGGGAGAGAGCGCGAGCATCACTTCTCGCTTCGGTTTCTTAATTAACATGTCCGTTAGAAACTTTAAAGTTCGCTTACGAATCGGTATATCGTCATTATAATCTCGGGCCAAGCCATCGGTAGTTTGACATTTATTACATAAGCTGCGGCGAAATCCTAATGGGAGATTGGGTTAATAAAATTGGAATGAGGATTAGCTAACGTCAATGTCAGTTTGAAACCTCAAGCAAAGTCATACGGTTAATCTATATTATCGAAAAGTATAATATAATTCTGATATTGTAAAAGGTTACGGATAAAGCTGGGCACTAAGTCCTTCTTTATTCGTTAAAATTCTTAAAAATTAAACCTAAAGCGAAGCTTCATGTAAAATAAATCTATTCTCATGTAAACATAGGCTAAAAGTACCTTAAGAACTACTTTTCCAACCATAAAACGTCTCTCTTTAAAAATTCAGTGCAGTTCTGGTTGTTTTGAAATTAATAGAAGTTATTTGAGGTTTACTCTAAAAAAAAATTAAGGAAATAACATTATTTAACACACACGCGCATATACGGGATAGACCATTTAATTTGAGACTACACAATATTTCCGAAACAAAGCGTTGTAGAAAGAAATTCCTTTAATAAAATTTACTTGATACTATGGAAGAAAGTAAATGCCATTAATTGTGTTTTATTTGGAGGACATTGGAATGGTCCCTTTAGGATCAATTTAATTTAACCCTAATTCTAGGTTACCGTTTAAAAAATTAAATTTGCTCTAAAATGAACATCATAACGGTCTCAAAACAATACACGACTAATGACATTTACTTTTCGCCATAGTATCGTGCAACTTTTATGAAATACATTTCTTATTACAAGGCTTAGTTTTGGAAAAATTGTGGTCCACTCTGTGAATGTGTTTAATACAAAGTCATAACATAACGGCCAAATATAACAACGAGCATATAACATACTCGCCATCCCAGCAGACTCATTTCGAATATATCATTAATCTAACAGAGAGAAAGAAGCAGAATGAAGGACACCAGTTGGAATACACACTGAGAAATTTCTGAATCTTTGAGCCTACTATCCCCTTCTATCTGGAGAAGTACAATGTATCACGAATTGAAGTTATTTTGGACAAGGAACCATATCTAGGCACTTAGCTAAGTTTTGCAAAAAAATCTGTCTCAAGGCCAGTTTTATGTGCAACTTTCAGTTTTTTCCCTTAAAGGCTGAAACAAAATTCTCCAAAATCATCTATATTAAAGTTAATTTTATTTTTAGTGGATGTTTATTAGAAGAGCCGTACATTAAATAATCGTTTATAAATGAACATTTTCCGCTGTTTTCTTTTACCCAAGATTTTATTTTATTTCTATTATAACCATGTTTTTGTTCTTGTACTCCTCCTATTTTTGTATAATGTTTTGTAAAATATTAACATTTGTCTTTTTGACGGTCACTACTTTTGGGAAAGCTGAAAGTTAGTAACGGATAGATACAGCTTAAAATTTACATCTAACAAAACGAAACCAGTGGGTTTTAAGGATTGGAGCATACTTTAGCATATGTGTGGGACAATAAGAAGAACTTTAAGTAACAGAACATAACTAAAATTTTGTAAAATATTAGCTGCTCCAGCTTATGGTCCTGAAAATTGTAATTGAACCGATCAGCTAAATGGAAAATAGCAACTAATAAAATGAAGTTCCTTCGAAGTGTTTCTAGTCTTAAGCTGTTAAATTTCAAAAGAAATGCAGATATACGTCAACAATTAAGCATGTTCAGCCTAATCGAAAGGAATACAAAAGCAAATCAGTATCGTGATATTAGGAAAATAAATAATTATAAATTCCAATACCAACCAGAAGGTATAAAAATGTCGGAAAACTGAGGAAAAGATAAAAAGATGACAGAATTTTAAGACGCAACAGGCCATTAGGCCTAATCCCTGTAGACGAAGAAGAGTAAATTTAACCAACTGAAATGAAATTCACTAGAAGAGTGTTCATTACCAAAAGACGTACGCAAGCTAATTTTGAAATCAGCTAAGAACTAAACACGTTTAATTTAATTGTGAATAAATAGGTACAAGTGGAAGCAACTTGAGGCAGTATTTTTAACACTAAAATGAATTCATCTAATTGTATAATATATATATATATATATATAATTCAATATCAGCCGGCCTTAAAGTAATAAATGCATTTTACAATATATAAAAAGTGTATATTACAGTCATTGTAAATGTCCATATTATTGTATCCATGAGTAGTATTAGTCCCGGATGAGCCAATTGTTTTAACGATAATCCTGCCGCTAGGGGCGCTGGTGTCGCTAGTGTCGGTGCGTGCGACGGCGGCGGCGGTAAGTTTGAAAAGCGCCCTGAGCGGTAGGATTATCGTTAAATCGGTTGGCTCATCCGGGACGAGTTGAAAGAATTGAGGAAGTGACGTGGAGTGTTTTGAATGGTTCGTTAATTTGGGGTGGAAGATGAAGGAAGTAAGATGGAGGAGTATGGAGTTCGCGTGATGGAGAGGAGCTGGGCGGCGAGGTGTTGTCTGTGCGGAGGTCGGTACTGAAATGGGGGAAAAGATGGGGAGCGAGGGATAAAAAGTGTAACAGAAAGTGACGTGTGAAGTTGTGATTGGTGGGAATAAGAAGTGATTTTATTGGTGGAAAGGAACAAATGAGAGTTGTTGATTGGTGAGAATAAGAGAGATTATGATTGGTGGAAAGAAAAAAGGTGTGGGAGTGGGGTATGTTGGAGGTGATGGGAAAGGTAAGTTTTGTTAGCAGCAAGATTTGCAAAAGCCTGTCGTGAACTGATCAGCAATTTTTGAACGTTGGACGGTAGTTTTCTTGAGTGGATAGAGAGGTGGGGGCGATATGAGATGCGGTGGCGAAAATGGGAACTAGACAAGGTGGTTGAGACAAGAGGTTTAAGGACGAGGAAATTTGGAGGTTAGTGGTGAACATGGCGGTCGCAAGAGGTGGGGGTAAGGAGACGCGGTGGTGAGAATGGGAACTAAAAGAAGATGGCGGTAGCAAGAGTTTAGAAGAGTAGATTTTGAGGTTAAAATAGTGGGAACTAAAAATGGCGGAGGGTCTGCGACAAGGAGATGCGGTGAGAACTAAACAAGATGGCGGACGCAAGAGGAGGGTAAGGAGATTTGAGGTTACAGTACCAAAACACGAAAGGATATATTCCTACGCCAAGCAGGTCCGAAAAATAATTATGCGTGTGGTACTTACCTGTTACCGGTGTGGATGCGTCACCAAAAGCGCGGCACGCGACGCGAAAAAATAAAAGCAAACTGTTTTTGAAAATGCTTAACCAGCTTTAAGATCAACCAACATCACTACGCACTGATATACCTAGGTTTTTAAAGCGGTACAGACACCCTTTGCAGAGGCGTAATTTAACTATACCAAAAACCTGGTACTGGACCATCGTGATGGTCGCTAGCGTACGTAGGAGCAGGGTTCTCATAGCCGGTCGAAAGCGGTCAAAAACGTGTACGACGTAGGTGTTTGCAGTAGCTGCTGCCGAGTCAACCGTCGAGGTGCGAATGAACGAGATCTGTTCTTGCCGGCAATCTGGTTGGGAGATGAGAGGCGCGGTGGTAAAAATGTGAACTAAATAAGATGGCGGAGGCACGAAGTTGAGGTTAAGGAGCGGTGAGGCGTTGTCTGTGCGGCGGTTGGGGTCTGAAAGAGGGGGAAAGATGGCGAACGAGGGATAAAAAGTATAACAGAAAGTGACGTGTGAAGTTGCGATTGGTGGGAATAAGAAGTGATGTTATTGGTGGAAAGGAACAAATGAAAGTTGTTGATTGGTGAGAATAAGAGAGATTATGATTAGTGGAAAGAAAAAAGGTGTGGGAGTGGGGTATGTTGGAGGTGATGGAAAAGGTGAGTTTTGCTACCAACAACATTTGCAAAAGCCTATCCAGAACTCATCAGCAATTTTAAATAACTAGTGTTTCGGGGTTTTCTCTGGTTGGTAGACGAATGCAAGCTGCTTCTGCCATACTTATATTATTCGTCTTTTCCTTTTTTTTCGTTTTTTTTTAAAAATAACTAGTTTTTTGGGGGTTTTCTGCTTTTTCATAGGTTTTCCCTGGTTGGTAGGCGTTTTCTGTACTGATTGACGAAGGCGTTTCTAATTTTCGAGGTTTTCTCAGGTTTTTTAGCGGTTGTCCCTGCCCGGTAGGCAAATGATGAAGTTTTACCTTGTCGGCGCACGGATACTAGGCACGTACTCGCACACACACACACACACACACACACACCCGTTGCAGCTGCCATACTTATATTATTCGACTTTTCCTTTTTTTTAAAAAAATAACTAGTTTTTTGGAGGTTTTCTGCGGTTGGTAAACGAATGCAAGTCCTTTCTGCTTTTTCATAGGTTTTCCCTGGTTGGTAGGCGTTTTCTGTAGTGGCTGACGAAGCCGTTTCTAATTTTCGAGGTTTTCTCAGGTTTTTTTTTTTTTAGTGGTTGTCCCTGTCCGGTAGGCAGATGATAAAGTTTTTCTATAATGTCGTCGTTTTGGCTTGTGGCGCACGGATACTAGGCACATACTCGCACACACACACACAGACAGACAGACAGACACACACATGGACATGTTTTCAAAAAAAAATGCTTTTTTTGGATTCAGGAAGTCTCAAAACGTGTATTTCCGGTGAAATCTCGGTATCGAATTTTTGGGTGGAATGCAATACTTCCCCTACTTACTATACGTAGTAGAGAAAGAAAAAGTATAAGTATTGGAAAATTTAAGGAAATAACAAGCAATATCTCGAAAGCGGTTCACTCAACAAAAGAAATGTATATGGCGTAAGTTGTGTATTTTAACGCGATCTACATTTTTTGTGTAGTAAAATTTTGTCTATCTCTTATGGTTTACCAGTTATGCAAAAGGCGTTCACAATGAAAAATACTTTTGGAGACATTCCCAGAAATTTGAGATATACATTTCATTTCTCACGACATTATCTTAAACATATGATATTTTCATGAAAATCGTTATAGCCATTTTTTGAGAGAATTTAAAAAAGTGTACTATCTTGTTTTCATGGGTTTTCCAGATCGGTAAGCGTTAGAATACTCTTAGAGCTTTTTTCAGGTTTTTCGCGGTTGCCCCTGTCCGGTAGGCAAATGATAAAGTTTTTCTATAATGTCGTCGTTTTGGCTTGTGGCGCACGGATACTAGGCACATACTCGCGCGCACACACACACACGCATATGTTTTCAAAAATGCTTTTTTTGGATTCAGGAGGTCTCAAAACGTGTATTTACGGTGAAATCTCGGTATCGAATTTTTGGGTGGAATGCAATACTTTCCCTACTTACTATACGTAGTAGAGAAAGTAAAAAGTATAAGTATTGGAAAATTTAAGGAAATACCAAGCAATATCTCGAAAACGGTTCACTCAACAAAAGAAATGTATATGGTATAGGTTGTGTATTTTAACCGATCTACATTTTTTGTGTAGTAAAATTTTGTCTATCTCTTACGGTTTACCAGTTATGCAAAAGGCGTTCACAATGAAGAATACTTTTGGAGACATTCCCAGAAAATTTGAGATATACATTTCATTTCTCATGACATTATCTTAAACATATGATATTTTCCAGATCGGTAAGCGTTAGAATACTCTTAGAGCTTTTTTCAGGTTTTTTCGCGTTTTCCCTGTCCGGTAGGCAGATGATAAAGTTTTTCTATAATGTCATCGTTTTGGCTTGTGGCGCACGGACACTAGGGACATACTCGCACACACACACACACACACAAACACACACACACACACTAAAATAGCAGCGTATAAAAAAATTTAACAAACCGTAGATTTTCAAGAAAATTCCCACACCGCAAACTACCCGTTTAGCGGGAGAAAGTTCATTATTTTTATTGTTTTAAAAATGGCTCTAACCCCTTTTGATTACGGTACGGTATGTTTAACATATCTGCATGACAAATAAAATGTATAACTTCAATTTTCTGGGAATTGCTGAGAAGTAGTCTCATTGTGAATGTCTTTTGTACAACTGTTAAACCGTAGGAAACGAAGCCTTACTGTACAAGGACGTTAAAGCACACAATTTATGTGTATTATTATTATTATTATTATTATTATTATTATTATTATTACTTTGTGGCGTTGTCTATTTACAACGTTTGCATGTTGATTTTAATGTTTAAAAGCTTTAGACCTTTCTCACTAAAACTCGTCATTCTTTTAACTTTTCTTTTTTCATTTTCATACAAAGAGAACGGAATTTCACAAGTGAAACAGCACTGAAATAACGATACCAACAAACTAATTATTATTCACCCACTGAAACACATAAAAACAATAAGTAATAATCACAGACCCAGTTTGTGGGTATTTAAATGAAACATATGCACAATACAATGCATCCAAATATTCAATATTGAGATTTCACTGGAAAACTAAATACTTGTTTTGAGGTCCCCTGAATAAAAACATTTTTTAGAAAATTCTGTGTGTATGTGTCAGAGCAGCATAACTCAAAAATGAAAAGTCGGATAAATACTAAACTTGGTATTTAGGTTGAGTACCTTCCAAAGATACGACACAGAGAGTTTCAAGAAAACCCCTCCACCCCAAACTACCCTTTACATGAACTATTTTCCGAAATGTTTTATTTTCTAAAATTGTCTCTGACGATTTTAATTACAACACCATATATTAAAGACATTTATATGAAAAATAAAATGTATATCTTGAATTTTGTGGAAATAGCCTGTGAAGTCCTCTTGATTCGGAAGAAATTTTCTATGATCTTGTATAACTGCTAAGGTTTGAGAAAAACATAGAATACAAAAAATTTAGATCTCTTTAAAAACACACACAATTTATTTGAAATAACTTTTTTGTGACGTCAGCCATTTCCGAGATATCTGTTATAAATGGTTCGAATTGCACAATGCTTAGCCATTCTACTTCACTTCTTTCAAACTGCTTAAAAATCATATAAATGAATGTATCACCTCATAATAAGCCTCTATATACGAAAAATGCTGAGTATTCAAAAAGTCAAGAAATTCGATTTTCTAGCCCCTAGTGAGTGTAAAATCGCGTTTACTTCACTTCTTTCAAACTGCTTCTACCCTTTACATGAACTATTTTCCGAAATGTTTTATTTTCTAAAACTGTCTCTGACGATTTTAATTACAACACCATATATTAAAGACATTTATATGAAAATAAAATGTATATCTTGAATTTTGTGGAAATAGCCTGTGAAGCCCTCTTGATTCGGAAGAAATTTTCTATGATCTTGTATAACTGCTAAGGTTTGAGGAAACACACACAATTTATTTGAAATAACTTTTTTGTGACGTCAGCCATTTCCGAGATATCTGTTATAAATGGTTCGAATTGTACAGTGCTTAGCCATTCTTTTTTAAAAGACATGTCGCTTTTCAGTTCTTGCTCGCCATGTTGATGCAAAGAATTTAGAATTTTAAGACCAGTGTATAGCGTCCCTTTGGATGTCTAACGGTTGTGCAATGCAACCATTTCCCGAAAAGTTTATCCGGATTAAAATTAAGTGGATATGAAAATAAACTTTCGTACTCACCTATAAGAAATAGAGGGTAGAGGTCGTACGAACGGAGCACTTTGAGAATTTATATTCAACAGTTGGTGTTACTCCTTAGAAAGGAAGGATCTGCTGATTGTATTTAATTCATACATTTTACATAACACGTATGCACTGGCACAACATAAAACACTACACACGATACTCATAGTTTTAATATTGCACTAATAACATCAGGAATAACTGAGGTCAGCTCGTTCGCATTCAGCGCTACACGCAAAAGAGCCGTGTGCTGATGACAGTGAAAGGTGTGAGAAGCGGAAATTCGTCAGCAATACAATAAATGCAACCTTTATGTCGGCGGTGGGAATTGTGCAGTGGCGGCTGGTGTCAGAATGACTCTAGTTTTTAAAACTAGACAATTTTTTAGCGAAACGAGGCATTTAACTCGACACAAAAGATGAAAAACGGTTGCGATAAGCGAGCTTATAAAAACCCGGTGCCAACAGCAAAAGCCCGTAGTTAGAAACGAAAGCGATAGTGTGTTTTTCTACAAAATCGTTCTATTTGACGAAAAATAATTTTAAAATAAAAACAAAATAGCCGCAGCACTTTGCAGGGAAAGAGCGATCGGTGCATTCGGACGATAAGATGGACCAACAACCCGGAGGAAGTCGCGATGACACCTTGCAGCCTACGTTCGAAATTATAGGACACAAGCAGAGGAGGCTGCCAAAGCTTTTTTCCGGCTTTACAGAGTCTCAAATTACGTTAAACCCGGTCCCCAGAGATGTTAACCCGGAGCAATGGGTATCGCATTTGTTTAACGATATTCTAAACATTGCGAAAGAGAACCTGTTAGAAAACGAACCCGGATATTTAGGCATATCCATAACAGACGAAAAGGAGACGTCCAAAGCCTTCAACATGAGCGTGAGGCGCATAGAGCAATTGAATGCGGATGTCATTGTTGGAAGCATCGAAAAAGTAATGCAAAGTAACCAACAATTCTTGCTAAGCGGGCCTCTTCACGTGACGTTTGTGTGGACCAAGGAGGTCTCGGGTTCGTGCCACCAACCTTGCGATGCCTGTAGGGACAATAAAGGCATTGTCGAAATAGCCAACAAAGACAACTTGTGTTTAGCAAGAGCCATTGTTGTAGTTAAAGCCAAAGTGGACCGCGACGTCAATTATAGAACGATGACGCGTTCCGAGTATCTACAAAAATCGAAGGCCGTAGCCTTGTGCGCGAGCATCGGTCAAGGCCACGACAGCTGCACGATAGACGACGTCAGACGCTTCGACGCAGCGTTAAAGGGCTACGCTGTGACGGTGTTTGGCGATCATACGGGGAAGCACGTGCTGTACGCGTCGGATAAGAAATGCGATAAATACATCGACGTCATGCTCCACGCCGGGCACTTTAATGCTATCGTGAACCTTCACAAGTGCTTTAAATGCAAATGGTATTGCCGCCGGTGTCATCATCCCTCGGCACACAAAAAAGAATTTCATAGGTGCGACGCCAGGTGTGCTAAATGCCATCAGCAGTGCGATGCGCGATTTGACGCCTACATACGCTGCGCCGAGTGCAACAGAGATTTTAAGAGACCGACATGCTTTGCAAACCACGCAAAGAAAGGCGTTTTTTACCCAAAGGCGCTGTCGGTGTGCGATGTAGAAAAGGTGTGCACGTCTTGCAATAAGCTCGTGAATGCGAGGCACAGAAAAACCGCGCACCAGTGCGGGGAAAAGTACTGCAATCATTGCAAGGCACACGTGAATTCTAGCCACATGTGCTATATGCAGCCGTATGCCACAAAGAACAAAAGAAACCGGTACGTGTTTATGTTTATCGACTTTGAATGCACGCAAAACATTGCATATACCGGCAAAAAGGACACATACTAGCATGTACCTAACTTGTGCGTGTTGTACCAAGCCTGTTCGCTGTGCATCGACGAACGCCACAAGACGGCATACTGTACCGAATGCGGTTGCAAAGAATGGGTGTTTATGGACGACCCCGTGAAGCAGCTTTTCGAGCACATCGCGCAGGCGAGGTTCGAAGCCTGGGACGTCTACGTCGTGGCGCATAACCTCAGAGCTTACGACGGGCAGTTTCTATTAAAGTACATGGTGGCGCACTTAGACTGGGTGCCGGAGCTCATCATGAACGGCAGCAAGATCTACAGGATGAGGTACGGTGACGTCACATTTCTAGACTCGCTCAACTTCATACCCATGCCACTCTCCCGCTTTTCCAAGACCTTCGGATTGAAGGAATGCAAAGGTTATTTCCCGTACCTGTTTAACACGAAGGAAAACGAGCGGTACGTGGGTTCGGTTCCCGACAAAAGGCATTACTGCCCGGAGGGCATGTCGGCGGAGGGTCGGAAAGCCTTCGAGCAGTGGCACGAAGAAAAGGCGTCCTCCGGGTACGTCTTCGACATGAGGGCGGAAATGGTGGCGTATTGCAAGATGGACGTATTTCTACTCAGTCAGGGAGTTCCCAAATTCAGAAGGGAATTCTTGGACGAGAACGGAATAGACCCGTTCAGAGAATGCGTCACCATTGCGCAGGCGTGCATGTGCGTGTATAGAAGGCGCTTCATGCCGCTTAAAAAAATTGCCCTCTTGCCAGCGGGCGGGTATCGACTAGCGGACCGGCAGTCTCGCGCCGCATGCATATGGCTAACTTGGCTAGAGATGCAAAACCGCATCGTCATCCAGCACGCCATGCGAGGACGCGAAGTTAAAATCGTGGGGCACAAGGTGGATGGGTACAGAGAGGCCGAAAAAACCGCGTACTTTTTCCACGGGTGCTTTTACCACGGCTGCAGGCGGTGCTTTCACAATCGCCATGCGGCGATATACAACTCGGGACACGAAACCATGACCTCCAGGTTAGAGAGCACCGAGAAGGTCACGGCCAAGATCAAGGCCGCCGGCTACGCCGTGGTGGAAATGTGGGAGTGCGAGTTTAACGCCGCGATGAAGGCCAACCAGGACCTGGCGCGCCACGCAAGGGACTTTCCGGTACCCGAACCCCTGAACCCCATAGACGCCTTCTACGGAGGTCGCACCAACTGCACCAAGACGTACTGCGAGGCGAAGGGGGATAGCAAGATCTACTACTACGACGTATGCAGCCTGTACCCGTACGTGAACAAGACGAAGCCCTACCCCGCGGGCCACCCCAAGATCCACGTGGATCGATTCCCGCGCTTGGAAGACGTGGGGGGCGGGTTGGTGAAGTGCGAGGTTCTACCGCCGCAACACCTGTACCACCCGGTGCTACCGGCGCGCATCGGCGGCAAGCTCATATTCCCGCTATGCCGCGCTTGTGCGGAGGCGGAGAACCAAGACGAGTGCCACCACGGAGAGCGCGAGAGGGCGTTGTCGGGTACCTGGGTGATCGACGAGATGAAGGTCGCCCTGGAGGAGGGGTACCGCCTGCTGCGGGTCCACGAGATCTGGGAGTACGACGTGGTGCGGTACGAACCGACCACCGGAGCTAAGGGTCTCTTCGAGGACTACGTGAATCAGTTCTTGAAGATCAAGACCGAAGCCTCCGGCTGGCCCTCGGATTGCGACGACCCTGCCGCAAAGCAGAAGTACGTGGAGCAATTCTTCGAGCACGAAGGCGTCACCCTGAATCCCCAGGCCGTCGCCACCAACCCCGGCAGGCGGGAGCTGGCCAAGCTGATGCTCAACAGCTTCTGGGGCAAACTCGGGCAGAGGGAAAACCTCCCCACGTGCGAGCTGGTGGACCGGTACGACCGACTCCTGGAGCTGCTCAACGACCCGGGCGTGGAAGTGCAGACCTACGTGCCCGTCACCGACCGGATCATGTACGTGGTGTGGAGGTGCCGCGAGGAGTGCCGCAAGGTCAACCCCGCCGCCAACGCCGTCCTGGCGGCCTACACCACGGCTCACGCGCGCCTGGTGCTCTACTCCTACCTGAAGAGGCTGGGAGAACGGGTCTGCTACTTCGACACCGATTCCGTCGTCGTCGCCGCCGCTCCGGGCGACTGGACGCCGTCCGTCGAACGCTTCTGGGGGACATGACGGACGAGAAGTACGGGCGGGGCTCTTACATCGCCCGGTTCGCCTCCACGGGGCCCAAGAGCTACTGCATGGAGATCGTTTGCCCCGAAACGGGCAAGACCTTCTCGGTGTGCAAGGTGAAGGGGATCACGCTCAATTCGGGCAACCTGGAGCTGGTGAACGCGGAGGTGATTCGCGACACGGTGCTGAGGGACAACGACCGCGCGGTGAAGCTGGCGGGCACGCAGATCTCGCGGAAACCGTCTTGGACGGTCGTCACCGAACCCAGCTCGAAGACGTTTAGGATGGTGGTCAACAAGCGCGTGCTCGCCGGCGATCACGATTCCTATCCCTACGGGTTCAAGAGGAACGCATAAATGAGACGTCCGTAGCCGCGCCAAAGTCATTTCGAAACGGGCGCCCTGAGGAGACGATGCCCGGTCCCCAACACCTGCGGCGATTCGAGTTTCCCAGCACGATGCTCGTGGCGGGGCCGTCGCGCTGCGGCAAGTCGACCTTCGTGAAAAACCTGTTGCGCCACGCGCACCGGATGTTCGACGTGCGCCCCAGGAGGGTGCTGTGGTGCCACCCTCCGGAGTATTCGCAAAGACTCGAACCCTCGGCTCTGCGTTGCGAGACCCACGCGGGCATACCCGAACTTGCTTCGGTGGGCGAGAACGACCTCGTCGTCCTCGACGATCTGATGCTGGAGGGTGGCGGGAAGGACGTGTCCAATTTTTTCACCAGAGACTCCCATCATAAGCGCTTCGGCATCGTCTACATCCTGCAGAACGTGTTTCCGCAGGGTCAGAAATATCGCAACATCTCTCTGAATGCGAACTACGTCGTGGTCTTCAAGAACAACCGGGACAAGATGCAGATCGAGAGACTGTGCCAGCAGATCGAACCCAGGAACTCTAGGTTTCTCTTGGAGGCCTTCGAGAAGGCCGCCAAACGCCCTCACGGGTATCTCGTGTTGGACTGCACCCAGTACACGCCCGCCCGATACAGGTATCGAACCGGCGTGCTGCCGGGGGAAAACCTCTCTTATTTCGTACCCAACTGAGACCGCCGAGAGGACTCGGGTTCGTTTCGTTCCATATCATCCCGGCAGGGCCTTGCCCGACTGAGGCCGTCGAGTCTAAATAAAAAGTATCGCTTTTGGAGCGTACGTCATTATCGCGCAAGCATGGCTAGAGGTAGGTCAAGGCTCGCGACGCTGACCAGTCCTCGCATAGCGAGACAGCACGGTAATTTGGCGGCTCTGGCTAAGGCGAAGGCCCCTCTGCGCAAAAAGTTGTTAAAAAATGCCGACGGCGATCTGATCAAGGCCATTAGCGAATGCATGCTCAACGTGTGCAGAGGTCACGTGCAACTTCCCGCAAAGTGCTTGGCTCGCCTAAAGAAGCACAAGGCTTCTTGGAGGAAGTTGACGGATAAACGGGTTCCTCTGAAGAAGAAGAAGAGCATCTTGGTTCAAAAAGGAGGTTTTTTGCCGGCATTCCTCCTACCCGTCCTGGCTTCGCTCGGCGGCGCGCTAGTGTCGAAATTAACAGGATGAAGTACGGCAGGCAGATCCTCGTCGCACCGCAACCGAAGACCGTCGACAAGCTTCACGCTGTAGACCGCACCATAACCAGATTGGCTAAAGAAATTCGGAACCTGCAGAGCGCAAAGCTCTCTGCCGACGAAAAGTGGCGGCTCGTAAAACCTAAATTGGACAACTACCTCGATCTCGTGGCACAAGTCAGAAAGCCCTTCCTCGGCGACGACGACGACGACGACGATTACGAAGACGTGCACGAGCGCGTGCCGGTGAAGCAGGAGATCGAACCCCGAACCATAAAGGTCAACCTCCTCTCGCCTCGCAAAAAGAAGAGGGCAAACCCTGCCACTCCGAAAAAGAAATCGAAATCGCCTTCCGCGTCGTACCATTTTCGCAAGCGCGTCTGGCAGCCCCTGTACAAGTAAAGCATGAAGGAATGGAAGGCGCTAAGGCGATACTATGCCAGACCGGAACACTATGCCGGTTTGGGCCCTTCGAAAGGCCACGGGCGCGTCTAAGGCGAACATCGAGTCCTTCCTTCGAACCCGGGACAGTTACACTCTGCACAAACCGGTCAGAAAGCGGTTCCCCACCAGATGTTATCACGTGACGAATATGGACGATCTTTGGGAGGCCGATCTAAACGTCATGAACAGCGTGAGGGAACATAACAAACCTTACGTGTACATTCTGACCGTTATCGACGTATTTTCCAAATATGCTTGGGCCGTACCCCTGAAATCGAAGCTGGGTACCGAGGTCGCGCAAGCGTTTCGCTCCATATTCTCCCAACGCGTCCCCAGGGTCCTCCAGACGGACAAGGGAACAGAGTTTACCAACAAGACTTTTCGCGACTTTCTAAAGAAACACGACGTGAAACATTACACAACCAAAAATAACGTTAAAGCCAGCGTCGTGGAGCGCTTCAACCGCACCTTAAAAACCAAGATGTGGAGGTATTTCACGCACAAAAACAGTTACAGATACCTGGATGTCCTTCCGGCCTTACTCGAGTCGTACAATAGCTCGCATCACAGGTCCATAAAAATGGCTCCGAAGGACGTGAACGAATCTAACATTTTACGAGTGTACCGCAATCTCTATGCAAATAGGACCCTACCTCGCGCAGGGAAACCCACATTTTCCGTCGGCGATCACGTGCGCATCTCTAAAGAAAAAATGAAATTCGACAAGGGCTACGAGCAGAATTGGACGGACGAAATATTTCGGATAGCCGAGGTGGTGCGCGGTCGGCCGGTGGTATATAAGTTGAAGGATCTGGCCGGAGAAACCATAGACGGCACATTTTACACCCAGGAGCTACAAAAGGTCGCGCTACCTCGGACGTTTAAGATCGAGCGCGTTTTACAGACCAAGGGCCGAGGGCGCCGCAAGCAGGTCTTGGTAAAGTGGAAGGGGTATCCGGCAAAGTTTAACTCGTGGGTTCTGGCTTCGACCGTCGATTCGACATGATTAAGACCAAGCCCTTCTCCATCACTCTCGTGAGCAACGCTTCCATGGAACAGTTTACCGACAACACCACGGCTAGATTTTCTAACATCTTGCCCGAGAGAATCGTTCTGCAGGGAGAATGGGAGGTCGCCCTGCAAAAGGTCAGGTATCCGGTGAAATTTTATAACCATTCACCAAACGATGCCCGTCTGGCGGGCGCCAAGTACACCATGACGCTCCTCCCAACGCATTCCAAATTCAGTTTGCAAATGCCGCAAGGCATCGTGCACAATCCCAAAGCCTTGGTGAACCTCGTCAACGCCGTTCTACTCGAACACTTGCACGTGGAAAACTTCTTCCTCTTCGACGAGCGCAAGCAGACGGTGGGCGTGAATGCCGCCGTCGCCCATCCCGAACCACTACCCGACATTCCGTTCGACGGGTTTGTGGAAAATGTCGCGCGCACGGTCGTACCGTACGCGGTCGGCGAATACGAAGCTCTCAACAATGCGCCCCACCAGAGACCCAAGCCGAAACCGAAACCGAAGCCCCGGGCTTCAGGGCAGCAGAAACCCGCGGCGGCTCGTTCCGTCAGACCCAAACGAGACGTTTCAAAATCGGAGGACCCTCCGGGACCTCTACAACGCATCCACAGTTTGCTCTTAACGCCCGCTATGGCAAAAATGTTGGGTTTCGAGCCCTACGTCAACGTCGTTCTCGAAAAAGCTGCTAAACACCCCGTAGATCCTTATATGGGGTTTCCTTACGAAATGTTCGTCTATTGTAATCTAGTGTCCCCGCAAGTCGTGGGCGACACCTTCGCCCAAGTCATAGAGAGCGCTGCCGTGGAATACGAAAGAAGCAACAACACTTACATGAGCGACGAAAAGACGTTTTTTCCCCAAAATTGGGTACCCTTGATTCAGCAAGACTTCAAGACGGTCAACATAGATTTAAGGAACGGTTACGGCGATCTCTTGCCATTCGCCGACGGATTTTCCTCTACTGTAGTTCTCGCTTTTCGTCCGAAACAGGCGTAATGGACGTGCACGCCGTAACGCGGTACTACCTCAATCAGACCGGCGGAGCGTTCCACCATCGCGATTTCGCTCTCTACAGGGGCAAGCGCTACCAAAGAGGCAGCGGTCTCTTTTCAGCCCTCGGAGGACTCTTCAGAAGGTTGCTACCGTTTTTAAAGAGCGGAGCAAAAGCAGTCGGAAAGGAGGCCTTAAAGGCGGGCGCTCACGTTCTGTCCGATGTGACTGTGGCGGGAGCAGCGCCGAAGAGGGCGCTCCAGCGGAGGCTCAAGCAGTCCGGATACAATTTAAAGCGAAAAGCCGACGAAAAGCTCGATGCCATGCTCGGTTCCGGCGCCAGGCGTCTCAAGAGAATAAAACCGAGCAAATCCAGAAAGAGCAAGCAGTCCAATCTGAAACGCGGTAGGCGCAAGGTGCAAGACGTATTTTCGTAATGGCAGACGCGACCGTCCACATGAGTTCCGAACTGGATCTCTTTACAGAGGTGCCGGTTCAGATGAGCATCGAGGTGTCACGGTTCCTATACCTAAACCCTCAAAACACTTTAATGAAAAATGCCCCCATCACCTTTCATTATTCCGGAAATGCGGACGAATACCTAGACCTGACCTACGTCGTACTCGAGCTCATGGTGCGCATTGTAGATGACAAAGGAGAGGCCTTAAACGCTGACGCTAACGCCACTCTGGTCAACAACGCCTTAAATTCCCTGTTTCAACAGATGGAGGTAACCCTCAATAACGTCATCGTCTCCATGCCGCAAGCCGGTTACCCCTATAGAACCTACCTCTAGACGCTTCTCAATTACTCCGAAGATGCCATGAACACCAAACTAGAATCTACCCTCTGGAGAAAGGACACGGCAGGCATCATGGACACTTTTATCGCCAATGCGGGTTTTCAGTGGCGTCAGGGGTTTACCAAAGGGAGCAACGTCGTGCAGCTCATCGGTCCTCTGTCCAACGCTCTTTTTAGACCGGAGAAGCTGCTTTTGAACAACGTTAGCATGACCGTCAAGCTCACTCCCGCCTCTCCCCAGTTTTATCTGTTTTCCGACGTAGATACCTT
Source organism: Deroplatys truncata (assembly GCA_030765065.1). Classification (NCBI taxonomy): domain Eukaryota; kingdom Metazoa; phylum Arthropoda; class Insecta; order Mantodea; family Mantidae; genus Deroplatys; species Deroplatys truncata. The sequence continues at coordinate 64,343,219 of CM060979.1, read as the reverse complement.
TAAGGGGTACGCCGACATCGTGTCTGCCACGCTGCGCTTAAAATCGGTGCGGCCCTCGCCGACCATAAAGCTCGCGCACCAGGCCGTGCTCGCAAAGGGCAACGCAAAGTACCATCTCAAAGACGTCAGCTTTCACGCTCTCAGCATCCCCAAGGAGTCCAGGGCAATGACGTTTAGCGACGTGTGCGTAGGGCAAGTTCCAAGGAGAGTGGTAGTAGCCATGGTCACCGACAAGGCCTATTCCGGCCATTTTAACTCAAATCCGTACAACTTGAAACATTTTAAAATGAACTTCTTTCAGCTCTACGTGAATGGGCAACCCGTTCCCTCCCAACCTCTGCAACCCGACTTTACAAAAGGACACTATTTGCAATGCTTTCAAACCCTGCAGGACGGCCTAGGCATTCATTTCAAGGACGAGGGACACTCCATCTCCAGAGAAACCTACCCGCAAGGGTATACGATAATGGTTTTCGATCTCACTGCAGACATGAGCGCTAACGAGTCTCACATCTCGGGTCAGCGCCACGGAACCGTCTCTATAAGCATCGGTTTTGCCGATAAATTGACAGAACCGGTCATACTTCTGCTGCTAGCGGAAATACATCGCACGGTCGAAATCGACGCCAACCGATCCATTTTGGTATCATGAACACCTTTCAAATTCAACGGTTTCTATCGACATGCCCCTCTACGCGCTCTCACTTTTTAGGCGTCTACCCCTGCGATAAACTACCCGTACTTCACGGCATTCGAACGCCTCCCTTGGCGCTAGTGGCTAACACCGACCCCAGCACCAAATCAGGGCAACACTGGGTTTGCATCTTTGTGGACAAAAACTCGCATGCAAAATATTTTGACAGTTACGGCATAGGACCGCTTTCACCCCATTTTCTCCGGTTCTTAAATTCGGTCTGCGGGACGCATTGGTCCACCAACGCTAGAAGGCTGCAAGGTTTCGACAGCACCACGTGCGGTCATTACGTCATCGCCTACCTCTCCCACCGCTGCTCCGGCTTGCCTAGGCATACATTCTTCTCAAAATTTCACGTCAGCAATCACGCGCATAATGATGTCGTCATTCGCAAAACGTTCAAAAACGCATGCCGCGCAAAGTGCTCTGACGCTCGGCAAACTTGTGAACCCTTGAAGGTGAGTACGTGTGTGTGTGTGTGTGTGTGTGTCACTATTCAGCACATCTAAGCTAATCTATCGTCTTGCACGTGCTTTCAGAAGACGCTCCTGCTCATATAAAAAGCAACGTCACGGTGCCGCTCGCCTCATTCAGAGTGTACCATGCAGCGCGCGGATACAGTCCTGCTGCCATGCAGCACGCCGACCAGGTAGGTCCGCACCTATGTATTAGCTTGCTTTTTTTCTATCCTGTTTATCTCTCTCTATCCCTCACATTGTTATTATTGTTTTGTGTGTTCCAGTATGACCGGATGTCGAACCCCGACCACCTCAAAACCCGGGGAAAAAAGGAAACTACCCATCTTCGACCTCCAACAGCATCCCGACAGCCCTGCTCCGCCAGCACAGTTCCAACACAGTGCAGTTGTGGGTCCTCTGGCGGATATCTACTTCCTCAACCCGCAACAAACTAAATTCGTCAGTGTGGGATTCTCCCCCCGGCCGCCGCACCATCTCGTCGTCACCATTGCCAACTGTGGACAGCACAACGCAGTCGTCATGAGTTCCTCGCAGTGGCACAAACTCGTCGAAGCCATCCCCATCATTCACAAACGCTTGAATGACCCGCAGGGACGTCTACAGCAATTTCAGTTCAGCGACAGCGTCACCATCGTGTTTAAGTTTGTGTTCGGAAAGCTAAAGCTCGTTTTCAAAGAACCGCAAGGTGCATCCGTTACGCTCAACCAACAAGAATGGCACGTGTTGCATACCCTGCAGCGCATCATTACCGACATCATCTATCACAAAAAGAAGGAAGAGACGGACGTGCAAAATCAAATCATGGCATACCACAAGTACATGCTTCACAACCATGCCTCCAACGTTCCCTTACATGACATGAATTTCACGCAGTTCACCAAGTACATACGGTGCGCCAATTTTAGAACATTCTTTGAGGTTCATCATTTCCTCAACACCCATTTCGCACTGCGCATCTCACAAAATAGTTCTTAGTGCGCATGTATTTCTACCAGCGTTCCAACCGCACCTCACCCAAACATCTCGCGCCCTTCGCTCCCGCATTCGGGTCGCGAAGCATCCTATATCATACCCGATCACATTCACGGCGTTTGCATGTTCAGCACCGTTCAAAACAGAGTTCTCCTCCAAGTCGAAAACCGTTAAATCAACGGACACAGTGTTTTTCCTGCGGATGTTGTGCAATAATCGCTAAGCGCTTCCGGCGGATGTAGTGAACCTCCAACTAACGTTCCCCCACCAGTGCTTCCCCTGATGTGGTAATTCTCCAACCAACTTTTCCCCACCAGTGCTTCCCCCTGATGTGGTCGTTTGCATGTTCAGCACCGTTCAAAAAAGAGTTCTCCTCCAAGTCGAAAACCGTTAAATCAACGGACACAGTGTTTTTCCTGCGGATGTAGTGAACCTCCAACGAACGTTCCCCCACCAGTGCTTCCCCTGATGTGGTAATTCTCCAACCAACTTTTCCCCACCAGTGCTTCCCCCTCATGTGGTCGTTTGCATGTTCAGCACCGTTCAAAACAGAGTTCTCCTCCAAGGCGAAAACCGTTAAATCAACGGACACAGTGTTTTTCCTGCGGATGTTGTGCAATAATCGCTAAGCGCTTCCGGCGTATGTAGCCAACCTCCAACGAACGTTTCCCCCACCACTGCTTCCCCTGATGTGGTGTTTCTCCAACGAACTTTTCCCCCACCAGTGCTTCCCCTGATGTGGTAAATCTCCAACGAACTTTTCCCCCACCAGTGATTTCCTGCTTCCGGCAGTTGGGTTATATTTATGCACGCGCATTCTTTACCCCTTCATTCGGTGCTAGCCAGCCGTGGGGAATGCCAGGACCGTCGTGTAAAGACTTCCACTGCTCGTTTTGCTTTCACCAAACGTGCAGCTGCGAACTTAAGCACCGTCTCACCCTCCTGTGCACGCAGTGTCAACACGGTTTCTATGAAGACCTCGATCATCTCAACAAGCAAATTCAGCAATTCCTTCGAAGGTACTCCGCTAGAAACACCACATGAACTGCTTCATCGTGCTCTATCGGTATCTCGATAACGGACGAAGAATCCACCTGCTACTGCCCAGGGAACGCCAAGTGCTGCTGCAGAACGGCATATACATCTTCGAACGTTATCCCCCAAGCAACGTCGACCTTGTGTGGAACCAACTTCCCGCAGACGCACAGGTAGTTTGCGCACCTTATCGCAGGTGTAAACAACACTACAACCTTCCTCATCAAACCACTCATATAGACGGTCCTCCTCCGTTTATCAAAAACTGCCATCTGTGCCGTCATAATGTCACAGGACGTCCTTAAAGAGCTAGAAGAACTTTCCAGCAGCGCCCACACTCTCAGCGTATCTACGCTTCAACAGCACGTACCATATCGCGTCGTCGGCGTCAAAACAATCGACACCGTTCACGGTACAAAGCTCGTCGCCAAACTCGACAACGACACAGAAGTTTTCCTACCAACAAGATTTGCAAAAGCCTCTCCAGAACTCGTCAACAAACTCAACTCTAACTCATTCTGCATCATATACGCAGGCGAGGAAAAACTACGCAGCGGTTTCAAACGTCACATCGTCACGTTCTCCCCATATAACCCTAAATAATGTCCGACGAAACCTACCCCGTCCCCGTGGGGAACAATCTTAACCTACAACTCATTCTCAACGCAGCTTCACCTATCCGTATCCTCTGCATCTCCAACTCCTATTTCCGCAACAGCAGAGTTGTCACCATCACACTCGACGTCCAAGGGGCTCACGCCGTCCACGTCAAATGCGTACCTACCAAAGTACACCAGCATAAACAAGACGCACTATGCGTCATATACCTCGGCAACAGCAACATTCCTGCTCTAACCAACAAAGTCACATCCACAGGATGCTTCTCAACCAGCCATTACAACGAATTTACCATCCCCATCTATATACCAACCTTCACCGAGTTCGTCAACGAAAGTTTCTCTCACCTGCTCGTCACCTGCATCACCAAACCTATCCACCAATTTACCGCCGATAGCAGCAGCAGCGATGACGAGGACTCAAAGTGCACCACGTACTTTAAAATCATTGTTGTGCGCGAAATCTGTGTGTCCTAGTGCCTCAAACAAAAACTATGAATTTTAATGTGCTTTTTTTCTCCTAATATTTCTTATATTGTCCATTTATTCTATTCATATGTTAATCTCCTGTAATTAAATAATCCATTATGTTATTCTCAAACTATGTATTCATATGTTAAGCAAATAATACATCATGTTAATCAAAAAACTATGTATACATATCTTTATCCAATGTACTGTATTCAAATTATAAATAAAGAAAACAGTCCCGGATGAGCCAATTGCAATAACGATAATCCTACCGCTCAGGGCGCTTTTCAAACTTACCGCCGCCGCCGTCGCACGCACCGACACTAGCGACACCAGCGCCCCTAGCGGCAGGATTATCGTTAAAACAATTGGCTCATCCGGGACTAATACTACTTCCATGTTTAATAATGCTATGTGAATATATTACGTAATTTAAAAATGTTCGGAGCTGTGAGAATAATAGGTTAAAAGTTGCTAACAATGAGGTAACTTTGAGGCAATAATTAATTTGAAAGTTTAAATGCTTCTAGTCATTATTGGAGCAACAATAATGTAAATAAAAAAGCTTAAATTAAATGAAGGCATTCTATTGGAGTAGGATTAACCAATCAGAGACTTGAAATACAGAAATTTACAAGTTTAGGCGGTTGAAATCAGTTTAGTTAGTTGCAGACGGCGTTACTAACCAGACGCAAAAAGTGTCCTCAAGAGATTTAATAGTATTCGTGTGAGACGAAAAGTAGTTTACGTGTTAAAAGGTGCAAATAATTAATAAAAGAATCTCACAACTATCTCTCCATATATATTTGTGAAGTGTTATTTAAATCGTGTCAAGCATTCATAAAAGAAGTGAAGTAAAATTATAATCTATGTAAGCCTACATTCTTAGTCACACCACAACCCTGGTAAGAGAAACATGTCTCTAACAATAGTACTGACGCAGCCGAACCAAACATAAATATATAATATTTAAAGTAACAGTAAAAATACATTTGGAGCGACGGCTACCGGAAACTGTTTACTATACGTGCGGTTGCAACTACTACAAGTTCGGCTCCCCAACAGTTGAAATACGATACAACTCCTAAAATACTCCTTTCTCGAACTGTAGTAATGATAACACCAGAAAAGTTATATGAATAATAGTGAATGAGAAAAGAGTAAGATAGCTTCCAAATGCAAGAGGAAATTCAAGAATTCCCTGAATTCGGAACGTGATAAAACCCCAATCCATGAACTGCGCTGATACCATAATGATGACGATAATGTTCCAAATTCTACTTGGGTCTGAATCATCATAAGAGTAAAATTTGTATGTCTAATAACCCCACGAATAGCTACCATCTCAATAAGATCTGCATTTTTTCTTATACTAAGTTTTGGTTTTTGTTTAATATGGCAGTATTTCAAACGTAAAATGTTTTTTTTTTAACATTTTAAGCCGAATCTGGAAAAAATGCACCTTACATTCACACGACCTTCTCTACCAATTATAGTTTAATTTTATATCTCTTCTACTAACTCTTCTTATCTACATGATAACCGAGATAAACGTTGAAATGGCTTCATTACACATTGGTAGACTCAAGGAGGATGCAGATTTGTGGAAGCGATAGCCAAATGTTTAAATAGAATTTCGCTAACTTTTTCCATTACATGACGAGGAGCAAAAGATTGCTGGAAAATCTAAAATTTTAGAGAGCTCAAACCAATGACAACAAATGTCTCAGAAATGATCAATGACACCACCAATTGTTTGGGATCTGTTGTGTTTTAACAAAACAATAAAATTTTGTGATACGTTTTGGTCTGACAGTAACATAAAATGGTACAAAGTTATTCTGAACGAAAAGAACTTCAGTCATTGGAGGAAGAAGCAGGACATACTATTTACTTTAAACATCTTAAACATATGGTACTTTAATCAACATTTTAAAGACATATTTGAGAAAATTAAAGCTAATGAAGCATTTTCCACGTTAAAGGTACGTGAGATAAGGGATTTTCTATAAATCCTTCGTGTTATATCCTTGGAATATGTTTGAACTTAAACACCAACTTTGGTATTTATCCGAATTTTGTTCTTAAGTTATCGCTTGAAATAAAACGTTTCTAAGAATCGCCTTTTTAAGTGAAGTAATTGAAACTTCTTGCATTTCATGTAAAAATGCTTCAGTATTGTCAGGTTTAATATCCATCATTTTTCCTTTCGTTTTTGATTTATACTGTTCAGTGACGCTATTTGGTGCTTTCGGATGAGGGATCTAAAAATTTGTATTCCTGATGAAATATTGATGTGGAAGTTTTGGGTGTCTTTAGTAAAGGAAAGAGAAAGTAACAACTTCTGAACTTTCATGGTAGGAATGCGTAGCTTTCCAGACATTTACATGTTTTACATCGTTTTTCCACAGTTAAGGAAATTTACTATGTATGTATGTAATATATATGATTACAATTTATTCCAGCAACTACACCAATAACAACTGCTTTCAGCCATGTTTTAAAATTCTACTTCCATGGTAATTTAAATCATAATTTTTACTATTTAAATAAATTTTTACTTTATCTACCACGAAGTAGGTACGAATACCAAATTTCAAGGGAAAAACGTTTTTGAGGCCCCTGAATCCAAAAATTACATTTTTGGAAAAAGGTATTGTGTGTGTGAGTGAGAGAGAGAGAGAGAACAACATAACTAAAAAATCAATAGTTATATAAATACGAAGTTATGTATTTAAGTTCAGTATCTTCTAATAATACGACATAAAGATTTTCAAGAAATCTCCCCATTTCAAACTATCCTTAACTAAAACATTTTTCGGCATTTTTGATTTTCTAAAAAACGACTAACGCTTTTCATTAAAATACCATATATTAAAGATATTTACATGACAAATGGAATGTATATATTAAACTTTCTGGTAATAGCTGTGAAGTGCTCTTCATTCGGTATGATTTTTGCATAATCATGTATAATTGGTGAAAGTTAAGCGAAAGACGAAAACATGCACCGCAAAATATAATTTAAAGCACACGATTTATTTCAAACTACGCCAACCATTTCCGTTATTAATTCTCGATGTGTTTATTACTTTGTGATTATTTTAAAATCTTGTTGATTTTTAAGTGTGTCTCAGGATGTCATGACAAGAGTATGAGCTTTATGGTCAGCATATTGCTTCCAGTTCTTAAATGTTTGACTATAGCTATTTCTTTTGCGTCCATAACGAAATATGTAATGTAGGTATTTCTGTAAAGGTTTATTTCGTTTAAAATGAAGTATATAGAAAATTAAAATTTATCAAGGATAATCTATATACCCAATAATTAACGTTTGAGGGTAGAGAAACTAAAGTGAATGTAACATATTTTTATCATATAATAAAAATGCTCCACCCGAATATTCACATAAATTCAGGTTTTACAGTAAATTAGTTTACAAAAATATGGATCACAAATTTTTTTATATTAACCACTAATTATTATGGAACAGTTATTACCTTTTTTACTCCCCAAAGTTCTTTGTCAAAAATTAATAATTTATTTGTCATAACTGGAGTGTTGCTTTAAAAAAGTAGTTGGTATGGTATGATCGAAAAGAATAAAAATTAATACAAGAATGATACATAGTGCTGTGATATTACCTATCCTACCAAATATTTTACGAGTCTGAATGTTGGCAATTACGGAGAAGGATAAAAGGGTAATTGAAATGTCTTCTTAAGGAAAACGTGTAGGATTTCTAAATAAGATGTGCCAAATGCAGAATTTGAAGACAAACAGGAAGGATTTTTATAAGTGCTAACAGGATAGGAACTAGGCGGTTATTATGGTATGTTCATGTTAAAAGAATGCAGGAGGAAAGATGACATTGGAGAAGGTCACCAGAGTGGCAGAGAGACATGCCGATCGAAATGTGGTATGTGACAATACTGCAGGAACTACGAAAAAAAATCTTAACTGTAATTTTGAGTGTCAGTACAAATCTTTTGAAACCAATTAGTAAAGAACTGCATCGTGTGGAGCGTGCCTGTTAATGAAACATGTGCCTGTCCATTCATAGTTAATTGGTAGTTTAAATGCACCAAGTACAATGAACGATACCTACATTTTCATAAAGATTAGAGTTCATATTATTTTGTTACGAAATAATTCAGATTATTAATTTTTCACAATTTTTACCCAAGCAAAGAGGAATTTTTTTAAATATTCTATTTTTAGCATATACAGGGTGAACCATTTGAGTTGAGACTGTACAATATCTCCAAAAGTAAGCGTTGTAGAAGGAAATGTGTTTAATAAAAGTTGCTTGATATGGGGGAAAGTAAATACCATTAGTCGTGTTTTGTTTGGAAGGTATTATGATGGGCATTTTAGGGCCAATTTAATTTTTTTAAATGAGAAACTACATTATGTATATAGTTTTCTCATTAGAAAATATTTTATAAAATCTGTTTATTTTGTGATGAGGAATAAGCATACAAAATAAAAAATGTTGGTTCCCAGTTACGAAACTTAACTTGGCCCTCAAATGACCATTGCGATCTTCGTACACAGACATTGAAAATTGTTGTTATTTTGCGTCTGCGTAAGAATAACTACAAAGTGCTTTATACAAACATTGTTTAGTTTTTTACGAGGAGTGAGAAAACAACATGAAAGAGTTAGGTTCCCATTTAAAAAAATCTGATGTGTTACACTCACATGACTTTCTCTACTCTTGTACAAACTATTTTTACAAACGCCTATTCTCCATCTATTTCTTATTAATCGAGATAAACATTTGCAGAAACGATCTTTTGACATGCAAAGAGAATTACATTTTACACATAGCGACCATTTCTAAAAATATTTGACTTTCGCTTAAGGCGTACTATGTTCTACTTGTTTTGTATTTGCAAGGGCAATATAGAAATACAGTAGCCTTTTAGCATAGACATATCTCTGAATAGCTGGTTGCTAGGTGGAGCACCATTGTCTTTGCCACAGATTGATACTCTTTGCATATCCAAGACAAAAAAATTAATAAGGAATTCCCATTTGAGAAAATAAGTATTGAAAAATTTAAAAGCAATATCGAAAATGGTTCACTCAACAACAAAAATGTATGACATAAATTGTGTATTTTAACGCTGTCTACATTTTTTGTGGAAGTAAAATTTTGTCTATCTCTTATGGTTTACCAGTTATGCAAAAGTTGTTCACAATGAACACTTTTGGAGACATTCCCAGAAAATTCAAGATACACATTTTATTTGTCATGAAAATTTCTTAAACTTATGCTATTTTAATCAAAATCGTTAGATCCATTTTCGAGAAAATTAAAATTTTCGAAAAATGTTCCATGTAAAGGGTAATCTGGCGTGGGGGATTTGCTTGAAAACCTTCGTGTCCCATCTTTGAAATATACTGAACCTAAATACCAAGTTGGGTGTTTATCCGACTGTTCGTTTCTGAGTTATGCTGTTCACAGTCACAGACACACACACGAACATGTTTCCAAGAATGTCTTTTTTGAATTCAGGGGGTCTCAAAACATACATTTCCGGTGAAATCTCGGTATCGAATTTTTGGTTGGAATACAATACTTCCCCTACTTACCATACGTAATAGAGAAAGTAAAAATAAATTGACTCTAAAATGACCATCACAACGTTCTCCACTAAAACACGAAAATAGCATTTACTTTCCCCCATAATATCAAGCATGATTTTATTGAAGACATTTCTTTCTACCGGGCCTAGGTTTAGATATAATGTTCAGTCTCAACCTAAATGTTCCACCCTGTATAATGACAGTGCGAAACAAAAGCTAGAGCATCAACAGAATAAGAATACTATTTTCAACAGCAATATTTTTAAAGCATATATATATATATATATATATATATATATATATATATATATATATATATTTACCCTCGTTATTATAGCATTGGCGCAAGATTTACTCAAATTCCTTGACGAATAAATTAAGAAATACTTGAATAGTGTTAGTCGCTTTGATTGGATTTCCCATTAAGTTTTGAAAGTTGAAAAGGCAACATTTCGCTTAATGGAAAAAGTAATGAAGTTTGTAAACTTTCCAACTTTTCAGTCTATTTATTATCTTCATTAGGCATCTCATCTTTCCATAAATGCATGAAAGAAAAACCTTACAGACACAAAGGATGTTAACTTCATAATGAAATAATGTCATTTCCTCTGACAGGCAAATGACAAAGAACAAAGTGGGGACAGAAGAGCATCGGTAACTAGGTTTTGTGATCTCCGGCTTTGGCTAGATGCTAATCAAATTTCTGTATGCTTGCGTTTCTCGGCGGATGTACTGAATTAATCGCTGTTTGAAACAGCAACGGTATCTGAAAAATGCAGGAGCTGAAATTACTTTGAAACTTCAAGTCACACTCCGGAAATAGAAGTTCTAATATCGTCTTTGTTAGTGACTAAAAAGGAAAATTTACAGCTGTGAAATTCACTTTAATGAATAAAGTGTATCCCTAAATTAAAATTGTTAGTTGTTGCATTATTGAAAGTTTTGAGAGAGAAAAAAAAGAGCAACCGAAATTGGTTGATCTTTACTGCAAAGATTTCCTGACTTCATTACCAGATACATGACGGGATGACAGATCAGTACCTTCATAACGTTTGTAGAATCAGATTAATCCACTTTATTTTAAAATCAACTGGTCAGAAATATCTTATTAGGTCTAAACATACCTCTCTCAATTTGGTCAATAATGCACATATCTTTGGAACGTACAACCTCATAGGTATAGGTTCAACTTATGCAACAGAGGGGGCCACTCGCTCACGTCGACCTACATAGATCTGTTGTGCTAGCATCCTTCAGGAGGAAGGGATGCGGTGAAGGAAACACAGGAGACCACCTGCCACAAGTAGACAGGCGCGGAAGCCCCTAAAACTTCCAGGCGCGTAGACCTGTACCAGTGCTGGAGCTGCCTATGGACGACCCGTTGACCAGACAGCGCTCTAGCGCACAACTTCGTATTAAATTGTTTTGGCACTAATTGTATGAACTTCTGTTGGTGTATACCGTATATTAAGATGTTGTTCATTGTTGTAGTTTTATTACCAAACAATTTAATTGTATCTGTATAATGTTTTGGAACTGTATTGGTTTCTATTCAGATTAAATGTGAAAGCCAATGCATCTTATATCTTGAATTGTTATCTATCATGTTTTCATTTTATTCAAATTACTGCATAATATTGATACATGAGCTTGAGGATTTTTGGTAACGCCGTTAGGTTATGAGTTCATACTTTTACACAGTCAGGTAGGGCAAAATTCTGGAAAAGAGAAAGGCAGTTAATTCTGAGAATTTAGCTAAACCCCATGGTAACAGAGTCAGAGACGTAAATGAAGAGAGGTGAATATTGGCTCGGGCGTAAAATAATTTTGGTGGGAGTAATTCTAATGTAGGCGGAAGTAATGTAATAAAGGCGTGTTGTTTTAGATCAGAGAGCTACTTTTCTCTGGTACTGTGGCTGGTTCGTGTTCGATGGTTGTGCACGCATCGATGTTTGTGTTCATGGTTGTGCACGCATTAATTACTCTCTCTCTCTTTCTGGTACTGGCAGTGGTATTTGCTCGTATGATATTTTAAGCGCCTAGTGACGCGCTTGTATGAGTAGCGGCTATCTCGAGTGGTCTTGCCGGTAAACATTATAGCGACTTACGGCACGTTACGCTTCTAGTTTCTTTTATTGCGGAGACAGTTATTTCCAACAGTAACTTTGATACTGCAGAAGTTAACCGGCATAATAATTCATTGTTAGAATTTCTAGTGTCACGACTCTTAAAATGTCTATTTCTGCATCTCGAATGTTCGGCAACTCACTTCAATAATTCAAATATTAGTTCACAATAAATTTCTTAGCCAATTTAAACTGGTGTTGTCCTTCAAAATACACTCACGCCTATCCTGAGCGAAAATACCTGTAGCTCTTCCACTGGAGCAGCCGGCACCAGAATCAATAGCAGATATTATAGACAACTAGAAAAGGTGGCAACTACATTCTATCAAACTGTCGCACTATCATCGCTGCATCTCGTTTCCGACTTCAATACTTACATTCTTAAATGTATGTATTTATCAAACATTTCGTTTTCATATATCAATGAAAATGTTCTGAAAATACTATTTTGATTTCAGGAAATCATAAAGCATACACAATGCTTCGTTATAGTAATTCTTTAAGGAATCAAACAAACCTGTTACAGCATTTAAATTAATTTAGTCCCTAAAATGGAATTAATTGTTCTTCTGCACAAGCCGGTGTTCGAGGTTGGAAAGGAATTCCTGCCGGAATATTGACATGGTAGCTCAGTGGTTAGGGCTACCGGAAGATTGTTGGTTAAATGCCGATGGCTTTGAATTTTTAGTCGTGCATCTTTCCAAACTTGTTCAGTACGCGGCTTGAGTGAAATAGCAACTAATTCCATTAATTGACCTAAGAGTGGTTGAAACTAAAGCTCGGGACTTAAGGTACTTACAGCATTGTAAGTTGCCATTGGGGTGTCATCTCGATATAATTTGAGTTCTCCTTGTGGTTTACCGAGAAAAATGCGAACCAGTTGGGGAATTATATTTCGTGTCGGATGTTCCCATGGTAGCTCAGTGGTTGAAGCAGCCGGACGAAAACCGGGCGATTCGTGGCTTAAATCCCGGCGATGGGATTGAATGTTTCATCGTCTGATTCTACCTTTATAGTCTCTAAAAGGTAGTGTAAACATAAATATAAAATAAACAGAGTAGCTAACACATTATGTAGTTCAGTATTTACTCCATTTATAGCTGTTTGTTATATTGCATTTTCCTTATAATGAAATAAAATTAAATAATATTTGTTAAATGTGATAGCTATAAAAGTGCTGTATTTATTTGTTTTTCATTAGGCACATAATTATTACACGACTTAAATTAAAATATTTATTTTCTTTCATTGTTTCATCGAAACTCCAAAAAATGTGTTTCGGATTTAGCTCCTTCCATTGAGCCTTTAACATTAGGTTAAAAACTCATAAGAGAATACTGACTTGCAGATTAATTAATAACACTGGCAAAGTCATTAAACATCGTTCCGTAATGCAAAAAAAAGATCGCTGCGGCATTGGACACAGAGAGCAACAAACCTAACCTTACCCGGCAAGTGTTATATTCCTACCCACATGTAAGGGGGGATGCTCTGTTGCCAAATGAATATGCACTTCATGCGCTTTTCTATAAATCTATTAAATAAAGAATAAAAGCGTTCATAAGATTTCTTAATATACATTTTTGCTTTCTCTGCTACATAGTAGGGGAAGAATTGCAATCCACCCAAAAATTCGATACCGAGATTCACAGAAAATGCATGTTTTCAGGTGGCCTGAATCCAAAGAAAGCATTCTCGGAAATATATCCATGTGTGCGTCTGTCTGTGTTTCTGTCTGTGAACAGCATAACTCAAAAAAGAAAAGTCGGATAAATACCAAACTTGGTATTTCAGTTTAGTATCTTCCAAGGATGCGATCCGAGGATTTTTTTTAAAAAAACCCGGACTACCCTTTACATGGAGCAGTTTTAGAAAAAGTTTATTTTCTCAAAAATGGCTGTAACGATTTTGATTAAAATATCATATTTTTAAGATGGTTTCATGGCAAATGAAATGTATATCTTGAATTTTCTGGGAGTGTTCCCAAGAGACCTCTTCATTCTAAATGACTTGTGCATAACTGGTAAACGTGAGAGAGAGAGAGAGAGAGAGAGAGAGAGAAAGAGAGACAGACAAAGGTTTACCACACAAAAAGTGTAGATCTCGTTAAAATACAAAATTTATGTCAGATATATTTTTTGTCGAGTGAACCATTCCTTGTTATTTGTTTGAATTTTCCAATACTTATCATTTTATCAGATGGAAATTCCTTATTGGTTTTTGTTTTGTTTTGCGTTTTTTAGTTTTATGCCCTGGATATGCAAAGAGAATGAACAGCTCCACATAGCAACAGCTCTTAAAAGATTTGACTATCGCTTAAAGACTACTATAATCCCCTTGCACCGACAAGAAAGTTAGCAATAAGTTTCTGCATATGTTTGCCTCGATTAACATGAAATAGATGGAGGATAAGCGTTTGTAAAAATAGTTTGTACAAGAGTAGAGAAAATCATGTGAGTGCAACACCTCAGTTTATTTTTTACTTTCGCTACTAGTATATTAAGTAGTGGAAGAATTGCATTTCAAAAAAACTTCGACACCGAAAATACAAGTTTTGAGGCCCCCTGAATCCAAATAAAGTATTTTTGTAAACATGTAGGTGTATGTGTCTGTCTGTGAACAGTATAACTCAAAAACGAAAAGTCGCATAAATAACCAAAACTAATATTTGAGTTTAGTACCTTTTTACGATGCTACACACAGACTATCAAGAAAGTCGAAAATACTGATTTTCTGAAAAATGGTTCCAACGATTTTGATTAAATCGATGTTTGAATATGAAAGATATTTAGATGAGGAATAAAATGTATATTTTGAATTTTCTGGGAATAGCCAAGGAAATCATCTTCTTGTTATATTTATAAATATTAAATTCACACATACATTTACACTCTTACTCACACTTGCAGACTATAGGGAGAATGGGGAATAATCCTGGATAAAGAAACACTCCCATCCTCCAGCCAGAATCGAAACCGTGACCTCTGGATTTGAAAGCTATCATGCTAACCACCAGGCTACAGAGGCAGTCAAAATGTACTCTTCGAGGACTATCTTTGGCTAAACGATAGCACATAAAGCCCTTACATCCGGTGGAATATAGGTACTGCAATCAGAGTTTACTTCATTAAAGTAGCCTTATAGCTGTATAGATTTAATTTTACTGTCTTGTTTTACATGCACGTTTTAATTTCGTTATCAGCTGATAAACGAACTTGGTAGGAAATGTTACTGTTTAAAACATTACCAAAGCGTTCCCTTGGCAGATATTCTGGCCGAGGTCGTTAAGGCACGGACTGGTGAATGGCACGTCTGTGGTCCACATTCCGCCAGGACCGTTTTCCCTGACTAAGGATTTTTCCAAGGTTTCTTTTATCCTCATAACATAACAATGTCCAGTAAATAAGCTAAACTTAGGCCTTCAAACTGAGCGGGTTGGTCCACATTCGGGAGCTCCCGGGTAGAATTTATGTGACTGTCCACTCCGAACCATGAGTTCTTTCGGGGTTTTCCCAGATCGTCGGGCGAATGCTGGTGTGTTTTCTTTCAGTCCCCGAATTTCCTGTCCCTCCATTTCGTTCATCCCGTTGGTCTCTTTCAGGGTCGGAAGTGTCGGCGATGGTGTTTCGGTGCAGCATGGATGCGCTCTGTGAGCTCTTCTCTCCCTCGGCTTTCTGTTAGCTACATAAATATTGTTAAAACAGAAATTACTATTAAGAATTTTAATAATCAATCTGGAAAAGCTTTACAAAATCGAATTATTATTCACCCCAAAAAATTAAACCAAACCCCCCCCCCCTACCATATTCAACATTAAATCCTGAAACTAACTCCGATTCCTCCTCAGCAAAATCAAAAGGACTACGATTTGTTTCAGCTAAACAAGACACACATTGATGAAAATGATAAAATTTTTCGTAAAGAAATTTGATTAGGACCTCCAATAGCTCCAACGGTTTTTTAAAATTTTATTTCTTTCTTTTTTATTGATATTTTTTTTAAATTTTTATATTGATACAATAGTTAATTTACATTTTAATTATCTTATATGTATAAATTATTAGATATGTTATGTGTTCCGTTACTGGTATCAGAACCCCCTTGAGTGGCGTTGGACCCCCTCTGCCTGTACGTCTGCCGGGATGTCTACATTTGGAAACTTAGGATCCCTGTGATTGCTGCGCCGTCGCTTCTGGAACCGGCCGCCCTCTCCTCTCGCCTCATTGTTCCTCCCGGGGACGTCCACTTTAGATCGGTGCCGAGTCCTCTCCGTTCAGGAAGATAAGATAGGCCTGGAACGCTTCCTTGTCGGAATGTCCTTTCCCAATTGTTATTTCATTTCATGTATCGCCTGTGGTTGCGTATGCTGTAAAGACAGGCATTAAGCTCTATTAAAAAAGTGGCAGATATTCAGAATTGTAACATTACCTCTACAATACACATGTGAAATAAGAAAGGGAAATTATATTCTCACACACAGCAAACAAAAGTGTTAGATAGGACTGAATAGCTCTAAGAGAACAATGGAGCTTTCTGGCGGTGGGTTCTGGCTAGGGTGAAGTGCTGATAAGCACACGTTTAGAACAGAGCTTACATACCCATACTTGATGCCTGTATAGACCTAAAATAACAGGAGAAGTTTGTCTTTAGATAAAACAATAGCTGGCACAGAATGTCATAGAATGAAATAATCTGTATGGTTTGTGATGGTGTGGAAGATGACTGGTGTGTGAATACGCGCTTTATTTGCATTTATGGAGTATGGTAATGTTTGGTTTTTGCACGGTTCCTAAACTAAACCTGAATTAATATCATAACCCGCTATATACAGAAAGACCCAATATGATGCATTCACATGACTTTCTCTACCCTCTATCGTTTATTACAGGGTATACAAACTATTCTTACTAAAGCTTTATTTTACTATAGCTACATTACACATTTCGAGGGTAGATACAAAGAGAATACAGCGATTTAATGTTTAAGAACATGCTGGCCAGAAAATTCCATACTGCTTCCATGACATCACGAGAAGAATTGAACGTTGGCAGAGGTTTAAAAGAATGACCAATTAATGAATTATTTGAATCATTAATAACGTACAGCTTATAAATGACTTATGCTACTGAAAATGTATTTTAAATAAATTGTATGTTTTAAAGAGATCTACATTTTTTTGTGTAGTACCCTTCATCTATCGCTTAACTTTACCAGTTATACAAGACTACAAAATTCCTTCATAATGAAGAGCCATTCACAGGCTTTTCCCAGAAAATTCAAGACACACATTTTATTTTTCAGTTAATGCGTTTAATATCTGGTATTTTAATGAAAATCGTTAGAACCATTTTTATAAAATAAAAAAGGTTTCAGAAAGTGTTCCATATAGAAGATAGCTGGAATGGAGGAATTTTCTTGAAAAGCTTCATGTCTCATCTTGGAAGATACTGAACTTAAATACCAAGTGTGGTAGGTGTTTATTCGACTTTTCGTTTTTGAGTTATGCTGCTCACAGAAACACACAGAACCTTTTTCTAAAAATTCCTTTTTTGTGTACATAGCGTCACAAAGCATACATTTTCGGTGAAATCTTAACTTATAATTTTGGGTGGAATAGAATAGCCACTTCCGCTAATTACTTTCGCAGTAGAGAAAGTTAAAACATAATATATAATTAAAAATTAAATGTATGGGCATTAGAAATGGATTGTCTAATACGTTCTGCTAGATTTCTCGTTTATATAAAATAAGGATTGAAAGCATTAGGGGAATCATGAATATACTGGAACTATTTTAGATGATATCCATAACAAACAATGAAATGGTAAGCACACTTAAATAGATTGGAACAATGAAGAATTTCAAAACAAATATTTGAGTGGATTACACAGAAAGAAGAAAGAGGTTGTCCCAGAATTACCTAGAGCAGTGAAATAATGAAAATCAGAGGTCTGGAGGAGGAAGCATGGAGAGATAAAGAACAATGGCGTTGGGAAACTGGAAGACCAAGAAAACTGTATGAAACCGGTGTACTACTCCTATATACGGAAAAATGAGTATGGTTTTGTATGGAATTCTACGCCAAAGCTGTAGGCCGTGTTTGTAAAAAACGAATAGGCTACTTTTTTCGACTTCATATATTACGCGTTACACTCGCATGACTTTCTCTACCTACTATCCTTGTTTTATATAGTTTATACTTACTATTCCCATACAAGCTTATTTTTCTAGCTACTTTATGCACATAGGTGTTTAAAAGCATGCTCGCTATGGCTTTATAATTCCATCATTTTCACATGACAGCGTTTGCCAAAATTCTCTCCGAAAGAAGCAACTTCGCAGGCTATTTCCGGGAAATTAATGATATACATCTTATTTATGATGTAAATATCTTAAATATGTTGCGTTTTAAATGAAATGTTACAACCATTTTTTAGAAAATCAGAAATTTTGAAAATTCTTCCATGTAAAGGTACGTTGGATTGAGCGGATTTTCATGAGATCTCCCTGTCGATTCTTTGGAAGATACTGCATCTTTAATTTATGCTATTCAAACACACACACACGCATATGGATCTTTTTATAAAACTCCTTTTTTTGGATTCAGGGGTCTCAAAACATGCGTTTGCGGTGAAATCTGAATGTAAAATTTTTAGCTGAAACGCAGTACCTTCCTTACCTACTATGTACTGGTACAAAGATTTAAAATCAAGCATACTCGCACACAGAACTAAATTTATTTTATTTTGACATTAATTTCACTTATATTTCAGGTGTGATTAAAGTCTGATTAAAGATTAAAGAAAATTCAAGATATACATTTCAGTTGCCATGAAAATATTTTAAACATGTGATATTTTAATCATAATCATTAGAGCCATTTTTGAGAAAATCAAAGTTTTCGAAAAATTTTCCATGTAAAGGGTAGTCGGAGTGGGGGAGTTTCTTGAAAATCTTCGTCTCGTATCCTTGGAAGATACTAAACTCAAATGCTAAGTTTGGTATTTATCCAATATATTTATTCATTTATTTTTAAGCTATTCTGTTTACAGACACACACACGGTCATGTTTCAAAAACTGTTTCATTTGCATTGAGAGCACCTCAAAACATGTATTACTGGTAAAATCTCGTTATCGAATTTTTGGGTGAAATACAATATTTCCCCTACTTACTATACGTAGCAGGGAAAGTAAAAATTGCCAAATTCGATATTTTATATTTGTAATGGAAAATAATGTGCTATTCTTTCGGATTCAAAATAAATATGGTTTATTGCTCATTTAAAGCTCTTAACTCTTAAAAAACTTCTAAATGTGCTGCATGTCGGTTCAAACTTTCTAAAATCCCCCTTTTACTAGAGCTTTTTAAAACCTCTACACGTGTTTTCTGCTAAAGGGGGTCACAGGCTTCATCTAAGTAGTTCCAGGTAAAAAGACATAGAATTGCAAATCAGGAGGCAACATAAGATTCGTATAATGATGACTACAGCCCTGTAATGCACTTTGCCATACGTTTGAAGTTTAATTTCAACTACAATTATCTCCAAATATAAAAATAAGAAAGAGCCTAAGAGTAGACCGTTTGTTAGAAACTGTAAATGAATAACAAGAGTGATGGGAACTAGCCCCATAGCTCAGTCGGTAGAGCAACTGCCCGTTGTGCAAGGGGTCCCGGGTTCAATTCGCGGCTGGGGGTGGAAAGTTTTCTCTACATCCATCCCAGAGTCTGGAAGTATGAATGAGTGTGAATGTGTGTATGATCTAATGATTATGAACCAAAGTTTAAGAAACCAGACAAGAGTTGCACGAGTTAACACCATTGCCAATCTCTAAAGGAAGGGCCGCCGATAAGATCAAGCAGTTAAAGGCGGGCATAAGTGGAACTAAAAAAATAAATAATAATGAACAAAAAAATGATGCCAACACGTACAACGCATAAGCCAGGATAGGCTTCCAAAAATTAATTGCTGTAAAACCAAGTATTAGCCGACTAGCAAGCATACGGATACAACATACACTATGTGATCAAAAGTATCCGGACACCCCCACAAACATACGTTTTTCATCTTAGTTGCATTGTGCTGCCACCTACTGCCTGGTACTCATTATCCGCGACTTCAGTAGTCATTAGACATCGTGAAACAGCAGAATGGGACGCTCCGTGGAACTCACGGACTTCGAACGTGGTCAGGTGATTGGGTGTCACTTGTGTCAGAAGCCTGTACACGAGATTACCACACTCCTAAACATCCCTAGGTCCACTGTTTCTGATGTGATAGTGAAGTAGAAACGTGAAGCGTACAGGCCAACCTCGTCTGTTGACTTACAGAAACCACCAACATTTGAAGAGGGTCGTAAAGGGTAATAGAAAGACATCTATCCAGACCATCATACAGGAATTCCAAAATGCGTCAAGATCGACTCCAAGTACTATGACAGGCGTGAGGTAAGAAACCTTGGATTCCATGGTCGAGCGGATGCAGGAAAATGCCAAACGACGCCTCGCTTGGTGTAAGTAGCGTCAACATTACACGATTGAACAAAGGCAAACGTTGTGTGGAGTGACAAATCACGGTAAACAATGTGGCGATCCGATGGCAGGGTGTGGTTATGGCGGTGAACGTCATCTGCCAGCGTGTGTAGTGGCAACAGTGAAATTCGGAGGTGGTGATGTTATGGTGTAGTTGTGTTTTTCCAGGAGGGGGCTTGTACCCCTTGTTTGTTTTGCGTGGCACGATCACAGCGCAGACCTACATTGATATTTTAAGCACCTTGTTGCTTCTCACTGTTGAGGAGCAATTCGGGGATGGCGATTGCATCTTTCAACACGATCGAGCACCTGTTCATACTGCACGGGCTGTGGCGGAGCGGTTACACGACAATAACATCCCTGTAATGGACTGGCCTGCACAGAGTCCTGACTTGAAACCTATAGAACACCTTTGGTATGTTTTGGAACGCCGACTTCGTGCCAGGTCTCACCGAACTACATCGATACCTCTCCTCAGTTCCGTACTCCGTGATGAATGGGCTGCCATTCCCCAAGAAACCTTCCAGCACTTGATTGAAGGTATGCCTGCAAGAGTGAAGCTGTCATCAGGCTAAGGGTAGGCCAACACCATATTGACTTCGAACATTACCGATGGAGGGCGCCGCGAACTTGTACGTCATTTTCAGCCAGATGTCCGGATACTTTTGATCACGTAGTGTATAAAGGAGCCACAGCAGGCTTCTATAGCTGAAGAAGAATTGGAAGATCGAATTTTTCCTAATGCATGTTCCTTTTTGTCAAAAACTATAAACCCTTCAAGTCTAAATTGTGGCACACTTGTGTGAGATAATCTATTATGTTCACTGAGCTGAATTTACAAGTATAATACATTTTTAAAAATTGAGGACATGGTTTAAAATATTTGGAAGTAAATTTTGGTTCAATTTCTTCACAGAGACAAAAACCTGCCGAAGCATAAATATTATTGGCAGTATAATTTCCTTACTTCAGTGCTATGGAGAAGAATGTCTACATAGCTTTCTGCTTCAACTACTTTCTGAGTAAAAGGAACCCAAATATATCAATTTTTTTCTATCTAGCAAACCATTTTTGAAATTTACTCCAACAACCTAAAAAGCATATACTTGTGAGATTGTAAAATCATACAGGTTTATATGCTAACAGTACAGTAATTGATGTGTCGATTACATCCAGAGATAACAGTATCTATGTTTCTTTGGTTAGCTACATGTCCATGTAATGTTTACAGTTCCCACAGCCCTTAATTTTTTGAGATGAATACATTCCATGATCTCATATTCAAACATAACGCTCGGACATGTAAGGCAATTAATTTCGGATTATCCAATTATGCGTACGTACAGCACTCTAGAATTTTGTACATGCAGGGTGTACAAAACGAGGTATTTCACTATGTTTTATAATTTAAGATGCGGCAGGAACTATCTTCGTGTATATGTTTGCGAGAAAATCCTAGGATCAAGTTTTGTACAGTATGGTTGTTTTAAGGAAAGGCCGGCTATATGCGTAGCACCTGTACTGCAGTGACCTTGCACTTTTCCGATGCGCAACTGGCGGCGCTTCAATTGTAACTTTGCGTTCCTGCTGTAAAGAGAGTTATGCAATGTGCATCTCAAAGGTGAACAGTTTTTCAAGATATCTCTGTTGTATGTGCTTTTCTTAAGAATGGTCATGTCTTGTTATTAGTCCACTGTAATACCTGCCCACGAATTCGCGCTTGAACAACGAATGTTTATGTACAATACATACTAAAAGCCGAATCATGTAGACAGATGTGTAGACAACTTCAGGTGAAATTTCAGAGTCTTCCAGTTCCAAGTAGAGAAACTATTAGTGTCTGTTAATAAGCTTAGGACAATGGGATCGCTAAACCCTAAAGCTAAGAAGCGAAAAAGAGATGTCCTAACAGAGGAAATAACTGATGAAATTGATGTATCTATTTGTGGGGAACCCTAAAAAATAAAGTTTATAAGAGCAATCCTCACAATCTCCACCGTAGATTAACTTACGGTCAATATAAAAACAGAGGTTATGAACATTACCCAAGAAGAACTTATGCCTGTGAATGTAAATTTCATCCAAAGAGTCAAGAATGTCTTAATGTAGATAAACATCACTTTCAAAACTAATTATAACAAGATTAGTACTCATAGTGCATGTTATTATCTCTCGTAAGTAACGCGGGAGTTGCAGAACGAAAAACCTCCAATGTAATGGACAGTTTGCGGAGCACGCATCCGCGTGATCGGTGGCCTTGCCATAAAACGACCGCTTATTTTACAAGATTCAAAATCATACAAAATTATATTTATATAGTTTGCGGAGAATACAGATCTCACCGTTTGTGTCCGCAGTATCTGGTACATTGTTTAAATACTCAGTCTGCATGAAAACAAGAATACGCTTATTTTAACTTACTCAGTGGAATATGAAGCTCAGCTTTCTCTTAAGTGTGCCTGGCTGGAAACTGAAACAAACAAACCAATATAATTTTTGCTTAAAATAGTGAAATTTATTAGGGAAATGTCTTGCGTAGGTTTATATACCTGATGTCAAAGAGCCATCTAATGAGAAAGCATCTAATGGCGTATGTGGACAAAACGATGCTTATACACATCATGCATATTCCAAAGTTAGGAAAAGCAGCTATAACCCTAATTTATATACCGTTTACAGAATATATTTCCTGCAATTATGCGATATGCGATACAATTACATTATATAATTACTAGTTGACTTAACCGATGTTGCACGGTTAACCTTTTAAACCCGTACGAAGAATTTATTAATTCCGTTTACCTTCCAGGGTTCTTTATGAAATGATTCTATAGTGATCTAGAGAATTTTATAGACGGATGAAAAATCCCCTCATATTCACACAAACAGATGTAAACATAGGGATCGCTTAAAAACAACCCTTGTGCGGAAGATAATATTTTAGATAATTATGGTAAGTTAAATTTCAAACCTTTTGTTACTTCTCTCTGGTCCTATAGGTATTTAATAGCTACATAGTTTTCTCACAGTTGAGAAAACTTCAATATTTACAACGAAACAGAATTGAAGCTCTTGAATATGAAGATTCACTACTTCTAGGCCACCAACTTAACCTCTTTGGAAAAGGCATATAGTCTGCGATCATCTTCTCAGTTGTTAATATATAACACGGGTTCACTCAAAATTGAAGGTGACTGCAACACATTAGATTTTTTACTTCATCAATCAGTGTACAGTGCCTACTTCTGCTTTACTTATATTTTCGTGGAATTCTGTTTTGTTTTATGAGCCTGTTTTAGTTCATTCGTTTAATATGTTGCCAATATTTTAACCTTCGCTTTCTAATGCCACTATGAATGTCTGTTTATATTTAGATTTCTGAGTTTTATTTTTTACCTATGACTTATACAATTACCTTTTATTTATATAATTTTGTAGTCTTTTATTAGAATATTTTTGATATATAGCTTTTTGTTTAAAATTATTTTTTCTGCTCTGTAGAGACATTCTGGTTTAAATCCGGTGTTATAATGCCTTTATTGTATATATGCTTATACATGCACTATTTATTATCGATTTTTGAGCACGCAGATATGCGGTTTCTATTTTTTGGCGTCTCCTTTTATCAGCTTTAG
Organism: Deroplatys truncata; assembly: GCA_030765065.1. Taxonomy (NCBI): domain Eukaryota; kingdom Metazoa; phylum Arthropoda; class Insecta; order Mantodea; family Mantidae; genus Deroplatys; species Deroplatys truncata. Next base: position 64,319,064 of record CM060979.1, on the reverse strand, counting down.
TTTTGATTCCATTTTTGAATTATTTCTCCAAGATATTTAAACCGTTAAAATTAATTTATTATTATTTATTATTATTATTATTATTATTATTATTATTATTATTATTATTATTATTATTATTATTATTATTATTATTATTATTACTGTGGTTCAAAACAGGCTCAACCATGTTATTGTACAACTCTGGACATTTTACAAAAGCAATGTAAATATCCAACTCTTAATTAAATTTATAACACAATCTGACATTTTCATATGTGTACCCCTAAAACCTTTTTTTATTGCTGCACAGAAACTTCATGAACAGTGTGTAACCCCGAGGAAAAGGTCAGCGTTTGAATTTTTGGGAGATGAAAAGGCCCTGTCTACTTCAGTAGTTCCTCTAGATGTATGAACAGAATATGTTTTCAGAATCGTTTTTAGGAATGTTAGTTTTTCGTGTAGTTCGAAATGCAAAAGGTAAATTCTAAAAAGTAGTATTTTTTTCCAGAATATCAGTATGACGTTTCGGGGAAAAATATAACGCTAAACAATTTTTTTTCTACTATTTATACACAAAATTTCCTTGGTTTCTACCATTCATACGAGAGTTTCTCGGTTAGAGATGTATTCAGTAATAGCATACATACCTATACAGTATGTGGAGTTAATAGCCAGAAGTGAAAACGCCTATACACCCTCCTTCGCAATCTGTCCACTGCGGAACCTATTCCGAAATAAGCGTTGTGGTAGGACGGTTATAAATTCATATGGCTAAGTGTTCGTTCTCTCATTGGCTAATTGATAGGCTCTGCTCACATCGGCAATCAACTGTGGAGATTAATGGGGATATGCGAGCCTCGATGAATCCCAAAAAGATTATTTAAACTGGCCAAAATCAACTATACCGAAAGAGGATGCTGTCTGTCAGTAAGATAAAGAGCTAACTGTGCTAGTCTGCTAACTATGGTAGTAATAGAGATTGCTTGTGAAGATTACTGCTCCCCAAGAGCGACTTCAGGTGCTGTGCTATAAAGCCGTCGGCGGTGCTGCAGCACTTGGTGACTGATAAAGCTTCCTCAGAGGGGCAGTCACTAAAATTTTAAGGATATCCATCTGTAAAATTTAATAAATCCCACAGTTTCAAGTCGATTCATTTGAAATTTTAATACAGCAATGATACAGTGTAAATTATGTAAACCAATTTTTTTGAATATTTCTAAATTAGTTCCAGAGATATATTGAAATTATTATTTTAAACAATTAACAGTTTGTATTTAAACCCTTTAACAGTATAAAAATCAACTGTAGAGATACATTCTTAATTATTCAAATGAATCCTGGTCAGTGCGTATAACTTTGCACTACCCGTAAGGTGGCACCTCGTAACTATGTGTACGTGGCACCATCTATTGGTAGAGTGACTACAGCGTGTGCAACAGTACAGCGACAGTGTGGTTTCACGCCGAAGAGAAGATGGTTACACAAGTTATCGTCCACTACTGAACATGAAGGCCAGTAAGCAGGAACAACGAGGGGTGAGTCAGAATAAGAAGTGGAAACATGTGACTTTACCACCTCCAAAGAAATCAAAGGCCGTGCATCAGTTCTGGTGAGGTCATGATGTCCTTTTTTGACCACAAAGGCCCACTGCTTGTCGAGTTTCTGGAACGGGGAACCACCATCAATGCCCAGCGTTATCAAGCCACTTTACAGAACCTTAGACGAGCCATCAAGTCGAAACGCCCAGGCATGCTGTCCAATGGCGTTATTCTCCTGCATGATAATGCCCGCCCACACACTGCCAATACGGTGAAGACGACATTGCAGCAGTTTCGATGGGAAACGTTGGAATATCCATCGTACAGTCCAGACCCTTCCCCGTGTAACTTTCAAGTTTATGGACCTCAAAAACAAGCTATTCGCGGACATCGATTCACAACGGACGACGAAGTGTGTGAATGGATCCAGGCCTGAATCCAACAGTAGCTTACTAGCTTCTTCAAAGATGGAATCGACCGGCTAGTGTGGCAAGGGATAAATGTGCCAACAGTTTTATTAGTCTGGAAGAAAACAAATGTTAAATATGATAATTTAAATGTTTGCATAAAAATTCACACAATATGCATATTTTGTTTAATAACATAACAAATAAGCAGGTTAATAAAAATTAATCTAATAATTTTTATACTGTTAATAACAAGGACGAACACAAAATTTCATTGACTTATACCGAAAATTACATTTAACACAATTTGAAAATAAGAATATTCAATGAATAACCCGAGAAAAGAAAGTTTAAAAATTACAATCTTAAAATAACACTGTTTCTTACTCAATGTTGCTTAAAAAGCATTTAGTTCATATACAGGCCCCCTTTGTCCTTTTTCGATTCTCTGAAATTAATTTAGTACCTTAGATTCCACTGTTGATTTTTTTTTCACTTTTAAAACTTACCGTTTTACTGCAATTTTGTACGAAGTTAGGCTTACAAGCAGATATTTAAATCGCTATATGACATGTTTTAATAGATCATACAGCTATAAGAGCAACATAGAGCCAAAGTAGAAGGTTTCTAGTGTTTAATAACACTAAAATTCATTGGCAATTTTTGGCCTTTTTTCAAAGATAGGGAGTCCTTAAAAAGTCATTTTCGTTTTTCGAGTACCTGCTGCATTCTATTTACGCTAATTTATTCAAATTGGTGGAACAGTTTTGGATAAACCCTGATTTTCCACATTTATTCACTTGTTCAGTTTGATATTTTCACTTAATTTAAAAGTAGTAGTAACGAATGCTTTTTTGTTATTATATAATGCAGTGCCAGTTAAAAGTAATTTGCTCCCAGGATCCAGAAGTATTCCAGTTATCCATATTTGGCTTATAGCATTATCTAACAGCTGAGAGGGATCTGAACTCGTTTATTTTTACATTAGTCACCATTAAACCTCCCTATCGTAACATTAGTACGATGTCCTGGATATGTAAACATCTATTTTGTATTCCCCGTTGCTTCTCGGTGTTTTATCTCCTACGAATTGATCAATTGGAGCCCGAAATGTTTAAACTGCGAAATATTTTCATTAGTTCGCAAGTACTAGAGATGCTTTTAAATAAAGTTTTTAAGATGTTTTACCAGAGTGAGATAAAACTGAGTTTCTATGATTTGTCGGTGGATTTTACTGCCGTTCCATTTTTTCAGTTTTCGATATATCACTAAGGACAATAAGAGGAACTTTGCCTCAAATTAGATACAAATAAATTATCTTAAAGAAAAGTGCTAGAGAAAATAATGACTAAGAATAAACGTATCAAAGTAGAAAACAATGATAGAATAACACAGGGACCAATTAAAGAAAGATTAGAGAATGATGAATGATAAATAAATACTAAATAATGAATATAGAATATTATGTATGCAAGCAGATAAAAGCATTGTAAATGATAAAACATATGCAGAAGGCTGAGTAACAGAGGTAATTAGCAACGGATCGCGAATGGTAACTGGGGAAAATCCATCACAGAGCAAAGGTTCAGTAAGTGACCGAAGAGCACAGGATTTAGGATAAGTAGTGACTGGAAGGAGTGTGATAGGTAATATTAGAAAGAAACGTATAAAACTCGAAGTTACCGAAGTAATCAAGTTTTGCTAGGGAAAAATTCGTGCAGGATTTTGTTTTCTTTAAACACAATAGCAAATGGGAAAACACACTATATGCTACAGCAAGAAAATTGTCTGTCTTGAAGAGAATAAAATGTGAGAAATTCCGAGAAACCTTCTTCCACTTCTGATGGTCAAGAGGTCCACTTCACATCTGTCAATATGGGGAATCGCATGAACACAGATGTAGATCCCACTTAGATCTCAAAAAGTAACGGAGGATTAATGGGAAAGGTAGAATCTTCCAGTTTCCGTCCGGTTGCTCTAACCACTTAGATCCGTGGTTCAAATTCCGGCAATGACATTGCGATTCTTATTCGTCCGGTTCTACATTTCCAAACTTTCCAACACAGATTTGTGTGGAAGAACAATTAATTCCTTCAATGTCATTGTTAATTTTACTCGAATAAATCCAGAAAAGCATAACAGGTGGCCTTGTTCAACTCCATTAACAAACAGAGGTAAAATTAGCTAGGTTGCTGTTGCTCTGGACCTCGAGCCAGTATACTGAACTCATGGAAATTACACCTTAAATGTGTTAAATTACCACTGCTCTTAAAGTTTTCAATGGTTTTTCCTGAAATGTTTAACAATGATTTCATACATCATGGCAATTATTTCAAGGGGTTGTTTGTATTGATAGCTTGTGTAGTTGCGGCCGTAAAGATTATTTCATTCAGCAGAAAAATAATATAATTTACTCATAAAACATGCGAATTCATGTACCTTTTTCCTGATACTACTTGCAATACAAAATCACACTTTTGCATGCTTCTTCTTAGTATAATCAGGTATCTGCTGAACCTCAATTATTTAGTTACGTATATCTGTTCACTAGAAATTGATAAAACATTATTTGCGAAGTCAAACATGTGGAAAATTTGCAATGTTGTTGGACTCTTAATATTACTAATATACATTTTAAAATTATAATTGTGGTTCAGAAAGTTCAACTACGTGTTGTATACATGTAATGAAAATTTCAGCTCTCTACCTCTCATACTTTCTTAGAGAAAGGTACATAAGTATCCAAAAATTTTGTTTTGAGAAAACTGAACTTAAAGTTTGAACATTAAAATTCTGATACGCTTGAGTACATTCCAGAGTCATAATCATCTGCGCCTTCATTCCTGGATTGCTTCAACTTTTCTGATTGCCTTCTCTTGGTCCTGGCCTCTTTTATTAATTGCTGAACTGCTGGGCATGATATAGTCGTTTGCTGTTGAAAGATACAAAAATATTCTAAAGCGGCGTTCCATGGCAGTTTTAAAGGAATACAGACTAGCAGTTAAATGGAATTCAAAATGTCTCAAAGGTCTCTTAACCTCCCAAAAGTATATATTTTCTGAAACTGGTATTAATAAGAGATTTTGTTAGTGCATAAAACAAAAAATGTGATTTTGACCATTTCAGAGTACCTTGTCCCCTTCAGTAACACACCGATTCAGCATCCAAGCATTGTCGTAGTGCATAAGAAATTTGAGGCAGTATTTTATATCACAACACTGTGAATGCCAAGGTGATTGTAGTGTAAATTAATATTATTGTATGTACAGGATTTTAGATGTTTGTTAGCCGTAAGCATTATTAGGAAATAAGCTTACACGGCCTCACTGAAACTGACAATAGAAGTAACAATAAACCGAGGGGGTGAGTTGTTTATCACTAAGAAGAGACAAACAAATGACGTCAGGGTAGCGTGCCTTTCTTTAGAAATGGAGGGAATATCTTCCCTAGAGTATACATGTTCGTAGTAGTGATTGGCTGACAAAACAAATGCTAATTTTAGCGCGATTTGGTAACCAATAGCAGCTCTATTATAATGTTTAGGCATTTCGAGGTGAAGTAGTATATATTCTCGAGCCATAAGCATGTTTAACGCAGTTCTAAGGAATCTCTCGTGAGGTGCACGCCATACAGTTTGAAGAATCTCTCGCGAGGTACACGTCGTAAAGTTAGTTATACAATGTGAAGTACGCATCAAATAATACGACAGTAATTACATTTGGAAATACCACATTTTCAGTCAGGCGTGTATAAAGATTAAAGATGTCAATTTTTAATTAAGTGTGACGGCAATAAAAGTGCAGAAACAAATTATTTTATCAGTGTTATCTTTTAGTAACAACTCCTTTCCGTTTACACGCCCTGCTCAGAATACTTGCTTAACTGAGTAATAATAGCTAATCGGAGGACAAAGAACCCAAATTTTAAAATAATAAAACAGTATCTGGCGCCCAGCAAATAAGATAACACGAGCCGATTACCACGACAAATTATTGATTACCGGATGATAAGAAATGGGTCCTGCTCATTAAAACATTTCACCTTTTAATCTTTCACTTTGTCATAACTGCCGAATGGTGTCTCCGTAGATATTTCTTCAATTTCGCAAACGGAAAACAGTCGGAAGCGTCTCAGTTAAGGATATGTTGAACAAGTTGCCACCACCAGATGTAGCAAGACTGTTATGCTGTCGCTACAGGGATCCCTTATGGGGTATTGAACCCCACTTCGTGTGCAGGAAGGCAGGTCCTCGATATGGAATGGCTTCCTTAAGACGCATTGCTGTCATCTGAATAGCTGCACCATATCCAGATAATTATTTCTTAAATATGCAATCAATGGGTACATAGGAAATGAGCATTATCTAGCATCTGTAATCTACCGGCTTAAGTTCAGCCTAGAGCAGCAATGATAAATGTTTTCAATTAATGTGTTATTTAAGGTCATATTTGTTATTTCTAATTTTCTTGTGTAGAACCATCATTCAAGAATTGCCAAGAATTGCTTTGACTTCTAGTTGCAAATTAAATTGTAGGTGTAGGTGTGTTATTTATTTAATATCTGCATTGCCCTTAGTTTCATTAGACTGCTATTTCTGTGGTGTTTTTTGCGAATATCATAGAACTTGCATTAAAAAATCTGATGTGTTACACTCACATGACCTTCTCTACTCTTGTACAAACTATTTTTACAAACACTTATTCTCCATATGCTTCATGTTTATCGAGATGTCAATCTTATTGCTAATTTTCTTGTAGGTGCAAGGGGAATATGGTAGGTTTTAAGCGATAGTCAAATATTTTAAGCGCTGGTTGCTATGTGGCGCATTCCATTCTCTTTGCATGTCCAGGACATAACAAAAAATCTGATGTGTTGCACTCACATGACTTTCTCTACTCTTGTACAATCTATTTTTACAAACGCCTATTCTCCATATGCTTCATGTTAATCGAAATATCGAGATGTCAATCTTATTGGTAATTTTCTTGTATATGCAAGGGGAATATGGTAGCTTTTAAGCGATAGTCAAATATTTTAACGCTGGTTGCTATGTGGCGCATTTTATTCTCTTTGCATGTCCAGCACATAAAAAAATGAATAACGAATTTGAGAAAAAGTATTAAGTATTGGAAAATTTAAGGAAATAACAAGCAATATCTCGAAAACGGTTCACTCAACAAAAGAAATGTATATGACATAAGTTGTGTAGTTTAACGCGATCTACATTTCTTTTGAAGTAAAATTTTTTCTATCTCTTATGGTTTAGCAGTTATGCAAAAGTCGTTCACAATAAAGAATACTTTTGGAGACATTCCCAGAAAATTCAAGATATAAGTTTTATTTGTCATAAAAATATCTTAAACATATGATATTTTAATCAAAATCGTTAGAGCCATTTTTGAGAAAATTAAAATTTTCGAAAAATGTTCCATATAAAGGGTACTCTGGGGTGGGGGGATTTTCTTGAAAACCTTCGTGTCGCATCTCTGGAAGATACTGAACCTAAATACCAAGTTTGGTGTTTATCCGACTGTTCGTTTCTGAGTTATGCTGTTCACAGACACACAGACACACACACACACACACACACACACACACACACACACACACACACACACACACACACAGACACACACGGACATGTTTCCAAAAATGATTTTTTTGGATTCAGGAGGTCTCAAAACATGTATTTCCGGTGAAATCTCGAATTTTTGGGTGGAAAGCAATACTTCCCCTACTTACTATACGTAGTTGAGAAAGTAAAATGAATAACGAATTTGAGAAAAAGCGTATTGGAGAATTTAAGGGAATAACTAGCAATATCTCGAAAACGGTTCACTCAACAAAAAAATGTATATGACATAAATTGTGTATTTTAACGCGATCTACATGTTTTGTGTAGTAAAATTTTGTCCATCTTTTATGGTTTACCAGTTATGCAAAAGTCGTTCACAATGAAGAATACCTTTGGGGACATTCCCAGAAAATTCGAGATATACATTTCATTTCCCATGACAATATCTTAAACATATGCTATTTTAATCAAAATCGTTAGAGCCAGTTTTGAGAAAATTAAAATTTTCGAAAAATTTTCATGTAAGGGGTAGTCTGGGGTGGGGGATTTTCTTGTCGCATCTATGGAAGATACTGAACCTAAATACTGGAGTAGTATAGTGTGTATTTGTGTATTTGTAGCACCACGTGGTGGATAATGTTTCTCACGTAATGTTGTTTACCTCACTAGTGCAGCCATCTCGTGTGACGTCATTCGTTGGTCTGGCTCGTAGTTCCCTCTGACGTAGCAATCTATATGAATTAGTTTTAAGGTTATGTATATTGTCTTCCGGCCAGCTATTTAGGTAGGCATTTAATTCTTGCAGGGTGTGAAGCGGAAAAGGAATCTTTTATCAAAAAAAATTACTAGTGATGAAATGTGTTTTATAATGTTTTATTGTCGAACACGTGCACTAACACTTTCACAGATTTATCTAGATGATCGGCATACTGAAACTGTTTATCATAACTTCTCACTTTTAACTCACGTACTTCAATTTTTGTATATAAGTGACTTTGTAATATTTTAGATCTTTAATGATTTTCACTGCGTGTAATTTAACGAACTGAAGGACCGATAGGCGACATGTAGTCACGTATTGTACACGAATCTTTGATGAGCTGAGCGGGAGACGATGTGTAATGCTTCGTGAATCTTGACGAACTGGGGACGATGTGTAATGTGTCGTGAATCTTGCCGAACTGGGGGGACGCTTGACTTCGAGCATGGCTATTTATAGGCTTGCCCCAAGATACACCTAAAGATTATAAATGAATTACCATTGGCTAATAAAACGCGCCAACATTAGCGTCTATTTTACTATCCAATGAAAACCACTAATACATATTACTTTTATAGAACATTCTGGAAGCTTTTTTTACTGAAAAGGCGCGAAACATTACGTAACTTCCTGGTTCCCGGTAACCATAAACAACTCAAACCCTTCATTGCAGTATTGTTATTGTTAACAGTTTCAGTAGAGCCGAATATTATTATTTACCATTAATGATTATAATTATTAAACCTCTGAAATCAATGTTACATAAAAATACATATTCATATGTAAATAATTATTTACATTAAAGTAATTTGTGATACAAATTACCGTCTCATATGCCCCACTAGAAACATAATTATAAATATTTATAACCTGCTTGGAAATTTTATAATTTTGTTTTTAGTCTCCTAAATCTTGTAACACACGCTATTCACTTTCACTTTACACTTCACACGTATTTAACACACGACATATGTTTTATCTCGCCACTACTTACTGGCTCTGATTTAATTAATTTAGATATTAATCTGATATCACAAATTTTTTTTTTTTTTATAGCAAATACTATACCCTAAACTATTTATTTACTAATACCAAATTGTTTACTTTAAGCTGTTGACAAAAATTTATACATTTAAGATTTTTGTAATTATTATACATATGTACCAAAATATTCACCCTCAACACAAATATTTACATCTCTTAAATCTAGACAATGTTTCCCATGTTCTATTTACTACATAAGTATTTGTTTCAATTATTTTTAATTATATTTACCAATTTTTTTTTTTTTTTTTTTTTGTTATTTTGTACTTTGCAAATATATTTACATCTCTTAAATCTTGAGAATGTTTCACCTTTTCTGTTTGCTGCATAAGTATTTGTTTTGAATTATTTTTTTTTTTTTACCATTTTTGTTATTCTGAATTTTATTTTAACAATACTCTTTGAATTGTATCTACGTACTTTTAATTTAGTATCATATTAAGTTTCAATCTTTGCATTCTTAATTTTTAATTCTTGGAATTGTATTTACGTACTTTTAATTTAATATCATCTTAAGTTTCAATCTTTGCATTCTTAATTTCAAATACTGTTACACTTACTAAATTTAATTTATTTATTTTTTTTTTTTTTTTTAAAACATTTCCCTTTTTTTTTTTTTTTTTTATCATTTAATTTATTTCACTTTTCAAATGACATATATAAATAGTTAACCCTCTTACGTTCCAATACATTTCTCTGCAAGTCGTCTTCAACTATCCAGCATTTACTTTACATCACATTGCTATTTACCCTCCTGGATCAAATTGTGTGTGGCTAAACATTACTCGTAGCCGTAACCTAACCTTCCAAAATTTGTTCATGAATAACCTCTTGTATTCATATGAAATTTCGTTCTCTGATAATATTTGAAAACAATCTACAGTTTCTTGAACAACACATCTTTTAACAACTTTCATTTCCAATTCTTTTACTATCTCTTTAATTTGAAAGTACTTTGACAAATCTGTACTGAACTGTACTGGACTGGAGTTTTCATTTTGAATATCTTGGTACAATTTATTTCTTTGCATTACTGACTCATTTTGTATTTCTGATATTTCCCCTCTGAAATTAACTTGCGCCTCATTTACATCTACGTTCATAACCTCTTTCATCTCTCTTAGCTCACTTGAAATACAACTCATTTGACTTCCTAACTCTGTACATTCTACATTAACCTCACTTTTAGTGTTAACCTCACTTTCTTTGTTACCTATTTCCTTGCTCATGTCTAGCATTTTCTTTGAAATTTCTCCTATCTCACTTGCTATTACTTCCTCATTTTCATCTCTCATTTCTGGCATACTACTATTTAACTTCCTAACTTTCTTTTCAATTTCTTCACTGCTTTGATCTACTGTTTGCTCTACTTTCTCATTCCTCCTACCAATACTTTCAATTGATTTCCTGTTTTGTTCAAAGCTTTTACCAATATCTTCCCTTAATTCCCTATGATCTTTTCTTATAGCTTCTATCAATTCCCTATGATCCTTATTCATTTCATCATGAATCTTTTTTATCATATCCATAATCATTCTAGTATCAGAACTAATATTTCCTGCTATTCTATTCTTACTTTCTGCACTAACATTTCCTCCCTCCAATATTACATTGTTTGAGCTTTTGTTTGTAACCTGTATTGAATTACAGCTAACTTTTACACTATCCCCTTCCATCATTGTTTCTTCTGTATTACTTGCAGCCATTGTTTTTCGTTTTCTAAAAAAAAATTACAATCACCTGACTTTGTGATGCTGCCTGTTGATGTAGCCTTGATGTCCAGCGTTCTGCCCCATTCTCCTAGGTTTGTATGTCGCTTCTGCGTTGTATCGTGATGAATCTACGTCGTTTCGATGTTTTCTTGTAGCTGAATTACCCTTCTGTCTCGGAATCTGCGTCTTGTAGGTCGTTTCATTTCTGCTTTCGCCTCTTCCTGATTATTCTTGTTCCTTTCCTAGTCGTCTAGCCTTCCTTTCCTAGTTGTCGCTCCACGTTGATGCGCCAATTTGAGGTAGTATTTGTGTGTATTTGTGTATTTGTAGCACCACGTGGTGGATAATGTTTCTCACGTAATGTTGTTTACCTCACTAGTGCAGCCATCTCGTGTGACGTCATTCGTTGGTCTGGCTCGTAGTTCCCTCTGACGTAGCAATCTATATGAATTAGTTTTAAGGTTATGTATATTGTCTTCCGGCCAGCTATTTAGGTAGGCATTTAATTCTTGCAGGGTGTGAAGCGGAAAAGGAATCTTTTATCAAAAAAAATTACTAGTGATGAAATGTGTTTTATAATGTTTTATTGTCGAACACTTGCACTAACACTTTCACAGATTTATCTAGATGATCGGCATACTGAAACTGTTTATCATAACTTCTCACTTTTAACTCACGTACTTCAATTTTTGTATATAAGTGACTTTGTAATATTTTAGATCTTTAATGATTTTCACTGCGTGTAATTTAACGAACTGAAGGACCGATAGGCGACATGTAGTCACGTATTGTACACGAATCTTTGATGAGCTGAGCGGGAGACGATGTGTAATGCTTCGTGAATCTTGACGAACTGGGGACGATGTGTAATGTGTCGTGAATCTTGCCGAACTGGGGGGACGCTTGACTTCGAGCATGGCTATTTATAGGCTTGCCCCAAGATACACCTAAAGATTATAAATGAATTACCATTGGCTAATAAAACGCGCCAACATTAGCGTCTATTTTACTATCCAATGAAAACCACTAATACATATTACTTTTATAGAACATTCTGGAAGCTTTTTTTACTGAAAAGGCGCGAAACATTACGTAACTTCCTGGTTCCCGGTAACCATAAACAACTCAAACCCTTCATTGCAGTATTGTTATTGTTAACAGTTTCAGTAGAGCCGAATATTATTATTTACCATTAATGATTATAATTATTAAACCTCTGAAATCAATGTTACATAAAAATACATATTCATATGTAAATAATTATTTACATTAAAGTAATTTGTGATACAAATTACCGTCTCAATACCAAGTTTGGTGTTTATCCGACTGTTCGTTCCTGAGTTATGGTGTTCAGACACAGACACACACACGGACATGTTTCCAAAAATGCTTTTTTTGGATTCAGGGGGTCTCAAAACATGTATTTCCGGTGAAATATCGGTATCGAATATTTGTGTGGAATACAATACTTCCCCTACTTACGATACGTAGTAGAGAAAGTAAAAATATGTGTTATACTCACTTGACTTTCTCTACTCTTGTACAAACTATTTTGACAAACGCTTATTCTCCATCTACTTCATGTTGTAAAGGGATATACTATACATATATACGAATTATACATATGAGAGGGGACATACTATACATATATAAGTATTGTACATTTGAAAGGGGTATACTATGCATATATAAGAGTTGTACAGTAAGAACATAATTCACCAAGAAACATGTTAAAACATTCAACATCCAACATTTGTACAGAGCAAATTGTAAGCAACGGGCGAGCTAGCAAAATTTCAGGTAAAACAGCATTCTAAGTGGAGCACACCTTTCACCAAGCCAACGAGCAGGGAACCGGTATCGGTCAGGAGAAATAGAAAGAGACAGATAGAGAAAAGAAAGAGACGGAGATGTGGAACCGGTTTCACAACGTGCACTCTGACGCGTAAGCGCATGCATTTGGAGCAACATATTTTCATACATTTTAAGGTAACCAATGAGAAACGCCGTTAAATTTTTAAACGCAGAGGTGAGCGTACTAGGGCCAGGTATATAAAGGCAGACAAGGCCACAGATCCCACTCTCTCTCTCTCTCTCTCTCTCTCTCTCTCTCTCTCTCTTTATCTTCTAGAATTACATCGGCACGAAGTGTTAGGCTCTTAGCGACAGCTGCACGTGTATGTGCATAAGGGTGGGAGTGCGTGCGCAGATAGTTAGACTCCTGACTTGTTTAAAGTGGTGGGATTGGAATAATGGAAAAGCTAGCCGCCCATTTAAATTGTTAATAAATTATTATGATTAAGGGAAATGCAGTTTATTTTTAATTTGCCTCACCCACGATAACTGAGAATCACGAATTATATATACATATATATATATATATATATATATATATATATATATATATATATATATAGGGAAAAGTTAGGAATGGAAAATGCAACAGCCGACGAGCATCCATAGCCGAGGAAAAATTCTGCAACAGATAGCATCAATCCAAGGACCGACGATTTCACACTACAAATAGAGCCCAGCAACCGTTTCCCGCTACAATGATAATCAACATAAACATTTGCAGAAACATCTTATTGCCAATTTTCTTATAGGTGCAAGGGGAATATGGTAGGCTTTAAGCGGTAGTCCAATCTTTTAAGAGATAGTGCTATGTGGAGCATTCCATTATCCTTGCATATCCAGGACATAAAAAAACGAATAAGGAGTTCTCATTTGAGAAATGTATAAGTACTGGAAAATTCAAACACATAACGATGAATATCTCGGAAATGGTTCACTCCACAAAAAACACGTATATGACATAAACTGTGTATATTAACGAGCTACACATTTCTTACGTAGAAAAATTTTGTCTATCTCTTACGGATTACCATTTATGTGAAAGCCATTCAGAAAGAAGAAGACTTTTGGGGACATTCCCAGAAAATTCAGGATACACATTTCATTTATCATAAAAATATCTTTCGTATCTTATCGTATCGTATCTTCGTGTCGTATCTTTGAAAATGCTGAACCTAAATACCAAGTTTAGTATTTATCCTACTTTTCGTGTTTGAGTTATTCTGTTCACATACACACACGAATATGTTTCCGAAAATGCTTTATTAGGATTCAAGGCAGCTCAAAGTATGTATTTCCGGAGAAAACTCGGTAACGAATCTTTGGGTGGAATGCAATACTTTCCCTACTTACTATACGCAATATAGAAAGTAAAAATTAATGGTTTATATTCATTATCGTCCTAGGTTTTTATTTACGTGCTCTATCTGTAAGTAGTAAATAACATTGCTTTATTATTTGCGCTAGAGGACTACAACACATAGCAGTATAAAAATACAATTCGCGAAACGAACAGACATAAAAGGAAAAATAAGATATTAAGAATAATATTTTACGGCTTTGATGTGACATTTACCTAGTGATCCTTGCCTAGATAATATAAGAAACTCTCTCCAGTCTTGATTTTCAAGTATCTTATTAAGAAAATTTGCTTTTTGGCTTACCCATGTGATACTTTTGGGAACCATAAATATATATACCGTCTGATGTAATCACAATTGAGGCTTATGTGCCCTTTCTGAGCAAAATCTACGTCTTTTTCCATAATTTCGTATAGCTTACTTTGATGAAAGTTTCAGCAAGATATACTGAAAGCTGGTGATTGTACCTATTTAAAGATGGCTATGCAAACTATTGTTCTTTCTTTAAACTCTCTGTTAGTGAGAATTTCGAACTTTTCCGTACTTGGAGAACTCCTTTTACGACACAAAACTTCACTATTGAAAAGGCAGCATGCCAAGAAGTAAAACAAAAGAAAGTAGACGATGTTACAGTTTGTATAAGTTTTTGAATGAATAAGATGCAGTGTTAATCAATGGAATGATAAACCAAAGTTGAATAGTCAACTAAGTGTGAACTTTGATATTATTCTATAATACTCTTTTACAGAGTTGTGATGTAATTCCCCCACAAAGTTTATCCTACCGTTAAAGACAGGATTAAACTTCATTACAATTAATGCCTTCTAGTCTTATCTCTTAAATCTCAATAATAATGCCCGCGAAACAGAACTCTTAACAAGTGGCTAATTTTTATCTAATATTTGAAATACACAAATGTACTTTATTTAAATGATTTAGATCCGAACAGAATACGATAGCTAATATTTACCACAATACACACCAGAGAAACAATAGTAACAAATACACAAAACCTACCTAAACCGGAACGCGATACTCCCGGTATTTTTACGTTTTTACAGGTTTCCGTCTTATAAAGGGTTCTGTTTTAATAACACAGAAGTACAAAACATGTGATTCCATAGCATTACAATGAAGAAATATTTAAAATAAAGGTCCGTAAATAAAACATTCTCCAAATGTATGTTTTAGCTTATATATAACACTCTCTGGTCCCCACATAACTTGTGTGAAGTTAAATTTCGCATACATTGTTCTTAAAACTGCGTTATAAATACAGTCGCGCTTAAAATTAATGGCTACCACTTTAAAAATAAATCACTTATCTGTTTATTACGCATGTATTAATCCGTCTTAGTCAGGTTATTTACGCAACGGCTCCATAAAATTATTTAGTTTCCGCGTTAGGACAGTTTTCCGGTTTAAATTATTATTTAACATAGGAATTAGCTCCTTCAGAGATTTATTTTCAGTTTGTTCATGTTTCTGGTATACTCATTTCCAATTTTCACAAAACATTAGTTTTTCATTGCCCTTTTTACATTGACCGCCTAAATTATAAGGATGGATACAGAAGAGTAGGCTAACCAACCAGTGCTACCCATGATGCATCAGCTCTCAAGTGCACAGCTACCTCATGCATATGGCAACGCATCTAGGTTGTTCACACTTTATTAAGTTTTGAAGCTGTTACGAAGGTTCTTTGGGAATATCCCATATTTCTGGAGCTCTAGCTGCCATTTCGCCGACATTGCATCAGGGAGAAAATTCACACAGAAATTGCCGTGCCATGCAAAGCAATTAATTTTTGCCCTGTTAGGTTCGACGTAACAGACCCTATCGACTTGGGCATCTAGCCGCTCTCCACAGTTAACACTTAATTGTCAGACGGTATGTGTCACATGCAAAGTGGATCCCATGGTTGTTACTGCTGCTGATGACACAGCAATCACGTCACACAGTGAACTGCCCTGGGGGAGAAAAAAAGAAGAGCGGAAGCGATAGGGTGTGTGTGCGTGTCGAGCGCACCAGTCACCTACTGGTGTGTGGGAGTTTGCGATGGATCGATATGTATCGCGCGACACATGGTGGGATAACACTGCATTCCTAACATCAACTGGAAGCATCCAAATAGCCTTTTGGCAGTCACGCGATATTAATACGAGCCAGCTTTGGGAAGATTTTTATTAGGTAGCTTCATATAGTTTATTTACTCTGCATCCAGATCACTGATAATTTTAATAGTCTTTACTGTGTTTGTGCCGTTTTTTGTCTGCCATGGGATAAAGCATCTCTCTTGTATGAATGCAATATGCGATATTCGCTGGCATTGAGAAAATTGAACTGGATAGCTCCCTTTTGAAAGATGTATAATTACAGCATGCAGGTCAGTGGCCATCAAAAGCATACCTATATCTGGATAGGAATATATACTTGATATACAATATTTGCTAAAATGCGAGTTAATAATGGTATGACAAGAGTATCTGCAGTAGCGACTTGTGAGCAGACATTTTGGGTGTTCACAAAATAATGTGAAGTAGGTTCCCTGCATAACAACAACAATAATAATGGTAATAATAATAATAATAATAATAATAATAATAATAATAATAATGCACAAGTTTTTTGATAAAGAAAAGGGTTATTTTTGTGTATGTTTACTGTTGTGTACATAATTAAGTACAAGGTGATTTAAAGCAAGAGCGAAGTAATATGTAAATAAAATTGTAGTTCAGAGTAAGAATGGACAGAAAATAATGTAACGGCTACATTGTAGCGGTTACCAAAGTAACGAACACAAAAGTAACTAATTACCCATCTCCGTTACCAGAGCAACCAAGCCAAATAGGTATCACCTTAACGTTACAAGGAACGAGATGGTTACCTAGCCTGGATGACATCGTTCTCTGTATTGCGCGGCATTGGTATGGCTTATAGGGAACTAGTTATCTCAATTCGTTTACAACTTGAGTCATCCTCGCACGGAGTTGTAAATACATACTTGTTTGTCACAGCATATTGCTTATTGCTTCGAATATTTATTATGCCACAGCTGACAGGTCAGACAGCACTGCATTGACCTAATATGGTTATTCACATATGATTGTAGATGCACGAGTTTTTATACATCGCGGGTGGATGGGTAATAATAAACAATTAATGCTGTTCAGTAGTAAAATTTGCATGGGTCGCTAGGCTTAATCAATGATGTCGTTCATATTGAAACGTAGTTATCTACATGTAATTTTTACTGGTAACCATTAATGTAATGTAACTGCGAACGTGATAACCATGAAAACAAATAACTACATCGTAACCGTTGCATGTAACTTTTAATACTGGAACTGGAACAGTTATAACCGTTTCTCAAAAATAACTGTTTATCACATCGCTAGTTCAGAGTATGGATGGTCTGTAATAACCGGGAGAAGTTTCTTCGCTGGTGCACGTTGCCTACTTTTAACGTAGTGCTATCTCTAGTGGCATTAAGTAAAGTTGTAGTGTTAGTGTGGAAACAGAGCACGGGAGAGGCTTCGTGCAGGATATTTGATCCATAAGGTACGTACGTCATACCAGTTGCGCATGCGCAAAAGCTCCTTAACATGTGCAAAAGTCAAGTTGTGCTATCAACTCTGTTGCCACATTTCATCTAGTTTAGAGGAGTAGCGTGGTAGATTTAAACGACGTAGATGTTAAATTACCGCATATAAGTTACGTTTAATTGCATTGAAAGAAAAAATAACCAATAAATCCGCAAATTATCAAAAATTTAGGGAGTTCACTGCTCTTGTGTTATTTTACAGCAGTCGTCACTAGATATATGTAACACATCTGGCTGAATCATATTGATTCTAGGAATATACACAGGTAAATCACAGGCTATCTCTCTCTTTCGCTTTTATAGATTTAACTGAAGAACCAGCAAATAGGGATGTGATAAACACTTATTTTAGGGTAAAAGGTAAAGGTACGTATCACGGAGGGGCCCCCGAACCCGGGTCAGAGAACCGCACGCAGACCAGTCGTCCCATTGTGCTTCCAAAGTGACACCTGGGAGGAAAGGATGAGGGGAGGGCGAGCAGATCCGGATGCCGATGGGCGCAAGTATGGACGGGATCCCTAACGTTTCCAAATAGAACGCATACGACAAGCCACCAAACTCCAGGGTGCCCCGGAGCGGAGCTCCACACTGAGAAGAGACCTAACTTGAGTGGTACCGCAGCGACCCCAGGGAACAAATCTTTACAGAGCGCAAGCCACAACCCACAGAACACTGTGACCGGTTACACGTGAGAAAAATGTTGTTTGTTATGTTATTTGCATCACGCTTTAGGCGTCAATTTGAGAAAATGTAGTATTGGTTGGTAATTTGGCCCACGTTCTGGCACCAAATTGAGAAAAATGATTGTTAGCTCCACCTATGGACGCCAATTTGAAGTAGAATTGTTCTCTACGTTGTTTGCTGCTACGTAAGTAGTAATAGTCCCGGATGAGCCAATTGTTTTTAACGATAATCCTGCCGCTAGGGGCGCTAGTGTCGCTAGTGTCGCTGCGTGCGACGGCGGCGGCGGTAAGTTTGAAAAGCGCCCTGAGCGGTAGGATTATCGTTAAATCGGTTGGCTCATCCGGGACGAGTTGAAAGAATTGAGGAAGTGACGTGTAGTGTTTTGATTGGCTCGTTAATTTGGGGTGGGAGATGGAGGAAGGGAGATGGAGGAGTATGGAGGTCGCGTGATGGAGAGGAGCTGGGTGGCGAGGTGTTGTCTGTGCGGAGGTCGGTACTGAAAGAGGGGTAAAGATGGGGAGCGAGGGATAAAAAGTGTAACAGAAAGTGACGTGTGAAGTTGTGATTGGTGGGAGTAAGAAGTGATTTTATTGGTGGAAAGGAACAAATGAGAGTTGTTGATTGGTAGGAATAAGAGGGATTATGATTGGTGGAAAAGAAAAAGTTGTGGGAGTGGGGTATGTTGGAGGTGATGGGAAAGGTGAGTTTTGCTAGCAGCAAGATTTGCAAAAGCCTGTCTTGAACTGATCAGCAATTTTTGAACGTCGGATGGTAGTTTTCTTGAGTGGATAGAGAGATGGGGGCGATATGAGATGCGGTGGCGAAAATGGGGACTAGACAAGGTTGTTGAGACAAGAGGTTTAAGGACGAGGAAATTTGGAGGTTAGTGGTGAACACGGCGGTCGCAAGAGGTGGGGGTAAGGAGACGCAGTGGTGAGAATGGGAACTAAAAGAAGATGGGGGTAGCAAGAGTTTTAGAAGAGTAGATTTTGAGGTTAAAATAGTGGGAACTAAAAATGGCGGAGGGTCTACGACAAGGAGATGCGGTGAGAACTAAACAAGATGGCGGTCGCAAGAGGAGGGTAAGGAGATTTGAGGTTACAGTACGAAAACACGAAAGGATATATTCCTACGCCAAGCAGGTCCGAAAAATAATTATGCGTGTGGTACTTACCTGTTACCGGTGTGGATGCGTCACCAAAAGCGCGGCACGCGAGGCGGAAAAATAAAAGCAAACTGTTTTTGAAAATGCTTAACCAGCTTTAAGATCAACCAACATCACTACGCACTGATATACCTAGGTTTTTAAAGCGGTACAGACACCCTTTGCAGAGGCGTAATTTAACTATACCAAAAACCTGGTACTGGACCATCGTGATGGTCGCTAGCGTACGTAGGAGCAGGGTTCTCAAGCCGGTCGAAAGCGGTCAAAAACGTGTACGACGTAGGTGTTCGCAGTAGCTGCTGTCGAGTCAACCGTCGAGGTGTGAATAAACGAGATCTGTTCTCGCCGGCAATTTGGTTCGGAGATGTGAGCAGCGGCGAGGTGTTGTGTGTGCGGAGGTCGGGACTGAAAGAGGGAAAAGATGGGGAGCGAGGGATAAAAAGTGTAACAGAAAGTGACGTGTGAAGTTGTGATTGGTGGGAATAAGAAGTGATTTTATTGGTGGAAAGGAGCAAATGAAAGTTGCTGATTGGTAAGAATAAGAGAGGTTATGATTGGTGGAAAGAAAAAGGAATGGGGTATGTTGGAGGTGATGGGAAAGGTAAGTTTTGCTAGCAACAAGATTTGCAAAAGCCTGTCGTGAACTGATCAGCAATTTTTGAACGTTGGATGGTAGTTTTCTTGAGTGGATAGAGAGATGGGGCGATATGAGATGCGGTGGCGAAAATGGGAACTAAACAAGGTGGTTGAGACAAGAGGTTTAAGGACGAGGAAATTTGGAGGTTAGTGGTGAACATGGCGGTCGCAAGAGGTGGGGGTAAGGAGACGCGGTGGTGAGAATGGGAACTAAAAGAAGATGGCGGTAGCAAGAGGTTAGAAGAGTAGATTTTGAGGTTAAAATAGCGGGAACTAAAAATGGCGGAGGGTCTGCGACAAGGAGATGCGGTGAGAACTAAACAAGATGGCGGACGCAAGAGGAGGGTAAGGAGGTTTGAGGTTACAGTACCAAAACACGAAAGGATATATTCCTACGCCAAGCAGGTCCGAAAAATAATTATGCGTGTGTTACTTACCTGTTACCGGTGTGGATGCGTCACCAAAAGCGCGGCACGCGAGGCGGAAAAATAAAAGCAAACTGTTTTTGAAAATGCTTAACCAGCTTTAAGATCAACCAACATCACTACGCACTGATATACCTAGGTTTTTAAAGCGGTACAGACACCCTTTGCAGAGGCGTAATTTAACTATACCAAAACCTGGTACTGGACCATCGTGATGGTCGCTAGCGTACGTAGGAGCAGGGTTCTCAAGCCGGTCGAAAGCGGTCAAAAACGTGTACGACGTAGGTGTTGGCAGTAGCTGCTGCCGAGGCAACCGTCGAGGTGCGAATGAACGAGATCTGTTCTTGCAGGCAATCTGGTTGAGAGATGAGAGGCGCGGTGGTAAAAATGTGAACTAAATAAGATGGCGGAGGCACGAAGTTGAGGTTAAGGAGCGGCGAGGTGTTGACTGTGCGGTGGTTGGGGTCTGAAAGAGGGGGAAAGATGGCGAACGAGGGATAAAAAGTATAACAGAAAGTGACGTGTGAAGTTGTCATTGGTGGGAATAAGAAGTGATGTTATTGGTGGAAAGGAACAAATGAAAGTTGCTGATTGGCGAGAATAAGAGAGATTATGATTGGTGGAAAGAAAAAAAGGTGTGGGAGTGGGGTATGTTGGAGGTGATGGAAAAGGCAAGTTTTGCTACCAACAACATTTGCAAAAGCCTATCCAGAACTCATCAGCAATTTTAAATAACTAGTGTTTCGGGGGTTTTCTCTGGTTGGTAGACGAATGCAAGCTGTTTCTACCATACTTATATTATTGGTCTTTTTCCTTTTTTTTTTTTAAAATGACTAGTTTTTTTTTTTTTTTTTTTTTTTTTGGGGAGTTTTCTGCGGATGGTAAACAAATGCAAGCTCTTTCTGCTTTTTCATAGGTTTTCCCTGGTTGGTAGGCGTTTTCTGTACTGGTTGACGAAGGCGTTTCTAATTTTGGAGGTTTTCTCAGGTTTTTAGCGGTTGTCCCTGCCCGGTAGGCAAATGATGAAGTTTTACCTTGTCGGCGCACGGATACTAGGCACGTACTGGCGCGCACACACACACACACACACACACACAGAGAGAGACAGACAGACACACAGACAGGCACACACACACGGACATGTTTCCAAAAATGCTTTTTTTTTTTTTTTTTTTTTTTTTTGATTCAGGAGGTCTCAAAACGTGTATTTCCGGTGAAATCTCGGTATCGAATTTTTGGGCGGAATGCAATACTTCCCCTACTTACTATACGTAGTAGAGAAAGTAAAAAAGTATTGAAAAATTTAAGGAAATAACAAGCAATATCTCAAAAGTGTACTATCTTGTTTTCAAGGGTTTTCCAGATCGGTAAGCGTTAGAATACTCTTAGAGCTTTTTTCAGGTTTTTTAGCGGTTGTCCCTGGCCGGTAGGCAATTGATAAAGTTTTTCTATAACGTCGTCGTTTTGGCTTGTGGCGCACGGTTCCTAGGCACGTACTCGCGCGCGCGCACACACACACACACACACACACACACTAAAATAGTAGCGTATAAAAAAAACTGATTTGTTACACTCACATAACTTTCTCTACTCTTGTACAATCTAATTGGTAGCTTTTAAGCGATAGTCAAATATTTTAACGCTGGTTGCTATGTGGCGAATTCCGTTCTGTTTGCATGTTCAGGACATAAAAAAAATGAATAAACGAATTTGAGAAAAAGTATAAGTATTGGAAAATTTAAGGAAATAACAAGCAATATCTCGAAAACGGTTCACTCAACAAAAGAAACGTATATGACATAAGTTGTGTATTTTAACGCGATCTACATTTTTTGTGTAGTAAAATTTTGTCTATCTCTTATGGTTTACCAGTTATGCAAAAAAGTCGTTCACAATGAAGAATATTTTTGGAGACATTCCCAGAAAATTCGAGATATACATTTTATTTGACATGACAATATCTTAAACATATGATGTTTTAATCAAAATCGTTAGAGCCGTTTTTGAGAAAATTAAAATTTTCGAAAAATGTTCCATGTAAAGGGTAGTCTGGGGTGGGGGGATTTTCTTGAAAACCTTCGTGTCGCATCTCTGGAAGATACTGAACCTAAATACCAAGTTTGGTGTTTATCCGACTGTTCGTTTTTGAGTTATGCTGTTCACAGACACACAGACACACAGACAGACACACACACGGACATGTTTCCAAAAATGCTTTTTTTTTTTTGGATTCAGAGATTCTCAAAACATGTATTTCCAGTGAAATCTCGGTAAC
This sequence comes from Deroplatys truncata, assembly GCA_030765065.1. Classification (NCBI taxonomy): domain Eukaryota; kingdom Metazoa; phylum Arthropoda; class Insecta; order Mantodea; family Mantidae; genus Deroplatys; species Deroplatys truncata. The sequence continues at coordinate 64,296,042 of CM060979.1, read as the reverse complement.
GAATTTTTGGGTGGAATGCAATACTTCCCCTACTTACTATACGTAGTAGAGAAAGTAAAAATGAATAACGCATTTGAGAAAAAGTATAAGTATTGGAAAATTTAAAGGAAATAACAAGCAATATCTCGAAAAACGGTTCACTCAACAAAATAAATGTATATGGCATAAGTTGTGTATTTTAACGCGATCTACATTTTTTGTGTAGCAAACTTTTGTCTATCTCTTACGGTTTATCAGTTATGAAAAAGTCGTTCACAATGAAGAATTCTTTTGGAGACATTCCCAGAAAATTCGAGATATACATTTCATTTCTCTCGACATTATCTTAAATATATGATATTTTCATCAAAATCGTTAGAGCCATTTTTTAATACAAAGAGAACGGGATTTCACAAGTGAAACAGTACTGTGATAACGATACCACTGAAACAAAAAAAAAATCTGATGTGTAACACTCACATGACTTTCTCAACTCTTGTACAAAGTATTTTTACAAACGCTTATTCCCCATCTAGTTCATGTTAATCGAGATAAACATTTGCAAAATCTATTTTATTGCTAATTTTCTTGTATAAAAAAAAAAATCTGATGTGTAACACTCACATGACGTTCTCTACTCTTGTACAAAGTATTTTTACAAACGCTTATGCTCCATCTAGTTCATGTTAATCGAGATAAACATTTGCAAACTCTATTTTATTGCTAATTTTCTTGTAGATGTAGGGGAAAATATATTTACAAGGGGAATATAGAAAAACAGTAGCCTTTAAGCACATACATATCTCTTAATAGCTGGTTGCTATGTGCAACACCATTCTTTTTGCCACAGATTAATACTGTTTGCATATCAAAGACAAAAAAAAAATGAATAACGAAGTCCCATTTGAGAAAATAAATATTGGAAAATTAACAAACAATATCTCGAAAACGGTTCACTCAACAACAAAAATGTATATTACATAAGATGTGTATTTTAACGCGATCTACATTTTTTGTGTAGTAAAATTTTGTCTATCTCTTACGGTTTTTCAGTTATGAAAAAGACGTTCACAATGAAGAATACTTTTGGAGACATTCCCAGAAAATTCGAGATATACATTTCATTTCTCACGACATTATATTAAACATACGATATTTTTCATCAAAATCGTTAGAGCCATTTTTTTTAATACAAAGAGAACGGGATTTCACAAGTGAAACAGTACTGTGATAACGATACCAACAAAACTAATTATTATTCACCCACTGAAACACATAAAAAAAATCTGATGTGTAACACTCACATGACTTTTCTCATCTCTTGTACAAAGTATTTTTACAAACGCTTATTCCCCATCTAGTTCATGTTAATCGAGATAAACATTTGCAAACTCTGTTTTATTGCTAATTTTGTTGTAGATGTAGGGAAAATATATTTACAAGGGGAATATAGAAAAACAGTAGCCTTTAAGCACATACATATCTCTTAATAGCTGGTTGCTATGTGCAGTACCATTCTTTTTGCCACAGATTAATACTCTTTGCATATCAAAGACAAAAGAAATGAATAACGAATTCCCATTTGAGAAAATAACTATTGGAAAATTTAAGTAAATAACAAGCAATATCTCGAAAACGGTTCACTCAACAATAAAGATGTATATGACATAAGTTGTGTATTTTAACGCGATCTACATACTTTCGTACTCACCTATAAGATATAGAGGGTAGAGGTCGTACGAACGTAGCACTTTGAGAATCTATATTCAACAGTTGGTGTTACTCCTTAGAAAGGAAGTATCTGCTGATTTTTATTTAATTCTTTACATTTTACATAACACGTATGCACTGGCACAACACAAAAGCACTACACACAATACTCAGTTTTAATATTTGCACTAATAACATCAGGAATAACTGAAGTCTGCAAACAGTCATTTCCCATGTGCAGCCTTACGTACAGAAAACGTGTGTGGCTGATCTATGTGTAAAAAGAGCCTGAGAGCGGATGTACGTCAGCGGTAAAATCTTTTAAATGCATTTTTATTGGCGATGGTAGAAATCGTGCAGTGGTGGATCGTGAAAATTCATATAAATGGATGTATCACCTCATAATAAGCCTCTATATACCAAGAATATTGAGTTTTTAAAAAGTCAGCAACTGTACCTGTGTTTCTATACGTGAACGTCAGATGGCAGCTTCGATACGTGTCCACGGAGACCTTAGTGCTAGGCAACTGTACCTCTGTTTCTATACGTGAACGGCAGATTGCAGCTTCGATACGTGTCCACGGAGACCTTAGTGCTAGGCAACTGTACCTCTGTTTCTATACGTGAACGGCAGATTGCAGCTTCGATACGTGTCCACGGAGACCTTAGTGCTAGGCAACTGCACCTCTGTTTCTATACGTGAACGGCAGATTGCAGCTTCGATACGTGTCCACGGAGACCTTAGCGCTAGGCAACTGCACCTCTGTTTCTATACGTGAACGGCAGATTGCAGCTTCGATACGTGTCCACGGAGACCTTAGTGCTAGGCAACTGTACCTCTGTTTCTATACGTGAACGGCAGATTGCAGCTTCGATACGTGTCCACGGAGACCTTAGTGCTAGGCAACTGTACCTCTGTTTCTATACGTGAACGGCAGATTGCAGCTTCGATACGTGTCCACGGAGACCTTAGTGCTAGGCAACTGCACCTCTGTTTCTATACGTGAACGGCAGATTGCAGCTTCGATACGTATCCACGGAGACCTTAGTGCTAGGCAACTGCACCTCTGTTTCTATACGTGAACGGCAGATTGCAGCTTCAATACGTGTCCACGGAGACCTTAGTGCTAGGCAACTGTACCTCTGTTTCTATACGTGAACGGGAGATTGCAGCTTCGATACGTGTCCACGGAGACCTTAGTGCTAGGCAACTGCACCTCTGTTTCTATACGTGAACGTCAGATTGCAGCTTCGATACGTGTCCACGGAGACCTTAGTGCTAGGCAACTGCACCTCTGTTTCTATACGTGAACGGCAGATTGCAGCTTCGATACGTATCCACGGGGACCTTAGTGCTAGGGAACTGCACCTCTGTTTGTATACGTGAACGGCAGATTGCAGCTTCAATACGTATACACGGAGACCTTAGTGCTAGGCAGCTGTACCTCTGTTTCTATACGTGAACGGCAGATTGCAGCTTCGATACGTGTCCACGGAGATCTTAGTGCTAGGCAGCTATACCTGTTTCTATACGTCAACGGCAGATTGCAGCTTCGATACGTGTTCACGGAGACCTTAGTGCTAGGCAACTGTACCTGTGTTTCTATACGTGTCCACGGAGACCTTAGTGCTAGACAACTGTACCTCTGTTTCTATACGTGAACGGCAGATTGCAGCTTCAATACGTGTCCACGGAGACCTTAGTGCTAGTGCTAGGCAACTATACCTCTGTTTCTATACGTGAACGGCAGATTGCAGGTTCGATACGTGTCCACGGAGATCTTAGTGCTAGGCAACTATACCTGTTTCTATACGTGAACGGTAGATTGCAGCTTCGATACGTGTCCACGGAGACCTTAGTGCTAGGCAACTGTACCTGTGTTTCTATACGTGAACGTCAGATGGCAGCTTCGATACGTGTCCACGGAGACCTTAGTGTTAGGCAACTGTACCTCTGTTTCTATACGTGAACGGCAGATTGCAGCTTCGATACGTGTCCACGGAGACCTTTCGCTTCAGGTGACAAAATAACACTAGGCACTTGTGTGCCGTGGTGTAAGCCGCAATCACGGTATTGGTAGCGTGGATCTCCTTGGGGCTCTCCTCGGAGTTACCTCAACACCACGTACATGACCTGGTTCGTCACGGGTACGCAGGTCTGCACTACCACTTCCTCGGCGTTGAGCAGGCCCAGGAGGCGATCGTACCGGTACACCAGCTAGCACGTGGACATGTTATCGCGCTGTGGTGTTGCGTGTGCGAGGTATGGAAACTCAAGGGCGCAAAACATGCACGACCGAGGGTTAAAAAGCAGAACAAGTAGTGACGTGGAGCGTTGTGATTGGTGTAAATAAGACGATCTCTGATAGGTGGACAAATTGAAATAACGTGATGTGATAGGCGAAAATAAAATCAAAGGTGATTGGATGAAAAATGACGAGAAGGAATTAGCGGTGAATTTGTGAACTAAGATGGCGAAGATTTTTTTTTTTTAAAAAAAAAGGATAATATAAGTACGGCAACTGTAACGGTTTACGGCAAACGCGCGCCGCGCAATGCGTCACGCCCGGGCAATAAAACAAAAATCATATTGAGCAAGATGCCCGGCGTGACGCATTGCGCGGCGCGCGTTTGCCGTAAACCGTTACAGTTGCCGTACTTATATTATCCTTTTTTTTAAAAAAAAAAAAAATCTTCGCCATCTTAGTTCACAAATTCACCGCTAATTCCTTCTCGTCATTTTTCATCCAATCACCTTTGATTTTATTTTCGCCTATCACATCACGTTATTTCAATTTGTCCACCTATCAGAGATCGTCTTATTTACACCAATCACAACGCTCCACGTCACTACTTGTTCTGCTTTTTAACCCTCGGTCGTGCATGTTTTGCGTCCTTGAGTTTCCATACCTCGCACACGCAACACCACAGCGCGATAACATGTCCACGTGCTAGCTGGTGTACCGGTACGATCGCCTCCTGGGCCTGCTCAACGCCGAGGAAGTGGTAGTGCAGACCTGCGTACCCGTGACGAACCAGGTCATGTACGTGGTGTTGAGGTAACTCCGAGGAGAGCCCCAAGGAGATCCACGCTACCAATACCGTGATTGCGGCTTACACCACGGCACACAAGTGCCTAGTGTTATTTTGTCACCTGAAGCGAAAGGTCTCCGTGGACACGTATCGAAGCTGCAATCTGCCGTTCACGTATAGAAACAGAGGTACAGTTGCCTAACACTAAGGTCTCCGTGGACACGTATCGAAGCTGCCATCTGACGTTCACGTATAGAAACACAGGTACAGTTGCCTAGCACTAAGGTCTCCGTGGACACGTATCGAAGCTGCAATCTACCGTTCACGTATAGAAACAGGTATAGTTGCCTAGCACTAAGATCTCCGTGGACACGTATCGAACCTGCAATCTGCCGTTCACGTATAGAAACAGAGGTATAGTTGCCTAGCACTAGCACTAAGGTCTCCGTGGACACGTATTGAAGCTGCAATCTGCCGTTCACGTATAGAAACAGAGGTACAGTTGTCTAGCACTAAGGTCTCCGTGGACACGTATAGAAACACAGGTACAGTTGCCTAGCACTAAGGTCTCCGTGAACACGTATCGAAGCTGCAATCTGCCGTTGACGTATAGAAACAGGTATAGCTGCCTAGCACTAAGATCTCCGTGGACACGTATCGAAGCTGCAATCTGCCGTTCACGTATAGAAACAGAGGTACAGCTGCCTAGCACTAAGGTCTCCGTGTACACGTATTGAAGCTGCAATCTGCCGTTCACGTATACAAACAGAGGTGCAGTTCCCTAGCACTAAGGTCCCCGTGGATACGTATCGAAGCTGCAATCTGCCGTTCACGTATAGAAACAGAGGTGCAGTTGCCTAGCACTAAGGTCTCCGTGGACACGTATCGAAGCTGCAATCTGACGTTCACGTATAGAAACAGAGGTGCAGTTGCCTAGCACTAAGGTCTCCGTGGACACGTATCGAAGCTGCAATCTCCCGTTCACGTATAGAAACAGAGGTACAGTTGCCTAGCACTAAGGTCTCCGTGGACACGTATTGAAGCTGCAATCTGCCGTTCACGTATAGAAACAGAGGTGCAGTTGCCTAGCACTAAGGTCTCCGTGGATACGTATCGAAGCTGCAATCTGCCGTTCACGTATAGAAACAGAGGTGCAGTTGCCTAGCACTAAGGTCTCCGTGGACACGTATCGAAGCTGCAATCTGCCGTTCACGTATAGAAACAGAGGTACAGTTGCCTAGCACTAAGGTCTCCGTGGACACGTATCGAAGCTGCAATCTGCCGTTCACGTATAGAAACAGAGGTACAGTTGCCTAGCACTAAGGTCTCCGTGGACACGTATCGAAGCTGCAATCTGCCGTTCACGTATAGAAACAGAGGTGCAGTTGCCTAGCGCTAAGGTCTCCGTGGACACGTATCGAAGCTGCAATCTGCCGTTCACGTATAGAAACAGAGGTGCAGTTGCCTAGCACTAAGGTCTCCGTGGACACGTATCGAAGCTGCAATCTGCCGTTCACGTATAGAAACAGAGGTACAGTTGCCTAGCACTAAGGTCTCCGTGGACACGTATCGAAGCTGCAATCTGCCGTTCACGTATAGAAACAGAGGTACAGTTGCCTAGCACTAAGGTCTCCGTGGACACGTATCGAAGCTGCCATCTGACGTTCACGTATAGAAACACAGGTACAGTTGCTGACTTTTTAAAAACTCAATATTCTTGGTATATAGAGGCTTATTATGAGGTGATACATCCATTTATATGAATTTTCACGATCCACCACTGCACGATTTCTACCATCGCCAATAAAAATGCATTTAAAAGATTTTACCGCTGACGTACATCCGCTCTCAGGCTCTTTTTACACATAGATCAGCCACACACGTTTTCTGTACGTAAGGCTGCACATGGGAAATGACTGTTTGCAGACTTCAGTTATTCCTGATGTTATTAGTGCAAATATTAAAACTGAGTATTGTGTGTAGTGCTTTTGTGTTGTGCCAGTGCATACGTGTTATGTAAAATGTAAAGAATTAAATAAAAATCAGCAGATACTTCCTTTCTAAGGAGTAACACCAACTGTTGAATATAGATTCTCAAAGTGCTACGTTCGTACGACCTCTACCCTCTATATCTTATAGGTGAGTACGAAAGTATGTAGATCGCGTTAAAATACACAACTTATGTCATATACATCTTTATTGTTGAGTGAACCGTTTTCGAGATATTGCTTGTTATTTACTTAAATTTTCCAATAGTTATTTTCTCAAATGGGAATTCGTTATTCATTTCTTTTGTCTTTGATATGCAAAGAGTATTAATCTGTGGCAAAAAGAATGGTACTGCACATAGCAACCAGCTATTAAGAGATATGTATGTGCTTAAAGGCTACTGTTTTTCTATATTCCCCTTGTAAATATATTTTCCCTACATCTACAACAAAATTAGCAATAAAACAGAGTTTGCAAATGTTTATCTCGATTAACATGAACTAGATGGGGAATAAGCGTTTGTAAAAATACTTTGTACAAGAGATGAGAAAAGTCATGTGAGTGTTACACATCAGATTTTTTTTATGTGTTTCAGTGGGTGAATAATAATTAGTTTTGTTGGTATCGTTATCACAGTACTGTTTCACTTGTGAAATCCCGTTCTCTTTGTATTAAAAAAAATGGCTCTAACGATTTTGATGAAAAATATCGTATGTTTAATATAATGTCGTGAGAAATGAAATGTATATCTCGAATTTTCTGGGAATGTCTCCAAAAGTATTCTTCATTGTGAACGTCTTTTTCATAACTGAAAAACCGTAAGAGATAGACAAAATTTTACTACACAAAAAATGTAGATCGCGTTAAAATACACATCTTATGTAATATACATTTTTGTTGTTGAGTGAACCGTTTTCGAGATATTGTTTGTTAATTTTCCAATATTTATTTTCTCAAATGGGACTTCGTTATTCATTTTTTTTTTGTCTTTGATATGCAAACAGTATTAATCTGTGGCAAAAAGAATGGTGTTGCACATAGCAACCAGCTATTAAGAGATATGTATGTGCTTAAAGGCTACTGTTTTTCTATATTCCCCTTGTAAATATATTTTCCCCTACATCTACAAGAAAATTAGCAATAAAATAGAGTTTGCAAATGTTTATCTCGATTAACATGAACTAGATGGAGCATAAGCGTTTGTAAAAATACTTTGTACAAGAGTAGAGAACGTCATGTGAGTGTTACACATCAGATTTTTTTTTTTATACAAGAAAATTAGCAATAAAATAGATTTTGCAAATGTTTATCTCGATTAACATGAACTAGATGGGGAATAAGCGTTTGTAAAAATACTTTGTACAAGAGTTGAGAAAGTCATGTGAGTGTTACACATCAGATTTTTTTTTTGTTTCAGTGGTATCGTTATCACAGTACTGTTTCACTTGTGAAATCCCGTTCTCTTTGTATTAAAAAATGGCTCTAACGATTTTGATGAAAATATCATATATTTAAGATAATGTCGAGAGAAATGAAATGTATATCTCGAATTTTCTGGGAATGTCTCCAAAAGAATTCTTCATTGTGAACGACTTTTTCATAACTGATAAACCGTAAGAGATAGACAAAAGTTTGCTACACAAAAAATGTAGATCGCGTTAAAATACACAACTTATGCCATATACATTTATTTTGTTGAGTGAACCGTTTTTCGAGATATTGCTTGTTATTTCCTTTAAATTTTCCAATACTTATACTTTTTCTCAAATGCGTTATTCATTTTTACTTTCTCTACTACGTATAGTAAGTAGGGGAAGTATTGCATTCCACCCAAAAATTCGTTACCGAGATTTCACTGGAAATACATGTTTTGAGAATCTCTGAATCCAAAAAAAAAAAAGCATTTTTGGAAACATGTCCGTGTGTGTGTCTGTCTGTGTGTCTGTGTGTCTGTGAACAGCATAACTCAAAAACGAACAGTCGGATAAACACCAAACTTGGTATTTAGGTTCAGTATCTTCCAGAGATGCGACACGAAGGTTTTCAAGAAAATCCCCCCACCCCAGACTACCCTTTACATGGAACATTTTTCGAAAATTTTAATTTTCTCAAAAACGGCTCTAACGATTTTGATTAAAACATCATATGTTTAAGATATTGTCATGTCAAATAAAATGTATATCTCGAATTTTCTGGGAATGTCTCCAAAAATATTCTTCATTGTGAACGACTTTTTTGCATAACTGGTAAACCATAAGAGATAGACAAAATTTTACTACACAAAAAATGTAGATCGCGTTAAAATACACAACTTATGTCATATACGTTTCTTTTGTTGAGTGAACCGTTTTCGAGATATTGCTTGTTATTTCCTTAAATTTTCCAATACTTATACTTTTTCTCAAATTCGTTTATTCATTTTTTTTATGTCCTGAACATGCAAACAGAACGGAATTCGCCACATAGCAACCAGCGTTAAAATATTTGACTATCGCTTAAAAGCTACCAATTAGATTGTACAAGAGTAGAGAAAGTTATGTGAGTGTAACAAATCAGTTTTTTTTATACGCTACTATTTTAGTGTGTGTGTGTGTGTGTGTGTGTGTGTGTGCGCGCGCGCGAGTACGTGCCTAGGAACCGTGCGCCACAAGCCAAAACGACGGCGTTATAGAAAAACTTTATCAATTGCCTACCGGCCAGGGACAACCGCTAAAAAACCTGAAAAAAGCTCTAAGAGTATTCTAACGCTTACCGATCTGGAAAACCCTTGAAAACAAGATAGTACACTTTTGAGATATTGCTTGTTATTTCCTTAAATTTTTCAATACTTTTTTACTTTCTCTACTACGTATAGTAAGTAGGGGAAGTATTGCATTCCGCCCAAAAATTCGATACCGAGATTTCACCGGAAATACACGTTTTGAGACCTCCTGAATCAAAAAAAAAAAAAAAAAAAAAAAAAAAAAAAAAAAGCATTTTTGGAAACATGTCCGTGTGTGTGTGCCTGTCTGTGTGTCTGTCTGTCTCTCTGTGTGTGTGTGTGTGTGTGCGCGCCAGTACGTGCCTAGTATCCGTGCGCCGACAAGGTAAAACTTCATCATTTGCCTACCGGGCAGGGACAACCGCTAAAAACCTGAGAAAACCTCCAAAATTAGAAACGTCTTCGTCAACCAGTACAGAAAACGCCTACCAACCAGGGAAAACCTATGAAAAAGCAGAAAGAGCTTGCATTTGTTTACCATCCGCAGAAAACTCCCAAAAAAAAAAAAAAAAAAAAAAAAAAAAACTAGTCATTTTAAAAAAAAAAAAGGAAAAAGACCAATAATATAAGTATGGTAGAAACAGCTTGCATTCGTCTACCAACCAGAGAAAACCCCCGAAACACTAGTTATTTAAAATTGCTGATGAGTTCTGGATAGGCTTTTGCAAATGTTGTTGGTAGCAAAACTTGCCTTTTCCATCACCTCCAACATACCCCACTCCCACACCTTTTTTTCTTTCCACCAATCATAATCTCTCTTATTCTCGCCAATCAGCAACTTTCATTTGTTCCTTTCCACCAATAACATCACTTCTTATTCCCACCAATGACAACTTCACACGTCACTTTCTGTTATACTTTTTATCCCTCGTTCGCCATCTTTCCCCCTCTTTCAGACCCCAACCGCCGCACAGTCAACACCTCGCCGCTCCTTAACCTCAACTTCGTGCCTCCGCCATCTTATTTAGTTCACATTTTTACCACCGCGCCTCTCATCTCTCAACCAGATTGCCTGCAAGAACAGATCTCGTTCATTCGCACCTCGACGGTTGCCTCGGCAGCAGCTACTGCCAACACCTACGTCGTACACGTTTTTGACCGCTTTCGACCGGCTTGAGAACCCTGCTCCTACGTACGCTAGCGACCATCACGATGGTCCAGTACCAGGTTTTGGTATAGTTAAATTACGCCTCTGCAAAGGGTGTCTGTACCGCTTTAAAAACCTAGGTATATCAGTGCGTAGTGATGTTGGTTGATCTTAAAGCTGGTTAAGCATTTTCAAAAACAGTTTGCTTTTATTTTTCCGCCTCGCGTGCCGCGCTTTTGGTGACGCATCCACACCGGTAACAGGTAAGTAACACACGCATAATTATTTTTCGGACCTGCTTGGCGTAGGAATATATCCTTTCGTGTTTTGGTACTGTAACCTCAAACCTCCTTACCCTCCTCTTGCGTCCGCCATCTTGTTTAGTTCTCACCGCATCTCCTTGTCGCAGACCCTCCGCCATTTTTAGTTCCCGCTATTTTAACCTCAAAATCTACTCTTCTAACCTCTTGCTACCGCCATCTTCTTTTAGTTCCCATTCTCACCACCGCGTCTCCTTACCCCCACCTCTTGCGACCGCCATGTTCACCACTAACCTCCAAATTTCCTCGTCCTTAAACCTCTTGTCTCAACCACCTTGTTTAGTTCCCATTTTCGCCACCGCATCTCATATCGCCCCATCTCTCTATCCACTCAAGAAAACTACCATCCAACGTTCAAAAATTGCTGATCAGTTCACGACAGGCTTTTGCAAATCTTGTTGCTAGCAAAACTTACCTTTCCCATCACCTCCAACATACCCCATTCCTTTTTCTTTCCACCAATCATAACCTCTCTTATTCTTACCAATCAGCAACTTTCATTTGCTCCTTTCCACTAATAAAATCACTTCTTATTCCCACCAATCACAACTTCACACGTCACTTTCTGTTACACTTTTTATCCCTCGCTCCCCATCTTTTCCCTCTTTCAGTCCCGACCTCCGCACACACAACACCTCGCCGCTGCTCACATCTCCGAACCAAATTGCCGGCGAGAACAGATCTCGTTTATTCACACCTCGACGGTTGACTCGACAGCAGCTACTGCGAACACCTACGTCGTACACGTTTTTGACCGCTTTCGACCGGCTTGAGAACCCTGCTCCTACGTACGCTAGCGACCATCACGATGGTCCAGTACCAGGTTTTTGGTATAGTTAAATTACGCCTCTGCAAAGGGTGTCTGTACCGCTTTAAAAACCTAGGTATATCAGTGCGTAGTGATGTTGGTTGATCTTAAAGCTGGTTAAGCATTTTCAAAAACAGTTTGCTTTTATTTTTCCGCCTCGCGTGCCGCGCTTTTGGTGACGCATCCACACCGGTAACAGGTAAGTACCACACGCATAATTATTTTTCGGACCTGCTTGGCGTAGGAATATATCCTTTCGTGTTTTCGTACTGTAACCTCAAATCTCCTTACCCTCCTCTTGCGACCGCCATCTTGTTTAGTTCTCACCGCATCTCCTTGTCGTAGACCCTCCGCCATTTTTAGTTCCCACTATTTTAACCTCAAAATCTACTCTTCTAAAACTCTTGCTACCCCCATCTTCTTTTAGTTCCCATTCTCACCACTGCGTCTCCTTACCCCCACCTCTTGCGACCGCCGTGTTCACCACTAACCTCCAAATTTCCTCGTCCTTAAACCTCTTGTCTCAACAACCTTGTCTAGTCCCCATTTTCGCCACCGCATCTCATATCGCCCCCATCTCTCTATCCACTCAAGAAAACTACCATCCGACGTTCAAAAATTGCTGATCAGTTCAAGACAGGCTTTTGCAAATCTTGCTGCTAGCAAAACTCACCTTTCCCATCACCTCCAACATACCCCACTCCCACAACTTTTTCTTTTCCACCAATCATAATCCCTCTTATTCCTACCAATCAACAACTCTCATTTGTTCCTTTCCACCAATAAAATCACTTCTTACTCCCACCAATCACAACTTCACACGTCACTTTCTGTTACACTTTTTATCCCTCGCTCCCCATCTTTACCCCTCTTTCAGTACCGACCTCCGCACAGACAACACCTCGCCACCCAGCTCCTCTCCATCACGCGACCTCCATACTCCTCCATCTCCCTTCCTCCATCTCCCACCCCAAATTAACGAGCCAATCAAAACACTACACGTCACTTCCTCAATTCTTTCAACTCGTCCCGGATGAGCCAACCGATTTAACGATAATCCTACCGCTCAGGGCGCTTTTCAAACTTACCGCCGCCGCCGTCGCACGCAGCGACACTAGCGACACTAGCGCCCCTAGCGGCAGGATTATCGTTAAAAACAATTGGCTCATCCGGGACTATTACTACTTACGTATGAAAAGCCGATTTGAAGTAGGAATTGTATTATATTTCAACTGTTGGGGAACCGAACTTCAAATATTTTGTTTGCAACCGCACGTATGGTAGCCTTCGCCCCAAATGTATTTTCAGGTGGCCTTTGCCCCAAGTTTAAAAATATATTAACTTTGTAATTAAACTGTTTCTTTAAATATTTAATATTTATGTTAGCCTCGGCTGCATCAGTATTATTTTAGAGACATGGATATCTTGGCAGGGCGTGATGCGACAAGAATGCAGTCTTACACAGACTATTACTTTACTCCTTTTATTAATACTTGGTACGATTTAAATAACACTTCACTGATATAGAGAGCTGTGAGATTCTTTTTATTAATTAATTACACTTTTTAAGACGTAAACTTAATTTTCGTCTCACACGAATACGTATTAAATCTCTCAAGGACGCATCACTATCCGGTTACAATCACTGTCTGCAGGCAACACGTCTGGTTATGAGCACTGTTTGGAGGAAACTGAATTGATTTCAACCGCCTAAACTTGTAAATTTCTGTATTTCAAGTCTCTGATTGGCTATTTCTAATCCAATAGAATACCTTCATTTAAATAAAGCTTTTTCTGGTTGTTGATTGGCTATTTAAACTGTCTCAAAATTACATTATTGCTTCCAAGAATCACA